>JACJVS010000002.1:1220000-2440000 GCA_017655985.1 Incumbomyces delicatus | reverse complement strand
ATGAGTCCGTTCGAGGTGGTTGAGAAGGCAAGTGATCAGCCAGTACTTCCTCCGCAAGACGATTTCGATCTCAACTCCTGGATCCGCGAACCTGGCGGAGATGATCTTTTTGCTCAACCTTTTGCTCAAGACGACATGATCAAGATCTTAGATACGCCAACAGATTGGGGGGCGCTGTATGCCAGCGGCGATCCATCGCTTTACGCCTCGGGTACCATGGAGTGGAATGCCATTGGGAAGACTGGACAAGAGATGCGACGGAAGCTAGGTTGGCCCGTGGAAGGGGCTGAAGGACAGGGAAACAAGGCCGGCGTCGGAGCACAGCGATGATGAACATGATGTACGATGTATTGAATTCTGGTTAAAGGTCCGGACCGACGATGTGGGATCTTTGACGGCGTTGTGGGTCTCATTGTTTTTGTATTTCTGGGCAGGGATTATACACGGAATGAAAGACATGGACGCTGAACGAGAGATGTACTACGTACGGCTACATATGAGGTGAAACTACTGTTGGGTTTTATTTACGCCTTTGTGATTAGTACGCCGAGCTTGAGGTGACTGCAGGTGGGAAAAGCTTCTGAATGTCACATATTCTTACTCTTTGCGTCGACGTGCCAGACTTGTGGTCACGTTGCAGTACCGAAACGCCACCACCCGTGTCGTCACTATTTTCCTCATGCCGAACCCAAACGCCTAGACATCACCATATCTCTTTCAACGCTCACCAGCCGGTGATCCCAGTGCTGCTTTAATCCTCTTTCTCTCTTCTCTCCACAAACACCGTGTACAAGCGGGGTGTCTTTCCAAAGCCCTAAAAGGCCGTGAGTGCAAGGTCGAAGTCGAAGTCAACGTCGACGTCTCTGCCTTGCCATTGTCGTCCCATGTCCCGTTCATCTTGCCCCCCAAAAATGGTGTGTGCAACATGACCCACTCTCTCAGAGATTCTATGAGAGTAAGAGAGTGAGCGAGCGAGAGAGAGAGATAAAGTGACTAAGAACAAGGACAGCGAAATGTACCCAGGTCACCTGCTTTACCAGCGCTTGCATAGACTGATCGATCGATGGATCGATGGATCCTCCTCTCTCCTCCTTCCTATTCCCTCTTCTCATTATTAGTTAGCCAGCCCCGGCCCGAAAAATGATTTTTGAAGTTAAACCCTCACTCTCCTCCGTACCGGTATCTATCCATTATTGTGCCGATTCGGCTCCGTCCCTACAGCGGCAGCGGGAGCGGCAGTAGTGTTGTCAGTGTTGTCATTGTTGTTGTTGCTGCTGCTGCTGCCGCTGTCGTTGCGGGCCTTGAGCAAGTAGTACACCGACAGCGTCACCACGGCGTACCTGCTCAGGAAGCTCCAGCACGAGCAGTGCCACAGCACCACGCGCTGCCACCATGGCCGCTGCAGCACGCCGACGTTGCTCGCCATCGTGATCAGGATCAGCTCCGGGTACCGCCGGGCACAAAATACCAGAAACGCGTGGATCCTGGGATGACGCCTTTCGAATGGGTGCATGTGCATCCTGGCGTTGTTGCCGTTGCCGTGTCCGAGTCCGCCCTGCCCCTGCTGCTGCTGCTGCTGAGGAGGGGGCATGTTTGGTCTGGTCTGGTTTGGTTTGGTTTTTGATGGCGGGACGTTTGCACAAGACTTGTAGGGAAGACCTTTGTTTTTGATGATTTGTGGGAGTACGGATAAATGTACTGAACCACACTGTTCCTTTCCTCTTCCAGAATCCCCGACGCTTGTTGTTATTATTCCAAGTTTGTAAGTATGTACCCAAAAAGAATAGTCGTGGGAGAGATCAATTTGGCCCCCAACCTCTCCCCTCACCCGGAACGTGCCTGCCCTGAGCCTTTGTCAAGACGAACCCGCGCGCGCAGAAATGAGAATTTATTATCACAGTTTTTGGTCGTCGTGCAATTAATTTACCTTTCTGAACGAAGAATGGAGATGGAATTGTGTCTGGGTTTGTGGTTGACGGTGGATTGTTGGTGAGGCGTGCAACAGGCAAGGCTAAGGGCTCGGGCTGTCGAAGTGGCAAGTGGAAGTTGAGTTGTGGCTACGGTGGAGTATAGAGACCGTCTTTTGTAACTTGGTGAAGCACGCACGGCACGTGAGGTGAGTGAGGCTTAGACTTAGGCTAGTGGCTAGGCATCACCTTTTTCATAATAATTGTCTGCAATTCCTCTCTCCATGAATAACAAACCTAACTCTTATGCAAGGAAACACCCGTGCAAACCTAACACCGGCTGTATATCGCTCACAATCTACTAAACATTTCTCTCGCCACGAGCTTCGATTCGCCCATTGAATTGTTTCAGAATGTCAGGGGGCAACGGTCTATCCCCACACCGAATTAATCATGAGGTGCCCCGCCTTTCACAGAACATCCGGCAGCCACCCACCGAGCAGCTTCCACCCGCCATGCGAGGCTTCTGAGAGAATTCTGAGGATTCCGAAACGCGCGTTGTTGCAAACGGTTAAATCTCACGGTCTGTAACGTTCTTGGCATCCAAGACATGCCGAGACCTCGCCAATGTCAAGCCGCTGGCCCTGTCGAAGCGGACGCTCAACAAAGATCTCGTCACCCCCAACCAAAGCTTCTATTGCGCTATGGAAGTCGTGAGCGCGACGGGTGATGGTTGGTACAGCTCCCATTCCTTGTCCACGCTCGACCTCTGCTGGTTGATTATTCCTTCGTCATGATAAGGGTCCACCTCCGACAACTTCGGTGCTCCCCCCATCTGCAGGTCGCGGACAGGGGACGAACTGCTCGACGAATATGAGTCCTCAAATTCCCTAGGTCGCCGCTCTTCTTTGAAGCCGGAAAAACAGCTTGTCAAAACGTCTCTGCATTTCCGAAGACCTTTGATGCAGAAATCGAACGGTCCAGTATGATGGCTGGGGCCTCCGGCTTCCATGAACTCGCTCCCCTTCACCTTCTCAGTGGTGATAATCATGTTATTTGGATGATAGTTGTTGGCAGGAAGGGCTGAGAAATGCTACAAGAAGCTGATGACGAGCATTATGCTGTTTCACTCAGTTCAAGACCTTTGGGAATTATATGAACTGAATTTCTTCGCATCCAGAAGCCGCCCGTGATGAGGTTGATATTCTTCCAAAGCTAGCGCTGTCCATAGCTGACGGGGGCCATTACCAATGACGTAGTTCCAAGTTTGTCCAGCGTGGTAACTGCACTTATGCGCGTCTCGGACACTAGCGGCGTTACAGAACGGCTACGAGTAAAGCCTTGCCCGGTTCGTTCTAGGCGGTGCAGCCGTTTTGAACATGGTCGCTGCTGAGCGCCGCGGCCCTTAATGATTACGAATTATGAAGCACTTCGTATAAGAATCTCGTCAATGCGCGGACCGGACGTGACGAAACTAGGGTTCAATTGGTGCCAGAGTATCCCGTCCCGCCCGCTTGGCCCTTTTACCGGCTACTTGCGACACCCCTGTGCACCTATCCATGGATGCCAAAGTTTTTAGCTACGTGACGTTGCTCACTTTTCGCCCTGTTAACAAGCCGTTCTTACTTCCATCGTGATATTTTAACCCTCTCTTTACACATTCTGGGCATGACTGATCTACGATGAGATACCCAGCACCATAAAAACACTGCACTTTCCCATCGGGATGTACTCGTCTACAGTGACGGAAGAGTCATTTCCTAATGCACGAAAGTTGGATGGATGATCGTCGTGTGGAACTGAATCCCACTCAACCTTTACGGTGCAGTATATGTCTCGCGTGGAAGTCATGAACAATGCGCGTTGTCGTCGAGATCCCGGAGAATCACTCTAGTCAGTGTTTTACGCCGCTTTTATCGAGACGAGCCCTCCGAGCATGAAATCAGGCATTCACGGTCTAGCGCAGCAAGCTGTCCGGATTCATGCTGATGTGAAATGACGGCTTTCCGCCACCAACTTTGAAGCCGCATCGATGATCGTATCACCAAGGACATGATATGGGTACGTGAATCATTCTAAACTGACAAGGAGAACAAGACACCTTTATGTTTCACCCTCTTGGCCTATTCAAGCAAGCTTTACAAATTCTCCATTTCATTTGTGGTCTGACTTTGTATGAAGTGAACGCCTTGTTTTGTGTCGGCTTAGGACGTGTCTTCCTTCGATCCTCCGAGTGACACCTACGCCTCCTTGCACTTCTTACAGCATTTATTTTTACTTCTTTCTACTGCCATAACCAGTACCATACCGCCATCCGTCTATAAACAGTACTCAGCATCAACTCGAGCAACGGTGTCTTTACCCAAGATTAAGTTTCATTGTTTCAGCAAGTCTCGACTCATGATGCCATTTCAGCCCCTCGCACAGCGTATCGTCTCACGACGAACCAATACTACCTGTATAGTGAGGGATTCTTGAAATGATTTCTATCGAGCCATGAGCAAGACCCATGGCGACTTTGTCGACCTCAATGTTAAAGCGCAAAGCCCGCACTGGTTGCTTCACCTGCAAGTAAGCGTGCCTAGGCCAAATATCGGTTCACTTCTGAAGTACAGTACTCTAGGTCCTGGTATGAAACAGTGCGTACGAGGATACTTGTCAGTCCATTAACGAACTAGTACCAGGCACATTGAGTGTGACGAGCAAGAGCCATCCTGCCAACGCTGCATGTCCTCAGGACGGATATGTGAAGGCTATTTGTGGCACCAAAATTGGTCTCCTCTGCGTATCAGCTGCAGAATGATGACGACGAGCACTTCTCTATTTCCGGACGAGAAGAGTACACGGAATTTTTGGCCAACAGGACGCATATGAATGGGTTCCCATCCTCCTGCAATTCGGCCATACCTAATCTGCTGTGAAACATGCCATCGTTGCTCTTGCCTCTTTACATGAAAGTCTCGAAGCTGACGAAAACTTTGCCTTGGTGCGTAAGTCTAGGGGCCACGTTCATAACATTGCACAGATGGTTGCTCTCAAGCATTACAACGACGCGATCCGAACTCTTCGAATGGAATCTCTGAGCATGTCTTCTCGTCCTGATCTAACCATGGTACTCTGCATATTGTTCACGTGCTTTGAACAATTTCTAGGTAACGATGAAGCATGTCTGCTCCATCTTACGGCAGGCCTCCAGCTCATCTCTTCCTGGAGGGCTCGCACAGATAGCTATACCAAGCTTCAGAATTTCTCTAAGCCGATCATAGAACTGATGAATTAGAAAATCATTCCCATTCTCCAACGGATGCGCGTTCAATTTCCGTCGTCCATGGATATTTGACACGCCTCGAGAATTTCTGAAAGCCCTCCTTGGTTACCCCGGCCATCTATCCCTGCTTCATATTCATCACTAGACAGTGCGCGCAGGAACTTTGGCCGTCTAATGAATTATACCTTTTCTACCATGGAGCATTGCCTGAACGCAGGGTGCGAAACACCAATAGATGACCTCACTGCCACGTTGAGATCCTGGAAACATGCTTTGGAGGCATGTGCGCCAGCTGAACAAAGCCCGCCACTTCAAATATGCACACTCAAGCTGCTGAAGCTCTATTATCATATGTCTCTTATCATTATTGGCACATTTGCAACAGACTCTGAAACTGTCTCTGATGAGTATACAATCCAATTCGAAATAATCACAAACCTAGCCCAGGAGCTTCTTCAACACTTTGAACGCGACGCAGCATCAGTATAGGCTGCTGTTTAATTTCGATCTCTGTATATCACCACCAACGTTTTTCGTCGCATTCCGTTGCCGTCAACCTCGGATTCGCCGGAAAGCACTCGGCCTCAAGCTACACTCTCCATTCTATCACGGAATGTGGCCGGATCGTTATACTGGCCTTTGTGCTCAACGCATCATCGAGATTGAAGAGCAAGGTCTGGGAGGCGACGAAGTCGATATATACGTTGATGAACATCAGCGTATACGAAAGGTGGCTGCAGACCTGCAAGAGGAAAACAACCAGATTGTTAGTTCACAGCCAACGTCAGGGTGATACCTTGCCGTTTCCTAGGAATTGTGGCAATTTTGGACCCAGAAGACGCCATTAAGAGTGGGAACGGCAATGACGAAAACGCGCAACGAAAGGAACACAAAGATGATAGAGAAGCAACCGCGCTCGAGGCTTTCAAACTGATGCCTGTATTCGCCAGATAATACCTCTCTCGATCCTGTCATGGTGATACCCAGCCCCTTGGACAGAACCCATCGAAGCACATTCATGCCAATGTGGTGACATCCATTTCCAGTGGGCAACCAACCGGCAGTTTGGCAACTTGGACCGAGGTGCGAGCTGGTTTAAAAACAAAATACTGGTCAAAGACCTCGTTAACTGCGTGGAAACCATTGAGATCCTCAAAAAAAATATCTAATGCCACAGTCAGCCCTTGCCATAATTTCTGGTGGCTTGATGGTCATGCCATGAATCAATTTGGATCTAAGCTGGCTGTCATCCAGACGTGGTGTTTACCGTCACTCTGACCACTTTCTCCAAGCTCGATCCAGCGGCCTCAAGGACAGCCTTGGTATTCTGACACATTCTGCGCGCCTCGTCCGAGATGGTGCCTGGTACGACCTTCGCTTGGCTGTTTGTTAAGACCTTGCCTGTGAGGACGACAAAGCCGGCAGCTTTCATTGCTTGAGACGAAGGGAATAGAGTTAGAATTCGGTACTGCGGCAAAATGCCAAGCACACTCAATATTCTTTACGTATGGGCCGATTGCTAGTCAATGGTTGTTAGGAAGAGCACATCTCGTCAACTCCAAGCAGGGGGCGTACGATGAACACCCTTCTCGGTGAAGATGACATCCAGATCCTTGTTTGCCATTGTTTCGGTGTTGTCGAGGTGATGTGAGGTGGTCTTATCTTGCTATGTCCGAAAATTCAGAGCATAATTTACAGCTTATATAGCCTTTGGGTTCAAAAGGCTTTGAGCTGGTTCTAGTGCCGTTCATTGGCTACCCCGGACTCCTTCTCATCCTCACCAGCCGAATCGTCCTAAAATTTCAACTGTCGGACAGTGAGCATCCTTGTGTTCGGACATGATTCAACGCGGAAGGGCTAGGGGACATCGACACGATGCATCTTGCAAGAGATCGGCTAGGTATAGCCGCATTGTTGCTTCCCAGGTTTGAAAGTAGTCTTCACCATGACTAGATCAGCTTCCCCGCCCTCATTGCCCATCACTCGCAGTCAACGGCCGCTAGAGCAGGTCCTGGTATAATGGTAGGCCGTTGATGTTCCGATGTAACCCGGGGTCGGCGTGGGCAGGAATGAATCTAATTGGCTCGCCTTGGTCAAGTTGCACATCATCCAAAGCCAATGCCTCAGGGTGGCACCAAGATTTTGACATGCTCCTTATGATCATGACAAGCGTTAAGATCAACATCTTGTCCTCACAGTTTTATTAACATTTTCAGTACACTTTCTATTCAATTTCTTCCTCTTCTCGGAGGGCGAGTCAAAGTTATCACTGAAAAAGATTTCTTGCAAATTGAGTTGCCGCAAATTATCCCGATCACTTATAATCGTACCTCGCGCAACCCATCATCGAGTGCATTGGGCTTTTGTCATTTTCTCAAATTCCCAAGGGCGGAATTTTGATCACGATTCCATTCGCGAACTGTACACTCACGGGCTCCTTTGATGCTGATATGACGACCAGGACAGTCGGTCTAATTGGTGGCTTCTCATGGAAGACCACAGCCATCTACTACCGGGAAATCAATCAACACGTCACCGCCAAACTAGGAGGCATTCACTCTGCGAACCTCCTTATAAGATCCATCGACTATGCGGAGCTGGCATCGATGGTTAGCACCAAGAACTACGACGGTATGAACGAACTACTCTGCCAACGCGGGGAAGAGCTGAAAGCAGCAAAGGCACAGGCTTTGGTTCTCTGTGCCAACGTTGCGCACAAGGCGGCTGAGCCCCTGGAACAGAGAACGGGACTACCCGTGTTGCACATCGTGGACTTTACGGCGCAGAAGATCGTAGACAGCGGGTTCAAGAAGATTGGATTGCTCGCCACGCGGGCCGTGATGGAGGAAGAGTTTTACATCTCTCGGCTTCGGAGGTTCGGGCTGGAGGTCTTTGTGCCCGACAAGGAATTCAGGGATGACGCTGACCGTATGATCTTTGACGAAATGAGCAAAGAGGAGATTCCCGAGATCGTCAGGGCCAGATGGCACGCGGCTTATGCGGATCTGCTGAAGAACCATCATGTTGACGGGATTGTCTTGGGCTGTACTGAGCTCCGACTCGTGTTTGGGCCGGAGGATCGCACAGCCCCGACATTTGAAACAACTACGCTGCATACGAGGGGGATCGCGGAATGGGCTTTGCGAGAAAGGTAAACTACTAATTTATTTCTCTGCGAGAGGCTAAGAAGATATTGGGAGAAGTGTGGATTCACATGCGGAAAATAGGAGTTTTTCAGCCTCCGGAGTAGCAGGAATGTGAGTATAAACTTGGGTAAGAGTGATCTCTAAACATGTAGTTTGCCTGTAAGAGCATGATAACTCCATATGTTGAGATTTTTGGTATTCTTCCTCGTTGGTACAAAGGAAAATCTACGAAGGCGAATGCGAGAGTCTCAGAAGTGAGGACCGTTGAGAGCATGCAAGTCGCCGAACGAAGTCAAGGTGCGTTGGGAGTGGGACCTGAAAGCAAGTCTCGCTGCTTTCCTTCAGCTTCTTGGACGAGATCTCGTCGAGTGGGCGTGATTGAGCACAACTCCAATGGTCTAAAGGGGTCGGCAGAAATTCTTGGCGGTCTACTCTACAGAAAATGTACTTCATTCCGGGCAGGAGCTCAGAACCTTGGCAACAGCTTCCAAAGATTTACTCATGTCGCGGGCGGGACAAGATTGTTTGAATCAAGCACCTGCAGACAATTTGCTACCTGCCTAGGTATTGATTGACTCCTGCTGCGTCTTTCGCGTGCAGCGTGAAGCCATTGTGTATTGCACAGCCAAGTGCTCTCTTGAAAAGACTCACAATATATATATATATATACCTAGTCCTTAGCAAACGATCATCAGGAGGAGGCTAGCACTAGTCTCGTAATAATGGCCAGATAACGGTATACAAATGATTGACTCCTAGTTGTACTCCTGTAGATAAGCGATTAAACGCCTATTCCTGAGGACGGAGGAGGGCAAGCGGTCTGAGACTCTCTCCCGCACGGATTTTTCGACAAGAGGTCTCCCTCCAACCCTACGTTGAGCTGTAAGGGCCGTACACTACAAAAATGGAAGACGCGAGCTTTTCAGCAGGCGCAGCTGCAATGCCATTCAAAGGAAGGTCTCTCAATCATGGACTGACCACGTGCTACCCACGCTCGCACCTCAAGCGGGATCTAACATGACCTCCAGTCCCGTCTGTGCCAGGACCCACGCATTTCTCACCGACCACTTACTGCTGTCCACAAGACGCATGTGAGGAAATTTCATGACCAGCGCCGGCACGACCTTGCACATCTCCATCATGGCGATATTCTTGCCAAGACAGCTTCGCTTTCCGGCGCTGAAAGTCAGCAGGTCATGCTCCATGGTCTTAATCTGAGCATCAGTGTTGCCTCGAGAATTCTTTTGGGGCGCGGTAGACGGGAGCCAGCGAGCCGGATCGAAATCTTCGACGTTGGACTTAGACCCGGCTGGCGAGTCGGCGAAATTCGGATCGAATATGCGAGGATCGCGGTGGAGCACGTATGGGTTGATGCCCACGATTGTGCCTTGAGGAAGCGTAATGCGATCTTCATTGCCGGGTGAGTGCAATGCAAGGCCTGCTGGATCCACGATGACACGCTCAAGTGGGAGGGAAAGCGCAGGCCATAGACGGAGCGCTTCTTTGATTACGCAGCGCGTGTAGATGAGATGTTCTGATTGCGTTTCGTGCCATGTCGGGCAGGGGAGAGTAATTGAGCTGTCCTGCTGAGCAGTCGTGAGCTCCTTTTTGAGTGTCGCGAACTCGTCCGGGTGAGTCAAGAGATAGAAGAAAATTGCACGAAGAGTGGTGGCAATGGTGTCTGCACCCGCATTTATGTTGCCAAACATCAACGATAGCAGCAGGCCGTCTGTCATTGGTTCTGTCTCTTCTTGGTCCCCCGCAAATTGGTCTTTGGCTTGCAAGAATCGGGCCAAGAAATCGGGCTTCTTGATGGCATTATCCTTCTCTGACTGCTTACCGCTCTCGAGTTGTGCAAGACGCTCGTGCAGCAGCTGTTGTGCAAATTTGAGAATGGGGCTTGAAACAGTTTTGCGGAAGTATTTGACGTAGATAGGATTCTTTCCGAGCAAATCGTCCAACCATGGCATCTGTCCGATCAAGGAAAAATACTCAAAGTTCGCTCCGATACTCTTCATGATGTCATTCACATCAACCCCTTCCTCGATGAAACCTAAACGTCGCGACATGGTCAATTCGCCCATGACATCGAATGCGTAGAATTGTAGGTATTGACCTAGGTCAACTACCTGGCCCTTCTGGGTTGCAAAGCGCTGCTGCAGGACATCTAGGAAGACATGGGTTGTGCTGTCTACCAGTGGTTCGAATTCAACTAGCGTTGAGAGGGCATAAGCATTGGCAACTAATCTCTTGACCCTCGCATGTGCCTTTTCGTCCGTGATGGCCACAAGACTGGCCGCCCGGCGACCGTTAACGATATTTTGGAAAGTGGCATAGAAATCACTTTTCGGAAGCTTCTTGTCAATGGCGTAGATCTGCTGAATATAGCCAGGCCCCGATACCGAGACTGTGGTTGGCCCCAAGCGTATCAGATCCGATTTCCCTCGGTAGAGCTTGTGAAGCTCATTCTGTTCTTCGTGCGCTTTTCTGCGGTAGACTGACAAGAAACGGTATAGGTTGGTAAACTTGGCCAGTGGTGGACCTGGAATGCGCGGCGTGATCGCAGAGTAAGCGTTGTAGAGATAAATGAAGGCCAACAGTGGCGTCGTCCAGAGAATGAGTGACAAGAACATCGTGGTTCATGGAAACACATATGGCTGAAGCAGCAGGGGGAAGGTGGTGTGTGGAGTAGTCCCTATGGTGGTTGCTAATGGTTTGCCAGGAGAGGCTTCACAGGCTGTCGGATTTTGCCAAAGCCAAAGTACGTTGTGGCCGACTTTTAAAGATATTTTATTCCATGAAAGCATGAACGCTGTGTAGAATTCCGTCTTGACTATGCTGTGGGTATTGCTGTTCGTCAGCGACATCCGACAGAAACGGTGATGAAAGCCCGCGAATGAGGAGGCTCAAATTACGTCGACATGCGACGGAATCCTTTCCGTTTTGGTGGAGATGCGGGATTCAGACCCATGGGGCTGATCAGCACAGGCTCCGCAGGATGCCGTGGGCAGCCACTGGCACCTGCTGGCGCCCTCGGCACAACATACGACCACCACCCGAACGCCGAAGTCGTACATGGAGTAATGATGAAAAGCTCCTCACTTTTGGACAGGCAATCCACGTGATTGCATTCTCTATACTGATGCATCTTGCTGCTCAGGAAAGACCCAACATCTCGTGGCACCGGAGCTGTTGAGGTTGTCCGACAACATTTCCGCTGCGATCTAGTTGCTCGACAGCCTTCAATCCGTTCATAATACGAACAGCCCCACCTTTCGTGCTATCGCTTTCACCTCTTCAGAGAAACTGAGCCAATTCCTGCCCCGGATTGTTTGGGGGCTAATGTTAACAATATACTGTTGTGAATCGAGTCCGAGGGGTCTAGGGGTAGTGCTGCGGACAGCTTGCAGCCGATGGCTGACGGGCATCGTTGACGTCTTGAGAGGAAAAACGAAAGCCCTTTATGTGAATCAAAGAGACCAAGGGCCGGGGAAAGGCTGTTTGTCGCGTAGCTAGACGTTTCATTGCATTGAGCAGCTAGGTATTAAGTTCGTTTGGTCTGTTCGGATGCCTTTGCCAATGTGCTTTTGCTGGATGACATTGGTGTGGTTGATTTTTGGGTGGTCGGAAGAACACCGAGACCTCAACCGCAATATGCTGTAGAGAGAATATGCTAATCTCGGAATCAATAGCACCAGCTTGCTGAGAAGAGCGTGGCATTTAGATCCTATTCTCTCCTCCTAACTGTAGTACCGATCACGCTGATTCCATGCTCAACAACAGCGCAGGGAAAGAGAGCACCAGCATCAACGAAGCGTGGTGCGTCGTAGGTAGCACGAGGGTGCACCAGTCAGCAGACAAGATTCATTCAGAATCAGAGGCTGAACCGGTTGCTTCCTCGTCGTCGTTGTCATCTTTCCGAAGGCCTTCGTTCAAAATATATTCCTCTTGCCTAAGCAGGGCCTTGACAGCGTCTGCTTTTGGAGTGCAAGTGTCAGCCGGTTTCCTGCCGTGGCCATCTCGAATTCGAGGATCACCACCAGCTTCAACCAGCATCTTGACCATGGCTTCGCCCAGAACCAGCTCTCGTTCATTAGCGTATCGAACGGCACTATGCAAAGGAGTCTCTCCGTCTCGGTTCGTCAGGGGGTCACACTCGAGGTACTCGATGTCAAGCAATTCGTTCATGACATCGTCTTCAACGGATTAGCAGCAGTTTGTATGCAGCCTGACCACAGTGGTACGCACAGGAGCCATAGTTGGCACAAATATGAAGCAAGTGGTTGCCCATGGTGTCCAATACTTCATTGAAGAACTTGGCAATCTCCTCTTTTGACTTGCCCTTCATCCCGTCCAACACTTCCTGGAATAACTCGAGGTTGTCTCGGCGGCAGGCTTCCAGAATCTGCTCCTTTGGCGTTGCTCCCTTCTCATGGTCAGTTTTGCAGGCGGAGGCATGGGGACGAAATACAAACATCTGAGTCCGCCATCGCAGGTTTTCAAAAGTCGATCTGACCGCTGTGAGAATCAAGTTGGGACTTTTCCACGAAACGGGACGCACGGAAATCGGTGTCCAAGTTAGACGGCGTAGACGGCGGACCCGAGCTTCTTGTGAGACACGACACTACCAAACACCGACAGCGTCCTCAAAGTAAAGAACCTACGCCAACAAGGCCTCGTGAGTTTGCTTACTGAGAGTCGAAGGATCTGTTTGACCAGCGCCTCGTTGCTAATAACCCCACGATCGGGCCGGAAACTGTGCAAACATTGCAAACATTGCAAACATGCCTGGAGCTTGCTAGCGTTTTGCCTGGACGCGGAAACCGAGTTGTGAAATTCAACTCAGATCTAACTGGGCAGGAGAGGCATGAAAGGCATCCCCGGCACAAGATGAATTTGACAATCCCGAGCCAACCTCGTTGTACAGTGATATCTCAGGCCCTTCGAGGTGGATGAAAATGGCTCCGACGTGCAGGTTCATCTCCAAGCTACGACAATCATGGTACTGACCAGTTGTAGTTTGTCCATATTGCTGCAACTGTCTCACCATCTCAAAAGCGGCCAATGATCCGCAGGCCCGAAATGCATTCACCTGTCGAACATGTCCTTATCAGTTCATTTTGGACCAGCCATACTACGAGCGGGCATACATGAAGCCGAAACAGAAAGACGATATCATGGGCGAAGATCAAACAGATCTGCCCATCAATGAAGGTACGGTAGACAGGTTTTGGATAGACTTGGCCAGCAGTATTGACACCAATTCTTTAGTTCCTGGAGGTTGCCCAGCTGAAGGCTGTTCGTCGAAGCGGGCCTATTTCTACCAACTCCAGACTCGAAGCGCCGACGAGCCCCCAACGTCCTTCTACAAGTGCATCGAATGTTCCAAGCAGTGGCGCGAATATTAAAGAAAGCGAAAAGAAAGCGAAAAGAAAGCGGTAGACCTCTTGTGTGAAGGCATGGTGCATGGAAAGTGGCAATGATCCGTACTGAAATACCTAGGCCAGCTGCGGGGCCTAGTCAGTTTTCACTGCCTTTGGCTCGACTTATGGACGACTGCCGGCGCTCACCCTACAGATGGCTGGGACACGCAGCAACGGAACAAGATAGAATTGTAGGAACACATATTGTGCTCGAGGGTGGACAGAGCGTCAAGGAGATTCCGAAGCCTCGGACTTTTGATCGTAGAATCTACTCACATACACTAGCGCAGTATCGCCACTAACGGCGGGGCCTGAGAATACCATGACCACCATAACCACCATGTCCAAGTGCCAAGTGGTAAAGACTCAGAAGTTTCACGGTTTCCTATGGACTCAGCTTCACCGCACAGTGACAATTTGCATGACTGATATGTGCCGACGTCTTCTCGATTATGTCACTGCGATTCCTAGTGGTTGCCTTGCGCAACAGTCGACATGACGTCCAGTGAAAAACAGGCTGCGGCGTACCCAACCAGTGCACATGCAAGTGAGAGACCAGTGAGACGAGGGGGAAAGGTGGGGCAGGAATGAGAGCCTGAGTGCCACTGCGGTGCAGGTGCGAGAGTGCACTTTTTGATCGAGTGGGTCTTGGCAGAAAAATCTCGTAGATAAAATCGTCCCGCAACAACCCAAATTTCTTTTTTCCCTCTTCGTCCGTCTCAGTAAGTCTTAAATCGACCCATACTGTCGAAAATCTTGACTGACCTGCCTCAGCACCTCTACGCAGCAAGCCGTAGTATCTGAGCATCTCTGCGAAGTTTTCTGGAATCTTACAAAGACCTACAAGACTTCAACCCTCTTCAGATCTCACACCGTCACAATGGGGTAAGTCTTTCTGCCACCGGCGCCTGCGCATGCAGGAGTCGCCGAGCCAGCGATCCATCGTCTAACGTCTGCCGCAGTAAGGAAAAGACTCATATCAACGTCGTCGTCATCGGCCACGTCGATTCCGGCAAGTCCACCACCACCGGTAAGCAAATCCCACTCAAGAGCAGGCGCACACAAATACTCATCCCTTCCAGGCCACTTGATCTACAAGTGCGGTGGTATTGACAAGCGAACCATCGAGAAGTTCGAGAAGGTAAGTCATCGCATCGCGTGCAGACCATATTGTTTCCTTCCGCCACCAACCCCACCGCCAAACAACATTTTGGCGGGGTCTGGTCGAGGGGCAAAATGGATGCCGTCAACCTCCTGGCGTCAAGACGGTAGAACTGACAATGTTCACAGGAAGCCGCTGAACTCGGCAAGGGCTCCTTCAAGTATGCCTGGGTGCTCGACAAGCTGAAGGCCGAGCGTGAGCGAGGTATCACCATCGATATCGCCCTCTGGAAGTTCGAGACCCCCAAATACTACGTCACCGTCATCGACGCCCCCGGCCACCGTGACTTCATCAAGAACATGATCACTGGTACTTCTCAAGCTGACTGTGCCATCCTCATCATCGCCGCCGGCACTGGTGAGTTCGAGGCTGGTATCTCCAAGGACGGCCAGACTCGTGAGCACGCTCTCCTTGCCTTCACTCTTGGTGTGCGACAGCTTATCGCTGCCATCAACAAGATGGACACCGCCCGCTGGTCCGAGGACCGCTTCAACGAAATCATCAAGGAGACGTCCAGTTTCATCAAGAAGGTCGGCTACAACCCAAAGACCGTCCCCTTCGTCCCCATCTCCGGCTTCAACGGTGACAACATGATCGATGTCTCCAGCAACTGCCCATGGTACAAGGGCTGGGAGAAGGAGACCAAGGCTGGCAAGTCCAGTGGCAAGACCCTCCTCGAGGCCATCGATGCCATCGATCCCCCGTCCCGACCGACTGACAAGCCTCTCCGACTTCCTCTCCAGGATGTCTACAAGATCTCCGGTATTGGAACAGTCCCAGTCGGCCGAGTCGAGACCGGTACCATCAAGGCTGGTATGGTCGTCACCTTTGCTCCTGCCAACGTCACCACCGAAGTCAAGTCGGTCGAGATGCACCACGAGCAGCTCGCCGAGGGTCTCCCAGGTGACAATGTCGGTTTCAACGTCAAGAACGTCTCAGTCAAGGAAGTCCGCCGTGGAAACGTCTGCGGTGACTCCAAGAACGACCCACCCAAGGGCTGCGACAGCTTCACCGCCCAGGTCATTGTCCTCAACCATCCTGGTCAGGTCGGCGCTGGCTACGCTCCAGTCTTGGATTGCCACACCGCCCACATTGCCTGCAAGTTCTCTGAGCTGCTCGAGAAGATCGATCGACGAACTGGCAAGTCGGTCGAAGCCAACCCCAAGTTCATCAAGTCTGGTGATGCCGCCATTGTCAAGATGATTCCCTCCAAGCCCATGTGCGTCGAGGCCTTCACTGACTACCCACCTCTTGGTCGGTTCGCCGTCCGTGACATGAGACAGACTGTCGCCGTCGGTGTCATCAAATCCGTCCAGAAGACCGACAAGGGTACTGGCAAGGTCACCAAGGCCGCCCAGAAGGCCGGCAAGAAATAGATGCATTGTCTCGTGTCACAATACACTTCGGGAGTTTATGATGGTGTGGATGGATTGGATTGTGGTTTTGCCCAAATCGTGGTCTTATTCACTGCAACGTTGTTTCTTCGCTGGCATGTCACCAATGTTCTCCAATGATACCATCACACCACTTCGACTGCTTCGAGCTCATGATCACGACGTTTACGACGACCGATATGAGTTTAGATACTTTCACCACCGAGAGATGATCCACATCTCACAGAGCTTTGATGGGTGACGAGATTCTAGCTCTATGGAAAATGACAATTTAGATTTCCGCAAACCTGTTCTTGAGTGCTGCGTGTGCCGTCATCCTCGTGATCTTCGTTCTCACACCTCTACCAACTCGCTTCGTCCTTCCTCACTCACCCAGATATGAATCTACATGCTAGAGCGACCATGCCAGTCCAGCCCTTAGCCCACTCAACGTAGCCTTCGTTCGGGTCCGCCTCCACAACCACTCGTGGTTTGACCTTATCCCGCACGACCTGGCAGGGTCCACTGCTTGCCGGCAACCCACCGAGAAAACCTACGCTCTCAAATACGAAGGACTTCGGTGCTTCATTTGTACTTTGTGCTCTCAACAATTAAAGTTGACATCATAATATCTGGTTAGCTCGGGTTTGACAGCGAGGTAGAAAAATAGAATCTCAAATACCAAGAGACTCTTTATATATGCTTCATCTACATGCCCTCAAAAGCTGCCTGCTTAGAATATAGGCATATCAGCCACAAGAGTCAGCATCAACCATCATTGCACCACAAAATCACTTCAAAGTAGTCATCTAGGCCAAAGATTTTGTGGGCCGCCCGGGCGATGTGATTTACATTCCGAAAGGCTCAACGGGTAGGAACAGTCTCATGGCGTGAGTTCACTCTCACTAATAGATCTGACAGTCACTTTCGAAACTGAAGAGGGAGGGAAGACCTTTTTCGTACGTTTATCTCCTGCGCATGCTGAGGACTTCTCGGAGACGCGCCTTTACTTACCACTCGGTGATCTAGGTTGCCCAGAGGCTTGCAAATCCGAGCAGGCGGGCAGGCTTCTCCTCGTATCTGTAGCTTAGCAAACCCGTGTAAAAACGTATCTGTTTCTCAGAAGACATGCTCAGCCGACCCAAAGATTCAACGCGTGGGCATGAGCACAACGGCATATCTCGAAATGATCGCGCCATGGCTCCTTCATCGAACTCGATGTACCATCTCAAATATCGAACATGCCCGTCCTTCTACGTCGAGCTCTTTTGTCTCACGACCACAACCTAATCTGTATAGTCACTTGAGCTCCAAGCTTCAATCATCTTCGAAACCGCCAGTGCAGAAATCGATGAACACGTTCAGAAGTACTCCTGTGGCTCCCGGGAACAGTCGAAATTAAAGATCGAGTAAGGTGTCATTCACAAGAAAGCTGGGCAAATTCAAAGTTTGTCGAGAGCTCAATGTGCGAGGCGAGTGTACCAATATTTCGAGCTCTTTACCCAATTCTCGAGTTTCCATTCTCAAGAGCCTCGATGTTGTTGGGTTTTGCACATTAGACGAAACTTCTCAGGCGTCGGTCACAATGGTTCCGTGCTCGGTAGTTGTCGAACATACAGCTGCGCAATACACCAACCTGGTCATGCCGTCTCTGATATGAGGTTTGGGGTTGCAAACTGTATATTTTGCTTTTGAGGACCAGTCAAGCAGTTCTTTATTGAGATCCTAGGGTTGTAGATTGGACCGTTGCCTTCTATGGCGAATCAAACACGAGTCATGGCTGCATCACTGCCCAGGTGTGACAGGCTATAGTCGAAAAAACTCGAGTGATAAAAAGTGAGCTTTCCAACCGTGGTAAAGATTGGTCGGATGCTTTTCCCAGTGCAATATCTTTGGCTTAATTGGCTCTGCAAATCACGCCATTCACCACTCGTTCTTGAATATTACGTATCAAGATGAAACACTAGAGCCTCAGGCTAACAATATAACTCCACTAATCCCGCCTTCCACACCGGTCAGCCAAATTTAGTATACAATGCTAAGCTTTGGAAGGTACGAAGCGTTGGTCATGAACCTTCCATCATCCCGCCCACATAATCCGCAGAATGCATGTCTCTACATATCGAAGAAGAGCTTACGATAACTCTGCGCTTGTAATGGGTCTACTTTTGTAGGGTTGTACATGATCCAAGCTGTTAGGCTTGCATTCATGACGATGGCATCACCCCTACTGACCAAGGTAAAACATGGCAGCAGAGCTAAATATTATTTAACAGATAAGCAAACATGTGGTATTTAGTGGAAGCTCGATCATTGCTTGGCCCGAGCACTGAGCGTGGCTGACATATGGGTACTTGACCACAACTCGCTCCACGTCCAGATGCTTGAATCTTGTGGCTTGCATGAGTGATGTCAATGCAAGGCGCACAGAAACTGCGCATTCAGCTTGTTGTAAATAGCTACCCAGTTTGCTATTCAACAATCTAGACCCGGGTTGGTGGATGAGACCTGCAGCTACAAGCTTGTTCAGTGCTTGTGGGACGCCTCAATTTACGCCAGTTCACAACCACTCTTTCTCTTACGTCTGGTCTCGGCAGAGTGCAGTTATCCGGGTTATGTCCGGATAGAAATAGCTATGTCCTTATCCGGATAGAAATCTATATATCCCTATCCGGATATCCAGGCTTATCCGGACAGTAGCGCGTGTTCTAGCACCCTTCCAAGGTTAGCAACGATCTTGTTGTACTCCGTGCCTGTTATGGGCACTTGCATTCTTGAGCCTCATCAGCAACTACGCAGCACATTGAAGAACAGAAATGTTTTTAAATTGTCCTTCACAACGATACTAACATGACACGACACGAAACTCACACCGACTGGACATCATCATGTTCACCTCCTTCTTTCACTACTCCATCACAAGACCCTATCCATTTCGTTGGTTTACGCCTGTGGTAATCGTTGGTGGCATTACCTCTATCGTGCTATTCTCAATCTTAAATTTTGGTTCATATGGTTTCCAAGCCAGAACGATATACACCGGTGACCCTAACACAACAGTACATAATGCCCAAGCAAAATGGTATTTCAAAGCACCATTCAATTGGGCCGACCAGATTCGCATAAATTGTGAAGCTGCATCTTTACGGGTCGGCTCAATATTCTTCACCTCCAATCTTGGCCTTCGATACGAACTGACGGGTGTGTCTGGTGGCGTGGCCGGATCAGCATCATATCTAAATAACACGCTGGAAGACTGCGTTGTCGACCGCATTGAGATCTATCTTCGGAAGGCAGATTTGTCCACACCGCCAGTCAACTGGCCGTCTTGGGATGATTCGTCCAGCGCAGCAACCGGTCGGTGCAATATTGCTAACAATCATGATGGTGGACCTCCAACAAAACTCGGTTTCAGGACAACCCTTGAAAACACAGGAATGCTTGACTGGGTTGTCAACGCCGATCCTACGGCCCACGCATCGTTGTGGTGGGGCTCCCGCCTTCTGAACATGTACTACTATGGGGTTCTTCAAACGATGGGACAGGTCCGCGCTGACCGAAAACCTTTTACGAAGGGGTACCTTGGCTATATCCCGCGGAGCATCGATTCGAACGCCGATGAATCTTTCAGGCTGGTATACTACATTCTTATGCAGAACGGCACAGTCATTAACAGTGACGACGGTGCCGCCATCAGCTTCGAGCAGATGCGTGACGACTATTTTCAGTCACCAATGATAGAGGGTTTGCAATTTGCTAAAACGATCCGCGCGCTCATAGAGGTCGACTTGGGTATCAGCCATGATACCAACCCGCTCCTTCACGATGCTCTTCTGCAAGAAACCATCTTGAGTCTCGATGACCCGAATCGCCAAGCTGGCGGAATCCTAAACGCCACCAAAAGGCCGGAATTCTTCAACGGGATGAACTGGCCGGGCACAGCTCCCAATGTGTCAAACCTGACATGGATCAACGAAACATACATTTCCTTCAGTCCAGTCATGGGGGATTTGGGGACGAAAAGCGCAACCATAATTACCGAGTATGCATGCAATGTTCCAGAACCGAAAAGCACGGCCACGCAGCTATTTTCAATTCTCCTCGCAAACCTCGTGTTTTTGCCGGCGCTGTGGAAGCTTCTGAATTTGATCGCCGGGGCAATGGTAGTCGGACAAGACGATCACGGGCACTGGTGCGCTGGGTGCCTGGACAAGATTTCCAGTTCTGGTTCTGCCAATGATGAACATGAAGATGATACGATGAAGCTGATGGCTCGTCCCTTTGAGAGGCACGATGATGAAGTAATAACGATGAGGGATTTTGTCTCAGCAACGAAATAGAAAAAAATGTTGATCCTTTTCATGACTGGAGGTATCATTTTTCATAGAAGCTTTGAATGGTTTTTTTTAAAAAAAAAATACTGATTATCCAAAAGGGTTGCAAACAATAATTAATACAAGCCGCCGACCCCCCCTTTCAAAAGGCAGCGCCGGCTATTGGAAGCTGGCTCCTAGGCTGGTTGGCAACCAGGCAAAACCGTGATAGTTATCGTCGGTTCTTTCAATCATTGACTCGGATCCTCCTAATTTGGCGTGGGTTAAAGTGCGCTTGGCATAGATGGAAAGAAGGGTACCTATAGAGTAGACCGAATGAAAGATGGCGTTTTTGTTTGCGTGGCGTATGAACGTTAGATAGTTAGGGTAGAAATATCATGAAGTTTTTCGTCAATTTGCTGAAAGGCGACGCGGCGACAACAAAAAGGGTTATAGATGATAGACAATCAAATGATAAAATATACTGTGATCAGTGAAAATACTTCGTACGAGATTGATTAAATTACGTAATTCGGGTAACCTCTAATAAAATAACATGAAAGCTAGCAACATGGATGGGTAGCTGCTGTTTTATTTGAGAAAAAAACAAGTTTACAGCATCCGTCCACGGAGAAAAGTCCTCCAGACCAAAGGACATACACAACTTCGGACTGGATGAATTGAAAATTTCCGTGGAAATAAGAATCCATATTGGGGGAGCGCTGGAGGCTCTGCCGAGACATCACTCTATTCATCCCACTGAGCATACTTAATAATACTCTATAGTACCATAGTAATAATATTAATATTTAAATGTTTCGCTGGGGCTTTCTGAACTTTGTTGATATAAAACTCTAATAAGATGCACTCTCACTTCCCGCTATCATAGGTCAAGAACCGCCCCCGCAAGAACGCTATCGCCGAATCATAAAGTAACAAAAGATAAAAGTGCTGAAGGAGGCTGGCTACGAAATTTATCGTGGTGAGAATTCCCGGAGGTGGTCGTGGTCGTGATCGTCGTCGTTGTTGCAAAAGCTGCAAAAATACTTTATTACTCGGCAAGTAAAGCGGAGGGGATAAAGGATTTCTACGTTTGACGCACCTGTCCCTCACTGACGCCGGCGGAAGCAATAGTCGGACTCTCGGGTAGAACCCAGTCGCCGAGCTTCGGAGGTCCTTGCGCGGATTTGGGACTGGAAGAATTGGACACCGGTTTCGAGGGGATCAGCCTAACGACGGCTGCCGGCCGCTGGATGGTCGTTGTGGTGGCTTGAGCTACCTTTGTGTCGATTGGCGTCGGAGGATTTGTCATTGCAAAAAACGGTGGCCTGGCCCCGGGAGTGACTGGAGCTGATGATGGGGCGGTTTCGGAATAAGCAGAATTTGGTGACGAAGAAGACGTGTCTATTTTCAGCTGAGCTCGCGGAGATGATGGGTTTGCCACCTTCGAGGTGATATCTGCTGTTGACGGAGGGTCAATGACCCTCCCGATGTTCGCTTCGTTCGGCGCACGAGAAGTACTGACGGGGGTGGGACCATGGCTGCTCCCCGGCGGAGATGTCTCTCGCACCACGGTCGCAGATCGAGAAATGCTCTTGTGGACGAAGCTGCCATCGAAAGACGACAGGTCTACTACCGGCTCGTCATCACTCGATAGGTCGTCTTGGGGGCGCGCCAAAGACTGGGGGTTCTGGGAAGAAATTGGCGAATCGCCCAGGGGTTTTTCTATCCGCTCCACCGGTTCCGGTGAAGATCCTTGCTGCGGACCATTGCCCTGCGACTCAGTTGCAGCATCTTCCTGATACGCCAAGCGCGACGAGCGGAGAGGATGGTGGCCATTGGTCTGCTGATGTTGCCTTGTTTGTTGCGCCTGATATGCAGATGGAGCTTGCGGAGCTTGATAACCGTCTTGAGTTGACACAGTTTGCTGGTTTTCGTTACGCAGACCGTACAGACTCCCAAAGCGTTGGAGTTGATGTGGAGGTGTCAAGTTTTGTGCAAGAGTGTCCTTTGGTTCCTCGACTTCGTCTCCTTTATCCTCCTTTTTGGCATGCAGGCTGGCGAATCTCACCATGCGCGCATCGATTTTCATCCTTGGCATGATTGCCAATGGCATGGAGCTCGGTCCTATCACATCTCCTCGTTTGTTTACGGCTACCCCTCTCGCATTTGGTACAGGCTCGATGCGAGAATGACCTTGCAGCGGCTCAATCCGTGCTTGCTTTGTCTCGTTGCCCACCTCCATCGGGATGATTGGAACATATTTCCTTTGATTGGAGCTTTGCGAACTTGACCTTTGCCGATCTGGGGACGTTCGTTCCACCTCGAAGCTAAAGTTCGTTCTCAGGTGTTCGTTCTCTAGTACAGGACTCAGTTCAGACTCGAAACCACCTGGTCGTTGGATGCGGCCACAGCAAGAGCACCGCGAATAGGATGGCATGGACGAACTTATTGATGCTGCATCAGAGTCGACGTCCCCTGCAACGGGAGACTCCCTTTCTTTGCCCTTGTTGGTCGAGGAAGACAACGATTCCGACGTTGAATTGTCCATATCCATGCCCAGTGGCCGGACGGCAGGGTGCTGACCGTATTCTGTATCTGCTCTGGCCAACAGTTGCGGATCATCCTTATAGACTGATGACTTGGTGGATGGTAGTTCGTCCTTGAGGCTGCCTCTCATTTGTGGCGGCTGACCAGCCTTGGTGTCAGAATAGCTAATCGCATGTATGCAAAACCCCTGCTTTGGCGATATCAAAGAGCGTCGTCGATGCTCTTTCCGCAGGAGAGTCGGTGGGTGATCGGTATCCAGAGATCCTGTCAGCGTCTTCCGCCAATTGAGTTTCTGCTTTGCCGACGGCCCATTGGGCTCGTCCTTTTGCCCTTCAGGAAGACCCTTCGGAGTAACATGGACGACAGGTACTCCCTCAGGAACACTTTGAGCCATGTTCCCAGGCCGCGAGACTATGCTCCCTCCGTCAAGTTTTCCCTCTTCCGTGAACACAGAAGAACCAAAGGCTCTCACCGGACTGTGTTCGTGGCGTGGAGCAGTGCTCAGATCATTCAAAGAGTGATGGCGTGATTTGACGGCGACGGGACTTACGATATCGTCGCTAAGACGACGAGAATCGATACTGGTCTTTGGTGGCGGTGAGGTGAATGTCGATAGGCGAGGCCGTGAAAATTGCGAGAGAGGATTCGACACGATTTGTTGAGAGGGCCTTTGGAGCATCGTCAGTGAGCCTGTTCTCGTAATTTCCGGGCCGCGATAGGTCGCAACACCTCGGTACGACGTGGCGCTTGGAGGGCGAGAGTGGTTAGCACCATTTATGGAATTCACTGCTTGAATATGCGACACAGGTTTGGGAGCGTGGATAACCTGTCGCGCACTGGAAGCGGACCCTCGTCTCCCGCGTGCAGGTGATTGTGGAGGTGTAGGAAGATCTGTGCCTGACGACCTTCTTTCCAGACCTGAATACTGTGATGGTGATTGATTGTCCGGGGTTAGTGGTGGCGTATTGGAAGCCAACCTATGTAAGGAATGATTGTCAACGCTTCGAAGACTACCGGACTTTGAGACGGTCGCGCTGTGGTTCAACGAACGGATTTCAGCAGGCGTCAGCTTGGCGACCTTAGGCTTTGACATCAGGCCGTTCCGCTGTTCCTGTTTGAGATTTTTCTTCAGCTTAGCCATGTCGAAATCATCTGCAAAACCCCATTTAGTCAGCAAAGGATAACGGCCGATGATGTCAATGGCTGTATTGAGCAAAGAGCACCCAAGACTAACGCCTTTGAAATTGGGCTGCAGAGATTGACGATCAAAATAAGCAAGGAAGAGGAAAGGTGAAGTATATCAGCAGCGAAAATACCGACCTTGTTTTTTATTTGGAGCCTGTGAGTGAGCATGGGCCACAACAGGATCGGATGCCATGCCTGTTTGTGAGCAATAAGGTGGCTGAAAAGGTAGGTTATGATGACAATCCGGTAACAGAAATGCCCCGAAAGGCTGCTACGGACCTCACCTAGACTCGGGCCTTAGGCGTTTTCTCCGATCCTTCTTTCTGCCAACTCTCTTACATGCGCAGCGTCACTGTCGCTGCCGGTGACGTTAATGCCGTTGATGAATGCGCAGCGGAGAAGCATTCAAGGTTTCATGGCTGAGCGGCATGCCAGTGGAAGCAAAGATGCGAATCGTTACCAATGACCGATACCCAAAATACTGCAGGGCTGCTGATCAGGATTTGGCTGGTCGGCGCGAAAAGAGGGGCAGCTAAACTCGGCGTGGATTGGACGACTTTTCGACCCAAGAAAGGGCGATCATTCCACAACCTCCGCGCGGGTCTCAGTCTGGTTTGGAAGAAAATCAAACCTATCTCAATGGTACGATTTGGTCGGGAAAAGAATCTGAAAAAGCAGCACTAGAATGAAGAATGATATTCGCCAGCTAGAGTCAAGGATATTGAGGCGTAGGGAGGCAAATGGTCGTGATTGTCACTGGGCTTGTCTCAGTGTTATGTGGGTGCAATGGCTGACCCCATGTGTCAGTGGCTGCACAATTTGGCGGTTGGCGTGCGAAGACTGTGGTTGGACGCGTCCCCGAACACGGCGGGCAGGGATCCGAAGGCCAACTCCGAAGTGTACCAACCTTAGAGCCTCAAGTTTTTCCAGTCATGTTTATCCCAAAGCAGTTCGGTATAGCTCATGCTTTGGTGTATAGCAATATTTGCCGCCCAGGCGAACGGTGCACGTAACAAGAGTACGTGGGTCCCACGAAATTCGGACCCTAACGGCCAAAAAACCAGCCTACGCGAACATGTCTCACTTGTGAGTTCGCTCCTTCGACTAAAACGTTCTTTACGGAAAGCTCTAGGCTTGATCGGGAATCTCAATTTTGGGTCGACAGGGGTTCCCACGACGTGACCTCGGCAAATCATAGCACACCAATTCTTGGTACTCTAATCTGTCAAGCTTTTGACAGCCTCACAAACACGAAGTACATAGACGTCAAAAGTTATTGTGTAAATTGAAAAGCCTTATCGGGTTCGCCAAGCAATTCGATTACATTTATAAAGGGCCTAATAAAGTCTCACAAAAAGTTGGGTTACCTTGGTAACAGACACGAGAAGGTCTAGTGAGAGACCAACATGTTGGGAAGCAAGAATACCTATATCGTAGTACCTGGACAACTTACATGCCACGTATAATGTATAGACTGAGGTCGCGTGTCTACTTCGACAGGTATGGGGACGTATTTCCCGGATAAACCTAGCCCTACCATAGTGTGATGTCACTTCTGGTAAGGAGCGGTCAACCACACAGCGATCTATTGTTCTGATATCGTTTTGTATACGCGTCCACGTGTCTAGTGTAGAGTAGAGCTCTCACCTTCCTAAAACCACCCTATCGCATCTCTTTTCAATATCGAGAACCAAGCAATGCTCGCCTGATAAATGGTTTCAAAAGTTGGGACACAGGCCTCGTGTGGATGCACAATCCTTTCACCATGCTATGCTCTTCACACTCCCTTCTCGGAAACCTGCTCTTGCATGAGAGTAGATGAATAATAATGTGTTTGCATTTCGTGACGATAGGTTCGACCAGCATCCCCTTGCAAAGCAATCTCTCAGCCCGCGCGTGGGTAATGACGACCAGCACATTCGGGGATTTCACGCCTCAGCCTTATTTCTCTTACCAAGGACCATGCTCCCTTCCACCACTCCAGACTTATTATTACAGCCTTTCGTTCGCTTATAGACACAAATGTGTGCATGCTGCGCTATTCTCGATGTGCACTCGACCACTGCTATAAGCGCGTGCATGCTCTGTCCGGATGACCAAACCACCAAGGTCCGTGTCGGAATGCGTGACCGAGGTGCAATCCGCGATGCCGAAGGCCACTTGAGCATGGTATCATCGTCAATCCTAGCAGTTTTCGGCAACCCTTCCCGCGAGCGTCTGGCTGTGAAGACAAGAAAGCTGCATCACCCATCACCGCGACTCTTAATCATGGGTCTTGGACAAGCGTTGGTGTGGTGACAACAACCCAGTCTGGTGGCTCGATCATGGATGCCTTGCCCCACAAATGCAACAGAGTAGTCATCTCCCAAAGGAAAACAGAATCCTTCCTGCATGCCATCGGTACCGCTCACTGGAAACCGGGCGGTATCGTCGTAGTTGCTGTAGCTTGCAATTGAGAAAACTTTGCGAGATGGTGCTCGTCGTGGCTGCATTGGACGACATTTGTGACTGCGTTCAGGTTCGGGGCATTGGTCCCTTTTTGATGCCCCCCAACCTCTCTTGGTGCGCACGAATGGGTATGCTCACCGTATTGACCAGGCCACAGTACATAGTGCACAAGGTTGCTTGCCGTCGCCTCTTATACGCAATTGGTTGCGTTGGTCGCAAGCACAACTTATGCGCCTCCGGATGTAATTATTTTCCTTGTGGGTCGTTGGTCGACCGACCTATAACTCCAAATCTTTCCAGCTCCCGGGTAAAAACTACCCTGTTCTGCATAAGCTTATTAAAACAGTACTCCAAATGGCCTCGCGAACCTAGCGCGTTGGAGCCGGCACTTCTTCTTTGCATATGTAAGATTGCCAGTGTCATTCACCTATCATTCTAGACTGGCGTCTTCAACACTAGTCCTGTCAAAGTGTAGCCGACCAAACCAGCTCGATTGTCAAGCTGCTGTCGCAGTGTGAGAAAAGTGAATAAGCCCGTGCTAAGCTCGCCACGTAGACCTTCAACAGTGGGAAAGAGAAACAAACCCGCCATGAAACCTTTTCATGGAACATATGATGTCGTCGTAGTAGGCGGCGGGAACGCCGGCTTCAGTGCAGCTACCACAGCAGCCCAGCATGGAGCTCGCGTTCTTCTTGTCGAAAAGGCCCAAGAGTCGGAAAATGGGGGGAATACGTTTTACACTGCTGGGGCATATCGCTATGCCTTTTCAGGTCTGGACGATTTGAAATCAATTCTATATGATGTTGAGACAGGTGAAAAGGGACTATCAGAGGACTTACTGACCCGAATAGACCTTGAGGGCTACTTAGAAGACGACTTTATGAATGATATTATGCGTGTCACAAAGGGACGGTCCGATCGTCGACTCGCTGAAAAGCTTGTGAGAGGGAGCCGCGATGCTATTCAGTGGATCAGTGACAATGGTGGCAAATTTGTGCTGAGTTTCAATCGGCAGGCCTACGAGATTCGAGATCGTTTCGTCTTCTGGGGTGGCATGGTTACAATGTACCGTGGTGGAGGAAAGGAGCTTGTCAACTGGCATATTGCCACAGCGAGGAAAAACGGGGTGGAAATTTGGTGGCAGACGCCTGGCTTGAGTCTCGTTGCGGATGAGGAAAGCATTCATGTGCTTGGGGTCGAGGTGTTTCGAGATGGCAAAAAGTACAGAGTAGGAGCTGAGCGCGGAGTGATACTGGCCTCGGGCGGGTTCCAGGCCGACCCGGCACTTCGAGCGCAATATCTTGGACCAGGGTGGGATTTAGCACATGTGCGTGGCTCACCTTTCAACACGGGTGATGGACACCGAATGGCACAAGAGGTGGGTGCAAAGAGGGCAGGGAACTATTCTGGCTGCCATTCCACATGTTGGGATGCTGGGTCTCCGCGGAATGGCGGTGACCGTGTGTTGACCAACCAATTCACCAAGTCGGGGTATCCTCTTGGCTTGATGTTAAACTGTGACGGAGAGCGTTTCGTTGATGAGGGCTTGGACCTGCGGAATTACACCTACGCAATCTTTGGCATCGAAGTACTAAAGCAGCCATCGAGCAAAGCTTTCCAGGTGTGGGATGCCGAAGGCGCCAAGTGGCTACGAAAGGAAGAATATGCGGACGACGTGACCACCAACATCCGAGCTGACAGTCTCGATGCTCTTGCTGACAAGCTCGTTCAACGGGGCTTGAGCAGCACGAGCAAATTCGTTGAGACCGTCCAGGAATACAACGAAGCCGTGGCTGCTTTTAGCCGAGAGAATCCAGGCAAACGGTTTAATCCAGCCGAAAAGGACGGCCTGTCGACTCAATCGTCCTCGAAGAAGTTGGCGCGGGCGAAATCGAACTGGGCTCGACCTCTAACGAAAGCACCATTCACCGCTGTCGAGATCACGAGCGGAGTGACATTTACCTTTGGTGGACTGGAGGTCGATCCTGACAGCGCACAGGTTCTCTCAGATGCATCCCGGCAACCTATTGGAGGCTTATACTGCTGCGGCGAACTGCTTGGTGGTCTGTTCTTTTCAAACTATCCTGGCGGGTCTGGCTTAACGGCTGGAACTGTCTTTGGAAGAATTGCTGGTGAACATGCTGCCAATGCTCGTTCATCACAGACGGTATAGTTTCAGGTCTCGTAATTGTCATTCTCCATGCCGGGAAAGGACGCCAGTCAAGAGTAGTACAAGTAGCCATGCCTCTATCTTGTGCCACACCTTGGAACTGTTAATGTTCTTGCTTCGACAGTGCCATGCCATCGGGAATTTGGCACCACTTGATATTCGCGTTGTTGGCCTAGCGATCGGTTCTCGTAGCGATTGAAGCACAGTCCATGTATTGAGAAAAGGATCAGCACTACTATCTGAAGACACGAGTCCTTCGTTCCCGGTAGAAGAACACTATGGCTCACCGTACCCACACCAAAAATCGTTTATTATTGCCTGCACTTGCATCGGCCTCAAATCGGCTCTTTGAACTACTTGGTACTTTATACTCGATCCATCCGCCGACTGTCTTCAGATTGTCCACTCACTCCATCGTAGGCTAAGTGGCTCTGAGCAGCATGGCTATTTCTCAGTGACGCAACATGACTCTTGCCGCTGTCACGACTAGATGAAGACTCTGCACATGGGCCAAAACAGCAACAGGAACGGGAAGGGAACTAGATGATGGTTGTCGATCATTTGTCCGCGTTCCTCACGTTATGATCATGTCGCTGACATTCACCCAAGGGCTGTTGGTTGGCCAGCTTTCGGTGGTCCTGCTCATTGGCGCCTTCATCAAGTTTTTCATCTTCGGCGAAGCGCCTAGTCGGAGCCCATCTGCCCATCAGCCATCGAAGCACATCCGAAGCACATCCTTCCACAGCCTGAGTCCGCGAAGCACACCAGCTACCTCATTGAGGAGGAAGGCGAGCGCGAGCAACGTGCTCAGGGCAGTTCCAACCAGCGCCACGGACTCGGCATCAATCCTGAAGAAGACATACTACTATGGACCGAGTAAAGGACCAGGGAAGATCACTCACAACACCCACCAACCAGAAAGCTTGGATTGGTTCAACGTTTTGATTGCGCAGACTATAGCTGAGTATAGACAAACTGCCTACGCTTCGAAAGATTCGTCCGCTGACCGACCTTCCATCCTTGCAAGCCTGTCTGCTGCAATCAACAATCCGGCGAAAAGACCGTCTTTCATTGACGACATTACCATCACGGAAATATCGCTGGGGGAAGAGTTCCCCATTTTCAGCAATGTGCGAGTCACCGCGCTTGAAGACGATTCGGCCTCGAGCATTGGCGGGCGTCTCCAGGCTCTCGTGGACGTCGATATGTCCGATGACAATCTTACGCTGGGTGTTGAGACTTGTCTCATTCTGAACTATCCAAAGCCTGCTTCCGCTGTTCTGCCGGTGGCATTGACCGTCTCTTTAGTACGCTTTTCGGGTACCTTGTCGATTAGTTTTCTTCCAGCGACTGACGACCGCCCGGCCGACAAAGATGGAGACTCGACAAGCAAACCGAAGACCAACCTCGCGTTTTCATTCTTGCCCGACTACCGTCTTGATCTTTCGGTTCGCAGTTTGATTGGTTCACGCTCTCGGCTTCAAGATGTGCCAAAAGTGGCTCAGCTCGTCGAATCGAGGATCCAGTCGTGGTTTGAGGAACGTGTCGTCGAGCCCCGAGTCCAGGTTGTGCCTCTGCCGGGACTGTGGCCGCGCATGGGTAAGACCCGTGTACGCGAAGGACAGGAGGACGATCGGGTGTCCGGTAAGGATGGAGATCGGCTGGCTCCGCCTACAGAGATTCACGAACGCAAGCGAAGCAACTTTCCTACACAGGAAGAAGCGGAAGCCATCATTCGAGGGCTTCGACTGCGAGCACCATCGGTTCGGCGCAATTCGCAAACTGCCCTAGTTGACGAGGAATTCAAACTACCCGGAGCGTTGCCTGCTTAGCGCTTGATAGCGTTTACCGGCCGTTCGGAAAGGAATAGCAATCATCATCTGCTATGTCATGAACTAGAACAGTCACTTAGCCTCTATTTCCCTCGATGAGATGTCCATGAATCACCTCCCTGTGCACCTAGTCAATTCAAAAGACTCGGAGGGTTGATGCTTCTTGGCCGTCGCGGCAGCAATTGGGCGGTGATTGTTACGGTTCACTATAGGGACCAAGAACTCAACATTGATCAGGGCCCCGGCTCTTTAGGCTCACCCGCCTGCGGACCGAGTGCCTTAATTCCGAACGATGCTCATTTAATTCCCGGCAAACTCGGTGGTTACGCAATTTTGCAGACGATCCGCCTAATCCGCAGCACGATTGAAAGAGTTTTTCTAATTGACTCGCAGCCCTGAATACTCTATACACCCAGAACAATTACCAATCTACCCAGAAGACACTGCTTCTGCTTCAATCGTAAAAATGAAGGCATACTGGTTTGATAATACTGAAGTAAGTTGCCCTGGCTCGCTGGGAGACAAGAATCTCTAAAACTGACCACAACACCAGGCTGACCAGCGACTGCCTCACGACTCTGGTCGTTCAGTTCCCGCATCCTTTCTACAGTCTATCGGTGTGCTTTATTCCCATCATCCCTCGCTTTCGACCGTGGACGATCTCGCCAAGGACCGGGACTACAAGAATCGAGATGAAATCACCGTGTCGCCCCAAGCCATGGGCGATGTTTACGAGTCAAAAGTGAAAATGTTCTTCGACGAGCACATCCATGAAGATGAGGAAATCAGATATATTCGTGATGGTGCAGGCTACTTCGATGTCAGGTCTCAAGGCGATGACTGGATTCGAATTAGGCTCGAGAAAGACGATTTACTCATCCTGCCTGCTGGTATCTACCATCGCTTCACCACAGACAGCGACAACTACATCAAGGCCATGCGACTCTTCAAAGACGAGCCAAAGTGGACACCCCTCAACAGGGGCGATGCTACCGATGCGAATGAGCATCGAAAGGCCTATCTGGAGCAGAGAAATCATGCTTCTCTCTGAGTCCAGAACAGTGAGGCGTACGTAACGACAGCATGGCGATCATCTGATATCCCATAAGCTATGAGACAAAATGCGCTACATTTTGCTGTCAAAACGTTTCAACCCTCTTTTTGCTGACCCATACATTTTAGAAATTTAAGCGCCTTGTCCCGTCCGCCACGCTCCTCCATATCTTGCTTGTGTGTATCAGGGCCAACTTCCGAACTGCCCTAGTCGCTGCCATAATTTGGCAGTATGAAGTCGGATGTTCACTTTTGGCATTACTATGCGATGGGACGGTTGGATGTCGTCCAAAAATGCTACCCCTGCCAAAAATGTGGGTTCAGCTGCACTCTCTCCAAAGTTTCAACAACAAGCCCCATTTTAAGTTGAATATATCTCTACATGACGATTGGTCGGTTCCAAGGTCCTATCCTCGCTGTAAAAGGTGAAAAGATTCAGCCGGCGCTGGGATCGCACCACATTACATCCCACGAAGTGGTCATTGTGTTTCAGAAGACTTATCGATGATACCGGGTGCCTAGGAAGACACGTAGGCGCCTGTTATGCATAATTTGGCAGCTACCATTAGCCGTCAGGTTGGGTCCCTTAGACAAAGGTCAATGTTGTCTTCTCGATGGCTAGGAGCTTGCAACTTTGGCACTTGTCGATTGGGCAACGAGTTGTGGCCAGCTCCCCCAACTACATATGTCCTTGCATCTTTGCGTAATGTTCTGACAGTTCTCAAGTCCTAGAAACCTGCGTGGTTTCGTCGTCAAAAAGTGTGCTTGTCTCGGGTTTCGTCCAACCAGGCCAAAGGGTGCATATCGTAGACACTGGACAGCACAGGACGACTATTTTTGCACCCAAGTCAATCACTCTTGTAGTCGTTGAAAAGTACTTCAGTTTTAACAGACAAACTGGTACTCTTATCGGTCGAGAAATTCGGTCTCGATTTCTGTGAGGTACTCGTCCTGGGATGAAAGTGATGGCATGCTACGCGCAGATAATCTCATGCCTTGAACCTACTCGGTACTTTACCCATGTGCCTGTCATTGTACTTCCCAACAGCATTGGACGACAACCTCGGTCTGCTGTTATGTCATATTGCACGACCAGAAGTCTTTAGGCTACTTTGACGTCCTTCCCTTCTCCTCCCTACATTGGCAAGGATATCTGAAAATTTGACACACTCGAAGCAATTCGCACCACAAGAACGACCTTGGCTCCGGGTGCAGTCGGTCAGGTGTTTGAGTGTATTGAGTATATGGTGCGCAAACGTGCTCCAATGCATAAACAAGAAGAAATGACCAAGTCAATAAACCCTCTCAAGGTTAGCCTTCATTGGATTTCCTCGCTTAATTTTTGACCGGTGCACGGCGAGTTGCAAGAGTTCTTCACCGCCAAAGGTTCCGGGATCACAGAATTTTGGTTGTTCTTCTGACCCCATACAGAGTGCATCTTAACCGGGAAACAAACACCATGTCCATTGGTGGGACGTCGAGACGTTGATGCGAAATGAAGCCTTGCAGGTCCAATGTTGGTTGGCAATTAACACGTGGCTCACCTCGGCACCCTCCCGTTCCAACGCCATTGCCAGAATCAGCTACTGTAATTGGGCAAGACTCGGCCACTCAACATCCGTCACTGAAACGCTTCAGGAAGTGTCGATACTCGATTCATCCTAAGCTTTGCAGATCCAAAAACTTGGCAGTAGGGAAATTGTGATTACTACACGTACAATACGGAGTACTTTTGTGCGAAGTACACATCTTGGGAATAAGGTAGAACCCCTTTAGAATGAACAAATTTCTCATGTCTGTTCACAGCAATCCTCAGATGCAGATGTCTCGTGAGTGTCGAGCTGACCTAGATCTGAGACAGTGGACAGTAACTGTTCTGAACCAGTGCTGGTCCTGTATATGGAGTTCTCGGTATATCTCCCAGAGATTTCAAGAGTGAGTTGTGGACACGAGCTCCTTTGCGAAGAGCACCTCTTAGACACGCCTAGGCCCTTGGTCCCGTAATCGCAGAGCCCAGCCCGCCTAACCTATATAGGTAGTAAGAGTGTGATTAGCGCTCGGACTCTCGTAGCCAAAAACAGCTTAGCCGCTCTCTGGGACGGATTCAAGGGCACCGCCAGCATCAATACTTCCCAGCCTCGCGATTGGGCATGTGAGAGACCTTCGTGAGAATATCTCACGCATCATACGACCAGGATGAAATACTCGAACACGACATTCTCGTCGCTCCTTTCTTGCCTGAAAGTGGCCGCCATGACTTCTCTGAAGCTTCAACGTTCAACCAGAGCAAATTTGATAGGATGCCAACCTCCATATCTTTGTGGCCGGTTGTACCCAGATGCGATCTCCGGTTCCAAATTTGGACAAGGCTTTGAACCAAGATCCATCGCGAGCTGCTTACTACTAAATAGGGACTAGTGCAACCTAATATCAGCAGGATCAAGCTCAGGCATCACGCTAGAGAGTGAAATTTGGTGGATAGGGGTGAGCCACTGGCAACCTGAGGCCAATCGCCAGAGCTGGTTCTCTCAAGGTGGTCATCTCCTCCATGTGGCTTACCGGGCACTGCCAACAATGATAGGCTACGCAACCAATCCCCTGTTTGTTATTTGCTAATCCCTGTCCTAAGGCCCATAAGGGGCTGTTCAGCGCTTTGCCTATACCAGTTATGCGTCGATCCGGCTGTGCTCCATCCTAAAATAATTCCACCGACTAGGAGATGCCAAAGTGCGCGTGGGTAGCCCGAAACCAAATAACTAGCTGATTCTCCCCAGTCTTACGGTCTTCTTTCATTGCTCTTCACAGTCGTTCCTGCTAATTCGCAGCTGTCGTCCTTGGTATTGAGGTAACAACCATGGCAGCTTCTATCAAACCATCGGTCATTATGACCAAAGTCAACTCATTCATAAATAGCAACGCGTCCGATATCAACACTCTTTTCGAGAAAGACGACTCAGTTTTGACCATAATAGGATCGTACAAGTGGTTCATCGGCAGTGCCATCTTTCTCCTCACCGTCGGTTGGCAGATCTTTCACTACTTTTTCATTCATGATGCTCCTCCAAAGGGCCTAAAACGGTTGCCGGGCCCTCTCAGCACCCTTCCATGGTTAGGCAGGGTTCACGATATTCCACCGGATGGTCCGTGGTTTGCGTGGAGACGCATCCTCGAAAACCCGGTGTACGGCGGTATCGCTGCATCTACCATTTGTGGTGAGATGCATGTCTGGATTGGCAACTGGGAGTTGGCCAAAGATTTCTTGATCAAGAAAGCGAAGATTTACTCTTCCCGACCTGAAGTGCCAGCAGTTCCAGGCAGCAATTCTCAGAATCAATATCTGCCGTTGATGCAACGCGACGAGCATTGGCATCAACAGCGCAAGTTTGCCCACACCGTCCTCTCGGCAGCGTACAACAAGCAGTACTATGGATTCGTTTCTCACGAAGTCAAGAGATTCGTCTACAATCTTCTACAGGACCCAACTGACCACTTTGCATTGACTGATCGATACTGCGGCCGAGTTGCGTCGCGAATGGGCTACGGCTCTCCAGCATCCGCCGCTGCACACTGCAAGAACGCTGGCGAATTCATTCCTCAAATTTCTCCTTCTGGTCCTGTCACCAACCTCGTCCCACTCCTTGGCAGGCTCCCAGAGTTTATCAACCCCTCGATCCGCGCTGTACGACAACGACGAGAGAAGGAAGAAAAACTGTGGAAGGGTCTTCTCGACCAAGTCAAGAACGAAATGGAACTGGGTACAGCCTCACCTGTCAGCTATGCTCGCACATACCTTGAACGCATGGCTGTTGAAGATCGTCCGTGGGGCTTTGATGATCACGAGGCAGCTTACGCTATCGGCATGCTGGTCACCGTCGCCATCTTCACTATTGGCGGTCCTTTGTATGCCTTCTTGCTCACTATGGTGCTGCACCCGGAATGGCAAGAGAAGATCCGGCAGGAAGTCCTCAGAGTTGTTGGAACTGACAGAGTCGTGGAAGTTACTGATTCCCCGGATCTTCTCATCCTCCGAGCATGCATTCGAGAGACACTTCGATGGCGACCACCAGTTCCTCTGGGTGTCCCACGTCTACTTGAGGAGGATGATGAATGGAATGGTTACTATATTCCCAAGGGTGCGATCATCCACGCCTGTGATCTTGCACTCGCTCGAGATGAAAAAGTCTACCCCGACAGCGAGAACTTCCGACCAGAACGATGGATGGATAAGGAATGGCCCACATTCAAGGAGCCTCTGACCGAACATCCACGACTGATGGGCTCTCACCATTTCGGTATGGGTCGCCGAATGTGTCCTGGTATTGAACTTACAGAAGCTGAGCTTTTGGTTGCCTGTGGCACAATTGTTAACTGCTTTGAGCTCCGCCCAATCAAAGACGCCAAGGGCAACGAAGTGCCACCACCATCGTACGACTTTACCGCCAACCTGATTGGTGGTCCTCTTCCATTCCAGATGGATGTTGCAGTGCGACCTGGCATGACTGAGAAGATTCAGAAGTGGTACGGTGACAGCGTGGCTTTGGAGGAGACTGGTGCCCAGATCTTCGTCGATTAAGCGTGTGTCTATCTATGCCCCTGCCTATGTATATGTTTGTCAATTTTGAGAAGATAGTTTGGTGCCATGGAGAGATTTACGAGTCGATTTTCTTGACCGCTATTGGTTTGACTTGGTGCATACTGCAAACATCTAGATCCAAGTAGCATATAATGTTAAAACACATTCAAATCCCTTTTTAATACCATTGATTCTCTGCCTTTTGCTTGTGTATGCCACGTCAATAGGCAGACGTAAATCCATCTAGCGAATCAGAAGCTCGATATTTCCACACAACGATGTTGTCCATGCACTGCATGTTCCACCTGCACTCCTCCTTCGTGCATGCGTTCTGATGCTACCCTGCCGATGCAACGCTTCTACGACTTCACAGAGGAGGCAGAGTCGCAACAACTACGGTATCACGCAGATCGACTCGTGTGATATCTTCACGCGTGTATATCTCGCGATAGAATTTCAGCAACTTCCGCCTTGCTTAAACAGCTCTGCCTAGCGAAGCTTCGAGATGGGCTCTGTCGCGGCAGCTGCTACAGCTCCTCGATTTCTCGTCATTGGCGCAGGATCACGAGGACACGCCTATGCGCGAGCAGTAACTGCCTCGACATCCGGAATCATTGCTGCAGTCGCCGAACCAGATGTGTTCAAGCTACAGGATTTCGGCCGAAAGTACATTTGGGGCAACCACGCACCTCGGGAAGGTCAGGCATTCTCAGACTGGCGCGAATTCCTTGACTGGGAAACCTCGCGTCGTGCAAGTGCCAACCACCAAAATGATGGCTCGTACCAAGCCCTCACCGGCGTCTTCATCTGCACGCTGGACGAGACCCATGAACCCATCATAAGGGCTCTTGCACCTTTAAACCTACACACAATGTGTGAAAAGCCTCTAGCCCTGTCGATGTCTGACTGCCTGTCCATCTCCAAATCACTGGCGCCATATCCTCCCAAGGTGGTCTCAATCGGACACGTGTTGAGGTACTCACCTCATAACATCCTGCTGCGTGATCTGCTCGTCAAACAAAAAGTCATCGGCGAGATTGTATCCATCGAGCATACAGAACCTATAGGGTGGTGGCACTTTTCTCATTCGTACGTCCGAGGCAACTGGCGTAGAGCAACACCGGAAGGAGTTGGTTCACTCCTGACAAAGTCGTGCCACGACATCGACTTCTTGCTTTGGCTTCTCTGCTCACCCAACGGCCTCACAGGAGGCCAGCCTCATCTACCGAGCACCATCACGAGCAGTGGTGGACTCGCTCATTTTCGTCCTTCCCGAAAGCCAAAAGCGGCTGGAAGCGCAACAAATTGTACTGCATGTGCGGCCGAGCCAGATTGCATGTATTCGGCGAAAAAGATATACCGTGACAAATTCTTACGGCAGGAAAAGGACACTGGATGGCCCGTCAAGATTGTCGTACCTGAGATTGAGGATATCGTTCAAAGCGAAGGATGGGGGAGGGCGGAAGAGAGACTTCTGAACAAGCTGACAGAGGATTACACAGAGGACATGCCTGACGAAGACAAAGCCGCCAGAAGTTGGTTTGGAAGATGTGTCTATGAGTCAGATAACAATGTGGCAGATGATCAGGTCGTCACCATGACCTGGGAAGAAGATGCTGCGAACGGCACGGCGTATGGCAGAGGCCCTAAGCGAGCATTGTTCCACATGACCTATCCAACTCAATCACAATGCGACAGGCGAGGTCGAGTTTATGGATCTGAGGGAGAGATCACTTATGACTCCTACAGCATTTATGTCTACAGCTTCCACAATGCACAGACCAAGGTGCACCACATTCCCCAGCAAAATCCAGAAATTCAGAAGTCCCACGGGGGCGGAGACTGGGGTTTGGCAGGCGCATTTGTCAACGCCGTAGAAGCTGTCGACCGCGGAGACATGAGCGTCGCAGAAGCTCAGAGGACTTTTATTGGGTGCGACCTAGATGAGATCATCCGCAGTCATGCCGTTGTTTTTGCTGCTGAGGACGCACGGATCCAGAGGAATGTGGTCGACTACCGCGATTGGTGGGCAAAAGCGGAAGCAGCAACGAAAGCATCACCTTGAATTAGAATGCAATGCAAACCGACAAAGAATCCCTGTCCAGTTGTCTTCTTTTCATAGCATCTTCTGATGATCCTTTGTTTGAAAAGGCAGACAGAATATGAAGATGGGGCGATGAACATAGTAACTGTACGAAATGTTTGACCCCATCAAGTCGTTGCATGAATTTTGTGCTCTCTGGCTGGCTGAGAAGCACATCCTCACAGGAGTGGACCGCTTGAGAGAGCAGCACGCTCAGGATGATCCCCCGAATTTGCACGTTGCTCGCGCATTGTACAGCGATATTGGGTAAGCTTTTCACATTCTGAGCTCTCAATTCTCTACCTCTTGCTGAGCAGGATACAGCACATTCCCTGGTGACGATCAATGCACAAGAATTCCCGAATGCGCAGACGGGTGGGAGGGTTCAGTTTTCTGGAACAGCGGAAGAGATAGAGAAATATGACCCCCATGACCACGTCCCACCAAATTACAGCAGAGTGCGCATGATACACGCAGTGCTCATGTCGGCTGTTTGGGTTGTCGTCTTTCCATTAGGAGGCATCCTCATGCGTGTTATGAACGATCCCCGGCTCGTGTGGATGCACGCCGGTATTCAAATGGCAGGTTTTTGGACCGTTGTTGGGGCCTCCGCGATGGGTATATGGATGGCGAACGAGATTGATCATGTAGGCGCTGTGCATGCCTCGAAGTGGTAACAATACTAATGTGCTTGCAGCTCACCCACTACCATCCCATGATCGGCATGATCCTGCTTGCGCTGCTCTGTATCCAGCCTGCAACAGAAATCATGAATCACACAATGTACCAGAGCCACCCGAAGATCATCCTAGCTGCACATGTCCATCTCTGGCTCGGACGGTTGCTGCTCGTTGCGGGTACAGTCCAAGGGGGTCTTGGATTTATGTTCGCAGCTAGCTTTCGAAATGCGCTTGTTGAGCTGTGGCCGAGAGTTGTGTATACCATTGCTGCGGGCATGGTTTGGGCGTTCTACATCATCTTCGGTGTCGTCTATCCCGAAGTCAGAAAAACCTTGAGGAATAAAAAGCAGAGAAGGGACGAGTCCCTTTCCGCCGCACAGAGGGAGACTCTCGTAGCGAATAACATGAGCACCTACAGTGCTTATGCGCAAGGTTGGGGGTATAGACGTCAAGTATAGTTGGATGACCCTGTTGAAGCGAGCCGTATATACTACTACTCCTACAGTCAGGATGGCTTCGTCATGCAAAGACATAATTAGACCTCTTCTCATTCATCAGGATGCTTCCGTTCACGCTTCGCCAACTCGAGTGAGAAGATACAGATGTTGGAACGAGCAAGATTGTTGACGCAAAATATGCCTTCACTTAGATAACGCCAAACAGCTCCTTGGCCGCTCCTCAGCCGCTCCTCGTATCTTTTACCGTACTTTTGTGTGCCTTTCGTAGCGGAGCCGTCTAAACAACTGCAGATGAGCTCAATCGGATGCTTCGACATGGTTGCTTATCTTCCAGATATTCGCAAGGAGATGAAAGATGAAACTCGGTTTGGATGTCTTTGCCTTTTCACATCGACACATCTGTTCCAGGGTCTGTCTAGAACATTGCACATTCCCTTCCGAAACAAAGTAAACAAGGTGCAGTCGACGGCCCAGCGCCTTCGCTCTAGTTCGGAAAGAAGTAGATCTCCAGGTTCGGGGAATATCCACCGCTTGGTAGCCCCCTTTCAAAGCCCCCATCATCTAGTACTGTCCACCAAGCTCGCAGCCACCCGATGAGTAGATAGTCAATGAAAATTGCTCAGACCAAGTCGGACGAGCATGCCAGCAGTAGTAAATCTTGTCAGAGCGTCACAACGCCAAAAAAGTCCGTCCCCTCAACCACAGCTACCGCACTCCGGTCCCCTTACATCGTCAACCGTACCCAGCCGCCTTCCGGCCCCTCCTCCACCGCCTCTTGGTCCATCACCAGGTCGTCCGCTTCCACCCGGTCTCGACCCACTGGTACCACTACCCGCTGCGGTGGTAGTCCTCCCATTTGTCCCTGTCCCTGTTCCTGCGCCGGGTCCTCTTGTATTGAACCGACTATTCTGTGCCGCGGCATATGGATCCAGTGAGAGCAGCGACACAACGTACAGGCCGAGAAAATTGTAGACGTTGTCTACGAACCGGTTGACGCGGGCGGTGAGGGGCAGCGAGTCCAGGGCATGGCCGGACGACGAGATGTATTTCGGAGTAGTATTAGAAGAGGGTTTGGAGTTTGATGTGGATGTTGGTCGTGTAGGTTTGTCGGACATGATGGCTGCAGAGTATTACGGGATATGAATGAGGTTTATGTTTTCTCTTGGAAAGAGAGAAACACGTATCGAGGTAAACAGGTAGGTCAGATCTGAGAGTCACGTTACGAGCACTTTCGAGGTAAAATAAGGTGGCATAGAACAATCAATATACACCAAGATGATTTCGTCGTTCTCATCTGGCTGCGTCTGTCATGTACTGGGCATGATTTGACAACGATTTCCAAGGTTGAGCATCACGTGTCGACCGGCACTTCCCGCCTACGAAGGAGAGCAGCTAAGCCCTGAAAGACCACAGCCGTGCACAGCTTATACGCTCTGGGCCATCCACAGGCAACGCATGGCACGGTCTTTGTTAAGCATCCCATGGATTGGATGTCATACTTCGTATTACTTCGTATTACTTCGTCCTCCGTACCTAGGTACATGGAATATCATGTACAAAGTACCTATCAGGTGATTAAGGCAAGAATTGCGCACGTCGGGTGGGGAGCAAGGCTATTGTTGATACCATACATACGGAGTATAATCCATATCCGGAACACCTTTTACCAGCTTTATCGAAGCCTTTGGCATATCAGATTGCTAGGGAACTGTGGCGACGACGATTTTGACCTGTAAACGAGCTATGACACGTGCATCGATGAGGTGTTCCACCACTGCCGTCTACACGTAGGCGAAGCTTGCCCAAATGAATATTTTGAATCACTTCTAGACAATTCCTTCGCACCTTTTCCACGAACATGCCTTCGTATTCCCGCATAGCGGCCGTCACCGGCGGTAATAAAGGCCTTGGTCTCGCCTGCGTTCGTCACCTTGCTCTGCAATACCCGCAATCCTCGTTTAATAATGGCCCCTTCCTCATCTATCTTACTGCGCGAAACAAAGAGCGAGGCGAATCAGCTCTTCGAGACATCCTGCAGGATGCACAGCTAAAGCAGGCTAAAGCACTACGACGAGACGGAGGCCTTTCAGATGTACGATACCTACCACTCGATGTCGAAAGCCAGGACAGTATCAGGTCGTTCGCCGAGCGTATCAGCAAGGAACACCCTGAGGGCATTGACATTTTAGTGAACAACGCTGGCATCGCAATGGATGGTTTCGATGCTGATGTGGTCGAGAAAACTCTGCGATGCAACTACCATGGGATTTTGGAGACCACGAAACGTCTACTGCCTCACATTCGCGATGGGGGCCGCGTCGTAAACCTCGCTAGCATGACCGGAAGGCTTGACTCCAAATATTCAGCCCCCATTCGTAAGCGCTTTCTAGAAGCCACCGAAGTTGAACAGATTACGGAGTTAATGGACGAATTCACAACTGCCGTGCAGAAGGATGAATATCGAGACACTTGGCCTGGCGCAGCCTACAAGGTTTCCAAGGCTGGAATAATTGGCATGACCAAAACCCTGGCAATGGATCATGCAAAGACAGGGAGCAAGACCTTGATCAACTCTTGTTGTCCTGGTTATGTGAACACAGACATGACCAAAGGTCGAGGTAGGAAAACTCCTGATCAAGGAGCCCAAATTCCCGTTCTGCTAGCCCTGGGGGACATTGGAGCCTCAAACGGTCAGTTTTGGGAGCACGGCGAAGTCTCCTCGTGGGAAAGATAGCAACCATTACGCATTTGTCCGTTTAGCGATGTATTCGGCGTGGAGGTGGACTACGTGATCTGCGCTTCAAATTACGGAGTACTCTGTGTCCTGATCCTTGCGCAAATGTGTTTGTGAACGGGTCACGAGTATATATTCCCGTGGCAAGTGAACAAGGACAATGCCAGAACGGATGTTTTAATCGCCGTTCGAAAATTTTCCTTGTTCACTTTACCTAGGCTCTCGTTACGAGGTCCATGCTGCTTCGCATTGTTCAGAACCTTGCTTACTAAAAGCACTTCTATTCTTTGACGCCATCCATCCAAAATACATCGGTACGGAGTAACTTCCAAAAACGTTGACGTGGCCATCACAATAAGCCACAAATCGCTTAAGATCTCAGTTCCGGTTGGCCTTTTCTCCTGCGACAGTGATCTCAAACGAACGAAGAGATCGAAATCGCAGGTCGTCTCGGACTGTGGATGTTGCAGGCAGCCTCATGGAGCAGAATTTTACCTTTGAGAATAAGCGTGAGTGCTGCTTGCAGCAGCGCAATTCGTACCTGCACCTGGCCTCATCCAATTAGCGATGTTCGATTCTCTTAGACACCCTGGTCCGGTAAGCTTGCCAATCCGGCCAAGGCTTACAAGGGGTGAACGACCAGGATGTTTTGCGCTAGTGGCTCGTGCCTGCCGATGAAACACCAGTGTGGTGTTAGTACTATTCCGCCTCCTCTTTGCAATGTTCGACTTGTTCCTGCTTCACGCGGTAAGAAACCAAAATTTGGCCCGAACAATTATCGGCTAGCCCACCGATCCAACCTCGCCAAAACGTCAAGTTTTATAACACGAACAAAAGTGGCTTGACTCCTTGCACACATAGCCGTCTTCGCGTCCATCTCGCTTCCAGGGTACCCAGGGCGTGCCAGGGCTACCTCATTTCGATTCAGCGAAACCCCGGTTAACCTGTCGAAGGTCAGGCCAAGCTTGTCACCTCCAGCCACTTGTCGAACCTCGTCTGTCTCTAGTGGTACCGCTAACCACACAAGCACTTTGTTCTCTTGAGCCTTTGTGGGTTGCAATCCTCTTTGACTTGCGAGCTGTCTTTACTGTCCCCAGTTCTCCCGTCATTCTGACCGCCGTCCCAGACAAAATTAACCTTTAGGATTCCAGAAGTGTAATTGTTTCAATCCGCCATGCCCTGGGGGCTTGCGCCTTCGTACCCAGCTACATGCATTCACGACTCCACAATCTTGTCACTTCATGCAAGCTCTCTTCCTCCTGCTCCCGATCTCGTCCTACAGACCCATTGCCAACCTATTTTTGCTGCTTGCATGCTGTGCGCGCGATACCGACAGCATCTCGCCCAACCTTTGCCATATTTCATTCACAGTTGCCACGTCAGTCTGTTGTTCATTAAGTCCTCGCCTAGAAGGTTTGGAATTTTCGGGAAAGCTGGACTCTTCTCATTCCTATCGTGTTAAGAACCACATTTGCACTTCGATCCAGGTCGGCGAAAGTCAGACCTCAGCACCATCACGAACCGACAATGTTGGTGCCTTGACATTTATCCCATTCAACGACCTTTGTGTTAGCCTTTTTACCCTCATTGATTCACAGAGCCACAATGTCTTCGCCGCTCAAAAAGACGTCACTCCCGCTCTGGCTCTGGATCGTCATTTTCGTCGTCGGCTCGGGTGTGATACTGGGCACAGTCGCACTGATAACTCGATTGGTCATCTCTCGACGGAGACAAGCTGCGTTTGTCGACACCTTTGGAGATGAGAATCTGCCACAACGCAAGGTCACCGTTCGCCGTGGCAGAGTCGTCGAACAATCAAAATACCTGTCTTTGACTGGATCGAAGTTTGGACTCAATGCATTCGCGCCTGATGATAACGACGTCGGATCCCGAGCTGGTGCTCGTAGCAAGAGCCCTTTCGAATGGTGGTCAACCATTAAAGATCGATCTGCATCGCGCAACAGCCAAATGACCCAATTGACTTATGAGACAGGTTCGGCCTACGGGCCGCCAGTGAGCCCAGGCTACCCAAAGACACATCAACGGAGAGATCTCAACGGGTCAAGTACAAGTCTTGGGTCAGCAAACAAAGACGGAGAGGTCATAGTCTCGGTAGCAGAGACACCATCAAGCCCACCACCCCTTGTTCGGAACTTCTCACGTTCATTTTCGCGTCAAGGCCAGTATTCCACGTTTTCACCACGACAACAAACATTGTCAAGGATTGAAGAATCTTCACCACACACGTCAATGATCAGCACTCGCATACAAAGCTATGCTAGCACCAGACAAGATACAAAACATAGCACACGATCTTCCTCACTGCAGTCTCCCACATCATCGTTGCATCTCCCTCGACTGCCCCCGTGGCAACAGCAGGAGCCTGGTGCATCCAAGAACAGCTCCATATGCGAGGAAGCACCACCAGAACATCTTGAACCTCCCCCACGAATATTTTACAATAATACAAGGTCAAGTCGTGGAGACTCGGAGCCAATAATGCCACAAGTTTCAAGTCTGATTAGTCTTTCCGAGGGCCCGAATAGCAGTCGACAATCTCAGATAACGGCTCTTCCCGAACAACCACAGGCGAGGCAATCGAACTCATATTGGGACACAAGGCCTGACCTCCATCCGATACGATCGAGTAGCAAGAAAGGGAAAGTGCTTCGGAAAAAATCTTTGAAAAAGGCGGAGATGGTGACACAGGTTGACTCCTGATCTTCCACCTCTAGTTTCCTTCGTTCTATACACAGCCACTTGTACTATATCTTTTATTGTGTGGCATTATTTTCAGGGCATACGGGCCTGGCGCTTGGTACCTCACAAAGATGGCGGATCTCTTCTTACATTAACGAAATGATGACATGTGATACCACTTATGCAGACATGCATTTTGTCCGTACTCTATGGCCGATAGGGTCTACATCCATTTCGAGCAATATATTCTTATTCACTTCATGAGACTTTCATCATTGGTCGTGGCCTGAACTACGACACTCAAGTGAGCTGCCATAGCCGATAGATCATTGGCTGAGATGGAATGCTGAGCTACTCCCCCTGATGTTCTTTGCTAATATTTCCTAGGGTTTCCAAAATCATCCGATGAGCAGGAAGAATACCGTCAGTGATTTCAAAAGAGCGTTGTACTCCATCCGACCGCTCTCGTCTGCTAAGGACTAAGGATTCGGTGGCGGTCATCATCTTAGGCCAGTTGTTGAATCGGTCGATACTGGCATCCATACACGAGGTCTTTCCTGGCCCAAAAATTTCTTTCTGTTCCACACTAACGTCTCTAACGTCTCTAACGTCTCTAACGTCTCTAACGTCTCTAACGTCTCTAACGTCTCTAACGTCTCTAACGTCTCTAACGTCTCTAACGTCTCTAACGTCTCTAACGTCTCCCATCCAAATTCATCACCAAATTCTTCTATCTCGTCTACGCATGCGCTCTATGCCTCCTGAAGTTTGGTACATCCACCAAATTCACCACACCGTCCGATCTAGACCCAAGACAGATCATCATACCCTTGACAGACCAGCAAGACCCGGGTGCTCCCCACACATATGGTGTTAATGGGGACACATCTGACTCTCGAAACCGACCGATGACGGAATGTGTAGATCTAGGCTGGCCCGGGCGTCGGAGTGCTTGCGAGTCTCTAGCTTGAGTTTCTCGGCTGGGGATTGAGGATTAAGGATTGAGGATTCATGAGCGGGCAGGCGGGTGGCGCTTTTCCCGGGCTCCAATGCTGGTGCCGCTTGTATGTCCATATGCCGCAAGTCTGAGTGCCGCACGCGAGGCTATGCCAGCTGCGACAAACGGTACCCTTTCCTTGTTGTGTGTGTGTATGTGGAGCATCGAAGCAAGCCCGTTGATCGCCTCTAGTGGATCTATATGGCAGGAGGGTGCCCACCTGACGTGCCCATGTCTTCCAGCCTCCCCGGGGCCATGCGATCCCCCTCATATAGCGAAGCAGCACGACCTCCGGGCGGAATCGCCCAGCAGGCTGTCGGCCATTATTTCCATGTCAGCTCGTGTGTCTGCTCGGCATTGTGGAGACTTCAGCACACATGTTGACTTTTTGCTTTTGAGTGGAGCAATGGCTTGCTCGATGGAGGAGTATCGGGGGCTGGCAAGAAGAGTTTTCGGCTTCTCGTACTCAATGTTGGATACGCTTTCGGTGCTTTGCGCATCGTGCCAAGCAAGAGGAAGCAGGCGACGACAGGGCTTTGGGCCACCTGGTTCAAGCAAAAAGCGGCCAAATCATTTTGGTTATTTCGTCTGTTTCCGGAGAAGCATCAAGGGTTTACCAGCTTCAACCACATCATTTGGCTTCACCAGCAGCTTCTCGACTTTCGCACCTGCCATATCCGTTTCCGCATTGACGTTGATCTCAAGCTTCATTGCTTCGAGGATCACGACGGCTTGATTCTCTTCCAGCTCATCTCCTTCACCGACTTGAACTTTCCAGACATTGGCGTTGACCGGTGCTTCCAAGGGTATGATATCGGCATCGTTAAGCAGTTCCTCGACCGTGTCGACGGAAACCTTGCCTTCTTCCTTCTCCTTGCTCCATTTGTCGACCATCTCTTTCTCGATCTTGTCCATGCTAGCTTGTGCTTCTCTCTGCTTCCGTCGAATCTGTTTGACTTCATCTGTTGTCTCCTTGAGCAACTTGTTGTGGTCTTTCATGTCGAACTCGACTTCTTCGTACTCAAACTCGTATCGGCCACTGCGAAAAGTTTGGATTAGTCGCTGATATTCGTCCTCACTAACTTCGTAGAACGTGATCTGATCGAAGTCGTCGAAAAGCCACGGCTTCTCCAGGCTATAGCCATTTTTGAAGCCAAGGATATCCGCGGAGGGGATTGATAGCCCGGTGTTCATGTAACCGCCTGGGGACTCGACGTTGTACAGAGCCATGCAGCTACCGCCCCAGCCAACTTGGCCCTCAGGTGTGTGGACACGGGAAGGGTTCATCTTCGGGCACTGAATGCGTTGTCTAGGGTCGATCGGAAGTGCTATAGGTAGTGCAATGAAGAAACCCACGGCTACAACCATGAGCGAGGATTTGACAAAAATGTCTCGCAACTGGGGTATATTCATCAGCTTTTGAAAGTGATTTGTTGAGTGAGCGAACTTACCTGCTGATCGGTGAACCCGTTATTTTTCGCTACGAACGCCATCGGATCTGGCAGGTAGCTGGCGTAAGGTCTCTGCGTTTCCATGTACCTCTTCAAACTCTCCTCTTGAGTTTTATTCTTGAACGTAATGGGCAGCTTGTATTTCCGACCCGGAAACTTTGCTTCACTTAGATCACCGATTTGTGACTCCAATTCAACTAGACGCTCGAGAAGCTTAGCTCGGGTCACTTTCAGGGAGTCAAAATGCAATGTCAGAGAGTTGCCACATGGCATGCCAACCAGAATATTCCCACTCTCAAAGGAGGTTTCCCCTTTTGCTTCTCGCAGCTTTTTGTATAGCGTCACAGCACGACATCTGTAGTTGAGGTCGAACGAGCCGTACCCGTAATCAATTATCAGGAAATCGTCACCACCCTGCCGGTACGAAACTAGAGGTTGATTAGCTTCCTCGTTGATCTGATAAACGACAGCCGATTCCCAAGTCCCATCTTCAGCCGATTGCGGGACTCCTTGGTAGGCGAGGGGAGCAATCTGCTTCCAATCTGCTTCACCTTTGCAGCATTGTTCGACCAAGCTCACGAAATTTTCGACCTCTTTTCTCTTCACTATGGCGTCGTCGTATGAGATGCGATGAAAGCGCAGCTTGTTCCCAGCCTTCATCTGGCCCACTCGCCACCAATCGGCCTTAACGACGGTCACACTGGACAAGAAGCCTCCGAAATCTGGAGCATCGACCGGAAACAAACAGGGGTCATCGCCGGTCCAGTTCAATGTGCCTACGGGATAGCCGTACTCGATCAAGTTGCTCGGGTGAGCACCTCCCTCACCACCGTCAGGCCTCCTCCAGCGTGGCCGCGGACCTAGCAATCTAATACCACCCCGTGCAGCATTGTGCGATACTTTAAAGGTGGTTTTGTAAAATTCATCAATGAAATCTTGCTCCAGGAAGCCCTCATCATGCGGACCTGGCATTGCCAGCAGGTCCCATTCTTCCGGATAGGAGGGGATAAGATGATCTGGTAACTTCATCTCGGCTCCGAGGTCCGGAGGATTTGGCATGATGCCGAGGAGATCTCCAGCAGCCAAAGCGCGGCCTTGATAGCCGCCCACAGTAGTCATTGGTGCAGTACTCTTCGAGCCAAACCAGGTAGCAATGGTAGGCAGACCGCCATGAATGGCCAAGTAAGATCGACATCCGCCTGCGATAGTCTTCCCAATCTTCAGCCTCTGGCCGGCCATGATCCTCTTTCTTGTCCACATGGGAAACTGTTGCCCATCGAGCTGAGCTTCCATTGGTGCTCCGCACAGTGCCACAATAGCAGGACCTAAGAACCTGAATTCTGGGCCGCTCAGTGTCATCTCTAGCCCTGCCACTCCTTGCTCATTGCCAACCAAACAGTTGGCAACTCTGAAAGCTAGGGGATCCATGGGACCAGAGTGACCAAATCCCCGTCCTACAGTTGGACGACCGGGCCAGTCTTCGACAAGTGTATAAGCGCCTCCTGTAATGACATCGATTGCGGCAGGCTCGAACTTGAAGTCCGACAGGAACTTTGTCATCGTCGCACCTGATTTAACCGTAGCGTCGTCCAGAATAGCAGCTAGGAAACTCAGGTTTGTAGGAGGTCCCGAAATTTGTGTGCCGTTTAATACAGCTCTTAGTCCTTCAATGGCCTTGTCACGGGTCGAGGAATGGAACATAACTTTCGCGATCAACGGGTCATAGTTGGCGGAGATACGGATTCCTCGATGGACCCAAGTATCAACCCGGGAGCCAGGCACCTCTCTCCAAAGTACTTCTTGAAGCAAGCCAGGTGACGGTGCGTAGTCTTTAGCGGGGTTTTCTGCATACACTCGTGCTTCGATGGCAAATCCGTTTGGTGAGGTGGACGGTTGTAGTTTCTCAAGGTAATCTGCTTCTAGCCCTCCTTTGCCTAAGAGCTCGGCGTTCGCCTGCTTCAACATTAATTCGACGAGATCTACATTATAACACAGCTCGGTGATGCCGTGCTCGACCTGCAGCCTTGTGTTCATCTCGAGGAAGAAATAATGGCCTTCCTCATCGTCAACGAGGAATTCAATTGTGCCAGCTGACCCATAGTTGATTGACTCTGCAAGACGAACTGCGGCTGAACATATCTTTTCGCGCAGCTCGGGGTGCTTGGTGACGAAAGGGCTAGGGCACTCTTCGATGACCTTTTGATGCCTCCTTTGTATCGAGCATTCCCTTTCACCAAAGTGAATAGCTTTGCCCTGGCGATTGCCAAAGACTTGCACTTCTATGTGGTGCGAATTCGGGTAGAATCTTTCAATGAACAACCCAGCATTCTTGAAAAGGGTCTCACCTCTTGATTGGACGATCTTGAACGATCTTCTAACTTCATTTTCATCAGTGCATGTTAGCAGACCCATACCGCCCCCTCCTGCGGTTGCTTTGAGAATGACGGGATAACCCAGCTTGTTTGCTTCAGATACTGCCTCGTCCTCAGAGTTCACGAGGCCCTTGGTCCCTGGTACAATTGGAACAGCTGCGGCCGAAGCCAATTCTCGAGCTGTATGCTTGATGCCGAAGTCATCAATAGCTTGTGGACTTGGTCCTGCAAAGACCATGCCTGCATCAGCAACTTGCCATGCAAACTCCGTGTTTTCGGACAGAAAGCCATATCCGGGGATGATTGCGTCCACGTTTCGGGCCTCTGCTATCTTAATGATCTGCTCACCGTCCAGGTATGCTTTGGAGTCCGGCCCTGAAAGCAGGACGGCTTCGTCAGCTTCCCCCACATGGAGAGATGCAGCGTCTGCCGTTGTGTATATCGATATGGTCCTGATGCCAAGCTTCTTCGCGGTCTTGATCAGGCGCACAGCGATCTCACCACGATTGGCGACGAGCAATGTCTTCAGCTTCTCCATGTTGGGTAGTTAAGTCCTTGCCTAACAACTCCCTACGTTGCTATATACAACCGTTTGTTGATGTGGGGGACAACATTCTCCCAGTTGTGCGGAGGTCGGCGCACGGATCTGATCTGAACCCAGCACCCACATCAATAGCTTTGATAACGACAGTTTCCTGCTGCGACCGGCTCGGAGGGAGGCAATGATACATACCACATCGAATAACCAGAAAACGGGTGCAAGAGCATTCTACAAAAGCACATGATGGCGCAGCAAATTGAGCCAGATGATCTTCCTCCGCCTATCAAGCATAAGGCCCTGCTCAATGTCGATCTGGGTGAAGGAGTAAGAGAACCAGTATATGAAAGGGGTACACCGACTCACTGTTGTATAGTACGGAAACTTCAAATGTGGTCCAGACGATGAGATTCTACCATTGATTGACCACGCAAATATCGCCTGTGGCTTCCACGCGTGATTTTTTCACCCGGAATTTGGATCAATGACTGATCAGTGACAGGGGCGACCCACTAATAATGGCTGAGACAGTTCGCAATTGCAAGAAATTCAACGTCAAATGCGGTGCACATCCAGGCTTTCCAGATATTCAGGGCTTTGGGAGGCGCGAAATCTCAATGGACCCCGAGGAATTCACAGCGATGGTCACATATCAGATCGGGGCATTGAAGGCGTTCCTTGACCGAGAGGATGTCCCTCTCCATCATGTGAAGCCACATGGGAAATTGTATGGGGTGTGTTGTCGTGATTATGAGATAGCGAAGGCGGTGATGCTTGCAATTCCGAAAGGCGTACCAGTGTTCGGCCTTGCTGGGACCAATATGGAGAAAGCTGCTAATGATTTAGGTATACCTTTCGTTGCCGAGCTGTATGCCGATGTGAAGTACAGCAACGACGGAATGTTGGTTATTGATCGAAAAAAGAAGCCATGGAAAAAGGAAGATGTACAAGCACACATTGGCCAGCAGCTTAACAGTCAATCAGTGACAGCGACCGATGGGAGCACGGTCAAGCTACTATTGAAGGACTATCCGGTCTCAATATGTTGCCATTCCGATTCCCCGGGTTGCATGGAGATCATAACCGCGACGAAGGAAGTCATCGATGAGTTCAACAAAAAACACCAAAGATAAGGTTGGTGGCAGCAGAAAAACTCGTTTTAGTGGACCCCGTCGCTTAAGCATTTCTTCCCCAATCCAGGTATCTAATAATTAGTTCGGTCACCTTTTTAATTAGCGCCGCCAGGCACTAATACGTACTCAGATTGGACAGCTTTTAAGCTTCTTATTAGGGGCATGGCCTTATATTATAAGCTACCATTGAGGTGAAGTTCGAATTTTTTTGTTTCTAAGATCGTGGTTGCTTCACACCACCACGTTGATGCACTCCCTGCAAAGGCTATTGTGCAAGGTTCTGTGGCAAAGTATATATTCGTACACGAATCCAAGAAGCTAAGTCTGTCTAAGCTAATAGTGAGAACGCTACCCATTCGTGCATTACCTTGTGAAGGCTTTACCAGAGCCACAAGATTCGCCATGCAGGGCTGAGATCGACTCGAGCAAATTTGTTTGGGAGGCCATGCTTGGTAGATAGAATGAATGCCCTACCTGCGAACGCAGCCATCATAGGGGCCGGGTTAGCGGTGAGTATTCGTATGAACGTCCTTTGAGAATTGAAGGAATCAAGGACACAGCTGATCGTCGGTATTTGCTCAGGGGACAGCCCTGGCCCTAGCCTTCACTCAGCGGCAAATTCCATGCCAGCTATATGAGTCCAGAGACGCGAATGCATCCGACGTTATGAGCGGTGTCGTGCTGACACCGAACGGGCTCCGAGTTCTCGACGCGTTGGGCGTTTTCGTGCGAATCAAGGAAAAGTGCTGGAAGGCGGAGTACCACACTGTTAAAAACGACAAAGATGAAACCACAAGTAAGACACTCATCACTAACGAGGAGCTGTATGGCTTCAAAAACCACCGACTATGGCGCCAGTTGCTCTTGACAGAGATGAAAACCATGCTTGCAGAGCGAGGCGTGAAAATCGAATACAATTCCAAGTTCGATGGAGTCATCGAGGAACATGAACACGCAGTAGTCTACAGCATCAACGGAGAAGAGAAGAGGGCCTCGATGTTAGTTGGAACCGATGGCATCTTCTCGACGGTGAGGAAATACATTGAGCCCCAAATTCAACCGGAATTCACTGGAACAATCGGTGTCCTTGCTCATATCCGTCGAAACACGGTGAAGTGGCCATATCCCGACTATGAACCTGCCTGCACCATTCAGGGGAAACCAGCAGCTCTGTTTATGATGCCCGAAGACCCAGAGGCAAGCGTGATCATGGTTGGCATGCAAATTCAAAGGCCTGAAACGGCCCGGGAAGCATGGGCAGCATTGGCCGCTGACAAGGAGAAGCTATGCGGCTTTTTCCGGAAAGGATACGAAGACTGGCACGACACTGCAAAGCAGATCATCGATGAAGTCTGCAAGGCCAAGGATTCGATGTACCTCTGGCCGTTTCTGAGGATTCCAAAATTACGCCGGTGGTACTCAACAAGGGGAAGGGTCCTAATATTGGGAGATGCAGCTCATGCGATGCCGCCGAGCTCCGCGCAAGGTGTAAGCCAAGCCCTCGAGGATGTGTATAGCTTAGTATTGTTACTCGGCAGTCGAAAAGATCTGTTATCGTCACTAGCTCTTTGGCAGGGTATGAGACAAAAACGCATTGATGAAATTTTTGACTGGGCAACGAATGTCACGAATGTTCAGCGCATGCCTGAATCTGAACGGAATAGGCTCAACCGCGAGAGAAAGCCCGAACAAGTGAAGTCTACTGCTGGCCATAACGACAGGAGATGGCTTTACGAACTAGATTTGGAAGCTGAGGTGGCTTCGTTAGTCACGACAAATTAATCTAACAGTCGCTCACTCGATGTATCTGTCATAAAACATGGCCACCACTTAACGTAAATTCCTTAACCACCGCTTAGAAACCCATGTTTTGTAGTAAATCACTTGCACTCAAGCCTGGCATTACATTTGGAAGAAAAATCATCCGGTGCTTGGTGGCCGCAAGCTATTACAATGATCCGTCCACCCATCTAGAAGGTCCGCTAAGTACGGAGTAGGCCTATTATCAGACGAGGATACGCATAGATGGGCCTGGGGCTGCAGTGGCAAGAGGTTTCGCGCTGAGAAGTGCCTTGGTAAACACTGCATATCTTAGCATCAAACATTATTGGGAGTGCAAAACTGTATAGAGATCATATATTGTATGCTCAGAATTTTGAGTCAAATTCAGTACAATCTGGTACTCCGCAATTCCGTAATGGTGTAGAGGTAACATACGACGCTCTCATAGACGAGCCGCCGTCGTGCCCGGGGTTCGATTCCCCGTTACGGAAGTTTTCTTTTTGCTTTTTTGGGGGCGGCCCTAACGATGGTTGGATTTAATCCAATGTGTTTTTCTCCCCGATCCGGGTGACTACCTAGCTATTTCGCTGGACAATACGTACATAATGGATAATTGACTTCAGGGATCGAGTCAACATTCCCCGGGAGAGAACTGGGTGTTGTGCAGGATATTGGGATTGGATGGGATTAAATGGAAGATGAATCACTGTCTTGAAACGGGTTGAAGAAAATCTTAGAAGCTTCTGCGGAACATCGTGTATGCATATCCTGGAAGTCTGGTCAGGAACTTCAAACTATAAAGTCGTCGTCGTATCAGGTGTAATATCACTATTTCTGTCGGCGGCGGCAGTCTCCAACCTTCCAGCTCTTCTCTTTTTTAACACATTTTCGATGAAAGCTTCTCCCGCCTTGTAGGAACTCCTCACGAGAGGCCCAGAAGCGCAGTAGAGAAAGCCCATGTCAAGCGCCCTTTGTCTCCACAACTCGAAGACATCGGGCGTAACATACTCGTGCACAGGCATATGCCTCTTGGTTGGGCGCATGTATTGTCCAAATGTAACCACATCGACACCGACCTTCCTTAGTTCCCGAAGGGCATCCCACAGCTGCTCCTCCGTTTCGCCCAGACCAAGCATGATTGAAGTCTTTGTGATGAGCCCCTCCTTGGCTTCCTTTGCGGTTTTCAGCACACTTAAGCTTCGCCGAAATGTGGCTCTTCGATCGCGGACTTGTGGAGTTAATGCCTCGACGGTCTCGACATTGTGTGCGTAGACGTCCAAGCCGCTCTGGGCTACCAGTCTGACCATGTCCACGTCACCAGCGTAATCGCCAGTCAAAGATTCCACTAAGATCGCAGGCGCCCGAGACTTGATTTTGCGCACCGTCTCTGCAAAGTGATGCGCACCACCATCAGGTAGATCATCTCGATCGACACTGGTAAGCACGACATATCCCAAGCCCCACCGCGACAGAGCCTCGGCAGTGTGTTCGGGCTCGTGAGGATCGAGGGGTGGTGGCGCTTTTGACGTCTTCACACTGCAAAATCTGCAACCCCTCGTACATGTATCACCCATCAACATGATAGTGGCAGTTGCAGCAGACTTGGAGCTTCCTCCCCAACAATCTGAAATATTGGGACATCGCGCCTCCTCGCAGACGGTGTGCAGATTGAGGCCTCGTAGGTCGTTTTTTATCTTCTTGTAGGATGTGCTGTCGGGGATAGGTGTCTTTAACCAGTCAGGCAGCCTTGTGATTTGTTTCTGCTTGCCTTTGGGTCCCACTAACGCTGTTTTGAGCTGGTAGGCCTCGGATGGCTTGATAGGGGGCTCTTTGCCAGAAACGAAATCGTCAAAGGAAGGACCCGCATTGAGTCTGTCGGAAAAGGTGGTTACTTTTACTCGTGGACTGCTCGTTGGAATATCGTCGGTGGCCGTGGCAAAGGTGCGTCTAGACTGAGAGGGCTGAGCTTGTGGGATGAAGACTTTGAAGGGAGAAGACCAGGGATTGCCGTTAAGACATCGACAACGAGGCACGGCGACAGCCATCTTCAACTTGAAGTCTATCGGTGTCTGGTATTGGTGCTGTACAGGTGTGTTGGGTAACAGGCATGGGATAGGAAGAGCGAGCACGAGCAATGAATAAGGCCCTTCTCTCGAGCAATGACTGGATCGCCACCAATCCCAATCCCTCACGCTAAATGCCGAAGTTGTTCCGGGCATTCGGTCACCGGGTCACCGGAGAAGGCTCCGACGGTCGCTTTGGTTATCAGACCGTATCAGACCTACACACTTGAGGCACATCATGACGCAAGGCGAAATGTAGCGAAGCGTCAAGCCCCTCGTCAGCACGGATCGTACTGAAAGCTACGGAATGTCTAAAAGCACAGCAGCGATGGAAGTTGGAGTAAAACCAAGAAGATCACAGCCGAGTGATTCTTTTGTTACTGAAACCGGAGACCAGCAACGTAGGTCCTCGTGGGACTTGTACTTCTGCACCATAGCGTCGTGACACAGAGATTCGCCTGTCGAGGCCGGATGAAAGTATGCTCCAGGTTTTGTTACCGTGACTCCTTCGTCCACGTCTGCTCGACATGACGAATACATATCAGCATCTGCACATGAGATGGATGGTAGCTGGGTATGGACCTCGCAAAACAGGGAATAGGAAAGTGTGCGCGTTGCCATGGGCTTCAGCGGGGCAAGTTGCGGCTGCACGCCCCATGTATCCAGGTCAGGTATTCGCATAGAGAACACCAGCATCGATGCGATACTCAAGCGAACCTGCTCTAGATTTCCACCGTCACGTGCTTCAGTCCCTGATGTGATCGGCGCACCTTCCTTTTCTCCCGCAACATTTGCATTCTCACGTGCTTCACATGATCTCCTTTCTCGCTGTTGATTTTGGCACCATCTGCTCTTCTCAGCGCCGTGTGCGACTGGCTCGACTGCTGTGCCTCATCTGCAGCAGGGGCTTAAGCACGCAATCGACTCGGGTCGTGCTCAGCGACGCGGCATGCGGGATCGAAAGCCTGCCATCACTTAAACATTCATGCACAGCAGCTTGAGCCATGTTGGATACGGGATGATAAGATTGCGCAAGTCCTTTGGCCTTGTAATTCTACTATTCGCCGCCGCGGTAACCCTTCTGTTGCTGCACAACTCCAAAGAAGTACACTACCCTCCCGGGGCGCTGGGAGAGGATGAAAATGGCAACGAGATGGTGCCGTCGACGGCGAAGTCGCACCCAATCCATCAGTTGATCTCCAAGAACGAAGCCGAATTCAAGTCTTTGAGAGCACGCCAATCGAGAAGCTTGGAAGAAGCGGTCAAGGAATATCGCAGGCGGTACGGCATTCCCCCTCCGCCGAATTTCGACAAATGGTACGACTTCGCAAAGAAAAGAGGCGTAGAATTGATCGACGAATATGACACCATACATCAACAACTGATGCCTTTCTGGGCGCTCGAGCCCGCAGTCATCAGAGAACGCGTGCGAGAATCGATGGGCTTCAACAACGCTCTGATTGCTGTGCTTATTAGAAATGGTCAAGTCAGCTTTATGGAAGGAGGAGGCAACATGTATCAGTGGCACAGAGAAGCGACACCCGTGATGCTCAAGAACTTCATCAAATATCTACCGGACATGGACTTGGCTTTCAACATCCACGACGAACCACGAATAGTCCTGCAACACGATGACCTCTCCCGCCACGTCCAAATTGCCCTTGACCAAAACATGCCTCGAGCTTTCGCCAATGCGAAGCTCTCAAATTCCTTCTCTCCACGCCCAGCGGATATGAATAATGGTGACCGGGTCAAGGAGTACAAGACAACAAGATTCAACCGCTATGCTCACCAGGGTACGTGGTATGACAGTCGTACCAGTTGTGACCCTTCCTCAGCTGCCCGTCGCTCTCTCAATGACACTTCAGCGGACGATACTCACCTCTATACCCACGACCTCCCTCTAGGCTTTATTGCCAACACTACAGCTCTGAGCGACATCTGCAATACCCCTTCCCTCCGTCACTCCTTTGGCTTCTTCGATCGTCCAAATGCCTTTGACGTAGCCCACGAACTCTTCCCTATCTTTTCTCAGTCCAAGGTGTCCTCCTTCCAGGACATTCTCTACCCGTCGCCCTGGTACTTCATGGGCCGCGTTACCTACGAGCCCGATCGCGACCTACCATGGGACCAGAAGAACCACACCATGTTTTGGCGTGGCAGCACCACAGGCGGGTTCAGCCGCGACGGTGGCTGGCGAAACCAACATCGTCAGAAGTTTGTCCAAAAGACCATGCCTGTTGGCAAAGCATCCTACCTAGAACACGATGCAGGGCAAGACCTCTGGGTCGAGAAACAGGCGGACATGAAAACGCTCTCGCGTTTTTTTGACGTCAAATTTTCTCACGTCGGCCAGTGCGATCCAGGCGATTGTGATGCTCAAAAAGCATACTTTGACATTGCGCCTCACATTAACATGTTTGATGCCCTGCAGTCGAAATATCTCCTCGATATTGACGGAAACGCGTTCTCCGGCCGCTACTACGCCTGGCTTCTCTCCAAATCACTCGTCTACAAAATGGCCCTTTTCCGCGAATGGCATGACGAGTGGCTTCGACCGTGGGTGCACTACGTACCCCTTGGCATTCACGGTGGCGAGTACGTCGAAGCCGTGAGGTATTTTGATGAAGAGGAGCATGGTAAGCAGCAAGCGCTCAGATTAGCAGAGCAAGGGCGGGAGTGGGCCGGAAAAGTGCTCCGCAACGCCGATCTGGAAGCTTGGTATTTTAGGCTGTTGCTTGAGTACGGACGATTGATTGACGACAATCGATATGCTATCGGATTTCAAATGTAGAGCGCTTGGACTTTGACGGAGACAGATATACATTTTGATCAAAGCAGTGTAGATGAGACAAACAAGCAGTAGATCTAGCCCCCAAAAAAATGCATGCATACTTTGAACACCAAGTGGATCACTAGACATTACGCTTCTGGACGCTTCCATGCCTCTCTGGAAAGGGGAAGCTGCGTCTTGAGGGCAGCAAATCGAGTCAAGTCGGAAGGGCAAACTCATTGTTGCTGGAGAATGTCTCGGAGAAGAGTGCCGTGCCGTGCCGTGCCATGCCATGCCTGGGAAGAGAGGTAGCAAAAATTACTCGTTGGCACGAGAGTTGCCTGTGGGGAGGGCATGGCTGATAAACATGCAGCAGCAGACGCGTATGAAAAAAACCATCGATGAGGGTGGGTGATGATACGGGTTTGTAAACCAAGATGCTGTGGGGGCGGTGAAAAGGGCTCCGTAGAATACTAGGTAACCCAAGTTGAAGTCAGCAAGGCCGCATACAAGTACCTGGGTATATTAATGATAACAGCGCAGCAACCAATCAACGAAGACGTTGCAGCAACCCGAATAGGCCGTGCAGGATCTATGGGGCTTTTGAAATGCGGTTCGAAGCCGCTCTTGCAGCTTTCTAAGTGTCTAACACTTCTCGTTGTGTTACCTGTATCGGGAATCTTTGGGTGTTGAAATGCTTTTGCTCGAAAGGACTTTTCGATTGAGCAAGGGCAAAGCCAAGCCAAGCCGAACCAAAGGGCGCTGTACCGCTATCAACCTTTCTTCGTGGCTGCCAAAGTCGCGTCTAGGGTGTTGCAGTCATTCATGATCCTGTATCCATCTTGTCACCACCTTGAAAGAGGGGCCCTCCCTGTGAAGGCCCGCCTGCCGCAACAGTGGCATAATACCTCACGTCGACGTCCTGGTCGTTTTGTAGTTTCTCTAGGGTAGGCATGATTTGGTTATCGATCAGCTGTTGACCATTGGGCGATGGCGAAGCTTTCGAGTTAGACGCCTCAATCTCTGCAAATGTACCAGTGTCGGGGAGTTTCTTGAGAATATCGATGATGACCGCATAGGATTTGGCAACGTTGAATCGGATGTTTGGAATGGGATCGGAGACAAGGCGATCCATCATTGGAAGTACAGATGACTCGATAATTTCGAGAGTCACAACGGGCGCAAGGGTCTGGGCCTGTTAGTAAGAAATATCGTGGCGAGGCTTCTTTACTCACCGTGATTGCAAAGCATGTTGTCATGCGATAGAGGTAGTTTTGTTCTTGGCTCATGGCCGACACCTTAGGTATAATCGACTGGCTTGCCCAATCTACACCAAACACTTCAGTCAGCTTCTTCAAATTTGCGACAGCTGCTTCTCTGATAGAGAAGACAGTGTCACCAAGCCAGCCCATGCACAAGTTGCTGAGCTGTTCGTCGAAGAACTTGACCCCGAGCTGTTTCGCAAGCAGAGGAATATATTCGATAATGGCAAGCCGGACCCTCCACTGCTTGTCTTCTGCAAGCTGAACAATGGCGGGAAGAAGTGACTGTGACAAAAGGTCGATTCCGATGACGTTGTTGACGAGTTCAAGCTTGGAGATGATGTGGAGTCGGACGTCTGGAAACTCATCTTTGAGCATCTGCAAGAACATCGGCAACAAGTGTGCAATGGTCTCCTCTTTTCCTAAGATTGGGGCAAGGCCTGACAGTTGTGTGCCCAGGGCAGCTCTGACATGCTGCGAAGGATCGGACACGAGGTCCTCTATACTGGTCATGATCTGATCGAGCAGGACTTCTCGATCCAGCAGCGCACAGAAGCCAGGAATCTGACTTGCGATTGCTGTCCGGACTTCTGCTTCGCTGTCTTTGAGCATCTTGACAAAGGTTTGCACAAGATCTCTGGTGACAACCTCTTCATTGACGGCTTTGGCGATCTTTTCAAACTTTTCGGCAACCATGTACCTTACTCTCCAGCTCTTGTCCTCGAATAGCTCACGCAAGGCCTTCAGAAGCACCCCATGGCTGGGCTGTTGTTCTTTTGGAATGACTTCGGCGATCGAGATGAGGATTTCGACGGTCAACAGCCTCACGCTGTCCTGGTCGTCACTTGCAAGGTGCTGGAAAAGAGGAATCATTTCGTCTATCACAATCTGAATCGGCACTTCCTTCACAAACTTGGCCAAATTGTTGGCAGCTTGTCTTCTCACCATCGGTGTCTCGTCGTGGACAAGATGACCGAACTGCTGTCTCAGAACCTGCTGAGAAGCCGGAGACGCTTTCTTGTAGGGTGCAACGTAGAGCCCCGTAGCCGAGATCTTGGAGGTGAACCAATCTGCCTTGGACAGGCCTAGGGTCAAGGGGATAAAGTGATCCACGACCTGCTGGCTGGAAAGCTCGGCGCATATTTTGTTCAGGGATTCGACCGCTTTGTCGCGTACAAGCGGTTCTTCTATCGCGGCCAGGTTCTCAAGTGGTCTGAGCAGAACATGAGCATACTCCGGTCCTCCTACGTATTCAACAAAGTTCCCAAGCTCTTCTCCAAGGGCAGTCAGGACCTCGTCCTCGTCCTCCACCGAATCATCGAGGAAGGGTATCAGCTCTTCTCGCGTGCGCTCTGGGCCCAGAGCAAGAGCGATGGTGGAGAGACGGTGTATGGCATTCAGACGTAACAGAACATCATCATGCTGCCATGGCTTTAGTCGACAACCAAAAATGCCGCCTGGGATGGGGTGACTTACCTTGAGTTCATCGATCAGGACGGCGATGGGGTAGAGCTCGTCACTTTCGTTCTGACCCTCCATAATCGAGGAATTCGTCACGCCTTGGGCGGGTCAAATGAGCGACTAGGCACGAGAAAGGAAAGAGTCCACGATCGCTCCGTGCAGCCGTGACAAGTGTCGGTGTTTATCGGCAGAGGTTTCGGGTTGTGGGACTGAGAGGCAGGGTCAGTTATGGTGTTGGCATGAGTATGTCCTCGTCATCAGGGTTAGTCTCGTGAATTTGAGTGAATCGTGGATGTTGAGATTGCGGCAGGCAAACGCCCCGTGAGCTCTAGCCGCAAGGCAATACGCAGGCCTGGGTCTGGGGGTGAAGAGGCCGTGTTGGCGGCGGTTTGTCGGGTGGGCGTCTACCGTTAGGGAGCCTTACTTAGGGCACTTACTTGATTTAGCCCGTTCTGATAAGAATACCGGAATGCTGGAACGGCCTTCCCAAACAATACGGCTATTGCAGAGACAACCTGTATGTCTCAAGGCGCGACCGAGCCTGCTTGAAGGGAACAAAGGTCAAGCTTGGGGGATCATTCGATCAACACCAATTGATACTTTGGGTACCTTTGGTTTGCTGCTGCCGTAAAATGACGGAGCGGCGTGCCAAGCGGAGCAGACAACCCGTCGCCAAAAACAGCAGCCGCTAGCGAATCGGTATTCGACGTGAGTCAACTTTTTGGGTGCATCCACGCACGGATGTGTGAACCACTGTACCTCAGGCTCCTCGCCACATAGATCGTGAATTGCTCAAGTGCCTACTGCCGTGGTATATATAAGGCCTTGTCCCAAGTCAGAGATCTTCGTTTTGGGCGCTTTTGCTCTCAATATGCCTACCATTAGCGTGGATAAGTATGCTCTTTACAAGGCCCTGGGCAAGAATTATACCAAAGATGAATTCGACGAGCTGTGTTTTGATTTTGGGATCGAGCTAGATGAGGACACGGAGGAGGACGAGCAGAGATCGGTCGTGAACGGTGTACAGGGACCCCCACAGCTCAAAATCGAAATTCCTGCCAACCGATATGACATGCTATGCTTTGAAGGCATCCAACTCATGCTCAACATATTCTTGGGGAGAGAAAAAGCGCCTCAGTATGCACTAAAGGCGCCTTCCGAAGTGCAAACCATCACGGTCACGAAAGATACCGCTAGAATCCGGCCGTACGTGTCAGGAGCCATCTTGAGAAACATCACCTTCGACGAGACTAGATATGAGTCCTTCATCGCCCTGCAAGACAAGCTGCACCAAAACTTAGCGAGGCAGCGCACCCTAGTCTCTATCGGCACCCACGATCTAGACACGCTGAAAGGCCCCTTCACTTACGAAGCATTACCACCAAAGGACATCAAATTTGTCCCGCTAAACCAGACCAAATCAATGAACGCCGAGGAGATGATGAATTTTTACGAAAAGGACCGGCATCTCGGACGTTACCTTCATATTATCAGAGATTCTCCGGTCTATCCAGTCATCTTCGATGCAAACCGTGTTGTTTGCTCCTTACCTCCGATCATCAACGGGGATCACTCAAAAATCACCACAAAAACTAAGAATGTCTTCGTCGAGGTCACAGCAACGGACAAAACAAAAGTAGAGATCATTACAAATATACTCGTCACCATGTTCTCCCAATATACGGCGGATAAGTTTACGGTAGAGCCCATCAAAGTCATCTCAGAACACAACCGCCAGACCCGACAGGTACCGAACCTGGATCCCCGGGAAACGCAAGCAGAGTTGGACTACATTGTGGCCTGTACAGGTGTCGATATGAGCGCCCAGGAGACATGTGACTTACTGAAACGAATGTCGTTCGCCGCCTCTCCATCCAAGTCAGACGTCAACATTATCGACGTTCAGGTGCCTTGCACCCGAGCTGACGTTCTGCACCAAGCGGACATAATGGAAGATGTCTGTATCGCCTATGGCTTTAACAAGCTTCCTCGTGCCTTCCCAAAAGTCGCCAGCACAATTGCCCAACCATTGGCAATCAACAAGCTCTCTGATATCCTACGCCTCGAATCCGCGATGGCCGGTTGGGCCGAAGTTTTACCCCTCATTCTCTGCTCCCACGATGAGAACTTTGCTTGGCTCAATCGCCAGGACGATGGGAAAACAGCAGTAAGACTGGCCAACCCCAAGACCCTTGAGTACCAAGTCGTCCGCACATCCCTCATCCCTGGTCTCCTCAAGACGATCCGGGAGAACAAGCATCACTCCGTTCCCTTGAAAATCTTTGAATGTTCTGATGTGGCGTTCAAGGCCCCCGAGCTGGAACGAAAAGCACGGAACGAGAGGCACTTCGCTGCAGCATGGTATGGCAAGACATCAGGGTTTGAAGTCGTGCACGGCCTGCTTGATCGCTTGATGGCCATGCTGAAGACGGCATTTGTGACGCGTGAAGAAGGCCTGGAAATGAACGATGCCAAGAGCATGCAGTATTGGATTGAAGAGCTTGACGATGCCACCTTTTACGAGGGTCACGCGGCTAACATCGTGCTACAGGCGGCTGGAAAGCAGGCCGTGATCGGGAAATTTGGCATTTTGCATCCAACGGTGCTCGAGAAATTCGAGTTGAGGTATCCTGTAAGTGTGCTGGAATTGAACGTTGAGGTATTCTTGTAGAATCTAGTGTCTACAATCCAGGGGTGATAGATGGTCAGAGACGCGAGGATATTGCTACGAGGAATGATAGAACGAGCAGCATAAAGATACCACCCGCGCCGGTCAAAGACTTTCGGCTAGATCGCCATAGACTCACAAAAGCTAAAACAGCATCAGAATAACCTCATGGTTAAAAAGTTGGTGTCTTGGTTCGAATGCTCAGGCGTGTCATCGCAGGCTATCGTACAGACACAGTTTTCTCTGTATCAACATTGCTCTCTGGTACATTGCTCCACATGCCGCAATCATGCTTCTGCCCAAAGATGGGCCTATTTTTATGTCTTGCAAGCTGCGGCATCCCATCATTGTCGAACCCCTGGCTGTGGCTGAACTAGTAACTCGTCCAGAAGTACATGAATCCACCACTAATCGACTTCCTAGGGCTGCCGGTAAATCTGCACCAACTCTTCCCGCTAGAAAGTCTGCTCGTGTTGCTCGCCAGGATTCTACTCTTGCGTATACTGCTCCTCTCCATCCTCCTGGTTCTCTGCAGCCCGTGCATCTTGAGCTGCCTGCTGAGCAGCCATGGCCTTGGCACCGTAGTCCTGTGAAGACGGCTGCACCACAGGCTGCTCTTCTTTTGGCTCAATGACGGTGACGGAGTCGGGGAGCGATTTCTGTGGCCCTGCCTTGCCTTCGGGATCTGAGCCTCGCATGATTTTCACTTTGATACCAAGGACACCTTGTCGGAGGAGGACGTGGCGGGTGGCGGAGTCGATAAAGTCTTTGGCCGGCTGACCAGAGTGGATCATGAAGCCATCCTGCACGTCTGCGTGAGAAACTCGAGATCTCTTGGGAGTGTGGGGCGCAGAAATCTTACCGTGAATTTCATGCTCTTTGCTCGGGCAGCTCGCAGCTTGCCGGACACAACGACTTCGCAGCCCTTTGCCCCAGACTCCATGATGAAGCGCAGCACACCGTAGCATGCTCTTCGCACGGCGAGGCCATTGAGAAGTTTGTATCTTAGGGATTCGCACTGTGCGACGGCCGAGAGACCTCTGTTTTGGACCTTGGCGGCATATAGCGAGACTGAGTTCTCTGGGAACTTGAATCGTTTCTGTATGAGGGATGTGAGTTCTCGGATTCGTCGACCCTGCTCGCCGAGGACTTCTTGTGTGTGGGTTGCTCGAATGACTATGCTACCGTCAGAATGGATTGGGCTCCCTTCAGATGAAGTGGTCGCGTACTAATATCGGTAACGGTGGGCGTTACTCGGACCTCGACACCAGAGTAGCCCTCTTCCGCCAGCTCTCGCTGTTGCATGTCAGCCAACATTCGCTGCGTACTTGATGGGCAGCACGGACCTGGAAGAACTCGTTGAGTTCTGCATAGAAGACACCGTCGGCGACGAACTTCCTCTTCTTTGAGATTGCGCTCTGTGTAGTAGCCATTTTGACGGTTGCTGAAGAAATTCGACGTCTTTGCCCGAGACACTTCTCACAGTAACTTGTGCGTCAAAATCGCAGCCACGCCAAGCCTCGAATAGTTTCCGAATATTACATATGGCGCTAAGCATGCTAACATTTCTTGGCGCGGTCGCTCAGCACTCGTGGCACTCTAGATAGAGCCAGCTTGGTTCTCTCACCCAAGTCTTGTTGCTCTGAGAGAGGCTGGAATGCCTTTGAGTTACAAGAACAGCCTGGAGTGGAGTCTTGAAAAGGCATTCCTAGCGTTTGTTTAGAACTTGATCATATCTCAACCCGGATTATGTGTTCCCCAACTTATGACAGCCCCTCCGTGCTACCGTGGATTGTTCTAGTTCGAAGTTGAGCAATGTGAGATCATGGGGTCCTGCAGGAGTTCAAAAAGCGCCTTCAATTCTCAAGAGACTCTTTATTTGGCCATCTTCACCGAAAAACCGCTCACAAGGATCGCCTTCGTCTTTAGCGCCATTACTGTTGCCCCAACCTTGTTTCCCATATACCCTTGAGCCCTTGTATTTCATCTGGTCATGATTTGCTGGATTGTGTCTCAAGAATCGAGGTCGACTCCTTTGGCAAATCTCGCTCGTATTCCCCTTGCCCGTCAACAACATCTCCTAGCGGCGGCACTCGCGATTTCACACTTTAGCAATGAAGACCTTCATATCTCCAAGCTCTTCGATGTGAGCAGGTTGAAATGCGTCGTCAAGGGAGGGGCCATGGGGATTGACTAAATGTGCACCCAGGCACTCGCCGCGAATGGCGCCACTGTCTACATCACCGGTAGGCGTAAGAATGCACTTAACAAGGTGGTCTCATCGTACTCTACAAGGCCAAGCACGATAATATCCATGCGTGGCGCCATCTCGAAGAAGGACGAGTGCTTGAGACTAGCCCGCGAACTTGAGCAGAAGGAGCCGAATGGCATACACCTGTTGGTTAACAATGCTGGGATCGCTAGGGCCGACAATACCAAGCTGAGTAAAAATGAACCTGATGACCGGAACGATGCCAACTCGGTCTCAGAGCATATGCCGCGGAGTGACCCTGCAGACTGGTCAGAGACTTTTCAAACCAATGTCATTGCTCAGTTTTCATGGCTGCAGCACTGGTGCCTGCTTTGGACAGAGCGAACAAAGCTGGATATGAACCCTTTCCCGGAACAAAATACACTTCCAGCGTCGTCAACATCTCAAGCATTTCTGGGTTGATAAAGGGCTCCTCTCCGGTAACAATTTCCAAATAAGACCCTGCGAAGTAAAGCTGACATTAGCAGGACAATTTGCGTATGCAAATTCAAAAGCTGCACTCAGGCAACAGAGTTTTCATCTCGCGTCGCACCTTAAAGGGACGGGCATAAGAGTCAACCAGATTGCACCTGGAATGTTCCCGTCTGAAAGTGGATTCCTCAGGCATCAGGGAATCCTTGCCGTTGCTAACACTGATTTCCACAGTTACAACGCCAGAATCGGATGACAAGAACAAGAGGGTGTTGAAATCGAAGTTGTCCAATCCAGCCGGCCGAAGCGGGTCAGACGCAGAAATGGCTGCCACCATACTCTACCTAGCCGGGCCAGGCGGCTTATTTTGCAATGGAGAGGTGATCCATCCAGACGTAGGTTGTCCTTAAAGGACTGCTCGTAAAGAAGATGTTGATTATGTGGCGTAGGGCGGAAACCTACTCGCGAGCCCCTCGGCCATGTGAGGAAAAAGTATCTCAAAAACGAAGGAAACTAGACTTCTTCAGCTGTCGGATCATATCATATCTCATAAATTAAAGCCAAAAACCATTCTTTGTGTTGCAACGACCGTCTACGACCAAGCCAAAAAATATTGCAACACCAGTAACGCTAAGACCAGAGATCAGACAATACCATTACTCTTTCCGAAACATGCCAGCTACTAAACCCGGAATTAATTATGTGATTGATCCCGTCGCGATAACATCATTCTCCATTTTGCCGCGCGGGGCCCATCTGAGCCTTGTAGGCACCTTCGCAAATCTGGCCGTGCTCTGAATAGAGTGGTGCACTCTTGATGTGAAATTTTTTCCCAGACTTCTCATCGAACAGATTGAAGCCGTAGTTGTGTGCATGAGGTGGCGTGTACAAATGAAGACTGATGGCTACTTCCGTGTCTGATGCATTTTCGATTTTGTGCAGACCAATTTTATCACTGATGTATGTGACCTCGTTCCGCTCGTACGTCGTTTCCTTGACGGGCTGGGGTAGGTTGGTCTCGTTGTTTTCCGGATTGGTATATACGGTTTCTTGTAGGCTGCCTTTGAGAATCTTCATTACGCAGTGAGCATTCGCGTGATCATGTATGGGACTCCCTTTGCCGGGATTCTGTCATAGTCAGTACTCCCTTCAGTCATCCCGCGTTGCTTTCGTACCCAAACAACTACCAAGATATTGGACTTTTTGTTTGTGTCTGCCACCAAATTGCGAGTATAATTCCTATTTGGATCTCCAAGAGCAAATGGCATCCAATCTGGGTCATTGGATTGGTACTCTTCCATCAGGCGGATAAGATCCTGATGGTCGACCTCGTCGCAATCCAACCCAGACGTTGGACCCAAGATGCTGCTGATACCCCGGATGAGTTCGCTGAAAGTCTTCATGTTGAAATTGTGTCTCCAGTTGTTGTAGAAACAGAGAAATGGCGAGTCATCGCATCCGAAGAAGCCGTTATCTAGTCGGGTGATTTTAGTGTCCGAAGCTGGTACGGCGCAGCAGGTAAAGTCTCCGCTGTCAGCACGGCAGCAGCGCCACTTCGTGACAGCATCCTTTACCGACAATGTCACCAAGCAAAGTAACAACGGAATGGTCAACGACGAACAGACCTTGAATAAGACTGATGATGGGTAGTCTAGGTGTGAGTATTGCTAATTTTAGTCATTCTGTTGGACGTTCTCCAAGCCAAATCCTTGCAATAAAGGCGCAATTCGATGGAATCGGGGCATTTTGAGAAGCTCATCGTCGCATGAGCTCGTTGACATCGTGGACGTCCTTAAGCACATTATCACAGGACATAGAAGCTAGGATGAAGTGTTCAAGCTGCCGCTTTCCAGTCTTGCCAGTCTCCTTTCCGGCCCGGCGATGGCGCAATCTACGCCAATGCCCAAAACAGTAAAGACTTGATTGAACTTCAGCCTCGCAAACTACGTCACCGATTAAGTTGGCCCCGCAAGGCTCCTAAGGCTTCCGACCAATAGAACACAAGGCTACGTTGTCAAACTTTTCGAGATCCCAGTCTCGACATGTTCTTTTACTGACGTCTGCAAGAACTTTGACGAGAACCCCTAACCTCTATAAGGTCCTTGGTGTCTGCAGAGGACAGAGGCTTAGGATTCTTCATCATTCATCCGAAAACCCAAAACTTTATTTCAACATGGCAACCACAGTAGACAAGATCAAGGAAATTGAGGCTGAGATGGCCAGAACTCAGAAAAACAAAGCCACAAGCTTTCATCTTGGACAACTGAAGGCGAAACTGGCAAAATTACGTAAAGAGCTCTTGACGCCGTCTTCGAGCGGTGGAGGTGGTGGCGCTGGCTTCGACGTTGCACGTACTGGGGCTGCCTCAGTTGGATTCATTGGTTTCCCTTCAGTCGGGAAAAGTACTCTGCTGACCAAATTGACTGGAGTACACAGCGAAGCCGCAAGCTACGAGTTCACTACGTTGACCACAATTCCTGGGCAGATAACTTACAGAGGTGCTGCGATCCAGATGCTTGACTTGCCCGGTATTATTCAAGGAGCCAAGGACGGCAAAGGGCGCGGTCGTCAGGTGATAGCGGTAGCAAAGAGTTGTCAACTCATTTTCATTGTCCTGGATGTGAACAAGCCTTTGACAGACAAGAGTGTCATCGAAAACGAGCTTGAAGGTTTCGGAATTCGAATAAACAAGCAGCCTCCAAACATCAAGATCACCAAAAAGGATAAAGGAGGCCTGAACATAACGAGCACTGTGCCACTAACCCATATCGATCATGATGAAATCAAGGCAGTTATGGCAGAATACCGCATCATCTCAGCTGACATTGCTATCAGATGTGATGCGACAGTTGACGACCTCATTGATGTCATTGAAGCCAAAGGCCGAAGTTACATACCTGTGATCTATGCTCTCAACAAGATTGACTCCATCTCTATTGAGGAACTAGATTTATTGTACCGGATACCCAACGCCTGCCCCATCAGTTCGGAACACGGTTGGAATATCGACGAGCTCCTCGAAATGATGTGGGATAAGCTGCAGCTCAAACGAGTGTATACAAAGCCAAAAGGCCGACAGCCGGATTATGATGCTCCCGTTGTGTTGAAAAACGGTCGTGATACTGTCGAAGATTTTGTGCGTATTGCATGCCTTCAGATGCCGACTTGGCTGATTTTTCCAGTGTAATAGCATACACAAGAGCATTGTTGAGCAGTTCAAACATGCTATTGTCTGGGGTCGTTCCGTCAAGCACCAAGGCCAGCTGTGTGGCCTTAATCATCAGCTTGCAGACGAGGATATCAGTATGTTCATCTGGATCAGTCGTCCAATGCCACTAACAGGTGCTCGCAGTAACTATTATTAAACGATGATGAGGATATAATAATTTCGTGAATATCCGTGAAATGCGGACGGAAATTTACTGGGCCAGGCCCAGAATGAATCTACCAAACTGATCCACCCTAATCAGGTATAGTTCCTCTCGCTTCCGAGCAACAGTGCATCCGCCCGAAGGTATGCACGGCCCTGAATGATCTACAGCAGACCGTTAATTTGCAAGGATTAGGCAACGCCGCATCCATCGACGAGCGCAAAGTTCCCATAGAGAGTGGGAAACTTTCGGAGCTGATCTTGCAAAGTGAAGCGAATGACCAACCATGATGCCCTGTCATCTCAACAAATGCTTGCGAGTCATTCTGTGTCAATCTTCATGAAGTACGATTCTACAGCTGCATGTAGACTTGCTGCAAAACGTTGAACTGCGAAGAATAATGTGATACGAGTGGCTTGTCCAGAGCAGTCCCAGTCTCCGTTACTTACTTTGGAAGGTTCTTTGCACAATTTATGCCAAGGACGCTGCGATTGGTCGGTGATGATCCTTGGTTGTCGTTTTTTTCCTGATGGAGCCAGTCTTCGTCTTTGGCGTCTCGAAATGGAAGGCTCTTCGAATTGAAACGGGCTAGATTCGACATTTTCAAACGCAAAGCTATACTCAAAGCTAGGGATATAGCAACGACCGTAGCGTTTGAGAGGGTATCCGCAATGGAGATTGAGTTTGACGAAAGACCGACAGTTCTTCGGCAAGTGAATTAATGGCGGCGTGCGTATAGAACGCACAAGCGTCAAAGTAAGGCCCGACCCAAGCACATCGAGTTCAGAGGTCTACCAACAACAACTTCACACCTAAAGGGCAGCTTTACATCATGTGGCCTCAACAACGCCTTCACGAACCTCACCTCCACGCTACATATGCAGGTACTCCATAGACAGGGTTGATGAAAAACAGTGCAAGCATCCTGGTTTACCTAGAATTTATGCTCTGGGGAATTTTAATGATGCCTGCTCGTTTTGGGCGATCGCTCCACTCAGAAGCCATTCTTTACCGCCGACAAGAGCCAACCATGTTACAAGGGCTATTCTTACATCCCTCGTTGGCCAGCATCATCGAAGCCACATTTCTAACCCTTGTGCTGTTACACAGCATTTTTCTTTGGCCAAAGGTATTTGCACGCATTTGTCATATTTCTGCTGTAGCTATTGGTGTTAATGCCTGTGCCTATTTACTAGGCCTCGGCCGGCGCATTTCCATACAACACCCTAACGGTATCGGTACGGGAGCGCGATCTTACCGTAACAAACGCACGAGGTGACTAGTTCAGACCGGACCCGTAATCAACATCGAAATTTATAACACTTTGGGATTTAGGCTCGGTGACTATTGTCCTCGAGCGCCAATCTCGCTGCGTGGACCAGCGAGCCAAATCCTGGGGTGAAGCCAACCTGGCTGACACACTCATAAGCCCACAGGTATGACTTTGACCATTGAATTTGCATCCACGAGTCAGCATCAAGAAACGCAAAATCTCCTCCATGCGAAGTGTTTCATTTGATGCCACGGGTCAATTTCGAGTAATTATTCTGCCTCCAACAGACCTGAAGTCTTCACCAGAGGGGCCGGATTCGGAACATTGGTTTCCACATGACAGATGAAGAGCTACTGTTTTTCTTCGTTAGTTCTCCTCGCCGAACCCAAACTCCTGACGGTCCTGCAACTGGCATAATAACATGGGCTGGCTCACTCCGACAACATCCTCAACAGCATCAAAGACACCTCCTCTCGTGCTAGCTTGGTGGCTTGAACTTGGGCTCGAGTGAGTGGAGTTCCTTATTAAGCTAAAACAACAACGGCGAGGGCCCCTAGATGGTCCTTAAACTAAACTTATCTCGACCCGTTCCTCCCTCGGGAAGTATTTGGAGCTTAGTGTCTCATAGGTCAAGATACCGCCCACCATACCTTATTACCACACTACATCACGCATTGCATGCCTATCCCACTTTCTCTCTGCGACCTATACCGGAACCTGCTGCACAGAGTGCATGCAGCTCAATCCATCAAGTCTATCAGCAGCTACCGACTTCATATGCACAGTGTCCATCGCTTCCTCCTCCCGTTCTTCCGTCATCTTGGGTCGAACACGCAGCAAGCACGCAACGTCTTGCGCACGAACATTCTTATTATACAAAATCGGCTCTGAAGGTGCATGCTTGTTGGGCTTGAACCCAATTGGGGGTGCTACCAGGTACGTGCAGCTTGACACTGCCGTATCTTGGTGTCACAATAGCTGTTAAGATCTAGCGTTGATCACGACAGCTACTGCGTGTCGTGATCAATGCAGCTCTTGGTAGCCATGTCACCGGGTCACCACGAATCTCACGGCTCGAGCTATAGCAATGATTCATGGTTAGGACTCGGTGGTTATGCACAACCAGGACACCAACATGGGAGCCAAGCACAGAATGATTATCATGGGTACGACTATACCTCGTCGACGCCAATGCCTCTCGAACCAAGCTATACCATGTCCCGGCCTCCGCCATACGCCACACCACAGCAGGGTCAGATGCCACCTCCACTTGTGATGCCGCAACACAGCATGTGGCCAAGTATGATAGCAAATTCTAGCAACTACCCACAGCCTATCTTGCCCGCGGTATCAGTTCAGACCCCTTTGTCAGCTAACAGTATGGGTTCTGACGTAACGCCAACAAGTGCGAAAACGACCACTTCTCGACGGAAACTCACCGACGATGAACGTCGTCTAATGTGCCTGGAAGCAGAAAACAATCCAACGATGAAGCAGACTCAGATTGGAGCCAAGTTTAACGTAGAACGAAGGTAGATCCTGTGGACGATTACACTTGCATTACAACTGACTCGTGATAGCACTGTCTCGAAAATTTTACGACAAAAAGACAAATATATGAAACCCCAACCCAAGGAGGAAGTGACTAGCCCTGGAAAGAAGCCAAAAGTCAAGCTTCCCGACGTCGAGAAGACGCTTGTGAATTGGGTTCGAAATCAGCAGAAAAGAGGACTGCCTATCACTACTGATGAGCTGCGCAAGCAGGTGCTTATGTATACATCTGGAAGGACCGACCAGCATACCTACACCAGTACAGAGTGGTTAGAAACCTTCCAGACAAGGCATTTGAGCCTTCGCTCTAAATCTAGAAACCGTGAAGATGCCGCAGATTCCAGCACATCGCGTTCCGAAACATTGGATAACTCGCCCCTTTCTTCAGATGGGTTGGTCTCGCCTCCAATGTCGGCCGTGGAAGATACAACTCGACGCAAATCTGGACCTTCCGAGGACGTCTTTGACTTCGACGAGTACGAGCACTCTCCACCTCTTCCCCATGGGTTTTCGTCGGATGCAAATGTGAGCTCAGAGGCTCTGCTGAGTCCTCTCTCACCCGATCTAAATCGAGACTATGCATCATCGCAATTTGGTGAAGGTACACCCACCGAATGGAATTTCTCCAGGCAACGAAGCATGACACTTCCCCACCTTGCAGCGGGTACCACACCCAGGCCAATTTCATCCGATACAGATTTACCCTCTCTTCCGGTTCGAGCGATGACGACTATACAGGAGCCTAAGCAGGCTTCAATAGACCCGAGGCAGACCATGAAACGTCACAAGTCTGTCCCAGACATCCACGATGCAGAAGTTGTCCGATTCTCGGCTATGCAGCCACCTCCTCTCCCTCGTTCGGCCGACATCTCTCCAGTTAGCGTAACACACTCGCCCGTGCATCAAGATGAGACCATCAGAGCACTATACAACATCCAAAAAATGTTAGAGCAATCTGATGTGGCCGAGCCAGACGACTATGTTATGATCGGAAAACTGATGGAAAAGCTGAAGCTACTCAAAAGCAGGAGCCCTTTGAGCACGCCTGCGCTACCTGGAGGGATGCATCACATCGAAATGGCTGATAGCCCTCGACTTTCCAAAAAGCGAACCATGGTGGAGATGTCCATGTGACATGTCCCATTGGCGCTTGCTAGTGGAACTTGTTCATGTTTCAACATAGGTTTGGCTTGCCAGTTGGCACTTTCTTCAGCACCAGACGAGCAAAGGGGTATTCGCGCTTGTCTACCTTTGAGATGCTCACCTTTTTGAAACCTTTTCTTCGAAACACATCACTTCAAGCAGGGAAGGTGTCCCTTCAATTTTGCTACGGTATATTTTCACATGTTAGCGTTGATCCTTGTCACCTGCCCTTTATCTTCAGCGTATCGAAAACAGTACCAACTTGGGGATTTCAAGGGAGCAGCACGTAATTCGTTTGCTATGATGGACGAGCTCAGAGGAATGTGCAGTTGGTTGACGAGGTCCACGACTTGCATTATAAGAAACGAGCGCGAGCTCATACCCTCCTTGTCGAGTATGTTTGCTTTCTGCTCCACAAATTTTTCAAACTTCTGCTTTACAAGACTTGGACAGGTGAAAGCCAGGGGGTTCTCCGCGGAATCACTCTGTACGATGTTGGAAGAAATCGGCACCGTGTTATATATCCAGATTTAGCGGTTCCTCCATCTATGCATTCTGGCTTGTGGGAGCCATCGACAAGAATGTCAAGACCACGCGGTCTACAATAGGAGCTGTTCATGTTACGACAGAGAACGAATTTCATAGAATTCAATCGTCAAATAGTATTCTCTGCGTCTTCCTTCAAGATCCAGTGCTCGACGTTGGTGTGTTTTTCAAATATCGACGAAGTGTTGGATTCACCCGGTTTTCTGGCGCAAATTGCTTAGCAGGAGTCGAGCCGTACCTTCGCCTTCAAACGTGGGTGGGCTTCCAGCGCGCCTTCCCTCCCGGCCAGCCGAAGGCGCGTTCCGATCGCATCTTAGTAGAAGTGGAAACCTGGATTTGGTCACAGGACCTCCAAGCTCACGAGTGAAACTCAAATTGGATTCCACCTGGTGTTCACCTGACCTTGTCATGACTAAAGTCTAAAGTAACCCACATATTCTAATTCCAATCGCCAATCTATCTATCCCAACTGCATCCCACAGAAATGACGTAAATGGTACGTGTGATGATCTTGCAGGAGTAGCTTCAGAAGGCCACGAACCTCATGTCATTATGCTGGTATTAGCTCATTCAAGTCTCAGGCATGATACTACTCCATCTGTGTCTCACCCACACCGTCAAATTAGTCTCGTTCCTAGGGACCAATCGCCCCCAAAGTAAAGGACTGGAATTACCAGCCTTCAGCGTCACTAGCCGTGATGATGGTCCACCTCGCCTCCAGATCATGCGAAAATATGAGAAGCTCATTCAAGCAGGGTATAGACAACTACTGAATGTGGCCGCCAAGACGGCGGCCGGCAACGAGCGAAGGTTTTCATCTTAGGCGCATAAGTTGAAGAGCATTCCCAAAGAGCTTGAAGAAGATATACGAAGTACTCGAGACCCACCAGACTAATCTGCCGACCCACGCGATCAGCATGAGGCGGGCGAAATTTGAGCTGGAGTGGAGCCCCTCAGGCATCAAATCCGACAAGTTGAAAATCGGACCGAGCCCAAGCGAGAGCAGCACGAAACATCCTCAGCCCTACGGGGTGCTGATCTATCGGAGATGAGAGCACGATTGACCGAGTGGCTCAGATCATCAGACCACCAATCCACGAATGGAACATGCCCCTGGCGAACAGCATGAGATGCATGAAGGAAACACAGCATGCGACTATGTACAAAACCGAGATTGAGAGACGTCGCCACGCTTTCGGAGAAATAGCCATGCAGAGTGACATTCCTTTTTTCGAGCTTAAAACCACCTCAGCAGAGGGAACACACACCAGGGCCGCCTTGGGCATAACTTGGTTGATTAGTGAAGAACCACATACACCAGCATAGCAAAACGTGTATACGAAGTACTTTGTGCTGATCGTCGAGCTAGCCTAGGCCGAGCAAACCGGCCTTACACGTCCGAACGATCTAAGTGGTCTACTCAAGGTCGCATTACGCATTATGCGCGGTAGGCGAGCAATGACAAGCTAAATCCAAGCGAGGAAGTGAGATCCGTGCAATCATGTCGAAATGCGCAATTCCGCAGCGACAGCAAGCGCTGAATTCTGTTGAGCACCTCGGTGTTGAGGTTGGCCAAATCCTCTCGTACTTCGTGCTTGAACCAATGTGAGCAGTACCTTGCTGCACTAATGAGCAGTTTGAGACACATAACGGTAACAAGCTAGCCTGCGACGTGCTCGATTTATGCAGGTACATTATCTGCTCATTAGTTTACGAACAGTCCACTGTTCGCTTAAGAACGACACTTGCACACATTCGTAAGGGCGGCGCAAAGACATTTGCGATCAGTCGTGTTCGTCAATGCACTGCGACAAGGGCAAATTGTTTAGGAGCAGATAAAGCGACTACAGTCCGATGGAAGCTTGCGACCATCAGCACGCGTGCATCATTTTCAGACGCTGCTACAAGATCAAGGCTTCTTTCTCCTACCCATTTTAGTTGACCTTCCACCCAACACCTCGTTCGGCAAGCAAATCACTAACTGAATGCTGACCAAGTTCTGGAATCAACCGGACCAGGATAAGTTCGAGAATAGCATAGAACAAATGCTTGTTGAGATAGATGTCGCCAAATGGGTCCAGTATATCTTGCTCGATTTGATCTATAATCTTCTCGTCGTTGTTGGTTGCAAAGTATTGATAGGCGATGGACGGTGGAATGAGAGATCGTATGGACCTTGCAACCCCACGCTTGATCTCGCGCGCTTCCTCGATTGAAGGAGGAGGAGGTGCGGGTGATCCCACGCTATTATTTGGGAACAAAGTTATACGCAGGCTGTGGAGTAACTTTGGCAGCAACTCTGGAGGCAGCACATGCATTTGGATAGCATGGTACAGGAATCTGCATGAAAATTTTAGGTTAGTATAAGTCGGTTGAATGAAAGCAGTGTAACATCATCCAAACTATCCATGCCTCAGTCCGACCAAGGAATGAAAACGAGATCAGGGTTGTCGCAGAATCCAGAACTCAAGGAGAGCAGTCAGAAACATGCATTTGCGACATCAGAAGACCTAGACTTGGAAATTGCATCACAGTCGTCCTTCTAGATTTGGTCAATATGGGTAGTGGGCCTCTTTCGGTGTTTGGGAGACCGGCAACCACTTTAGGGATAGCATAGCAAAGGCGGCTGCGATCAAGGGTCGAAGGGGAATTGCGGGTATTACGATGCAAGCTTGAGGAGTTGTGGAGGAGCATGGATGTGTGCGACGAGTAGCGACCGGGCTCGAAGCGCCACGACTTTGGAGACTGCAGGTGAGTTCTGGCGAAGCCAAGCGAAACCCTTTATATCGTCGATTCGCTCCCGTATTGCCCCCAGAGGGAAAACTATTCGAGTCCAGAAAGCTTTTTGTGGTGCTGTTGGTCTCAGGAGAATGTGAAGATTCTGTTGCGGCTGATCATCCACCGAAGGAGTGGGCTTGGTGATCGCATCGTTTAGAATGAGACGGACTCCAACGAGCTGCCCCACGTCGCCCGATAGGTCCATCCCACATAAAAATGAATGAATAATTGAACGTGACTTGACAAGAAGTGAAAATTGACCGACCAATCACAGTGTAGGATTGGCAAGAAATCCAGGAATTTTTGACAGTATGAACATCTCATTGGCCGAATTCCAGAAGAAAAGGATGCGAAAAATTGTTCCTGTGGAAGCGGTCAATCGGGAGTAAAGGATAGAAGGTTTGGCGCATTGCACTAGGTTGAGGGGTTAGAAGTGGTCGTCGCTGTGATTAGGGTCCATGATTGGACAGGCGTTGGGAATGTCTTGCGACGATAGCTGCTTTGAGACGGAAGGATCGAGGGCGGGGCCGATCCAGGATTGCAACATATTGCCGCCTGCTAAATGGCAGGAACACACCCGACCTCTCGAACCCTGGCGACAATGTGTTGAGAACAAAGGTAAACAGTCTGTAGAAGAATCACGGCGAGAACTTGTTCTTCGTTGCTGCCAATTGGAATTGGCATGCAATGCAATGGCCTTTCGTCCAAGCTCCACGGAATGATTGAGTGAGGCTGGAGCAATCGAAAGAGCAGGGGCTGGCCAAGGGCCGTAATGGGTAAAGTCGGGTGCTGCGGGCACCGAGCCGGCGCGGGGAGTTCTGAGGTGTAATAAATTACGATGAGTATCGTAATTACAGGTTACAGTACCAATGTCAGTATTGTAACGCCCGAGCCGGCAATAGGACCCACAGCTTTCAGGTGTGGACCCATAATTCACCGAAGGCACATGCTCAGACCTTCGGCGACGAAGCATTGGCCAGGAGCGTTCCTCAGAAAGTCATATGACTTGGCTTTCATGCAACACCGTGAGGCCATGTCTTGTGTCCGAGCCAAGGATGCCTTCTAGAATGAATCGACCACGGGGAAGAATCTCTTTTCTGTTTAACAGCGACGATGTGCAAAACACAAAGAGATGTGGGGACTTACCGGTCAAGGAGCGAATTCATCTGTCCGCAACGACCAACTCCTTGGAGCAACACATGCTTCCAGAATGCGAGGAGACCTGCCAGCCATGGCATGTGATCGGGCAACTTGAGCAAAGTGGAGATCATGCTGAAGATGCAAAAGGCCAGAACAGGCTGTGGTGACGGATCCTCTGGATTTGACGGCTGCGGAGGGAATTCCTGGGAAGGATCTGCATGCAACGATGGACGACGAGTAGGACGATACCGTGTGAGGTCATTGCGAACAAGATGGTACTCCTTTAGGACAGATTGCAAGAATAGATACAGCAGGTAGACATACTGCATAATGCTCCAGAACCCGAGGGCAAGTCGTGATTGGATATCGCTGGGCGAATGACGACGCTGGACTTTAGGGTCAGTTGTTAATAGGCCGAATTTTTCGAGACGGTTCTTAGAATCATGGTGAATTTGGCTGCCACCTTCTTTGGGCTGAACCTTGTCGTTCAAAAGTGTTGTTACCTTGCCAATAGCATCATGCAGAAACCAGCCTTGGGCGATTTTCCCCGAGAGTGCTTGCCCAATTATCAAGTCGGCAACAACGTCACCGACGAGTACACGGAGAGGGTCGTTCTGCAAGTCCTCGGTCGGTAGAAGAACAGCAAGCGAACCCTGGGCCAGGAGCTGGCGATACGCTCTTTCGTTGGTTTCCTGTTGCAGCGAAGAACTCTCCGAATCCGAAGTAGGAGGCGGCGTCAAGGCTGGATGTGGCAGCAATTCGTGATAGATGTGGTGTAGTGAGACATCGTAGTGAGAGGCCAAGGCGCTGGAGCGGGCTATATGATAGGCTAAGCGGTGGTCAGCTCAAGTAATCATCCAACCTGGCCATTGTCTTCACCTTCAATGTGTCGTTGGACTAGATATGGCACTTCATCGAGCAGCAATACCGCAGTGTCGACTCGGCGAAGCCTCTGTTCAAGTGCTCTGCTGCAGTGAGCAACGATTTGAATTATCTCTTCCACAAACCCATGGTCGGAGGTGATCTTGCTGTACCACGTGTTCACAAATTCCTTGACAATGATGGCCAGAATAGCATAGAGCTCGAGGTCTACATCGTTGGAGCTGGTCAACGGAGGTAATGTCTCTTCCACAGCAGACAGATCTGCTTGTGATTCGGAGGTGACATAAGTGTCAGGTGTCAGCACCTTTTGGATGAGGGAAATGGTTGACTGTACGGAGGTGGGATCGCTTGAAGTCGTTTCTTTCACAGTCCGGACAGGCTTCTTTCGCAGGCCTTCGGCACGGACATGCTCTGCGACACTCTCATCGTCGGCTTCTGATGCTTGTGGGACGGTCAACTGTCTGGTCGGTCCTGCCTTGGCTTGGGGTTGACCTGGAGGATGCGAGGGTGATGCAGAAGACATTTCACATCCAGCGGTCGATGGTCATGACGAGATGCTTCCACCACCTCTGCCAGCTGGCAATGCAGGGGCAGCCGCTTCCACAAAGCAATTTTGGTCAAAGCGTCGTCGCTCGACGCGTGGTCGCTGATGATTGGCTGGAACCAGGTGTACTGAGGCTCGCATCGGGATGAGGTGTGGTTGCAACCCAACATTAATCGTTGCCTGAGGCATTGACATATCCAGCCTTAGGCATCAGTGGCATCACCAGCCTTGTCGTTACCCAGCCAGCGTGGTTCTCGTGCCCCTATCGTGCCCTATTTATCTCTGGACCGTGTTTTCCGGTATTAATAATAGGTAAGGTACACTATACTTCGTACTTTTCCTCTACCCATCCACATAGGCACCTAGGTGCCCAGTCACTAATGTGCGACATGCGGCATTTTCGTGGGCTGTAGACACGAAACCAAACACAAGTTAACTCGGCTCATCTGCGCAGGTGGTGCCGTCCTCAGATCTACTTGCCTAACCCCTCCATTCTATTGCCTGCTTATCATAGTCACTGTCTGTTTCGGTTTATATGACGGATTAGAAAGCCTTGCGCAATGCCAGCTTCTCACAAAATTCCTCTCTGGCTTGACTGCGATCCTGGTACGCAAAGCCGTGACGCCGAAGTCTTCATCAACCTAACGACGCGAAACAGGACATGATGTATGCTTTGCAACTCGCACAACTGAGTACATGATTAAAATTCTAAACAGGATGCATTTGCAATGCTGCTTGCAGCCCACCACGAGCAACTGCACCTCCTTGGGGTCAGTACGGTTTACGGTAATGCACCTCTCCTGAAGACAACCAACAACGCTCTAAGCATCCTCAAATCCATTGGAAAGAGCGCCACTCCCGTAATTCCTGGAGCACAGAAGCCGTTCAGTCGTCCTAGCCGTGTTGCTCCTGAAATCCACGGCGAGAGCGGCCTTGATGGGACTGATTTACTGCCCCAACCGGATAGAAAGCCGCTGGCACATCGCAACGCTTTCAAGGACATGCGAGACGCATTGATGCAGTGTCCTTCCCAAACATCCTGGCTCGTAGCAACTGGCTCGCTTACAAACATTGCGCTCATGTTCGCGGTCTTTCCAGAGGTGCGTGATGACCCGACTTGCAACCCACTCAACAGATTGTGGCCGGTCGATTGACATTGCCACCATAACAGGTCGCCAAGCACATCAAAGGCCTCAGTATCATGGGAGGAGCCATCGGAAATGGATTTACAGATGTCTATATGGGGCCCGACTACGTGGATAGTGACGGGGAGCGACACACGAGGATCGGCAACATAACCCCTTTCGCCGAATTCAACATATTGTGCGATCCTGAAGCTGCGAAGTCCATCTTCACCAATCCGGAACTCCAATCCAAAACGGCCTTAATAACACTGGACCTGACACATCAGGTGTGCGCCACGCAACAGGTTCGGGAAATGCTACTGTTCTCAAAGGCCAAGCAGGAACAACCGACACAACTGCGGCGCATGTTCTATGAACTTCTCATGTTCTTCGCCAAGACGTACGAAGACGTTTTTGGCTTGTCAGATGGACCTCCACTTCATGACCCTCTGGCTGTGGCAGTGCTGCTGGACAACGTCGACCGTGGCGGTGGCGGCCGTCTGTTTCACGATACAAACGAGAAACGTTGGCAAGTCGATGTTGTCACCGAGGGTGAGCAAGCGGGAAGAACAAAGGTTGTTCCCGCAGAAGAAGGAGGGGTATTCATTCCCCGAAGCGTGGATTTGGTACTGTTCTGGAATATGATTGAAGAATGTATGACGAAGGCCGAAGTAGCGTCTGGGTGTGTTTCAACATGAACCAGAGAACGTGGCTCTCAATAACAGAAGCACAGCCAAGAGGCAAGAAGCTACATGGGAGATTGCAAGCGTCATGATGGTGCCTCTGGCTCCGTAGCTAGAATTATCTATGCTATAAATAAGCTCCGTCTCGTCTGTACGTTGCGGTATCAGGACCTTCAAAATTTCGAAGGATGCTTGGTAGCATTCACTAGTTGTGCTTCCATGTTAGCTACCACCGGTTGTACTCAAGAATTCAAAGTGTGACGGTGTTGGTTCGGGAGATTGAGGTCGTAACGAACAGGGACAAGACGAGCTGCTGAACAACACATTCTGGAAAACTTTGTCTGAATTGAGACGATTTGATGAGAAAAAAGAACGTCTACTAAGGTGTAGAAGATAGGATGTCTACTCTATGAACGTCTCTGCGTGCATCGCCTCTCGATCAAGCAAGAGCTCCCATAGGATCCCACAGAGGCAACACCATCGGCTCGTCCTTCAGTGCGTCTCGCACTTCCTTTTCCACGAATGAAGGGTCAACCACGACTTGGTAGACAAACTCGTCCATCCACTGATCAGTCATGACGAACCAACCTTCCGTCCCTGCACCGGTACCCCAGCTGTTCTCAACTCTCCATCGCACGCTCTTCCCAGTCTTCTCGTCGACGTGCACCGCTGTCAAGACCATTGCGTGAGTCATTGCTGATTCGCCGACACGTAGTCGCTGCGACTTGCTCATTTGCAAGGCTCCGTTGCCAGAGCCAAAGGCCAGGTCGTAGTCATACAGCTTTGTGTCCATAATACCCGAGGCCGAATTGGAGAACTTGCCTACGTCGCTGCCGAAGAAAACTGGCAGACCAGCTTTGAGCATTTTGATTGTTGCTCGTTTCATCGTCGTCATGTCTACATTGATATAGGTAATCGGGCGGCGGCCTCCAACCACATTACCCAGACGATCAACAGTCATGTGGGTCAAATATTTATGTCTCGGGTCGTTTACGAGACTAAACAGATTGTTAACGTTGGCACCCGAGAGGTTGCGTGTCAGGGCTGGAGAGGACAGCTCTTGTGCGAACGCTAGGGGAGACTTCTGGACTTTGTGGAAGTTGCCGTTTGCATCGTAGTACTCCCAGGTGAAGCTTGTGTCAGGTTTTGGGGGAGGGCCTAGCATGAGGGTGAGGATACCGTGGACTTCTTGCATCATTCGCGCCTTTGTCGCAAGTAACTTCTGCTTGTTTGACGATGTTGCGGAAGCAGTTTTGAGGGAGCGGAGAGTGAGAGCGTCTGAGCGAAGCTTACTCGTTACCAGGCGGCTCAGCTTGGATGAGGCCTTTGCGTGATAGGAGTCGGGATAGAGAGTCTGAGGGACCAGACCGTACTTGTACACGAGGTTGTTTGCCATGTCCCACTGTCCTCCGTCGTTGACCGGTGCCTTGAGCAGCTCTTGCACGAGTCGACTGTCAAGTGCTTCTTCGGCGGTGTCAATGACCTGTTCAAGAAACCAATTCGCTTTTTCAAGCTTGTCCCAGAAGAAGAGGTATGCTTGGCTCAGTTCAAACTCTTTCAAATTGTGCTTCTTCATGATCGCAACTCGATGGACGTTCGTTGTCGCGAACAGCCTTCACTCACGTTAGCAGGTATTCAGCACGCAGCATTGACTTGTCGCCGCACCAGCATCTCCCAGAAGATCGTTGGTTAGTTATTGGAGCACCTTCGAAGGGCACTTTGACATTAAACGTCTGGGTGTCCGCCAGCGTTGCTGTTTTCTGACTGACAACGGCGTCAACATCGTTACCGAGCAGAGCGCTCAGAGCAAGCTGGTTCTTTGGGTCGGAAAGCAGATATTTCTCCCATTCTTCAGCCTGGGAAACCGAGAAGCTGGGGTCGATTGAGAATGACTGAGGCAGTAGCTTTCCATTGTCAATGTTTATGTAACCTTTCTCTGTCTCTTGCTGGTGTAACTTGTCCTCCATGCGCATCGCTTGAAGTTGCTCCATCACTCGTTGCTCAGTAGCATTTTGAGCTTGGACTGATTGTGTGGTGCCCATTCTGTTTTGGGAATCCCACAAGTGATTGCAGATGCTTGCTTCTATCGAGTCTGTTTGTCGTCAGGTTATGAAATGCGAGATTGAGGACCTTGGCTTATCTGGACGCGTGACACGTCTGATACCAGCCCCTCACACACCCTGATAGCGCCTGCCTCCCTGAACTGATAAGGACCCAGACCCACAAGACGCGCCAAGCCAGAAGGCGCAGAACTCCGACACCCAGGTATTGAATTACCCCGCCCACGTGTAGGGCGTGAGAAAGCGTCAAGAAAGCGACTATCGTACGAAGCAAGACGTATTACTAACAACAAAGATTCCCGCTCTGAAGTCTTAGCAATTGTGGTTCACATCTGGAGGATGCTGAGGGATTGAGATAGAGGCAGAAATACTAGCAGTGTGTTGGGAGGTAGTTCCGCGGGAGACAAGCTGCATTTACGATTACAGAAATATTATCATCCTATTCTCGTAAAGAAAAGTATCATTAAGTGAGATGAGGTCGCTTGGTTCTTGATTCTCACGCAAGATGGCACCAACAAGGGAGTGTTAAACCGACAGATTGTCCAGCTCCACAATACAAGACCATCCGTAGCCCCAGCGAAAGATCTTCGGCAGCATCTTGGGTCACACGCCATATATGTCTGGCGCAGTGGTCTTGGCCGTACTGGCCTTTACAATGATAGGACCTGAAGCACTGCGTCGGGAGACACTTTGCTGCCGGAGAAAAGCTTTAGTCCAAGAAAAATCCCAGCAAACCCTTTACGCGCCCCCCAAAATCTCTAGACCGTCACGGGCGAACCGCGACAACGCATCTCTCAAATTCGCGCTGCGACGGCTAAGCCTCCCGCGTTCTGCCGCCCCTGCCATGAACGCAGAGGTACTTTTGGTACAATAGCCCCAGTGCAGGTAATCAAAATGCAAATCCACATTTTCAGTAGAGAAGTGCTTCCCGGTAAACAGGTGCCGATAAGCCTGCCATCGGGTTCTCAAGTCAAGCTCCCATGCCACCTTCCGCGCCACGCGCTCTCCTTCCCTTAGCTTGAGCCCAAAAAAATTCAGGAGAGAGTCGTAGTGGTTGGCATACAGCATCGCGGGACTGAAGCCTTCCATGACGGCATGCCACATCAGCTGCCTCCCCGTCTCCTCCCAACCGATCCGCAGCGCCTGCTCGAATGCAAAGAGCTCGTCCTTGTCGTACGCAACGCGAATATGTGCTCGGGCTCGCGCATGGAGCATCGGGAGTACTCCGTATAGCTTATCCCGCGGGTCTTCGCATTGCTTGTAGCGAAAGACATCGAGTGCGTCGGAGAGTGACATATTACCCAGGCTACGGCTATTCGTTAGAGCCGTACTTTTGCTAAATAGGTCGCTCTCGTATGCGCCGTCCAACCCCGGCCCCTTTGCCCGCGCGTAGACGGACGCGAGGAGCTCCCGTCCTGCTCGCCCTCCCAACATATCCACCGCTTGGTGCAGGTCAGCCTCAGCTTGGCGGGCCATGTCATGCAATGGTTCCAGCGCCAACGGGTCAAGCAGCATGCCGTCGGCTGCTATAGAGCGCTCGTGCACTTCGCGCTGGAGCATATGGGGCAGGTGAGATGCGAGCAGGTGACCGTCGAAGATTTGCGAGCCATACCAGACCACCCATTGCCGCGGCGCCAGCAGCACTTCGGGCACTATCCATAGGCGGGTCCAGTATACATCATGACAGAGAATTCCAAACGCGAAGAGGTCTTCCGGGGCCCAAGGGGTGATGACCTCGATATCCGGGATATCAAGAGGAGACATAGTAAACGCTCCGCCTGAGATGGTCAACGATATCACGTTGATGAGTTTCGAGTTGAAGCTCGCAAGGCCATGGGCGACGACCTGCTGCATGTCGGCGTCCCCGCAGGCCGGCTGCCCTAGATAGGTGACGACTTGGTCCGCATGCCGGTAGATGTCTGCCATCTGCGACACCTGGTACGATTTTTCGTGCGCGTCAAGCTGGTTGATGCAGATGGCATCAATGAAGATGGGTACCGTTGGGTCAAAGGCAAAGATTGACCCATTCTCGACTTTAGGCCCGTCGGCTGCGTCTCGCGTGAACTCAGACAGCTTGCGGCGGATCCAAAACTCCTGCCCTTGGACATAGATGGTTTCTATATCGTCCTCGGTTGCGCCCGAGCCCCACGTGTAGGACAGCGCATAGTACTTTGTCGTGGGAAGATCGGCGAACGGCACGATCGTGAAGCTATACGAATCCCGGCCGAATCGTTTTTTGCCTTCGAGAGTCACCAGGCGAAGTTCGCGGGCTGGGTGGATTTTCGGGTGAGTAAAGCCGTTCTTCCGGTTATAGCGGGCTTCCATGCCTTCCGGTGCCATTACGAAGTTACAGGCTCAGATCTTCCCTTCGCGGAGGCTCCTGGGACGACTCGAAGCACTTGAATCTGTGAGCGTGGCTATCCCATGGCGGATTAGCTACTATTTAACTCACGCCATGAACTGGAGCTTCAAGTCGCCCAGGAGATGGCGATCCTTTGAAAGGGTGAAACTTGTGGCTTGAGCGCGTTATCACAATGAAGCCTCCTTTCGACAGCTGCCTGTTTGGCATTTCCTCTAATGGTTAACCGTCGCTCAGCTGAACGAGGCTGTGTGATACTCGATGGTAACAATGGTGCGCGATGAACAGGGTCAGATTTGGCTGTCCAGCATTTTCGTTGCCAAGCTTGGAGAACAGGATTATGCAAACAAAAAGTCCACCTCTCAACTAATACCGCTCCCTGCTCAGCCTCCCGAGCCCAAGCCTGACATACAGTACCAAACGGCATCGAGCTCTCCAGTGGCTCCTTACTGGTGTTAATGTCTATTAATTTACAGCGAAAACAACCTGCAATGAATACCCGGGAACCTGCTGAGGTATGCAGGACACATCACAGCATTTCTTCTTCGCCGTAAACAGCAGTGCAATCAATGAAATCGCCAAGTCTTTGTGGACCTGCAAGTTCGTTGTTTACGCCTCACACTTACTCCGTACCTAGGTACCTCGTGTCCTCTCGCACTCAAACGCTTGGCTCCTCCTGACCCTTGCAGAACCATTTCAACGTCTCTTCCAAGTCACCTGCTTCAAGTGAAGTACAATAGGCAATATCGTACGCAATATGGACCGGGGCACGTAGTATAGCATTGTGGAATCTCTTTTAACGGATGCATTCAATCCCCGTATAAACGACCATAGGCCACGAACAAAGCAAAACCGAGCCGGTCTACGAGCCCATTGGCAGCGATTAACTAACCACCCGTACGTTCAGACCAGATATTAAGAGATTTTAAAGTGCGGTACCCCAGGCCTTTATTTTCTTCCCGTATAGGTGTCCAAGGTCAATATATTCTTTACTGTTAAATACAACCGGGGCAGCGACATAACTCCAACAGAAGAATGTATCACCAATAGAAACCTGATCCGCGTCACAGCGAGTGTCGCCCACGCACTCAGAGCCATCGATGAGTACGTTGACGAGATCCTTGGACTTGCCCATGGCGAGACCCCATGCTTCTAGCTTAACGCTGTTTGCACTGTGCATAGCAACCTAAGAGACGACGGAGGATGGTTGAGGCTGATGTAGGAAGGACCAACGCGACTAAAACCTATACGTGGCTCAAAAGCGATTAAGTTCGAGAAGCTACTAATAGATCTGTCTGAAATGCATTCGTTTGGCGCTGGCACCCAGGGAAAGAACACCGCTTTGAAGCGGCAGCGCACGGGCATCCAGTACTGACCTGGAATGTAGCCGCTCGTGCCGCTAAAACAACCAGACCAACGGATGGAGGCTCAATTTCAATTATTCTAGCGATTTAGCATTCCTCAGTCTGATTCTCGGTAGATTATCCACCTAAATCAATTCCCCTGTTGAAGTTTGAATTCGAATCCTACGAGTCCAGGGCCACCTCCTGGACGCAGCCAGCACAGAAAGAAGATGGCCTAGGAGGATCTTAGCCACTTCCTTCGTGCATTGCACTCTCATTGCCTCGTCATCCACATTGTCATAAAGAATGCACGGTTCATGATGCCGTGAACATGCAGCTGGTGTTCAGTGATGGTACTAACCGTCTCCAAGGCTAGGTCAGGAATCCGACAATGCTCATGACCGTCCTCGTTCGATGTCAATCGCATTAACTGTCTGCTCTTGCCTCGAACAATGGCCCCTACACATGCTTACGAGAAGTAGGCCCAGGCACAGCGACACATGTCCTTCCTCAAGCCGTACTTATCACAAGCACAACCCTTCCTCGAAAGCGCTGACCGATGTTGTGCTGCTCGAAAGTTGTAAGTTCTGAGCTTATAGTTGGACTTCAATCTTCAGGCGCACTGGTTTGCTTGCTGTGTGCAGTATGTCCGCCATGTTGAAACGAGCGCTAAGAGCTATCCTTGCTTCACGGTCTCTAAGTCCGCATAGCATCTGGCTGCAGCCGGTTCAGGTAATGAAGCCGCATTCTACATTGCTACGTCCTTTGATATACAGCCACGGCCCCTTTCCGTTCAGGCACAGCTGTTGCCATGGCTCAGGAAAACCTGTTGCCGACTGCACAACCGTTGGCAGATGTGCCAGTCTGCCATGGTTTGCAAAATTCGATACCCGTGCTTCGAAGCATAGGCCTTTTCTTTCCTAATCGGGTTAATAATGAAGCTGCGGTTATGGAGAGTCTTTCTATCAGCAAAGAGGCTATCGACGGCCGAACGCAGTGCATTATCGACAGAGTAGCCCAAGGTCTGTGAGGTGCTACGGAACTGGTGGGAACAGGACAGATCTTTACCAAAAGATCAACACCACGACGATGACAACGACGATTAATTACTTGATTAGGAAGGCCAATACGAGTATCGAAGCACGAAGCTGTCAAAACATGCAAACGTTGCGATGTCATTGATTCAGTGGCATCCTATTTCCGAATTCTGCCAAATGCTGCCCCTCGATGGTCCGCGTCAAGCCCCGGGCGTCCGTTAATGCTACGTCAAGCCGCCGATGGCAGTACTGTTCGATAGAGGGGAGGCGAGTAGGTACAGCACCTCGTGACATTCTTTGTGGCTTTCCAGATAAGCCATTCGCAGCTCAATTTTCTGTCTCCGTTTGTGGGGCATCGTCGCTCCTTTCCTTTCGCATCGATCCCCAAAAACAAGATACATGGAACATGGCTGCCAAAGGCCCAAGCATTCTTCTTGAGCATTCCCGTTGCAGATTGACAATGTCGGCATATAACTCTCGATGATGAGTCATTTCTCGGACTTTTGTTGATCTGTCTTACCAGCCGCGCCCTCCATGAGAGGCAAATGCTGATTGAGTGTCTTTCCGTGATTAGGTCAGGTAATCTGGAGGATCCCAGACATGTGGTTAGTTCAACGCCTCCCCCACCGGCGAACGTCAAAACATCGGTCCCCATTGAGCCGAGTTCGAGGAGCTAGATGCCACAGAATGTGTCTTATATGGGCACATACTCCCATGCCAGTGTATACTTCTCTGGACCATCTATGCTAACTCCATAGCATCGAAGGCCATGTATATGCCGCTTCTGCAACCCTACTAGAGAAGGGCGAGCCCAGGACCCACAGCGCCAATAGCAGCATTAATGCTCAGCATCAACAGTCTCCATGACTTACGTCCCATATACTGTTGATCTTGAAGTGTCCAATCAAAATCCGATTGGAATTCGTCACAACGTGTGCCACATTGTGTCCTTGCGAATGTGGTTCGTTCCAGGTAGGCATGCGAGTCACCTCTTCCTTCGTGAGCAGTGTAAACGGGTTTTGGGGCCCTCCATGATATCGAATTCTCCTCTTTTAGTGGAGTCCTTCCGCTTATCCGATTTCTGAAAAATGGGTTTGTAGATCGAAGAGGTGAAGGTTACCTTCGTCGCCCTCCTCCCTCTCTTCCCAGGGGAAGGGCTCTCAGGGCACGACTTGGGTTTTATTAACGATGAATATTTCTACTATACACACTACGGGCTTTCCTACTCGCCTCTGCTGGGGTCGGACTTAAGACGGTTTACTACCTCTCGAGGACAACCTTGAACTCTGGAAGGTGATGTAGTTGCCTTCAGCGGACAAGACCGAGCAAAGGACTCTATTTGTGGTAGGCTTCCAAGGTTCACCAGTGCAGACATATCGGCCCTAGGCATTGAGATTCGTAGGTCCTACGCCGTGGGGCTTGAGCATTGCGATAACATGCGTAATCTCGAATACTAGGGTAGTTTACAAAGAAGGAGCCCTGGAGAGTAACTTTGCGTAACCGGGATTGGTAGTAAGATTGTAATGAGCAGGGGGGCCGTCGCCAATTATACCTCCTGGCATAACCCGCATTTTCCCTTAGATAGTTCATCAGTCTAACCAAGATGGGCTTCGCAGACTCCGTTTTGCGTTTGCACGAAATTTGGTAAACCCAAGGAGAAGCCGGGCTTGATGCCCTTGGCATTGAAGAGAACCACAAGCATACGCGGTGAACAGCTAAATAGGAGCAACGGTGAAAATCATGCGGCAACATTTCAATGTAGTGTAACACAAGCTGGGCTTTTAGACATCCAGATGTCGGTTAAGTCAGGTCGGTGTCTATAACCATGCATCACCTGGAGCGTGACAAAAAATTCGGCACTGTTCGTCGTTTTCAATGTTACGTTCCTTGACTTCGACGTGCTTGTGTTCTAACTTGACCCCAATGCCTCCCAGTTTGAATGCCTTGATCATCAGAAGCCAGTGTCTTAGAGTTGCTTCAAGCTTTTCGTGGCTCGCATCGGTTGGGAAGGTGAAAGCTCTTGAGAATGTGCCTATGCGACGTTCTTTGACGGTAAGAAACACCTTTCCAGGTCCACCTTTGCTGTCCGCACCATTTCCCTTGCTAGACTTTGCTGACGCAGCGCTGTCGTTGGAATACTTTTCGTCGACCTGCTCGTCATCAGTCAATGGTTGGGAAATTATAGCTTTCAAGACCATGGTTTGAGAGTTGAGCCACTTTAGAGAGATCTTTTCTCTGTTTTCGACACCTGGTGGCTCCACGTCGATATGATAGCTGCTGTCTGACTCCCGCACATCGATCGATGGTGAGTGAAATACATCATCGCTGACAGGATGGGCGACCTCGTGGCCCAATACTCCATGTATGATGTTGCCCCGGGAAATGCTTGAGGACATTCAACGCACGCCGCGGGTCTGGGGTGACGCTAGGATATGGATATTCGTAGCCACTGGACATTGTCGTTGTGATTTCTGTGAAAACCCGTGACTGGGTCGCTTTTCAATGGAGGCTCTTGGAAATGTTTGACATCTCGTCGTGGAGGACTGCTGGATTTAGGCATCTTTCTTTACGACAAATATACGTTTCCTTTTGAGCACTAGTGAGCACCTCCGCACGAATTGAACCGTCAGAGTTCGACCATTGCAATACACAAATCGTAACCACGGGGGTGGGATGATCTTGGAATTGCTTGGCTGACCGTTCAACTCAAATGCGGCCTCGAGTAATCAAATTTACGTTTTAGTCCTTGCCAGGTGGCAGGTGGTTGGCAAAAGTACCATAAAACATTCCGATACGGTACTGTAACCCGTACAGCTCGCGTGACCGACCCGAACGCGTGGGTATTCCAGGAAACTTTGGAGGTATCCAACAAATAAGATAAAGGCCTCAATATCCCGCGGAATTGCATGGAAGATGTTCGCACGAGGGGGTAGACCAGGTACCGTGTCCTCTATAGAAAAGACTACGTTAATACATTGCGCACTGCATTCGCAAATGGAAACGCAACTGGAGCAGCATATTTCTCATCTGTCCCAGGCGTATCAGCGAACAGGTTCCCGATGTCGAATCCGTCACTACAACATGTCCTCCAGCAAAATACACCTTGGGTTAGGACGACAGGGCACGCCCGCAACCACCCGTTACGGCATTGTTATGAGCTGCAAATAATGCCGGACCTTGCATTCAAACGAAGGACTGTTTGAATGAGCTGAATAGGAGAGCACCGTCCTCGATATTTTCGCAAATCAACGACAAGGGACAGCGGGACAACCATACACACAAAAGTGGCTGGACATGGTGGGCTTAACAAGTCAGCTCGTTGGGACTGACATTTGGTAAAGTGCTGTTTGCTTGGATATATTTGCCGCAGAAGATGTCGTGCGCAAACTTCCTTATTCGCACTTGTACCATACACACTGCATTGAGTCCTGTGTTCTTTCCGGTCACAGGTTTTATCCTCTTTGCAAGCAGGGTTTGTACGAAGTTGACCCACAGACGCATCCAAACGGTTACTCGAACACACCAGGGGCTCCAGGTGAGCTTACCCGAGGGGTTTTGGGGAAGGTTTGAACAGAGCTACTTGCAGGAAAGTTACTGAAATTGTCTAAGTTTGAGTAGGTGACTCTTCCATTTATATCCGCCAACCTAGTGAGCATAGATCTGCACTATCTTGTAGACCTGTAAGGGTTAATTAAAAAGTCGACTCTGCAACACCTTGATCGAGGGAAGTCACTTGTGACTCTCCTTGTCTTATCGGCTTCCTTGACCGATATCTGGATTAACATACGAGGCAATACGGCCGACAAGGTACCAGCGCTCGAAATGGGTCCTTCCAAGCAAAGAACCATCATTGTCCTCGACGCAGGACACATGTGAGTCAACTATTTCACCAACAGTGGTGGCCCCTGGAGGGACAATTCCAATTAAAGGATTCTCAGTCTCGGTGAGTTGGTATCGATTGGTCGAGATTCTAATCTCCAGAGCAAACAAAGCATGTGAGATGACTGGACTGCCTTTCAGTGAATTAAGGTTCACATACTGGATTGCTATAATCTCTCGCGTTCCAGCACCAGCGCTTGCACCAAGCTCACAAGGTTATTCTCGAGATTACTTCCCGCACATAGACCATACTTCCGTCTCCACGACGACAGTATCGCTTTTAGCGACTGCTTCATTACACTCGGCGAAGCTCGCCTTGCGCCATCCCCTTTTCCTCTACTAACCAGATCCTTGTTTGCAAATGCTGTTGCTTCCTGAAAGAGTATGAAGACCAAAGCAGCATGCGCCTCTGAATTCTCAGCTCTCTTCATGAGCATACTCCGCTAGATCCTGAAGGACAAGGTCCAATTCATGTGTAGTGCGTCTATCACCCGATACACTGCTGATCCTGGTTTGGCGTGTTCAAAATACTAACTCCGAAATTAGTCGCATTGGGAGCCTTTACAAACACCGACAGCCCACCCCTCTGTAACACGTCGCCCTTTTTGAGACTACCAGGATCCTGTGATGTATACTTCGAAACAATATCTTGGGAAGCTGACTTCGAGTAGTGTATGATAGGCGGACGGGTTTGCGTTCTTCAGAGACACATGAGTGCTAACGGCTTGGACTTTCTCACAATTGCTATCAAGGTCCTGAGAAAGATGGGAAGTCACAAACAGGACGCTGCCGAGCCGATTTGTGTTTCCAATCTCACCTGAAGGGTTATGCAGAGGATGAATGTCCACATTTCGAAGATCTCGTAGCACGCATGATCACAGACCATGTCACCCTGCTGATTGCAGATTCGTTGCCTAAGCACTGGACTCGTTCGCTATGCATCAGTGGTACTTATCGTCATCTCTCCATGGCGTGTGAGTCTCGTGTATATGATTGCTTGACGGCATTCATCCGAGCGTCCACCGCTCCGAGACATTAGCCTCATTGGACCCATGTCTCAGTACTGAGGTGGCGTGATTGAGCCATAGCTTGGAACAGTGGCGAATTGTCCCGAAAACACGCCGTTAGCCTCAACCCCGACAAGTTCTTACCAGATTGAAAAGGCGGTCCTGTTATCCGTGTCATCACAAAGACGTCACCCCACCACCTAAAGTATCCAACTGGCTGGAGGTGCTTAATCTGAAGACTTCCAGGTTGATACACACCAAGAGACTCGACTCGACTCGACTGCCACATGTGTAGATACTGATACATCCGAACTATTGCAAGCAGCGACCTCCTCAGGAGATGACTCCCTCACCCGCTCGCAAGTTGATTGCTGGACGCATAATCCATCATCAAACCGAAAGCATGAGCCCTTACGATCCGGCTGCATCCGACTTATACACCGCAGGAGCAGACAGCCAACGGTCCTTTTGGACAGCCAAGTTGCAGAATCAGGTCCATATCGACAGCATGAAATCGCCCTATCATGTTAAACACCCTCTTCGGCCCTCACACGTCAACATAGGTCTCCAGAGACCGCAAGGACATGAGAAGAATCGAGATTTGTGGATTGATCACCTTCTCGAACAAGGCCCCCCAGTTGATGCGACCCAAACCTCAACAACTGGGAGAGGTAAATATGCGATTTCAATACCGCTATTCGATATCTTCGAGACGCATGACGCTTTCCGCCTCGATGGCGAGGATCCAGGAGTGTCAAGTAGCAATGACATCCAAGTGGAGCGGATGGTTCCTCGTGGCTAGATGGTTGAGGAACATCGACATGATCCAGGTATTTTTGACAAAGGGATCGCCACCCCTGATCGTGTGACCGACACGAGAAAACCAGTGAAAGACATGTCATTTCTATACAACATGGACGGAATAAACGATCTCGACCTTACCTGTATGGATGAGAATGTGGGAGAACCTGATGGTGAGCAAGTGGGTACTGCGATGAATCCGGACCGAACCTGCTTGCTAGAGCACTTAAAGTGCCACTACCTCCGCTCTTTCACTTTTCCAGTCCCAGTGGATTGCAGCGGTATCAGGGGAATCCTAAGCAACGGCCTTCTGAGCTTGAACACACTTAAGTCGAGGACAGAGCTCCATCAGGAGGTGTTGAATGTCGATTTTGATTTAGTCCGAGAGATGTGGACTTAGGGGGCCGGAGTTATCCGTCCCCAAAATAATTACCTAGTGTTGCTCGGTGCACACAGGTACTTCGTACTTCGTAGGTAGGAATTCGTCATACTCCGGCGCTCAGCTTATGCAATGCCTCGTTCCAGGCGATAGCATCGGGTTAGCGGTTCTGATCAAACTCCCTACAGAGAGAGGATAGCATTTCGATCCAGGTATATTTCGTACCTTGGCGCTTTAGGCACTCGTTAAACTAGGAATGGGCTCTCCCAACTAGACCTAGGCAGCCTTGGGTTGTCCTTGGGTTCTGGTATGCTTCACGCATCATATTTCCAAAGCCTGTCAAGTCTAAAGAAGCTCGTTCTAGTCATCAGTATTAATGCGCCCGCTTGATCGTGTGCTTCGTTGTCTTTTCATAAGTTCCTTTCCATCGGATATGCCCGCAGGCCCCTACAGTTAATGCTTAAGTAGCCGTGTTCAAGAGGCCTATACTACCCTGACTCTTGGGTGTTTCCGCACTCAAAGAACCACTGTCAAGACATTGAAAGAATGAAAAGCCTAGGCCGTCCCTAAGCACAATCAAGCAGCTTGTCAAAGAGTTGTCGACATCAACCTTGTAATTTGGCAGAGGTACAACCTGGGAGGCCGGAGATTGGCGCCATGACCAAACAGGCGTCGTGATTTTTCAAATATTGTCAACTGCTCGTCGCCTTAGACATGCGTGGACATATGCGTGGACATGTCACCCCAGCTTCCAGCTTACTCCTATGGAAATGAAAATTCGATGCCCGAATCGAGGGCTCAAGCAGGCAAACAGTCAGATCAACAAGATAGAGGCATGCAAACCTAATAGGTACAACTCAACGCCGAGTCCGGACAAGTCCGCGCTAGAGTCCATAGGGGTCACGTCCACGAAGAACGGCATCAGTAATTGGCCCTTTACGGGTGTTTGACGGTACCGACCTCTCGCTGGTGGTTTCATATTGTGATCTAGATCATGGTTGAACGAGCCTCGCACTTGGTTCAACAACTTGGCCCAGTGACTTACTACAGTGAGCAAGCAATTTGATCCTCCAGCTTGCTGCGAGTTCGAGTTTGTCCGTGAAGCTACTTAGGTATGAATCAGTGCCTTACATTCGGCAAGGGTCAGTACTGCAACCGATGATGCTTTAAACAGAAACATACAGCGTGAATAGCGTATCTATTACGGATTGGCTCGAAGCCTCGGTCTAAGCGGTGCCGAACAGGGTCTTTCTTTTCCGCATGCTCAGCAATAGCAAGCGATATCTGAAGGCCAACGCCAGTCGTCGTTATGCAGTCCGGAAAGTACGTAGTCAACAAGTAACTCCTTAGCTGTGGCTTGGTACATCGCTGCTTCCAGCCATAAAGGAAGTCCTGTGAACCTGCCTACATGTTGTACGCAAGTCTGACAAAGGCTGTAAGGCTCTACTGCCGTGTAAGTAGTATGCAAGTTGCATACTACTTGCATGCAAATATCCCGAGAAGGAGCTAGTATAATAAGATCCCGAAAGTAGTATATGACTTGTACGCTATCGGGAAATACTTAAATAGAACTCGAGAGTCTTACCGCTTAAGCTTTCTAAGCGTTAAGTCTCTATTATAGTAACTGCTAGCTATAGTATTTTATTAATTAATTATCGAAGCTAGTTCGCTAATACCTTTAGTCCTAAGACGTTACGTGTAGACTTAGCCTTCGGCTCTCTGCAAAACGTTTACGAAAGCTCTTTGTAATCCCCTCTTTTTCTCTCTAAGCTTAGAATCATTATAATAGAGCCCTATATATAAGTAAATTTATACTATTTAGCTATTTCTAACTACTCTCTATACTAGAGTTCTTATAATTTTCTAAGCTTTCTCTAAAAAGAGCCGTCGGGATAGCTAAAAGAGAGACGACGCGAGATCGTCGTAGAGCTACAGTGCGCGTCATAATTTAAGGCCTAGTACGCGTCTTTCGCGTTCATAATGACCACAACGTGATTTACGTGCCCATCTTTGAATAGCTATAACTCAATGTCTCGACTTCCTCTAGGCGAGATCTCGCCTAATATTAGTAGGCGGAATGAGGTTACTCCCTTTCAGTACGGTTAAATCGCCGGAATGTACGCGCAGGGGGCGAGTTCGTATAAAATAGCCGAGGCTACTGGTATTCCGCTGTTGTACGCAAGTCCGAGAAAGGCTGTAAGGCTCTACTATCGTATAAGTAGTATATAACTTATAGATAACTTGTATATAAGTATCTCGAGAAGGAGATAAGATAATAGGAATTCGAAAGTAGTATATAACTTATATATAACTTATACGCTATCGAGAAATACTTAAATAGAATTCGAGAGTCTTATCGCTTAAGCTCCTTAAGCGTTAAGTCTCTATTATAGTATATACTAGCTACAGTATTCTATTAACTATTTATTATAGCTAGTTAGCTAATACCTTTAGCTAGATACTAGATTTAATAATTCTTAACGCTTCTTAATTTCTAAATATACGAGCGACTAGCTCGTCGATAAGACTATCGCTTAGTCGATAGCTACGATAATAACTCGTCGCGATAGCTCGTAATAGCCGTCGCTACTATTATCGTCGTTATAGCTACTATCTTAACTAGCGGCTTCGTCGATACTAGTATAGCCGTCGCTAACGAAGAAAACCCTAAAGGTAAATTAAGACGATAGCTACTTCGACTTCGAGTCTAACGTAGACGAGAAGGAACTCGAATAGCTTAAGCGTAATAACGCGAGACGAGCTAAAAAAGAGAGACGTAAACTTCTATAAAAGAGCGAAGCTACGAGAATATTAGTAGAAGAGTTATAAACGCGTCGTACGTAACTTATAAGAGAATAGCTAGCTAAGTAAAACTATAAGAGAACTATATTTAACGATCTTACTTTCGAACTATAAGAATTTCGTTCTTCGACGCTAGATAAATTTAATAGCGAAGAAAGTATTAAGGACGTAAAAGCCTTTTTTATTATCGTAAAGCTTAACTTTAGAATAAAACGAATCTCTAAGATAAACTCGTAACGCGTAATTATAACTACGAATTAACTATTAAGCGAGATATAACGATCGTTCTTTAACGATATCTAGATCGTCGATATATAAAATAAGTTCTAAGCCTTTCTTTAAGATCTTATTAAGAACTCGCTTATTCGCTTCGCGAACGTAACGCGACGAAGCTAATATCTTAAGTAGTAGTTAAATTAAACGATAAATTAGTACCTTCTCGAGCTTACGACGATTAAACGCGAAGTCCGTAGCTATTAACTTACGAAGAAATAAGCCGAGATCTAAAGAATCCTTAACGACCTTCTTTCGTCTATTCGTAATAAAGTAATAAGCGAGCTCTCGAAATATAAAGACGATAAAGCTAAGCTTATAAAGGCAGTAAAGAGGATAGAAAAACGCATCGTATAAGAAGAAAGAAAGACGAAAAATAAAAAAAAAGACTCGACGATCTAGATATTAGTATTAAGAAAAACGAGCTCGCGGTTCTTTAAAGGGCTAGAGTAAGCTATAACGCGGTCGTTTACTATATAGAAAGAAGAGTACTTCTAAGAACGTTCTATAAAGAAGACTATAAGAACGACGACGTTTAGCTATAAGTCTCGAGACCTTAGTAAAGTTAAGTACTTTAACTACTATAAGAAGAGCTACTATACTTCGAATTATCGCTCTTTAGCTAATAAAAACGTTTAAATAAAATAGAGCCTAATACCATTTCGACGACGGTAATATTAGGTATTACGAGGCTCTAGAACGTTATACGAAGATAAAAGTCTTAAATATAGAGATCGTTAAGAAGAGAAGAAGATTCTCCGTTAAGGCCCTATTACGAAGTGATCATGTAAATGGCCGCTTCGGGGATATAAAGACGAAAGGTTATACGAAGAAAGCTTAGTGTATATAGGGAAGCCATATATAACTACCGAAATAGGAAAGTACGAAATAGTAGAATAGTAGAATAGTGGAATAGTGAGTATTCCATTATTTTAATATTACGATATAGCGAAGGAAACTGCCTCTTTAGAAAGTTCCGTTTAGGTATATAAGAATACGACTTTCCTATATACTTTTATAGTCTCTATAGTTAATCTAAGTTATATTAGTACTCTTATCTACGTACTACTTATACCTTAACTTAGAGATATATTATCCTAATAGACAGTTAAGGAAACCTTTAAGGTTCCCTTATACTATTACTAAAACGAGGAGTAGACAGCCTTATAATATTTTAACTATCTACTTACTATTACGATAGTCTATAAGTATAGATTCGAACTTCGAGTTTATCTTACTCTCCGTTACCTCGAAAAGCGATATTAGCGAAGATATAGTTCTATAAGATACTTCTACTGTTAATTAAGCGACTAAATAGTTAGTACGAATTAGCCTTACTTCGCCGCTACTCGCTAAACTAAATCTCGAAATAAACTAATATCGGATACAACTAAATATACTAGATAAGCAGACTAACGTAGAAGCAGAACTATCTACGATCGCTATAAAAAGCAAGAAGCTAGACATTTTATTAGACGTCGAGAAGGATAAAACGCGACTTAAGATTAGAGAGCCTAACGTGTTTAAAGAAAACACTAAGAAGTTTATATAATTTACGAACTAAGTTAAGACTTATTTAAGGTATAGACGAATTATAAAATTATAAAATCAGATTTTATAAGCCGATAACCTATTACGTAAGAGACTCGTAGAGTAGTTTAAACCTTACTTAAATAACTTTTTAGAGAACGATAAGAATAAATAAAAACCGAGAACTATCGAGCTATTCTTATCTATTAATAAGTTCTTAGACGAAGGACTTAACGAGATTAAGAAAATAGAGCGATAGATCTACGAGCTTCGATAAACCGGCTCGATTATAGACTATACTACGAAGTTTTAATAATTATTAAGCCGCCTTAAGTAGGATAATGCCGCCCTTATATTACGCTATTATCAGGGCCTTAAGGACTTTATTAAGAATAAATTAGTCGATAAGATAGAAGTATAGAACTACGAGAAGTTAGTATAGATAGTAATCGATATCGACACTCGATATTAAGAACGTAAAATAGAGAAAAATAAGAAGGGGTTTACGTTTACCCTAAATCGATATCGACACTAAACCAGTACTTCGAGATAGACGCGATATCCTAATACGATAAATTAGCAGATAAATACGGCTTATAAGGATCTAAGGATCTAGCGAGATAAATATAATACCAGTAGAATACTAAGACTAAGGCTTACGCGGGATAGAGGAAGAGAACGAGAAGTAAAATTTACAGAAATAGATCGAGGATCTATATCTAGAAAAGCTAAACTTAGAGAGAAAGTATACTTTCGATATAAAAAATAAGAGTACTACGCTAAGGAGTATAGAAATACCGCTAAATAGATAAATACCGCCGAAAGGGTATTAGAGGAACTAGTAAATACTCGAAAAACAGAAAAGAAGCATTATTAACTATCGTAAACGGTATACTATAATAACGGGTATTAGATATATAGAGGTAATAAGTAAGGAAGTAGCTAGTTTTTAAAGAAATCTAAGTTAGGTAAGGCTAAGAAATAAGCTAATATAATAAGAAAGAAGCCTACGTATACTCGTAACTTAAGAATTATTAAAAACAATTAATTCTTTACTATTATAGAGACCCATTACTAAAGGCAGATTAAGTATAGAAAAAATAGAATGATCGAGGCGATTATCTATAACGATATCTTAGAGCGATAACTATAATTTATATAGATTATTATCTCTAAGTACTCGAGGAGTAACGAGATAAGAGAATAAACTTATACGAGAGCGTATATAATCCGATAGATAATACTTTAGAATTAGAAAGCTATTATTAAGGCTAACGCGATATACTATTTCGTATTACTACTACGACTTAATAAGATTATAGATAGGATAGAGCATCTCGTAGAAACCCTTAGAATATCTCTCTATAAACGGGAATCCTCTACCTCCGATAAGGCTAAAACTTAGAAAGAGATTATTACAAGAATACAATAAGAAGTCGGTATAGAGATAATTAAGGATATCGAGAAGGAGCTACTTAGGGTAGTCGATACTTCGGGTACCCCTCGATCTCTATACTAATAGAATAACAACTAAACCAGTATCGAATTATAGTCGAAAGCGAGCCGAATTACGATACGAACTAATAAGTAGTACTGCTAGAACTGCTTTAGAAAAGCACGATTTTCGTACGAAGCACCCGTATACGTTTATAATCTTTTAGTTTATCGAATCTACGATTAGATTTTATTATCTAAGGAGCAGCTAGTATATATCGATATAGAGTTCGATAAAGCTACCTCGAGAATATACTTTATAGTACCTAAATATAGCCGAGTAGAAAGTATACTAAGACGATATATAAGAACTCTACTAGAAGTAGAGAAACGACTAAACCTATATACTAAAATCACCTCTATAACCTCGTACGAGATCGTTATCTAAATAAGACGATAGTATATAGACTACTGCCGTAAGAATAACTGTATAGAGCAGAATACGTAATATCTATACCGCTACTATAATCATCTAGAAGTAAACTAATAAGAGACTATAAAGATTATTCTAAAAGCGTATACTAAGAGATCGTATAAGCCTAGACTCTATTATTACTAGAGCTATTACGATAGGGTACGAGATATAGTAACGCGACGTTATTTTCTAATACTACTAATCGCTATAATACGCTTAAACAGTATTTTTATAGTAGAGTTAGAGATAGATACCTTCGATAAAGACTTCGAACGGGAATCTTTAAAAAACTAAAGGGCCGTTATTCTAGCGACGAAGGGATAACTAGAGGGCTATAGAGAACTTAGTTTATCGTTATATTAAAAGACGATACCTTAGAGACTACTATTATACGAGAAGACGATACGAGCTAGAAGAGCCGTAGTACCTAGTCTAAGAGATACTCTTCTATAGGACGAAGCGTTCTCTCTATAAAAGAAATCAGCGTCGTTAATATCGATCGCGAAGACAGAGTTAAGGCTAGAAGGGTTTACTCTAGATCTAGAACTAACACTCGAGAAAAACGATATCGAAGCGCTAATCGTACTACTAGAACGTGCGCTAATATCTATAAGTCGACGGCTAGAAAGGCGAAGACGAGCAAGGAATCTATAGAATCGAAGAAAGCGATCTAGAAGCTCTTAATAATATATATATATATTAATAAATACCGAGCTAGAGTATTACTTAATACGAAAGTAAATACTAGCTTAGTCTCGAAGGCGTTTATATATCGAATATAGTAAAACGAAAAAAGGCTTAAATAAGAATTATACTTAATTAAAATAGGTAATTAAGAGTATATCGAGGTTAATAAGGAACTTAGATCGATACGAATAAAATATTAAGGGAAAATACAGTTTCTTAATATAGATATAGTCGAGGAACTAGGGTTTAAATGCTTTTTAGGACTAAACTAGCTAGTCTAGACTAATTATCTAGTAGATATATTAAAACGACAACTTATATAGAGGCCTTTAAACGTAATCGAACAGTTTTAAAGTACTGTATAGATAAGGCTAATCTATAGAACGTTTACTATAAAATAACTTAATTAGATAAGTAAGAAAGTTAAGAATAAAAGCGAAATTTCGATAGAGTATCGAGAATTTAAGAGGCTTTTCGAGAACGATCTTATAATAGAGGTATTACCTAAATACTAGATATAGAATTATAAGATACCTCTAGAATCCGAATTAAAATCTATTAAAACGCGAATTTACTGAATCTCGCGATATTAAAAGTAAGAACTTTAGAAGTATCTTAATAAGAATTTAAAGAAAGGATTTATTAGAAAATCTATCTTACTATAAGGGTTTTCTATTCTCTTTATACCGAAAAAGGATAGAACGTTAAGATTATATATTAATTATCGATAACTTAATAAGATAACTAAGAAGAATAATTATTTATTATTACTTATTTCGAAACTGTAAGATCGATTATAGAGAGCTAAGTAATTTACTATACTTAACTTACGAGGGGCTTATAACCTTATTCGAATAAAGAAGAGCGAGAAAGAAAAAACAGCGTTTAGTATACGCTATAGATTATATAAGTATTATATTATACCGTTTAGACTTACGAACGCGCTAGCGTTATACTAGATACTCATTAACGATACTTTATCTAAAGAATTAGATTTATTTATAATCGTATACTTAGACGATATACTTATCTTCTCGAAGATAAGAGAATAATACGTAAAAGACGTAAGGTAGATAATAAAATAATTATAAAAGAGAGAATTACGACTACGCCTTAATAAATACGAGTTTTTTAAGGACGAAGTATCTTTTCTAGAATCGATCGTAGAAAGCTATAGTATACGACTAGACTCTATAAAAGTTAAATTAATTATAGAATAGCTATAATTAACGAATCTTAAGGAACTATAGAATTTCTTAGAATTAGTAAACTACTATCGACGTTTTATTAAGAACTACTTAAGAGTAGTATTATCACTTATAGTACTTACTAAGAAGAGACTTACTTTTACGATAGAAGAAGAAGCGAAGGCTATATTTAAGAAACTTAAGAACCTATTTACTTATATATCTATACTAATAAGCTTTAACCTAGAAAAAAGAATTACTATTAAGACTAATACTTCGAGATATACTATCGTCGGTATACTAAGCTAACTCGGCTAAGATAATAGATTACGACTAGTAGCTTACTATTCTAGAAAGATAATCGTACTAAAAAAGAACTACGAAATCTATAATATAGAACTTCTAGCTATTATAGACTTATTTAAGAAATAAAACGTATACTTAGAAGAGTTTAAGTACGAAACTACTGTCTACTCTAATTATTTAAATCTTATATATTAGACTACGACTAAGAAATTAAATAAGAGATAAGTTCGATAGATAGAGATAATAGTATCTATTAAATTTTATATTATATACGTTAAAGGTAAGAAGAACGTAAGAGCTAATACTCTTAGTAAAAGACTAGATTATAGAAAGAATACTAAAGAGATCGAATAAGGTATATTACTTCGAAAATAAGAAGAATACTTAGTTTACTTAAAATAGATTAATATAGCTAGAATAGAATCGAATTAGTTAATTAAGAAATAAAAAATAAAGGTAATCCGTAGTTACTATAATAGTCGAACTACTAGATACTTTAGAATCGTAAGGACTATAGAGCTAATTTTTCGAAACTAGAAATAGAAAGGGATATAATAGAACGTTCGCGATTACGTTAATAACTACGATATATATACTAGAACTAAGGCTTCTAGATATAGACCTTATAGGAAGCTATAGGCATTAATATTATCGTTAGAAGTATAGAAGGAGATTATAATAGATTTTATCGAACTCTTACTAGAGTCTAAGAACCTAGTAACGAGATAAAAATACGATATAATCTATATAATTATTAACTAACTAATAAAATACGCGTACTTTATACTAACTAGAATAAAGGTAATAGTATTAGAGATTGCGTATATCTTTATAAGATATATCTTTACAGTATACGAGATACTATTAAGATTAGTATTAGATAGAGATAAATTATTTAGATTAAGATTTTAGTAATTAATTATAGATTAACTAAAGACTAAAAGTAAGCTTAGTACTACTTTTTATCTATAGACCGACGAGTAAACTAAACGAATAAACTAAACGCTAAAATAATACCTTAGAAGTTACGTTAACTTTAAATAAAATAACTAGATAGAATTACTACTTATAGTATAGATTATATATAATAATTCTAAAGCCGTTATAGAACTATTATCTTTCTATACGAACTATAGATTCTACTCTAGAATAAACGAGAATCCGCTAGATATAAGACTAAAATTAGAATAAGCAATAGTTACTATATCCGATTTACGCTAATTACACTAATATATATCTAATAAACTCTAGTTTATCGTAGAAAGAATAGCTAAGTATATAAATTAGAAAAGATCTAAGAGACTAGACTTTAGTAAGGGGGATACAGCGTATTTATTACGACGAAATATTAAGATAAAACGACTAAGTAATAAGCTAGACTTTAAGAAGTTAGAACCCTTTAAGATCGAAAAGAAACTAGAATTAGTTACGTATCGACTCTAGTTACTAAAGAGAATAAGAATTTATTTCGTATTCTATATTTTTATACTAGAAAGAGCACTAGAACGATAGACTATAAATAAGGCCTAATAAGCAGAGCTACTAGAAACTAAGAAGTATAATATAGAAAAGATTCTAGAAGTAAAATAGAAAAAGAGAAGAACTTTTTACTTAATTAAATAGTTAGAATATAACGATAGCGATAACTCGTAGAAACCGAAAGAGAATATTTTAAGAGAAGTACTCGATAAGTTTAAGAGGACTTTATTATAAACTATCGTTTTTAAGTATATTATCGAATAAAGCCTATTAGCTTAAAGAGATATCTTACTATATAAAATTAGAGTCGCCTAGAGCAATTTCTTACTCTAGATAAAGGGAGTTAAATACGTCTAATACTTATATTTTACGTTATAGTATACGCGAAGAGACCTTCTTATAGTAAGCGATAGACTCGTTTAATTAGTTTATCTTTATCTTAATATCGGTAAATTCGGCTTCTACATTATTAAGGGTTTTATACGCCTCCCTTAGAGCCTTACGAGCCTCGAGAAGCGCGTAGCGCCGAAGGGCTAATTACTTCGACTTTTCGCGTCGCTTACGTTGCTCTTCTTTACGCAGCTCTCCCACTTTTCGGAATTTCTTAAGAGAGAAGATTTCGTTATAATCCCGTTAATACAGTATATATTCTATATACTTTACTAACTATATTCTACCGTAATAGCATACTATACTATAATATATACACTGCGTATAGGCCACTATAGCAACGTTGTCTTCGAAATAAAGAGCGAAGAACAATTATTAGAAGCGCTCGACGCGTAAAGATTTAAAAGTTTAGTAAATCTTTTACGTTTCTTAAGAACTGATTTTATAGTAAGCTACGAGAATACTTAAGAAGAAGAGAATAAGGAGAATACTAACCTCTTAGATAATATTACGAGAGCGTAAAATAGATAAGAGAGAAAAGTATTACGAAGTAACTATATAAATAGCCGCTTCGAGAATATAGAGACGAAAGATTATACGAAGAAAGCTTAGTATATATAGAGAAGCTATATATAACTATCGAAATAGAAAAGTACGAAATAGTAGAATAGTAGAATAGTAGAATAGTAAGTATTCTATTATTTTAATATTACGATATAGCGAAGAAAACTGCCTCTTTAGGAAGTTCCGTTTAGATATATAAGAATACGACTTTTCTATATACTTTTATAGTCTCTATAGTTAATCTAAGTTATATTAGTACTCTTATCTACGTACTACTTATACCTTAACTTAGAGATATATTATTCTAATAGGTAGTTAAGAAAACCTTTAGAGTTCTCTTATATTATTACTAAAACGAGGGATAGACAGCTTTATAATAGTAAGCTTCTAGTACGAGAGAGATAAAACCGTTAAAAAATTAGAAATTAGTATCGTCTATACAATAACGGTACTAAGGACTCTATAGCGGAGAAATAGAGCTAACGAAGCTATATATATTTTAGTAAAATTAGTTATATAAGAGAAAACGTATACGTTATATATACTACTTAACTTAAAGGCGTAAGATAACTTTATCTCGTAAGTAATAGTTATAGATCTAGAGCTTTTATTATTTCTAGTATCGTTTACGGCTAAAGCTATAGATAAGTATCGAATTAATATTTACGAGCGAGTCGTATACGAGATTATAGCGTTTAACTATTAAGAAGAAAGTAAATCTACTTAAAGATAATTAATCTCTACTAATATAAAGTATTATAATATAATACTCGAAAGACGCTAGCTACGAGAGATAAACTCTAACGTCGATTAGAAGGCTAATCGCTAAGTCTATCGACCTATAAGAAAAATCTCTCTATATACCGTCTTTAGCGGACTTTAGTTATAGAATAATAAGCGGCTATATACCGTCTACTATAGACTAGACTCGAGTAAGCGAAGCGACGGTATTACGCTAGCCGAGCTCGAAGTAGTAGAGATTAAATTACTCTTCGAACTACGAGAGTACTAAGATATATTTTCCGAGCTCGAGAAAGGCTTAATACCTACGTATACTAAAGTAAAGTATTCTATTTTTATTATAAAAGAAAAAGAGGTACTATTCGAACTTATCTACTCTCTTAGCGATAAAGAACTCGAGGCTATACGAAGCTATATTAAAGAAGTATTAAGAAAGAGCTAAATATAATCTAGCGAGTCGTTTACGAGCGCATCGATTCTCTTTATATCTAAGAAGAATAGTACGCTACGCTTATATATAGACTATAAAGAGCTAAATAAAGTTACGATTAAAAATCGTTATCCTCTATCTCTTATTTCGAAGATTCTCGATAGGCTTAGCGAAGCTAAATTCTTTACGAAGCTTAATCTACGTAATGCCTATTATAGAATTAGAATCGTAAAGAGCGATAGATAAAAGACGGCGTTTCGTATACGCTATAAACAGTTCGAGTATTTAGTAATACTATTTAGGCTTACTAATGCTCTAGCTATATTTTAAGTATATATTAACGAAGTACTAAAGGGACTACTAGACTAATCGTATATTATCTATATAGATAATATTCTTATCTATAGAGATAGTATACGCGCGAAGTATATAAAATATATTCGCGTCGTACTTAATAGACTTCGAGAATATAGCTTATTTATAAAGCTATTAAAATATAAATTCTATACTAGCGAAATAGAGTTTCTCGAATTCCGAGTAAATATTATAGAGATCTCGATAGATCTTTATAAAGTATAGACGATAACGAACTAGTCTAAGTCTTAGTTCTTTACGGACGTTTAGAGCTTTCTCGACTTCGCTAACTTCTATCGCGGATTTATCGAATTCTATTTAGCTATTATTATACCTATTACGAACTTGCTTATCGATATAAAAGCTAAGAAGAAAACGAGACTATTTAGTTAGCTTAACGGCGCTATATAAGCGTTTCGTATACTAAAGAATAGATTTAGAATAGCGCTATTACTTAAGTACTTTAACCTAGAAAGAGAGTATCGAGTAGAAATAAATATATTCGATATAGCCGTTAAAGTAGTACTTACTTAACTCTACGAAGCGTATAAAAATCGTATACGTATAGTATAGTACTCTATTACGTTTCTCTTTAAAAAGATAATCTTAGCTAAACGTAATTATACTACTAGCGACTAAGAGATACTAGTAATCGTTAGAGTATTCTAGAAGTAACGATACTATCTAAAGGCGTTTACGAAGTATATTCGAGTTCTAATCGACTATAAGGCCTTACTAAGGTTGATAGACGATAAACCTCTAAGTCGAAAGAGATAAATAAGGTAAGTAGAGTAGTTAATCGTTTATAATTTTAAGATTAAATAGCGACGAGAGAAAGATAATTTCGCTAATAGACTTTTACGTCGACTAGACTATATAGTTAAAAGAAAGAAGTCTACGAGTAATCTCTTATAAGAATTAATTACTAAGAGACGAAAGGAAGTATACGATACGTATATAAGTCGTAAGAGAGATATATTATAAATCGCTACTACTACTCGTACTCGAATATTACGCGAATAGCGCGTTACGTCTAATAGAAGTATACGTACTTTATTAGAAAAGTTAGCTATAAGAAAAAAGTACGTAAAGTCTAAATAAAAGACTGCTAATATAAGTAATATAGAGCGCTCTAATATTAACTTAATAAACTAGAACTACTTACGAGATATAAGCGATTAGATATAAATTTAGCTACGCGATATCTAAAGAAGAAACGCCTTTTACTTAGAGTAGCTATAAAAGTCTTATCTCGAGAGAAAGATTCTAAATTCGCCTATAATAAAAGTATAGTATATCGATAATAGTAGGCTTATACGTAAAGACGAAGCGATATATATATCTAACGATTCGATCGTACGATAAGAGATTATTAGAATTAATTATAACTATTCTTAGTAAGAAGAATACTTCGAAAGAAAGCGTACTCTTAAGATAGTAATACGCTACTACTAGTAGCTATATATAAGAATCTAGATAAACGTATACGTCTCGATATACGATATCTACTAGAGAATAAAGGCTTTATAATATAAGCCTTATAGTTTCCTTAAGAGCTTACTAGCGCTAAAAGGGCTCTAGAAAGATATTATAATAGACTTCGTTACTAAAGTACTATTTACGAAATATAAAGAAAGAGTATATAATACTATTTTAGTAGTCGTATATAGATACTCTAAGATAATAAAGTTTATTCTCTACTTTTAAGATATTAATACTACTAAAATAGTAGATATCTTATATAATATAATTTTCGCTGCTTTTAGTACTTCGAGATCGATTATAAGCGATCGAGACTCGCTTTTTACTTCGAAATACTAAAGAATACTATACTATTACTTATCTATTTAAAGGCGTCTCTTAACTGCCTATTATCTATAGATCGATAGATAAATCGAGCGCTTTAATTAAACGTTAAAATATTATTTATATTACTTTATTAACGATAAATAGAGTAATTAGTCTATACTACTCGCTAGCGTAGAGTTTATATATAATAACGCTAAAAGCGAAATAACGAATAAAATACTATTCGAGATTATACTCGTATTCTAATCGATACTTAAAAAGAATATCGAGATTAAGAAGTCTTAATTTAAAGTATAATCTTTAAAGAAAAAAGCGAAAAAAATCATTAAAGCGTAACGCTAGCTTAGAGTCGTTTAAAAGTATACGTAAAGAAGTATCGTTACGTACTATAATAAAAAGAGAATTCTAATTACGTTTAAAGAAGAAGATTAAGTACTTCTTACGTTAAAAAATATTCGACTACGTAAAACTAGTCGTAAGCTATTAAATAAATATATTAGCCTATTTATAATCGAAAAACGAGTAAGTAAGAACGTTTATTAACTAAGTTTATCTTAAAAGTATAGTCGTATTTATTTAATCTTCTATATATTCTTACTAGAAGCGTACTATATATAATCTAGCTATAAATCGTCTAAATCTATTAATATAGACGACGAGAAAAAGTATAAAGTTAATCGTATTCTAAACGTAAAAGAAAAAAATAAGCGAAGACGCTTTCTCGTAAAATAGAAAGACTAGAATAAAGTCTATAATAGCTAGAAACTAGAAGTATATTTAAAAAATATACGCGAACGTATTATAGAATTTATAAATAAAATATAATAAAGAGAGTAGAGATTCTTATTTTACTAATAAGGCTAGTATATATCGCGAGTACGCGATACGTAAGTATCTCGATAGTCTTATTAAAATACTTAAATAAAGAAAAATTATCGACGTTACGCTATAAAAGCGACTATAGTTAGTAGTACGTATATACTTAACTACTATACGCCTACTCGGCCTTCTTATTATTCTTAAATACTACCTTAGTACTTTTCTTATCTCGTCGTATTCTCTTCTTTCTAAAAGTACGCTCGCCTTACGCCTTACGCTTCTTAGAAGATATAGAAGAAGTAGACGAGAAGATAATAAAAGAGCTACGTCGTATACTAGTAGCGCGAACTCGATTTATAATTATCTTCGTTATAGAAGATATACGTATAGACCTAAAAGTACTACTTAAGATAGAGCGAGAGTCTAAGTCGTCTTAATAAGCAGTAAATAAGTCTAGATAACGCTATATATTACCGGTCTATACCTTCGCGATAGTATTAATAGCAGAGCTAGTAATACGTACTATATCTTAACGACGAGAAGTAGTCGCTAGCGTAGCTCGTAGTATAGTAGAAGTAGAAGTAGAGACTAGTACCTTATAACGAGTAGAAGGCTTAGTAGTAGAAGCGAAGATAGAAGTAGTAATAAAGATAGAAGTAGTTACGAGCGTTATTATAGCGAGCTACTCGCGGCGAATACTAGCTAGAGTCTTACCTCGTATAATAATCTTAGTAAGTAAGGCCTAATAGCGCGTCTCGGCCGTATTTACTATTATTATTATTATTATTAATATTAATACTACTGCTATTAAGTCTATCTTAACCGTACGTACTAACGTTAAAGTAGCGAAGACTAGCGAGAAAGAAGAAAGAGAAAAGATAGAATTACGAGACGCGCGGCGAATAGAAAGAGTCTACTCGAAAGTAGAGCGAGACGTAAGCTTCTTAGTATCGATAAACGCATTCTCGTCTCTATTATTATTATTATTATTATCGTTATTCTCCTCTTTATCGAAGAAGCTCTTATCGTCGTCGATATTATCTTTAGACTTTTTAGCTACGCCTACTACAGTACGAGAAGAAGAGACGGTATCGCGATCGAAATAATCGATCTAAGAATTCTTAGACTAAGACTACTAGATCTAATTAAACTACGTATAGTTAGTAATACGTCTTTTATACTCTTTTATTACTTATAGTACTCGCTTAAATCTCGTAAAGACGACGAATTATATATAGAATTAGAGCTAAATTATCCTTAAAACTAGTACTAGTTAAGTTAGTAGTACTAGTACGAGCAGTACGACGACGAATAGAAGTATTAAAAATAAACTTAACGCGTAGTAAGCTAGCTCGTATATTATTAGTCGAGCGCTATATAGCTAGATCTAGCTCTTTATCTCGTTCTCTAATATACTCGTCTATAAGAGATTAGTTAATAACTATATATAGAGTAGACTACGAGTATTATAAGAGTAAGCGTAATATATTACTTACGTAGAGCTAACTTACGATCTTCGGCGATAAGACGATTACGAATACGACTAGCTAGCTATTTAATAACTATAGTAAGGAACTTATTAGCTATAAACTAGTAGTTTTAAGAGTACTACTCTAGTTAGCGTTACTCTTCGAATACTCGGACCTAGCGCTTATATCGAGATATAGTTTATAGTACTTAAAGTACCGCTTATACTTTAACTATAAATAATTATAGTCTATTACTATAACCTTAATAGGCTTACGGCCTTTAGAGCTTAAATTAGCGTATACGTTAAGAATATTTAACGCTTAGAAAATATATATAGAGCTCGAAGATAGCGTTAATACTAAGTATATTTACGAATATTACTCGATAGACGAACTAAGACTTAAGTAGTCGAGACGATAGGAATTACTAAAGCGTTAGCTATAATATAGTTAGCGAATACTCTAATACGCAGTATATTATACGATAATACTACTCGTCGGTATATCTATATATATTATTACTGCTATTACTAAATAATCTAGTAATAGTAAAGGTAAAGGCAGTGTATAAGAAATAGAAACTTAGAAGAAAATAAAATAGAAGAATAGTAGACGACGAGAAGCATAAGAGTAATACGCGCGTCGCGGCTCGATCTACGATAAGCAGTACGTAATAATAATAATAATAGTAACGTAAATAATAACGAAAGTAAAGTAAAAGTAGAAAACGAGTATATACTACTTTTTATAATATACGATACGTATATTAGTAGAATACGCTTATAGCGTAGCGTAATAGTAATAAGACTTATATTACTAATATATATATAGCTACGACCTATAATATATATCTCGCTATCGACGAGTAGCGATAGCGATATCTAAAAGAAGTTAAAACTACGATTAATAAATTTTATAGATTCGAAAATACGAATATAACTAACTATATATAGCTATATATTTAAGACGAAGTCGAAGAATATACTCGACGTATACTCTCTAATTATTAATAGAAGAAGTATAGTTACTTATATAGATTTATAGTATATACGATATAGCGCATACTTTAATACTGCGTTAAGTACTACCTTATTATAAGTCGCGATTAACTTATCTTTTAAGAGGGAGAGTAAACTATTATAAATACTAAGACTGCGCTACGTATACTAGAAGAGCTCGTATTGTATTCTTAATACTTAAGCTCTTTAAGTGTTAAATCGATATTATAATAATAGTTAGACTAATACGATATATATATTAATAGCCTGCTCTTCGCACTAGCTCCTACCTCTAGCTACTAGCTAGTATCGATTCTAATAATAAGATAGTATCTACTTATTACCTTATAAAAGATTAGATAATACGCGGCGGCTATAAAAGATTTTAGTGGTTAAGAGCGTATCTAAGAGGTCATTAACGGCATCTTTAAACCGTTCTATCGACCGCTAAACGGGCAACGTCTCGTATATTTAGAATATAAGAAAAGGCACGGTTCTAAGTAGTAAGGGATCGTAACGCTAGACGGACTTATTATTATACTAACGAACCCGTTTAAAGATCGCGTAAACGATAATACTATACTTTATAGTAGCGGGGTGACCGAGCGGCTAGAGGAGATATTTAAAGATCTACTAGATAACGAGTAGCTATATCTATACGGCGATAAAGCGTATGCTTATAACCACCTTATTCTTACTCCGTACACTGGCCTTAGCATTACCGAGGACGAGAGGGCCTTTAACGACTCTTTACAGTAAACCCGATTAGCGATAGAATAGGTATTTAGCTAGGTAACCTTAAAATTTACGGCTAACTACTTATATTATAATTTAAAGGTCGGATTATAGCCGGTAGCGTAGATTTAGCTCGTATCTATACTTTTAGCGAACTGCCTAACGTGCCTAAGGGGTGGTAACTAGATCTTAATAAAGTTTAGTATAGCGCCGCCGTTAATTAAGGAATATTTATAAAATTTAGCTAGTCGAGAATAATAAATAATTTAGTAATATAATATTACGTAATGCTATTTTAAACGCTAAGCCTCGTTATCTAGAATCGTCGCGAATACATATATATTAGAAAACTAAAGATTATAACGTATACAATATAAATAATTCGATAAAACCTATAGATTCGTTCTTCTAATACGATAACGAATCGATTAATACTAGTTTTATTAAAAACGAACGACGTTTTAGCCGCACGACGAAGCAATACTAGGGTAAAATAAAAAAAGTCTATAGTTATCTAGGTTAACGCTAATTTTCGATTATTTAGCTGTCTCTAGCTACTTAAGCGACGGATCGTTACCGTTTATCTTAGCTACTATTTAATCTTTAATTACCTACGGAAGCTTATAAACGCTACTAAGAGCACCCTCGATTCTTAGAACTGATCGCTCGATATACTAAAGTCGGTTTTAAACGTCTTTTACCGCTGTTTCTAGAGCTAGAATATCACGGATGCTAAGACTTACGTACGCTAAAACTGCGCGGAGCTAGTATATATATAGCTTCTATAGTATAACGCTCCTTTAACGCTCTTTAAGCGTTAAATCGCTGTTACTTCGATAGGTACGTAGTAAGAGATACTGATTTAGCTAGGATCGCACCTTTATTCTAACAGTTTTTAACGCTTACTACAACTTACCGTCGCCTTCGACGCCTTTTTTCGAGTTCGCCGCGATGTTATAGCGTGCGCGTCGAACCCTAGCGAATCCTACGGATGATCTCGGCGATACGGAGGTTGCCGTAAGGCATACTCAGCTGTCGACAGCTGTAGCGAAAAAGAGGTAACGGGAGAAGATAGAAGAGATAAAAGCAGAGCTAGCGGAACGCCCGCGGAGAGCCCGCGGTTCTCCTGCGCATAGCAGCAGCTTGACTAGCGATATTCCCGCGAGAGCGAGGGCTCTAGTACCTCCCGTTTTTACTAGAAAAACGCTAGGCGAGCTGCGTCGCTACATTCAGGGCTGTAGCGTCTATTTTAACGCTATCGGCGAAGACGACGAGGCACGAAAAATAGCGACGGCAGCGTCTTATCTAAGAGACGACGCCTTATCGCAGTAGACGCGCCTCGATCGCGCTAAACGGCCTTCGAATTAGCAGCAGTTTAAGCGTACGCTTCGCGATATGGTCTAAGACCCTACGGCGCGAATGGGCGACGCTCTCCTAGCTGTTAAAGAGGCTAAATAGGGGCAGGCGAAATCAGTACGAGAGCTAGTAAATCGGCTTAAGGAGTTAGAGGAAGACGTCTCTAACCTCTCCGCCGAGCAGCTCCGTGCGTAGACGCTGGTCAACGCACTTCGGCCCGAGCTGCGCCTAGCCGTTTTACGCGAAGAACGAGCTATTACCACTCGAGCCTAAGTCGTCGCTGCCGCGCAGCGTCTTAACCAGCTAGGCACTGCGGCTAAGCCCGAAACCGCTATTCCAGTTAGGCGTTCAGAAGCTGAAGATCCGAAACGAGGAGATATCGTTAGCGCTAAACAGTGCTTTATCTGTTATCAGACCGGTTATTTAGCTCGGAACTGCCTAAAGAAGAGCTAAACAAGTGGAAGAGCGTTAGTACGAGGTTGCTAGGAGTAGCATAGCGAGCGCGAAGGGCGGCGAAGCCTATACGGCGCTAGGGCTACTGAATATATGCGTATTAGCGGTGTCTAGACGCGCGAAGGGCATAATCTGCCTATACGGTCTAGAGGGGAGTCTGTAAGGGTTGCGGTGAGAGCGTAAATACAATACTATCTATTGATTCTTGAATTGACACTAAAGAGCTAAAAGGTGTCTACGAGAGCTGCGTAGAGTTTTATAGTTGCGCTAAGCGTCTCCGTAGCCCTTTTCGCGGAGCGAAGATAATCCGTATCGGCGTTATATATAAGGCACTCTTATAATATCTTCTCTCTCGTAGATCTAGCGTTCTCGTAGACTTCGTTCTGCTTTTCGTAATATATATTTATTATATTTATCTAGGCCTATATCTACTGCGTACGAGTAATAGTAGAGAACGACTATGTAAAATATAGTGAGTAAAGTAATTAATTAATTTCTCTATGTTTACCTTGGTTAAACTAAGGTAAATATAGCTATATACTATACACACGGTAACTACGTCTAACCGTAGTTGCACTATATGCATATGCCTATACACATAATACAATCGCAATAGTCTATCGGCTCTATAGAAAGACGACGTCCTCGTCGTTATCCTCGTACCTTATACTTTAGTCTTCTCTATTACTCGCTCGTACTATCCTATACTACTATATTATATTATCTCTAGTCCTTCTCTAGTACCTTTACGTTGTATCTCTATCTTCTTTAGTATCTCTATATTTTCTACTATTACCTTAGTAGATATAAGGAAGAGGTTAACGAAGATAATAGCGCGCCTACTAGACGTTTTAGTAGCTTATACGAGATAAAGAATAGTAATAGTACGTTAGATAATAGCTCTTCGTCCGCGTTATAGATTAGCAGTCTCCGCGTACGATTTCTATCTTAAGAAAACCGCGTCGTTTTATTAAAGACGCCGCCCTCGTACAACGCCGTCTTAATAAATTAACTCTATCGAAGTTCGATAAACACCGTAATATTAAGAGCCGAGCTAAGATTTTCTAGTTTCTTCGCGGTAATGCTTTTCGTACTATTTATCTATTTATTCGTCTTCGCGTTAAATATAAACGACTCGAAGTTCTATTATATCTAAGCTTCGAGTATATTATCTCTCTTTATCTTCGAGATTCTAGTTTCCTCTATATCGTACACTGATAATATCTTTATATCCTAGTTATTCTAGAACTTTACGAACTCTACGATATCGAATTTATTATCTTTAGTAATATTTACTAGCTTATATCGATTAACGATACTGTTCTCGTATATAAGAACTATAATTTAGCGGTTCTTATACGTTAATAGAGCGATATTTCGTACGTCTATCTCGTAGAATACCTTTTACTCTATAACTTACTTCTAGACTCGAATTAACTTTAACGTTAACTAATTAAGGGCGATATCTATAGATTCGACTTCTTCGAAGTAAAGTAGCTACTTCTTTAGTAGTTCGATTAGTAGGTAATTAGTAAAGTATCTTAAGTTCGCCGATAGTACTACTATAGTCTATAATATCGACGTCTACATCAGTAATCCTTAAGCCGAACGAGTCTACTATAGTAAAGGTAAACTAATCTATACTATCGTAGATACTCTTAGATTTAGTATCGCTATAGATATTCTTAGGCTTTAGCCTTCGATAAGTCTCTTCGATACGTAGATTTTCTTATCGTATTCTATCTTCTACGACTAAAAGGTAGTAGCGTTTAGTAGTAGGCCCTATTCGATAGCGCGAACGAGATATTCTCTAAACTAGCTATCGTTACGATCGATCGATAATCTAACGACGAGACCTAGCGGCTATACGTATTTCGTATTAAGTACTCGAAGTCGTATCGCTACGTCGTAGAGAATTCTTACTAGCTTATTAGCTACTAAATCGTTAACGAACTCTTAAGTTAAAGGTACTACTGACCTCGTTACTAATTCTATACGAGATAGTAGGCTAATCGAGATTTCTCTATCTTATACTTTAATCTTTTAGTTTATAGTTTCGCTAGTTTATAGCTTTAGCGAAGGGCTGCGTACGATAAGTTATCTTAAATTCGTCGATAGCACCGTAGTTATTAGCGGCTAGTTCGGTATTTAGCGAGTATAAGGTATCTACTCTTATTATCGCTTCTAGTTATAGAGCTTCGCTAGTATAATAACGCTCTATCTAAAGAACTCTATCGACTATAGGGTTATCGTATTATAAACTAATTCTTAACTAATCGAGTATAGAAGCAGTCTATATAGCTATATATTAACCGTATCTATCGATATTCGAACTACTAATTTTAGAGACTAAGATTCTTCTTTTAGTATCTTTAAATATATTACGACTTTATTCGAGATACGAATATATTTTATTACGACTATATTTTCGATAAAGTTTCTAGTTATCGGTACTAACGGCCCTAATATTATTTCGTCGACTATAGATAAGAGAAATCTCGTAGTAGTATTCTCGATCGTAAAATTCTATTCGATACTACGAATCGGCAGTATCGAGATAGTATCTATACTAGACTATAGTAATAGAGAGGATTATATTATCGGCGTCTAGACGACTGTCTATAGTAGCGATACGAATATAGTATTATAGCTTTATACTTATATAATTCTCGATTCGATCGTAGTTAGTTATTAAATAGCTCTTATCTATTTACTATAGAGGCTCGAATATAGCTTAAAGATTACCGTCTAGTAGATAAGACCGTCTTATAACGCTAGTATTAGAATCGTCTTTATCTAGCTACTATTCGCCGCTACGAAAAGCATAACTACTGCGTCTTTCGGCTACGGTTATTTCGTACTTACAACTCGAAGAGTATATCGTAAATTATTCGGTACTTAGATAAACTTATAGTATACGATAGACTTCGTATACGAACGAGTTAATCGAACTCGTAGTACCGTAATTATCTTCCTTACTACTAAGAGTCGTATAAAGCTTATTATATCGCTTACTATTAGCGTTTAGCCCTTAATTTCTTTAGTATACTTTATAAGAGTCTTCGTTACTATTTATATAGCGAAATCTATACTATCGTCGTTAAGTTTATACTAGTTATAAACTTCTTAGCGATCTCGGTTTTATAGATTAACCTTAAAAAACTTTACGAAATAATAAGCTTATAGTTACTTAGCTACCTAAAGCGCTACTATCTACTTCGCGTTAGTGATCTTCGACAGTACTAGTAGTACGATATAGTTTAAGTAAGCTCGAATAGCTACCGTTATACGGCTAATAAGGAACTATAAATAACTCGTAAGATCGACTCGTAGATAAACTATATACTAGTTCGACTTTTCTAAGATCGAGTATCTTTTTAGAAACGTTATTAGACTATTTATTACTATTTAGAGATACGTAATATATTTTATTCTCTATTTATCGCCCGTCTACTTTAGGAAATCGCAGTCGATTATCTATTATAGAGACTAGAACCCGCTTCGTACTACTATAATTAAATCGCGATATATCTTCTTAAGAGTATTAGCGTAGTATTAGTTTAAGGCGAATTAGGCTTATAGAAATATCTTAAGTAATTAATCTAGTTATAGTAGGCTCCGCGTACTATCTCGTAATAGTATCTATTTCGGTTTCTTTACGTTTATAGCCTTATCGTACGAGGTCTATACCTCTATATCGTTTAGCTCTCTCTCGGCTTAATCGTCTTTCGTTTACCTCGTTCTCTTTACCGCCGGCTTATCCTCGGCGTAGCCTTCGCTGTCTAACGTAGAGTATACTCGCTTTTCTGCGTTACGGCTCTTCCGAGTAGATTTCTTAAGTAATAGTAGCGGTATAGGCTTCTCGTCTTCGTTAGAGCTGCTCTCGTAGTTCGAGAGGTCGCCTATACCGACTATCTACTGCCGTTATATTCGTAATCGTAGCGCTATCTTAGTTATATCGCGTCGTCGTCGTAAGGCCTCTATTTCGGCCTTAGACGCTAAGATTCTCGCTTAGATTCTAGCGGATCTTCTCGTAGACTCTTAAATAGGGCGTTAGATAGAGCGTTATACCGTTTATCTTCGAGGTTATATAGTCTTCTCCTCTTCTTTATTAGGCTCTTTCTCTTTATCGAGCTTAACGTCTAATATCTATACGATTTTCTTTTTAAACCGCTTTTAGAGGATATCCGCTGCCTCTATTAGAGTATCTCGATACGTATTTTTCTAGTATCGTAGTATCTAGACTTCTATCTTAGCCTCGATAATACCGTCTAGTAGGATATATAGTAAGGGCTCGATAGCTTCGGCCTTCTCCTATTTTACCTATTTCTATATATAACGTCTTTAAACGCGTCGAAGTATAAGAGCGTATAGCCTATTTCTATACTGTTTCTTACCTCGTTCTAATATATTCTAAGCTAAATCGAGTTAACTCGCTAGATTCTATAGTATTCTCTAATATACCTCGTTTAGTATCTTCTATTTATACTTATTTTTTAATACTTCGATTATCTTTAGTAATATATTAATCGTCCGTCTTACTAAGCGTTCTTTATAGTTAATCGAGATTTTACCTCGGTTCTTCCGTTCTATTTTATCCGTAATAAATTATCGTAACGCCGCTATATATTTCTAGTATCGACTTTCTATCTCTATAGCCGAGTTAAAGAGGGCTTAGTTTTATTATATAACCTCGTATTACTAAAGTTAGAGCTTCTAAACTCGACGATAGTTTCGCTAAGTACGTATTTTCGCTATCTATAAATCGTAATAGTTCTATCTCTATTAGCGGTATTCTCGCGCTAGCTCTACCGCTAGATATACTTAGTCGCCTTATACGCCGACGTCTTAATTAAACTATATATAATTACGGCTAATATATTAGCTCGTATTATTATAGAATTTATACTCTAGATCTCGGCTTATAAGGCGAACGTATACCGATAGACCTCTTTAATCTACGATACTGCTTACTCTCGATTTATCTAGACGGATTCGATAGTAAGCTCTTTCGTTTATAGTATATTCGATATAACGTAGAAACTTTAGTTTAATTAATCGTCGAGATAGTAGATCTAATTTCGGTACTTCTCTCTCTAAGAATCTACCGCTCTCTATATTAATTATAATTCTAAGCGATTACGAGAGAAACGAGGTATAATTAGAGTTCTACTATAGAACTTAGTTACCGCGGTATACTTCTCTAAGCTCTTATCTTACTTCTTCTCGTATACTTATACTAAGCTTATATACTATTACGTATTCGATATCTAAATCCCGCGTAGCCGCTCTTATATCGATACTAAGATTTAAAAGTCGTCTCGTAGCCTTCGATCTATTCTATAGTCCTATTATTAGTTCTATCGTAGCTATTTTCTTCTATATATTCGTTACTATAGCTTAAGTATATAACTCGGCTATATCTTAGCTCTCGTTCTCTTACTCTCTAATCGTACGTAGCTTAATAAGTATAACTTCGTCTTCTTCGATATCTTAATCTCGTATAATTATATTCTCGAAGATCTAAACGTTTATTTAGCTATACGTCGTCGTTTTAGTAGCTACTTATTCTTTTAAGCTTTCTAGTAGAATTTACTGCTGCTGCGCGGCGTTATCTAGCTATTATATTAGCGTCGTCTCGGCTATCGCTTATTCTTTTAGACTTTCTAGTAGAACTCGCTAGTGCTTATCGGCGTTATATAGTTGCTATAGCAGTATATAAGGTCTAATCTTTTCGGCTTCTACGTTTATCGAGCTTTACGATAATATCTCGATAACGCCTTATCGGGCTTATTCGAGTTCTCGTACTTAGTTCTTTTCTTATCTTAAGATCTTATTCGTCTTACTCGGCTTAAAGTAAGCTTATATCTACTGCTATTATCGATTTTATTCTTCGATAAGTCGATCTTATACTGTCTTCGGTTCGATTAAGAACTTTCTCGCTAGCTTATTCTATTTATCTTTCTTCGAGAGGCGCGCCTTCGCCTTATCTTATATAATATCGTCTTCCTTATCTTTATTCTTCTCGTCTTCGAAGTAAACTCCTCTTTCTAAGATATCGATATTCGATAAGTCGCTCGCGGTCTACGTATTATCGAAGATATCTAGTATATCTTTCGATACGGAATTCGAGATCTCGAACTCGTCGACTAGCACTCTAGTAGCCTTTTTCGTTCGCGATCGCGATAGCGCCTTCGGCTTTACTAACTTCTTAGTCTTCGATATCTTCTTTAGTACTATACTTATCTTTAGTATAACTACGAATAAGAGAAAGTATAGTAGAAAGTTTAGACTATATCGTATATAAAGTATAGATCTAAAAAATAATCGATTCGCGTATTCTCGTCGCGAGTCCGTTTATTTATCTCTACTTCCGTCGCGACGACGACCCTTTATTATACTCTAGCGTTCTTACTTTCGTCTTAAAATCTAAAATCTAATAATATACCTAATAGCGTCTTAGTTATACCGTAGACCGTTAAGAAAACTATTAGACCTTATCTAAACCATTTATATACTTTCTTAATATTAACCTTTTCGACGAAATCGTTTCTTTATAGTTATCTTCTCTTATTTCTAGTACTTCTCTAGCAGTTCCTTTATATTATTTAGTAATCTCTCGTCGTACTACTCGTTAAATTCTAAGCCGTAGTTCTTTTATCTTACTAGATATTCTATATATATCTTTCGACTAAATTTACGAACGCGATATTCTACTAGCTTATTTACCTTATAGCTTTACTATTCTTTCGTATTACCCTCGACTTTAATAGCCGGTAGATAGTTCGAGCGTAGACGTAGATATAGATCTTTCGTCTTAAATACGAGTAATAATTATACGATAGAAATAACTAGGTAGATTCTCTATACCGAGAATAGCTATAAACGGTAGATATTACGGTCTATTCTCTCTAGAATCGTAAAAGAGCCTACTCTCTACTACTTAAATTTCGAATATTCGTTAAGCGAGAGATTATAGTCGTAGTACAGTCGAAGAAATACCTTATCGCCTACTTTAAAGATTATAGACTTATATATCGCGTTATACCTTATCTTTATTTATACTACGACGAAGTCTATAGCGTTTCTTATTTATCGTTAAAACGTTTCTCTAGCCGACGTAATTTCTTTCGATCTAGTATTACTCGCGTATACTAAACTTAGAGCTTCTCTTAGTTTAAAGCTAAAAACTACCTTATTTAGACTTAGTTCGGTTAATTTATTATTACTATTATTTAGCGATAACTAGAGTATAGAGAGAAACTCGATCTATAGACCCGAATACTTCGTAGTTAGATATCGAATAGTAATCTCTACCGTTTAGTTTATCCGTTCTAATTATCTATTAGCTTACGAGTAGTATACTATAGTAGTAAGAAGCTTATAGTTTAGACGTTTAAATAGAGCTTTCTAAAAGTCTAATATAAATTTCGGATCTTAATCGTAAATAATAGCGTTCGAAACTCCCTAATCTACGCTCTACTATTTATCTAGATATACTCTAGTCTATTTCTCGGCTAACTAAGTAGTTTTTTCTAAGATGAGCAGTACCTTTTTTAATATCTTATAGATTACTATACTTAATACGTCGTATCTATAATCTTAGCTTAGTAGTACTACGATTAAGTCGATTATAACCGTATAGAAAGGTATATCCGAGAGGGTAATTAGATTTAGCTAGCTATAGAGTTTATTTCTCTTAATTTAGTTTAATTAATAGCGCGAACAGTACTCGATATATTATCTAAGTTTTCTTACTAACTATCTAAAGTAGAGCGACTTCGTAATTCTTTAGTAAGCTCTATAAAACTCTAGATATTCTAAATCGTTATATACTATTCTAAAGATTTTCTTTTTATAGGACTTTAGAAGATATAATCTAGAGTTGTTAATACCTTTATTCTAGCTATAAATAAAACTCTTATCTCGCGAGAAAGCTATTTCGGATAGAACGTTCTTTAGCTTTATAGTTTTATCTTATTATTTCTAAGTCTCTAGCGTGATTATAATTTTCTTCTAGTATTTATTCTCGATATAATCGCGAATGACCTTATCTTTAAATTTCGATAATATTTCTACGAGCGTAGCCGCGTACGTATAAACCTTCGTATAGTATACGACCGATTTCTTTATCGAGACTAGCCTCGATATAGCGTCTACTACTACGTTTTACGAACTCGGAATATAACGGATATCTAGATTAAATTAAGAGAGAAAATTTAAAGCTCGATATAATCGAAGATTTAGCTTATCGATATTCGTTATTTAGAGCTTTATCTAGCGAACGATAAAGAGAGTAGCTCTATAGTCGATATATATAACTACTATATATTAAGACTCTTTTACTATTTATCTTATCTTTTTAACGAGCTAAGTTAAAGCTATAATTTCTATCTTTATTACTCTTATTTTCTATTTTACTATCGAATAGACCTTTAAGAGGAATATAATTAGTTCTATTAGAAATTTTAGAATCTTCTTATCTTTAGGCTAGATCTCGTTATATTTTACATAAAAGATTATCGCTTCGAATAAGCGTTTCGATATATCTATATAAGCGTAGATAGGCCTTACTAAATCGTAGTAGTATCGTTTTAACGCCTCTTTAAAATCTCTTTATAAAGTTTTAAAAGCCTTTAGTTCCGCCTTAATAGGCTCTTCTAACGTAGTTCTCGCCGTAAATTTCTAGCGGCCTTAGCCCTTAGATTTCGGCGTCGGCTTAAGAAGTTCTATTTTTCTTCGCTATAATAGTTTAATCTTGCTTACGAAGTTAAATACTCCTTCTCGAAGCTAAGTAGCTAGATCGATATATATTTCTAAGTCTCGTAGCGTTCTTAGAAAATCTAGGTTTAACAATATCTTAAGCTTTTTATCGAATAAAGCTAAGCTAAGACTATCGATCCGCTGTTCTAGTAGCTATACGCTAAGATATCTAAGATATAACTTCTTAGAGAAGAGATTTATTTTAATATCTCGGTATAACTAAAAGATCTAACGTAAGTAAAATAGATATTACTCTAGCGTTCTACTAGAGATAACGATATTATCTATATATACTCTTACGTATTCTCTATATAGTCGTAAAAACTTATTAATCTATCTCTAGATATATAGCGACGACTCTTTAAAGCCTATTAGTAGAATCGTATATATCTCTTAGCCTTTATAAGTAACTACTATAAAATATTTCTAGCTCTTCTCTTTAACGAGAAAGCTAAAAAAGAACTATAATATATCTATCGTAAAGATAAAGTTAGCTTTTATTACTACTACGATAATATCTAATTATAACGATATAGAATACGAGTTCTTATCGTAGTTTTTATTTAATTCTCGAATATCTACTACGACGCGGTCTTTAAGCTTTAGTATTTTACCTAGTAGGTTTACTTATTTTTAGACGACGAAGACGAGGTAATCGTATTAAGTTCGTTATAGCGTTTATTTTATTTTTTCTTTAGTATATAAATTATTATATATCTTATTAATTAGCGCTCTTCCTCGAAGGCCTTACGTATATACCTTTACGGTATTAATCTCTACTTCTAATTTAAGAAATACCTCTATCTTCTTATCTTTCGGTAGATCGATAATATATTCGCTCTCGGTACTCTATATCTCTAAAAACCGATTTACCTCTTCGAAAATTATTATTCTAACCTACTCCGTCTCTCTATAAATGATAACTCCGTTTAGCATAACTTATTCGTTACTAGATAGTACTTATTTTAAGTATAAGCCTAGTAGCTCTACGACGAAGATAAGAAGTTCTAAAGTTTATAATAACTTTAAGATTTATAGATTTAATAGAGCGAGTATCGACAGTGTCGCTACGATTACTGCTTTTTTTACCTAATTTCGTAGGCTAATCGTCTAGGATATATATAAGATATCTACTAAAAACGCCTCTTCGGCTTTATAATCTATAACTAAGCTAAGCTTAGCGTAACGGGGAATTACTGCTATTCGGTTCGATACGTTAACTAGAGTATAATACTTTATATCGACGTCGACTACCGCTATTATAACTTCGCCTCTCGTATCTAAGTAGAAAGCGTTTATATTCGTCGATTCTAGTAGATAATCTCTGCCTTCGACGAGTACTGCGTCTTCCCTATATAAGACTTCGACCTTTAGCGATGACTTTAGAGGTATTATTACTCGTTTTTTTAATCTTATAATAGTTCTCGTCTTAGCTTTACTAGGTTTTACAGTAATATAAGCTTACTATCGTTTATTATATACCGCTATATATATCTTAGCTAAATATATCGAGAGAATAATGCCTTTTAGTCCTATAATATTTATACCTACGAGTATTCTAGCTCGTAAGCCTTTAACGACCCGTACTAGATAGTAAAGTTAGACTATAGTTAGTTCTATCTCGATATAACTAGAAAAGTTTAGTTATAAGTATACTACTTCTAAGATCGAGTACTTATCTATAGCGATACTACGTACGTACACCTACGGCGCTAACTTAATCTTTATATCTAGTTTAGCTATTACTAAAAAATCTACGTTAATCAGCGATAAGGTATATTCCGTATCTATATAGACCTAGTGCGTCTTCGCTATTACCGAATTAAAAGTAACTGTAGCTATTACGTAGTACTAGTTACGAAAATCAGTTATTAGATTATTAATAGATGCTCTTTTTAACTTAATTACTCTTACTTTACTGTCGGTCTCTATTAACTCCTTTAGTTTAGCTTTTATCTTAGTTCGATAGAAAGCGTGCTCTCTAAGATATTTATAGAGAGCATTATTAGTTTTAAAGATCGAGCTATATTCTCGGTAGGTAAAAGCATTAGAGTGTATATTCTAAGTATAAGTAAAGTTCGAGCTAGCTATTATAATTTCGCTAACCTTCGCTAGTTTATACTCTATCGACTTCTTTATATCTACGAGATTGTAGTCGTTACTATAAAGGTCCTAGTTTTTCGCTATTTAAGCCTAAGCGTTCTCTTTCTAATTATTATAGCTATTCTCTTATTACGAAATTTAGCTTTCTAGGTTCTAACCGTAAGTTAGATCCTATTCTTAGTTCTACTAGAGGTTAGAGTTATCCTCGGCGTTATTCGTATAATAGACAGTTTATTATCTCTATAATTAAGCATTATAATAGCCGCTACGACCTTATCTATTATATAAGCCTCCTTATCCTCTCTCGAAGAAAGCACTCTCTATATTTTACTATTAGTTTCTTATAGGGTTATTGCCTTAGGTAATCTAGAGTCGCTATTAGGGTACAGCTAAGCCTCTCTGGTTAGCTCGCTTCTCGAAGAAGCCGCTTCGTTAGGGGTTAGATTAAGGCTAAGCGTTTACGTTTAGACCTGTTTATAGGCCCTACGATAAGTAAGTAAAGAGTCTAGAATAGATAGAAGAGTAAAGGGAATTATTAGAAAACGAGCTAAGCTACGATCTACTTAGCGGTAGGTTACCTGCTTACGATAAAACCTCGATCGCGGCTTAGTTATATACTATTATATCCTCTATACTAGTTCGAGAAAGGTCTAGAGTAGTATTGTCTATTTTAGGAAAAGATACTACGGGTTTACTAGTTAAATTATAGGTTTTATCTCTTCGTCTTCTCGAACTAAATATCCTTTTTTGCGTTCACTGCTATAAGGAAATTATTTAACGTTGTTCTCGTCGTCGACTAGGGTAGGCCATTACGGTAGTCAACGTTAAAGGCATTATAAGTAAGCGTAAGTTTATTATAGGTAGTACCGAGATAAGCGTCTACGGCGTTTCTTATTAGTTAACTAATAAAGCTTCGAGAGTCTTTTTTAGCTCTAGCGTCCTTTTAGATATACTTAAGAGCTACTAGCCGACCTATTATAGAGTAAGCGGCTTCGGTAAAGCGTTTCTTAAGAAAGCGTTTTTATTTCGATATCCCTTTAGTACTTATTTATATTAACCGTTGCTTAGTCTCGCTAATCTTATCGTACTACTAAGATATTATATCGCTTCGAAGGCATTACTAAGTATTCTCTTTAATCGTAGCGATACTCTTTGCTTTCGCAGCTTGTTTAAGACGTTAAACGAAGAGGTAGACGTCTCTAAAAATAATCTTCTTATCTTAGGTAATAACGAGTGCTTTATTATTCGTTCCTTCGCCTTTAGCGCCGAGATTAAAATATCTAACTTATTACGAGTTAAATATACCTATCTCTCTAAGTTTCTTCTCGTCGTCTTTAAGAGTATTTACGTCCTAGTAACGACGACGTATAGTACTAGCTCTTCTCTAAGCTTAGTCTATTTAGTTATCTCGCTTTAGGCTCGCGACTTTATTTCTTAGCGTTACTACTGTATCTACTAGCTCCTTTATCGTCTAAGCTAAGGTAGTCGCCTCTAAGCGAGTTCCGGATAGACCTAGTTATACTATAATACCTAGATGTTCCTCGATAGATAGTAGTAAGATATCCTAGCTTTCTACGAGCTTACTGTTAATAGGGAGTCTAATAACTTCCTTAATCTCTCTAGATAAACTCGTTCTAATATCGAACTTAACGATAGCTTATCTTATAGGACGATCCGAGTCGTACTCGTCTAAAGGGTAGGCCCTCGGGGTAAAGTCGATATCCGATAATAAGGAGTTAAATAATAGACTAGATCTAAACTAGATAAAGCTATCTAATCTAAGGTTTAACCCTTTCGGCAATCGCACGGTAATATTTATTAATAGTATCACCTTAATTAGGCTATCGAAGTTATTCTTATCTTTAGTCTTCTTCGAAATATAGACTTTACCGTTCTTACCTTCCCGAGGTCTCCTTAAGGGCCCTAGTATCACTATCTATACTGTTCTAGAAGTTCGAGGAGTTTAGAAGGACTATAGCTAGGCCGTTAGCTAGAGGTATAGAGAAGTAGTTAGGAAAGAACCTAGAGCTCTTAAAGTTACCGAGCGCGGACTAAGACGGAGTTATAGTAGGGTCTTAGAAGCGATAAGCGAATTTAGAATAATATTTACTCTCTCTTCCCTACCGAGTAGTCTTCTTATTTATAGGGTAATTAGCGTTGTCTATAGTACCTTCTAGATCTCTACTCGTTACTTAAATTTCTTCTAGGCTTATATTGCTAAAGATAGGTCGATTAGCTACTGTATATCGAAACCTTATTTTCTAATAGTAGCCTCTAGTTAGTTTAAGGCCGAGAGAGGGTCTATAAGAAAAGCTATAGATCTTAATCTCTTTACTAAATATCGAAACTTTATACTTATATCCTTTAGCGTTCTAGACTTAATATTATTTCTAAATCTTTTTGCCTTACTGTACTAGTAGAAAGCCTTAAATCTATATACTAATTCGATTAAAACTTCTTTCTCGGTTATTATAGAGATAAGAGCGTATCTTGCCCTTATCTAGAATTACCGAGACTTAGGTGTACAACTTATTAAACTAATTAATGCTAATTAAAGAAAAAACGACGTCTCCGAGTAAACTAGAGAACTTAGATCTTAAGCGTTACTATTAAAATAGTAGAGAACGACTATATAAAATATAGTAAGTAAAGTAATTAATTAATTTCTCTATATTTACCTTAGTTAAATTAAGGTAAATATAGCTATATACTATGTACACGGTAATTACGTCTAACCGTGATTATACTATATATATATACCTATATACATAATATAATCGTAATAAGTAATACCGTCGTAGAATATTTATATATCGCTTATATTTAGTAGAACCGTTTCTTACTTTACGACGAAGTTATAAAGTTATATCTGCTCGTCGCGAACAAGTTTAGCTTATTTATAGTAAGTAAGATATAAGATCTTCGTTTATCTTCGTTTTAGTTTATACTTTAGTTTAGTTCTTACTTCTCTTACGAAACTCTTTTCGCTATTATAGCTTTCTCGCGATTACGTTTAGATAGTACTCGTTTACCTATTTATTTTACCTTTCTCGTAGCGTAGATTTTCTATAAGTATTTCTACCTTTCGTCTTATCTATATTTATCTTTATAGTTCTTTATTTACTACTATTTCTTCTATAGTTATTTTCTATCTCGTTATAATAGCGTTTAACTAGAATTCTTTTACTCGTATTTACTAAAGCGAGCTATACTTATAGTCCTTTACCGTACGAGATAACTTTATTAATAATACTTTAATTAATATAGCTATATAGTAATTTAATTAGTACTTTCTATACGGTAGTTCGACTATAGCGACTATCTTTAGTTCTAGTCTTCGAGCTATAATACTTACTACGACTATTACGGGTATATTCTATAATCTCGATAGTATTATCTTTTATATCTTTTACTCTAGTTCGAGTTAAGATCGACTTCGCTATTTCTCTTCGCGAGAGATCTCGCTTTATCGATTAACTCTTCGACGATATCTCCCGTAGAGTACGAGTTAGGATTAGTATACTCTATTCTATCGTAATTAAAGTCGTTAGACGATATTGTATTTCGCTACTATAACTTAGCGATATTCTCGTTATTATTACTATTATACTAGCGATAAGCAGCTTATTTCTAGTTCTATCTCTCTCGCTAACTTTTTATAGAAGAGTATTCGGCTTATTTTAAGTATATTTTTTATTCTATAGAAATAGACGCTCGTCTAAGCTATATCGTCTATCTAGCTTAAAGTATTTATAATATAGCTCCTAGTTACTATTAGAATATAAGTCTCGTTTACGGCTCGTTCGTTATCTCGCTAATAGTTTATAGAATAATATAACGACTACTATCTCTTCGCGAACTCCTCGTACTTAGATCTTAATCGATATTTCTATACTTCGTTTATCGTCGAGTAGCGTACTATCTCTAACTTCGACTTCTAGTTCTCGTACGCTGTCTATACTAGCGGCTCGTAGCTAGACTCCTTCGATCTCTTCTACTCTAAGCTCTATTAGTACTACTTCGGTCTCGCGAGTACGTAGTAATATATTAGAGATAGAGTATCGTTTATTTAGTTAGTTTACTCGATAAGCTTAGTAAATAGTTTAGAAATATCTTAACTTTCTACGTAATTATTCTAGTAAGCCTTCTAATACTAGTCGATAGACTATAATATAGTTTTATAATAATATTCTTATAACGCTTAACGAGTAAGCTTAAGATCGTTTACGTCTTTTATATATTCTTCGATAGATTTCTTTATCGATTATAAATATTTTAGACGTAGATCCTAGCTAGTTTCGCGATTTTAGCTTTATCTCTTCGTCGATTTCGATCTCTTCTCGTAGTACTAGTAGTAATATCTCTTTATCTAGTAGCGATTTATCTCTTACGCGACCGTCGCTAAGTTCGAGACTTAGCTCTCGAAGTAGTACGTTAAGTAGTTAGTCTTAGTAGTCGTCGAGTAATAGAATATCTCTTAGAAGTAATAGTCCGCGAGAAAGTTAGTAAGAAAGTAGTAGTTCGTCGAGCTCTTAATAGAAAAGTAATAATTCGTAAGATAATTAGTAAAGAAATAGTAGCTAGTAGAGAAGTCGAATCGAGTTAAATACTACGTTTTATAGTTTCGACTAGATAGCTCGTCTCTTCGCTGCTCTACGACTCGATCTAGGCTCGTCGATCTTCTCTAGATTCTTTTTATAGTACTCTCGTACTAGACGAGCGTAATTATTTAATTTATTCGCTAATAATTACTAATCGTTCTCTACTAAATATTCTTTCTATCTTACTCGATACTATAACTTTTCGCTCTCGATTCGCGAGTCGATTATCTATTTTACTAGATACTGCTTCTACTCTAAGTCTATAGCTAATCTTAGTAGTCGCGGCTCGAGTCGTAATTCTTTTTATCTCTAAACGAATTTCTTTAGTAGCGAGATATAGAAAATATTATAAATACGAAGACTCGCTAAAAGCTTAAGACGATATACGTTCTATTCGATTCTTTCTAGAACTCGATACGGCTTTATATACTTATTCTCGAGTTTATAGTATAGTCGCTTAGTATTAATATTTCGTAAGCTTAATAGAATATACTCGTCTAGAATAAGCTAAAGATCGCGATACTTTTTATTATAGTAGATCTTCTAATATTTCTACGTCTTTAGTAATAAAGTATAGACCTCTCGCTCTGCCTCTCGTACTATTACGATTTAGTTCGTAATCCCGATATATTCCCTATCGCGATTATCGTTCTCGTAAGAGAAAAAGTTAAAGTTAAGAATACGTCTCTCGATTATCTCGAAAGACGCTTTCTCGGTAGTAGAGTATTTTACGGTATTATAAGCGAACTTCGCTATCGATAATAGCCTAATTTAGTCGTTCTAAGTATAGCTATAGAAACAGCGTAAGTACTACTCTAGTATACTATTAAATCTCTCTATCTAACCGTTCGTCTACGAATAATAAGTCGTTAATAGCTTTATCTTAATTCGTAACTCGAATACGATATTCGTAATTATCTTCGCTACGAAGATCGATCTACGATTTAAGATAATAGCTTACGAAGTTCTCTAATTCTTAAGTATCTTCTATAGCTAAATCTCGGCTAATTACGCTATCGTTATATTCTTACGTACCGAAATAATCTTTACTCTTTTCGAGAGTGTTGTACGTAAGTCTAAGAAAGGCTATAAGGCTCTACTATTATATAAGTAGTATATAACTTATAGGCAACTTATATAAAAGTATCTCGAGAAGGGAATAAGATAATAGAAACTCGAAAGTAGTATACAACTTATATATAACTCGTACGCTACCGAGAAGTACTTAAATAGAACTCGAGAGTCTTACCGCTTAAGCTCCTTAAGCGTTAAGTCTCTATTATAGTATATGCTAGCCACAGTATCCTATTAACGGTTTATTATAGCTAGTCTATTAATACCTTTAGCTAGGTACTAAGTCTAATAATTCTTAACGCTTCTTAATTTCTAAACGTACGGGCGACCAGCTCGCTAATAAGGCCATCGCTTAGTCGGTAGCGGTGATAATAACTCGTCGCGGTAGCTCGCAGTAGCCGTCGTCACCACTACCGTCGCCGTAGTCACTATCTTAACTAGCGACTTCGCCGATACTAGTACAGCCGCCGCTAACGGAGGAAACTCTAAAGGCGAATTAAGACGATAGCTACTCCGACTCCGAGTTTAATATAGACGAGGAGAAACTCGAACGGCTCGAGCGTAATAACGCGAGGCGAGCTAAGAAAGAGAGGCGTAAACTTCTACGAGAGAACGAAGCTACGAGGATATTAGTAGAAGAGTTATAGACGCGTCGTACGCAACTTATAAGAGAATAGCTAGCTAAGTAAAACTATAAGAGAACTGTATCTAACGATCTTACTTTCGAACTACGAAGGTTTCGTCCTTCGGCGCTAGATAAGTTTAATAGCGAAGGAAGTATTAAGGACGTAGAAGCCTTTTTTATTACCGTAGAGCTTAACTTTAGAATAAGACGAATCTCGAAGATAGATTCGTAACGCGTAATTATAGCCGCGAATTAGCTATTAAGCGAGATACAACGATCGTTCTTTAACGATATCTAGATTATCGATACTTAAAATAAGTTCTAAGCCTTTCTTCGAGATCTTATTAAGGACTCGCTTACCCGCCTCGCGAACGTAACGCGACGAAACTAATATCTTAAGCAGCAGTTAAATTAGACGGTAAATTAGTATCTCCTCGAGCTTACGACGATTAAACGCGAGGTCCGCAGCTATTAACTTACGAAGGAATAAGCCGAGATTTAAAGAATCCTTAACGGCCTCCTCTCGTCTATTCGTAATAAAGTAATAAGCGAGCTCTCGAAATATAGAGGCGATAAAGCTAAGCTTATAGAGGCAGTAAAGAGGGCAGAAAGACGCATCGTATAAGAGAAGAGAGAGACGAAAAATAAAAAGGGAGGCTCGACGGCCTAGATACTAGTATTAAGAAAGACGAGCTCGCGGCCCTTTAGAGGGCTAGAGTAAGCTATAACGCGGTCGTTTACTATACAGAAAGAAGAACACTCCTAAGAGCGCTCTATAAAGAAGACTACGAGGACGGCGACGTTTAGCTATAAGTCTCGAGACCTTAGTAAAGTCGAGTGCTTTAACTACTATAAGAAGGGCTACTATACTTCGGATTATCGCTTTCTAACTAATAAAGACGCCTAAACAAAATAGGGCCTAATACTATTCCGGCGACGGTAGCGTTAGGTATTACGAGGCTCTAGGACGTTGTACGAGGATAGAAGTATATCGTCTTAAATACAGAGATCGTTAAGAAGGGAAGGAGGTTCCTCGTTAAAGCCCTTCTCGATTTAGGGGCCTAAGGTGACTTCGTATTATAATTTACGCTGCTTAGAGCGAGTTTTAAGCCTTAGTTACTAAACGTCTAGACGAGCGCCGTAAACGGATATTAGATCCCTGTATATAGCTATATATAGTGCGATATCCGCCTATAGAACTCTTAGAAACGAGTATTAGCGATCGAGATTAATCTAATCGCGACGGAGCTAAAATATTACGACGTTATTCTAGATATGCAATGGTTAAAGAAAGCTAATCCGCTAGTAGATTAGACTAGCGAAACTTAGCGGATAAGGACTCGAGATAATATTAGAGTTAATACTATCGTACTCGAAGACGATAAGGGCGATCACGATTATATCTACGAAATAGACGAGAGCGAGATTAATTCTACTATAAACTAAGCTAGTAAGGGCGATTACAATGCCGTTTTCGAAAGAGACGAGAGAGAACTTAATGCTACTAGAGGTCAGACTGATAAGGGCGAGTTTAATTTCGTTAATATAAACACTAGCTATTCCGACGTACGAGCTGCGAACGAGAGACGCTAGGATAGCTTCTTAATTTATCGAATTAAGCTAAATAAGCTAAAGCTTAAAAATAATCTTATATACTTAATATATTATAAACCGAGCTTAGATATTAAACGAAAAGTAATCTATCTTCGACTAAATCGAAGGTAGAGGCGACGAGCGAGTAAGTTAAGTCTAAGTAGTATACAACTTACAGGTATAGCTCTCGCTATCTACCTTCCGAAGGAGTATCTACGGTAGAGCGACGTTTTTTCTAAGCTAGACAGCTTACAGTTTCTCGTAGAAATAAAGATAGAGCACTCTATTCTGCTTTATCTAAGGATAACGCCGTCTTTCGGACTAATCTACTCTCTTAGTAGGAAGGAATTAGAGGTCCTTTAAGCATATCTAGATAAGGCGCTACTTAAAGGGTAAATTCAACCTAGCGAATCCCCGGCGAGGGCCTCTATCTTATTTATGCCTAAGAAGGATAGGACATTACGCCTCTACGTAGACTATCGCGAGCTAAATAACGCGACGGTTAAAAACCGCTACTCGCTTCCCCTTATCACTAAAATTCTCGATCGACTTAGCGGAGTAAAATACTTTATTAAGCTAGATCTTAGAGACGCTTATCATCGCATTAGGATCGCGAAGTAAGACCGCTGAAAGACAGCGTTTCGAACTCGCTATAGCTAGTTCGAGTACCTCGTTATGCCCTTTAGGCTTACTAACGCCTCGGTAACTTTTTAAGCCTATATTAACGAGTCTCTAAGAGGTCTTCTCGACGATTGCTGTATAGCCTATATAGACGATATCCTTATCTATAGTAGTAGCTACGAGGACTATATCTCTTACGTACGATAGGTCTTAGATCGCCTTAGAGAAAATAGCCTCTTTACTAAGCTATCTAAATACGAGTTCTATACTTAGAAAGTAGACTTTCTAGGCTATAAAGTAGGGGTTTATAGCGTTCGGATAAACGAAAACAGGGTAACGGCGATTCGAGAGTAGCCTAGACCTAAATTCTATCGAGATATCTAAGTATTTCTTAAATTCGCTAATTTCTACCGCGGCTTTATTAAGAGATACTCTGCGGTTATAGCCTCTATTATCGATTTACTTAAAGGGATATAGGCGAGCAAGAAGACGGAAGAGTTCTAATAACTAGATAGCGCCGAAGCAGTATTTTAGTACCTAAAGAATATCTTCTTATTAGCACTATTCCTAGTGTACTTCGACCTCGAAAAACCCTACCGAGTAGAAACGGACGTATTAGATAGAGAGATAGCAGTAATACTATCTTAACTATACGAACAGCCGAGCGACTCTAAACGAACGCTATAGAAACTAGTAGTATTTATATTAAAGAAAATGACTTTAGCAGAACGCAGTTATATAATAGAAGATTAAGAGATACTTACGATCGTAGTCGCCTATAAGAAATAGCGATACTATCTCGAAGTACTAGCGTTATCTACTACGATTATTACGGATTATTAAGCCTTAACGAGGTTTATAGATATAAAGACTCTAGTACGTAATCGTTAGGCTCGTTAGGCCGAGTAGCTATCCGTATATAACTTTAAAATCGAATAGCGAAAGGGAAAAGAAAACCCTATCGATAAATTATTAAGACGACCTAACTATAAAGCCGAACTAAAAGAATTAGATAATCGACTAATAGAGCTCGTAGTAGTACGTAGTTAAACTATAGTCGACGAGGCTAAAAATAGTACGTAAATAGTACGAAATTTATATAATAAGGAGCTACTCGAAGCGTTTTTAGTTCTAATCGCTACTCTAAGACGGGTAACTAGGATAAGGTATTCTTATCTAAAAGAAAGCGAATAGAACACTATCGTAAATCCTATTAAAAAGGTCCTTTTAGAGACTACGCCGCTAAGGTCGACATCTTAGATAATAAAGACGAAGCCCGCTAAGCGCGCTAGTACTTCGAGATAAATACAAGAGGTATTATCTAAGATTAAGAATCTAGAACGCTAGATTCGAGATCTATAGTCCTAAAACCTCTTCGTATAAATAAAGGAATAGAACTAGTACTAGAAGAAGAACGTTTCTACTACCGTTATAAAGAGCAAGTAGTCCGTTAACGCTAAAGGATTAGTTAGACGAAATAGGGCTGTATATATTCTAGAAGACTCTACGATCCGCGTCGAGATTATAAGAGTAAATTATAACGACCTCTAGTAAGAAGGATACTTCGGCTAAGAGAAGATCCTCGAGGTCATCTCTAGATACTACTAGTAGCCTAGTATTATAAATTAGATCGAAAATTATATCGTAACTTATAATGTATACTAAAGAATAAAAGCATCGCGATATAAGCTATACGAGCTACTCTAGGCTCTTTCGTAGCCTTAAGAACTATAGTAAGATATTACTATAGATTTTATCGTTAAGCTATCTTCGTTAAAGCGATAAGGGAACGTCTATAATACTATTCTTATAGTAGTAAATCGATATTCGAAGATAGCACGTTTCCTCTCGTACTAGAATACTACTATCTTAGAATAATTAGAGGATCTTCTATATAACGAGATCTTCTTAAAGTTCGGAATTTCTAGGTCTATCGTAAGCGATAGAGAGAGCGTCTTTACTTCTAGCTACTAAGCTACCTTCTACTACTACCTAGCAGTGCGCCGAAAGCTATTAACGATATACTATTCGTAAACGGATAGGTAGATAGAAAGAATAAATTAGACGCTCGAATACTATCTTCGCTGCTATTTAAACTACGAGTAGGACAATTAAGTAAGCCTGCTCGGCAGCGTCGAATTCGCAATTAACAACGCTTCGAGCGAAACTATAGAGTATAGCTTCTTCGAATTAGTTCTAACCTTTCGGCCTTAGATAAGGAGAGTCATCAGTAATAAGGCCCTCGAGTCGAAGAATAATAGCGCTATCGTAAAAGTAGAGACGCTCGGCTCGGTACGAGAGAGGGTATAAGCTTATTAGCGCGAGGTAAAGGACGCCGTTCGTAAATAGTATAATAAGCATCGAAAGAGATATAGCTTTAAATTAGACGACTATATAATGCTGTTATTAAGGTATATTTACCTAAAAAGGGTAAATTAAAAGCTCGTAGACAAGCTTATCGAGCTATTCTAGATTACTAAAAAGATTAGCGAAAACGCTTATCGCCTAAAATTACCCCTTAAGTACGAGCTTCTATACTTAGTATTCTACGTTTCGCTACTTAAAGCATACAGGCAGCGCTCGAGTATAACCCCTTCGGAGTCTATAGACGTATAAAACGACGAGAAATAGGAAGTCGAGCGTATTCTAGATATTAGAGAAAAGGACAGCCGCAAGAAATAGCTTATTAGATAGAAAGGTTTTAGCGAAGCCGAAGATATATAGGAACTAAAGTAAAATCTGGCTTATACAAAAGACGTTGTTAGACAGTTTAAATAAAGAAAGAAGGGGATATAAAAGTAGGTATCGAATAGTAGGTAAGTAGTATACAATTTTATAGCTAATAGCGAAGCTACGGAAATCAGTAGTTTTAAGAGAGAAATAAGGGGGTTGGGAAAAATCGTAAAATAGGCATAGCGCGAAAGAAAATGCGTTACTAAATTTAGAATAAACATAAAATGGATGATTAATTTAGAATAAATAAAATACATTTAATTATTATAAAGGAAAGAATAAAGAGAAGAGCTTAACCCCGAGCTCGTCGGCTACTACGCCTACCACGACTACTACGCCCGCTACGACCACTACGATCACTACGTCGCCGCCGTCTATAATACTGGCCTATCGCTAGGTAACCTAAAGCCTCGTAGGTCGATATAATAGGCTAATCGAGCGAGCTTAACTCTACTATCTCGAGCGTAGCAGTTATTTCCCGATTAAACGTGATATGCCGACCTATAGACTCCTCTGGTTCATTGTCCTTCGCGCTCTATTGCTCTAGTTCGGTGTCCTCGCTAATAGACATTAGCCCCCTCCGTCTAGGCCGCCCGATGTTGATACGGGGGACGGCCAGCGACGAGAAGGAGGGGGTAGAGGGAGAGGAGAGAGAGGAGGAGAGAGGAGAGGAGAAGGGCGGCCTAGGAGAGAAGAGAGGTGGTACGGGGCTGCCACCCTCGCGGGTAAGCGAGGAGGCAGAAGAAAAACCCGTACCTTCTAAGAGAGGAGTAGAATCTGTAATACATTAGAGAACGTCGATAAGATAGAGTAGTTACTTATATCTGATTATATCGTTCTCGACATCGGTAGCGATGTCCTTAGAGCCCCCGGACTCGTCGCTAGAGAAGAGATCTAGAGGTTACGGACTCTCCTCTAGCTAGTAGAGGAGGATCTAGCCATTGTTCATAGCGTCTATCTCCTGGCGATTGCGAGTCGCCTAGAGCTCTAGAGACACTACTATCGAAGCTCGCCGAGCACCGAGGCGGAGCGCACGATTAAGGGCTCGAGCCCTATACCGAATTCTTCTGCTAGAAGGGTCGTTAATATTAGAGGTAATAGGAACGTAAAATACTTACGTTCGAGCCTTAGAGAAGTTAGTGTCGCCCCTTGCTTAGGCGCGACGTAGGGTACGGTCGTACTCGGCGACTAAGGCGTTAGCTATATTCGTATAATTAGCAGGATAAGCTAAACACGTATAGCCGCTAGAGCTACGGTAACGACGATATTTACGGCTAGCCTATCGCCTATAGCTAGTTCGTAGAACCTTAAAGAGGTCTAACTCTCTATTTACCCTATAATAGAACCGTTAGTCAGTAATTAACGCAGCGAGACTCGAACTTATAGAGAGCGTAGATAACGTTAATACTAATCGTACGAGAGTATTCTACGCCCCCTCGTAGGTACGAGTTCTCGAGCTATTACTACTAAAAAGTTAGCGATAGAAAGAACAATCGTAACGTCGACGATAACGGTACGTATATATTGCTGACGTAAATATAGAAAAAGAAAAAAAAAGAGAAAGGCGAACTTAACCTATAGAAAGTTAAGTAATTCGAGAATCTAATAGTAAATCTTTACTCGATACTTACCTTACGACTCTACTATAAGCTTTACTGCTAAAAATAGTATACAACTTATAGGATATACCTTTACTAGTAAGTAAAAAATAAAATAATATTAAGATAGTCGAGATTCGAACTCGGAATAAAAGGACTGTAGAACTAGATCGATTCTATATATAATACCGCTATACTACTACCCTATATGAATTTAGAACTAATTATTCGACGACTAAGATATAAGAGGTACAGCGAATCCTACGTAGTCGCCGTATACTTAATGCGCTAGACGAGGACGCTCGGCCTTAAGAAGGGAGGATAAATTGTTATACGTAAGTCTAAGAAAGGCTATAAGGCTCTACTGTTATATAAGTAGTATACAACTTATAGATAACTTATATAGAAGTTTCTCGAGAAGAGGATAAGATAATAGGAACTTAAAAGTAGTATATAACTTATATATAACTCGTACGCTACCGAGAAGTACTTAAATAGAACTCGAGAGTCTTACCGCTTAAGCTCCTTAAGCGTTAAGTCTCTATTATAGTATATACTAGCCACAGTATCCTATTAACGATTTATTATAGCTAGTCTACTAATACCTTTAGCTAGGTACTAAGTCTAATAGAGAGTTTATAATAGATATTAAGTATTACGTTAAACTCTATTTCGTACTACGCTCTCGAGGCCGATAGATTAGTAATTATATCTATTATAACCTTACGATACTTTTTTATTAGTAGTAAAATAGATTATAGTAATTCTACTAACTTACTTCGCGATACTCTCGCTCTCTAATATACTACGTACGATCTATAGTAGTCGTTTACTATTCTTTTTATATCTAGCTACTAGTACTTTCTCTATAAGGCTACGTACGTTCTCTTCGTTACGAAGTACTTCGTCGCTAGGCTATTATAGTATTTCTTTAGTAACTCGATACGTAAAGCCTCGTAAGTCGGAATATATAGTAGATTCTTAAAGTAAAGAAGATTTTAAGTCTTCTTTTAATTCGCGATAGCTAATCGTAAATTCGTAAGCTTCTCGTAATCTATTAAATTCTCTTTAATCCTATATATAATCGAGTCTATTCGTAGAAATTTTAAGAGTCTTTTTCTTAAGATATTCTATATCTTCTACTATACTTCTTTCGCTTAAAACGCTATTCGAGCTATCTCGTTCTCTAAGACTGCGTAGATATCTACTATTCTCGTACGAATAATACGAATTACTATAAATATTTTCGTCTCTATCTTCTAGCTATATAGAACTATTTTTAGATTCTAAAATTACGAGTATACTTTACTCTAATCTTTTCTCTCGTAAGGCGTTATCTCTAACGTTTACTAAAGTATAGAGTAGTAGATCTACTATTTCTTCTACTCTTTATCTTCTATTAAGTTCGGTCGTCGCGATAGCGCGTTCGCTATATTCGTAGTACCTATACGATAGCTAATCGTAAACTAGAACGTCGATAGCGTTTATAACTACCTTATCTACCTTCGAGTTAGCTCGATAGTTATCTAGAAGTATCGTAGATTATTATAATCTATAAGTACCTCTATTATCTCTCTAGCTCTCTCTAGATAGTGCCTTTAGTACTTAAAGTATTCTATAATTACTAATAGCTTTTAATCGTATATCTAGTAATTTCTCTCTACTATAGTTATCTTTCGAGAGTAGTATACGACTACTCTCTACGTACTCTTATTATCGAGCTATAAAAGAATATCTACTATAGTAGAGCTTAAGATATCTATCTTTAGCCGTTTCTTTCTCTACGATTCGTAGTAATATAGAAATAGTTTACTAGTAAATCGGTTCTTAAGCTCGTTAAAAGCCTCGCGAGTCTTTTATAATAAAAAGAATTCTCTTTACTCGTTCTTTATCTATAGTCTACGAGGCTCTTCTTCTCTCGCTTTTTTCTTCGACTATCTTTTTACCTTCTCGCTCTTTAGTAGATTCGTTAAGGGGCCTATAATACGAGAGAAACCGTAAATAAATCGTTAATAGAAGTTATAGAAGCTAATAAATACTAGAATATCTCTCGCTAATACTAGTTTCGACTAGTCTTTAATAGCTGCGATTCTCTTCTTCTTTATTATAATCCCCTTAGTTAAAATAATAAAGTCGAGAAAGTTAATCTCGCGAACGTTAAACTTATACTTATTAAAATTCGTATATAAGCTAGCTTTCTATAGTATCTCTAGTACTAGACGGATATACTACGCGTAGTCTATCTCGTTCGTAAAGAAGATTAGGATATTATTAAGATACGTAATTACGAAAACGTTTAAATACTCTCTTAGATATTTATAAATATAGAATTAAAAACTCGTAGAGACGTTTAAGAGCTCGAAGAGTATAACGAGATACTCGAATAGGCTATATCGCGTACGAAAGGCCGTTTTCTACTTATCGTCTTTCTTAATTTAAAGTCGATAGTAGACGTTACGAATATTAATCTTCGTAAAGATCTTCGCGCTACTTAGACGATCTAGAATCTCGTTTACTAAGAGTAGTAGATAGACGTTTCTTTTCGTTATTCGATTTAACCCTTTATAGTCTACGTAGAGCCGTAGTTCTCTATCTATCTTCGAGACGAAGAGAATCGGCGCTTTCGTCGACGACTTAGAAAGGCGAATAAAGTTATTCGCGAGATTCTCTTATAAATATTATCGTAATTCTTATAGCTCTTTTTCGAAGAGCGAATAGAGAGATTCTCGTAGAGATACGCCTTTTTCTACTAGATTAATCGTATAGTTCTTCTCTCGATAAGAAGGTAGCGAGCTCGTTCTACTAGAACGAAATATATCTACTAGATTAAAATACTTATAAGATAGAAGCTCTCGAATTTCGCGAAGCTTTAATTCTTCTTTATCGTTCTACTATACTTCTTCGAAGTTAAATATAGTACGTACGTACGCGATATACGTAATATCGTCGTTCTTTATAAAGAAGATCTCTATATTCTCTAGTATAATATACTTAAAATTCTAAACGAACTTACTTCTCTACTAATTAATCGCGAGATTCTACTAGTATATATAGAATAGCCAAGGCTAGCTAAGGACAGCAAGGCTAGCTAAAGGCTAGTAGAGCAGTAAGGCCAGTAGGGCAGTAAGGCCAGTAAGGCCAGTAAGGCCAGCAGGACAGTAAGGCCAGTAAGGCCAGCTAAGAAAGGGCTAAGCCAGTTAGGACAGCTTACTAAGTCCGTCTATATGTACGGACTAAAGTCCTAACGTTCGGGAATAACTTATAGTGGATTAGTAAGTATATGACCATCGCCTTAGCTAAATACCCATATATACGATGGTAATTAGTCATTACGCAGGTAGACGTCTATGGGTGGCGCTAGCGCCTAGAGGATAACGCTAGCGCCTAGAGAGGAGCGCTGTTGCCTAGATGGTTGCCTTCGTTACCACTAGGTAACAGCTCATTACGGGGGCCTGACGGCCTTGAACTACGGGCTATATAGGCGCCGTTCCTCGCCCTCTAAAGTAGATAGAAATTCAAGCTTCACAATTATCTTATTCTATCATTATTTCATTATTATATGACTTTACTCCTGCACCCTAATAATCTTTATAGGTTATAAGCCCGGGTTAGCGCTAATCATCTAGCCAATTAGAGGCCCTTATTCCAGCTAATTAGAGGCCTCTATTCCAGCTAATTAGAGGCCCTTATTTCCAACTAATTAGAGGCCCTTATTTTAGCTAATTAGAGGCCCTCATTTCCAGTTAATTAGAAGTAAGTTTACCCCCTAGAATAGCCTAACGTTTAGCTTCCCTTTATAAGCTATTATATATAGCTTATAATTGTATTACAATAGAGTCTAATAGCACCCCTCGATTCGCTAAGCTTAAGGGGTCAGCTAATTAGGATATCTAGGCCCTACGGGCTGAATCCTACCTCTGCGAAAAGGGGTACACCTAGGCTCTTAGCCCCTTAGAGGAGGCCCTAGCAACCCCGGAGAATATAGGCGCCAAGCGCCTAAATCAGCTATCTCCGAAGGACTAGCAGACCTATAATAACGAGTAGGCCAACTATCGGACTAACGAACAGCGCTAGACCGCTTATATAGCGGAATACAATAAATTAGCGGCTAAAGGGGCCGCTACGATACGTCTATTACTTAAAGACGGGCCCCTATTGTAGACGCGCTATATCGACGGCGCAGGGCCCCTCTAGTAAACGCTTAAAGACCTCTACGAACCTAAGGGGTTTACTAGCGAGTTCCTTATTAGCAAGCAGCTATTCTCTACTACCCTCGCTAATTGCAGTAATAATATAGAGATCTACTTAACCCGAATTAAGCGCTTAACGGATGAGCTGAAGGCCCGAAATTTAGCCTTACCAGACAAGGTAATTACGGCGTACGCACTTAACAATTTAACTAGCGACTATAAGTCAACAGTGGCTATTATCAGCCAGTCTTACCGGGGCCAACCAGGGAGGGCTATCGATCTAATAGCCCTATTCAACCAGCTAATGGACGAGTCAAGACGTCTAAAGGCCAGGGGTTATAGGGGCCCCGGGGGCCCCGTAGACCACGAAATAGCCATACCAACAGGGTACACCCCTCAGAATAGGGGCTAGAAGGGCTAAAACGCTTAAAGAGAGCGACCAACTGGTCGATAATTACAAGAGTGCGACTATTACGGCAAAAGAGGGCACTCTAAGAAAGAGTACTGAAAACTTTACCCCTATCTAAGGCCTAATAAGGCTAAATCGACATTAGGGGGCCCCGGGGGAGTCCCGAGGAGCGCTAATAAGCAAGACGACGCTTATATAGCTGAGGAAGACGAGGAATTAGCCCTATTCAGTAACGGGCCCGATAATGGCACTTAGCACCTAGATTCCGCCGCTACTAGCCATATATCGGGTTATAGGGGGCTATTCTGACGCCTAGAGCCTTGCGATATACCCCTAAAATAGGGGGACGGCCGAGTGATACGGGTTAAATGAAGGGGACAAGTCAAAATGACCCTCTAGCCAACTGGTCGCTCGGTAATATTAGAACGGGTGCTGTACGTCCCCGAGTTCAATATTAACTTAATATCGCAAGGCCAACTGGTGGAACGCGGTATTACGGTTACCGCGGACCGAGACGGGTGCCAGCTATCCTATAGGGGTAAGCTGGTGGCCCAGGGGCTTTATAAGGGCAAGATGACCCTTATAAAGGCAAAATACCGCAGCGTAGACGGCCCCCGAGACGGGGGACCGATGGCCCTGGCCTTAGAGGAGGTCCAGGGGCAAGTAGAACCTCTAGATAGGGGTATCGCCCCCCAGAAGAGGGGGCCCGTAGCCCTAGCCTTAGAGGAGGACTAGAGGCAAGAGAGACCCCTAGATAGGGGTCTAGCCCCTTAAGAAGGGGGGACAGCAGCCCTAGCCTCAGAGAAGGACCAGAGGCAAGAGAGACCCCTATTTAGGAGCACCGCCCCCCAGAAGGGAGGACCAGTGGCCCTAGCCTTAAAGGAGGACCAGGGGCTAAAGGGGCCCCTAAAGGGGGGTACTACCTGTAGTATATAGCACTAAAGGATGGGCTATATAGGGGCTAATGCCCTAGAACTACTGCCGGAAGCAGTAAAAGGAGTGACCCCTTTCGCCGAAGGGGCACTAAAGCTAGCCGAATGTAAAGTCTGCATTCAGGCTAAGGCGACGGCTATAGTTAGCCGCGCTAAACTAAAACGGGCGAAGAACTATATCGATAAGGTCTACAGCGATATCTACGGGCCTATAGCCCTCTAGACCTTTAGTAAAGGCAGATACTTCACCTTCTTTATTAACGATAAGACCCGCTATGCCGAAACAGCTATTTTAGCGGGTAAAGGCGGCGTCTATAAAGCCTATAAGGCCTATAAGACCCGGGAAGAGACCCAGTCTAAACGCCGACTAAAGGAATTATACTCTGACAATGCCCGGGAGTATAAATCGGACAAGATTCTTAAACTTTATAGCGAGAATAGGACGATTACTAGCTATTTAGTACTATACACGCCCGCACAGAACGACGTCGCTGAGATCTTTAACCGAACTATTCTCAATAAAGTTCGAGCAATGCTTATAGAGGCAAAATTGCCTAAAGCATACTAGAGGGAGGCGGTAAAGGCCGCCGAATACCTATATAATAGAACCCCCTATACCGCTAATAGCGGCAAGACCCTATACGAACTCCGGTACGGCGAACCGCCTAATATTGGAAATATTAGGGTATAGGGGTCATTAGCTTATAGGCGGCTTCCAGAAAGCGCTATAACCAAGCTAGATCTAAGGGCAAAGCCTTATATACTGGTTGGATACGGTAGTAACCAGTATAAGCTAGTCGATCCACTCACCCACCGTACTATATAGGTGAGAGACGCCTATATTTTAGAAGGGACGTTCTATAATATAGAGACGAACAAAGACCAACTGGTCGCCGAAGAGGAATTGGTAATTCCTAATGTGGAATAGCCAAGGGCCAGCAAGGCTAGCCAAGGGCCAGTAAGGCTAGCAAGGCCAGCAAGGCCAGCAGGGCAGCAAGGCCAGCAAGGCCAGCAAGGCCAGCAGGGCAGCAAGGCCAGCAAGGCCAGCAGGGCAGCAAGGCCAGCAAGGCCAGCCAAGAAGGGGCTAAGCCAGTTGAGGCAGCTCACCAAGTCCGTCCGCATGTGCGGACCAAAGTCCCAACGTTCGGGAATGACTCATAGTGGATTGGTAAGCATATGACCATCGCCTTGGCTAAATACCCACATATGCGGTGGTAATTGGTCATCACGCAGGCAGACGCCCATGGGTGGCGCTGGCGCCTAGAGAGGGGCGCTGTTGCCTAGATGGTTGCCTTCGCCACTACTAGGCAACAGCCTATAATGGGGGCCTATAGGCGCCTGACGGCCTTAGACTACGGGCTATATAGGCGCCGTTCCTCGCCCTCTAAGTAGATAGAAAATTCAAGCTTCACAATCATCTTATTCTATTATTATTCTATTATTATATGACTTTACTCCTGCACCTCAGTAACCTTTACACCTAAAGACGACGACGACTAACTGGCTGCTAAATATGACCTCCCCGTCGACTGGGGGGGACGGGGCACCTAGGGCGCTGAAGGCACTAAGGGCGCTGATCAAGAAATGACTGACTAACTGGCTGACGAGTCTTATAAGGACGTAGATACGCCTTATAATAACTTTATAAGCCAGCTAGAGCAGTACTCAGCTCCGAATAACGCCGATACTAAGATGGCTGTACCAGCTATAGCTCAGTATAAAGACGCTATTACTAGGCCCGATTCAGCGCTATAGAAGGCAGCTATAGACAAGAAAATAGGCGAACTCAGACGCCAGAAGACCTAGACTCTAGCGCCGCTGCCCCCGGGGCGACGGGCTATTCCAGGGAGATAGGTCCTTAACATTAAGGACGCCGAGGGCCTCGGACGCCTTTATAAGGCGCGGTGAGTGGCTAAGGGGTTTTACTAACGCCCCGGTGAAGACTTCACCGAAACGTACGCTAACACCGTAAATCCAGTAGTCTATAGGCTTATTTTAGCCTACGCCGCCCTTTATAACTGAAACGTTCACCAGTAGAACGTTAAGTCAGCGTACCCGAACGCTAGCATAAAGGAAGAAGTCTATATCGCTTAGCTAACTAGCTATAAGCTGGATAGGGGCAATCAACTGGTCTGTCGACTGAATAAGGCCCTATACGGGCTAAAGTAGTTAGCTCGAGAGTGGGAATAGTTCCTAAAGGGGCTATTAGCCAAAATTAGCCTTACCTCGCTAAGAATAGACTAATCGGTCTATATTAGCGCCTCGAGGACGCCTATTATACTCGTTACGCACGTTGACGATATATTAGCGCTGTCGCCCAAAAGGGAACGGATCTTAGAGGTCTATAACGCTATTAACGCGTCTATAGACTTAAAGGACCTCGGTGAAGCTAAGACGTTCTTAGGCATTTAAATAGAGCGCGATAGGCGCGAGAGGACGCTAAAACTTCACTAGGGGACATATCTAGCTAGAATACTAGCTAAATACCGCCTAAAACTAGTCGGGAATAGCGAAATAGCCGCTATACCAGTCCCCGTCGGCTCTAAGATAGGGCCATACGACGAGAAGCAGAGTGACCAACTGGTTAACCAATATTAGCAAGAGGTAGGGGCCATTCTCTACTTAGCGACGAAGACTAGGCCCGATATAGCTTACGCTATAGGCCTGCTATCGCGCTATATAAGTAATCCAGGCCCGGAGCACTTCAGAGTACTGAATAAGCTATAGGCTTATTTAGCCTCTAGACCGGCGTCGCTCGGCCTCTATTACCACTCTAAGCCCACTCTAACGGGGTATAGCGACTTAGATTGGGGGAGGGACCTTGAAACTAGGCGCTCGACGACCGGCTATATATTCCTATTTAGGAATGGCTCCGTCGCCTAGAATTCGCGCTTACAGCGCACGGTGGCCCTTAGTAGCTGCGAGGCGGAGTATATAGCCCTAAAAGAGGCTATAAAGGAGCAAGTTTACCTATAAAACATAGGTAATTGCCTCTCTCCGGCCTCGTTTATAGGCTTCTAGCACCCGGAACGCCTCTATACGGACAGCTAATCAGCTATTAATTTAGCTAATAACCCGGGCCACTATCAGCGGACGAAGCATATTAATATTCAGTATCACTATATTCGTTAGAAGGTACTAGATTAGACCAGCTAACTGGTCTTCGTTAAATTAAGCGACCAACTGGCTAACTGGCTTACTAAGCCATTATTAGCGCCGGGGTGGTCGGAATAGATAAAGAAAATAGGCCTAAGGTAGGCCGAAGAGGTCTCTAAAGCTTGTAGGGGCTATAGAGACCGGGGGTGCCAGTATATAGCTAGTAGGGGCTATATACAGCTTAGATAGAGCCTTATTATAAGGCGTTCATTTATTAGAACTAGCGAAACCACCGTATAAGGGGTACGGGAGTGTATAGAATAGCTAAGGCTAGCTAAGGACAGCAAGGCTAGCTAAAGGCCAGTAGGGCAGCAAGGCCAGCAGGGCAGCAAGGCCAGCAAGGCCAGCAAGGCCAGTAGGGCAGCAAGGCCAGTAAGGCCAGTCAAGAAAGGGCTAAGCCAGTTAGGACAGCTTACTAAGTCCGTCCGCATATGCGGACTAAAGTCCCAACGTTCGGGAATGACTCATAGTGGATTAGTAAGCATATGACCATCGCCTTAGCTAAATACCTATATATGCGGTGGTAATTGGTCATTACGCAGGCAGACGCCTATAGGTGGCGCTGGCGCCTAGAGGATGACGCTAGCGCCTAGAGAGGGGCGCTGTTGCCTAGATAGTTGTCTTCGCTACCACTAGGCAATAGCTTATTACGAGGGCCTGACGGCCTTAAACTACGGGCTATATAGGCGCCGTTCCTCGCCCTCTAAAGTAGATAGAAATTTAAGCTTTATAATTATCTTATTCTATTATTATTCTATTATTATATAACTTTACTTCTGTACTCTAATAACCTTTATAGTATAAGAAAGATATATCTAGAATAATCTCTACTTAGTTAGTTTCGAAATTTATAGATATAAACGAAACTCTTAAGATTCGAGATTTAGTATTCGAATTAGAAATACTATAATTTAGATAGTAACTACGAAAGATATCTATCGCGACGCCGTTTAAGGCTATAAGAGTTAACGATAAGTCGACGCTAGAGAACTTATATCTCTTTACGAACTCGCGAAATATTAAGTTTACCTTTATACTACTATCGAGTAACGCTCTAACCTTTCGCTCGTCTACTAGTATCTTAAACGAGATCGTCGTTCGCGTAAGCGGTACTTTTAGAGTCTTATAGCCTCTTTACGCGAGGATTCGACGTACTCTTAATATTATAGACTTCGTTAATTCCTTCGCGAAGACTCTACGAGCCGCGATCGTTCTCGGCGTAGATACTCTCTTCTCGAGACAGTCTACCGCCTTATAGCTAACTTTATTATACGAGAAGTAGCGAATTTATTCGTACTACTCTCTACAAGATTTTTCTTTATTCTACGTAAAGGAGAATCGCGACGTCTCTTTATTCCGCGACGCCTTCTACGAAGGAGGATTATCGAGAGAATAGCTAGAAGTAAATAATCTATCTTTAGTATTCTTATTTACGACTTTCTATAACGGCTTCTTCTACTTAGAGAGCGCGTTTATTACTAATTTAAGTTACGCGATTCGAGCTTATAGTTCGTTAATAGTTTACGAGAAAGCGAGTTACTTACGAATCTCTAGCTTTATCGCTCTATCTAGCTCGAAGTATAGCTAATAGAAGCGGATCTTTTACGAGTTATTTTATTTCTCGTTTACTGTCTTCTCTAGGCTCTATAGTCTCTAGCGATACTAATTATACGACTCGTTTTCTCTTTTTTTATAGAAGATTATCTCTTTCTATACGGCTAAACGAAGTAAGACTAGATTATCTAAACGAGCCTCGAGATATTATATTATTCGCTTAAACGAAAAGTCGGTTTAGCGCTCTCGTAGCTAGTAATCGAGTTTAATTTACTCGTTCTACTAGAGAGTTACTATCGCGGTAGCGACTTATTCTTCGCGCGTTACGTTTAGTTTTATATAGTTAATCTTAAACTTACGTAGATACTCTTATAACTTCTCTCTTATCTAGAATCCTTCTACGAGAGCCTACTAATTCGTCGAAAGTTAGAGTATTATAATTCGCGGTCTTCGTCTACCTATAACTACCGCTATACCGCTAAGAGTAAACGTAGTACTAGTAGAGTCTCTACGTCTCTTACTTTCTACGCTAAAGGCGGAGAAGACTCCTACGCGAGATTCGCTTAAACGAGTTATAACTCGCTCGTCGTTCGTTAATCTACGCTTAGCAGCCTTCGTCTCGAGTCGAGTTCGACGCTTATCGAGAGCGAGGTACTACTCGAGTTCGATAACGCGGTTAAGAATAGCGTATAGTACTTTCTTAGTAGTTAACGACGCTAGCTGCTTCTATAGCGAGCCTACGCTCGATAAGGGCGTTTTAGCCTTCGCGATATCTCCGCGGTCTTTCGTATTCTCTACGACCCTTAGAAGACGCGCCGAGAGCTTAGTAGTTAACTAAGATACGAATTATTAACTATTCGCCTTCGCGATCTCTTCTATAGAGGTCGTAGGGTCGTTAGCGACGATAATAGCGCGTTACTTATTTCTAGAAGCTATAGTAAAGTAAATAAGCTCTCTCCTTTTCGTAGAGAGTATTAAAACTGTAAGGGTTACGGTAAGAGCGTAAATATAATACTATCTATTAATTCTTAAATTAATACTAAAGAGCTAAAAGATGTCTACGAGAGCTGCGCAGAGTTTTACAGTTACGCTAAGCGTCTTCGTAGCCCTTTTCGCGGAGCGAAGATAATCCGTACCGGCGTCATATATAAGACACTCTTACAGAGCCCGAGGGTCAGCGCGAGGTTGCCGAGGAGTAGCATAGCGCGCGCGAAGGGCGAGAGTGCCTATACGGCGCTAGGGCTATCGAATGTATGCGCACTGACGCCTAGGCGCTCTCGGCGAGCGTTATTTAGTGGCTAGAGGGTCCGAGGTTGCCGAGGGGTAGCACAGCGCGCGCGAAGGGCGAGAGTGCCTATACGGCGCTAAGGCTACTGAATGTATGCGGAACGACGGCGCTAATGGCTCGAGAGCTATACTTTAAGTAAGGCTGCAGAGAGAGGCGTTTAATTACCTCGTAATTACTATCTCTTAAGTTCTCTGGTTAAGCTTAGTATAGGATGGTGAAGGCGACGCACTGCTTTTACGACGAGTAAGAGTAAAGATTAAACTACGCTATAGTCAGCCTAAGGTTGGTAATAGCAAAAAAGAGAAGGAACTGAGGACGAGGAATAGCTAAAAGAGAGGTAAAGATAAGAAGAGATAGAGACGAAGGCAGTACGCCGGGTCGTCGTACTTTAAAGAGGGGGGATAAATATTACGGATGCTAAGACTTACGTACGCTAAGACTGCGCGGAGCTAGTGTATATATAGCTCCTATAGTACGACGCTCCTTTAACGCTCTTTAAGCGTTAAATCGCTATTACTCCGATAGGTACGTAGTAAGAGATACTGATTTAGCTAAAATCGTATCTCTATCCTAATATAGAACGCGATATTTAAGATTAGATGACCTCGACGTCTTGAAGATAGGGGTTATCTTTAGCCGATTAGTAAGCGTTAGTATTAAGTCGCGGCTAGCTATCGCCTCTTTAGCTGTCTCTCGCAGCCTTGTTCGTCGACGTTTATTTAACTTTAAGCTCGCGTCGCCGTATTCGCTTTCTAAATTATTATTAGCGTCTTAATACCCCTTAGACGACGGAATAGAGGATAGACTTCGGTCCCGCGAGAGGGGTGGTTTATAACGTAAGCTCTTCGTTATAATCTCTCGAATCTTAGATATACGGCTTTATATACTATTAGCTCTTTAAGTTTACTAAATCTACCGATTATATTCCCTTTTCGCTAATTTAATAACGTCTTTATACTAGCTACGAGCCGCTTAATACTAGCTAGTATTATAACCCTCTTCTTCTTCGGATTTAGACTATCTTATTTTCTTAAATTTAGCGCGTAAGGTACCTTTAGAAAACTATTTCGTATTCTTATAATCTAGCTTAGTAACGCCGATAAAGATAGCTTAAATACGAAGCTACTATCTAGTAGTCTCTTCGAGTTAATTATAGCTATCTCGAAAGTTATATATTATCTATAATAGCTGCGTCTCTTACTTTATATCTAATCTAGTATTCTCTCGACTCGAGGCTGACTTACTTAGTAATACAGCTAAGTAATCCGGTTACGGAGTAGTACTCTACGATCTATATCTCGTCGGTGATCGCGACGGCGATCGAGTAGTATCGTCTTCGATCGAGTTAAGTACAACGCTACGGGCCCGTAAAGAGAGAGCTAGCGATAGTATTTAGAGTATCGTCGTTCGAGGTAAATCTTTATTAAATCGTATTACGTTTATGCCCGCTAGCTGCGCGGCCGTTAAGTCCTTTATCCGCGGTATCTTACCGAACGATAGCACTACTACTCTATCGCCTAATATCTAATTCATAACGGATTATGAAAATTTAGCTTATCCCGCTAAACGGGACTAATTCACGCACTCTGGTCGTCATCTACGGCGCTATTATAAAAGAGGAAGGCGTGCATTTAGCCTAAAGAGGAAGGGGTATAGAGTCAGTAGAGCGGAGTCAAGATAGTTGCTAAAGGTGTCTATTGATGTTCTAATATATCGTCGTATCGTATTTTCCTATTTCGGCGATCACATATAGCTTCTCTATATGCGCCAAGCCTTCCTCGTATGACCTTCCATACTTCTCGTGAGAAGCAGCCATCCCATGGTCACTCCGTAACAGAGCGAAGGCTTTGGCGGGGGTCGCACTGCCCTGCTTTAAAATTTCTTGCTTTCAACGCTGGCTCTTCGGTTTCTCCGGCCCCTCGGTTAGCTTTCTACAACCTTTTCTCTTTTTGCTGTGAGGATCGGATCTGACGATGTTGCTTATATTTCTGGCCATTAGTAGAAGAAGAACAGTTGAATCAAGCCTTTCTTGGCTTCGCTGGTCTTACTGACGTGTGCACCGTATCTCGTTTGGTGGTTGGCGGCATGTTGTAGTTGCGATGTCCACCGGTCAATCTACTTCGTACGTTTAATACTAAAGGAGACGGTCCATGCACAGCGATCGAAGGGGAAATGCAGCGCGGTTGGAAAGTCGTACCATTTGGCGATGTCGGCCATGGACTATCCACGCGTTGGCCGCAACCTCTCACTCACGCATTCGCTCACTGTGATGGCAGAGAGATGGGGAACATGAACTACAAACGCGTATCCTAGTGTTTCTTTAGCGTAAACCCTATATTTTGGCGTTTCTGAACTTGGAAGGTTGTAATGCCGTGAGATGAAAAGCTGTATTATTATATTAGAAAAGGTTAACTCTAACTAGATATGCCAGCGTAGCTAGGTGGTTGCTAAGAGACGTAAGGGGACCCGTAGATCATCAGGTTATCTACAAACTACGTAGGGATGTACTATACGACCTGGGGAGTACCTGGGTGGCTTTATTTAAGTTGACGCTAGAGAAATATACTCTAGTATTAAGGATGTTAATTTACCCCTTTCAGGGGTCACCTGATTATATAACACTCAACTTTTGGGTGTTGACTTTGCGCAAGAGCATCACAAGAATATCTGAAGCGTGCAGCCTACTCAGGATTTGCTCCCGATGCTGAGACGGCCTAACTACAATGGCAACAAATGATTCAGAATATGATTCAAACCTCGAACTGTCTGATTCAGACCACGAACTGTCGCAAGACGATATCAAAAACGACCTCCTTTTCACTCTATCTCAGGTTTGCGGCCCCAGTTCTTTCGCCTACGGAAATGCCGTCACTGTGTCAGCAAACCCTGGATTATTCATCGACGGCCATGGCAATGTCGGCTTACCACTGTCGAAGCGTGATGCGGACGCCATCATATCCAAATCTAAACAAAGCCCTTTTGGGAAGGGAGCTGACACAATTGTCGACACGGCAGTGCGCAACTCTTTTGAGTTAAATCCGTCCCAGTTTGCTCTCCAAAACCCCAAGTGGGGTGAGACCATGAACGCGTTACTTGGCAAAGTGTACGTCGAGCTCAATCTCAGCTGTAGACTTGAGGATGTGAGGGCAGAATTGTACAAATTGCTTCTCTACCGGGAAGGAGCATTTTTCAAACCACACAAGGACAGCGAGAAGGCGCCAGGCATGTTCGGCACTCTGGTCGTCTGTCTCCCATCTGAACATCAAGGCGGCAATCTTTTCCTTAGCCACCACGGCGAGACATATGAGTTCAACACTTCTTCGCATTCAAAGTATGACATGTCGTTCGCGGCATGGTACTCGGACGTGCTTCATGAGGTCAAGCCTGTGACTTCCGGGTATCGGCTAGTTGTGACATTCAACTTGATTAGGCAAAACGGGACGCTGGTACAAATACCTCCCTCTTTAGCCACGTATAAGCAACGATTTGTGGAGGTGCTAAGGCACTACAGTACCAACATTGAAGGGTGCCCAAGCGACTACCCGTCTTTCCTTGTCCACAAGTTTGAGCACCAGTACACTCAAGCGAGCCTTCGGACCGAGCTGCTCAAAGGTGCAGATCTTGCACAGACTCAAGTGATTAGCCAAGCGGCGAGCGATCTTAACTTCGACTTGTATCTTGCCACGATGGAAAGAACCGTGATAAAGGACGATGAAGGCTTCGAGGGTGAGATTGATAACACTGTGGGATTGAAGCATATTGTTACATTGGACGGTCATCGGGTTGATAATGCGACGCCGTACACCAGAACCAGAGTCTTTGTGCGCGATGACAACGTTCTAGATCCCGACTTTGAGGAGGGAAATTATGACCAGGAAGAACACTCTGGCTTCACCGGAAATGAAGGCGCTACTGCAACCTATTGGTATCGTGACACAGTGAGTCGCACACTCCCGTGGCCGCATTATTCTCATTCTTAACCCTGCAGGTGCTGGTTATTGTTCCTCCATCGAAAAAAGTTCAATTCATGTACGACTGCGACCAAAGATATTCAAGAGTGTTGCCGTGGATGCGGCAATTGCACGACCGGGCAGATTCAAGTCCATGCGCGAAAAAGGATTTGATGCACCTTATTGAGATTGTGTGTCGCCGGTCATTTTCACGCTACGACTATTTATCGATGGGACCAGACGAAGAGTCCGCTAGCACAGAGCTCGCACAAGAAGCTACTGTTATTGCCTTACAGGGCGGCAGACTTGATCTCTACGATAAAGCTGTAAGCAAAATCTCTAGCCCAATGCTGCCAGAGGTCTATCAAGCACTTGGAAGTCTCCTCGCACCCAAGGAAGACGCACCAGTCACAGCAAGGTAAGGCCATCTTCGAATACCATATGATTTTATGCACACTCTAAGCCTCAAACAGAATTAATGCAGCATTGGATGGTGCGACTGGTCTGAGGGGTAAGCATGGAGTGCTCAGGATGATCGAAGATGGCTTCTTGAATGCTCCTGTCAAGCCTAGTCGGGAAAGGGCAGCTGCCTTCAACCTTTGGCTGACCGGGAATTTTGTTGACGCTGTCAATCGCCACAAACCTGTGGACAAAGCGGATGGTTGGAGTTTTGCTGATATTATCGAGACATTGAACCCGAATGATGTCAAGGAGAGGTATATTCCATCCATTCTGGTTGGTAGCACCGCCTTGAAAGTCGCTTTCGCCAATCGATTTTTGGCCCCCATAGATAGCAAGACGTCAGAAAGTGACCAACGCGAATACAGCAAGCTCGTACTCAGGGAGGCGTGGAATCACTTTCAATTTGAATCACATACAGGAGTCTCTTCCAGTGGCCAAAGCCAGAGGAATCTTGCAGTCACCACGCATCCCGGGACGGTCGGAGACTACGAAGAACGTCATCTCACCAGTGACGAGCTCGCAAGCCTCATCCAGAACACAATCAATTTGAACGTCATCACTGAAGATGAGATTCGGCAGCGTCTAGGAGCGGCGCTGGAGACAGCAGATAAAGACGCATGCGATTATATGCTTCTGCCATTTGTGGGATTGATTCTTCAGCAGAAGGTCCAACCGTACCAATTGGATAAAAACGATCACCAGCCAAACTCTCAAAGTGCGGACTTCGTAACCCGGGCGCTCGAACGATGGGCCATTGTTTGCGTTGGTAAAGCTCCAAAACGGCCTTCAAACTGGACCAAACATCCACGCGGCTGCTCAAGTCAATACTGCCCCGACTGTCGCGCTGTCAACATCTTCCTACTCGACCCCGTGGACAAAGTCGGTCAATTTCCCTGCAGCAAAGCCCGTCGCGCGCACTTGCATCAGTATTTCACGAACGTTCGTAATGCACCATACACGTTTGAGACCATAAGGGGGTGCAACCCGAACATCTGGAAGATTACAAAGAATAACTCCCAGTTCCAGGCCTCGGAAAAGACATGGATGGCTTTGTATAAAGCTTCCCTGAGCAGGTTGGAGTCCTTAATGCAGGCCGGGCCGCTAAAAAGCTACCTTGGGGAGGCTACTGATCACATCCTTTCGCTTGATGTCGAGAGGATTGAAAAGAGCAGGTTGCTCAAATCTGGGGCTGCTAGGGGAGGTCAGGACTTGCGAGTTCCGAAGCGACCACTAGATAACGACGTGACTATACCGCAGAAACGCTCGAAATCTGGAGCATATGCTGGTGAAGGACCCAAGGGCCCTGTGGAGATCATCGAACTAGATCCTTGAAGTGCTTCATGTTCTAACGCGCCCTCGAAATCTCATATAATGTCAAGGCGTCACGTGGCATGGGACAGATAGTTGGGTTTTTACTGAACTGGGCGGCCCACGATCAGCGGTCAGTAGAAGAATACTGGTGTTCAAGATTCGATGCTCACTTAGGAGCTAATAGGAATCGCATGGGATCATAATATGATGGCTTCTGTGACGGCAGACTCGTGCAGTGGTTTGGATCACGTGTGAGGCTATCCTGGGCCTAGCCAGCTCTAACACTTATACAGCCTATGACCCGAAAGGGCTCCAACTATTCTATATTTCTCGGATGGGTTCACACATCTAAGCTTTTAGAGCTCGTATAGCCAATTCGGGAGCATCTACATCAGCAGCATATTTCTGATAACGGGCAGTCCTAAAATATTGAATTATCAAGGTATTATTTGCGTGCCTATTTTGCTCCGAGTATTCGAGTGAAGTAGCTTTCATCTTCCCTCGACACAGGCGCGCGGCACTAAATGTAAGCTACATGGTTCACACGAATCTGAGCAGCTCATGCTCGCCCTCTTCCCGGCCTCGCCTGAGCTGTTGGAGTTTCTGCTGCAGTTTCGACCGCTCTGCATCATGAAACCTCAGCCGCACCAGCCTAAGCCGCGTGACAATCCAAGGCTTGATATCTATGTATTTGAATACGAGCTAAAATGCTTTAAGCTTATACACGCGCGCCTGCCCAATTTGCTCATACGGTTGGGCTGGAAGCAGCAGTACAGCGTTACTAAGAGTTGAGGCTTCCTCCTCGTCAGGTAAGCTGTCGGCTTGGCTGAGGTGCAGGGATGGATTGCCCAGATGTCCCAGGTGTGACAACAACCATGACATGCAAACTTTGTATCGAGTCACTAAGCCCTTTTGAGTGGTGAATGAAAGTATCTGATTGCAGATCCCTAAAACGTGGCATCTCTCGCGAATGGAACCGTTGCTATGGATACTCTGGAGGACTTCTTCCGACCTTGTGACCTTCGATGCCATTTGGCACAGAAATGGCTGTGAACAATTGGTGAGACCCGGACCACGAAATATCGTTTACGGCATCGAAGCTGATGCCCTGCAGTTGCCGGGCCCACGACTACGAGGGTACCCGAGCATTGGCTTCTCGCAAGCTCTCCCGGAAACGGAACTAGACCAGGGTAGAAACAAAACCTACTTCATCAACATTAACCTCCTCAGCTCGAGCCTTGCGAGGTATGGGGAAGCCCCAGTACGATGCCAGGTGGCAATGTTCCAGGTAACCCGAAATGCAGCGAGACTGTCTTGCTCGAAAGTATGTTCCCGTTTGACATATTGCTCCAAGGATACCACTATATCGAAGAAATTGCGTGTTGCGACACAATTTAACATGCTTCATTCACCACCTTGCTGACAGCTTCATACTGGATCGCGATATTTGGGAAAGCGTCTCTTTCTCTGAGAAATATTCCGATGCGCATTAGAAAGCTTCCATCTTGGTGAAAACTAGGATTCTTCAAGCGACTACTCCCTTTGGACATACATATTCCCGCTTGGCTCAGGCAGAAGTCCAGGGTGTTGTGCGATCCCCGCCCATAGATAGACGACTAACAATCTTTCAATGGCAGGTCTGAATAGTACATGTCTCTGGTCTGGGACAGCCAACACCTGGCAGGCCATCTTGTACATTGGACGATAGAGAGACAACCGTCAGCCAAGCATTTCCGTAGATGATACCCAAGTTACGGATTTCTTTAGCTCTTTCAACATCATCGTGCTAGTCAATGCAATGGCGGCCTACGCACAAGTACCTCTGGCCTAAAGATAGTGTGACCATTATAGTGTCTAGAGTTTTCTGTAGCAGATTCTTCACTTCGCCGCGTTGATTCTGCTCCGCCTCGAACTTATTAGGACCGGACGTAGCCCAGCGTGATATAATCCCCTGTCTCGTTTGTGGATCTTGCAATCAATGGCCTTCTTTGGTTTGATCGAATATTCTCTTATTGTGGACCTCCAGCAACATATCTGTGTGCAACGGTCGACAGACTTCTTTAGGATATTGTGCCCGGTTCGCTTTATCTGGGCTGTTGGGAGGTTTTGTAGAGGCCGGAAGAGCGCCGTTCAGAATAAACATAAGGTTAGTCTCACTGTGAATGGGAGCAAGCTTGTCTTCAACCACGGTCCTCGTGATGGTGCTCAGCAACCCCCAGGGTCGAAGCAGAACGTTGAAACAATGCATCTTGCCGCTATTCCACTCGTCCTCGTCTCCATGACATCGTCCTATGGTCCGTGATAGTAGTTTGCAAAGTTTGTAGGTATCTTAAGCTATTTTGTCGCCTTCAGGACTTTAGGCTGCCAAGTCGAAAGGCTGCTTTGCTCTTGAGATCGCTGTTGCTTGGTCACCCGTGGCGGATATTGCGTTTATCGATCATGCGATCTAGTTGCCGCAAGGTCATCGATGTCATTGATGTCTGTCGTCGCCGTTGCCGTTGGAAGGCGCTTCTCTGGGATGGACGTAGTTATGTGGAATAAATCTGGCTAGCGCATCCTGTTGGGGGACGGCCATACTAACTATATTTCCTACTGTGCGTCTGCATGGCAACTAATTTGCAACACTGAGACCTCTAGTGCATCAACTAGAGCCAGTGGACCCCGTTACTTTGCTAGACCTTAGGGGCTTTGTTCTCGCAAGGGGGTTGAGTGAAGTTCAATCGAGAAGGACCAGAAACGCTCAAGCTGTCCAAGCGGCCACAAAGTCAAGCCGGCATACTGCTGATGAAACTCGGCTTGACGGACTTTATAAAATCCGACCCTACGCCCATAACCGCCGCAGTGTGCGAGCTGGCAATCTCGCTTGTCAACCAGAAGTTCGGCAGCGAACCAACCTATTTTCAACTCAGCTGCCGGGTCAGGCCTTTTCAACCGCACACCTCCATGCTCCAGACAGCTCGTAAGTATCCCACGGTCCGCGCAGTACCTGCAAAGGTATATTTTGTTGCAGTTCCATTTCCCAACGCCCAGAGCTTTTCGAATCGGCAATCGACTCGACGTGCTGACTGGACCAGAAACTGGGTCTATGCCTTCTATTGCCCGACACTCGGGTGTCGTCAAGTAACCGGTAGGGAGGCGGTCCGGCCGCTGTCAGAAAATGTAGTTGCGTTTATCCCGAGGCAGGGCCGCCACCTGGACTTCGCTTGTATGACATTGCGTCGAGTTCTGCGACGAGCTTGTGGAGCTCGCTGGACTTGGCGTAATTTCAAATGGATTCCCCCAAAAATTCCGCATCGCAGTCTTGCGCCTCCTTCAAGCAGAAGGATTGAGATATCCTCAGAGCAATGGAACAGGACCGTCTTAAGTGGAGTTGTAATTGATATCCTGCTCCATCTGGAGCAAGTGGTTGATATGGTCAGGTCCTCTTGAGCTAATTGCCATCATGAGCGAAGCTTGGCCGTGATGCATAGCGAGTCGACCCGGTTTCGATCATGCGCTAGCGAAAATGCCCATGATCTGTTCGCAGTCGGAGTCGGACATGGCCGTGTGGATGATATCCCTGTCGGTTGTGCGAAAGCCGCTTCTGCGGACTTCGGGAAGCAGGTGTCCGAGGAAAGGAACTCCATTTACAATGTCGTGGTTGATAATATGACGACCGAGTATCGACTCAGCGAAATCGGGGGGTTTTGCGGCTCCCGTAGTTCCTGAGAAATTTGACCATTTGCAAATTCCGTCGCTTGATCGCAATCTTGGCGAGCTGTCGCTCACATTCGTAGTAAGGTGTCTTTGATTGCCTGCCATTCAACCAAGCAAGAATCTCAAGCTCCGAAAGTCGTCATCCGTGGGCAGGCTTTCTAGTTTCCGAACAGAGCTGTTAATTGACCGTAGACGTGCGCCTTTACGCACACGATAGGTGCCAAATGGAACGCAGATTTCTGGACCGACGCAATCGACAAGCAGGTCGTACAGCCAGCGGTCCAACTTTGATACCTCTTTTTCGCCACAAACCCAGTCAAGGTCGCCTAGTCTCTACTTCTCGAGCTCAAAGAGACGGAGCGCATGGTGATAGTCCTTGAGGCAGAATGCTCCTTATCAAGGTGAGCCAGGTTCTTCCGGACCCATAATGCCATCCCTCCATGCTCGAGCATCTGCGGAATTGAGGATCAAATCGAGGATTTCGAGGTCATTTTTTCTCCCACATATCCGAGACATGTCACTAGTACGCGACCCATGTGCGGGAATCCGCCCTATGTTAGTAATAGTTCTGTGCGACGGGAGTGGCCGCTCTCTATTGCGACCTGGAGAGCACCTTGTCGCTGGCCGTTCAGGACGGGCAGCGACTTGTCTCCGTCGTCCTTGGGCTTGATCAATATGTGTGCGAGAAGATCAGTAAGGTTGCGTTCGCAAGTGAAGTGGAGGAGACAATCCCCGTCTCCCTTTGCTGCTGTGACTTCTGCCACGCCTTGTACTCTCGCTTCTGCTTTTCAAGTTCCATCTCCTCTTTTACAAGAAATCGACGCAAGAATGAACATGATGATTTACCTCTAAGTCCCGGGTGCACAGTGGTCATTTTGATACTGGAATAAAGGAGCCCTACGGGTTGCAAGTCCTCAATTAACAGACACCGACTTTCACCTGAATTGCACATGCAGCTAAGATAATGCTCGAGCATTAGAGGTCAACATTGATATAGAATCGAAATAGATTTTCTACGCCTCGAATCTGAATCTTTCGGTGCACGAACTTGCGAAAGAGGGTACGTAAGGCCTAGAAGGGGCTGTCATGTGCGAAGGAATCTCGTGTTCCATATGTCTGCCCGCCGCCTTTGCGGTAGTCTGAACGCCTGCACATCGTGGCACCGATGAAAAAGGGAGTTGAAAATTAATGCCGTGTAATTCATCGGGTGAGGATTGGTTGGTGATCAACTCTCCTTCACGAGAAATATGTCATTGATACTCCGCACGTGCTTAGCATTGAGGTAGCACCGAGGGTGTCTTTGATCGGAGGGAGGGTGAAGCGAGATCTTGCACACTGCACTGGCTGGTGTGTGCATTGTGTGATGGCTTCGGGCGGCGGCAGTACGTATGTACAGGTCCTGGACTCAGTGATGAATCTCGAAAGCTGGGGCGAATGTTATTGATGCTCTGGTGACCCGGACCCATGGGTCCGTGGCAGAATGCCGGAGCACCTTCCGCCCGCAGGTGTCCCACGTGGTGATGCCCGTAAGGATTGGCTTTCGATCTGATCGGCAGCGTGCATATTTTTCACAATTAATATCATGGACGCGATCAACGTCGTCATCATTTTGCAGCCACCAACTTCCAGCTTCCATCATGTATATAATATGTAACTCATGATCCCTCGTCCTCAAGCTATAATGGCCGGACCTGGCTTCATGAGTCGTAGCATATGCACGCGCTGCCTAGGAAGAGTGTCTCAGATCCACAAAACTCAGTGTGCGTTTCCCTCCAACAGGCCTTTCTCGTCGTCAAGATACGTTGCTGCGTTCGCGCCCCCGACTCCGGCCTCGTTAGGCCAGGCACGGCCCGCTAGACAGTATAAAAGATCGAGAAAATGGCTGAAGAGACTCTTGTACCTGGGCGCATTTACTGGCATTGGCTGGGCGATTGACAAGCAGTTCTACGCCTCAGCTCTCACCAGGTCGGTTCGGACATTTGGCAATGGCCTTTGGGTGGCTCTGGACTACAAAATCAACTTCCGCGAGAATCCTCCGTTTGCTTATGATCTTGCAGAAGTCCATGAAAGAAGCGCCAGGCGACTCTTCAACCTGCTCCGGGCCAACGGCGGGCTCTACCTCAAAATTGGTCAAGCAATAGCTATGCAGAGTGCAATCCTACCACCCGAGTTTCAGAAGATGTTCTCGCGTATGTTCGACGATGCGCCTCAGAACGATTGGGACGCCGTGCGAAAGGTTATTATGGAGGATTTTGACGGCAGGACCCCGGAGGAAGTGTTTGGTGTCTCCTTCGATGGAGATCCAGGCGCAGGCGTCATGGAAAAGAAAGCAAGAGCGAGTGCAAGTGTGGCCCAGGTACATTGGGCGAGACTGAAAGACGGCCGGGAGGTCGCTATCAAGATCCAGAAGCGAGAGATCGCCCAACAGGTCGGCTGGGATTTGTGGGCGTTCAAGGTGGTGGCGAGGATATACACCTACTGGTTCGACATTCCCATGTATAATCTAGTGCCATTCATCACCGAAAGGTTGATGTTGGAGTGCGATTTCCAGAATGAGGCGGTAAATTCAGAGAGAATGGCTGAATTAGTGAAGGGTGAGCCACGTTTACGAGACCGAGTTTATGTGCCCAAAGTCTACCACAATCTGTCGTCCAAACGTGTCATGACCGCTGAATGGATCGAGGGTGTCCGCCTGTGGGACAAGGACGGCATCACCAAGCCATGGGAGGGCGGTTGGAGACAGGCCAGTCCCGGAGCCGATGGGAAACCACTTCCCGCCGTGAGTCTTCCGCACCCAACCAATCCTCGAGACTACTACAACAACCTGAAGCCAAATCGGACGTATTGGAAAGGCAAAGATGGCAAAGGCGGTCTCGGACTGAGCCTACAAGAAGTTATGACAACCATGGTCGACCTCTTTTCCGCTCAAATGTTCTTGTGGGGCTACGTGCACTGCGATCCACATCCTGGGAACATCTTCATCCGCCGAAAACCAAACGGACACTCGGAACTCGTGCTGATCGACCATGGCCTCTATATCAACATGTCTCCCACCTTTCGACACCAGTACTCGCTCCTATGGAAGTCGCTGATGACGTTTGACAACACCACGCTCCGAGAAGTGGTCAAAGAATGGGGTGTTAAAAATGCCGAGATTTTCGCGTCTGCTACATTGATGAAGCCATACGAAGGTGGGAATAGGGCAGTGAACAAGAAGCTCCAGAGCATCTCCAACGAGAAAGACAAAAGAAAGCGACAGTACGAGATGCAACAAGCGATGCGGAAAGGCATCCGGGAGATCCTGGCCGATGAGAAGAAGTGGCCTCGAGAGCTAATCTTCATAGGGCGCAACTTAAGAATCGTCCAAGGCAACAACCAATATCTCGGCAGTCCAGTCAATAGGATTAAGATCACCGGAAACTGGGCCTCGAGGGCATTGAGTGAGGACAGGAATTTGACTTTCTCCGAGCGCCTTCGCTACTACGGAAGTCATCTTTTGTTCAAAACTGTCCTGTTCACGACAGACCTGTACTTTTACTATGCTAAAGTGAAGCAGTTTTTTGGTCGAGGCAAGGGCATGGACGACGACATCGAAAACCACATGAGGCGGATGGCTTCAGACTATGGTGTTGACATGCAGCATGGCGTTTTCGACGGGTGATCAACCTGGTTTGCCATGTCTGGAATAGACTTGTACAAGGATAGACCGCAGCGTAGACAGCTGTATATACTTTGTAGCTTGCACGTACCACTCAATCAATCTTGTAACTAAGTACCTAGGTAGGGACTGCACGCTTTCCAGAACCATCCGTCAACTGGAAGCCAACTTAGTGCTCTGGAGCAATTGGTGGTAAGAGGTCCATCGCCGCACCTTCCCATCTGGCATGAGTTCAGAGTGGTCTGTTCACGTGACCTAGGATTTCCATCCGTGCTATGAATCGAGATGAATCGAGGTCGACGGTCAGCTTCGCTTTTCAGCAGCTATTTCACGCTCGTTCAATCATGCGCAGTCGCGCGACGACGCCCTTGTCCAAGGCAGTATGTCCTAGAAGCTTTCATTAGACTTTCTCTCCTATCGTCCATTGACTGTTGACTACGGACAAAGCTGCTAACTCTTGAGCCCTGCAGAAAGTCAGACAATCATGGAGCAAATTCAATCTGTATAACCTTTCCCGCATCAGGACTCCGCTGTACCAGAACAAATCCTTCTTTCAGCAAAAATGGCAGAGCAAGTCGGTCCTGCGCGACTATCATGGCGAGCCGGTCCGAGAAGCACACTGGAACAAGATGTTCAAACGTCGCATCAAGGCCGTCATGCCCATGGACCCGAATTACATGGCACGCAATGATGGCACAGCAGAATCTGCAGGAAGAGGCAGCGGGTTGAAGAGCTATGACCGAGAGGGCCGAAGTATAGATCGCCCACCCAAGCCAATGCCCTATATGCAGATGACTTTTGCTCCGTTGGAGAGGCGCCTAGACACCGCCATCTTCCGAGCGTTGTTTGCAAGCAGCACCCGGCAGGCCCGGCAGTTCGTTGTGCACGGTGCTGTGAAAGTCAACGGGAAAAGAGTAAGCAACAGCCTCGACTGAGAATCATGATGATGCCGTCTGACTGTCCACCAGATGAAATACCCTGGTTACCTCCTCAACCCAGGCGATCTGTTCCAAGTCGAACCAGAGAGAGTCTTGTTTGCGACCGGAGCTCCGAAACTATCTCGTAAGCCTGCAGCCGAATCCGAAACAACAGATGCCGCCTCGTCAGAACCATCTGACGACCTCACATCCAAGACTGGCGAGGGAGCTACAGAGGAAGAGACCGAGAGGGACGAGGAAGACGAAGAGGAGGAGGTTGAACGTGATCCTCGCGAAGTACTCAAGTCTCTCCAGGCCCAAGCCCGGTCCATTCTGTCCCACGATCGTGCTAAGCTCGGTGCGAAAAAGAAACAAGATCTTCGGGCCTTTACCAAAGCCGTGAAACGCATGCTGAGCCGATCAGCATCCAGCACCATTCTGACAGACTCGCTAGAAGGCCAGTTCGAAGAGCTCAAGAATCAACTGCGCATTCAGCGCCAAAAACAAAAGGAGGGCAAGACCATGAATCCGTCGGAGCAGAGGCGGAAATCAACCGCCTCGCCAGATCAGAGCCTCGCCGAAGCCATGCTTGACGAAGAAGACGCCGCAGCAGGAGCAAAATCTCCCATAGAAGTAGCAGATGAAGGAACGAACGTCGCCACAGACGACGGCATTACCTACCTCTCCGACCAAGACATCGCTGAACTACAGCTCGCCTTTCAATCTTCAGTCGACAACCCCATCGATCCTAGCAAACCATACGCCACCCCCTGGAGGCCAAGAGACTACATGTCGGCCTTTACTTTCGTGCCCCGCTACCTCGAAGTAAACCACACCATTTGTGCCGCAGTCTACGTGCGGCATCCAGTCGTCCGGCCGGGGCTAGCAGAGGTGCCAACACCGTACGGCATCGACACAGGAGGCGGTGCTTTCGCGTGGTACTTGAAGCGGCGGTAGGGTTCAGTACCCGACTCATTGGACTTTGATGAGCCAATTGACCGGTCTTGTGTATACTGTACATTATGTCACCTTGTCCCTGCTTCTGCAACCTCGCATCAGCATCAGGCGATGCTTGAGATACCACGGGCAAAGAAGAGGTCGCGATTTTCACAGCCAATTGCTAGCTTTTCCAAGGGCACGTTGCAACAAATCCCTTCTGCATTGTTCACAACGAACGACTGACCTGACCTGGCCTCTGCCTGTTTTCACCGCATCTCCCTCGTAAACAAGCTGTCCATACATACCTCTGAATGCGATGTGCTCGATCCACCCGATTTAACAGGAACAGGTGCTCCCTCGTCAGATCTGAGAAAAATTCACTCGCCCTACTGATCTGACCGGACTGGACAGTCTCTGTACGATTGGTATGAGCGAGCGTGTTTATTAGACTTAAAAAAAAACTGCTCCTAGTTATGCGGCAGCTGGGTCAAAGGGGTATGGAAAGGTGGGAAAGGAAGGATATGACGCGAACCTCGCGTTCATTGCATGTATGTCTACTAGCCTTGGGACTCGATTTGCATCTAGGAGTGAGCGTTGTTCTTTGCCACTGGCTTGCAAGGTTGTGTCCACTGGACGTGTTGCGTCCTAGGGCGAGGGCTTTGGGGTCCCACTACGCAAGCAAATCACACAAAATTGTCAACGAAAAGATGCCCACAGAATTGACTTTGGGTCATGCTGTCCATGATCGAGGGAAAAAGGAAAAAGAAAGTAGAGATCTTCGAGCGTATATCGCAATTCACAATCAACATCGCCATCAGTGCCCAGCTCCCCCTAAATAACCCCTTCCCATACATGTATCTGGAATACTCCGTACATACCTAGATCGTGCCGCTTTCCGTCGCTGCTTCCTCATTCAAGCCGTGCCTTCGTTGAATCACCCTCGGTAGTGGACGTGTACGTGCGAACTCCAACTCGAACATGAAGCAAAAATCCATTTAGGACTGCCAGTATTCACGCCTTCTCTGGAAGGACAAATGGGCAGAACAATATTCCTCCTCCCAGAAGTGCGCAAAGTAAGCCGCTGTACTGCGGATTGTGTTACCTTGGCTATAAATCATGCCTAAGCCCCGGTTGTGGATGGTGTCAATCGCCCTTCTTCACTTGTCATCAGCTCGTCCTGGTCATCTATTCCGGTCTGTTCTCTCAATCCCCAATTTACTTCTGCGTCCTTGTAAAATCAGGCCATCTTTCATCAAACCAGTTCTTCTCAAATTTATCGCAGAAACCCAGGATTGGGACTGATTCAGCTGACGCCAGTTGTTGGCCTAGCTTGCCAGTGCCATGGCCATAAAATCCCCGAGATACTTGTCTTGTCATAGAAAGCAGACTCAATACCTCCGTGGATTACAGTCTCATTCCACAAGAAAAGACAGGCTCTATTTGCCATCAACTTCCCCATAGAACCCCTCGAAGTCGAGCCCAGGTTTCGGAGACTGTATTTATGCAGGAACAGGCGATTTACTCTCCTCTGACAGACTCCTCTCAGAGTCACGCTTCTTCCAAAACTGGAAATTCATCTTTAGTTTGGATCTTTTCCTGCCAAGAGTCTTTGTACTTAGCTTCCGATCCCTTTTCTCATCAGAAGTACTGTCGCCATTGCCGAAAATTGCTGTTCTGAAGTCTTGCTTACTGCCTTCCCGACTTGTGCTGTTCTGGCTGCTCAAACTGAATGAATGACTGGGTGGTGACATAGGGGTGCTGGTGGCACGACCTTTCGAGCCTGTTCGACTCTGGGTCATTTTAGGGGATGACAGGCCACCATCACTCTTATTGTCAGTTGACCAAGTCGTGTTTTCTGTAGACTGAGTTGGCGTAACGTCACCACCATCTCGTTGATGAGAATCTTGCTCGGTCCTCGGCACCATCTCTGCTGGGTTGACATCACCTTCTACAGCAGCTATGCTCGATTTTATCCGTTCGCGGTCCATGTCGTTCTGAGGAGCACTAGCTCGGGCGCCCATCTGTACGGGGGGATGATTCGCATCCGGATCGTATGCTCTTACCGGTTCATTCACATCAGAAGTTGCAAATTTGAATGCTGCCAGTGTCTCCTTCGCAGAATCTTTTGAGCCATCCTCTTGAGCAGTCTGAGTTTCCTCCACAGGCAGGTCATCGGTCCCTGCTCGCATCGAGGCTACATTGTCTCGTTCTTTATTGGACAACTCAACATCGCTGATGGAATGGGGTGAGCTTGAAACAGGAGCGCCGGATAATTGTCGGGGCGTGGCGCTTTGAGACTCCGACCTTTGTGTCACACCATTCGGCAGAGAATTGTTGCTCTGTGAAAAGGAGCTCGGGTTACCAGAAAACTTGCCCACGGATTCAGGGTTCGAGGTAGGTGGAGTTGTAATACCTTGCACTTGTTTGAGTGATGAATCAGTACTGGAGGGGTGATTTCGATTTTCCCTGTCCTTCGCTGATAGCTCCGTGTCGGCGTTCATGCTGCTTCTCAAAGGGGATTGTGGAGATTGCGGTTTCCTCTGAGGATCGACAGGGCTCTGCGACCGAGGACTAACTCCACCGTCTCGAGTGCCTCCCAGTTTGTTGAGCATCCTGGTTTGCTTTTCATGTTCTGCTCGGGTGAACCACACACCTTTGTTTACAAGGATCTCTTCCGCAGCAAAGTTCATGGCTGGGATGATATCCGAAACATTGGCAAACAGTGGGTGGGCAAAAATAGTCATGAAACCTATTTGGCCATTTGCCAGCTTCAGCATGTTACCAATCTCGGGTGGACCGCCGAACAGCGTCGTCTCCATACCGATGCTTCGTTCCATTTCTCCCTGATGGGCAAATTCATCCTGCAACTTGTACGTCCATTTCTCAGCAACGGCCCAAGGGCGCGCAACATTGCTAATGTCGGCACACTTGATTAGGAGACCGCAAGCCAGAATTCGGTAGGTGTCCCGATCCTTAGGCGTCCACCCATCGGTGACTTTGCTTTCATGAATCCTCTCCTGTAGATGGCCTAGCTGTTGCATGTAGTCAGAGTGGCAGCCCATGTCTGTGGCTAGAATTGAACTAATCATCAGTTTCCGAATTGCATTGTCGTGGAATACAGTCGACCAATGTCTGCGTAAGATTTGAGAGTACGCGGCACAGTGAAAGGCTTCGAGCACAGACGTATCGTTGTACAGTTGTGCGAGCGGTGCATTCAGTTTCACCAAGAACATGTTGTTCACTCCCGGATGTCCGACATCGTGACCAATGGCTGAGATCAAGAGTGTGAGAGCTTCGAAGGGCCCAAGCAATTTGGCTATAGGCGATTTGTCGGTCGCATGTTTCGCGGGTTCGGAACCTTCCGGATATGGCGGGAGGACGCCGATCTGCAACAGGAAGTAGAATGTAGACTGAAGCACATCGACTGCGTGCTTAAAGTTGTGGTACAGCACAAAAGAATTGTATGCCACTCTACAGCCCTGCATGAAATGAAGGAGGTCGTCTGAGGCAGGTCAGCATGATACTGGCAAATCAGGGTAGACATACCTTTTGGCATCCGCCATTTGCTAACCTCTGGCATGGTGAGAGCGTGATTGAGAATGTAATAGCCTGCGTAGACGAGCTCATCGTCGCTGAACTCGGACCCACTGTAGCTCCATTTTCCAACCTGCTCAGACACAAATGTTTCTCGATGTGGTTCAATGTATAGATCGCGGTGTTGGTAGTCCTCGATGAATTCCTGAGGATCACATATTCCTTTTAGCAGCTTCCTTACCATGGCTTCTCTGAGGTAGGCATATGGCTTTTCTTCGTCCACTCCAACCCAGGATTGCTTTCTGCCACGACCACGGGCCTTGGACATGTAATGGGATTGCTCTGCCTTTGCGCTCTTGTAGATCCGATAAGCATGAACGGTCAAGCCCATGATGGCTGCCTTGTCCAGAGGGCTCTTGATCACATCAAGTGCACCAGCATCCAAGCACTGCAGCATTTGCTGTGGGTCAATGGTATCGGAGGAGTCGGTCAGCACTGCGGGCTCCGTCTCCCTGCCGTAGGGTGCTCGGGAGACTTCATCTCTGTTCACGTGGTGTCTGGCGGATTGATCATGTGAATCATGCCGCTGCGGTTGGACAATAGCTACTGGTATGATGAGCTTGGCTCCCTCTTCTACTTGTAGGTCCGAGGCTATCCTTGACAGCAGCTGCAGACCGTATGACTCGTCGGCTTCGGAAGAGAAGGTGAGCTCTCTCCGCAACAGTCCGGGTGTAGGAAGGGGCGACTCGCACTCAGGGGCCAGGCGAAGACGTGATTTCGAGTGTATATCATGTTTCTTGCCAGAGCCGACATCGAAGCAGGCCAGGATGGGGGTGCAGTCGGTGCTGACGTTGTCGTGGATTTCGGCGAGCTTGCTCGAAAAGGTTCGGCCCGATCTACATACAAAGACTATAGTCGTGTTAGTTGGCGTGAACACCGCGAATTCAGAGCCTGCATACCTTGATTGAAGACGTTGAGAAAGGCATTTACATTTGCCTGCAGATCGGGTGGCAAGTCCCCAAAGTCTGCCGTGGATGGTCTTCTTCTTTCATAGCTTGACGGACCAAGACCATCTCGCGAAATCCATCTTTCAGTGTTGAACCTTTCGTCGATGTAGAGAACCCGACACGCGGAGGGATCCATCGAGCCAGAGACGATGTTGCTGAATGTGAAGCTGGTCGGTCTAAAGGTCGATGTTGAGCATGTCGTCGTCGAAGTAACTAGCTCATCGAGGCGGTTTTTCGGCAGGCGGAACTATCGGCCTTGAGGATTCGCTGATGTTACCCCAATTGGTGTTGTCGGTGAAGTGATAGAAGCTCGTGGAGGTGGGAATCGGCTACACAAGCGGGGGGCACTGGCGAGGTCCTACAACCAGGTTCGAAAGGAATCAGGCACGGATTCGGAGAGAATCGAAAGAACTCAGAGCAATGGCTTCAACTTGAGAAGGTGCAACCTTGGAGTCTTAACTCAAAGTTGAACGTCGAAGCCGCAGCGGCAAGTTGCGGTAAGCTTTTGGCGTCTCGATTTTGTGGCAGTTGCGACCGACTTGCGGAACACTCGAAGAAGACTGGACCAATGGGCCGGTCGGATAGCTAAAGGGTGACGGTGGTGGATGATGATATGAAGTGTTTGTTGGTGATGCGATGGGTCTGCAGCGGCTCGTTGGCTATGGTGGAGAGAATGAGGTGTGGACGATTGATGTGGGCTCGAGAAGGTCGTCAAGGTGAACTTGAACGGCGAGGTGCGAAGCACTGCATCGCAGGAACAGCCCGGCTCCGCTATTTCTCGAGGCATTTAGCACGTAGGACCACCAGCACACTTAGTACATAGGAGAACGCGGCGATAGCGCCCAGCAGGCCCTGGGAGATGTGGAGTACCGGCCAATAACACACCGTCTAGCAGAGCGTGGCTGGGGTATTTGGATGATCCATGGATCAAGAAGGAATAGGGCAAGACCGTGAGCGAATACCCGCTGAGGATCGCCAGCCATTGCTCGTGACTTCGGCCGGCGAGCGTGCTTCTAGAAGCTTTGCCGCATGGGCATCCCCAGCCGGACGTTGCTTCTTTTCCCACTTCATTCGCCACCATTCTCGGCTGCCATGATCGTCTTTCAAGCCAAGTGCCCGTGCTTCAGTGGCTTCTTTCTAGAACACCCCAAATGCATCCACCAACTGCAAATCCGCCGAATGCTTCGTGTCCTCTCGACACCCTGGCTGGCACGCGCTCTTATCTTTGGGTAGGGATTATTAGTTAATGCTGTCGTAATGTCAATCCAAAATAGGAATGTAGTTTCGACACGCCCTACTACTAATTCGTGCTACAGCCGTCACGCGCTTCCACCTGGCACCTGGCACCTGCTTACATACACTGCTCGCCGCAAAGCTCAGAAAGCAAGCGCAATGATGTGTCTTCAAACTTAAAAAGCGGTGATCATCTGCGTTGTAACTCTCCACTTATGTCCGTGATATCCACTTTTGAAGATCACCATACCCAACCACGGCCCATCCTGAGCCCTCCGACACTCTACTGTATGATCGATGTGGCTTGCGGAAGCCAACCGGCATGAATGTAATGCATTTGGTAACCCGTTGTTTGTCACACGCGTTTGGGGACTTTGGGAAATAGACCTCCTTGTTGTGGATACCGGGAAGTATCTTGTCATGAGGACGCGCGTGAAGGTGGAAGTCATGTTCGAATGCTAGCCGCCTGTTTAAACCTCTTAGCAAGGTGCTCCGAAGGGGTACCTGCACGAGAAGAAGACTGATTGTCGCCGTCCACGGGCCAGGAACGCTTCAAGGGCCGCTCACCATACGACTCCAATATTGCCATTAGAGTTTGCCAGCCCGAAGAGTGGGAGAGCTGCATTGCGTCGGTCTGATCATGTGCCGTAGCCGCTTTGCACAACAGTGCTTCTTCGTCCTACAAAGAAAGCTGGTCAGCAAGGTTGGGCTTGAAGCAGTCACTACTTACCTTGTTCAGGACTCCCATCCCTTGGATGAAGGCCAGGAGGTGGAAATCCGAAATTGCTTGTACGGGTGCGACGTGTGAGTTGTTGAGCTGTTGTGATACTTTCCTCGGGTCTTGACCTTCGGCGATGGCTTCGCGATTTTCGATGGGGAACACGTTGCTGATGAACAGAGGCTGCGGGTTAATGGGCATGCCGGCGGTTAGCGAGACTAGCAAGTATTCAACTGGAAAGCTGGGTTTGGCATTCTCCTGCACATTGGCGCCATATTCATTGATGCGTCGGTAGAAGACCTCCGGTATGTAACGATTCTTGCTCTGTACTGCCTCGTCGTCCTCATTCTGCACCAGCATGACTGCAGGATCTGCAGACGGCTCGACGATGTCAGCGCGGACCATCTCGACCGCCGAGTTGGATGCTTGATAGGCCGTAATGGTAATCGCTTGGTCCTCGTCGCCAGTGACGACGCAGGTGACAAAATTCGAGCCGTAATAGCCCGTCTCGCTCCATTTGGTGGGTTTGGGATATTTTGCTTGATAGCGGGCAGCAAAGGCGATTTCGAGGGAAGAGAGGAAATACGAGTCGATGTGTCTTCTGCAGGTTGCTTGGCCTGGAGCATCAGGTGGCGACAGCAGGTCGGTGAAGATGACACCGACTCGTTCCAAGCCGCAGCGGTTCGCGAGAGTGTCGACTTCTTTTTCGTTGGGCCAGTCCAGTAAGGTGACTCCGTCGACTTCGCACATCTGTGGAGGCTCGTATATGGCTTCAACCACGGCTTTGATACCCAGCGGAACCTGGTCATACTCGGTGTAGCGTCCATACAAGAAGCCTAGCCGCTGGCTCCCAGACTTTCTCCAGAAATCAATCAACCTGTCCACCATTCGTGCGTCGGCAAACTCGACGTGGTCGACCATTCGAAAAGTCTGTGGCTGCAGCGTGATGGCGCTCGGCTGGCATTTGGTGCAAATGCCCTCGGGCCAAGCTGGGTGCCCCGAGGGGCAGTCTTTTCGGACGCGGTAGTACGGCTCTGATAATGGGGGCATGTAGGAGCTCTTCAGCTCTGGTTTATTCGTGGCGGAATTGATCTTTCGGAGATGTGAATGGAAGGAAGTGTGCTTGACCTTTTTATCAGCCAGGTATTTTGCGTCGTAGGGTTCCAGGGGCTGGCAATAATCGCACATGCCCTTGGGCCCATGCCTGCACATCTTTTGATCCCTCGGCCTCCTTATTTTGCCATCGAGCTTGTCAAGGCGGTCGTCGAGGGGCGATTGCTTGACCGATTCCCACGGACTCTTGATTAACTTGGGGGATGTGATCGCGGGCTGTTGGACGGCGGGTGTGTCTGGTATGACTATTTGGCCATTCAGCCTCCTCGCCTCTTTCGTGGGCTGTGGATCGGGATCGGGATCTATAGCATGGCCGTTCGACAAGTGCGACTGCTCTCTGAAGCCGACGAACAGCTTGTCGCCATGTTTTAGCCCCACCTCGCCTATTTGTACGTGCGGTATCCCGGCAAGTTGACGCTCACGTCCCGGTGCTGGGGTGCTGCTGACAGGCTTCGGACTCAATACTATCGACGATGCGTCGGTGGTGGGCGGCAGATTGTCGAGGATCCTGGAGGTGAGAGACTCAAAAGTGTCCGTGGCGTCGGCATTCAGTCGAAATTGCCCATTCTTTGACTCGAACCGCAGCAACATGGTGGGCTTTCCAGTCAGCAAGACAAGACTGCAGAGGTCTAGGGCAGCATTTGACGGAAGAGTTAGCGTTCAGGGAGGGTGGGCGAGACGACGGACTTCTGGTGGAGCGACGGAGTGGAGGACGACGGCAAGCTCAACTCAAATCAGTGCTCAGGCGCGGTCGTGGAAGATGAAAGAACACTCGATGGTCAAGTGACGCGCAGCAATTACAATTAGCAGGCGAAACCAATGTTATCCAGGCACCATTTGTTGCTCTAAAGCGTTTCTGACTGCTACCTGGTCCATCATTTGGTTGCGCCACACCTGCGAGTCTGGTGGTGCTCGTGGCTAAACGCGTCGGGGAGCAGGCACGAGTCCTGACCAACGTCATCCCACTGTCTAGCCTTGGCCGAGTAATTATGTAAGCTGACACGTGCCTGGGTTAAAAGAGTACCCAGCTCTTACGGTATGACCTCCCTCGTTCATTCCTTTTGTATCAGCTTTGAGTGGTAGATACAGACGCGATTTCCTACCTAGTCTACGTAACCTACAAAATACAGTCTGCGGTGCATGGTGATGATGTACATGCGACCGTCAATTCGTGCAAGATTCGATGCGTTCTGCGAGCACTGGCTATTTGGTGGTCCAAATTGAGGCCTTCTTAGGAAATCTTGAAAAGGCAACAAACTTCAAAACGTTAAGAACATTGTCCTACCCAGGTGTCTGCAGCGCAAGGAAAGAAAGTCAGAACCTCAGGGTCCCATCTCGTCCCGTCTATCTTCTTGTCTTTGTCGTGCTTGACGCTCGAGACAGTGGCAAATGACTAACAAGCGTCTCATGGGAAAACTTATCTAGATAATCTTACCTGCCCTCCGTCGAACCCTAGTACCCTTGCTAGAATGAAATTTTTCAGGTGGGGACATCATGTTACTGAGACCGCTTCCTCAAGCTGGACCCCAAGAGCCCATGTTCATATTACTCTGTAGCGGCCTCAACTTGGAGCCAAACACTAACAAGAAGAAGGATTGCCAAGTTCAATGCTGGAGCAATTCAACCGTTTTCGTACGATTGACGTCCGGTCACTTGAGTCGAATTCCGAACGCTAGCCTAGGCATAGGCGAACATACCTGGGTGCACACGCTGTCGCCTTGAATTCCTTGACCAAGTGATTTAATTTCAGGGAATAAACCAGTGGTAGACATATAAAGCAATCAAGTCGCTTAGCACGCACTTTTGTTTTAAATCGTTTTTCCACGGAGGCAAGGCTAACATTGCCTCAGCTCCAATTTCTAAAGCTTTACTTAAAACAGGATTGCAGCTTCCGGATCAGGCAATTCGCTGAGCAAGTAGCTTCCCATCAGGGCTGTTGTTGTGGCGTCAGTCTGCAGGACAAGGCTGTGTTTAAATAGTCGTTCATTGGCTGAACAAGTGTTGCAAGAACTTCGAATACTAACATTGCTGCTCCACCTGCTACCAATTGTAGTTAGCGCAACAAGGCGACCGACACTATCGACCAAAACGGGTACTTGCGAATGGGTACCTAGGTATAGAGATGTGAGAAGTGTTGCGGCCTCTTTCTCTTGGAACCAAGAATAGCTTGCATGTTGGCTTGGGGGGGTGTATGAGCCAAGAGTCGGAGTGACTATATCAACATCGTATTCTCAAGATGCAAGCACACACTACCATCAATTACGACAGTGTCGAAACACACAAAACAAGTTTCTCGAAGCACTCCTTTGCTAGAAGTAACCATGTCGGAGTCAACCCTTCTCGAAAGAGAGCAAAGAGTTTCAATGATTGCCACTATTGTTTCACATCCTTCACTCCTTACAACCTCTATACTTGTCTTGACGTTGTTGTACAAGTTCGTTTACAAGTATCTTTACCTTCACGATAGGCCTCCGAAAGGTCTCAAACGGGTCCCAGGCCCGATATCTACCATTCCGTTCCTTGGCAGACTTCATGGTGTCAACGCTTTCGCACCATGGAAAACGATGCACGAATTTTCCAACAACTACAACAAAATGTTTAGCTTGGTGGCTTACGGCCAGCAGCATATTTGGATTGGTGACGCAAATATTGCGAAAGAATTGCTTGTGAAACGAGCCGCAAAGTACTCGTCTCGACCAGAGATTGCGGCCATCCCAGGAGCCGATAAAGGGGGTCAATACCTTGCGCTAAACGAGAATGATGACCATTGGCGCCGTCAACGTCGTTTTGCGCACACCGTCTTCTCAGCTGCACATCAACACAACTATTACGGAATCATTCAGTCCGAGGTCATACGCTTTCTCTACAACCTCGTGGAGAAGCCGCAAGACCATTTCGCACAGACGGACCTCTTCACCTCACGCATCTCCTCTCGACTGTGCTACGGCAACCCATCCGAAGCCCTCAGACATTCCCGAAACGCACACGAATTCATCCCGCAGATTTCGCCGACCGCTGCCGGTCCTGCCATGAACATTTTTCCCTTCTTGATCCATCTTCCAGAGTGGTTGAATGGTTCGAAACGATGGGTTCGTGAACGCAGGGAACGGGAACGGGAACTGTGGGTGAGTGAGCTGGCCCGAGCTAAACGATCACTTACGGACGGCACTGGAGCTCAGCATTCCTACGCGCGAACGTATTTTGAAAGAGTAGAGGCCGCAAAGAACAGTCCAAACGGGACACCAGCAGACTTCGGCTTTCCCGAGAGCGAAGCCGCCTACGCCATTGGAATGCTTGCCACTATGGCCATCTTCACTATTGGCGCACCACTTTACACCTTCATGCTGGTCATGACCCTGCACCCCGAGTGGCAAGAAAAAGTCCAAAAAGAGGTGGAGGAAGTCGTCGGCTCGGGCAGAAACGTCGATCTTTCGGATTCACCGAATCTCCCGATCTTGCGAGCGTGCATCAAAGAGTGCCTGCGGTGGAAGCCGCCCGTCCCTCTTGGAGTTCCTCGCCTGGTGACTGAGGATGACGAGTACGAGGGCTACTTCATCCCCAAGGGAAGCGTTGTCCACATCATCGAGCAGGCACTGTCACACAACCCTGAAGTGTATCCTGAACCGACCAAATACAACCCTGCCCGCTGGCTCGAGCCAGAATACCCGTCCTATCAAGAACCACTCACCGTCCACCCAAGACTCATGGGCTTCAGCGGCTTTGGCTCTGGGAGGAGAGTATGTCCAGGTGTAGAGCTGACCGAGGCCGAGCTGCTAATCGCTTGCGGAAGTCTGGTGCAGAATTTTGATTTGCTGCCGAACGTTGATCCTTCAACAGGCGAGAAGATCTGGCCAGATGCGGAAAATCGCAACTCCAATGTCATCGGTGGCCCTACGCATTTCGACTTCAATCTACGTGTCAAGGAAGGCCGTGCGGAGAAGATAGACGAGATGTACAATGAAGTACAGCAGAGTGAGCATGAACTGTAGGTCACGCTAGTGTAAAATGTGGATCAGGCATGGCGCAGGGCTTCAAGTTTGTGATTGGTATTATGACATCATGTATTGAGATCGGCGAATACTTGGTAATACCTAGGTATCTTTCTATATTTATAACAAAATCTTTTAGACCTGCTCCGACAAAATCCGTCCGACGAAATTCTCAATTCACTACCATGCACTCGGAAGTGCCTCATGTTGACTATGATGACAAAGAATGTGTGGTCCAGGTACAAGCCTTGACAAGCCTAGCAAGGCGGCCTAAATCTGTTATCGCCCTGGTTGATCACTAGTTTTGAAAGTGATATCGGATGATATCGGTCGAGAATATGAAGAGAATTATCAAGATAGAAACACGTAGGCATAGCATGAGAGTACAGAACAAGGCGACCGAGCTGTTGTCGGGACATATATCGCCCTCTTGTGTCCTCTCGCTTCTGTCTGCTCATTTGCAACGACTGTATTGACATCGTGATTATTATATTTTTTTTTGCAAAAATTTCGATCTTAACACTCTACCAACAGATCATCATGCCAGCCAGCCATCTTTCCGGTCCCTCCGACCCCAGCGCATTGGGACAGCCTCTGCAGTTCCCCTCCACCAATCGCACGGCACCCAACCGCTTCCTGAAAGCCGCCATGAGCGAGGCGCTTGCCACCTGGGACCCTAAGACACGCTCAAAACGCGGCATTCCCACGGAGGATCTCATCAACGTCTACAGGCGCTGGGGGGAGGGTGGCTTCGGCATGATCCTGACAGGGAATGTTATGGTTGAATACGATCACCTTGAGGCACCTGGGAATGCGATAATACCTCCCGAAGCAGAAGCCAGTCCAGGAGACGCAAGATTTGAGGCATTCAAGCGGCTGGCTGAGATGTCCAAGGCACACGGTGCCTTGATCGTGGCACAGGTTTCGCACGCCGGACGACAGACCCCGGAGCGGTTGCAGCCCAACCCGATCTCGGCAAGTGATGTACAGCTCGTGGGAAAGGTGATGGGTACGTACTTTGCGAAACCGCATGCTGCGACTAAGGACGAAATCGCTGCCATAAAAAGACAATTCGTGCACGCGGCGCAGTACCTCCACAGAGCAGGCTACGACGGCATGGAGCTGCATGGAGCACACGGATACCTCCTGGCGCAATTTCTCTCAGAGACCACTAACAAGCGAATTGATGAATACGGCGGCAGCCTGGAAAATCGCGCGCGCATCATCACGGAGTTAGCAGATGAGATTCGTCAGGTGGTCCCGACGTCCACGGGCTTTTTGGTCGGCATTAAGATCAATAGCGTCGAGTTCCAGGCATCGGGTTTTGGTCCCGAGGAGGCCAGAAAGCTTGTCTTGCTCCTGGAAACACACAAGTTCGACTTTGTTGAGCTCTCAGGCGGGACATACGAATCTCTGGCCTTTCATCACGAGCGCGAGTCGACCAAAGCCCGAGAAGCCTTCTTTATTGAATTTGCTGAGCAGATCGTTCCCGCTCTGAAACAAACCAAGTCATACGTTACCGGGGGGTTGAAGACCGTCAGCGCAATGGTGAAAGCGCTCGACACCGTCGACGGCGTCGGCCTCGCACGTCCCGCAGCGCAGGAATTCCGGCTCCCCAAGGAAATCTTGGAAGGTAGTGCGAGTGGCGCGCTTGAGCAGAAATTAGACCCCCAAAATTTTAGGTTGGGGTTGGTTGCTGCGGGATCGCAGATACGGCAGGTAGGCAAGGATCAGGAGCCACTCGATCTGAGCCAGCAGGAAAATGTGGATGCTTTTATGAAGGATGTTGGAAGTTGGCAGCAACAGATGGAGGCTGACACAGCAAATATGAATCTATACGGGTACGCCAACTTGAAAACTGCCAAGACTCAGCGGTATGGTGTTCGAGCCGCGTAGGCAGGAAATTGCTGAAGTTGATCCAAGGGGTTGGCGAACGAGGTGTTGAAATATGGCTGGTAGAATCCAAGTTTTAATGTTCTCAAGTCATTTTAGAACCTAGCCTGTACTTTCTGCTGTATGTCTTGCAGTGCCCAGTCACTCCTTCCTTTTTTCGAACGCACCTCGTCGCACTGATCAGCAGTGAAGCCTTTTGCTTGGGTTGCTGGGTTGTATCCAAGACCACTCCTCTTGCCGACCTCAGCGTCTGATACAGGTACTGCGACCTTGCCGTCGGGCCGCTTGTAAACAGTCACAACGACGGCACCTCCAAGCCCCAGGTTATGTTGCAGACAAACTCGGGTACCTTCCTTCAATCTGTTATTGGCCCAGCCTCGCAAATGCCAGACAAGCTCAGCACACTGTGCTAGGCCAGTTGCGCCTAACGGGTGACCTTTCGAGATGAGCCCTCCAGAGGGATTGATGATATATTTGTTGCCTTTGTAAGTAATATCGCCTCTTCTCACAAGTTCATGAGCTTTGCCTTGCTCAGACAGGCCGAGCGCATCAATGACACACATCTCATTGGCAGAAAAGCAGTCGTGGAGCTCAACAACAGACACGTCGGCTGGAGTAATGCCAGCCTCCTTCATCGCTCCTTGACCCGCATGCTTGGACATTTGATACCCAACAAGATCGATGGCAGATCTCGAGAACAAGGCTGGCGAGTCCGTTGCCATGGATTGGCCCGCAATCAAGATAGCTTGCTCCTTTACTTGAGGGTGGCTGTCCAGGAAATCCTGCGAGCAGACGACAACGGCTGCTCCTCCATCTGATGTTGGGCAACATTGTAACTTGGTCAGCGGTGCATGGATCATTGTTGAGCCCTTGATCTGGTCAAGCGAATATTCGTCTGTGAACTGAGAATACGGGTTGCGTTTCGAGTGTTCGTGGTTGACTCGGGCGATTTCAGCAAAATCGTCCGCCTGAGCGCCATATTTTTCCATGTATTCTCGACCAGCATTACCGAACAGCTGTGCCGCTCCGGGAGCGTTTGTGATGCCTCTGGTCTCCTTCAGCATTTTATTTGTGGTCATGGTTGGATTGGCTCGATCGTTGAAATAAGCTTGCAAGGACCCTGGATTCATCTTCTCAAATCCAACAACGAGCACACAGTCTGCGGCGCCATATGCCACAGCTTGGCGGGCCATCTGCAGGCCGGTGGAGCCGGTGCTACAGTTATTGTTGACGTTGTAGATGGGGATCTGGCTCATGCCGAACTGGTAGAAAACTGCCTGACCACAGGTAGAGTCACCATACTATAGAATCGAAGAGTCAGTTTGCTGCTACACCTTTCTGACAGGCTGGTGACTTTACACAGTAGCATGCCACACCCTGGTCAACCTCATCGTAGTTGATCTTTGCGTCAAGCATTGCTTTCACACCCGCTTCAAATCCGAGTTCAGTATAATCAACCTTGCCGCGAGGCTTGATAAATTTGGTCTGGAGAAGCAATGTTAACAAAAACACCTTTCAGCATGTTGGGGATTTACCATGCCAACGCCTATCACGTAGGCTGGAGCTGGTGTTCTGCCCATCTTGGTATTGGTGTTGTACGAAAATTCAAAAACTCTCGCTTCACAAGTAGAACTGCAAAGAATTGGTACCTCGGCCTAAGTGTAGTGCACAAGACGTGATTCCCAAAATAAGACACGTTAGCGAAGACAACACCTGTTGCAAGAATAACAATATTTGATCCAAAAACCGTTCCGAGCAAGCGCGAGCCTGGAAGGCGGTTTCCTCGGGTGTTTAATGAGCAGTAGATTAACCTCGGCACTGCTTCTACAACTTACAGTAATAATGTTACAGAGGCGTGCAGGGGTTGCACAAGCTGGAGGTGACGACTATAGCACAACCGTTATCCCCGCAATCCCCAGAGCACTCGGCAAAGCTGCCTCACAGCCCCAACAGCCCACCTTAAACCCCTGCGGGCTCTCCGTTTGGTGCGACCAGAGGGACCAAAAGCAGGCTGCATATTTCCTCAATATTCCGACTGGAGGCATTGGATCTTCCCCTCTTTAATGAGTGGTGGGCGATAGGACCCTAGTCAGTGCTATCCAATCAATTAACTTCTCATTCGTTGACGAGGTGAACATCATAAAGCGGACAGTGGGCGGAGTTTTGGTGCCGTGCAAATCAGAGCTTCCTGCGCTAACCTCAGTCGTCCTGCCCCACCAAATTCCTTGCAGAAAGTTGTGGCATTACTGGCATCACTAGCATGTGTGAGCAGGCATGGCAGGCTAGGCATGGACGTAGACCAAGTTCGCCGAACTGCAAACTGTGTACTGTACGCTGCTCCTTTAACTTCCTGTGTTCAGTCTTCTCAACGACAGCAGCTCACTTAGACGTACCTTCGATGCTGAGGCATCCTGGAATGCTGCCAACCAACAAATTGACGTCAATTGTAGCTCACTGACATTTCCCGAGCTTCCCTGTGGGGTGATCCCAACAATCCCCTTACCGCTCTGATACCGGGGGCACAAAGGAATCTCAAGGTGGATGCGTCAAAGGCCGAGATCGAAAACCTGCTGCGAAACATACCTTCTTTGTCACTGACTGCGACGGCGAGGACCTCTCCTCGGGGTATCTTTTTCACAAAGTAAGGATCATCTCTGAGCAGCAGGGTTGCGCTGTCAGCAAGAATATTGGAAAAGAGCAGATGGGAGTTTGTGGAACGCGCAGAGGTCTGCTCATGTCTTGAGAGACCGTCTTGCGTTCCATAGGCTTCCGCAGGCCAACATCACGATAGAGATCTGGGATAAGCGTGGAAGCAAAAGTGGTTGTTGGAAACATTTCCAAAACATTCCTCTGCCACATTACACGGTCAGAGGCTCGTTCTCGTCGCTCTTGCGACGATGAGCCATGCATCGAAAAGCACTGCACCCGGTACCAATAATACGCCTCCATCTTTTCTGTCAACTCAGCAAAACCACGGCAGGATGGCACCAGCACCGACCACCTTCAATTTGATGGATCGCGACACGCAGGTATATTACTTCAAGTATTTCAGACAGTTCTGGGCTTCTGGCCCAGCTGCTGCCGTTGCTGTACTTGCAGGAGTAAGTAGTTCTAGAGAAGATGGCACGACGACATGTTGACTTGCCTAGTCCCCTTTCGAAAATGTCAAGACGCGGATGCAATCGTAAGGCCACTTCAGTGGATTGAAAGGGACACGTTACTGATCCTTCTAGAAAACATTTCTCGAGCGCTTTCTCGGCCGCTCGTTTTGTCTACCAGTACGAAGGTGTTCGTGGATTTTGGCGTGGCACCTTGGCACCCCTAGGATCACTCACTTTCAGCAGAACACTAGGATTTATTGCGTACAGGAAGGCAAAATATGCCATTGATAAGGTTATCGAGAGAACAACTGGCGACTCGCCTCTCGAGTGGGTCAACACAGCAGGCACCTATCCAACCCTGGGCACTTTGGTTTGTTTCAGTTCGGCTGGTATGGTCGCTGGGGCTGCTTTGACACCGATTCTCAGTGAGGCCTACGTCTACAAAAGGAGAACTTGGCTGACAAATTTGTAGCACCTTTTGAGTGTCTCAAAAATGCCCAGCAAACAGCAGTCCTCATGTCCGGTAACCACGATCAAAACAAAAAGAGACAAAATCGTGTATCGTTCTTTGGCGCTGCCAAGACCATCGTCAGACAGCATGGTCTTTTGAGTCTCTGGAGAGGCTTCAATTTACACCTCGCGAGAGATGTCATTGGCGGAGGCGTTTACTTTGGTGTCTATGAGAGCTGTAAGCAAGCACTTGGCAGTTACTACGGCGACGAAATGAAAAACACGCCTTGGGCTATTCCTCTAGCTGGTGCCATTTGTGGCATTTCTAGCTGGGTAGTGGTAAGCACTGCCCTTATTCTCATCTTCCTCTCAAGCCATACCCAATTAATATTTGCTGCATTCGCTCATGTTTTGACAGACCTATCCCATGGATACCATGAAGACTCGAGCACAGAACTCCCTCCTTTCTACATCCAGGGCATCTTCTCCCTCAAAGGCCCTATCTGCAGCGACGAAACAAGCGGCCAGAACTGCAGCCCGGCAGGGGCGATGGCGCGGCATCGAAATGGTGATCGTTCGATCAGCGGTGCAAAACATGATACAAATGACGGCCTTTGAGCAAGTCAAGGTTTTGATTGATAATGCAAAATTCAGTAACGGGAGCACGAGCCTTCCAGACGTGGAACGAACCAAGGGCAGAGACAGGAGGATTGTGTGAAGGTACCGCAGCAGAATATAAGCACAGGAAGGCTCGAACGAGCGGGGCGCATAGTTTGAATATCTCTTGTCGTGCAAGCTTGGCGGCATCATAGAAGCATGAACAGGCGTCGGTAAGGCCGATCGGTAAATGAGTTGGGAGTCTACGAAAAGGTGTCTATTGTCGGAATTGGCGGTTCTAACCACTGAGCAGAAACTTGTTCTTGAATACGCGGTCTCATTCATTCTTCCAAAGCTGAACGGTACACCCAAAGACTAACGGTTCCAATCCGTACCAGATCCCTCCTCGCAAGTCAGGCTATGGTGCGGAACAATGCAATAGTTCCAACATGAACTGGAACGTCACACGTGGCATAGCCATCCAAAAGCGAGTCTGTGTTGTGCCTAGTTGAGTGAAGTTTTGCTTTGGGATTGTCACCAACCAGACCTTTCATTCTGTCCACTTAGGGCAGCTGTGCGAGTGCAATCTTCGTCAAGAGAGCGAAGCAAGAATGTGTTTTGAAGTCAAGGTGCGTTTATAGAGTCGCCTCTTCTGGCAGGCGCGATAACAAAGCAATACTGAGCTGGCAATGATCACAGCCTGGCTCAATAGCTTAGAGACCACCGTCATCGTATGGTGGGTCGAGAAGCTCGTATCGTGAAGACACACGAAGACTCTCTCAAATCCACAAGCGTGCTCCCGATGCATCGCTCGGAAGAACACGTTGCACAGAACGGCTTCCTTTTTTTATCAGAAGCGAGGCAGTGAGAGTGTCAAGGACTCTAGCCATTGTTATTGGGACCCTCAAAGCTCAAGTCCGAGTACTTCGAGACTTAATACCTCACATCATGATGCTGGCAGGCAAACGGCTACATCGTCACATGCTGAGCAATGCAGACTCCGCAGGGTACGACGTATGACATAATCTAGAATGCCAGTCCCGGTATTGCTCGGTAAAGGGTGGAGTGCATTCGGGGTCTGTTCGGCGTAAGAATCCCGAAGATTTGAAGTCCAGCTGCGGAGTCTCATGTCCGAGAGATGGATTCAACGGCGAGTATTTGAAGATCTCGACGCTTCCATGAAACCATTCTTCGCATAGAAAAGGTCTGCAGGTGCTCTCGAGCATACGTTGTTTTCTTTTCTGTGTTCCTCACTGTCCGCCCATGGGCTACGTGTGACATCCTGTGCATACATCTTTGACCCAATTGCGTCATGGCCTGGCGCCAGTCTCTCCGTCGTCTCGTTAAGCCTACGCTATACGGCGGTGCGGCGGCTACAGCAATCGGCGGCACCATTTTCTGGATATCTTACAAGCCTATCGACGTGCCTGGTTCAACGGGCGCTGCTGTTCCTGTGCCCACCGATGCCGACGGGAACATCATTCCTCCCAAGTTTCCTCTGATCAAGTCTCGAGCCGAATCCATAGAAGATTTGAGAAAGAGCAGTGGGCTGTTGGGAGAAGCTTCCGAGACAACTATCTCACAGCAAGCATCGAATTCGTGGTCAAGATTGAGCAAAGCGCTGCAAGCAAAACCCACTGCCGGTGCTGAAGATGCCGACAACAAGGCCTTGCAAACTGAGCAAAAGTCCGGCGAAGAGTACGATTTGCTCATCATCGGCGGCGGTGCTACAGGTTCTGGTATTGCCCTCGACGCAGTTACTCGGGGGCTGAAAGTCGCTTTGGTCGAAAGAAATGACTTTGCATCAGGCACTTCCAGCAAAAGCACAAAACTCGTGCATGGAGGAGTCAGGTATCTTGAAAAGGCTGTCTGGGAATTGGACTACAATCAATATGCGCTGGTCAAGGAAGCTCTGCGAGAGCGCAGATACTTCCTCCACACAGCTCCGCACCTGTCCGATTGGCTTCCTATCATGATCCCGTTGCAGCACTGGTGGCAGGCTCCTTACTTCTGGGCAGGTACCAAGTTTTACGACTTTCTAGCCGGCAGCGAGGGTATCGAAACGAGCTATTTCATGACACGATCGAAGGCTTTGGATGCGTTTCCGATGCTGAAGAAGGACAACTTGGTTGGTGCATTGGTCTACTATGATGGGGCACATAATGATAGCAGGATGTGCATCAACATTGCTGAAACTGCTGCGCTCTATGGCGCCACCATGGTCAACTACATGGAGGTCACTGAGCTGAAGAAGAATGCCGAGGGCAAGCTTTGTGGTGCCGTCTGCAAAGATTTGATTGCTGAGAAAAATGGCAAGCCGGTAGCCCCTGTCCAGATCAGAGCGAAAGGTATCATCAACGCGACTGGACCCTTCTCAGATGCCATTCGGAAACTCGACGATCAGAACGTCAAAGAAATTGTCGCTCCAAGCTCTGGAGTTCATGTGATTCTCCCTGGCTATTACAGTCCTCAGAAGATGGGCCTGATAGATCCTTCCACGTCCGATGGCCGCGTCATCTTCTTCCTGCCGTGGCAAGGAAACACAATCGCGGGCACAACGGATGCGCCTTGTGAGATCAAGCAGAACCCTCAGCCTGGCGAGGACGAGATTAACTGGATCTTGAATGAAATCAGAGGCTATCTTGCGCCGGACATTAATGTTCGTCGAGGGGATGTGCTTTCTGCTTGGTCTGGCATTCGTCCTCTGGTGAAAGATCCTCATGCCAAGAATACGGAGTCACTGGTGCGAAATCATCTAGTGACGTTTTCTGGATCCGGTCTGCTCACATGTGCTGGAGGCAAGTGGACGACTTATCGACAAATGGCAGAGGATGCGGTCGATGAAGCTATCAAGAAATTTGGTCTCAAGCCGAAGCCGATCACTGAACGTGCACACATCAGCGGCACTGAATTGATCAATGACGCCGCGCCCCTTGATGGATCTTGCCAAACTCACCAAGTCAGGCTCGCTGGTGCTCATGGCTACTCCAAAACACTCTTTATCAACCTCATCCAACATTTCGGTATTGAAACGGAGGTTGCCAAACATTTAGCTGAAGCCTATGGCGATCGAGCTTGGACTGTTGCAGCGCTTGGGTCTGCAACAGAAGAACGATTCCCGGCCCGAGGCAAGCGCATTTCTGCCCTTTACCCCTACATCGATGGAGAAGTTAGATACGCTGTTCGTCATGAGCTTGCCCAAACAGCAGTCGACGTTATCGCTCGGCGAACGCGACTCTCGTTCTTGAACTCTCAAGCGGCGCTCGAAGCGCTTCCCAAAGTGATTGATATCATGGCTGAAGAACTTGGTTGGGATGCCAAGAGGAAAGACCTGGAATTCAAGAATGGGGTGCAGTTTCTTGCTTCCATGGCCCTGCCGCAAACTATGCTCAATGTCACAAGACAGGACGTCGAGACTGGAAAGGCGCGATTCGCTAGTGAGGCTGAGAGAAGACTGTACTCTCGATACGACGGACCTGCTGACACACTAGCAAGTGATTCGAAATACTACGACGGAGATAACCTCGTGCTGAAACGTGGAAGCCCTGCAAATAGCTGACTGGACGACAACAAAGAGGTTTATGCCGAGAAGAGTGGATGGACGTTGCTCTCGTTTCTGCGCCTGGTCTTGTGCATACCAGAAGCTCAACAACAGCCCATAGAACCACCAACCCACATTGAAGTAAATGAGCGCTTGGTGTCATGCAGTCAATGTGGAGCAATCTTCCCTAAGGGACATGAATGGGAAGCAAATACTGCTGAAGCAGAATGGCGTTGGGAATTTTACTCGACGTTGGCATGTCTCGCGTCTGGAGCGTTGCTAGGGATTGCGATTGGGATACTTCAGGATTAGATAAATTATGCACACATGTTGGAAATAGTCGGTGGAAAAAGTCCACGTCTGTGTGCAACAAAAGATAATATTTTAGTGGTAAGGGCCTTGTCATCCACCGGCACTGCACCCAAATAGCCACCGAAGACACCTGGAAGCCGAAGAATCTTGGTAAAAGTTGTGTTCATCAGCAGAATACCCAAGGGTGGAGTTCAGCATCGAAATGATAAATCCTCGAAACGACAGTCGACTCTTTCAAAAGAACATCTCCTGCCTAGCGGAAGAGTTCTTGACTTACGATATTTGGGAGCACGAAGTATTGTACCTTTTTGTTAAAAGCATGCACAGGTCAGTCAGAGGGTTGGAACCGTGACACTCGAGTTACTGAAAACGTTCTATACCTGCCTAGGTAGGTAATGTATAATGTTGTTGATCAAGGAGCTGCACACTTTCGTCAACAGCGGCAGACATATTTAGCCACGCCGCTCTCTTTTAGACAAGTGTAAACGACTTCTGTTTTATCTACGAGTCGAACGAATGTACAATGATGATGTTTAGGATGTCCTCGAACATCCTTAGTCAAGTACTCGGCAGTCAAGCAGGTATGCTCGGTATTTGGTTGTTGAATAGCAATTCATCTCACGTGACTCCGCATTTCTTGTTTAGGCTGCGCGATAGGCTGTCGAGAAATTTTTGGAAGATATCAAGGTTCAAGTCAACATCTACAAATTAACACTAGACAAAGCTCGAAGTTTAGTGCCGTCTCTTGACGCCATCGATAGCGAACGAGCGAGCGGCCGAACGCACAATGTCAGACCTTCAGAGCCATGCCGCGCAGCAGAGGGCCGCCAGAGCAACACATCTATGGCGCATATGGAGAACTGTACACGAGATGCTGGCTGACAGGGTAGGCAAAATCCTTCACGGGCGATGACTTGGGCTAAGGAAGGTGATCAGGGCTACGAAATCAGTCGAGATGAGAAGGAAATATCTCGAGAAGATTTTATCGACAAGTACCAGGATGGAGCAACGGGTGAAGTCGAGTCAGTCGTTAAACCGGCGCAGGGTGTCTTTGCGAGGTAATACTGACGTGGCCGTAGCCGACATAAATTGCGACTCAAGGCCGATCCCTCGCTCGACATGATTCAGCGAGACACTCCCCGACCTACCAAGACCAACCCGAATCCTTCAACCACAGCAGGCACCATCTGGGTGGAATTCTGCCCTGACAAACCGGTGGGAATCAAGCAGACGCGCAACTTTGCACACTTTTTACAAGACCAGAATATGACCAATGGCATCTTCATCACACAAGAACAACCAAACGCCGCTGCGCTACGAGCATTCGACGCGCTACACGAACTGGGTATGAAGGCGGAGCATTTCAAGGAGGAAGACCTGCTGGTCAACATCACAAAGCACGAGCTTGTGCCCAAACATATCCTGCTCAGCGATGAGGAGAAGAAGGTGCTGCTGGATAGGTACAGGCTGCGGGAGACGCAGCTACCGCGAATCCAGATGGACGACCCGGTTGCAAAGTACCTGGGATTGAGGAAGGGGCAAGTGGTGAAGATCATTCGGAAAAGCGAGACCGCGGGGCGCTATGCTAGCTATCGATGGGTGTATCAGTAGTGCTAGAAAGGTGTTTTTGTTCTGCCATGGTTTAGCGTTGGCGTTGAGGAAAGAGATTTCTTTAGGGGACTTTCGACTCGTAGCAGGTTGCTATGGGAGAGAGGGGCAAGGCAAAGTTTTGCGCATGTCGAAGAGTCCGTCGTAGATGAGACGGACAAATACGGGATCAAACAAGCTGGCACATCAGATTGGACGACGACAGCATATCCCCATGCTTTCCCATCTTTACCCGTAATTCTGGTCTTGGAGTTAGTAAGCAACAAGGAGAGTTACTTATGCAGCATCTGCACGTATGAAGGATCAGGTAAAACGAAGTACAAACTTCCAAGGTTGCTACGAAGGCTATCTAGGTACTTTTAGGTGTTGACACCGCTAGAGGTAGGGCACAGAACCCTCCATCTCGGGCAGAAACCCATTAATGCCTTAATAATAATTCTTTCGCATTAATTAAACACCCCTGGCGAGCCCCTTGGTTATAGGGCGCTGAAGGGACGTTCCCCGCCTGGCGTTCATAAACTAGGCACAAACCAATAGCCACGGGCAATTTCTCCGCATCATCCCACGTGGGCGACAGTACTTTATTCTGTGTCCCCCACATTTTGCTTGGAAAAGTACTGCGGTTGCGCTCGAAAGTTTTTCACTAAGGAGCTTCAAGCTGCAACCCCCATAATTACGGCCAACACGATGGGTCGCGGAGGCAAGAAAGTAGGTACGTTCTTGACAACAAAATATGGCATATGTCTAATTGATAAAGGGTGGCAGAGGTCGAGGAGGATATGGAGGCCCAAGTCGTCGAGATCGACCAGACACTCGCACCGACAAGTCGAAGCTCCCTCGAGCAAATGCCAAGTTTGAGAAATACTACGATGAGCTCAATATAGTTCCGGAAATTGAGCGAACTGCTTTTTGGGAGTCAATGAAGACTGATCTGCCCAACAGCTTCAGGTTCACTGGCTCAAAGGCGTAAGTTCACCTCCAGGGAAGCATATACTTCCTGACAAGTCTGATATTGTGGCAGACATGCACAAGCTGTTCAGGAGCGCTTGAGGAATCACTATATACCGGAAATAACCTCCATTCAGCATGAAGGCCGCTACGTCGAAGCCCCCCAGCCTGTCGAATGGTACCCCGACAAGCTGGCCTGGTACATGACAACGCCCAAAGCCGTCATTCGTCGCTTCCCTCCCTTTGCAAACTTTCAGAAATTCCTGGTTGCGGAGACAGATGTTGGCAATATTACGAGACAGGAGGTGGTTAGCATGATTCCTCCACTGGTCATGGATATCAAGCCCGGTATGACCGTCCTCGATCTGTGCGCTGCGCCGGGGAGCAAGTCTGCACAACTTCTTGAACTCATCAATGCTGGAGAAGAAGACCGAGCGAGACAAGTGGCGTGCAATTTCAACAATGGCCTTGATAGACCAGCCGGCGAGGATTTCACCGATGATGGCCGTTCCACCGGTCTCCTCATTGCTAACGACATTGACTACAAGAGAGCACATATGTTGGTTCACCAAATGAAGAGGTTGAGCTCACCCAATATCATCGTCACAAACCACGACGCTACCATATATCCCTCCATCAAAATTGCCTCCAAGACCACAGAAGATGGCAGGCTTGTGCAAAATCGTTATCTCAAATTCGACCGAATTCTTGCTGATGTTCCCTGCTCCGGCGATGGCACCCTGAGGAAGAACTTGGAAATATGGAAACTTTGGACACCCAGTAATGGTCTAGGTCTGCACGCAACTCAGGTTCGCATCCTCATCAGAGCTCTGCAGATGCTGAAAGTCGGAGGCAGAGTGGTTTATTCCACTTGCAGCATGAATCCAGTCGAGGACGAGGCTGTCTTGCAAAGTGCCATTACTCACTGTGGCGGCACCGATGTGGTTGACATGATCGAAACTCAACATCTCCTGCCTGGCCTTAAACGATCGCCCGGTCTGCTAACCTGGAAGATCATGGACAAATCTGGCAGAATCTGGAGTGATTGGGATTCAGTGCAGAAACACCAAACCGAACACGGAGTGGACGGACTCAGCCGGCTGCAGGAGAGCATGTTTCCTGCCGAGAATGGTATCCCGCTGCACAGGGCCATGCGTATCTATCCACATTTCCAAAACACGGGCGCATTCTTTATTGCCATCCTTGAAAAAAAGTCAGAAATAAAAGTGACAACGATACCAAAGACGCCCCTCACCACCGTTAAGCAGAGCTCTGAGGCGGACGATTCGAAGGAAAAGGTCGATGTTGCAAACTCGAATGGTGTGACGAACGTGCTCGAGACGAATCCAGATGGCGAGTTGTTGAACGCTGATACAACAGCTGTCAGCAACGAAAACAACTCGAGAATTGAACAGGACACTGCTTCAGCTGTTAGTCTTGCCGAACCAACGGTCGAGACAGAATCTGAGCTTCTAGACCAGGAAGTAACGATGAAGCGGAAGAGAAGTGAGGAAGAGTCGTCTCTACAACATGAGCATAAACGTATAAAGAGTGAGGATATTAAAAAGGAGGATCCTAAAAGGAAGAATAAAGGCGGACAGCAGTTCGAAGAGCCGTTTAAATTTGTCAGTCAAGACATCCCCGAACTACAGCACATCAAGCAGTTCTACGATCTTTCACTCCGATTTCCGATGGACAGATTCATGGTTAGAAACGCAGAGGGCGCTGCCACAAAGAACATGTACTACACCACGGCGCTAGCGAAAGAGATCTTGCAAGAAAATGAAGGTAAGGGCATGAAGTTCGTTCATTCCGGCGTCAAGATGTTTGTTAAACAAGATGCGCCGTCTCCTGAAACTTGTCCTTGGAGAATTCAAACCGATGGGCTGAGAATATTAGAGACCTGGGTTGGAAAGACAAGGACAATCACGCTACAGAAAAAAGAAACACTGAAGAAATTGCTTGTTGAGATGTTTCCTCGCTTCCAAGACGACGACTGGGCAAGTTTAGGAGAACTTGGAGATCAAATGCGCCATTTAGGCATGGGATGTTGCGTCCTGATCGTGGAACCCACTGAGGACGAAGGCGGGTTTAGCGAAAGGATGGTATTCCCACTGTGGAAGAGTATCCACAGTCTTAATCTCATGATGCCTAAAGAAGACCGGAAAGCCATGTTGCTAAGGCTGTTCAACGATGACTCGCCACTGCAGAATATGAATCAAAATCGAAGACCTCAACAGCGATCAGAGTCGCATCAAGGTAAACAGGAGCGCAATGCCGAAGACTGGAGGGACAGCGGAAGCACCGATGGAGACATTCACATGAAAAATCGAAATACGAGCTCACCAGAACCTATTCCGGACAACGACAAAGGTCAGGCGTCCGAAGATGAAGACGAGGGTGGCGTCAAGCTTGAGCAAGGTTAATTGATGATGCAACATAGACAACTTGTTCTTTCGTCTTCCCGCAGGCCATGGAGGATGTAAGCCAAGCAGAATCTAGATACTTTGCCTAGCATATCTGACAAGGCGGACTGGCGGCATTTCCTTCCATAGCCAAGAATCGATTGCGAGGCTTTCATCGTCACTTCCCATTGCATTGTTGCACCAACACATTAAGTGGAACACGTGCGTCCACGTTTTCTGATCGCGCATTTTTCGCATTATAGATGTTTCCATCGTTGAGCCGGCAATGCATTCCTCCAAATTGCGGCATCTAACGCCATGTGCCAAGGCTTTGGCCGTTCAATAGTATTCTCGATCTCCGATTTGCACTGATTTGGAGGCCTCGCCAAGCAAAGCCGAGATAAGATTTTCTGAAGCCAAGAATGGGCGGAAAAATTGGCAAAAATCGTGCCAATCACACCGTTCCCTCAGGACAGGGAGGTTGACCAAGTACAGGCACAAGCTTCTTGTCTTGCATTCTGCAATCCACTTTCGAATTCTTTTGCAATGGATCTGACGTATGCCAAACGGAACAACTGGTCCACCCTCTGTTACATCCGCCATGTTCGTCTCCATGGGGAGGACCTTCGGGAAGCACGGGCAAAGAACGTATATATGGGGTTGCTCGAGTCCACTCAAGATTTTGGTCTCCGGAAGCCAAGTTACCTCGTCAAATTACGGTGCCCAAGAGTTGATTTGAGGTGTACATACATACACCCCCAAGATGCCCGCCCCAAAGATCGACGCTGAAGCCGTCGAGCACCAAAACTTTGAAAAGGCTGGCGGTCCTGAGCGACGAGACTCGAGCAGATCGTCGCATACCCTTCAACATGACGAGAACATACCAAGGCGGCAATCCAGTCGCCAGCCGTCTGTTGCTGCCATGTTGCGCAACCCCTTGGTGGGTATGAGCGAATCGGAAGTGCTGCGAGACGCCCACGAATTCATAGAGAAGAGAGGCCTACAGGAATATCGAGACTCGTTCGAGAAAGGTGCTCTGCTAGCACGGGTTCAGCAGCGTGAGGATGGCTTTGAGCATGTCAGTCAGCTGACTGAAGAGGAGAGAGAGGTTCTTCGGTACGAGAAGGATCATAGATGGAGCCAACCGTGGAGGCTCTATTTCCTCGTCATTCTCTGCGCCGGTAGTGCTATTGTGCAAGGAATGGACCAGACCGCTGTCAACGGGGCACAGGTAAGTCGAACCGGTTCTCGAAGCCTTTCGCTTTTGGTTATGGCTCGGGCATCAGGATCCACAATCCAAAACGGACGCAAACATGGAACTGACATTCTTTTCTTTCTATAGGTCTTTTATTTCGAAGAATTCAATATCGAGAATGAGTGGATGAAAGGTTTGCTGAACGGTGCGCCATACCTCTGCTCACTCCTGATCGGGTGCTGGACCAACGCGCCTCTAAACAAATTTTTCGGCCGACGAGGCACAATCTTCGTCTCCTGTTTCATCTCATTCGGTTCATCTTTCTGGATGGCCGCCGCCAACAATTGGTACAATCTCCTAATCGCACGGTTCGCCCTCGGTCTCGCTGTCGGTGCTAAGTCTTCCACCACACCAGTGTACGCCGCCGAGTCAGCCCCGAAGAACATTCGTGGTGCCCTGACGATGCAGTGGCAGATGTGGACGGCTTTCGGGATCATGCTTGGTTTCGTCGCCTCCGTTGCCTTCTCCGGGCTTCGGTGGCCGGGGTCACCAGGACCGGACGGCACGGCTCAATACGCACCATGGCGATGGATGCTAGGGTCGACCGCCATACCTCCCATGTTCGTTTGTGCTCAAGTCTATCTGTGCCCGGAAAGCCCTCGATGGTACATGGAGAAGAATAAGTACGACAAGGCTTTCCATTCCTTCTGCGTGCTGCGAACACACCCCATCCAGGCGGCACGTGACATGTACTACTCGTACAAATTGCTGGAAGTTGAAGCAGAGCAGCGTCAAGGAAAGAATCTACTCAGGGAGATGTTTAGCAAGAGGAGGAACCGCCGAGCCGCGCAGTCAGCGCTGTTCTGCATGTTCATGCAGCAGTTCTGCGGTGTGAACGTCATTGCGTACTACAGGTGAGTCTTCGCGCGGGATTCCGCTCTCTGGGTGATAGGGGGGGAACGTCTACTAACGACGACGACTTGCTGCAGCACCTCAATCTTCGAAAGTTCCGGCTTTAGTCGCAACAATGCTCTGCTAGTGTCCTTCGGCACAGGAGCCGTCAACTGGCTGTTCGCCCTTCCTGCGGTGAAAAGTGAGTGATAATCAATCCTGAACTCCGCAGGGATCATCTGGCTAACGTGTAGCTCAGCAATTGACACGTTCGGCCGCCGCAATCTGCTCCTCTTTGGCTTTCCCTGCATGGCCATCTGCCTGCTGTGGACGGGGTTCAGTTTCTGGATTCCCGAATCCAACGAAAACGCCCGTCTAGGCAGCATCGCCGCGGGCATCTTCACATTCATGGCCATCTACAGCCCGTCGGAAGGACCAGTCCCCTTCACCTACTCAGCCGAGGCTTTCCCGCTGTACATCCGAGATCTGGGGATGAGTATGGCGACTGCTGTTTGTGAGTAAACCTCCTTCCTCCCTCCCTGCACTCCCCACAGACAACGACTAACCAAAGTTTTTTGTTGCTATTTTTCAGGCTGGGGTTTCAACTTCATCATCTCCCTGACCTGGCCGGCGCTGGTCCGCGCATTCCAGCCACAGGGCGCTTTCGCCTGGTACGCGGCGTGGAACATCTTCGCAACCATCTACGCCTACTTCCTACTGCCTGAAACCAAGGCACTCACGCTCGAGGAGCTCGACTCCGTCTTCGAGGTCGGCAACAGGGACCATGCCAAGTACTACGCAGAGAAGCTGCCTTATTATGGAAACAGACTGCTGCGACGCGATCAGCCACCGTACCCGCCGCTCTACCAGGTCGGAGGGGCGGCCAAGGCAAATTAACCGGCCTCGGGTGGGTGGGTGGACAGTCGTCCGTTTTTGATATCGTATATGTTGGTCGGACGCGGGGCGTTTTGGAACGACTCAATAACGAAACAGACCGAGATGCTTGTTCAAGAAAATGGACTCTTCCTTTAGGATGGAGCACCATACGACTTTATAGTAGAGGGCCGGGCGGGCGAGCGTACACTGAGACGGAGGGATAAACGACGGAGACGGCACATTTCTTTCGTCCTAGACGCAAACCATACCTGGGCATATTTGCTGTAACCAACATGCTGTATGTGTTACCAACCTACCAATATATATTCGGCTTTTGTTTTTCCCACCACACGGTTCATGTGTACAATGAATGTACTTGCAGAGTCAGCAGAAAGGGATTTCTAGTTTAAATTTCGCAGTTCTTAACACCCAAGCACATCTATGTATACATAGCACCGCTGGGTGGTCTGCAGGTCTACCTCCTACATAGTGCGGCAATAGTGATGCCCTGTTATTGATCTGCATGGAATTCAATCTTTTGTTTTAGTTTAAAAGAAAGGGTCCCTTTCGCCCTTCAAATCAAAAAGTTAATGCTGGCTGGTCCTCCCTTCTTATCAAAAACATCAGAACACAAAAGCGAGTTGCTAACTAGGAAGGAAGAGAAGACAGCACGATGACATGCAAGTGGTGTTGTTGAAGATGATGAAAAGAGAAAGGAAGGAAGGAAGGAAGGAAAAAGAGACACAAGAAAAGAAAACCATCATTTCTCGCATGCTTTCGTAAGCCCATAACGCCATCCCATGTTTACCGATGCAAAAATGCGTTAATTCCATCGAACGCCTCTGGTGTCCATGCATCCATGACCGTAACCATAACCATAAAGACCCACCAAGGCAAGGCAAGGCAAGGCCGGGATTTTTACGCAGCAGCGCCTACAGGCTGGCCCTGTCGTGCGCTGGAATTCGCAGCGGCCGAGCCCTCTTCCGGCAGCAACTCGATCTGTCGTAGCAAAAAGCTCTTCTCGTCCAGGAACTGATCGTCGTCGGTGCGGCCTTCCAGGAAGTTGGGCAAAAATCTCAGGAGGCGGCCCCGGTTCTTGATCAGGATCCTCCTGACCTCGTCGCTCTTGTTCGGGTTCGCCACAAAGACCTTGAAGACGTGGAAGGCTTCGTACTGGACCATCTTGCGGTCGTCTTTGAGGAGGTTCATGGTCAGCTTGAGGTTCTCGCCAGAGGCGACGTACTGGGTCATGACGACGTAGTTGGAGCGGTCGAGCAGGAGTTCGCCCAGCAGCTTGATGGATTGCCGCTTTGTGACGTAGGACTGGGAGAGCAGGAGGATGGGGTTGTAGTGACGGGCAAAGAAGAGGTCGTAGTTGGTGGCGAGGTATTGCGATACCAGCTGTTTGTGTTTGGTGAGGAGGTCGCGGAAGGTGGTAAAGGCATCAGCGCTGACCTCGAAGGAGCCCTTGTTGATCCACTGGAAGAAGTTCCAGAAAAGGCCGTTGCCGGTCTGGCGGCGGCCAACGTCCACTTCTTTGAGTTGCACGGCTCTTTCTCCTGGCTGGGATTCGTCGTAAAGAATGACGGCGGCGACGGTGTCGTAGGCAAGGGCCTGTCGTAGGATCTGGCCGCATGGCATGGCCGAGTGAGCATGATCGTAGCCTCGACATAACTCGATCAGGATTTCCGGTCTCTGGAGGACGAGATAGGAGATGGCTGATGGGTCGCCGGAGGCAGCGTTGGCGGGTTTGAATCGCAGGATGTGAGAGAAGAGGATTTGAGTGTCCTTGCGGGCCTCGAACGGCAGCAACCGCACACTCTTGGAGATGTCGTAGAGGAGATCTTCTTGAATGATGGCGTGGATGAGCTGGTGGACTTGTTCGGGGTTGCTCTCTGCCTCTTGTGTTCCTTGCACCACAACCTTCATCTGTGACATGGTTCGGGCAACCTCGTCTTCAACTTTGGCAGGCGAACCATCGTCGGACAATTTGGGCAGCAGGTCTTTTAAGGATCGCGCCAACTCTGCAGGCTGTTTCTGTCGTCCTCCGCGACTAAAGAGAAACGCCATGCTGGCTGCGCTGGATGCGTCAAATCGTGAGATTGTGTGGTGCGACAGGTTCTGATGGTGAAGATGCACGGGCCGGACCGGTCAGGCTTGTCTTTGGGCGAGTCTCAATGAAGAGCTACCGTGCCTTCACGCCTTGCTGCTCTGTCAAAAGGGCCTTTTTGACATGAGAAGTGGACGTGGGTGGAGTGCGATCTGAATGTTGATGCAGGCTCGTTTGGACGCGCTCTCGGCGGGTTGCATGGGCAACGCCTCAGGGGCCCCTCTTAGCCTAATTGCCTACTAGCCTCGGGAGCCACGCCCTGCCAAGCGTTAAAATTCCAGGGTCTCAGAGCCTCGGCTTTCTTGTGCCTATCGTGACTAATACCACCTGGGCACGGCATTGAGAAGCAGCACGAATACTTCGTACTTCCAGGTTCCGTGACAGACAGTCGAGTCCTGTCAAGGGCCTCCCAGGTGGCTTGAAGCTTGAATTACCCAGGCACTACGGAACATTACTACGAAGTCCCGTACCCAGACCCAGACCTGAGGAGAGAGGCTGGCGACCCGAATGTTGGTGGCAAACGGGGACATATAAATCATCCACTGGGAGCTGCCTTGTAGATCAGCGTACTTCCATCGAATGGAGCCCGACAAATACTCAGATCAGGTTCATGACTCTCGGGCGCCACCCGCGGCCGGCCTTCCACAGTAGGTATTAGACCACCAGTATGGCCGCTGTAACTATTCCTTATTATTGTCGCTGTCAATGTCATCGTCGTGCCGTGGCAGTGGCGTACGAGGGACATCAGATGGCAAGAGGCGTTGTTGCTAGCAGGCAGTTCGCAATAGTTTGGCTTTGCGCGCTTAGCAACGCAGGAGGTGTCAATACCGAATGGCAGCCCGAGCGTGGTGAAGCCGAGAAACCATCTGCAAATGAAGGGCCAGTCTTGCCGCCCGCTCCCTGAGGTGTTTATGTCAATACCCTCGGTGATTTGAACCGAGGCTGTAGACTGACTCTTGCAGGCAGATCGCAGCGGAGCGACATCGGCTGAATGAATTACTGCGGGAGAGCATATCGTACTCTGCATGGCAGGCAGGGATAGCTGTTAGCTTGTGCAAAGAGTTGACTCGCTGCCGACATATTCGGTTGGAGCTCGCTCGGTCTCATAATCCCTTCTTTCGTTTGTTGACATCAGCCGTTCCATCAACAGCACTGCTCATAGCCAGACTCTCCTCTCTCTCGTTCAAGGGCGTCCGCGGTCCAGTGAGCACCTCCCGATCCAGTGTATCAGCAGCTTCCTCAACCACACTCTTGCGTCTTTTGGACCGACTCGGTTTCTCATCCTTGACTTCAGGCTTGCCCTCGAACCGCTTCTGCACCGTCTTGATCATCTTCCCGAACCAATACCAGTTCAATGCGTTCAACGTCATGTTACTCACGAGGTAAACGGCGACCAGCCAGTACGGCACGGTCGAGTGTGGGCCGGCGAATTTCATAACTTCACTCTGCGTTATCAGACATTGCTGGTCGCCGAGACACATCTGCCCGTCGCGTGTATCGAACAGCATCGCGCCTCTCTTGTCTGCGATGCTCTGGCCCTCCTTAAATGCTGCCGCCACATCAAGTTTGAGGATCTGCCACACGTCGTAGAACACCATTGCCGACTGGTACGTGCCCCAGACGAGCCTGCAGCAAAAGAAGGTGAACAACAGCACCATCCCGTTGTACCATTGTAGCTTCGAGCCGGTCAGGTTCAGCTTATCGCAGAACCAATGCACGTTCAGGAACGGGCTTGACAATTCGTAGAGGACGAACACCGGACCGTAGTAATTGCAGAAAGGCCGCTGTACACACAGACAAGATGGTTAGCATGCAACTCCTGCCAACAGCCAATAGCACGGAACCAGCCCCAGCCCATACCAATGCAAAGATGGCACAAAAGGAGAGCCAGGAAAGAGAAAGAAAGAGAAGAGAGGAGACTCACAAAGCCCAAGGAAAACACAGACAGCGCCGTGACCGCATGTGCCCAGATGCCGATACCAAAAATCTTCAAGTAGCGCGTGCTCACGACGAGATCCCAAGCAAAGTAGCCACACGCCAGAGCCTGGATCAGCCCGCTGGCCCCGGTGTACCCAAACACCCGCTCCACCAGGCTGCCCCGCATCTCGTACCGCTCAGCATCCGTGAACATGATCCACAGCGCCAGCGTGTTGACCAGGCATGACTGCACGAGCGAGACGACATGCACGTCCCAGTTGATGCGTGTGCGGCGGGTCAGGCCGTTGTAGATATCTGGGAAGAGAGCCCGCGAGATACGCGGCGAAATGATGGACTCGACCGACTGGTAGAGGACGAAGGCGAAGACGACTTCGTGGATGTGGTAGGGCAGCGAGGGGAGAGCGAGGCGGGTCGAGAAGGGGGTGATGAGCGTGGAGAGGAAGGCGGGGGGCGGTGGGATTGGGTCGAGCATGGTGTGTGCTGTGCCTGCTTTTTAGATGAGGTGTTGTTTTTTCAATCTGCAAGTTTCGCGGACAGGCTGCGATACTGCTATCTACGTAGTGGGGTGGAAAAGGTGAAGGAAACGGAAGACTTGATCTGCTAATCTACTGATCTTGTCGGCTCCGGGTTGAGCTGTATTCGAAGCCTCGAGCTCGAGCAAAGGGGGAGACCTGCCTTCCCAGGTAATGGAGAGGAGGGAGGAGGAGGGAGGACGCTTACAACTTGAGTCCGTCGAGATAGTAGGCCTCTATTAGGCACCTATAGCAAATCTCGAACCCACTCCGTAGGCCTTCCGGTTGGAGTAAACCGTCCGTCTTCCCCTTTCGTAGTAGCGTAATCCAGCATGTGAGCAGCCTTGCCTCGCCACCGTGGGGCGATATTGTGGCGCCGCTGTCTCCAAGTTACATAATTAAAATAATCAACGGGGTACAGTTGACTCCGAGAGCAAGTCCGCTCATTTAACGACGCACTCCAAAGCATTATGTCGCATACTTTCTGCGACGCTGTGAGCCATTTCTTACAGTCTTAATCCGCTGTACGATGGTAGCACGCGCGCACCAGATCCGAGAAGTGTTGTTCTTCAGTAAAAGAATCAGTTTGGCCCAAGCTAAGTTAATGCTCCGGCCATCCAGTACACACACTGCAGCCCCTTTCCGCAGTATCTCGGCTACTGTCGCAGGTACGTTTTACTGCGGTTATCAGATCTGTGGTGGCCTCCGATCTATTGTACTCACCTTTCCAAAATCTCAGGGCGTGACCAGTCCTGTACGAACGATGTGCTGTTACGATTGATGCCCCTTGGTGGGTCTATCACTTTTGGCCAGTGCTCGTCCGATGGTAACGGCTATCGAAATCATCTCCGCCAAAGGCTTGTGTTGGATGGTTATAACGTTAACATAGTGGGATCTCGCAAGGCCGGATCAATGGCAAACAATGATAACGAAGGCTGGCGAGGTTTTCGGATCGATCAGATACTGAGAAAGGCAAAAAAATCCGTCTCTCTGCACATGCCAAACATCTTCACTATTAATGCCGGTTCCAACGACTGCATCCAGAATTTCGAGATCAATCAGGTCGGAGAACGGATGGACGCCATGCTTGAATACCTTTGGAGAGCTTCTCCTGGATCTACAATCGTCCTCTCTACTCTGACTGTTAACGTCGACGAGGAAGCGGAATCTCGTATTCTGCGTGTAAACCAACAGTTTTGGGAGTTAGCAAAGAATAAAATCGCCGAGCGTAAAAGGCTAATCATTGTGGATATGCATGACACAGATGGACCTTGTAAGTTTGACCTGCTAGATGGAACGCATCCTGATGACAAAGGTTATGAAAAGATGGCTAGAATATGGTACAACGGAATCCAGCGAGCTATTTCGAATGGCTTCGTGCAAAGGCCTTATTCACTATAGCTGGATAGTTGATTACTTATGTATATATATCCTCTTTAGGAGCAGTAAACTCTGCTAAATGCAGGACCGGCAGCCCTGATCTTGACTGCAGAGTGTCCGCTGCTTTGTGAGCAATGTTGGCACACAGAACAAGAACCACTGGAACAGAACAGCTCAGTCATGGCCTCGAAGATTTCAATCGTGACGTAGTGGGAAACTTCTGCATAGTCGAGAGATTTAATGATTAGACTTGGTGAATGCATGCCTCCCAATCTTGCAGTGACCCGCTGATTGATTTCCTGATAGTGGTTGTGCCATTTGTAGTCGACCGCACGGCCGCTGCTCACATGATTGTGAATGTAGACAACGCATCGGCAGTCGAAGATTTTAGCTCCATATGCAAGACCTCTTCCTTGATTTCCATCAGTCGCAACACAAACCGTTACACGTTGTGTGATCTCGGCGTATTTTCCCGACCGTAGCTCTTGCGAGGTAGGATAAATACCGACTTGCGATTGTACTTCACGCGCAAGAATCTTATAGATCGCAAAAGGAGCACCTAACGCCTTGAAAGACCCCATTCCCGCACCAAACCTTAAGCTCTCGTCTTTGATGTAAAGTTTATCGATGCCAATATGATGGGCCTGCCCGTCGAGAGTCCGTAAGGGTTGTGGTTCGTATTCAGGCCAGCTGCGGATTTCGTTGATTGCATTTTGCCAGCTCGAAAGATTTTGAACACATCTCGCAGAAGCAATCTCATTTAACTTACTAAAGCGCTGTGAATTGAAGAAATAGTCGTAGTCCATTTTAGTGTACAACAAGTAACGTTCCGGATAGAAGGAATTGACAGTAATTATGGTGTGATCATAAGGTGTGCTTCATGGCGGCCCGCTCTGTATTAAACAAATGACCTACCCAGCCCTACGTACATCAAGGGATGCGGTGCCGATGTTTTCTTCCCGACGCCCCCAATTATACGACGAGCTCCATCGCTGATTGTTCATTGGATTTATGCATCTGTTCGCGATACGTCCATTAACATCGCTATGAGGACATTACCGAGGACGATGACTCGAACGCAAAGGAGTTTAATGCTTCTCGCTCCAAGTTTAGTGGAGGAATCACTCTTGACCTGATTTACCATTTCGGTGATCGAACCGTGGACGAATCCAAAGGATAAGCTCTTTGCACTTTGGGATATCTCGGCCAATGGTGAAAGTTGCCGGTGGCCTATGCATGCCACCTAGGAGTCCTTGTTCTTGATGCATTCAATCTATGCATGGATCATTGGATTGATTTCGACTACGACATCTTCGTGTACCCCGAGATCGGATCAGAAGCCTCCCCAAAAGCTCCATCAGGGCTTGACTGATGCTCTGCGCCAAGCTCGATCCTCTTTGACAATTTGGACGTTCCATGTGAGAAAACATTTACCCAGACAGCATAGAAGGCCCTTGCTATGTATCTTTGGGAACCATGTCTATCGCAAACGGCACAGTTCTGTGTTGACATCTCGTGACGACTGTGCTATAAGTATCTGAGTAGGCCATTGAGAGGAGGAAGCATGATCCCAATGCGCGAGGTCTTCTCTCCGAGCATCCGACGGCCGCTTTTCTCAACAAAATAAAGCCTCGGACTTGGACTAGATCATTGTTCAGGAGGGGATTGATTGGGCCAATTGCCCTTGGCACCATCGTACGAAGTAACTTGATACTCCAGGCAAGTCATGGTCGTGGTTCATTGTAGTCAGAAAACGAGAAATTCAAACTAATCCATGATCGTGATCGGTGGTCAGGGTGTCGGCTGATTCCGGAAAATATGACGCAAAGGTACGATGTTTGCCTACGTATGTACTTCGTATGTAGGAGGGAGAGTACTTCGTGGCTAAGGGGCTGCCTGATATGAGAAACCGTGAGAGCCTTGGGTGTGGTAGAATTGCAAGGGTTGGGCTGAGCGAATTGATGCTATATCTGACATGCTCGCCTGTGCATACTCGACTATGTACAATTTTCCTGACTGGTTCAACCTATAGAATTGCTACTAATAACAAGATCCCGATGCCGTACGCCGTGCTTTTCATCTCGTCGTCTACCAAATACTGTCACGTCGACACCGCGCTGTGCCAATTTTTCATACTGTGATCAGGTGTTGGCGGTTCAGACCCAATGCCACTATCACTGGGCGCTGCATATTTGGCCTCATGCTGGACGATAGCTGAATGTGTTGGTAACTCACCAATGGTGTCAGCGTCTTCGAACTCTTCCCCGCCGCTCTCATCCTCATTTCGTGCCACGTCGACCTCGGGTTCGGCGAGAACTACAGCGTTCGACTCCCCTTCATGGTATGTTAGGTCCTCGATACGGTGAATAGACTCCTCGTGGTCCTCAACTTCTTCGTCTTCCTCGAGAATGCTCTCTTGCCCGTGACCGTTGACCGTACCAGTCATGCTGCTGGCATAGCTGGTGCTGCGTCTGCTGTTGCGGCTCAACGAGCTATCCGTGTACATGTACGATGTCCCCAGACTCGTCCGTCTTTCAGTCCCGCCATCCGAATCACCATCGAAAGTTTCATCGTCAAGCATCGAATGATTCTCTTTGTCTGCTACCATCGAGTCCATTCCTGTCCAGCTTGGTTTCCGGCCACTGAGAAATGTGCTTGGATTGCTCTTAACAGATTGGCTTCTCTTTAGGCTGACAAGACCAGACGTGTTGCATGGCGCGAGCACCATGGCATTCAGAGGTACGTTCGATTGACCATTCTGAACATGGCTTGTGCTGAGAATCCTTCGATCAACAGACTGACGCCCTGCCGCATTGGCATTCTTGGCGACTGTCAGGGGACTCCTCTTCTTCAACGCCATGTTCGCCGCACTCCCGATGGTTGGTGGTGCTTTACATGATGGTCTTGTTGTATTCTGGCTTGCCGAGCTCGAAACCCGCTTCAAACTCATCGAAGCATCCCGCTCAGCTGACGAGATTTTCTTCTTGGTCGAACTTCGTGAAAATTTCGCCGCACGAGCATGATTCATGACGCCCTCTAGCAGTCTTCGTTCCAGCCCCTCGGCGCGTGCATTCATGTCACGCATCTCTTGTTGTCGAATGGTGAGCGCTGTCTCTAATTTGGCCACGTCCCGAGTTAGACGTTTAGTCTGGGCAAACAGCTCTTCATGTTCAAGCTTGAGCACTGCCATCGAGTCAATGAGAGAATTTTTCTGTTCTGTAAGCGTCACGATGTCGCCTTCTACTCGTTCCTTTTGAGCAGCACGCTTTTCGAGTGCGATTGCTGCTTCTCGAGCTTCTTCAGCCCGAGACTCGTGATGCTCCGCCATCAATCTGCTCTGGGTTGCAACCATCGCACTAATCTCTGCTGCTGCCGCGTTAACGACTTCGTGAATCGTATCAAGCTTCTCCAAGCCCCCCAGTCGTTCAAGGGTTGTACCGTGATGCGAATCCATAGTCGAAAACGCTTCTTTCGCCAATGCCGAATGAGCCACGAGCTCGTCAAGCTTGGTGTGAACGTCTGTATCATCGTATTTCTCTACCACAGGCGGCTCTGCAACATCACGCGCTTCAGTTTCGACGGCCGGTAGAGCTGGCAAGAAGGCCGGGATTGCGGTTGGAATTTCTTTCACCTCGGACTTGATCTCTTCTGTGACTTTGTCCAACTTCTCACTATGAGACTGTGAGTGTTCATAGTGTTGGCCAACCTTCTCGAGAACTTCTTTGATGGCAGCTAAGATAACCGGATGAGGTTCTTGCAAGCAACCCTCAAGTCTGGTGGCAACATCGAGCGTCTTGGCGATTTCGTCTCTGGTATGACTGTGCTCATGCGCGTTGGCGTCAGTCATCTCGGCGAGCTTGGTGTTAGACTGGTCAACAATCTCAAAGACAGTTTTGGAGTCGTCCGCTAGTTTATCACAAGTCTCATTGACATTAGCCCCCAGGTTATCCATGAGACTCTTCAAGTCTTCCATGACTCCCTTTACGCTAGTCGCAGTCTCGATTTGCTCCTTATCTCGCTCTTCCATTGCAGCCAGCTTTGCGTCGGCAATGACTTGAGCATCATCGTATTTGGTCATGAGCTCGTCGAACTTCTCCTCGAGCTTCGATCTGAGTTCGCTGTGATTGTCGTCCACTTTGGAAAATAAGGTGGCGTCGCGTTCTTCCGTTTCTGCCTTGCTGGTGGATTTTTGCTCCATGTGTGCATCAAGAGCCTTGGTGACAAGATCAGCAAGCTCTGTTAAACTTGAAGCCGTGGCATAGGTCCCCATATTGTCATGATGCATCCCCAGGACTCGACTCAGCTCTCCGATACCTTCTTCATGACCATTGAGCTTTCCCAGGACCTCTGCTTTAATCTCGGCCACCACGCCCTTGACGTCGTCAATCTTAGCGGCAAGTCCTCCATGCTCGATCTTGCGGGCTTCGAATGCTTGCGCAGTCAGGTCATTGTCCGATTCAAACTGTTCCCGGAACGAGTTGATGCTATCTTTAACTTCGGAAAGATCCTCTTTTGTGGCGAGCCCTTCATTGCTTGGCATTTGCTGTTCATCAAGCTTCGTCTTCATGTCCAGACATAAAGACTCCAGAACCTCAAGGTCAGTCTTGGTGAGCTTACTTGCTTCTCCTTCCTGCTCCTCTCCCGAGGGTCCGGTCAGCTTCTCCTGAAGAGCCTCAATGCTCGTTGCAATGTCTTTCAGGGTCAGTTCCATGATCGTGAAGTCCTCCTTGTGTTGTGGCTGGTCAGCTTTGGCAATGACTTCTTCAATGGCGGACTGAAGCCCTCCAAGCATCTCCTCAAGACCATCAATTTGGCTTGTTCTCGCGATGGGATCGAGATCAGGGATTGGCATATCATCCAACTTAGCTTTGACGTTGTGCAACAATGTTTCCAAGGCGTCGACGTCCTCCTTACAAGCAGCATTAGGAGGCATTACAGCTTCCGGAACCTGGATTTCTGGAATGGTGATATCTGGTAATTCACGTGGTAAACCGTTTATCGAGTCTTGCATCTCCTTGATGGCTGCATGAACTTCTTCAAGGTCGTCTTTTCGCGCATGGTGCTGCATTGCGGCGTGTAAACTCGACAGGTCTTCGGGATGCACTCGCATTTCCGATGGCAAGTTGATATCCGGGACTGGCAAATCCATAGCTTCAACTTTGATGCCTAGCTGCGTGATCATGACTTTGAGGCTGTCGATCTGTGCAAAAATCCCGTTTTCATTGTGAAGCATCATTACTTCGTGGCCTTTTACAGTGTCGGCCTCACCGGATTCGTTTCGTACGCATTTGAGCTGTTCGATATCGCTGCGAATGTTTTCGATACCGGCATTCAGACTGTCGAGAATCTCCTGGCTGGCCACAGATTCGGTGCCTTTGTCAGCCATTCTCTGCATATCCGCACGAATATTGTCGACACCATCTTGGAAGGCGTCGAGCAGCTCGCTCGTGTTCGACAAGATGCTCTCGTTCCCATCCGCCCGTGGAGCGCTCTTAGCGTTCTCTAGGCCCTCACGAATGGTATCAAGTATCTCGTCTCGATCTGGGCCGGATGCAGTGTTGAGAATTGTGCTCGCAAGCGTCGTGCGCATGTGCTCAAGTTCTTCCTTCACAAGCCGAACAATGTCTTCGCTGTTGCTGCTCAAGGTTGAGCCTCGATCGTCAGAAATGTCACGAATAGCGTCAAGAATTTCGTTCTTGTCTGTTAATCCATTAGGCTGGGTCAAAGATTTGCGGATTGTGTCTCTGAGATGCTCAAACTCCTTCTCCATGGCATCCAACAGCTCTGGAGTGTTCGTGGCTTGGTTATTGATCGAGAAGCCCTTATCCATGTCGATTTGCATTGCTGCAAAGCCGGCTTTGACAGCGTCAATTATTTCGTCTTTTCCAGTAACATCGGCAGCCCGGTCGACGTAGCTCTCAATCTCGCCTCGCAAGTCTTCAAGGCCATCTTTAAGTGCATCTAAGACTTGTTCTGTATCTCTCCCATTGGCGGCTGAGTATTGTTGGAACTCGGTCTTCATGCTTCCAAGAAATTCGTGCATCGCATCCACAACACGTTCACCCATTCCACCGAGGGGATTCTGCTCTCCTTCCAAACATGCTTTGATGGCGTCGAACAAGTCTTCGCGATTGAACTCAATTTGTTTCGTGGTATTTGGCTGACAAGACTCCATACCCTCTCTAATGGTACTGAGAATCTCATTCCTGCTTACCTCGCTCTGGTTGCGTGGGAGTGAAGCATGCTTCGACATACCCTCATCGATTGCGTCCAGTAAAAGCTCGCGTGATGCATGCTCCGAGTTGCCATCCCCGAGTGCCTGGGGTGGAGTAGAAAAATCAAAATTTTCCAGGCATTCTTGTACAGCGGCGACAATGTCTTCTTTCGTCACGCTTTGGGCAGGTGGCAATTGTGGTGGCTGAAAGTCTGTCAGACCTCGCTGAACAGCATCGATGACCTGATCGTAGGTCGCTCCAACAGCCTGAGGCGGCAGATTTTGTGGCTGATACGACTGAAGTCCCATCCTGAGAGTGTCGAGGATCTCATCTCTTTCAAGGCCAAAATGTTCAAGCGCCACCTCAGGCTTACAGTCCTCCCAAGCTTCTTTCACTGCGATGAGGAGCTGCTCCCGTTCGGCCTCAATATCACGTGTAGGCTCTTGAGGTCGATGCTGGGCCATTGCCTGCGTTACCGCTGCGATCACAGCGTTGGTGTCGACCTGAGGCTGGCTCTTTGCGAGTTGCATGTCATTGCCTTTGACGATGGCATGCACGTGTTCTTTCAGCTCGATCAAACCTTGCTCAACTACTTGAACGACTTCTTCGTGTCCAAGCGGGTTGCTCGGTGTCTGTTGTCTTGTCGACGCCAACGTGGTCTGGTCGAGCTTCTTCGCAATTTCTCGTCCCATCCCAAGCACTTCGCCACGAAGTTCTCGCACCAAAGCTTTGACCTCATTAGTAAGACCGCCATGCTGAGAAAGTGATTGCTTGACGGTCCTCAGTGTCTTGACGATTTCTTCATTGACAACTTCAGGGGACGTTCCTTTCCCCCCCTTTCGCTCGGAGTCGAGATACAAATCCATCTGCGAAACGCTTCTATCCGTATTGACACTTGGTGCTCGTACGAGTGCTTTACTCCCAGAATCTGCCTTCATATCCTTCATGAACACGAGAATCTCTTCCAGCTTTTGCATCATGTTTGGGTCGATAGCAGGTGAGGTGCTGGTTGTGATAGCAGATTTTGCAGAGCCAGCCTCGGATTTTACTTTCTCCAGCGTGTTCATCAGTTTGTCTTGACCATCTCTTGTGGCCATTTCGCGGAGAACTTTCTCGAGCATCGCAATACTTGCAGCACCATCGACAGAAACGACCGAGGGTGAGGAGGAGAGCTCGCTCTGTAGAAAACTCGCTGGGCTTGCAATTCGCGGCATTGTAAAACTCTTCCGAGAAGGCGTGGAGTGTTCTCGATCCTCCAAGAATAGTGGAAGATTAGGAGTTGACCTCGTTGCTTCGGGTGCTCCCAACAGTCTGGAATCAATGTTTCCAAATTTTTGATCCAGTCCTGCCACGAGCTCGCGCAATGACTTCCGTATGTCCTCATCTCGAAGGTTCGTTGCTTCTTGCAATCGTGACAGGTCTGATGCATTATCTTTGCTTCTTTTGGTGAGTGACGACATCTCTCGCTGAAGACTAGTAGCAATATTTGTGATGTTGAGGATTTGTGATGAGAGCATGTCAAAGGACGGAGGGGGCTGCTGAACGGTGCCATTGGTGATATCAGAGAGCGGCCCATGATTCTCCTGCTGATTCCGCATAGCTTGAAGAGTGAGCATGCCAGAGGACGGAGGAGTATTTTCGTCGGCAGATGACTTCTGGTTTCTGCTTCGTGGAGTTGGCGTTTCTGGACCAGCTCGTATTGGACTTGGATCGGGCGTTCGTAAGGAGGAGAGATCTTCCCACTCGACTAATCTCGAGTTTCTGAAGCCCTTGTCTGGCGATCGGCGTTGCAAAGAATCGCTCATCCGATTCGGAGAGGCGTCTGCCTGCACACTCTGCATTCGGCGGTGGTGTGGTCGAACGATCGCCTTTTCTGGCGATGGCGGAGGGTTGCTCGTATATGCACTTGGAGCACTCTCCAGAGCTCTTGCTGCTATCAGAGCGGCTGCTTTCTCGATGTTGGAGGACACATTTGACTTGGTTATGGGGCTGTTGCTGGCCGTGGGATTCAAGGGAAGTGGCGGAGGTGCTCTGTCCGGATCTGAGCTGTCCCACCTGCGACGAGATCAGTGTGTGTTTCAGCGACGCGCTTGATTGAACTCACATGGGAACCGACGACCGGCCCGAACATTCTGAGTATGAGTGAGCGTGCTTGACCATTCTTCCATCGCTTCTGTCGCGAGACGTGTCCCTCGCGTAAGAGTTTGTGGCCATGGCCAAAGCTTGCCGAGGAATGCTCGAAGAATTTCTGCAGGTTCGACGATCTTATACAAACATTGCGCACAAGCAACGCCGTCGGTCGCGCCTGCCTAGTTGCCGCTGAAGACAAAGTAGATGGTGGAGATGCAACGACAGCGCATCGACGGGTGATAGCTACCCAATCTTGAAAATGTGGCAGCCACTAGGCTTCCGACAAGCTCGTTCAGACTGCGAATCCGCGAGCATGACGCCGGTGTTTTGGAAAGGACTCTTTGTTGCCCAGCAACGGAGTTGCCAAGCCGGGCAGCGAGCCGATGCTTCGACTGGGCTTTCTCACGTGACCAGCAGACCTGAATCTGTCACGTGACCAGCAAGTTTATCATCAATCTTAGCCTCATGTCGGCAAACTTTCTCCATTAGTACGAGGCTGTCAGAAATTCGAACCACCGCAATCTTGGCGTCCGCACGAAAGTTGATCGACGAAGACTGACCTTGCTGTCGCTACGCTGAAATACCGACTCCCAGACTGTACATCAACTCCTTCACTGCCGCCATGAAGTGTAAGGATGCTCTAGCCCGGCGATTGTGTCATTGCGATTCTAACATAGCTGTCTAGTTCTTAAGGTTGGCCGCGTGGCCATCATCACCAGAGGTCGGTATGCCGGCAAGAAGGTACGACACCTTGATCTCTTCGAAGCGCTGACTTTGGAGAACACTGGGAATCGGTTGTTTCTAATACAAGGACTTGCAGGTTGTCATCATCCAACCAGTGGACTCTGGCACAAAACAGCACCCTTTTTCCTACGCTCTAGTTGCTGGGATTGAACGATACCCTTCAAAGGTAACTCGAAGAATGGGAAAGAAGAAGGTTGAAAAGCGATCGAAAGTCAAGCCCTTCATCAAGATGATCAACTACAACCACATTATGCCTACCCGATACACGTTAGAGTTGGAAGGACTGAAGAGCGTTATCTCGAACGACACATTCAAGGAGGTTAGCCAGCGAGAAGAAGCGAAGAAGAATGTGAAGAAAGCGCTGGAGGAGAGATACCAAAGCGGAAAGAACCGATGGTTCTTCACCCCGTTACGATTCTAAAATGCGACGTCTTTCCCTGTTGAATGTGTGGTGAGAATGGCTTGAGATGCGCGGCGATGGAAAATAACAGGGTCAACCAATCTTCGACGTTACCATAGCATGTCAGGGTCACGCTGAACGACGTTTCTGTAGGCTCAGCGTTGGCTGCAGGACGGGCACAGGCATATCGGGGTGATGAGGTTCAAGTCAACATGATGAGGAGTTCAATCAAGATATATTTCGTCTCGCAGCTTACGCAGGCCTCCGAAGAGCCCGCTTGTTGGTAAGCTTGGAGTACCTGTGCGATGAGGTTGCGCATATGATCTGGCAGATTCAAGGTGCGATCGTTTTGGTTGGCCCTGCAAGCCGAGCACCTTCTTCCGATCCTCCACAATCTTAGCAAAGCCGTCAACCACTCTGTTCCGCGCCCTTTCTTCGGCAGTTCCTTTCCACACTAATGCTAGATTCTGAAATTCTTCTACCCGCTTCTGTGCAGCTTCCAGCCCGGCGTATCCACCCCTCTCGCTATTGAGCAAATCTGCAATCTCCTCTCGATATCGCCGTATTGTGGCTCGGGCTTCATCGTCTTCCGCGGTGGTGACCACTCCTAATTCCGGAGCAGATACTGATATCAGAGACGAAGCCATTGACACATCCGAGGGAGGAATTGGCCATTTCAGTGCATCTCCAAAGATTTTGACAATACTCTCTAACCTTGATTTGACGTGTCCTAGGAGTCGCAGCTGTTGCATGAAGTCTGGTTCGTTGTTATCTGGTGCGGCCGCGTTCCTTTGGAGTTCCACTTGGAAAGAGCTTGCTGGAGTTTCGCCACGAACAAAGTGTAGCATGTCTTCTCGCAACGTCTCCGAGAGGAGGTCGAAGAGTCCATTCGTATCACTTCGCAACAATTCAACTTCGTAAGCCAGCCTATTCCCGCTTCTCAGAATTTCGTCGGTAAGAAGATTTAGTTCGGTCGAAGCTCGGGCGTTGTAGGCGTTGAACGTGGATATTTGGGACTGTATCTCTGCTGCAGATGCTTGTAATTGTGTGGCACGGTTCTGGTTCAGCGTTGTGCTCTGAGAAGAAAGGCTCAAAGTGGGTAAAATCTCATTGAGGTATTCGATTACATCGAAATCGGCCTCGAGCAGCCTGTCTGGTCCATCGTTCGGCTGGTCGTTTGCTGCCATGGCCAATGCTACAACACAAAAGGGTCGTGGGAGTGAAGCGTTCACTCGAATCAGAAACGCTTTTGCCTGTCTAGCGGATGCTTGCTAGTGGACCGTTGCGTTTTACTACTTTGCAGCAGCCAAAGCTGAGGTAATTCTCGCTGTTTCAAGTCGGGCCACTGACACGAAGCGGATCGATGGGTACATTTTCTGAAATTCCCGTGGAGGCGACCATTTCTCAGACCATGACCTTGAAGCTGCTCGCCGGGCTTGCTGCTCCTTCCGTCAATGTACCTTTTAACGTTGATCATCGCAATGTTCACCCACTAACCGTGTTAGACAATAGTGGCTTGGCTTTCAAATCGGGCCCTCCAACGGCCTCAGAGGCACTAGCGCTACTTCTGCCTAAGCCGCGGGCATGTACCACAAAGCCTTGGACGGTGCACTTCATGCTTGTCTGTACTGATGTTTCCTGATGCCTTGAAGCGAGAATATCTCACTCTCATCTCTTCGTAATTACAGCCTAGATCCAAGCCATGCTCCCTTTGTATATTGAAATACGTTCTTTCTTGCACATTCCTTCATTCTGCTACATCTTCTCTTTCTTCGGCTGGAGGACATAGCACATTACTCATTCTGTGCCGTTTGGCTCATCACTGTTCGCATATCTCCACTCAGCCTGATCGTACATGTCACGCAACGTTGTGCCAACGGTTGCCCTTCCTGCCCATGTGAGTCAAGATTTAAACATTGCCAAACTGCTGGACCAGTCTCGAAATTTGCACGCATCTCAAGCATATCTAGCTCTCTCTAGCTGCAATCAAACTTGAAGCAGAAGAGACAGCGGAAGAGCCCCAGCCATGGGAAGGAGGCAGTTCCGGCAAGACCTAGCCACCGCAGTTCAAGATCCACCTCCGCACGTTGACGGTATTAGAACGATTGATGATGGTGAGATCGGCTTCAACTACTCCTACAGCGAACATGGTATCCCCAAAACAGCAGGCCTACAGCTGCTGGCTCTCAATGTTGATGACTACCCACAGGACAACGAATACATGCTCTTCGCCACGGATGGAGACATAAGCCCCTCTATCACTGAAGCTTTTGAGATTCTCTCGCCCATCATCAAGAACAAGCCGATACGTGATGCACTCACAGAAGTTTCCATGTGCCTGCACCAGGCTGTTACTCGCGGTCAATCCTCTAACCCTATCGTCCTTCCAAACAGCAGTGATGCTGAAGACGAGGGCTATGATGACCAGGCAGAAGAAGATCTTGATGACGAAGATGCTGAGCCATGGTTCGAGGGAGATGAGGATGAGGCCTTTGGGTTTTCAGAACCTCAAAAATCTGTCCGAGTTACCATAGGAAGGGCAAAGTTCAACCACATGGCGAATGAAGATATCAAGAAAATCAAGGCTGACCTCAGAGAGGCGAAAGAGGCAGGCTTCAAGATTGGTGTTTTCGGGGACCTTAGTTCGTCGGGAATGGTCTGTGTTTCAATCCGCGTTTCCAAACTAGGGATTTCGGAGGAAGTGATGAAAGCATGGGGGTTGAGAGTCCATCAATATTTCGTTGTGCTCATTCGCTTTCTCAACGGCTATCGTAACCTTGAAAGTCTGAAGGAGGACCCAACATTGTCAGGCGCGACTGAGATCAGGCTTGGCCTCTGCTCGACCTACAAGCCCAATACCAAGAGCGCCTTCGACGCTTTCGGCGAGCTAGCGCAAGACCAGACGCTTGAATCACAAAACAAATCCTCTGCCACGAAAACAGATCTCTTACCCCTATTTATTGGTCGGCCTCTCAATGAGCTTTTCCGAAGTCGATTCACACGAATTGTCAAGTTTCGAGAGGTCTTCTGCCTAGGATGGACTGGCGCCGAGCAGCTCGTACATGATACGCAAGGTGCCATGGTCGACACGTCGAACATGGACAGGTACGATGGCATGATAGACAACATCGCCGATCGCGCTTTGCCACCCATCGCCGTGGCCGATGTTCTCTCAGAACGTCGGCTCAAACATTGCTCTATGCCCCTAGTGGCAATGCAATTCGCATTGAGACATTTTGTCCGCTGCACGGATTTCTGCTTGGTCTGCCATTGCAGCTCAGGTTCCACCTTTGAGGCCTTGAAGCCATACGTGTGCTCCAACCCACTTTGTTTGTATCAGTACATGGGTCTCGGCTTCGGTCCGAGCATTGAATGGGAGATCCTCTCTCAGCCCTATGTGGTCGACTTGCTAGTAAGCTTCTGCTACTCTCAAGCCCGAGCTGGGCGTCTGAAAGACTTCCCAGTCGGTATTGATCTTCGCGTCCCTATGCTCCCTCAATATTCTCTCCGACCTACACCCACCCCTGGTTTCCTTCCGTATGGATCAAGACCCGATTCAAACCTTCAACCAAGCTCTAGCCATTTTGCACCACCTCCGGAGGCTTCTTTCTCGGTCCCCTATAATGCGAGCACGTTCGAATTGCTCTTTGCAGCTGAGAACGTCAGTACTGGCCAAGCAATGAAGAAAGGAGACTTTATATGTCTTACTGGGGTCAGTGGGTTCAGTGGAGACATTTACCATCGCGTTGAGCACGTACTGCTCCCTAGCGTAAAATTGGGCCTACCAATATACGTGGGAGAGGGTTCCAAGGATCAGCCGAAGCAATTCGCAAATAAATTTCTAGAAGTTGGCTGTTACCCATTTGCATACAATTTCGATGAACTTAGCGACGACCACAAGATGAAGGCGATCATGGCGTTGCTGGATACCGTCCCACCAGTCCGGGAAATGGCAAATTATCTCAAAACTCACAACATTGGGCAAGATTCCAGCTTGCGGACGTGGAAGGACCGGATCTCGCCTTCGGCACTCAACGTTTTGCGATGGATCATCGCATCAAACAGATCGTGTATCATGCAAGTCGACACCATCGCTGACGCGGGTGGTGATTCGGCTCCCGTTGCGCACGAGGGCCGGGTCTCTGGCATGGATGACTACATGCAATTTCGCTTTGCTCAAGGTGCTCCCGACAAGGAACAACGTTTTATCGATTGCGTCAAAAAGCACACTGGTGGAAGCACCTACCCAACGATATTTGCTTGGCATGGCAGCCCGTTGTATAACTGGCATTCGATCATCCGGGAGGGTCTCCACTTCAGAGAGACACTGCACGGGAGGGCTTATGGGCACGGCGTGTATATGAGCAATTATGCAAATACTAGTGTAGGCTATATGAATACCTATCACGACCGAAATGGCAAAGACGAATGGCGCAACAGTGAGCTCAAGATCTCCAGTGCTATGTCGCTCAACGAAGTCGTCAACAAACCAGAATCTTTTGTCAGTCGAAGTCCACATTACGTTGTTGCGGAGCTGGATTGGATACAAACTCGGTATCTGCTCGTCAAGACCGCCGCCTCGCATAGCAAGGGTCAACCTGCTGGCATGGAATTCATACCTCAGGACCCGTCACATGCTGCCAAGGCTGGCCATGGATCAGTCGTACAGATACCTGTTACTGCCATTGCAAAATCGAGACGTCCTCAGCAACTGGGAAAGATGGAATCGAGGAAACGAAAATCGGTGGGCTCTGGAATGATAGAGAAGCCAATTGAGATTTTTGATGACGACGACGACGAAAGTGTAATCACCCAACACGAGGATCGAGAATATCTGTTGGATGATAATTCTCATACCGGTCAAACCCCAATCGTGCTGGACTCTGATACAGACATGCTGCTTTCGGAGACTGAGCTTGATCTGGCTAGGTGCTCGAAGAAAATGCGACATGACGAAGCAGCGAGCTCATCAGAGGTAATAGAAGGGTGCTTGTTAGATAAGTCGATGACAGATTTTCGCCCCGGAGTCCTAGACATGTCGAACGTCAAAATTCTGCCACCGCCTGATGACGCTTCGCGAGCAGCAACCGGCCAACTCCTCAAAGCATTCAACACACTGGTGAAAACGCAGGGGTCCACGGCAGCCCACGATCTGGGATGGTATATTAATCCAGAGCATGTTGAAAATATGTATCAATGGATTGTCGAGCTTCATTCGTTTGAAAAGGACACGCCTCTGGCTCAGGACATGAAAGCTGCAGGTATTACTTCTATCGTTCTTGAAATGCGGTTCACGAATCAATTTCCTTTTGCGCCACCGTTCGTTCGCGTGGTCAAGCCTCGTTTCTTACCCTTCAATCAGGGAGGTGGAGGTCACGTCACCGAGGGAGGCGCAATTTGCATGGAACTGCTCACCAATAATGGTTGGTCTGCTGTGAGCTCAATTGAAAGTGTTCTGCTTCAAATCAGACTGGCGATGAGTGAGAGGGAGAGACCCGCTCGACTGTTTAGAAGCCAAGGGTACAGTCGATTAGGGAGTAGTCGTGTCTATGAAGTGGGTGAAGCGATCCAAGCGTACGAGCGAGCTTGTCGAGCTCACGGTTGGACTATTCCTGCGGCATTTGCTTCTCTTCAACGAGGCGATGGGAGTGCTACAAGACACTCACAGGCATGAAATGAGTCGAAAGATTTTCAGCATGGCGCCTGGTGTCAAGGACCATTGCGTTCCGAGGGAGTGCGGACGGTGGACTTCGCTCAGGTCCATCCGCGGATTGCTACTTGGCCAAATTTCGACGCTACTAAGGTCTAGACGGAAAGACTGGTTCTGTCGGAACTGAAGATACAAAGACTGTATGAAAGTAGAGAAAGTCATATTAATGTGGAGCTGGGCTGTTGGCTTCGAGGAGTACGGCTGAAAGTTGGTTCGTCAGCAATGGACGCGAAACCCATATATGCGACCAATAGTGGTCCGCCGATGCGTACCACGGAAAGTTGTAAGGTGCCGCTTCGGTCCATCATGGATGCATGCAGTCGCACAGCATTCCAAGGTTCGCGGATGCTGAGTTCCGTAGAATAGAACCCAGCAAATGCATATTCCCTCGCAAAACGCACATGTTAGATTGTTTAGCGAAGTGCGTAGATAAGCTCATGATACGGCAGAAGTTCAACAGCAAGTGAATGATATCAGAAGCAACCTGGAAGGCATCGAAATGAGGCTTGTAGATATACTTTGTGGTCACGCAAGATAGCTCAGGCGTGCTCAGGCTATGCGTCGTCAGCCGCGCATTGATGGTAAGTATTTGAACGTTGAAGGAGTCAGGGTTACATGACATGTGAATGTTTGGACCAAGAAGTGGACGGTCACATTTGCGTTGGAGAATGCCACCTGGGGAGCCTATAACGAACCACGAACTTATTCGACCTCCTGGACAATAGTTTGGGACACGTGAATGCTCGGTATTATCACATGTCAATCTTGGCATCCGCTGATGTCATTGCGCCTCCTCGCGCCTCCTCGCGCGGGACAAGGAGCACGAGAAAATCGTGAGCAAATTTCACATGTCAGTCACGGCCTGCAGTGCCGGTACCTTCCATTTACAACAATTTGAGATCTCAACAACATGAACCTCCATCCTGCTTTTCTTCGTCACTGTCGCTATTGCCCCTTCCTCACGACTCTCCTTCCTCCCTAACAGAATCATATTCAGTTGTCAGCTTCCTCGGAACACTATCAGTTCTGCATCCATTCCACAACCCCCATCGAATCCTCCTCTGCTCAGGCATTCCATATATCAGACACTGACTATGGGCGAACCAACTGTTAACGGCGATATGCCTCACTCTGCTTTCCTCGATGTGAGTAACGTTCATCCGTAGCACTTCGATATCCAATTCTAAAATCCTTCCAGCATGCCACAGGCTATCCGATCGTCTCGGATTCTATCTCTGCGTTCAAAAGCAACCCCTATGGCCAGAAGTCGATCGACATCACCAATGCCGCTTACGCCAAATTTGTTAAGCCTACAATGCCATATCTCGAGAAGCCAACAGCGTATGTCAAGCCATATGCTGCCAAAGCCGACGAGATTGGTGACAACCTGTTGAGCAAGATCGACCAAAAAGTCCCCATTGTCAAGTCCGAGACACAAGAAATCAAGAGCACAATTTTTGACTATGTCTACTGGCCCGCCAAAGTAGCCGCTGACCAGAAGGACTACATTTTCAAGACATACAGCGGGGAGTACAAGAAGTGTGGAGGTGACGGCATCGTCGCCGGTGGCAAGGCGCTTGTCAGCGGCAGCTTTGTCATTACCAGCGATTGGCTAGCTTACTTTGCTTCCCTCCTGCAGCAGAAGAAGGAGGAGGCTAAGGCTGCTGCACAGGAAGCCAAAGAGACGGCTAAGGAGAAGACTAGCTCCTAGAAAGGCTCGTCGCAGTCCGAAGATGTCCATGATGCAGCAAGAGCTGCAATATCGAATACCACAAAACCACCTCAATCATGCCTGAAAAGGCATCATCAGGCTCGGGTTGATGATGACTCGCAGGCGCCACAGGTTCGTTTTGCAACAGGTTCCCTAAAAGGAAAGGTTCAAAGCCATGGCTAAGTTGTATATCAAATTGTTTGGCAAGCGTAGATTGGCGCACAGTGGCATGGTTGCTTTTGGCTCATTGCAGAGATACCAAAGTCTGGGTCACTGCGGTATGGTCGACACTGTCATTACCTGTGGGGACGATTGGGTTGGTATAGAATTGATCATACTCGGATAGACTCAAATAAATATGCATTCGAATTGACTAGCCATCCATACAACAGAGCTTCATTCTAGACCCACAGCAATATGGTTGGATGATTTCAGTACTGGTCTGAGCTCGGGGCTACTCTTTCGTGAGCGTGGTTGCCAATGAACATCAACCTGTTAGACAACGTGGACAACCTAGCTCTCTGTTTAGAAACCGCCAGACCGGATTTGACGGGTTAGGATAGGGCCTCTGAACTCAGGGAGACTTCTTGTCACGCAGAAGTAATGGGATATACATTTTCAATGTGTCGTAGTGATTTACAGAGAATTCCATGATGATAATCGATGATGTCGGATGTTTCGACATGCTGCAGTGTAAATGCCACTCAGTGTGGCCAATATACGTCCTCGCATCAACCTTATTCCGTACCATCGGGTTGGCAGCTGAAACATTCAACAAGCCCCTTTTTCGACTCTGGAATGATTAGGCGGGAATCTGTGTGACGCCGTCTTTTCCGACGATCTTAAGCACGCGTGGCACGGTCCAAGGAGGTCTCCCTGTCTATGGCGGCGTCACCGGAAATCTTGGCATTGATCCTTCTTCCCGGAACTCTTCCCTTGGAATTGGAAAGATTTCTCAACTCTGTCGTCCCATGTTCATTGGACAGCTCTTGAGCTTCCAATTTTCTCAATAGCCAGTTCATACCTATCGAAAACACCTTTCTTGAGAGTGTCTCATGTCTAACCGACCCATCTCCAACCACGACACCCCCGATCCATGGGTGATCGCCTCCCCACTACAACCAAACCTTTTCTACCTCACCTTTACGCTGGGCAACCGCATTGAAATCTGGTCCTCCCCAACACTGGAAAACTTCCACGACGACTACTCGAACATCCGCCGCAGCACAATATGGCAACCACAACCAGGCACCCCTTGGTCCGCCGACATCTGGGCCCCAGAACTCCACTGGCTCTTCGGAACATGGTTCATCTACGCCGCTGGCGCGCACCCGGACAAGGGCAACCCATCCCACCGTACCATAGTCCTCCGGTGCACGAACCCGACACGCGACCCCATGGATCGCTCGTCCTGGGTTTTTGAAGGGCCCCTCAAGGGCCTCCCAGCAGACCAATGGTCCATCGACGCCACAGTCTTCTCACCCGACCCAGGCCTCAGCCCATTCAGCCCCGAAGGACAAGGTGGTTTCCCCGACGAGCAACGCCGGTGGTACGTCTGCTACTCTGGTTGGCCGCTAGGCGACCACAGCGATACGCAGCAAGACCTCTTCCTCGCACGGCTCAAGTCACCGCTCGAGGCCGACGCACAGAGCCTGACGTGCATCTCGCGCGCCGAGCTCCCCTGGGAACGCCCGGACTCTGGCCGCCGAGGCGTCAACGAAGGCCCCACATGGGTTTCGATCCCGCCATCATCTTCTTCCCACGCAGGCTTAAGCTCGGGCTCCGGCTGGCGGGGCATCGTCTACTCCGCCAATGGCAGCTGGACAAGCGACTACAAGCTCGCGCTGCTCACGTATGTCGGCTCTCCCACGGACGATGCATGCACGCCCTCGCTGTGGCGCAAACGGCCCACGCCCCTGCTCGTCTCGGACAAGAGCATGGGCGGACCCTTTGGGCCGGGCCACGCGTCCTTTGTGCAGCCCCCGCAAAACGCCGGCCGAGGCGTCCTTTGCATATACCACGGCACGGAGCGCGATGACGAAGGCTGGCGGAACAGGAAAGGCAGAGTGCTGGAATTGCATGCGGGCTGTTTTGCTGACGGCGCACCCACCATGTGTTGTGCCTACAGCCTTACTGGGCCCGCGAGGGATAATCACGGAGTGTTCCCCATGCAGCCAGCAGCATACCACCACAGCCACAGCCAGAGTCAGTATCCCGGGGCGGGACGGGGAGGAGGAGGAGCAGCACAGCAAAGCAGCTTCGAGAAGTACGCAGGAGAGCTTGAGAAGAGGATCCCCGCGCAGTATCAGGGGTACTTCAACAAAGCGAAAAGGTTCTTCAAGTGATCGGGTGAAGATATTATTTACTATTATCTTACGGCGGCGTGTCCTTCGGGGCACACGGAAAACCCCTCTTCCAAGAAATGGTGTTCAGCCTCGCATCAGTGCGTCATTTCCCAGGAAGGACATGCCATGGACTTCGTCAGGAGTAGGTGATTACACGACACCTAGACCCCGCTATGGCCTGCTTCATCGATGACATTTCTCAACAACTTAACTCAGAACAACCGGTGTAAAATGCGCCGCTCAGGGTCGATGCCTGACCCGATCCAATCATGTGATAACTGAGCACATGCAGAATTGACCGGCAACTCCTCGCTGAAAATAAAACCGAAGCAATTCAATTGGAGCCTTATATTCGAAAAGGCGCGCTTTCGTCTCATCCAGCGACGAGCGAAAGTGCCCCTTTTCATGCAGGACACGCCACCCCATCCAGCACCACGTTGTTAATCGCCATTGATAGCCCCGCGAGGTTCTTGCCGCCGTTCAGCACATCGTTCCCCGTTTTCCCAATCCCATCGACCATGAGGATATTCGGGTAGCTTGTCGCGCGATTGCGGTACACCGTGCTCCAGAGCCCATTGGACCCTGTCTCAAATAGCATATCGTGCGCCTGCGACGCAAGGTCACGGATGTTTGCTGGAGTCGTCAAAGTCCAGCTGAGGAGGAACATCGGACTGTCTCTGCTTGTGCGCTTCTGCGAGAGCTTGTTCAGCTGGTCAGAGCGCATTATGGGTGCGAATGGGGTATTGGAATAGATGTTGTATATGTTCAGCGCCGAAAATGGATACACTCCTGCAGGTGGCGAGGGTGGCAAAGAGACCGAAGATTCGGAATGGATGACGACAACGCTCGGGCCATCCTTGATGAAATTATTCAGCGGGAGGACTGAAAGGTCGCCTTTCGGACCGGAGGGGCCTTTGTAGCGGTGTTGTAGGCCCTCGAGCTGTTTGAGCAGACGGGAGAATTCCTCGTTATTGAGCGCTCGCCAGTTCTCGTCGGTATTGTACATGTGCGACATGTCTAAGATCACAAGTTCGCTGTTCCTGGCAAGGAAATCATTGACCTGGGAGATTATGCTGGAGAGACTTTGGCCGTTGCCACCGACCCAACTAGAGCCGATCTTGGAGTAATGCCCACTGACGAATTGGCCTGAAGCTATGACGGGTCGAATATCGAAGTAGCGGATCCCAACTTTTAGTTGGCCGGCAACATCTGTCCATTGCGTAAGAGTGTTTTCGGGGATGGAGAGGAAGGTACTGTGAACAAGGGTAGACATGCCGGAATCGTGGGACCCAGGGAGACAAACATGTCGGAGAGGATGACAGCCTAGTGTTGCGAGATTTTGATGCATCCAATCTAGAGGAAGGTCTATGGTAGTCAGAGCGGGGGTGTTGGCGGAGATGCTGGAGAGAATGAAAGGCGTGCCAACGGTGCTATTCGGATTCCAGAGGAGGTCGATGTGAGAGTCTGGAGGAGTTTCCGGCGTGCTGCCCGCTGGGAAGAAATTGACCGAAACTGGGGCGTCTCCTTGCTCAGCTGCAGCGTTGAACGAAAAGTCGACGATGGTGTTATCTATGCCGCTATCGTAGGTGTATATTACGACGCCATTTCCAGCGGGTGAGAAGTCTGCATTGCTGAATTCAAGGGGAATTGTGAAAAGGTGGCCTGTCCTGTAGTTAGCTTGGTCGGTCCAATTTTTTTTTGGCTTGAGTCGTGCCTGGATCTATTTGGTCAGGGAAGACATTTTCCCATTGAACCATCCGCAATGACTCATTCAGGGTCTTCTGCCATGTAAAAGGAGTTGCATTGATGACTGTAAGGTTGGAGGGAGCGAGAAGGTCGGCGGTCATGATGGCTCGATATGCTGACCAGTACCTCTGCTTCCCTGGAAGGAGTACGGCAACATCTTGTTAGCAGAAGGCGATGTTTGTCGTACAATAAGTAGGTCCAGGGCCCAGTTAGAGAACCAAGATATTGCTGTTCCGACGCTTCAGACTCGCCGTTGACTAGTGTCTCAAATTGGCGGCTTTGCGAATTCAGAAAACCTCCGTATATGAGTGGTCATCTCGGAACAGTCGCGACCCATTCTCTTTGGATGACATATTTGACGCGTAGAGGGCGCACCCTTCAATTTCATTGTGAGTATCTTGTCGCAAATGATTGATGTTTGACATCAATCTGCTGGCGATGGAGTGCTAATTAGATGAGTTCGCAAGCTGCTAGGGAAGCACCGCCGCGGCGAAATGAGGCCGTCTCCATCGCGCTAGCATCAAGTTCCTCCAATCAAGAGTCTCCAGGCAGCGTCTTCCAGCATTCACTTCTTAAGCCAAAACACGTCAATCCACCACTGAAATACGAAGAAGCTGGTTGACCAAGTCAAAGAGTGTTTCAGCAGCCATGGAAGAGGCAATAGTGCACTGTAGCGAGTAATCCATGCGCATGAATTTCACAAATTGACCGTGTGCCGAAAACTGGAAATGATACTTGCTGGCCAAGGGGTAGCAAATCACACCCATCACATCTATCACCGGCATAGAGTATCAAGATGCTCATACACGACCTTTGGAAGAAACGGCAAGTCGAGTTTTGCCACTGCATCGAGATTTCATGCCGCCATTGAGCTACAAAGCATCAGGCAGGAATCACAACTCGTTTTTCAGTGCGACAGTTCGCTCGCCTTACTGCAAGCGATTCCTCTTTATCTCATTCTAGCTTGCAGAACCTCGATCCCGTTTGTTTCAACGAGGCGGTCAGGAAATATGTGTGAATAGCAGAGATGACAAATAACTTGGCGAATAGTTTAAGGGAGCGAATAATGTCTTCTCATGCAATTGTTTGAGAAGAACTTGCGTCACCTAATGACAAGGAATGCGTTGCATACCTCGGTCGATACATTATAAGAGCGAGGGCAGAGTCAGAATGTCCTCCCGAGTTAACAGTGTGCTTGTATACGGAGACTATCTCAGCGTGAGAATTGCTGGTCACCGGCTAATCTGGCAGGAGTGAAGTGCTTCGCCTGTTGGCATTAAATATGTTTGAAGCTTACACAAACACTGCCATGCTCTGCGTAATGACGACTGGTAGGGGATGGTCGTCTGTAAAGAGGCACAAGAGCAATAGAATGTGGCCAGACGGGTATTTCGTTTGCTTAAGTTATATCTCGGCTGACCTAAACATTCACAGATCCTCAATATATAGGTGAGTCACTTGAGAGAAGGATTGAAGCATGTAGTCCTCATCATCGGTTTGATCTTGTGCTTGTGGCCACGACCGTGAGAAAACATTAGCCCAGCTTTGGTGTTGACACAAACGTGTTTTGCGGTCGAAGACACTGAAATGGTAACAACCAAGATGTTGACTTCTCAACGAAAACACCTACCTCTGGTGATGAAAAAGACACCCTTCGGGAACTCAGAGTGTATCGAAAAGAGTTGCGTACACGAGGGAATCACACCAAATAGCTGTAGATGTAAGAACGCTCAGATCAGCTGAGACTGTGCCTTACCCTAAGACGACATTCTGAACGAGATTACATGCAAGCCTCCTTCGTTCAGTGTACATACATAAAGCACATGTCGGCGAAGAAACAAGTCCTGTCCCCAGCGTTTGGTTTAGGCATGGGTCGGGGTCGATATCCTAATTCCACATCGAGAGGAAGCAGTTGCAATGCATACGAGACGGAAACGACCAATGCCAAGATGCCCACAATCCGGTTGATCATCACTCATGTTCCTGGATCTCTGCGACCCGAACGAGCCATTCGCAAAGTCACAGAACGGGCGACTTGGCTCTTCCGCTGCAAATCTCTCAGCGATGCAGTGTGTTGATCGGACCCTGCAAAGGCTTATTAAGTCATTCAGAGTCATCAGCGAACATATCTGCAGCTTTCACTCTTTGTCTCCGTACGGTTGATTTTGATAAAGTGGTCGGTTCTGGCGTTATGCTTGCAACGGTTTGGTTGTGTTCCACTACTGGGTGATCGGCCTGACCCGTGTCTGGCTCATTTTCTTCGTCACTGCTGTCGATCATGGGCACGCCATCGATACTCTCCAGACCGCTCTCGGACAGAAGGTCCTCGTCATCTTCCGCCATCGGCGTACCATCGATATCTTCCATCTGGGTATCAGAGGCAGGTCTATCATCGACACTACGCCAACGGTTCGAGGCTTTGGCTTTGGGATCTTCGTCTTCTTGTCTCCTTAATGCGTCATTTTCCCCAGCTGTTTGCTTCTCTTCTTCGCTAAGCGGCGGGTTCAAAAAAGTCCTGGTAAACAGGTCTTGTGCAGCTTGAGGGAAGACACTCCAACCCTCCCACAGACTTAGCAAGTTCTGCACGCTCCTTTTCCATTTGTCACCTTTGAGTTTGCCCCACTTGTGGACCTTCTCAGCACGACCTAGCTTTTCGAAGACATTTTGCTGTCGTAGGGCTTGCTCGAACAAGGTTCGGTATCTCCAAGCGTGCCGAACGCCTGCATTAGCCGAGCAGGAGAGGATGTCTGAGATGACATACAAGCCTACCATGCTCGCCGCAGTCGGATCGTCTCCTTCAGGCCTCGACAAAGGCCTGACAACGTTGCGAACGATCAAGAAGGCAACTTCATCGCTACCCGCACCGGCATGCTCAATAGCAAAAGCTGTGATCCGTGCTACGTCACCTCGACGTAGTTTAGCGCTCGTGTCGGGCAGTCGTGCCAAAAGATGAGTCAGCTTGGCTTTGGCCAGAGGATCTAGGTAACCCATGCCATCGTTTGCCAAATCGTCAGCATTGCCCATCCCAGGTGCGTTGTGGTCGTTGAACCGCCTAGCCAAGTCACCAGCACGGCCAGGATCATCTTCCTCTTCGTCAGATGAATTGTAGTCCTCGTCGCTAACAAACTCGCCTAAGTGCGTGGCATACTCAAACCTCAGAGACTCATCAGGCGGTAGCCACACAGCTTGACCTTCAAATAACAATTCGGGTGCCTGTCCTCGATGCCTTTGTCGCTTCTTGGCATTGGTGAGGATGTCCCATAACCGCCAGCGGTAGTAGACACCTCCTACAGAAGCCGAGTCCCACAACCATGCCCACTTTTCATCCTTCTGAATGGCAGATCTGGACATCAGCAATGCCTCAAACTCTGGCCCAAAAGTCAACAATGCTTCGAGGGTCTTGTGTATTAATTTTAACTGCTTGAGGTCCGACGGCAATTGCACAGATACTTGGGTCGGAGGCCCTCTCGAGTAAGGAACGGACGAGGTGAACGACTGGAAAGGGTTTGAACGCTGGCCCGGAGGAGGTGCTCGAGAAAGTGAAGTGTGCTGAGGTATGACACGGGCGCCAAAAGGCAAAGAACTAGTGTTGGATGTTGGTATGGCGGCATTTCCTAGAGCTGTCGAAGACAAATGCCTGGAGACAGACAACTTGAAACCAAAGCCCAAATACTTGTTTTGCAGATGCGAAACCGCAGTATCAATGTCTGTAGCTGGTGTTTCTGCTGCCAAAGTGACTATGGCTGAGCACGATTTGCGATCTGTGGCAGATGCCGTAGATACGTTGGCAGGGAGAATATGCACATTGTCAACTTCTAGAGGGGTATGCGCAAAGAGTCCCTTGATAAACGCGGGAGACAGGCCGGGAGGCATCGAAGCAAGGTGAAGCGTGGGCTTTGCGGCCTTCTCGTCGTCCCTTTCCTCTTCTCCATCTCCCACATCATCCCGAGCCGCGCTTCGCTCAGAGGGGTACCCTGCTCTCTCTCCTCGCTCTGCATTGTCGTCGAAGGGCCTTTTCTTATTGAAGGGCGGACGCAGAGAGCCTGGACCACTTCGGGGCAATGAGCCTGGTCCGCTCTTCAAGCCAGCACCGGTGAAGTGTCTCTTCCCCGGTGTGGGTGCGACCTTGGATGGACCAAATGTGGTAGTAGGTCGACTGGCATCGTCGTCGAAACTCTTTTCAAATTCTGCAAGAACTGCAGCGGTCTCCGCCTTCTCGCGTGCCTTTTTGGCTTCAGTTTCCGCTTTCTGACGTTCGAATTGCGATTTCTTGGTGGGCGCATTCAACTTCGATGTAACGTCTCCGAACTCAGCCATGTCTGTCGTCGCATGCTTACGTGCGTACGATTTGCGTAATGCTGGGTATTTGATGGGGTACAGGGAGTTGAGCTATTGGCACAGCTGCTAGTGCAAGGCAAAACAGTGGCTGCCTAGCCGAACTCGCAGGCTAGAATGCGATCAGGAACAATAATTAACGATCGAGGGGAGGTTTAGGGAGGACCTCCGAGAATGTGCCAGCCAAACCTTTAGCTTAGGGCTGCACCCTTGCCCTACCTTTGGCCCCCCACCGCCTCTGTCGATCATTCGCAATCTCGCCTGTAACTCCCTACTTTTAAGACCCACCTACGTTCTGTAGGGCTCGGTGGCGAATGATTACCTCGTCCGCTCAAAGTACCTTTGTGCTACTCCAGACCCAAGATATAGCTCGTAAATGCAATTGAAATTTGCTAATAGCAAGAAAATGCCTCCGTGGGAAACCGATTGCCATCCAGGATTGGATAATTCACTCCATAGCATCAGCCCTGCATCTTCCTGATCAATTTCGCCGAGGCACGCTGGCACACCAACGCACACCCTATTGACTCACTGACGCTGCGCCAAGTCGATCACACAGCTTGGTCATACTTCGTGCACGACGAGAAAGTCGGCGATGCGCGAAACCCCAGCACCTGGCGTGACCCAGCCACTGGTCCAGCATAGCTTAAACACCAGTAGCTGTTTCGTGTTTGACAGCAGCCTGGGACTACTGTTGCCCTTGCAGCAGAAGTCGGCATCTCAGTGGTCACCAACAAGCTAAGGGACTTGGTCTGCTCTGAAGGGCGGAAGAATGACAAGGACCCACCCAAGCCACTACTTCTAAGCATGCTTTTAGTCTGTGCCGAATTTAGCAACGACTCGTGCCCACCCGGGGTGGTTTGATGCCTCAGAACGTCAGGCACGTGTCTTCCACCCACTCCACCCCGGGTGTGAAGGTTGGACGTGACTGTTCTCAAGCTGCTAAAATGCTAAAATGTTACATGCCACCCGCCATCATGTCACCATCGCTCCTCTTTAACAGCCCATCATGACTTTGGATATGTCGTTGTTGACCCCTGAAGACCACTTCACACCAGGCCTGGGATGGAATACAGCTCAGGATTGGGCAGAAAGTAGTACAAGCCCGGAAGAGTCTCTCCTGGACAGGAAGCAGCCGCGAACTCTTGCTCCCAACCTCACGAGGCGCTCTCACAAAAAGTCTCGTAATGGGTGTTTCTCCTGTAAGACTCGGAAGATCAAGTGCGACGAGGCAAAACCACACTGTACTCAATGCAAGTTGAAGTCGGTTGAGTGTCAGTATCCGTCTCATCCTCCGCGCCGAGATCTGACTACCTTTCGCCGACCGACGCAAATGCTTGCATCCTCCCCAGCAGCCGCTCAGTTTACTATGAACGACATGCAATTCTTCCATCACTTCCTTACTATCTCCTTTCCGCATCTGCCTCTCGGCAACGACGACGTTTGGGTCCGTGACATTCCCCAATTTGCTCAAGAACACACTTACCTTATGCACGCCATCCTTGCCCTCGGGGCTTCCCATCTCAGTCGTTTGACTCCTGTTGCGTCGTACGAAAAGGAAGCTCTGATGCACCGTGGCCACGCCATCAACGGTCTGAACACGTGTATGGCCAAGTCCACTCACGTCTATGGCGAAGCAGACGCTATGCTTGCCACTTGTTACGCGTTAACCTTTCAATCCTCCTACATGACCGACGGCATTTCTGATTTCGTTATATTTGTCCGTGGTTGTGCGCTGGCAACGGGCAAGATTCGAGATGAGAATGCCCCCACAGCCTTCAACTTGGCGCCGGATAGACATCACCAAGTCATTCGTCCTAGACTTGAGCAACTCCCCTCGATCAATAGTGTCCACGTCACAAACGGCCTAGCCGCTCTCGATCAAACACAGGTGTACCTCCACCATGAGACCGAGCACAAGTTCTACATCAGCATGCGCGACATCTTCATGTCCCTGCAGCAGTCGTCAGCCGCTGGCTACCTCACCTTCGTCAACCTCTATCGTGTCTGGTACGAGCTCGATCACGACGCATTCAAAGTGTTTCTCGACAGCACCAACACCACTATACAAATTCTCTTTGGCTTCTTCATCGGCATCCAGATGATTATGGCTCCTCTGACAGCGCATGAGTGGCCTCAACGAGCACATACCGCTGGTGCTCAGACACTGCTAGGGATCGCGGATTGGATGGAAAGTGTATCGAGTAAAGTGCCAGAAGAACTGCAGTGGCATTTAGCCTGGTCGAGGGGTTTGGTGAGCACCGTAATCGCGGAGCTGAGTGGACTGCCAGTCAGCGGGCCGCCAGTGTTAAATATTGGACTAAAGCAGAGTTTGGAAAGAGTCATTGCAGATGGGAGAGAAGCTGTCGAAGTTATTGAAGCTGCTGCCTAGGTCTATCAGTGGGTCTGTCAGGGCAGGCACTGGAGGGGCTACTCGTTTGGGAAATTTGGACATTTTTGAGATACCACGGCATGGATGGCGGTCGCGACACCAGGCAAGCATTCTTGTATAAAAAATATCACATTCTACTTCCCATATTTTATTGCATTTCAAACAGATCCATCCGTGCATTCTGGCACGACCACCCCACCATGCAGAAGGGCGAGGCGCCAAGTCTCATAACCTTTCTCACCCTCGCCAGGTACCTAGGTAGCGAGACTGGAAATCGAACAAAGTTCAACTGCTTTGACTCATTATTCCTAGCATCGCTTCAAGCTGCCTAGCACCGTCCATGTACAGGGGTATCCTCTGATAGGTCAAAAGTGGGGATGCTGCCTGCTACGATGAGTCAGCAAACGGCCCCCAATCACCAACTCGTTCGGTATGTAGTGTTGTGTCTTGTCTATCCCTACATGTGTAGGCCGCACTTGCTACAATACCGTCTCAACGGTAAAGATCGTTGGTTTGAACACCGAAACGTCTCGGTACCTCGTCATGGGGCTGTTACATATGAGATCCGACTAATTGCCCCCAATCGAGCAAGCCTTGAAACTTCGAGTATATTTATATTGAGTTTCCACGTCCAATCAGCCAGCTAAGCCTCACTGAGTGTCTTGAGTATCTGAATGCCTGAGTGTGTGTCCCTTGATTCGACGAAATCCACTCAATTGTTGATGCCACTCTACTCCCTTGGAATAGCTCCGCTTGGATTTTGCTCTTTTTTGCATAGCCTTACCCGTCGGGCCGAGAATTGTGTCCCACATCTTGCACCCGGTCTCGCCTTGTGTCATCAAGTTACAGACTTCATCTCACCCTCATAGCTTTCACACTCGTCCTATTCTCGCTCAAAATCATGGTCTCGCTTTCACGAGGACCACAAGTCTCCTTTCTACATAGCACCGGCTTCTCTTCGTTTGAACATCCGCCAAGCCTCCTTTCCTCCCGGAACTCTCTTGTCAGGCCTAGAATGCTCTAGCCAAGGTATTACAGCGGGAGTATGGCGACGATACCTATGACGAGCAACTCTAGGAGACACCATGGATCAGTTGATCGATTGGTAGAGTGAGATGAAATGATGGGACATTATAAGGGGCTCGCTAAGGGAGAATCTCTAATGGAGATAAGTTGCTGATTTTGACTCTTGGTTCCCCGCGGGATCCTCCCTGTATGAGGGCTTTTTGCACGTGTCAACGTGTCTTTTGACGAGTGAAAGTAGGAGAACGATATGGCCCTGGCATAGTCGCATTTTCGATGCCTTCAAGTGCCGCCATCGTCGGTGCTGTAGGACTGCGAAGCATCTTCTGCAAGGGGTATCGATAGTAGACCTGCGAGCTGGACGCGTAGAAAAGAGTACAATTCCACCATCAATGAGAGTTTCAGGCACAAAATGGGTCCAAAGGACAAGATTTTGTCTAGGGAACTGGTGCCATCATCACTTCGAGATTGATGTTGTCTCAGACATGTTATCTGTGAACTTCAGATACGTCCCAAATTGCTTCTGAAGACCTTGCTGATGGCAGGGATCGTGGCAATGTCGTCTTCCTTCCTATGTAGCATCGACTTCTCAGGGTTGCCAACAGTCTTCTTGGTGTGACTTCCTCGGGTCATGATTGCATGGCTCATGATTGCATGGCTCATGATTGCATGGCTCATGATTGCATGGCTCATGATTGTCTAGCTCAACACCAGTGTCAGGGTCATGCAACAGATGATTCGGATGGTCTGTTGGTCTTCTAACAAGGCACGTATTGAACCCATGGAGTTCTGTCAGTCACGCATTCATGCTCTGAGGTGGCACCCGGGTGTAAAATAGCGCATGCCATTCAATACTCACGAGATTAAGATCCAACCATTGGCCTTCTTCCTATTTCATCGACGTCATATGGAACGAACGGAAGGCCGCAGATCGAGCCGAAAGGCATGATCGAATAGGGAATGCCAAGAATTGAGCCATGCGGAAGGTTGGATTCTTTCCGCCATGGAGGTAGTGCCTCAAGACCGCGCATCATAGAACCATTGTGGCCGTTCGTCGCAGAAGCAAGGAACACCGTCATCAAGAACGAGTAAGTCTTGTAGAGAGAGTTGTCCCTGTATCATGTGGTGTTGGAGACGCTTTTCCGACAAGCTCGAAGGTATTAAAACCGATCGTTGCAATGAAGAGGAAGGCTTTGCTCGGGCGTTGACTGATGGGGAGCAATATTTCTTTGTTGGGTTCAAAGGCGGTCTGCATACACCTAGATATGTAATGGGGTTACCTTAAGCTCAAACATACCTTCGTGTAGCATTGAATGTTCTCGTCCAATGGGCTTCTACTTAACATTAGCCGAATCATGCTTGGATGGTTTCGACATGTCCTGTTCCCAGAATGCGTGAATTATCAGTATTACAAGCCATGCACTTCGGGTTGCTGTTGTTCATAGTAAGCTGCGTGCCTTCGTATTGCATGCATCGACTTGTATGAGGCATTGCTCCGGCTGTAACTCTCCGAGCAAAATTCAAAGTGGAATTGGCCGATTGGCGCGCTTTTAGTCTTAAGAGAGGATAGATGTTGACAACCCACTTGAGTCATCGCTGTGGACTTCTATCCCAAACTGAAGAATGTACAGGTCTTTAGCCCAAAATGCCTTGTCCCAAAGATCGGAATCCTGCTCAATCAAACATGTCCTTCATGCAGGGGGTCTGATTGTGCACAATCATCGAATTTGCCGCTTCTTTTGGTACGATCTGCAGCTTCCCAGGCGAAGTCTAGACAATTCTCTAGACGCCGGCATGGTCTTGCTGTCTTCGCGCAGCCGGACGACATGGAATCCAACGCGCTCTGATTCGATCTGTACCTGCGTGTATTTTCCACGCACTATTCTTCGTATGGCTGTTCTAGTCGTGGCCTCTTGCTCGTAATTTCTTTCGTCGAGTATCATCTCTTTCCAGCTGTTGAGTTGCAACCATCATACTGACCTCTCTTTATGTTTATGAATGAGTCAGTGTTCATATATCCATCCGGTAGGTTGTTTTACCGTGCCAGAGTCAAAGATCCACCGGAAGCGCAGCGGAGTCTAGGTGTCCGACGCCAGCGTTTCCAAGCAAATGCAATGCCGCCGGGACCAATGTCTTCGCGGCCACTCAACAATCATCTATGCGGTTGCCATCAACCTGTGCCATACATTTGGGAAAGAAAAATGACGGCATCTTCGATATAGAGAGTCATAATTGTTAGCAAATACCCTCAGATACATCTACGCATGGCGAACAAATCAAGAAGGTTGGGCTCATGGATTTTTTCCCCAATCAAGACATCTTTGACTCAGCTACCGATTTCGAGCTACAGGTTTGGACTTCTAGTCTTCGATCTTGATGTGACTTGATTAATACCAGGCTTGCTCTGGAAGTACTTCAATGGCATCTGCCAATCATCATTGTTTCAGGTATGTTTACCTCTCCAAATAGAGAGTGCCTCTGTATGCTTACCGCGCATCCCTCAATTCTGGCATTGTCGCGACCTTGGAAGGTATTGAGTAGAAACTCAATCAACAATCTTCTTGTCCTAAGGTGTCGTTCCCAGCATCCCTAGCTAAGTCTGTACGTAACCCATTTGACGATGGTCGAGTGGTAGTTGTAAGCAGCCTTTCAACCCCAAGTATCATTTGCGTCAACATCATCTTGGATAGCGTTACCAGCCGTACAGTTATCATCTGCTCCTGAATCGTCATCCCAATCCAACGGTTCATCAGCAGCCGGCTTGTATTCTTCGAGGAAGTCTGGGACATCTTGTCGATTCTCTGTCAAGATCTTGGCCAAGAATGGAGCGAGCGCTTCATCTCCGTCATTGTAGAAGGATGTGGCGAGACCCTCGTGCCCAAGCCTACCTGTTCTTCCTGATATGGTGTCAGCAAACATTTGTCGGGTCCAAGCCTACCAACTTACCAATGCGATGAATATACTCGTCTTGGCCTCCGTGGTCGACTTGAGGAAGGTCGAAATTCACCACGTGCATAACATTTCTGATGTCGAGACCTCTTGCACTCACACCCGTGGCGATCATAATCGGTCGTGTGCCGTTACGAAAATCACGCCTTATGGATGTTAGTAGCTGTTACAGATTTCTGGCAAGCCACGATTGACAACTACTCACATTGCTGTTTCACGCTCAAGCTGGGTTCGACCCGAATGGATCGAGGTGGTTGGAAGACGCTCACGACTCAGCATGTCTTCGACGATATCGACTGATTTTCTCGATTTGACGAAGATTAAAGTCCGCGCTGGAGGAGAAGTGGTAAGAAGATCACAGAGAGCCTGCGATTTCTGAGAGCCGTCGACCCATACAATCTAGACATGAGTCAGTACGATATTCTTCCAATAGCTGAACAAGAAGCTCACTCGTTGTTTGATGTTGGAAACGGTTGATCCCGTCCGGCCAATTCTGATCCGCACGAAATCCTGAGCAAGATATTGCTTGGCAAGCGTTCTCAATGCTTTGTCAAAGGTTGCTGAGAACAGAAGGTACTGGTGCTGGGAGTCTTGGGCAGCGTCAGCTCCGCTCAAAATCTCGGCCAAATCCTCTTGCCAATCTTCATGCAACATCTCGTCCGCTTCATCGATGACTGTGAAACGCAGACGATTCATTGCGAGGAGGCGTGGGTCTTTCATGAAGTCTCGAAGACGACCCGGGGTAGCGATGAGTATATCACAACCTTTTTGAAGGTCTTCACGTTGCGCTCTGATTGGACCTCCACCGTAAGCTACGCATGGCCGAAGCATTGAGCGATAGCAAAGACGTCGTGCTTCATCAAAGATTTGGATACAGAGCTCTCTTGTGGGGGCGATGATGAGGACAAGAGGCTCAGCGCGGACCGCATTTCGGCGAGGATCATACTCAGGATGAAATATGTCAGGTCGAGGTGCTCCAAGCTTTTGAACCTTGCCCATCAATCTTGATAAGGCTGGGACCATATACGCAGCTGTTTTCCCGGAACCTGAAACTGTGTTAGTCCAGAAGTTTGGCCACTATTGTCATAACCTCCTACCTGTCTGTGCAATGGCAATCACATCATGACCCTGGAGCACAGCAGGAATGGTATAGGCTTGGATTGGTGTGGGGATGTGATAACCACATTTTCGAACATTGTCCATCATAACAGGATGGAGACCTGCATCGATAAAGGCTCGGATTGGTTCTGGACGAGTCGCCGCCTCGGCGATGACTTTGATAGACGCCAACCTAGCCGAATCAGTAAAACAACGTTTAAGTTATGATGGACAAGACATACTTGTTGAACTGAGTGCCGACCGTAACTCTGTTACTTCCCCCAAAGAGCTGCTTCTCCAATTCAGGGATTTCAGGACCGACATCTCCATACTCGTCCTTCCACTCATACTTTACAGCTTGATGCATCCAAATAGGAGTGTCTGAATCGATTGGTAAAGCCAGAGCAGAAGGACTTTCGGACGATTTGGCAATCATCAGAGGGGTCGACGTTGGGGTGCCGGTTTTCGCAACACAGCTCATCCCATCGGACTGCGCGTTCCAGTTATCCGCCATATTGAACCTGCAGACTGTTTGTTAGCTCTTGCTCCGTTAGGGAAACTTCCAGTCGGGAGTCTGCAAACACAATATGTATAAGTAAGGGGTGCCGGCTTGGGATATTGTCTAATTCCAGGGCGCTTTGTGGCCGAGGCCACTCCCATGGACGGATTTGTTGACAACTTAAGCTTGAACTTACTCAGGAACGCTGCACTATGGACCAACGGAATGACTAGGACCTGCAAACCCTTCGAAGGTGCTGGAAGATGTTGCAGAGCTATGTCGAGGGGGAAGAAGGAAGGAAAGAGGAAAGAGGAAAGAGGAAAGAGGAAAGAGGAAAGAAAGTCTTTAAATACAAAGGAGGAATTCTTATTCAGTGAATGTGGGCTCCTCCAAACCGATGAATGACCCGAAAAGGCTTGGGAAATGATCAATCTAACTTGATCGGGTCTGGATAATTCGTCAGTGAGCACAGAGTGGAGGATAGAGCAGAAAAGAAGGCATAAGAAGCTGCGTCAACCACGTGGTGAGGCAAACCAAGAGTACAGTGAAGTACACTGAATTGAAGCAACCTCAGGAAACCTCCACTTCACGGATCGTGGGAAATGAGTGTTTCCGAGCTTTGCATGCTCGGAGAAAGCTGATTAACTTCTCTCAGATCGAGATATTATTTCAATGACCTACCCATTGTTCCTCTGGTGGCATTAGAACACCCATTGACCTTCATGGGTCTGACTAGACTTGTGTCTATTATTTCTGGGCCTTTATGCCGCTTTAGAACTTGCGTGCGGTAAGAGAAATTGTTGTTTGTGTGGTCGGATGACAATGGGCGCTGCACAGCAGGGCATTAAGTTATCAGGTGCTGTTACTTCTTAGTCTCTCTTGAACCACCCCCTTACTTGCAATTCAGGTCCTCTGGAACCGTGCTCGAAAAACCTACACGCCAATTCGTTAATGAAGCAGAACCCCCTATGGCCCAACTGTGATGTTCAAAATCTTTCAAATCCACGCAAGGGAATCAACCATCTCCGCAAGCCTATCTGCAGTGCCTTCAACTTCTACAAAGAACTCCACGATGGAAGCTCCCCAGGACATAGCGAAGGGCCAAAAGTTGTTCACCTATCATGACAGGAAGGAGAGGACTTGGCGAGATTATGGGTTTCCAGCACTGAGAAAGAATTCTGTGCCAGGACCCCAATCAGCACCGCTTCAGGCACGTTCCCGAGTACGTTCCCAGCTCATAAGGCAACGAAGACGTTCGATTTACGTTGTGCTAAGAGTTCTCTGCACAGACCATGTTAGTGGGCATTGGCCAACCTCAACAAGCAGACTTGGAGATATCGACACTATGTGAAAAGTTGGGAGATATAGGTGCCCGGAACATCATAAAAGGAAAGAAATGGACAAGAATGGTCTAAAAATGGAGAGAAGAACAGAACAGACGACAATGTTTGATCATGGCTAAGCATTCTGCGGATGGCGAAGTCATCTTCTTCAGACTTGTTAGGCCATCCGCCGAGACCGCTGAGAACGGCAGTCTTCACATGGGATCGATAACTCCTAGACAACTCTGACTTGAGTTCGAAATAGCTAGCGCAGGTTGGTTCGTTGAGCCAGGCTATGCGATATCCCCGCCATTCCAAAAGCTTCCGGACTGAAATAGCCTTTAGTAACATGCTGTGCCTGCAAAGAATACTGCCCTTTCTTTCCACATCTGCAGTCTGCCGGTACCCTTGCTTGACCCCGTTCACTAGCGTCTCGACAACAGCGTCACCAGGGGCTGCTCTACCATGAGCAACCCAAACTGCTGATATGTTACTGGCTTTTGCTTTGCTCTCCTGCGTCATTTTCACTCGCTGTTTCTCATACTCGAACCTTCGGAACCTTGATGGCAGTGTCTCCACTTCGAAACACATTACCTTTACACCGTTAAGCGCAGGTATAACACCCTTCAGCCTGCCCTCAGCTCCGAATGCCCTCCTATAGCCAGCCTCATCATACTGATCTTCGTACACAATCACCCGCTTCAAAAATGCACCTTCGTTCAAGTCCACAAAGACATCAGTTGGAAAAGACAGCAAACTGGTCACCTGTTTCAACATCAGCTTGTCCGAACAGCTCTTACTCATGCTAATCTCCGCATCTGCTCGGGCCGGCTTTCGTCTGAGAGATCCGAGATTGGAAAAGTACCCTCGACCAGGCGGCAAACTTGAATCAAGCTTCTCGGAATGGGTCGACCAGGGAGTCACATCCAGTTCTGCAGCCTGCGTCGAAGCAATGAGCAATTCCATAGAAGCGTCACCGCAAGGTGCCTCGGTTGAGAAGAGGGAGACCTCGACATCTTTCTGTAGCTGGAACGGCTTGAGCGGGCCCTCCCAGTCTGCTTGAGGCTCCAGGATCAGCCAGTCTGACTCCATTCCGTGGCTATTCAACATCTTCTCCATTTCGCAAAGCAGCCAGTAATTGAAGCCACGCAACGCGAGAATCTCCGCATGACAGTCATGCAACACTAGACCATTGCATCTTGGTAAGGATGAAATAGGAAGAGATTTTGTGCCTGTCGCGAGGGATACAATTTTCAGGATTTGATGGCAATCTGGCGGACCCTTTGGAGCGATGGAGGCAGGAGACCGGACGCGGTGTGACAGCACAACCGCAGACATCGGAGTCCATTCTCGTTGGCCTTGAGGCAGAGCTCGAGGCTTGCATTTTGTTGGAAGCGAGTTGAATGTGTCGAGTGCCAGATTGGCTATTTGTTCAGAAACGGTAACTGAGTTACTATTGGTTCTTGACGTATCCATTATGTCTGCTGAATATCTCGAGCTCTGGATCCGAGCCTCAACATATTGTGTTGCTTGGAAGTTGCGATCTCGGAATGTAGCGATACTCGGCTCCCTGCATTTGGGTGGTGTATAGATGATATTAGGCTTAGAATCTCACAGCAACATTCTATTCACTGCCTGTGAGCACCAGGAAACAGAACGCTTGTGGAAGGAAATCCTAGCAAGTTTGCAAGTGGTCGCCGAGAAAACTGCGATCTGTTGTATGCAATACGGCCGGCCATAGATACTTCTTGCTCCTGGATTGCGAGTTTTAACGGAGGTCGAACTCCAAATTAAATTTTGTGAGGGTCGAAGAACTATCAGGATCTTCTCGTTTTGCACTGACCTGTCTCTAGGTTACAATTCAGGGTTCATCAGTTATATTTCTCGAACGCCAATCTATACTCTAAAACCATTTGCAAAATCACATATCTGAGAAAGAAAAAGAACCAAATCTCGTCCGAGCACCGATGCATTCGTCACCTCACATTTCCGGCTTGTGTTTCCGTCACTCTTAGACGCGAGACCATCTCGTTTCCTAAGACCAAGGGCGACCTTCCTTCTCCTTGGAGACCTTCTGTCCCCGGCCCGTAAGCTGGGGGAAGCAATATCCTGGATGAAATACAGTCTGGACCATGGAAGCATAAGCAATCAAAGCTCCTTCCAAGGCAATATAGCTTGGTTCATCTCTCATGATGTCGTTGCCCCAGCCTCCAGCCATCTCAGCAATACGATAGACGCAACGGATGTAGATGGCCAGTAATGCTGTCGCAACTGCAATGCTGAACAGCTTGAATTTTTTGTCCTGCAAAGTCCGAAGTGCTTCGGCACTGAGGTGCTGACCATCGCGAGCCGCACGCTTGCGGCGTACAATGAATTGGATTGTAACGGCAGCGAAGACGGTCAACGTGATGACTTGCCAACAGATACCGGCAATCATGATGTCTGTTCCGGCGTCTTGCCTCTTTTGGTCATCACCTGCAGTTGCTGCCATCCCACCACCGATTGCTTGGAGAACAAGACTGATCAAATCGCCTGTGATGAAGATCCATGTATACCAGATCGGTTTGATGCGAGAATACTCAGGGCCGAATGTGAGAGTGACATGCTTGAGAGTGAGGTAAATAGCGGCACTGTTGAATGCTGGTCCAAGGATCAAGCAGCATATCTGCATCTGGAATCCTGGTGTTGAGAAAGGATTAGCATGGAGCATGATGCGGCCCCCGTATCCGATAGCCTCGACCGCGCAACCAAGACCGAGAGCTAGCATATACGTCCATGCTTTGTAGTAAATACCAAACACGATGTTGGGGATGAACAGTAACGCAAACCACGCTGTGAAGAAGGCATTGGCGGCCAGTGACGGGTAATAGCCATAGATTGAAAATTCGACGGGACAATCAGGGAGGGACACTTCTGTGCAGTCCATGCTGGAAATTTAAATTCAAGATAGTTGCTAGAGAATGGATACTCGAAATTAAAGGAGACAAGATGATTCCCTGGGCAGGAGTATGCAGCGTACCAGAACAACACAAGATATGAATTATATATGAATGTTTCGTAGTTGCCTTGAAGCCAGCGACAAGGGTCTCGTCGTATTGAACAATGCGAGACCTTGCCGCATCTGAGTCAATGTCGCGAGATTAGACGAGGACCGGCTTGTGTTGTCCACATCATGGCTAGATATTTGCCAAGGCTGTGCATAATTCAACAGACTAACAAAGTGCGCTGAGAGCGTTAGAAGTCAATTAGTTCCCTTCACAAAGGTCCAGGCACGCGGCTGTCACAGGATTCGGTGGTGTGGAACACCGAAGTTCTGGTCAGATACAGGATGGACCCAATCTCGCACAATTTTCTCACCGATTAACACGTTTCCTAACGCCACTTAACCTAATCTATTATAGTAGTCGGCTAGACAGCCGGCTGGAAGTCGCCCAGTCTGTGATGTTGACTGTTGAATGCTTGCGACGAAAGTACTTTTGGGTTTGCATCGCCTGGACGAGAAGGCTGTCGAATCTCGTGTTCAGCTCTTTTGATGACTTCAGAGTTGTAAGTTTCCTAGCTATTTTAGTCGCAAACGGACATGGTTGCTTCGTCATCGATAAACGTAACCCAGCAAAATTCTCAAGCCATATAACTTAGGGTTGTATCCCCTGGTGAGATTATGGAGCCAGCCTCGGACACGTGATTTTTGGGGTACCGCTGAGTCATTAATACCGAGTGAGTTAGCTCCCTGCAAAGACAGACAAGTGCGTGGCTTATCCGACTTGAAGCTTGACCAGCACTCTTCCTTAATCGGTGTCTCCTTGCGAATGGAATCCATGACGTCGACTCCGATTGGTTTCACGTGTATGCATAGGACATCCTGGTCCTGAGCTATTCGTCATTCCTTGACAGCCATTTCGCAAATTGCATACTCAGGCAGAAGGATTGTCAACCAATGTAACTGTCACTTGTCTGGTCTGCAAAGATCTCGAGATTTCAAAGCGTCCAGCGGATGCAGCACTTGGGCAAATCGACACAGATCCCTCCAACCTTCCTCCATGTGTATTGAGCAGTCGGTTGGCCCGGTCACTGCTTCTGCATGGCTATGCTCGAATGGTCATTGACAGTAGAGCCAAACCGTGATGGTGTACAGAGGTCCGAGCACGGGGTAGGTCACTCCAAATCGCGAAATACGTCAAGTCCCTTCCCAAACCCAGCTTGGCCCATGCTGACCAACCTGATAAGGTGTGGTACGTGCCGTCGGCGCAGAGTGAAGGTACGTTTGGTCATCATCCAACCCTTGGCCTAGTGCACATTGACAGTGCAGGAAGTGTGACAAGTCTCGACCTGTCTGTGAAACATGTCAATCTCGTGGGCTTCGATGCTCGGGCTATGAGTCGTGTTTCGACAGATCATTTAAAGATCAGACAAATAGTGTTCGTCGAAGATTCGAGCGAGCTCAGTACGTAAGCAAAGTAATCCACTTCTCAGGCAGCACACCTGTTCAGCATTTGAGCCTGACATCACGCAAGGATTCAGCATGCTCCCTCCAACTTCGACTCGGACTTCAAGCACGCATTCAGCATTCCGGGGCAACAGCAACTTGGATACCAGTTCGATTAAACGAGGATTTCGAGACTACAGCTTGTAATGTTTTTCTCGCAATATGTACAGGTCACCGCGGGAGCACTCGGGCGAATGGTGGTTTCATGTCACATCTGTTTCCCATGCTAAACAGAGCCCCACTGACTTCGCCTCTGCACAAAGCCGTTTCGACCGTGGGGGTTACTCTTCTTGTGCTTTTGGGGAGAGCGCCTAGTCAGAGAACCCTGCCGCCACGATACTACGCCGAAACCGTCAAACGGCTGCGTCTAGCCATTGATGATGAGGAGAGGAATCAAGATGATGACTTGGTCATGACAGCGCTATTGTTGGACTTCTGTGATTCACTTAACAATCACTTTCGTGTTGAAGGTAGATGTGCCACAAGAAACCACCAGCTAGGTGCGCTTGCTTTAGTCAATCACCGAGGTCTAAATAATTTCAAGAATGAGGCCAGCAAAGCTATGTTGATATCATTGCAGAATTGTTTGCTTCAACATGCGCTTCGTTCGCGGAAACGGTTGCCAGAAGCAAGCACTGCTTGGTTCACAAACCCTCGAATCCCCAACACTCTCATGACGGGACTGAACGCTCTGACGCTACGGCTAGCAAGCCTACTTGTGGAAGCTGATCAGTTGGCAGAGGACCGGCGTAGCCAAGATCGGTCAATAAAATCTTCCCGCATGGTCGACAAGCTGCTCGACCTCGATCAGCAATACGCGCATTGGTACGAAGAACTCCCAAGCGATTGCTTGCCGTACATTCTTGAGGACGCAGAGATCCCTGAATCGGTCAAAAAGGCTGGGGTATACGATGGCAGATGCAGTGTATTCAAGGATCTTTCAGCCGCACAAGTTCTCAACGTTTGGCGTTATCGACGAATACTGCTTCTGCATAAGCTGAAAGACTTGAATATCCAGATGGTTGAAACTGAGTTTTATCCAATTGATGACACGTTACAATGGCTGGTAGATGGCATTTGTGAGAGTGTACCATTCTTCTTAGGGGACTACAAGGATACAAACCCACCTATGTTTGGTCTAGGTCTAGTATTTCCATGTGCCAGTGTCAGAGACAAGAAAATACCAGATTTCCCAGATGCCCACGCTCGCCATGCCGCTGGTGCTGGTGCATGGCTCATATTGACACCACTTATCAACATCTGCCACTGTTCGAATCCTGCTCTCGTCAGTCATCCACTTTCGCTGCGGAGAGGCCAGCTTGAGTGGATCTGGGACCAGCTCAGAAGAATCCATTACGACCGCAGGTGGACTGCAGGCAACGAAGCCATGAATAAGGGCGTGGCACAATCGAAGACATGCCGGCCAGCTCTTGTCGGTGGACTAGTGCTTTAGAGTCTCTACTTTGAGCTGGTTGAAGGAATACTGGGAATGGTGACTTTTGAACAGTTTCATTTTGGTCTCGCAGCCAGGTTATCGACATCTCTCTTCATCAATGGTAAACACTTGATCTCGTTTTCATTTTCTGTTAGCTCCAATGATGCCGGGCGGGTTTTCAAAACCGGCAGTCTTCGTAGGCCTTGACCAGTGCCAATTTATAGCGTTGGGCTTGAGTTCCACTTGGCGCGTTTTCCTTGGTGGAATTTGGATCCTCCGGTAGGCACGCCTGCGCGGTCCGAAAAGAGCAACAAGGATCTGACGCGCATCTTCCCCACATCCGACTTCAGAGTGCCTAATATCGTTTTCCAAGTCACAACTACTGCGAACGCGAATTTAAACGGCTTGTTCCTCTGAATACATTACTAGAGAGCGTCGTTTCGGAAACAAATGCTCAACGACTCCTTACCGATTGTTGAGAACCACGCCTTGCTGCAGGGCAGCACATCACGCTCGATCGTAGGCAGTGTCCAACTCATATACTTCGTACTTCGCACTTCTGACTTTCTATGCCGCAGATACTGAGACCGTTTACCCTACTCTCATATTACCTCACACCAAATCAACGACTATGAAGTCTCCATTCCGACGCGTACTTGGCGACAAAGACAAAAACGCTCACCTTCACATTCGATCTCCAAAACAAACCGCGTTAACCGCATCAACAACAGCAAAAGCTGCTACTTCCTCTCCGCGCAAAACGTCCCACATGGCTCAATCTTCGCCAAGTCCGAAGGCTGGAAGCAAGCGGAAAATCGAAGAAGTCGAGGACGCTGAGCGAGCCGAAACACGAGCAATTCAAGATTCACAACGTACCGAACTGCTGAGCGACAGTGAATTGGATGATGACTATAACCAAGGTGTTTCGTCGTCAAATGCTCACCAATCCTACTATACTGCCGACACGTCCTTTTCTGCTAGCCAAAATCCACTTGAGTCGCACTTTGAGTTGCAGCAGGACGAGATGAGCCAGCGTACGTTGGACAAACTCAACGAAGTTCCGTTGCCCCAAAACAACTCCCAGTTGCCACCATTTAGGCCTGCTCTGTTCAACGAATTATCTGCTGGCAGCGTGGGGTTGTCAAATTTCATCAATTTCGAAGGACCACCCTCAACTCAAGCAAGTGATAGGGTTGAAATGGTTGAGGAGACAAGACCTCAAAGCGAGGGTTCAATGGGGTCACAGAAGGAAGTCCAGCAAATCGTTGACGTAGCTGCTCGGAGGAAAATGCTCAGTGAGAAAGCTGCAGAGCTGCAAACTCGACTGCAGCTTGCACTCTACAAAGTTCAGACCAAGCAAACTAACCAACCCTTTTCCCGTCTGAAAGTCCCAAAACCCGCCCGACGGAGGTCGGAATCCCCGCCTGGTGACTGGATGCTGACACTCACTACCCCTCGATTGACGTCGTCGACCGTCCGCGAGCCTTCCTCTACTCGCACCATACGGACCACTCGACAGGAAGACGATTCTGCCGAAGCTGGTATTGCGGCAATGCGCACTCAAGCGACGAGTCATCCCAAACCGGTCAACCAGAGTTCGGACTCGCCAGCGATCCCACAACTTGACCCTCGACTCATGGTCGATGCGGATAGCCTCGGTTCTAATAGTACACACGCCATCGCGGAAAATGAAAGCCAAGGTAGTCACCACTTCCCCAGCTCGCCACCTTTGTCTAGACGGCCGTCTGCGAGTAGTGAAACTCGACTATTGGCTGGCATTAATGAAGTTGCCGATAAGCACAACGATACTCAGCTTAGCAGTCCACCTGCTAGCGAAGCTGGGCAGGAGCAATTAACGAAAAGCGTCAGTGTTAGCAAGGGTGAGGCTGCCTCGAGCTTGGTTCAGCTTATGACAGGTGCGGCTGGTGCGTGAGGGCCTCGGTTCAAGAATACGGTTTTACAACGGAGCATCCAAAACATTGTATGAGTAACAACTACTTGAAGATCAGATCACTTTGCAGTTAGAGATAAAAGCAAGAAACATTCTTTCAAAAGGTCAGACCAAAGTTGGCGGCGTTCAGGGTTCGAAGGATAATCTCCTCTAGCACTAATACGGAGTACATTGATTCGCCGCTTCTTGCTTTTCCCATACAAGAAAAATGAATCGTCCCGTACGCACGGCATACACACGAGTCAAAGGTGCCACAAATGGGATTTCAATGAGTAGTCCACATCTCAGATGCCTACTAGGTGCCTAAGTAGCTAGTATCTACTCGTCAACTACTCCGATGTCCAGGCCCAACCTCACACCACATGGGATGCAACTCCGCGTTATCTTGCCGTATCTGTACGTCCTATGTGCAATCATGTTTTGGGGAGTAGTGGTAGTCGCTGAACAGATGCCGACGCTTCAAAAAGAGGGGGTATACAAAAAATGAGTGACTCGACTTTGTGCGACAAAAACGAGACGGAAATTAAATCCAACTCCGCCGCTTAAATGATGCTTATTCGCTTACTTGCTTGCTTGCTTTCAATTCTGGGTATCGACTTTTTGGGGTTTGGTGGACTGCAACGTTCTGTGTCCGTTAAATTTGCTTTTTGCCACTGTTCGTTCTCGTGGGTGCACACCCACCTGACCCGCACAACACTTTTCCACGTAGGTGGTGTAGTTGTGCCTATTCTTGGCTGGTTAGAGGGCCCCTTTGAACTTGACCGTGGGTTCAGGATGCTGGCGAAAGGGTCGAAAGGGTCGGAGAGAATTCAGTCGTTAGGCTCCCTACGCCCAGCCTAAACCCTCTAGCAGAGCCTTTGCCTCGTTCATTGGCATTCCGGCGACGCCTAATGCTCTGACTTGACTGCCTTTGCGAAGTCTTTGCAGACCCACAGCTACTTTCCAACCTTCTGTCTGATTCAGGATGAAGACGTATTTCTTGCCCTCTTGGTCGCGGATGCTGGCGCGGAGGATGAGGTGGCCTTGGTATTCAATAGACTATACGTGGACCTGTGAGTCATGTTCAAATTCAAGGGATGGGAAGGAAAACGGAAAGGAACAGCGGGTTTAAGAGTGTGGAGGAAAGGAAGAAAGAATGAATCTGACATACCTCTGCGAGCTTCATCGTCCACGCCTTGACATCCCACTCACGCTGCGGCACTCCACGAACATCATCATCAATGAACAGACCCTCGGTGGTGATTCTCAGGATCAGACCATCCGTCACATTTCCTTGGCCAGAAATCAGTTGCGATAGGGGCCTTCGCGGCCAGGCATTGTTGAAGGAGTATACACCTTTGATGATGACTTTGTCGGGATCTTTTGTAGTGTACGGCCCTCGAGTCGATGCTGGCGGCGTGGTTTTGGCTGTCGTTGCCGAGGGCGCATACGAGTCATCTGAGTAGACGGAGCCTGACGAGCTCTTCTGGTTTGTCCTCGGTCTGTCGTAGGGTCGGAAGGAGTACGCATCGTCGTCTCTTTCTGTCCTAGCAGATGGCATCGGAGGTCGTTTGTTTGACGAGACATTGCTTGCTCTTGCGGACTTGGCAGCCTCTTCGGCCGCCTTGGCCTGTTGAGCTTTGGCTTCTGCTTCTGCCTCTGCCTTTTTCCTAGCTTCTTCCTCTTTACGAGCCTTTTCCAACGCTTCCTTTGCTTCTCGCGCTTCTTTCGCAGCTTGCAATAACGCTTCTCGCGCTTCTCGCTCCCGCTTCTCCTTCTCCCGCTGTAGTCGTTTATCGGCCTCGTCTTTTGCTTGTTGAGCTTTGGCTTCTGCGTCTGCCTTTTTCTTAGCTTCTGCCTCCGCCGCTTTCTTTTCGTTGAGCTGCCGCTCTAGTCTCTCGAGCAGCTCCTTTTCTCTTTGTTTCTCTCTCTCCTTCTGTAACTCGTCGCGTTTTCGTTGCAGCTCTGCTTGTCGTTTGCGCTCCTCTTCACGCTTTCTCGTCTCTTCACGTGCCTTCTCCCAAGCAGACTTTGCATCTGTGCTCGGTGTTGCCCGTTGCCACGTTGACTTTGGTTTCGGTGGCGGGGACTGTGGCTTTGACTCGGAGGTGGAAGCGTTAGCGGACCGAGGACCTGACGCCGGCGGAGGGGTCGGTTCGCGAGGAGGCGGATCTGCGTATGTCTTTGAGGAGCCAGAGGAGCCACCTGCCGTGCCTGTAGCCGATTGTCCTCCCTCCCCTTCACCCTGCGTCTTGCCCAATGCCCAACTGACCACAGCGACTCCTAGCACCAGCATTGCCAATCCTGATCCCCCACCATTGACAGTGTTGTGGAACCATTCCTTGGCGACAGGGAAAGCAACAGAGTAGAAAAAGAATGCAGTCGCCGTACAGGCGCATCCAGCAAGGAAGCTGTTTCGATGAGTGTTGAGCGAAGGCAGGTACAGAAAGCCAGATCCAGCCGAGGAAGGAGGGATCACAAATATGTCGTACTTGCCATCAGGCAGGCCGCCAGACTTGGTCGTACGAGGCTTCTCTCCGTGCGGCGGCGGCGGAGGGGGGGGTGGTCCTTCCATACGTAATCAACGGTCCAAGCGCTTTGATGAGATGGCTATCTGCTGGCGGAATGCTCAATATCGATCGTGCGAAAGCGTGGCAGGTGCCTTCTCTTCATGCTTTCTGCAAGCCACGCTTACAATGAGCAAGACTTTTGTCGCTGGAGTTGTTGATCTTGAGGAAAAAGAAAACCTTGGACCGGCGCCGTCACGGGTGAAGGTTGGCCGAAAAATTTGTGCTGCTCTACGCGTTTGGGCTCTGGCGACCTGGAATGTTCAGGGTTTTGTATCACAGTTCGTGAAAAGAAGAATCGGCCGTGAGACTTGTCGTTCGGTTCGAAAATGGTTGAGCTCGTGCAGAGTAAAGCGGCAGTGACTGGGGATCCTGGATGAAATGTTCTCGGGATCTCAGCAGTAGCTTTCTCGGGCCCCCTCTCACCCGTCAGAACCCACCAGCAACCCTAATTTTAGCCTCCACGATACAAGGTAAGGATTTGCACGCGTCCTTTCGTTCTGCTGAATCGTGCACTCTCCAAGAACAAAGAAATGTGATCTAGTCGTAAAGGAATCACGGCTGAAAGACGATGCTATAGACGGGGATCTTGAGTAGATGACTGGTGATTCGAAAAGCCCTCTCACTCAAACGCTCGCGGGCGGCTTTCGTGTTTTGCTACCAATCATCCTTGCCAGAGGTCAACACGGAACGCTGACTGGCTCATGGCGGCTGAAAAATCCTGGTGCCAAACCCAATCATCCTTAACTTCACACTATTTTCCATATTCTAGTGAAGAAAAATTCGTCGCTACGCGTACCTGCTGACCGCTGGATTGGCGTGCAGGACAAACAATAGCAACTCCTATCACCATTCGGAGAATTCGTCTAGATCTGCACCTCAATGCAGAGCCGTTGCCACTCACACTCTTTCCAGACCGACACGTTGCAGTGTGACGAGCCGGAAAGTTGGTAATAACAATACAAAGTTTGACTATTGCCATAGCAACACCACGCTACCAAACGCCTGGAGCCCCGGAGATTTTGGTTAGGGCGGCTGGGGTGGGACGGAACGATGCACGATGAAGTCAGGCGCCACAAGACTCCCAGGGTCATTCAAAACAATCCCATCAAAGCGGTTCCAAGATTACTGTACTTTGTACTATAGCATCTCGGCCAGGTTGTTAATATCGAATTGTATACGGGTAAGGTAGCCGCTACACGTGTCCACCCCGCCAAAGCAAGGAACAGCCTAAGGAGTTGAAAGATTCTTGCCCTTCGAGCGTCGTTTGACCCAAAGATTGCCTATTCCCACCGCAGTATCTAAACCAAGCTCAATATTTCAACAGCTTCACGTGGTAACTCATAAGAATAAATGTACTGCTATGAATTTTTGATAAGTCCTCTTTCTATTGCAGGCACCCCTAACATACAAAATCGGCTAGGTTCCGCGCACCCTCTTAGTCTTACGATGCAGCAACAGGAAACCTTTCCCGTAGCTTTGGTCCATAATAGTAGAATACGACAGGAGCTGGTCCAATGGCCACAGATGTGAATGCAAATGTGCTGATGCCCCATCCATAGCCCAACTTGTCAAACAACGTTGGCGCAAACAAGGGTACAACGCCACCAAAGAAACTGCGAAACACTGAGCCTCCTGCAATGGCCGAAGCGGCATATTTTGAGAAAGAATCGATGTAGTAATTTTGTATTGCGTTGAAGACGACGATCTGACCTAGACCGTAGACGAATGTCGCGGCAATGCATATCATCCAGTGGAGCCGGAATTCCACTGCCCAAGCGAACCAGAACAAACCGACAGGGACGACTACGCTGCCGATATTGGCAAGTGGTAACCGAAACTCGGGCATCGATTTTCCATTGTTCTGCTCGGTCAGTTTGTTATACACTGTATCGATGCGTGGAACGATGAACCACACACTGATCAAAAAACCCAGTCCTGGCCCTAGATACAGCAATCCAACCTGCTCAGAGTTGAAAAAGTAGGGCACGTCGGCAAATATAGCTTGCATATTCGTGTATATGCTGTAAGTCGTTGCAAAGATAAGTGCCTGCCACAAGGACATTGTGAGAACAATTGGTTGAACAAAGATGATCAGTGGTCTTTTTATGCTCTGCCGCAACTTTTCCCACACCGGTCGATCGTCCTGGCCTTCAAAGCTGTACTTGCCGCCATACTCCTTTACAAGTTGCCATCTCTTTTTGCTAAGCAGCGCTGGCGCGTACGATTCGCGAAGGTAAAAGTACCCGATGGTCGTATTGAAGGCGCACACGATCAGGAGCACCCAATAGATCCAGCGCCAGTGCAGGCGACTGACGATGATGCCACCAAATAAGGGCCCTGCAACGAGAGTCAGCCTAGCTTGCCTTTCTTGCCAAATGCAATGCGAAGGCGCCTACCCAGGGTCGGGCCAAGGAGAGGACCCAGCAAATACCAACCAAAAATCCCAGCACGCTCATGGGCTTCATACATGTCGTTGATGGTGCCTCCACCATTTGCGATACCAACTGAGCCAAAGAAACCGGCGAGAGCCCGCAGCGCTATCAATGTCCCTGCATTGGGACTCAATGCGGTTGGTATTTGGAGAAGCGTGAAAATGGTGAATGAGACGGTGTACACGGAGCGACGACCAAACGTCTCGGACAACGGAGCGAGAATTAGAGGGCCAATACCCAGCATGATAACAAAACCGGTCGTTGTTGCGATGATGCCCTCTTCTGTCGTTCCCAAGTCTATCGCAATTTGAGTTATACCAGGCGTGAACATTGAGCTAGCCAGCGGAGACACGATGGCCATCAAAGCAATGACGAAAATATTCATCAACTTCTTCTTTTCGCTCCATTGTTTCGGGTCTTCATCATCGTCCTTTGAGAATGTGATTACTTGCGGCTCTTCTTCGCCCCGGTAGCTATTTCGTTCTCCTTCACCGTCGAGGAGAGGTTCCTCTTCATCATAACGCTCTCGGGGAGCCATGCTACTGGGCTTATTGTAATTGAGAACGTCCTTAGGTGTTTGCACAAAGTTGATGTGAAGGGAACATCGCTGGGCTTGATCTTTGAAAAATAAAGTTTCGCAAAGTCACGTAGGCGTGGTTGGTTGGCTCTCGGATCGAATACGAGTGCTAATCGGTTGCTGTTGAATGCGCTAGGACTCGTGCCTTTTCCAGCTCCTACAGCCGATGACATAGCCGAAAATAGCTAGGCTCCTGACTCTCCGACTTCGCGCAGTTCGGCGGATGATGCTCAATGGATGAGGGATCAAATGCCAATTTTCGAGAGTTGAGCAATAAACCGATTTTGATGGAAATTCAGTTCGAGAGAGATCCCCACGGAAGCGTGGTATCCGAACGACGGTGGAACTAGCTAGCTGCTCTTTTTTGCTACGTTTTGTGCCTTTTACACTGGATGAGACGCCAGCCAGTCGGTCGAGAAGCATTCGCTTCTTTTTTCATAGACAGACACGTTCACAAGGAGAGAATATGACAGTTGAGGACTTCGTTCCATATATACAATGGCGTATGGCCTAGAACCTAAAAGATATCCTCAACCACATTACATTGAGCATGAGGCAGACAAGAGACTCTACGGCTGGGTAGGCGGCGATATGCTTCCAGACTCCACCACGGTCGGAAATACATCCAGTTTCCCGAGAGCTGGCAGACACTGGTCCGAGACAAGAACATAGCCGAACGACCGCTAAGACTACGTTCAAGCTTGGTGTAACAGATATCAGAGCCCGCGAGCCTGAAACCTAGCAAACAACTTGAGAGAACAAACAGTGGTGGCTCCATCGTTCGATAACCGATCTTCCGGTGACGGGATTCGTTCGATTAAGCCAAAAGCACACAGGCGAAGATAACAAAATTGCAATCTGCGGTCGATGTAATTTATTCTATGTAGTTGTCATGCGATTCGAGCTTTCAGCTTTCGCGGGTTTGTACATGCCGTCGGTACCGCATTGATTACAGTCAAGAGCCACCTCTGAGTTGAATCATCGACTTATTTTGCTTGTGGTTTCGGGGCGTTCTGAAGATTCGGGTTTCGGGGATCATTTCGGAATTCATCAGCTATTACTGTTAGTGTTGTGCCTTTGCATGCCGCCTCTGGGTTGACAGACTGTTCATCATGGCACCGGCGCCAGAGTTGATTCCGTAGAAGACGATTAGACCTGCAGCGAAGAAGGGGAGTAGAGGTTCCGCTGCATCTCCTGGTCAGTGTTTCTTAGCGTCGGATGGTCTTGGTTGAACGTACACATTTTGCCGGGGAACTTCTTGGGTAGAAAGCCAGGCATTTTGAGATTGTTTCGCTATTCTGGCGCTGGCTCGGCTTGGTTGCAGACTGTTGTACCTTTGGCAAGTTTGAGGTGAAGCTGCGGACGAAGCTCAAATCTAGCTCGGGCCTTTCACGTGACCTTGATTCAATTCACAGCCTTGTGTCCGCCGGCAGCTGCAGCAAGCATGTTCTAGGCACTTGGAACTGAGGTCGCTACATCTGTGATGAAGACCTTCATTAATATGTGTTAAGCGGCTTGGATGATGCGCTAGCTGAGACAACTATGATCACAGTCTAGTCTCGCGACACCTCATCCTCACGAGCTTGCTGACAACGATCCATCACCTACGATTTGAGATGGCCACACTCGGTCCTGCTGTCGCGAGCCTGAGAGCGTCTCTTGCATTGCTGGATTCCAGCATCTCGATTCTTGACGAAGGCGTTTCCGATTTTCCGCGCCTGCGAAACGTCCTACAGACACAACAACACTTTGAACTCGTGTCTGAGACGGCACTGAAAGCCGCACAGCAATCTCTAGCTGATGAGATCTCTCCCGCAATCGAGCAATTGTTATCAACCGCTGAGACACATGTCAATCAGCTTGCGCGTAAAGAGCAGGCCTTGAAGGCTCGACATGAATTACTTGAAGGGAGACTCGGGGCACAGAACGGCTCAACACTAGGCCAAAGTGCACGATATCGATCTACGTCTACCGCCAGTAGGCCATCGGGAGTGCCGAACGGGAAAGCGCTGCAATTGAAACGATTGCAACAGAAGAAGGACCAACTACAATTTGCAATTGAGAAACTGGAGCTGCAGAGTAAACAGAAGGAACGTGAGCTAAGAAAGAGCATGGCTTTCATCAAAGATGAAGGATGAGGACTCCACCCTTCTACTAACATCAAAGAGACCAGATTTCCATCATTACTAGGCCATAAGCTGCCACAGCGTTGTCCTCGAGGCAGCTCCATTCGCTCACCACGTTCGTGAAGTGTTGACTAGCGCAATGCTAAGCTGAGCAGGACCATTTTCGTCGAATCTATTCTTGAGTGCAGAGCTTCAGCCGCCAGGGGGCCGTACACTAAATTTTGCTTCGCGCACCCCAAGAAGCTGAGCGTAGTACGAGAGTAGTCAAAGGACAGGCGAGGAATTAAAGATCCATATTACACCCTCTAACATTACGTTGCTCGTTCGGTAGAATACGAATTGAAATGCAGGGACCGCTTCCCTGTGTATAGTCTGGGGTTCTTATCTTAGGTTATCCGTTATCGACAGGGTTACACATGCATAAACGAGGTTCCTGGCGATCTGATCTAATACTGGAGCGTGGACTAGTAATAACAGGAACATGTAGCGCAGCGCAGCATGAGACGAAGATTCTTGATAGTTGATTTTTCTAGTAAATACAAATCTCTAGCATCACGTTTCCCTTTAGATTACGAAGGATGTACGACGCACCCCGGACGTAACATTTCTCGTTAAGTAGCGAGCCTAATGAGCCTCGGCGAACTTTTCGGGTGGCATGCATGTGCTGGATGCTAGCTTCATTCGACCAAACCTGGGGCAGGCCGTGCCAGGAACAGGTTAGCTTAGCGTTATTATTCCGGGCCACCTTCGTATTTTGTCCAGTCCAAGTTTGTTCCAGCCGCAGGAAGCCGAAAGCGACGTCAGAGTTTGCCAACGGGTCAAATGACCTGCTGATTCTGATGAGGCCCGCGAGAAACGCGTTGTTAAGTGAGGGGGCTGCCCATCCGTCTGATGCCGTCTGATGCTATTCGAGCTTCTCATCTACTGCTTCAACTTCGAAATTTTGGTGATTTCACACCTAGGTAGAAAGTCCAACTTGAGCTCCTTCCACAATGCGGCTGGTTTCCGCATTTGCAGCTGCCACAGCATTCCTTCCTCTTTTCGCTGATGCCTCTCGGTTGACCCCGCCAGTGCTCCCGTTAGTCGTGAGGAATCCGTATTTGAGCACATGGCTCGCCGATGCCCGGGGCAAACCCTGGGAGCAATGGCCTATGTTCTGGACGGGCGGGCACGTAGGCTTCTCGGTGCTAGCTAGTCTTCCTGACCAGCGGACTTCATACCCGCTGCTCGGCAGACCTCAAGACTCACTTGATCCGCATGATGAAGGGTACAATATCTCCTACCCGACGTTTTTAGGTACGAACTACGATGCCTCCACAACGAACCTGAGCTACTCAATACACTCTCACGAGTCCCAAGAAAATCTTGAAATTACGCTGTCCTTTCTCTCACCAATTACCCCCACGTCTACGCTGAGGCAATCTATACCTGCGGCGTACCTCAATGTCTTCGTGACGGGTGATGTTGACGTGGATATCTACGTTGACATCAATGGACAATGGGTGAGCGGAGATCGAGGGAAGAAGATAGTATGGGATCTCGAACACACCCCCTTTGACGACGTGGATGAGCACGGATTGAAAACATGGCTCTTCAAAAGAGATGTTGAGCAGTTGTTTACAGAAGTTCGAGATCAATCAGAATGGGGCACACTGTGTTTCTCTGCTCCGTCAGATGTGCGGCATGAGGCCGGAATATCTGCCCAACTAAGACAAAGGTTTTCAAGAACGGGCACTCTACAGAATATTATGGACCACCGCTATCGGGGCATTATGGATGATGAGCCGGTTTTTGCGTTTGCCAAATCTTTCAAGGCCAACGATACCAGCTCGAACTCACATCATGGTACCAAGAACGTCATGTTCACAATCGCTCACCTTCAAAACCCGGTTGTCCAATTTGCTGCGGCCCGAGGACTGACCTATCTGCGACCATTATGGGCGACTGAGTTACCCACCCCCAAAAGTCTGATTACGTTCCACTGGCGGGATTTCATTCATGCTCGCAAACTTGCCGACAAATACTCTGCCCAGCTAGCAGTTGACGCCTACAAGTCGGGGGCGGAAGATTACGTCGACATCGTGGCTCTATCTGCCAGGCAAGTCATGGGTGCCACACATTTTCTAGGCACTCCTGAAGACCCGTTGCTTTTCATGAAAGAAATTTCGTCCGATGGCAACACACAGACGATTGACGTGATATTCCCAGCCTTCCCATTCTTCTTGTACACCAACCCGCGGTGGTTGGCTTACCTGCTGGAACCACTGATCGAGCACACGCTGAGTGGTCAGTATCCAAATAAATATGCCATGCATGACATTGGTGCTCGATATCCGAATGCAACTGGCCATCCAGATGGTAGAGATGAATACATGCCGGTCGAGGAATGTGGAAATATCCTAATCATGGGTTTGGCACTCGCCAACTCAATCAGGTATGATACAAACAGATCTGTCGATTCATTGTGGCAGCAAAGTCCAAGTTATTTGGAGGGTAATGATGACAAGATTTTCCCCCTCAACGTGGGCACAAGCGCTGGTATTCAATACATTGATGAGCCATGGACCGGTGGTGAGCAATCATTGAAAAAGGCCAGGAAATGGTTGCTGCGAAGCTATCGCCTCTGGAAGCAGTGGACAAGCTATCTCGTCGAATTCAGTCTTCAGCCTGAGAATCAGCTCTCAACCGATGATTTCGCCGGCTGGCTTGCATTGCAGACAAACTTAGCACTGAAAGGCATTACCGGTATCAGAGCTATGGCTGGTTTGGCGGAAATCGCTGGCTTCGAAAACGACGTCAAGCAGTATGAAAATATCTCGAGAGTCTACATCGAAGAATGGGAGAAATATGGCATCTCAAGAGACAAGACCCATGCAAAACTTGCCTACAACTGGTTCGGTTCCTGGACGACAACTTACAACCTGTACGCGGATAGTCTGCTATGTTTTCATCTCGAGAATCATGGTTCAGAAGATGCTAGCACCATGACAGGCGATCAGAAGCCTATTGGTGGAGGCACAAAGGGAGGGAAGCATTCTGGCTTCGTTCCGCGGCATATTTACCAAATGCAATCAGACTGGTACTACGCTGTGAGGCAAAAATATGGACTACCTCTGGACTCGAGGCATCTATACACTAAGACTGACTGGGAGTTTTTCTCCATGGCTGTTGCTGCTCCGCGAGTACGAGCAAGTATCCTCGAAAGTGTTGCAAAATGGGTCAATGAAACAAGCACTGATCGACCACTGACCGATCTGCACAGTACTGAGGGAACTGGTGGCTTTCCTGGACCGAACTTCTTTGCACGACCTGTGATTGGAGGTCATTTTGCACCCTTGACACTAGAAAGGGCTTGTGGTGGCAAGGCAATGGCAGGACTGAGCTTTTTGAACGATGGCGTGGTTGACCGAGAAGTTCAGATGGATGTAGCAGGTCTGTTGGAACTGGAAGCTCTCGAGGAATGGATCAGCTCGGAAGAATTGTGAGGTTGTTCCAGTTTTAAGGACATTCGCATAGAATAAAGTCCGGGCTAACGAGGGGTTTTGCCCGCCACAATTTGTCATGATTTACAATGCATCTAAGACTTAGCTGAGAACACACCAACTTATCATGCAAGCTCTCCTCCTCTTCAACGAATACCCTTCCCATTCGATCTTTGTGAAACAGTTTCTACTGATTACAAACTGCGCTCGACTGAATTTTCGTTACAAGGACATCGTCCTCATGTCGACATGTTCTATATGATCAAGTCCTAAAGGTGTCTTTTCTCCAAAGTCTCCTTGCTTTGCCCCTGGTCGGTTACTGTATGTGCAAATGACCTACAACTCCGAAGTAGTCTTCACAGGGAGCCACAGGCGCGGTGACGCGTTTGCGCTGAACGTATTTGTCGACTAAAAGGAACTTGACAAGAGTAGCCCTAACGAGATGTATGGATCAAGATCGGTGCCTCGTCGAAGTAATGTTGAAAGTCTGTCACCACTCCATGTGTCTTCCGACGTCACAGATTTATGACATCGGAGTGCGCTGTGGAGTAGCATTGGTGAGAATGCTCGACAACAGACGCATACAGAATGCCAGCCATCGTAGCATGGACGGAGTCACGACTTCAATTGGCTTGCCGCTTTGTAGAAAGAAGCAAGAGTGGGTTGTTCCGTACTATCCCAGGTAGAGTCTATTTTACTGTTATACAACATCTCAAAAGCGATTCCAGCTCGAGGACTAAGGTAGCCCTGCCCAACTCATCACCTCTGCTTTGCTTCGGGTATCAACGTTGGTAGGATATCGTCCAGGTGCTTCAGCACACCTGCGTGATCGCAGTCCTCGAGCTCTCGCAGTTCAGCATGAGGCAAACGAGCCACCATATACCTAATCATGCTTATTGGTGCGTTGATGTCTTTAGTGCCATGCCACAGGTAGATCTTGTCGTAGTCTATGTCTTCAAACTTGAGACCCCAGTCGTGCGACAGCAGCCACGCTTCATGGACAGCACCGAGTGATCCTTGCGTGAAGCCATCGAAGACCATGCGAAGTAGTCTTTGTCTCCTTTGAGGGATGGTGAGGTTGTCCTCGTCCGAGTTTGGGGCAGCAGACGTTGCCATGGAAGCCATACTCCGAGTTTTGTTTTCATTTGTCATTTGCTTCTCCTTTTCTTGTCGCTCCGCTGCCTCCTGCTTCTCCAACGCCTGGTCAATCCACTTTCCTACCGTTGCGGTTCCAGCGACCCATCTAGCCATCCCCACAACCACGTCTGTCACGAATCTCAACGGCCTTGGACACCAAGTCACCATCAAATCCGTCGCTTTCGACCACCAAGGCATATTCTCCCTTCCCGCTTCCCAAGGCGGCGCTCCCATCGTCACGCCTACATTACTCACCATGCCCTTTGGCAGCGCCTTGGCGCACGCCAATGCATAAGGACCACCGCCTGAACAGCCCACAATGGCAAAACGAGTCAAATTGAGGTGCTGTGCGAGAGCTTGCACATCAGCGGGCCAGTCCGCGATTTGGCGATTCGGCTGGAATGTAGATTGGCCAAACCCTGGACGATCAGGCGCAATGACCTGGATGTTGTGCTGACGAGCGGCGCGGTCGACGGCGTAGGCTTCGAGGCGAGAGGCTGGGAAGCCATGGAAGTACAGCAGCGCCGGATATGGGGATGAATGAGAGCCGAATATCCCGTAGCCAAGGACGCGGCCCGATGGAAGAGTAAGAAGCTGGGTGTCGTTGGGGATGTTCGGCTGAGACATTAGTGAGGAATTGTGACGGTAATGCGACAAAGACACCCTCTTGACGAGTTGCCCTTCTGTGATGGAGATAAATTGACGTATCAACATGGGTGTGATAGGTGTCACGGTAGGTAATGGTCACGATTTGTCGAGCAATGGTAGTCAGGGCATTCCGTGGGATGTTTTCAATATCGCTATATAAGTTCCCACTTCATCCTGTACGTGGTGAATAGCTCAAGGCATCTGGATTGTCTTCTATCTTCTGGTGTTTCTTTTCATAAGGGTGCCGTGCTCATTGAACCGGTATATGCTCCGAAAAACAGGGTTACATCTAGCATGATGCTCCTGCGGGTAGTATTCGTTCCGGTACCCCGTGATTTCGTTGCACCTTTCGATCCCTACGACCTTCCCGCTCTAGTATTATTTTCGCTACCTAAGTAGTATGCTTCGTACCGTTACGTCTTAGTACAACCATGTCGTCCCCTGAATTCAATGCACGAGCCACGCGAACTCACGCCGAAAGAAGAGGTGTTAGTTTCGATCGTCCTAACTGACGTGGTCTAGTCCAAGTCTTCTTTTCCTCGTCTATGGGCTTGAACAGATTCTTTGCATTTTGACTACGTGATTTATCAACGACTTACACCGTCATGTGAAGTCACTTGGAAAGGACGAGGGGTCTTCAAATCACATCTGCAAATCAGAAGTGGCACATTCCGATGGAGATAACGAAAAGAGGCGCCGTACTGCCTATGATCTTGCTAATTGACACTGCTTGCATACTTGTCTGCGACTGATACTCCCTGACCGGCCTCCTCGTTGGCAATACAGAGGTCTCAATGACGCCCGGATTGATGCTCTCCTACAAAGGAAGGGTCAAGTCGGCTCTGACCCAGACCTGTTTCCTTGGACATGCTTGTCAAGAACATGGCTGGATCTGTGCTGCGAACTGTGTAGCGAATATCAAAATATAGTGAGGTCAAACTAACAGACCGATAACATCGATGCATAACTGCTGTCAGAGTGCTAGTGTCTGGACTGCTGAGGGGGTTATTGACTAAACGATGCTCGGTGAAGTAAAAGTGAAATTTGTCTTTTCTCGTGACAATTTTGTCATTCATCAGGTTTCTGGTCTCATGTCGCAACTCTGCGATCTGATCTTTTCCGAAATACGAGTTATTTCTACATTTCAACTACTTCATCCACAGCAGAGGACTTTCTTCCAACAGGCAGCTTCCCTTTTGGTGGTTATGGCCTTGAAAATGGTGTCTCCGCCGGAACAGCTTCCTACAAAATCACCACCAATCGACAGTATTACCTACATCGAGGGGCCTTTGACTGAATTTCCACCTTCCTTATATCGAGATGTGAAAGAGCATATCATTCGAGGCGGAGACATTGATTTTTGCCATACAGAATGGTCTCCGGACGAAGGCCCCTACGACGGACGTGTTCCAATTTCGGAATTCTTTTCCAACGAAGAACCCAAGATACCAATCTACCCAAGTCGTTTCTCTTACGGCCGGTGGGATGAAATCCTTGTGGCAACTTTACCACACCGCTCTACTCCGGTCATACTGTGTCCCGCATGGTTTCTTATATCCCCTGTAACGCCCTGTCCTAAATGGCACATTTGGGCCCCTTTCCAATCATCGGACTACGACTCCATAACGTTCAAGGCAGATGTAGTCTGCAGTTTTAAGAGAAACGACTCGACTTGCAAGCACAGCGACGTGGATGACAATAACAACGTCAACAGATCAAACGCAGGCAATGAATCTCGAATGACCAATGATAGTTGTTCTCAGCAAAAACCGTCTCTCAAGCGCAAGCTTGGTCTTGCACCAGGAGAAAGTGAGCTGAACTTGACTACCGGTGATAAGGTTGGCCAGTCGATCAATAAATCCCGAAGCGATGCCAAAAGTCGGAATTCAAAACAATCAGGACATAAACAAGGAAGAAGGGACCCAGATGATTCCGAACACTCTGCTGCTAGGAAGAGGTCGAAAGTACAAATGTCCGAGCCTTCTACCAAGGCTGGCTCTGAATACATTTCCCAGACTTCTCTAAACAAGGCCGGCCAGACCACTCTACCAGCGCGCGCCCACAACACTACTGCCAAAGCAAGCACGGCCGACCGCCATCCTACCCCTCCACTACCTTCGATATCCAAAACTCCAGCCTTCCTCCCAGACGTGAGTGATAATTCTAAGGTAGGGCATGAGCACAGGGTTACCTTCGTCTTCAAAGATCTTGAGGGCGAAACTGCCGAAGAGGTAGGGATGGATGAATGTATTACCGCCAGGGACTTCTTCGACGCCGCTTGCGCGTGTGAAATTATCGAACCGGACACCAGGCTGCTGGTTACGAAGGTGGGCCGCGAGAAAGAGCGCCGAATCAGAAAGGACAATGAGAAGGATTATCAGAAGAAAGTTCTCGGTGTATTGAGGCAGGTTCAGCAGGACACCTCTTCCGGTCAGTCCATCGAAGTCACCGTAAAGAAGCTGATGTGAGTCTGCATGAGGATTGTGAGTGGCAAGGCAATTGTTGACGACATTCAATATGTTCTCCAATATGCACCTTCGGCCAGGTGATAACCAATTCGGTGTCAATCGCTGAGGGTACATGGAATATACGAGCTTCAAATACTCTCGTTAGCATGATTGCAACAGGTTGACATGGACGCTGTGCTAGAGTTCGAAAGCGTCTGTACATGAGATCTTATCGGACATTCGCGTCCGACACCAGTCGTCAAATAACAGCAGAAAATCAAACGCTCTTTCCATCTCCTTGTCTTGAAAGAGGCATGTAGTACTTGGTTTCCGGTCATTCGATTGCGGTTTCGGGAAAAATTGTTTTCGTTTTCTGCGTGACCTGTGAGAGCAGCGGGCACTGATCCTGACTTTAAGCATTACGAAGATTAGAGCTGCATTAAAGCTACATCTTCATCTGGCCAGTTATGTAACATCGGCAGAGCAAGGTGGTTTGCGCCGAGAAGTAGTGGAAGGGAGTCCCATTATCGAAATGAAGTGAGATTGTGGATGTCAAATTTCAGAGCTTTGCCCGAGTCGTTCTCTCGTAGGCCTTAAGCCGCTCTTCCTCCCGCTCTTCTCCAAAGGCTTTCATCCTGTTGGTTTGTTCATACACCAGCTCGTCACTCACACCCATGCTTCCCAGCTCGACGGAGCGCCATTCAAGAGGACTGCGTTTTGCTATGCACCAAGCTCCTTCTTCACTTCTTGTGAGATTTTGTCGTACAGCCCGTGACAAAAAGTCGGCCCATTGACTAATACAGTCCGACCCGGTCTCTGTGGTTGGGAATATGATGGCAAAGCAGTGCGGCTGTCCTTCATATCCAACAAAGGTGACATTGCCACCACCTTCGTAAATCCTTCGGGCAACCACTGTAATTTCGTCTTCGATTCCTTCATTTCCGGTGCACATGAAGACCGGCGGAGCGCCTTTCCACATCTCGCTGGTTGCAGAGATTGGCGCACAGAGTGGGTGCAGCATTGTTGATGCGCGACAGAACATCTCAGCACGAGGAGGTCTCGCTGGCCAGATGTCATCTTCTGGTAGCGGTCTTAATGGGAAGCCTGTTGGTGTGGGAGGATCTATATAATCCAACTTCGCATTAGCTGTAACACTGGGTAGGCTTCTCGTGACGTCGAACCAAGGCGAATTCCCTGCGACGCCTGCGGGCAGCTCAAGCGGCACATCCTTTCCGTGGAACGGAATAGATGTGATTCCATTCCGCCGAAGCGTGAGAATCAGCAGCATGAGCGAGAAGCTGAGATGGCCTCCAGCACTGTCACCTGCAAACACAATATGCTTCGCTGGAACTGGTTCGTGAAAGGCCCCTTCTGGTGGAGCCAGTAAGTACAGATAGCTTGTCAACGCATCTACAAGCTGTCCGGGGAAAGGGGTCTGCGGCGCCAGCCTATATCGTACCGAGAAGCATCTGCCGCCAGTCTTCTTCGCAAGCGCACGCGTGATAGGCCGGTGGCTAATGGGATCCATGACTATGTAAGCGCCCCCGTGAAAGTACAGTGTCGTGACTGGGGAAGTAACTTCTTTCATCAGGTGGTCATAGTGTTCTTTCTCTCCACCACTCAGACTTGGCCTTGGCTCATTCTTGCCCACGTCCTTTCTACAGCCCGTCCACTCGCCCTCGACGTCAACGGGATCTGGCAGATCGAACTTCTCGCTACCGTCGCCCAGCAGTTTAATGCCGCCCAAGACGGCATCCCGCACACGCGTGTCAGGGGCAGGGCATTTCGCAGTTGCCACCCATATCGGTCCTTTGATACCTGGATCCTTGAGGCCATGAGCCTGAACCACGCCCAGCGGTTTGGAAACGGACATCGCGCTCTTGATAATTGTAACGACGATTTCTGTTCGAGTATCTTGCTTATCAGCGCATGGAGAATAGCCGAGACGGTTCCAAATCATGAGCTTGAGGATCATGGGAATACGGGGAATGAGGAGCCTCGCGAGAGCAAAAGGCGAGATGTCCATGGCTGCTTAGCCACGAAATGGTGTCGGCCGCTTGATGAGGTGTGTCTGAGGGAAGGTCGTTTCAATTATGGTTGTGTGAGTGATCTGAATGGCAATGGAACGCTCACCATGATGCCATCAAAAAAGAAAGTTGCAGGGCATTGCAATGTTGACCTAGGGGGCATGATGCACGTGAGCCACATGTTTATTTAAAATGCCAGACTGCGGACGGTGCTGTCGAGCATTATCTTTATCGGGGCTATCAACGAGGCACTTTGTCCCGTATTCTATTCCCCATTAGACGGTGGTTCCGAGCCCAGCAACCCTTGCTCAGGCCATTAGGCTAATGAAATTACGAGGCGCCATTAGCCGTGCATAAAATTTTGCATTTTTGCTGTTTAAGCACAAAGGTACGTCTTATACACGAAGCCAAGACATCTTGATTTGCTCAGGGGCCGCAATCTGCATTGCAACTTAACTCCATCTAATTCTATTGTTACCCTTGGAGAGTCGTCTCCCAGGATCAGCTGCCTTGGCTAGTTCCACCAGTCAACACGTTTTGACCCTCCGAGTCTGGAAAGAAATATGCCCCGACACCAATGATAATATATGCTGCACACAGCAACACCCCCTCCAAATAGTTGCTCTTACCATCCAGACACAAAAAGCAAACCACAAACACCGAAATGAATAGTGACACCGTCTCAAACAATGTAAAGTACAAACTCATACCCTTGTCCAGAATCCAGCCAATGATGACCACAAGCGGGGTGATAAATAGTGCAATTTGTATGGATGAGCCCAGCGACACCCCAAGGGCAAGGTCAAGCTTGTTCTTAGAAGCCACGACTACTGCCGTCACATGCTCTGCAGCGTTGCCAACGATGGGCAGGATGATGAGACCGACGAAGGCTTCCGAGAGTGGTGAGTTTTCGACCAGGTGTTCAATTGAGGAAACCATGAATTCAGCGCAGAGGGCTACCAGAGCGGTCGACCCAAGAAGCAGAATAATTGCTGCCCAGATTCCTAGTTGAGGCTCTTCCTCTTTCACCTTGTCTGGACCCAGAGATTGCGCGCCTGCAATTTCGGACATTCCAGTGCCAGTGCGGCGCGGCAGAACGGTTGAAGGGTTAGCTGCCGGAGAAGGCATGTTAGGAGCCGAGTTGAACCTTCGCAGATTGGAAGTTGGATATTGGGTTCTCGGCGAATGCTGCTGTTGACCTGCCTGTGATTCTGCTCGGAACACAGGGGGTGGCCGAAGCGTGATACCCCTAGCTAATGGAGACGGTCGCTTGGCCGTAGGTGCCGTTGCACTAGCAGTATTGACATCACCGACTGCCGGAGGAGCTGTCAGAGCTCCTGCTATCGCCTTTGATGTTGGTTGCTGCTTTTCCGGAGTCGGCGGCGCTGGGTCGGAGGGCAGAGGCGCCGGCCCATCGGGGGACATCTCCTGCTCCTCTTCAACAATCTCCTCTTCGGTTTTTACAGTGCGTTTTCGCCCAAGTTTAGCTTTCAGCTTCTTCCTCACCCTCCTTCGTCTGCTCGTCGAACCTCCTGTCGAAGCCGTAGATATGGATGAGCTTCGAGTTGGGGTACTCTCACTGCTTTCCGAACTGGTAGAGTTCATTCTTTGCAGGATTCCCGGTTGTGTTTGCTCATCGATCACGTGCTGAGGAGTGCCTTCGTAAAGATACGCATGCGATCTGAGCTGAAAGAGCATGTAGAGCAAGTAAATGATAAGTAAGATCTATCACATCAGTCGAAGCAAAGCCAAATGGATTGTCCCACTTACGACTGAAGCACCCCGGGACATCTTAATGACGGCATTGTCAGCTAAGCCTAAGTCATTGAAGGACGCATGAAACGCAGTCTCCATCCGTCAGTCCGTGTCATCGTGGGTTGGTTCACACTTACAGGAATCAAGAGGCTCAGCGACGACAGCGCCAGGAGTGCAGAAGACATTTGAGTCACTAAACTGTCATAGAACTGCTCTTGATATCTCAAGCCACCCAAAGTCATGCTCATCCCCAAGATTAGCAGGAGGTTGGCCAAGATCGAGCCAATGAGAGACGCCTGCACAATTCTTATCTGGTTCTGAACAAGCGCAATGATGAAGATGATCAGCTCAACCGAATTCCCAAAGCTGACATTCAACAGAGCAGCAATTGTCGGACTGAATCGATGAGCCAGACATTCAGTGGCAAAGGTAAGCAGCCCCGCCAATGGCACAACGGCCACCGCGTTGAGAGCGAAGACTACATTAGGGTCAATCCCAGCAGCGTGGACAGCGATACCTGCAGGCACAAAGACAAGGAGAACGTTCAGCCAGGACCGAAGAAAGATGTTTTTGAAGTTCTCAACAATCTGTCTAGTGATGGGTTTCTTCGGAGTATTCTTCTCGGGTTCGCCATTCTGCCCATCATTTGGGTTTGCTGCAGCTGTAGTGGTATCAGACACGTCTACACTCCATGGGTTAAAGTTGCTCTGATGTGCAGTATCATGTGCCCATGCTCGAACTTTGTCTGCTCTCTATTAGCACTAACGCTTGTCATGTCCGCGTCGCATCGGTATAATTACTTACACATGTCCTGATGGGAACGCGATGATAGAAGAGATCTTCAAGTCCTGTGCACGCCTGAGAAACCTTTGACGCGAACGATTGGAGAGTCAAAGTAGAGGAGGGTTTTTGCCAGCTGTGCAACCGTCTAGAATCGCGATCAAAGAAGATGGTGAGAAAGGTATTGTCGTAGAGCGCGCCGAATCAATTTGGAAGGAGAGATTTTGAATTCAGACCTGCTCATAACAAATAATAAATGATCCTTTGCGAATTGACGATGTCTGACAAACAAGACTGATCCAAGAATCTTAAGAAAGCTTGGAAGTTTAATTGAGATCTTGTCCTTTTGGTGCTGTACTTTCTCTGCAAAGCCACCAGTGGCGTGGCTGATGACGCCCAAACATGGCTAGCCTTTCGAGGAAAGACCGTCGGCCAGCCAATTGTCAACGCGTGGGAACGGCGCATTGACCTTGATGCCAAGGAGGTGACGCGGCCTGCTTGGGCTTTCCCTTCGATTTCACTACCGTCATTGCATTCATCTATATATTTCCTGAACCTATTACACGGTATTTGCTGGACTGAAGAGCGGAGAGGTTACGGCCTTTCAAAATCTTCTACATATGTAGTCTGAACGACTTGTCTCAGTTAGTTGGAGAGCCAGTGAGGCCAGGAAATTCTCGCCAACGGATTAAGAGGACAATCTATCATACTGTTATCAATCCAACAGCGAGGTAAATGATGGTCTACCAAGTTGTGTAGCTGCCTAGGCCGATTAGTACTTCATGCGAAATATTCTGAGAGCCAGGAAATATCATAATGTGGTCGATGAAAAAGCACTAAATATTTGCCAGTTTGGATTATAAGGACAATCTCAAATAGACAAGTTTCTCACGACTTGCCTTGCGGATTGCGCAGACCTAAAGGGATTACTATCATTCCTGCTTCGAGGTGGGATAAAACTTTGTCGTTCTCATCCCGAAAATTCGTGCTCCATGCTTTTGCTATGTCTACAAGATCCTTTTCGCTTCCTATCCTTGAAGGGCCCCCCTCCTTCACCAACTTAGCCAAGTGTTCTTGTTCTCCTAGCAAGGAATAATATGTAAACCCACCATACATAATGTCTGGTCCGCTGTACAAGGGATCAAGAAGATAGTGGGTATAGGCCACGGCAGTCCCAACAGAGCTTCCGCTATCTTCTCACTGCCAACCTGAGCCGGAACTGCCTGGAAACCTACCATTTAGCAAGACAAATGGAAAAGAGGGACATTGACGAAGTCTGCGGACCCAACAGCCGTCCAGAGGTTGAGTGTGAGCTCAACAGCCTGACTGGAGTAGTTGAACATACTGTTTGCAAAGCAGAGGGAGGGCCAAATACTTCGTGCATCGTTTTCAATCCCCTCATATGCCGGTACTCACTAAGCCAACATCCTAAGCTCAATGTAGCGGACTAACATTGATCTTTGGCGGGTGCCTCTTTTCATTCTATAACACGAACGACAATTATGTAAATGGCCTTCTGACCGACGTTCAATCATTGATCGATTGTCCCACTTCTCCAATCAACGTAGATCTCCGCAAATTGCATCCCACAGACGCCAAGTGCATCCGACCACGGACACCTATGCAAGCAACCTTTCATACGTTGGCAAGCATTTGTGTTCCAGATGAGTCGCCAAGAGCTTCTGACATCTATACGTCTTTACCAGTCCAGCCAAATGTGGGCAGCGACACAGCGGGCGTCTAGCATCGCCCCGCGAAGCGTTAAAATTGTCTCGGCGAGAACTGGTGGTACATTGTCTTCGAAATGGCTCTCGGGAAGGCACTCGAGCGCAGTCAGCCATGCAAAATTGCCACGGCGAACCTACGCGACTATTGCAAGCGGGGTGCCTTCGGTCATGGTAAATGATCTGAGACATCAGGAAATCCTAGTAAACTTCAATGACAACCATACTGTCAGGTATCCTTCATTCTGGCTTCGGGACCACTGCAGGTGCTCACATTGCCTTCATCCGCACACACAGCAGCGACAAATCGATACCTTTGCGCTAGACCCCGATGTTCAAGCCGTTGAAGCCAGGGCGACTGCTGAGGGCCTTCAAGTTAGCTGGTCTCACGATCAGCATCAGAGCTTGTATCCTTGGCAATGGCTCTCCAGACATGTCCCTTTCAGTGCTGCACCTACAGTTCAGCATCCTCGCAATGATTGGCAGCATGTCAGTCCGGCATCATCACACCTGATTAAAGTTGACCACGATGCTTTAATGAATACCGACGAAGGGCTTCAAACCTTTTTGGAGCAGATCCGAATGTATGGTTTCAGCTCTGTTGCCAACACGCCGCCTACTCCAGAGGCAACCGAAAAACTTCTGCAGAGGATCTCATTCATCCGACCAACACAATATGGAGCATTCTGGGATTTCACATCAGAAATCAAGCCGGTTGATACCGCGTATACAAATTTGTCGCTAGGCCTTCACACAGACACGACATATTTCAATGACCCAGCTGGATTGCAGCTATTTCACTGCCTCCTGCCAGCGACACAAGGTGGTGGACAATCTACCTTTGCAGACGGGTTTGCTGCGGCAGCCCATCTCTACAAAGTCAACCCAGATTACTACAACATACTCTCTTCAGTTCGAATAGCTTCGCATGCATCAGGCAGCGGCTCCACCTTCGGCACATTTGTGAACAATGCACCTCACGCAGGTGGCTTCCCTGTGCTGACACATTCTGCTCCTCACATTCGCCCTCATCCCAAGAACCTGACACAAATAAGATGGAATAACGACGATCGCCATCCGAGCACCCAATGGCCCAGCCACGAGAGAATGATCATGTGGTATCGAGCTGCAAGGGCCTGGCGAGAGATCCTCGCCAGCAAGGAATTTCAATGGGAGATCCAGCTCCAGCCCGGATCGCCCGTGATCTTCGACAACTGGCGGACCTTGCATGGCAGGCGAGCATTTGAAGGGCAGAGGCGGGTTTGTGGAGGGTACATTGGCATGGACGAATTCCTAGCAAGGTGGCGTATGGTGGATGCTGGGTTGTCTTCTGTGGAAGCTCAGCGCGACAAAATAACCGCGGATGAAGCACAGAAGAACAAGAAAGAGGGGAAGACGAGGGAAGAAGAGGTCAAAAGGGAGCAGATAGAGGAAGAGAAGATTGAAAAGGAGCAGCAAGAGAAGGTTGAGCCAGACGTTTTGCCGCAAAAGGAGCAAGGTGTCGATCGACCTATTGCCAGCTGAGTATGCCAGGTCGATTCTGTCCCGTTGTAGCCAGCTGGAACTCCGTTACGCTTCACACGGGTCACCGCGAGAGATTCAACTCTGTCGGTAGCAATGAAGTGTCAGCCGGCCTTTACATTATAGGATTGTGCAAGTAAACTTGCATGTGTTTCGTGAGGAATGCATCCAGTTGAACGTCTGCGTTTGCCGTCATAATAAACCACTACAGGGGCACATTAGGCTGATAACCTTGCCTCAAATGTGGGAACTTTCCAAGTTGACTCCTTGCAAAGAGCTGCCCATGTCTTTGTGTGACTAAGCGTGCTCTCGTGATCTTGCAGTATTGGCCACGGAGATGATTTACAGTCTATTCACTGTGAGAAATTGGATGGTCGGTTCTATCGCTTGAACTGCACTTACGTAGACTATCGAAAACCCCCCCAGGTATACGCCTCCAATGCTCGATTTAAGACTGACATGCTACGACACGTTCTAGAAGATATCGTCCTCAATCTCCCATTTCCTCGTTGTCAACTTTCGCGTCTTCTTTTTCGCTGTACCTGGTGTCTGTGGTTGCAGCGTCATGTCCTCGTTCAAGAACGAAGTTGCGACTGATGATCTGGTCGAGTTTCTGAGGGTCAACTTCCGAGGACTGATATCAAGGATCCCATCTGCGTCATCATTGACCATGGAAGATGGTTTCAGCACAATCGTCTCCTTCTCCTTCTCCCGCAAGCATGCCAGGAACGGACTTTGGACGATATTGGTGCTGGTCACCTCCTCGAGCACTGCTTTGGACAGCCTCTTTGCGGGCGTTTTCGCTACGTTCTTCTTCTTGGACGGGCTCTTCGTTTGCATCTCCTGCTCCATCGCCGCCAATCTTGCTCGAAGGACCTCATTCTCTCTTTCAAGCTCATCCACTCGGGTGTCGGCATCTGTGTCTTGGTGGATCTCAAAACTGACGTTCTTCTCAAGAATCTCGATCTTTTCGTCCAAGAATTCTTGGCTGTTGAGCCGTTCGTCGTCTCGCGCAGCACGCCACCGGTCTTTCTCCTCCTCCATCATTGTCTCCATTTCCTGCCAGCACTCCTCTCGAACCTCTTGTTCTAACAACAGAGCTTTCTCTTCAGAGGCCTGCAGCTTGAGCTCCGCCTCAGTGCGCTTGATCTCTTCTTCTGCTAGACGGACCACAAGCCCGTTGCATTCTTCAGTAAGTCTATCGATCTCACGCTGTGCTTGCTCAAGCTCTTGCGGGGAGGAGTAGCTCTGAGGTGTCTCCAGAGGTGTGTTGCGGCCACTGTGTCCTGCAGGCTTAACGTTGCCAATGGTATGAGTGACGCTAGGTATCCGCGGCACAGTGACTTCTCGCGCAAGAGCAGAGTATCTGAGGATCTGACTGGTGGCATTGAAATCACCCTCAGCATCTGCCGTGACGATCATGACTGCTTTCTGAGGAGGTCGGTACTGCGATAGATTAATCGTGGGTGGGAATGAATTAGAAAAGAGTAGTTCAGTCAGCTTGCACTGTCGAAATGGTACGATGGGCTTCGTCCCATCCTGCTGGCAATCGCTCTGGACTTGCAGACATTGTCCAAGATACATCAGACTTTCGTTGATCTTCCCAGCCTCAGCGAGAGTTGAGCCGGTTGTCTTTGCATTCCTTGCTCTCTCAGAGCCAGCCAAGTCAACGATTGACAAGGTGCCGCCTGACCACTGATTGAGCTGATGGCCGGCATAATCGTTGCCTCGCATTTTCCTCTTGACCTCAATGCAGAAGAAACCATGGCTTCGAGAACTGACACTGTTGCTGCCCGTTCCTGCAACGCGGCGTTCCGTCAGGCCAGTTTCGAGAACCATCATGGCTTCATCATAGCTGCTGCAGATGATCTTTTTGAGGCCTGCAACCACTTTTCGATCGGGGGACATCTCGGTGTTTTTGAATAACAAAGGTCTTCGCATCAGGCCTTTCTGAAGGGCTGCACCTTGTCGAGTCGACATGGCAGGTCCGTTGGCGGGAGTACCTGTGAGCAAGTCGAAGATTCGATCATTGTATACCTCATACATGGAAACAAGAACCGCATAATCATAGTGAGTGTCTATCATAGTCGTATAAGATGCCATGTCGGGTTCGTGGGCAAAAGTGCTAGGTCGTGGCATGGGAGGCTTGCGTGCGTGATGCATGGGTAAGTCCTGTACCACATTTCTTTTAGCATGTTTTCTCTGAGGTGTCAGTCTTTGCCAAACAGAGTTTGTGGAGGGTGCACGCCATGGAGCCCGCTGAGGGCGAGATTTCTCAGCTGAGGCCAACAAGTCCACCTTTTTGGCGAGTTTGCACGGTTCATGATGTGGAGTATCGCCGTTGACTTCTAGGCCAGGCGAATGAATTTGCAATATTTGTGAGCTTCGAGCAGCGTCGGAACCTCTCACGCACACATTGGATGAATTGGGTGGGTGTGGACGGGGGGAGACAGGAAAGGAACCGGGGATTGCGGAGAGTCTTGGGCCTACCATCAATGGGGTTTGTGCTCTTGACCCAATCCCCCCCAAGGGAGTTTGGGCTCGAGAGAATCTGGCTCGGTCGCCATCCGTGTACACGCTTTCGAGAAAGGTGGTAGCTGGAATGATCTGTGCTTCGGAAGCATCGCTTGCTTGAAGGCTTTGAATGAGTCGAATATCCGTAGGTAGCTCTGGATGGCACGGTTGACGAATATTGATGCCGATTGACTTGTAAAGAACATCCAGAGTCATTTGGGTCAGGCCTCGCTGGGACTTAGTACCTAGGATTGTGTGACTCTATCCGCCGTTAGCCTTGTCGTTTCCCGGCCTGCTCAAGTCATACCTTTCCGCTACCGGTCACCCCGAGCGTAGCAATAAGCCCGTCTCTGCCATTTTTGAGGACATTCTGGACATTTTCAATTGCCCCAATCTCTTCAAAGATGTCTAACTGCGAGGCCTCTTCACGGAATACTTTGGTGAATCCAAATCGTTCTATCGCTCGTTTCCTCGAGTCGTCCGGTGGCTGTAAAGTTATGTGCGTTGGATGTGACTTTGTTACTTCTTTTCCCTCCTCCTGCATTTGTGGCGATGGTTGTTCCACAAGCAGCCATGGTTCAGTCGCTTGCTTTGTTGGGTTGCGCTGCATCGGCGGTCGCAGGCGTAGAAACACTTGGAATAATGATGTCTGAGGGGCCATCCTTGCATTGGTACTGTCCATATTGCCTGTTGTGTATGAGACAGATTTATTTTGCGGACGTTGATGTGTTTGTGGTCGTCTGCAAGGTCATCAGAAAGGTTTCGATCATCTCGATCCCTGCGTTCGTTGGCTAAATTTGCGACCATGCGCCGAAAAGGGTAAGCGGATGTGTTGCCATGACAACCACACGTCGCTGTCTATCGCTGGCTTGAACATCTGCGTGCGTTTCAAATCCAAGTAGATGCGCATAAGACATAATCCACTTGACATTGTTCCATTCTTCCCTATCGCCATTGGAACCTGCGTTACTCTACCACAGCAACGCGATACATGGTCTGGGCAAGACTTTGTGCCGATCTGGATGTTAAGAATGCAGTTATGTCAGAAGTTACCTTTTCAGGTTTTGACTACGAAAAACTGATGTACATAAGCACTAATTAAGTGGTGGACCACTCATGCCTAGGTGTGGTCTTTAAGTAAAAGGAGTTTTGCACAGCAGTTTTGAAAAGGTAGCAGGCTAAGAGCAGGCTAAGGATAGCCATGGTGAGTCTTACAAATATTCCAACAGGAATCTGCAGAGGCAACACTAGCTCATTAACACCATATGCACTCTTGCGCGGAAGGGCTCTATTGTGAGCCTATTTTAGCGATGTGCAACGCACTGCGAGGTAATCCAAAAATCCGTCGAGGGTGCGCATACTGTACCATACCTAAGGTAGGTCTAGGTGAGGGCTCGGACAAACAGAACGAAACATGTGATGTGAACTTGTTGATTGACTAGCTAAAAACATGGCGAGGCCATGTTTACGACAAAAACATGGGCCGGCCACGCCGGACCCACGCCACGAGCACGTGCCGTGGCGGCCCCATGGCAGCGCCGCAACAGTCTACATCAGGATCTATACCATTTGTATCACCACTTTTTGTTTAACGGCAAGACGGCTTCACGTCTCACTGTGAACGCACGGCATGACAAACACAATAACACTATATAAATTGTTATCTAGGGCGCGCATTTTTGGCCTTAGTTTAGTAATAATGCAAAGTAGAAAAATAATATAGTGATCTACTCTTAGTAAGGTGTTCGAGGACCCTGTATTTTCCGGAATTTGATGAGCGTAAACTAGACCCGAAAGATTTATTCACACTCCACCGGCTTAAACCGCGATCCGCCTGCATTTTATCGCATGTTGCATTGTAGCGTTTAGAGGGGCCATTGGCCAAGTATACACTTGGTCGCTTTCTATTTGCCCCGACAATCAGGATTTCCATCAAGCACAGTAATCAATATATACCGAAAGCTCGACCTTATACTATAAAGCAGGCGAATAATACGCATTAAAAGATTGAGCCTAATGCGGATTATGTAATTGCCAGGCAACTGCGGCTGAGAGTTTATGCCAAGGTCGTGCAAGATGTAGCGAACCGTATAATTTTAGGAGAGGTGCGATTGGGTGAAAGTTGATACGTCGTATCTGGGCCTTCGGAAACAGTTAGCGTCTTGCCTCGGATCACGGAAAGTTTAGCATCCCTCACTTAATGCACGAAGGGATGCATTGCACAATTTGCACTACTTTCGGATGTAATCGTTTTAAGCCATTATTAGCATCATGGAGCCGGTTAAGAAGGATTTGTGCCCGTCCGAGTTCAACGGACGACCAGAAGATCCCTGAAGAAATTACCCGACCTGTGTCTCAGCTTTGAAAAGATCCCAACAAGCTTTCGCTTTTATGATCTTGAAATGAAGTTTCGTCATTTGCCCTTGGCTTCATGCACGATGTTGTCTTCGAATTTTGTTTTTAAAGACTCTCAATATCCCACCTTGAGCTGCGCAGCGCGTTGCGTGTCAATAAATTCACCATACCATCATTATCGGAGCCGAATCGTTCATTTTGACGAGAGCCCATCGTCAAGATGTCGATCGTCGGGAACTTCTCATTTAACAACTACGATCGCTCAATTGAGACAGCAGGTGCTGGTTCACCAACTAGACCGCGCCGTTATTCTTACTATCGCGGTGACGAAACACAAGCGCCAGACCCTACAAAGGTCACGAGTGGTGACTCGCCAACTGATGTGCAGCATGGGGAGCAACATGAGGGTTTCATTCCTGCCTTGTCGAGGACCCTGTCAAGGAGCTCGAGCAGAAAAGTCCCACCTAATCAGGCGCCCACAGATGACCTTGCCGAGCCAAGTTCTACAGACGAAGAGGACAAGGAACACGTTCGGCGACTTGCCCGCCAGTATACTCAACATTCCATTGCAAGCTTGAGCACTGATGGTGACATATTCAACGCCGAGCCTGACAGTGTTCTCAATCCGAACTCGGATAATTTCAGACCCAGGGCATGGACTAAAGCCATGCTGAATCTCAGACATAAAAGCGAAGGCTTTATCGATCGACAAGCAGGTGTTTCTTTCAAGAACCTCAGTGCTTGGGGTCAGGCTGGCGAAGCTGATTATCAACCCTCTGTTGGCAATGTTTGGTTGCAAGCAGCAGGCTTTATGCGAGACCTCATCAGCAGAAAGAAGAAGCGACGCATAGACATTCTGAGCGGCATCGACGGGCTTGTCAAACCAGGCGAGATGCTTGTTGTGCTCGGCCCTCCAGGCTCCGGTTGTAGCACTTTCCTGAAAACATTGACAGGCGAGACCAATGGTTTCAATGTCGGTAAGCAGTCGGAGATTAACTACACCGGAATTGATTACAAGGAGATGCACTCTTCTTTTCGAGGTGAGGCGATCTACACCGCTGAGCAGGATGTCCATTTTCCGTCGATGCTTGTTGGCGACACCCTGTATTTCGCTGCTCGAGCTCGAGCTCCTCGTCACATTCCTGGGGGCGTTAGCAAGAAGGAGTATGCAGAGCACCTTAGGGATGTAATCATGGCAACGTTTGGCATCCGGCATACGATCAACACTCGCGTTGGCAACGAATATGTTCGAGGTGTTTCCGGTGGAGAGCGCAAAAGAGTTACCATTGCTGAAGCCTGTCTGTCGGGTGCGCCGCTTCAATGCTGGGATAACTCTACCCGTGGTCTCGACAGCGCCAACGCTATCGAATTTTGCAAAACTTTGAGAACTGAATGCGAGATATTGAATACCGTGGCAATGGTCGCTATCTATCAAGCACCGCAAGCAGCCTACGATGTCTTTGACAAAGCTCTCGTCCTTTACGAAGGCCGGTCGATTTTCTTTGGGGATTCTCGGCAAGCAAAGCGCTACTTCATCAACCTCGGATTTGAGTGCCCCTCACGACAAACTGATGCTGATTTCCTAACTTCCATGACCAGTCCAGTGGAACGCATCGTTAGAAAAGGTTATGAAGATAGAGTGCCCCGTACACCGGACGAATTCGCCGAGGCATGGAAACGGAGCGAAGAGTACAAGGCTTTGATTGCGGGGATTGACGAATACAATAAGGATCATCCGGTTGGTGGTGAGGATGCCCAGCGCTTCAAGGATTCGCGAAAGGCTCAACAATCACGACGGCAACGTCTCAAATCACCGTATACGCTTTCTTACGGGCAACAAATCAAACTGTGTTTGTGGCGTGGCTTTAAACGTCTCCTTGCAGATCCAAGTCTCACGTTCGTTCAACTCTTCGGCAACTTCCTCAATGCACTGGTTATCGGCTCGGTCTTCTACAATCTCGGAGATAATACCGACTCATTCTTTTCCCGTGGTGCCCTTCTATTCTTCGCCATCCTCATGAACGCTTTCGGCTCAGCTCTGGAGATTCTCACGCTCTATGCTCAACGGCCAATCGTTGAGAAACACGAACGGTACGCACTATATCATCCTTCAGCCGAGGCTTATGCTAGCATGTTGACCGACATACCTTACAAAGTTGGCAACGCAATTTGTTTCAACCTGGCATTGTACTTTATGACCAATCTTCGGAGGGAACCAGGGGCCTTTTTCTTCTTCCTGTTGATATCTTTTATCGTGACTATTGTCATGTCGATGTTGTTCCGAACGATTGCCTCCGTCTCGCGAACTCTGCAGCAAGCATTGACACCCGCTGCCCTCTTGATTTTGGCCATTATCATCTACACGGGCTTTGCGATCCCGACACCTTACATGCTTGGCTGGTCTCGATGGATCAATTATTTGGATCCTGTTGCATATGCCTTTGAAGCTCTCATGGTCAACGAGTTTCACAATCGGAGGTTTCGGTGCAGTGCAATGGTCCCACCTTATGGCTCTCTTGAGAACAGCATTTGTCCGGCCAAAGGAGCAGTCGCGGGGCAAGACTATGTCGAAGGTGACAACTTCATCAACATATCCTATCATTACTTCAACAGCCACAAATGGAGGAATTTTGGAATTCTTTGGATATTTGTGATTGGCCTTGGCATTATGTACCTAGTTTCGGCCGAGCTAGTTTCTGCCAAAAAGAGCAAGGGAGAGATTTTGGTCTTCAGGCGGGGCCACATCCCAGCCGAGATCACCAATACCACTCCTGACGATCCTGAGGCTGCTGGAAAGGACGAGAAGCTCCCCTTGGAACGCAATAGAACCCACGAGATTGCTGACAACATCATTCAGAAACAAGAAGCGATCTTTCAATGGCGCAACGTCTGCTATGACATTAAGATCAAGAGTGAAACTCGTCGAATTCTCGACCATGTTGACGGGTGGGTTAAGCCTGGTACTCTGACTGCTCTGATGGGTGTCAGTGGTGCTGGCAAGACGACTCTTCTAGATGTTCTAGCAACTCGAGTTACGATGGGTGTCATATCTGGAGAAATGCTCGTGGACGGGAGGCCAAGAGACGAATCCTTCCAGCGAAAAACTGGGTATGCTCAACAGCAAGACCTTCACCTTTCTACCTCAACCGTACGCGAAGCTTTGAGATTCAGTGCCCTTCTCAGACAGCCTGCTGCAACGCCAAAAGAGGACAAGCTGCAATACGTCGAGGAGGTGATCAAGCTGCTTGAGATGGAGCAATACGCGGACGCGGTTGTGGGAGTCCTTGGCGAGGGTCTAAATGTCGAGCAGCGCAAGCGTTTGACAATCGGTGTCGAATTGGCTGCAAAGCCAGAACTGCTTGTTTTCTTGGATGAGCCTACTTCTGGTCTTGACTCTCAAACGTCATGGTCGATTCTCAATCTGCTCGAGAGGCTCACCGCAAACGGTCAGGCTGTTCTTTGCACAATCCATCAGCCGTCCGCAATGTTGTTCCAACGGTTTGACCGGCTTCTGCTGCTTGCCAAGGGTGGCAAGACCATCTACTTTGGTGACATTGGCGAGAATTCCAAGATCATGACAAGCTACTTTGAGCGGAACGGAGCGTTCCCTTGCCCACCGGAAGCCAACCCTGCGGAATGGTTCCTCGAAGTGATTGGAGCCGCTCCTGGATCTCATACTGACATCGACTGGTTCCAAGTCTGGCGCGGGTCTCCCGAATACCAAGGGGTTCAAGAAGAGCTTGACAGATTGAAGAATGAACGACCAGGCCTGACTCGCATCCAGACTCGCTCCAAGGACAAAGCTGGCTACCGCGAGTTTGCAGCGCCGTTCTGGGCACAATATGTCGAGGTACAAAAGCGTGTTTTCCAGCAATACTGGCGCACGCCCTCCTATATTTACGCCAAACTCTCCCTCGTCACCCTCGTTGGTTTGTTTATCGGGTTCTCTTTCTTCAAAGCGACCAATACACAACAGGGCCTCCAAAATCAGCTCTTTGGTCTGTTCATGTTGTTCACGGTGTTTGGTCAACTCGTCCAGCAGATCATGCCGCTGTTCGTCACGCAGAGGGCACTCTATGAAGTTCGGGAGCGTCCCAGCAAGACATACTCTTGGAAGGCATTCATGCTCTCGAACATTGTTGCTGAACTTCCATACAACCTGGTTGCTGCCGTCCTGCTCTTCTTCTGCTGGTACTATCCAATAGGATTGTACAACAACGCGGTCCCTACCGACACCGTCACCGAGCGTGGGGCACTCATGTTTCTCCTGGTTCTGACCTTCCTCCTCTTCTCGTCGACCTTTGCGCACATGGTCATTGCCGGTGTTGACACAGCCGAATCAGGAGGCAACATCGCCAATCTAATGTTCTCGCTCACACTCATCTTCTGCGGTGTCCTCGCGGGCCCGAGCCAATTCCCTGGATTTTGGATTTTCATGTACCGGCTGTCTCCGTTCACCTACCTCGTCGAAGGTATGCTCGCGACCGCGGTCAAAGACGCCAGCGTGACCTGTCTCTCCGAGGACTTCCTCCGCTTTCCCCCACCCGCCGGCCAAAGTTGCCAGTCCTATCTCGAGCCCATCACCAACCAGTCAGGATATATCGAGGACCCACAATCGACAACCAACTGCTCGCTCTGCCAGATCGACTCGACCAACACCTTCCTCCAATTGGTCAACATCAACCCGGACAACGCCTGGCGCGACTTTGGCATCATGTGGGCGTACATCATCTTCAACATCTTCGCCGCCCTGGCGCTGTACTGGGCCGTGCGCATGCCTCACGGAAAGCGAGGCGGCAAAGAAGAGAAACAGACGACTACTCCGACCGCCGATGAATCTGCAGCTGAAGAACCTGCCGCCGAGGCGGCCCCTACTAAGGCCGAGACCGACGTCCGTCCAGAATCCAAGCGTCGCTCCTCCAGTGGAGACCGAGCAGCGGGCGTGGCGCGAACCTCGTCAACCAGGATAGCAAAGGAAGACCTCGCGGAGCAGGGCTACCTGGAACCGATAAAGACACCAGCTTCGAAATCCAGTGCATGAGTCGAGCACGGAGGCACGGACTGAATGATTTTGTCATGATCTGGAAAATTTTCATATAGACAGAGAGAGAGAGAGAGTTGCATTTTTTACCTTGCATTCTGGATGGGAGGGGCTGTGGTTGGGGGGAAGCCCCGGGATCCGAGGTCATCGACTAATTAGAGCTTGAAGGTTTTGTGGGGAATGGGTATAAGCATGCCCGGTTATGTGACAACATTTGAACAGCTTGAGAAAGCACAGGACTTTTCTTTTGTTTTGTTTTGTTGGAGGAACGGAGAAGAAGAAGAAGAAGAAGAAGAAGGGGGGGGGGGGGGAGGTGACTTGTTTTATCAGCTATGTTGGCTTCGGAAAAAGTGTAGTATATCATCATCAGTGATTTAGGGCAAAAGATAAATAGAGATTTGATAGACAATAATGGCTGCTTGCAAAGATATTGAGATATACTTTGTTCTGTACTAGTTGGGACAGAAAATCGCATTGCACGTTGCTGGCCAGGGTGCTGGCTGTGGGAAGGGAGAAGGTGAATGGTCTGAGAGTTGAAGGGATGGAACTAGCAGGCCAGACAACATTAGCAGTCGCGATTTCAAGTTTGAACTTGAAGGTTCCTTTTATTAGACTGCGGGAGTTTGGACTTATTTCAAGGCTATTTGCAAAAGGGTCCAATTACTTCGTACCACGAGGCGCCTGCCTCGGTGGGATCACACCAAGAGTACTGTGGGATGGGAGTGGTCGGGTCGAATGATGGATGCGGTTACATTAATCTTCATGGAAATCGTTCTCTGCATCTGCCTCGGCCGCTCATAACCTTCACGGCATCCAGTCAATCTTCAAATCAGCCTGATACTCGCCGTCCTCCCCAATGCTGCCCAGCAGACTGTCGTCCGGGTTGTATATGGACACGCTGGTCTTCTTTGAACTGACGCTTCCGTTCTCTTTCACACTGCTCGTGCGACCCACGGTAGTACTGGAAGCGGCTGAAAGCTCTTTCCACCACTTCCCGCTCTCCTCCACGACCTTGTGCTCCCAGGTACTGACAGGTCCGACGACTTCCACTTTTCGCTGGCCAGCTTCAAATACGGTCCGACACGGAAGGCTCATGGTCATGTTTTCTGGGTTGCTTGCTCCCGTTAGCTCCTTCAATCGGGTCTCGGATGCGGCATACAGCACCCTTCCGATGCCGGACCAGTAGATTGTGCCTGCGCACATGGCGCAAGGTTCCCACGTGGAGACCAGAGTGCACTTTTCTAGGTATTTCGATGAATATTGTGCAGCAGCCAGGCGGGCTAATTCAGACTCTGCATGTTGGTAGTGCGAGAGGGAGTTGTGGGTGGCAAGGACTGAGATGTTGTCCGGAGCCAATAGCAGTGCCGCAAAGGGTCGTTTCGAATACTCGGTGACGGCTTGTGTTTGGAAGCGCAGACAGCTCCGGAGGGCATCGTCTATCTCTTGTGTATTGAGCAGTTTCACCGTCTTGGAGTCGGGAGCTTGCGACACGGGATGTGGTGCCGTGGTCGAGACTGGGGAGGTGTAGAGAGGTTGGCCCGATGAAGGAGGGATAGGAGGTGTGATGCTCGGGGAGACAGGCTGTCGTGCGGGAAAAGAACTTAGCGGAGCGGGGTGGTTAGGATTTTGGAGGTGGGTAGTAGTCGGAGAGGGTTGCTGGTCCCCGGCCGGAAGAGGCGACACGCTCCGCTGGGAGGAACTGTAGTGGGCGGGTTTCCGCTGGACTTGGGACGATGATGGCGGAGTGTAGGAATTGACCGGGTTGGACACCGAACGATAGGTCTGATGGTAAGACATGACTGGGCCTCTCTCAGCGATTCTCTGACTGGACGGCGGAGCTGACTGGTCTTTCTCCTCGAACCGGCTCGTCAGAGAACGCACCGAGATAGGCGACACCCGTCGGTTTGATTGAGACAGTTTGATCACGCGAGCTCCACGCGGGCAGAGCAGAACAGTTACTATGAACACGGGAGGCGCCTTGCCTCAACGTGTTGTGATGTTGTTGAGCTCCCAAATTAGCATTATTCAAATAATCGCAGGCCAGTGCGTGGCATCGACGCCGGCGCCGGCGAGGAGAAGGTGCCCACGGTGCTCACGGTGCCCATGGAGTGCCCTAGGGCTGGCCTGCTCCTTCTCTGATCATTTTTTCAGCTGCTAGGAAGAGCCGGCCCAGTCGGCGTGGAGACGGTGAAACCAATAGGGCTCCATAATTTGGAGCTTGACCAATAATGACAGCTCGTTTTCGGGACCTCTCTGGGGCATGCATGACGCCGGGCGTAAGGGCGAACTCATACCCGACCCTGCCGAGTGTCGAAGGCCCCGAAGGGTTTCAAGCCCTGCGTGCCGGTGCGGCGATCCCTGCCAAAGTTTGCCCTTGATTCGACACGTACCTGCCTTTTTCGTCTGCTTCTCGCAAATTGCACGAGGGATGGAGCAAGCAGGCTAAGGCTTTTGGCTTTCAAGTTGTCGAAGCCGAGACTGTCTGAGTCTTAATGGTGTATTATTGGGTGGACATATAGGACATGAAGGACGCCTCAAACAGGCACACATTCACACACTTAATTTCTAGAATACCAGAATTTCAGTGTCAGCCGAGAAGAAGCGCAGCTTTACTTGCTCGACATTCAGCAGCGAGAGAGTCTGCAGGAAGCCATCTGGGTCGTCAAAGATGGTATTCCGCTTGTCGTTGATGTATGAGGCATCCATCACCACTCTTTTCAGCTTGTCAACCTTGAGTGCCCCGGCCTGAATCAGATCCTCGATGCGCTTGGGCGTGCCAGCTCCGATGCCAAACGAGGTGTTTTGCACATATTTGACCATGGCATCGAGCTTCATGTGTTTTGCGAACAACTTGGCAATCTTGCTCTCTCCGGATCCAAACTCACGCACTGCTCGGACGAGGTCGGTCGCTCGAATGGCCGAGAAGGTGATCAGCAGGGTGTGCGGGCTGGCTCGTGCTTCACAAGTCCGAAGCTCGTTCCCTCCACGTGGAGTGTTCGCCTCGAGGAATTGAGCCAGGTGTCTGACCAGCCGAGGCTCGCCAAAGTTCGTTGTGTCTCGAAAGGCTTGGACCGGCATGGACTGGTCTTCGAGCTCTATCGAGCTCAGCTCTGCTTGGTGCTTCTTGATCGCATTTGTAAACCTGGCGGCAAGCTCTGCGGGCGCCTGTCTGGCCGTTTGGGAGTCATAATTCGTCTGGTCCTTTTCTTGCGTGCCACGAATTTCGCTCTCTTTGATTGCCACCTTTTTGGCCGGCTCTGAGGAGCCCTTTTCGTCACGTTTCCGTTTGCCTATTGATGTGCCGCTCTTTTCAGATCGACCATTTCTGAGCGACATTCTGCAGACGTCGTCTGTATAAGTAGGTGAGAAGTCATACAGTCGTAGAACTGTATTGCTCATGGGACTGGCAGATTTCCTTTATCGATAAGCGTTCTTATTATCGATAAGCGTTCTTATTATCGATAAGCGTTCTTATTATCGATAAGCTCGTGGCCCGGAAGAGCGAGCGCCAAGCAAGCGGCTCAAACTCGGGGGACTGTATCAAAAGCATACTCTACTCCTCCGTGATTGACATCATGCTATTTGAGTTGGTAGGACTTTTGCCTGCATGCAAGTCGTATTCCAATACCCTCTCATGGCCTGTTCACGTACCTGTTGCATAGCCCCAGTGCTCCTTCAAATGTGTATTGGTCAGGAACCAGTTTTCAATTGGCATGAGCAGAGCTCTGCACTGGGCTTAGCCTCGCTTGGGGGCTGCTTTCCTATAGGTAGATCACTGGCGGCAAGCATGGAGGCACGGCCACATCTTTCCAAGCCCAAAGTTCAGCCTGACAATGACCTTGCCGCTGCCATCCTTCCAAATTGTTCGTAAGACATGGAAAGTTGTTGCTACCACTGACGTTTGTCAAGCTGCCTAGAGCCCTGGAGTCCTGGACCAGCATACCTGGGCAGTGAGCTACCTACAGTATACAACTTGCGCAGAACAGTCTCTCACCCAGGTCATCGCATCACTCCCATTAGCCTCGTGCCGAGATTTTTGTTGGAATCGATCGTGGAGCACACGCCAGTTGTGTTCACTAAATATATGACATGTTACGTGCATAACTCCCAACTCTTTCCCAGAGACAAATTCAGAGACTTTAATTCACCCCCATGGCATCGCACAGACGCTTGGTCCCTCCACATGATTGGGAACAATGGCGTGGAATAATCACAAGACTGTACATCGAAGAGATGCGACCATTGAGAGAGGTCGTGAAGATTTTGAAGGAAAAACATGCATTCGAAACAAGGTGAAAAACCCCGGTTTCTTTCTGAAGTCTTCTAATCGTCGCCAGTCAGAAACAGTGCGCAAGGAAGATCACAGAATGGAAACTGCATATATATCTTCCAGAACCAGACTCAGGTTCTGAAAGACTTCATCTAACGGAATGGAGTCCTGAATTCACCCAAGGTTTGACAGCGCCGCCAGCCTCACCCGACAGCTCTAATACACCAAATCAACAAGAATACATCGGTCGAGAGGCGTCTCAACTGCAACAAAATGCCGCCAGACAACAAGACTCCAAAGAAACATATGATCTACTTGTCCCTTCAACCAAGGGTACTGATCCCCCGGAAAGTTCTTGTTGTAATTCCAGTATAATATCTTCGTACGCTTCTTCTCCTCACCTGTCATCGCTGTCTGCACAAGGCCAGGGTCAATCAATCAAAAGACAAGGCAAACTTACAACTCCGCGACGAGAAGCTCGGGAATTTCCATGTCCAGTCTGCGGTCCAGAAAAGAGCCCTAGCTTTGTTACATCGAAGGACCGCGATCGACATCTGGAAAGTGTACATACTATTCATTCACCCCATTATGGCGGGCGCACAATGTGGGTCTGCTCCGCCCCTAACTGTGCCGTATCAAACAAAACCTGGATTAGGTTTAACAATTTTCAACAGCATGTTCTCATAGCGCACAGCCAGGAATACTCTAGTAAGCAGGAAGCCGCAGAAGCCACGCACACCGCGGTAGCCACAGAAAACATGTCGGTTGAATACGACCCCGACATCCATGCGTCTGCTCCGAGACTATTTGACGCGCCGGGTGCTATTGGCCTATCGTCTTGCCTGGAAACAAATCAACCAAAGACTGTTCCCAAGTCATTGCCTTTGGATCAAGCGCAAACACTCGAATTTTCTGATTCTGGTTATGCATCTGCCGCGGCACGCAATCTGCGCATGAACGCAAATCAAAGGACTATTCATCCCGCACTTTCACAAGCAGATAACTTCTCACGAGCAGACGACATTAGGAGTATCTACTCGTCAAGTTCGAGCATCGATATCAGCCACCGTGATCGCTTCATCAATGCCTTTGCTCAGCGTCTTTTCGAAGACGTAGGCGGAGTCAAGCTCGACGCCGGCACAGTGGAAAAGATTTGCCATGGTGTTGATGACCTTTTAGGCGATTTTGCAACGAGATTAGAGCTGGCTCACACAAGCAAGGATCTGCGAAATGCGGGTATCTTTCTCTACAAGCATCGATGGTGAGTCAAAGTCTCCATCATTGTTTGACCTACTCGGCTTTAGTCCTCTGGCTGTTGTAGATCATTGATGAGGTTACTCCTATCCGTTAATTGACGAATATTGGACTAATTGGTGTACGCCGTGGCTATATAGTGATGGTCGCTCGATGTTTCGAAGACTTCATTTCTATGCCCGAGGATGATGACCAGACTCAGCCTCAGCCTCAGCCTCGTCAAGGCCCTTCTGACCAGGTGCCCGCACACGAGCTCATTCAGATGTGGTTAAATCGGGCTCAGAATTACCCGCCGGCACAATTCGAAGTAGGCATTGACGTAGAAGATCCGCCAGATCAATTTCAGCCTGATGTGCAAAATGCAGAAGTATATGAGCGGCTTGTTACCGCGGCCCCATCCTATGAATGGGTCGTCCATCGCCTTCGAAACAAGCTTTTGCTCAGCGTTCTAGATGAAGCTAGCATCACCCGAATCAGGAGGACTATTCTTGCAGCAATTCCTAAGCCAACAGATTTTCGACGGACAAAATCTGTCCCTTTTGTTGATGCTGCCTTCTTGGTGGATTGGGATCCAAGGACCTTTCTCGGGGAGCAGCTGCATCGTGAAGCTAGACATGACATAGCGCACCTATTAACACTAACCGGCGAGGTTAATGCCACTCAAGCGCTGACTTGTGAACAATACTTGGACCAAACTTGGCCGACGACAGGGATACATTTGTTACGTGCAATCAAGCAAGCTCTGGAGATGGGCTCTGTTCGTGAAGACATGGACTACTACGTACGTCCAGATGGCGCACTGCTTTCAGCTCGCCTACATGATCAGTCACTGTTGCTGAAGGTGAGAGCAACGAGGGACGCAGTAGCTGAGGTTGCTGAGCAGGTTGCATGGATCGGAAGTGCGCTTCAAAGCTCCCCTTTTGGCAAAGGTCCAGCCTACTGCACGCCTGCTGTTCTTGGTGCATCAGAAAAGAGTGGGGTGTCCGCTGCTGCAAAAAGCTGTCCTTCAGCACCGGAGAAAAGAGGGACGGAGTATGCTTCTCCTGGTTCGCCCGGGCAGAAAAGCTTTACAGAATTCTCCTTCCGAATCATCTTTGCCTTCGAAGCCGTCTCGTACGATGAATTTCAGCCAGGCTTTTGTTGGAACCAGCTGTTCAACAATCCAGTGATTGTTCAGGGATATCCAGTCCGCACACGCCCACAATCTGCGTCAAACTCAGGGCTTGAATTGCCTCTGAATGTAATGGCTGAACTGGTTGGCACCAAGTACCTCAACACTTTTGATTCACGATTCTTCATCAAGGGCTATTCAGCAATGCTAGTTCCTGTGAGCCGGTTAGAAGATACAGTCCTATGGCACGTCGTCTACAACCAGAAAGCTGAACACGTCTCTTACATAGACCATACTATCAGGGGCATCGACAACATCATCTTAGACGAACTGCTAACAGCACGGCACATTGTTGGCTGGTGCGTGGCTGCTGATAACTGTACAGGAGGCTTTGATGACTGCCTGAAAGTTCGGCGGTCCAGACTTATGTCCGACCCACGAGGAGCTTTGAGCTCATACACAATTTCGTTCGGGAGACTCATAACTGGTGGCCGGCCCTTTGTGCTAACCGAGGGCCATAGATCTATCCACATCGGAAGACGGGGCTATTCAAACATCTTGAAGTTTCTCTCCAAACGATTTGTTCTCTTTTGGGACAACAAAGATGAACGTGGTTGGTTAGTCAATGGTGTCAACGCACTACTGCACTTGATAATTTCATCGCTCAAGACGGACGAAAAGGAGTCCAAAGGGTCTTCATTCCTTTTTGACTGGGCACAATTGCACAAGACCGGGGACCCCTTTGTTGCAGGAGCCGCCCGCGCATTTCTCAGCGACCCAGCAAATCTTCACCTCAGGGTTTCCATCGCGAGTATCTCATCGGAGAATTTGGAAGACAACACGAGCGCTGACAAGTTTGAGTACGAGCTCTTTGCCGATCGGATGGAACAAATGTCTCAAGCACTGGAAAAGGCTTTCGCTTACCAAGATGAGGTTAAGAAGCTGGATATGAGCAGGGTGCAACGTCGACCGAGAAGTCTGCTTGAAGGATGGGATTTTGTAGATTTGGCTAATGGCATTGAACCACTGGAGTCCTGCAGTACATCACTTCCGGCAGTAGGTAGGTTTTGGGTGGATTTCCTTCGGTCAATTAACGCTATTACGCTGTTTGGGAAGGGCTTCGGCGAGTTGATGCGACCAAGTTCCGAAGATTGCTGCATCCACTGGAAACACTTGCCAAAGGCAAAGTTCCACATGGCGGTGAGTGCCGCTGATCTAAGTGAGATCATGGAGCTCAAGGGGGATCCAGAATCCGAGCCAAAAAGGTTGAGCCGGTCGGTCCTGTGGTTCACACCTGTCAGCACCCCTGTACATGTCAACTGTGACAGCAAAGAGGACACCTGTACGAACACGTCCCAAATTCAAGTGGCGTGGCCATTACTATATCGCCGGTTTTTGCCAGCCGCAAACATGCCAAATTCTTTCCAAGACAACAATGGTGCGTTCGTTTTTGGTTACAACGAATCGATACCTTGGCACTGGGGTGACGCTGGCGAGCCTATTCGTGGGTCACCTCCAGCTTCGATTGAGACTCAGGAGAGCTTGGACGATAGTGGTTTAGGGTCAAGCCTGAATGAAACGACTGATGGCGAGGGTCTACATCGTTGGGATTCTCGATCGTCCTTCTTAAACTCTGAAAGACATGTTTCCTTGGTATCGCACTCGACAGGACACATGTACGGACCAAGCACATTCCGAGGCGGTCGTATTCATTTTGGCGACGTGTACATAAACGGCAATACCAATGAAACGAATCGTGCAGCCTTCGTCACCAATGAGGCACCACCGTTAAGCGAGCATGCCTCGTCCCTACAAGGTTACATTGTTCCAAATCCCCCAAACTTACGCCGTGATGCGCAAGACCGTATAGCCATTGCCGAGGCTGCGGCGGCAATTGCCACCGAATCCTTCGAGGTCAACGAGGAGATGCCAGTGAAGCGTCCTAGGTCTTTGTCCACAAGCTCGGACGTATATCCACCGGAAGCAAAGAGGATATGTGGCAACACAGGTGCAGAAATTGGTTTGGCAGAGCAGCTTTGAGAACGTCGATGTGCTCGGCCAGATCTGTGGCCCAAAAGAGGCGATCAAATGTTTCGGTGAAAGTTGGTAAAATTCTATCGCACTCGAACGGGCTAAGGTTGAGCTACGTTTAGTTGTAAGCATATGTGGAGTTTGTGAAAGCAGGTCCCTGCAGCCAACGCCGTTGCAGTCGTCTGATTGGTGCCTATATGACAACGGTCTTCAGAAGGTCAGTACCCCGTTCATAATTCAGAACATTGTGGCTTGAGTTAGGGAAACGGAAAGCCTCCGCACAAAGTACCAGGTGCAAATGTACCTTCGGTCTCACCCTACCATATAAATGAACACGATCATCAGATTCTTCGGCGCAGGCTTCGCCGGCTCAGAACATTGACGGCCTTCATGGGCATGAGCTTCGCGATTGACTCGTTCTCAAAGTTCAATATGCCTCTGGGACAAAACTGCTGAACACGGTCCGTTCTTGATTGAGATGCCTATTGGTATAGTCGGTACGCCCAAATAATGATGTATTCCTGGTGGTTTGTATGATGTTGTTGTAGTAGTAGTATGTTGCTCTTCAGGCCTGCAGCAAAGAAATTGATTTGGACTTTTCCCCGTGATCGTCTGCTTGTCTGCTTATCCATCATTCATAGGGATCACAATCTCTGTATTGTGACGGGCAGGATGCCTTGCTCGGCGGAGAGATGAAACATCGACAATTGTTTCTCAAAGTCTGCGGACAGAGGGCAAAACAAGTACTAAAAGGCTTCTTCCTTTCTCTACGCGATTAGGTAATCCAAAATGCACTTAGGTTGATTATCTCTTCTTGCGTATCTTGCCTCTGTAGCCCTTGACATCTTTCCCGCTTTCCACCTCTCTCAAAGCCTCCATTCTGCACTCGGCGACGTCCTTCAGTGTCCGCCCCCGCACGACGCGAGTCTCGATATTGACCTCCTCTTCCGTCTCGCTCTTCCACTCAGCCATTTTGCCACCGACATACGTTTCCGTAGCCAGGACACGCTCGACATCCCGTGGACCGACGAATGTAATACTGGTACCGCTTCGGCCAGCACGAGCCGTCCGACCGACCCTGTGAACGTAGTCGACCGGGTCGCGGGGAACGTCGTAGTTGATGACGTGCGTGCAAGACGGGATATCCAGACCTCTGGACGACACGTCGGTGGAAATCAGGATTCTCGCGGTGCTTGCGCGGAACGAGGCGAGGTTCGATGTCCGCTGCGATTGCCGCAAGGCTGAACTGAGGGAGACAACTGTCGTGGGTTTCAGGTGTTGGATAGATGCGTGTGTAGGATCGGCGGACTGGTGAGTGAGCTCAAAGAGCTTGTGGAGAGTGCGATGGAGAGTGTCGGCCGTTTGAGTGCGGTTCGTGAAGATGATGATTTGGTTCTCTGCATGGGTTGATTTCTGCTCGCCTGACACGAGCAAGTGAAGGAGGAGGACGTATAAGAAGGCATCCTTGTGGTTTGGAGGGACCTGCAGATATGTTTGCTTTAGCTTTTCCGGAACCAGGCTCTCGTCGCCGGTGTTTTCTATGTTGGTCTGATCTGTGATTTCAGATACAAATAAAGGAGGCCGACCTTTCGGGCGTGGTTGGTCCTTCAGAGCCCTGACTTCAGGCGTCACTGTGGCAGTAAATAGCAGTGTCAATCTCTCGCTAGAAGGAGGAAATATCGACAAGCAAGTGCCGATATCAGGCAGCATGCCGGCAGAAGCGGACAGTAAACGATCCGCTTCGTCGAAGACAACAAACTTGACTCTTCTCAGGCCACGGATCGTGTCATCACCTGATGTCTCAATGTGATCGGCAAGTCGTCCTGGGGTAGCTACCACCACGTGCGGTCGCTTTGCGAGCGCTTGTGCCTGCAAACGCATATCTGTCCCACCTGTCACCAACACAGTCTTCAGCGCCTGTGGCGCTCCTAGCGCTGTGAATTGCTCGTATATCTGCAAAGCAAGTTCACGAGTTGGAGTGAGTACCACGGCGAAGATGCCGTGTGGGTCTTCTGACCATTTTTGTAAGATGGGAACCGCAAATGCGACCGTCTTGCCCGTTCCCGTTCTCGAACCACCAATACAGTCTCTTCCCTTCAGAATCTCTGGTATGCATGACTTTTGAATCTCTGTAGGATTGTGGATTTCCATTGTCCGCAGTGAGTGCACGAGCCACGGCGCAACATCCACAGAGGTGAAATCAGTTTTCATGGTTTCGACTGTGAGCCCATTCGGCCGGGTTGTAATTGCCTCACTAGCGGTTTCATCTCTCTTTGTCCGACCATTTTGTGTATTTGAAGTAATTCTTGAGGGTGCAATGTAGGTTTGTATCTGGGGTTTTGTCGTTTCGCAATCGGTCGAAATGCGCCTGCGCTTGGGCGGTGACATGTGAAATTCGTCCGCGCCTGAAAAGAGGTCACTGTCATCAGATTCTTTGTCGTAGCGACTGCTGATAGACCCGCTCTGAGCGGCCATGGCTATACAAGGGCCTTCACAGTGTAGATTCAGACGGACATGTTGGAGAATTAAAGATCGACGCTCGCCGCACACAGGTTTACGGAGCAGCAAGAAGGCTGAAAATGCTTAATGCCTGAATTTCTCAGGCATCAGTGCAGCGCCAAGTTGTTCTTTATAACGGCCGAGCAGATTGCTTTTTCCCTCCTTCAATCCTGGGTTAGGTTGCAATCCGTGGTTCCAGGTATTTAGTGTTCAGGGACAATGCGGTTTGCATCGCATCCTTTACGGACAGTGACTCTCTTTCTACGTTGATCCTCAGACATGTCTTGTGAGACAACGATAGGAATTGACAACTCTCAATCGAGCTGACCTACCTGAGCACGCAGTGTGAGGGAGTGGCAGCGCCTCCCACTATTAACATTGCTTCGACTAGCGAAGCCTTGATCCAGTCTCTTGCAGAAGCGTCCAACACGATGTGCAAAACGAAGCTTCCATCACAATCATAATGAGGCACTAGTTAGTTAGTAATTCTTCAATCTTTTAGTTCTCTTAGCCATCGCGAAGATGCCAACTGGAACCGACGCCTCATCTGCTCACGCCGCTAAAGTGCAGTGATCGGTCTGAAGCTGATTCTATGTTGTTGGTGTTACAAGTTGATGATGGGAATGATGGGGAACATCTACCCTGATCTAAGCCCTCTCATGCCTCGCTCATTCGTAATGCGAAATGGTTGATGCATATTAGGTCAGCAAGGCTGTTGGCCAAGTACTGATTGCCTTGCGCTGGGGCCTTTTACTAACCCGTATTAGCGTCCCGTCCCAACCTAAACCGGTACAGCGTGGTACCAAAAGTACAAAGGCGTCCGTCACTCCAACACCGAAGACCACTTCACGCCAAATATGACATACACTTCCTTCACCTCGAGGTGGTACTTGCACTGTTACTTACGTCAGGTAGTGCATACAGAAACGCGGCACTCTCGCGGCACTCTCGCGGCACTACGTGATACCCCACAGTGACTTACGGGGGTGCCGTTTGAGCGCGCCGTCGTCCCAGCAATTCTTCCATCTGACGTTGTGTTTTCCAAAGGAGTGCGTTCAATTACTAGTATAATAGTACCATCAAATCACAATCATGGCTCAAGATCCTCCAAGCACCATGATCACACCGCCGTCGAGTTTCCGCGGTCTACCCTTGACTCCTCCACCCAGCGATGAGAAAGACCAGTCCATTATCCACCAAATTGTCACGGCAATAGAGCAAACCAGAAAGGATCAGACCCCTTCAGATACTCCGTCACTGAGTTTTTGCCTTAAAGAGTATCAATACCAGGAGTTCGAAAGATATTGGGCTCAGGACGAGGAGTCTTTGAATAAGGTTCGGTGAGAAAATGGCTCTCTATCCGTTCGACATGCCTTGTATTGACGCAATCTTTTTTAGGTGCGACCTTATTCCTCGGCAGCACCTGCTCTTTATTCGAATGCCCTCGCAAAAGCATGAGATATTTTTGGAAATGGTTCACGATGAAATCAAGCGTCAGCTACGGGGCTTTATAGCCAGCGGTAGCAGCTCGTCGGAATTTGTCAAGGGTATCCGTTCTAGAGGGTCGATGACTTTCACTCCTTCGGATCTGGCATATGGGAAACATGATCCTGACGGCTCATATGGACATATAAATGACCAGTTTCCGGGACTTGTTACAGAGGTGGCGTATTCCCAGCGTAGCAAAGTTACGAAAGATTTGGCAGACGATTACATTCTCGGTTCAGATCTCGGAGTACGCGCCGTAGCGGTCTTTAAGCTCTCCTACAAAACAAAGACAGCTAAAGTCACGGTGTGGCGGCCACGGCCGGAGCAGAACGCCGACGGAATACCAGTGTGGTCTGCTTTCGCCTCCGAAAGCCATACCTTCCGTACCGACACCGGCGCAGCAAACCCCGATCCTCAGTCTGGCCTGCGTATAAATCTCAGAGAATTCGCAAGTGCAGAGCTTTGTGGGCAGTTTGACAAAATCGAAGAGACTGTGTTTATCTCGTCTGCCACACTCTACTCCTATCTGAATGAAGCCGAGTTGGAAATACCCAAAAGAGTAAGACCAGCATTGCTTAAGCGCCGTCGATCTATAACACCACCAGAAGAGCTGCAGGACGATGACGAGAGAGCTGTGGCCGACGCGGAGAAAAAAGCTGCTGAGAAGGCGGATCATGATGATTCATCCTATGAAGGTTGCTCCTCATCACCTTCTAGCGCGGAAAGCTAGAGATGACAATGATAGGCGGATCAACATGATAAGAAGATGTACCCTGATCCAAGGCTTAGAGCTACAAGAGAACAAAAGGGGGGGACATTGTCCTTACCTCGGTCGACCAATACATTTGCCCTTTTCAAAGACGAGCCTAACCCGATCACGTGGGATTACCAGGCGTGCCAGGCCATAGAGCGTACCTAAGACTAGTGTTAGCATCGTAGCAACCTTGTAGCAGGTTATCTGAAAGTACAAAGTACGCTGACTCTTCGGTTCTTGTCTGGTGGCGAGTCTCGGCTGTATTTCAGGAAAGTATTTGATATGCCATCACGTCTACGAACTGGAGCCTTCTGTATGTATGTTAAAATGATGTATGGATTGTTTCGAAGATGTAAAGATCGAAGTAGAGTGTATGCGTCCTACCAATCCCCACTTCCATGCTAATTAGGTACTCCTCGATTCCACCCTGGGGTCCGCCCCAAACAATTTCCGACAATGCTTTGACATCGTAATGAATCCCCCTTTCCATGCTAACCAGGTACTCCTCGATTCCTCCCTGGGGTCCGCCCCAAACAATTTCCGACAATGTTTTGACATCGTAATGGTCACATCTAACTTTTCGAGTCCGGAGATGAGGAAGCTTCGTAAGAAGAATCATCCTGATCCGCTTTCTGAGCCACCTTTTTCTCAGCATCGAGCATCTCTCTCTCATCCTCGCTGTTCAGTTTTTCTTCTGGTGTGAGGCTTCGGGGTTCCAGCCGCAGAACAGGTTCTGGCTCGCTTTGGGACTTGATCGACTCCGCAAAGTCTAGAAAGCCACATAATGTAGCGCACGATATGGAAATTGTTCCCTCGATGTTGCTGAACTGCTTACAAAAGTGGGGACTGGCAAAGTCTTGTAGAGCTAGGCGTAATCCAGTAGTCTCGGTCTGTTCAAGGTTCGGCTTCCCTTCGTCCGTGCGGAAAACCTGATGTTCCGAGGAAACTGACCACACTTCTCCGTGGGCATCTTGCCGTGAGCGAGGTCGCCACACCGAGAATGTAGCTTTCTTGTTCTTGTTATTGTACGGGAGGTCGAAACCGACCATCGCGCGTACTCTCAAATGCGAGCCTAGGATATACTCGTCTGCCAAATGGCGAAAGTGCTTGCCCATCTGTGAGTAAGCCACTTCGATCACGACTCCAGGAGATTGAGCATTCACATGACGAAATTGATCATCTGGGCTGTGCGAACCGTAGCCTGGGTAAGGAGACTTGAAGCTGGATTGGCCAAAAGATTCAATACCACTGGCAAATTCACCTGATGGCCCATCCGCAAAGATACGAAGCTGGCGTTCGATTTCTCTGACGACCCTCTTTAGGAAGAGTTCATGGATAGGCGTAGAGGACATTCGAAGAGTGAGGAGCCGTAATAAGGGAAAGTAATGGCACCTAATAACTGTGTTAATACTCCTCCATGACATAACATTGCTTACTGACCGGAGTTTGTTTCTGAGGAAGGCGTCTTCGGACAACCGTCTGTCTAACTCCTGGAACTGCTGCTCGTCGATGTGAAACTGGAGAAGTTCGGTGCCGGAATCAGTGTGACCTTCACGACATCGTTTGATTACCTCCAAGATTCGGTCAACTAAATTCGTGGCCTTCTCGTCGGAAGGTGGAGGGGTCAAGGGCAATTCTGAATCGTGGAAACTCGATGGCGGTGTATCCATGATGTTGAGATGTTCTTGCGCCATAGTTGTGATGGATGAGAATGTTTATACTAGTATTGGAGGCAGTCGTTTGAAAAACAGTGAGTGTATCAGGTAGAAGCATTGCTGGGACAACAGTGTATTTTGAACACTTCGAATAGCACTCGCGAACAGTGACGAAGTGCCGAGCGGCACGTGGTGTAGCGCGATAGTGTCGCGATTTATGTGCACCCACCACTGCTTTATGTTGAGTCATAAGTGACAGAGCAAGTGCCGACTCTGCCAAAGTGACTGGAATATTATCAGATATCAAAAATGCATTCCCGAAATATAGCCGGGGAGGACTCCAGACACCCATTAAAGCAACCCGATGATCTGGCTACTACCTTATAGTTTAATAGTAAGTGATCGAGCCCGTGAATGTTAGCAAGTGGTTTTTGGTGCGCATCTGAATGGCTCTAGATATTGGCTTTATCAACAAAGCACGACTTTATTGACTATTATACACTCAAAGAGAGTGTTAGGATATGTATGTATATGCATTGTGCTCGAGTGGCTGAAATGCAGAAAAGACAAAGCAAATATGCCAACCCACACCAAGTCCCAGAACGCCCGCAATGCAGCGCTAAACAAATCAGAAATATCTGCTGTCGCCAGGACGAAACAGGGCCTTTTTGATTTTCCATCTCTCCATTTCCATGCATTTTCTTTTGATTATCTACTGGGCTTTGGATGCATTCAATGCGGTGCGATCGATCGTTACCAATCGTCTGCTGCATTTTTCATCATCATGTCATGTTAGGTAGGTATCATGATTCGTGATTTTTTACCCCCTCCGTGACCTTCGTCCACCCTCCCTCTTGTGCCACGGATCACTCGGCCAGACCCAACCTCTGGCTGTCTTCGCATCCCTTTTCTCTCCGACTTGTGGTTCAGGCATCCACTTGTCTCGGCCGTCTGGCTTTCTCTCTTCCTCATCCCTGACATCTCGGTCGTCACCTTCGAGGCCGGGAAGGGCATCCCTCTTTAACTCTTCGTTGCTCGGTAGCACCCTCTGTCTCGTCATAGCACCCAATCCGCCGACGTCCATAAATGAGGACCACTCACCAGGAAGAGGTACCTTCTTCGCAAGCATAAGCAGGAAGTACAGCCCTAGCCCGGCAGTCATCGAGATGTCCTCGGTGTAGTTCCCTAGTGCATCTATGCCGTACTTGGCGCTCGTCTTTGTAGCAATGCTATCGGCGATTTCAAGGTACCCAAAGTAAGGATTGCCATACTTGTCTGAGCCAACCCGCACGCAAACGAGTTCAATCTCGGTAATGATGAAACCGTAACGGCAGGAATGATCCCGCATGCATTTTTGAAGCTGGGAGATGGTTTTGAGGTATCGAACTCTCTGCGCTGGAGATTCATGGCGCATAGAAGTGTTGAAAGTGTCGAACGATTTGGAAAGACCAATGACGCGACCACGTGGAGTGCCGTGTAGGGTATATTGGTTCTCATTAGGGTAGTTTGCAAGAAAGGTTGGTTGAGCTTGTTGTGTGGCTGCAGGACTAGAGGCTTGCTGACCAGGTTGTGCCGGCGCAAGGTATAGGTAGGGTGCATTTGCGCCCAGGGAGAGTTCAGCTGCTGCATTGACTTTTGGAAAGTAAATTTTTGAAATGAGAGTTGCCAGATCGGCTTCCGAGGATGGATTGGCTGGGCTGAAGGACTGTGGCGTGACATTCGGGAAGGTGGAATCATCGTGTTGGAAGTGGAGCAGGGTCATCAGATCCGGGATGGACTTCATAGTGTCGAGCGAGAATGAGGACCAAGGACGGAGGTTGCGAACATCCCACCAAAAGTAGGAGGAGAGCCCGCGACCCGTGGAGAAAGTAAGGTTGCGAACAAGGTTGACTGGTTGGGTAGGTTGGGTGAGGTAGTTCAACAAGCTGGTTGTGCCGGAGACAACGGGACCGCCCTGAAAGGGATAGGCTGCTTGATCTTCGACGAATGCAGTAGTCGTCATCAGAGAGGGCTGAAGCGATGGTGGTGGGCTTGTAGAGTTTGGCCTTGAAATGATGTCCAGGTCGATTGGTAGTTGCCATGTGCCTTCAATGTTGATTGCGGGTGGATCAAGGAAAGACATTTGTTGTGAAGGGAGACATGACTGGGCATAAACTGGTGGAGACGGTGCTTGCTGAACTTGGGTGATATAGACGGGCATTTGACGGTAAGTTGGGTACCCATACTTGTTCAGCATGTTTTCACCCACGCTAGACGCCGATACCGTCCTTGAGTGGCTTCGACTGGAGTCCGAGATGAAGGGCGCCACAGAGCTTGCTCGAGACTTCGAAGCCATCGAGACTGGTGACATCAAACTGATGCTGTCTTGTACGGGCTCCGTAGCACACCGGTGAATCGGTGGCCGCACATTGTTGTATGTTGAAACATTACTGACATTAGACATAGATCGTTTGTGGCTTTTGACCGTCTGGCCAGCAGAAGGCTGAAGATTATTATCCTGAGTCCTAATCTTTGGGAGTAGCGTGGGCCCATGTTGACGATAAATCGCTCTGTCTGGTGTTGACGCAATTGACTCAGGTGATGTGTTGGTCAGGAATGACGAGGCCGAGACATTTCTCATATGTTTTGTGCGCTGACCGGCAGCATGGCCAACCTCTGGAGGTGTTAATGGTCTAAAAGTGTATGGTGCTAACGACATCTTGGTGGTGGTGATGGTGGTGGTGGCGATAGTGGTATTGGTTTATGGGAACGAAGGCCAGCTTCTTTGATTGGAGAAGAGATGTCACGAAAGTCAGAGCAACAAAGGAAAATAGGTCTCGTGGAAAGATCGAACAGATCTAGAAGAATGAAAGGCTCAGAAGTGTCGAGATGGCAGAGGCATGGGGTATTAATGTTATGAGGAGGGTGGGCAATTGACGAGGGCCAACAACATTCAGACCAAAAGCTTGACGCAAGTCATGTATTGGTGAAACGAGTATAGGACCACGTAAACATGTGGGTGGGCGGCCACGATCCAAACTGACCGAAAATATCTTACCCGAAGTCGATTCGGCACGCGCGCTCAGAGTCGGATCTGTCAGTAATCGCGACGGAATTCAAACGCGGAGCTCAAAGAGCCCAGAAGCTCTATTTTCTGCTCCGAGCGCGTCGCCAATACAAGATTCCGCTCTTCTCTCGACAATGAGCAGTTGGCAGCAGGGCAGTGGCTGTGCAACCTGACGCAATCTCAAGTGTTCCATCTTCTGACGGTTGAGCGCTTGTATGGTGAGTTTTAAAAATGACTACCGCCATGAATAGCAAAAGAGGCTATTCTGTCTCAAGTGCGAAAGGTCTTTGGGCGCGTGCGTCTCCTTCGCACGGTCGATGGTCGAACAGGCGCGAAGGAGAGATTGAGGTCAAACCCAACGGCTTCGTACTGGCGCGAAGCGCGACCAACGTGGTACAACAGCCGGATTAGAGGCTCTCCTTGGCTCATTGATTGGCAGGAATATTTTCTGCACCAGCCGCCAATGCAGCTGACCAATTGAAGTTAGGAACACGCGGGTGCGACTAGGTCACGACTACCGCACGCAGGGAATCACGAACATAACACGCCCTCTCGTGATCTTTCTATCTGTTGCAGGGAAATCCGGAATCTTGCAGCAAGATGTGCGGTGCTGCCAGCCATCTACTTTTCTCGAAATGCTCGAAACGATGCTGGCTGCATGAGTAGCCCGAAGCATATGCAGTCGTCGTCACTTCCGACTTGTTCGTCTCAGGCACTACGTTTCAGGTTCTTGATCTGCACGATGAAACACAGGCGTTTGTGGTCTATCGCCGCTGACCGCTTTGCTCGACACTGCAGGTGCTCGAGCTAAGTATGCGGCTGTCATCGGGTGGCTGGGCTTACGACAGTGCTGCAAGTCTGTGTCGGGCACATCAACAGTCCGCCGACGAATACCGCCGCGCAGAGTAGTTGAAGATCATGGTGAATGCAAAAGAGTAACGAAGGGACCACGGCAAATCAGGCAACCTTTTGGAAGCTGCGTGGCAAGTACTCACTGGTGGCTTTGTTCCTCTTCAACCCAACCCGTCAACCCGTGACCCGTTTCAATGATCTTGACAACAGTCCATCTCATCAGACCGTGGAAATCACAACTCCCACTTTCATCGAACATAAGTCACTGCTAGTCCTAGTTCCCGGCGTCGTCTTCGACTGGCCTGTTGCCTTAAGCAGATAATTCCATCAAATGTCGCTGCTCGCGATATTGTTCTTCATCACCTCGGGTGAATCAGCCACGATTTTGGCCGTAGAGTCTAGCAGAGTGCACTGAACTCGTGGGACACGTGTGTCAGTGGGTTTCCAGATCGAGGCGGGCACATTTGATACTCAGGCAGCATCATGCCAGGAGGAGTACTTTGGACAAGGCTGCCTTTTTAGGTATTCAAGTTTGGTATATACAATGCAATGCTTCCTAGGTATGCTCATCTATTGGTGCTCCTAATTGAGAATGCCAGTAGCCCTCGAATTACCTCAGAAATGCTCAAGGAGCCAAACTCACGCGACCGTTTCAAAACCAAGCGTTGTTTAAATTACCTTATGCTTTGATCTCATATTTGCGTCGAAACATATCATCAACCTCGGTCAGGTAATAGGTGCCAGGTAGCAGATTGTCGACGCTGCCCACTGGCTTAAAATCTTTCTTCAAATGCGCTTTCTCTCGCAGTTGGCACATTTCGTCATAGACCTCAGGAGCAACGATGTTCCTGGTGTCCAGCCTCTGTTGTAGGTTGAGCTGCTTCTGCATCTCTGATGTGTCACCCACAACCTTCAAGCTGAACAAGGAGCTGGCGAGTCCGCTGCCATAGCTAAAGACACCAAGCCTCTTACCCGCAAGGTCAGCGGGCGCAATGTAGCTTAGGAGACCAACAATACCACCATACACACTGCCGCAGTACATATTACCGCACATGGTAGCAACAGAGATGGCGGGTTGTACTCTTTGAGCAAATCGCTTCTTGGTCAGGGCCATGAAAGTCTTCTCCACAGTCTTGTCAGTCAGAGATGCCTTGTAATCGAGACCTCGGAGCTCGGGAGCAATCTCCTTGAATGCAGGCGCGTCAGGGTTGTCCAAGAAGTCATTGTAGAGTAGTCTGGCGTACGATTTGCTGACCAATTTGCAGGTGGGTGCGTGGAAGGCCATGTAGTCGAACCGATCGATGGGCGTCTTTTGTTCTGCTTCTTGATGGACGCCATTGCCATTGGCGTGGCCGTTCAGCTGAGCCTTCAGCTTCTGCTCTCGAGCATTGTATGCCTTGTAGCAGGCGTCTACGGCCTCAGTGTAGCACTGTAGGGAGAATTGGCCATCGACATAAGGGTATTCACTCGTCAGGTCAGGCTTGTAAAAGTCATATGCGTGGGTGATGTATGTTCCTCGTAGGCCAGGTTCAAAAGCTAGAGGAGCGTCTGGACCGATGAGCATGGCCACACAGCCGGCGCCTCCGGTTGGACGGGCATTGCCCTTTTTGTATAGCGCAATGTCTCCGGCAACGACGACCGCATCTCGCCCGTCCCATGCGGAGCTTTCGAGCCAATTGACCGAATTGAACACGGCGTTCGTCCCACCATAGCAAGCATTTACCGTGTCCACCCCTTCGACGTTGAAGTTTCCGCTCTCTTCAAACAACTGCATGAGCACACTCTTCACCGACTTGCTCTTGTCAAGCATGGTCTCAGTTCCCACTTCCAATCGACCGATGGAGTTCGGGTCGATGTTATACTTGCTGAACAGAGAGGAAAGCGTGGTAAGGGCAAGGGAATAGATATCTTCTCGATCATCGCAGAAGCTCATCCTTGTTTGACCAAGGCCAATCGTGTATTTGCCGGTAGCCACGCCGTCGAACTTTTCGAGCTCTGATTGTTCCACGCACTGCAAATCACGTTAGGGATCAGTCTGGGGAATGATGATTTCGTGCGCAGGACTTACTTGTTGTGGGAAGTAGATCTCAATGGCTTTGATGCCAATGTTCCTAGGTCGAGATGCCATGATGGAAAAGAGAGGACTGTAGAAATCAAGCCACAGAGTTCTGGGTGAAGCGATGTGCCTTCCTTTATGAGCTCGCCACAAGCGTACGCTATGGACAAAGGATATTCGTAGAGCAGAAGGCGGTGAGAAATTGGGAACTTTGAGGAGATTGCGAGGCCGACGATGACCTGACTGCTTCAAATTGTTGGACTCGAACAATGCAAGAAGTTTGGCTAGTCAGTACTGTCTACAAGCAGCGACTATGGTGTAAAGGAGCGGCGTGGACGAGTATTTGAGCTTGTCGCATTCAATTGCTGAAATGACTTATCGCCGGGCAAATGCAATCAGAATATTTCTTGTTGAGCGTCTCCACAGGTCCCTGCAAAACGTCACGCTGGCACCCACTGGGCACGAGCTCAAGGTTGGTACCTGCCCCACCTGTGTGCATCAGAGCCAATGACACGATGACGCCACCTCGGCGTACCTTTTTCCTTTGCAGCTCAGGCTCCACGCACCACCTGCAGCTCCCACAAGGTTCCTAACGCAAAGCGGACGCCTCCAATTTCGTCGTGTCTGGGGCGGCTGATTCGTAAGAGGTCACGTGGCCGTCTCGTCTCAGATTTTTGCCATGGCAAGGAGTCCTTTGCTGTCCCCCCCAACAATGTAAATGACGCGCCATCTGGAAGTCAAGGGTTAGAGGTTCTGGACTGTTCAGGGTGACGTACAAGGACGAATTCTTCCCGTACATTCGGATTTGGGGCAACTCCACATTAGCGACGACCATACCAATGTTGAGTTTGCGCAGCATGTCGCCGCCCTGGATATCGCAGACAGTCGGCTCAATTCATAAGCAAGGCAAGGTCACCTAGGTATGTTCGGACACCTTAGTACATCTAACATTGAAATCTTAATTGGTCTTCAAACTTGACTTATGCTTGATGCATTCAAATACTACAGTCTACCTATTTGGTGACAGGCATTATCTTGAGCTCGTAACCATTTGGCGTAGCCACCCGCCAGCACAAATGCATGTCTGACCGTAGAACGAACAGGGTGTTGTGGTCATTCCAAACTCCAGCGGCTGGACCATATAGAGTTGTACAAATTCCCGCACTGGACTGCTTACAGTCGAGCTTTAGCATAGCCGGCGCCTTGGGGTGTCAGATCGTATCGATCCGCATTCATAACTTTGTCCCAGGCTGCCACAAAGTCCGACACGAGCTTCTCTTGTCCGCCTGCGCTGGCATACACTTCGGCAAGTGCTCGCAATTCGGCGTGGGAGCCAAAGACGAGATCGTTGCGAGTTGCGCTCCATTTCTTCTGCCCAGTACTTCGGTCGACTCCTTCGTAGAGCTCCTTGTCGGAGCCTACAGCCTTCCACGCCGTGCCCATATCGAGAAGGTTGACGAAGAAATCGTTGGTCAGCTGGCCAGGTCTCTTGGTGAACACACCATGCGACGAGCCATCCCAGTTGGTGTTCAGGGCACGCAGGCCGCCAACAAGTGCAGTCATCTCTGGAGCCGAGAGCTTGAGCAGACTGGCTCGGTCCACAAGGTACTGTTCGGTGCGGACGCGAGCGTTGCCCTTGCCGTAATTGCGGAATCCGTCGACAACAGGCTCAAGATGCTCGAAGGACTGGGCATCTGTCTGCTCTTGTGAAGCATCCGTGCGGCCGGGCGTGAATGGCACAGAAACACCTGCGCATTTCTCCAAACCTGCACATCCTCCCAGCACCACGAGATCAGCCACAGACACTTTCTTTCCGTCTTTCTGAGAGTCGTTGAATTTCTTCTGCACCTTCTCTAAAGCACCCAGCACTTCCTTTAACTGCGACGGATTGTTGACCTTCCAGTCTTTCTGGGGAGCAAGGCGGATTCGGGCGCCGTTGGCACCACCACGCTTGTCGCTGCCTCGGAAAGTCGAAGCTGAAGCCCAAGCGGTGCTGATGAGCTTGGTAGGTTGAACACCCGTGGCCAGGATCTCTTTCTTGAGCGCAGCAATGTCCTTGTCGTCAATGACTGGATGATCAACGGCGGGGACAGGGTCTTCCCAAAGAAGCACCTCTGACGGAATTTCAGGGCCAAGCCATCGAGTGCGGGGGCCCATATCTCTGTGCAACAGTTTGAACCAGGCTTGGGCGAAGGCATCGACGAGCTGATCTTCGTTCTCGAGGAAGCGCTTGGAGATCTTGTGATACTCCGGATCAAATCGCAAAGCAAGGTCGGTGGTCAGCATTCTGGGTTTGTGCTTCTTGTTGGGGTCGAAGGCATCAGGAATGAAAGCATCCGTGTCCTTTGCTACCCACTGGTTGGCTCCAGCAGGGCTTTTGGTCAGCTCCCATTCAAATTTATAGATATACTCGAGGTATTTGTTGCTCCACTTGACCGGAGTCTTGGTCCAGATGACTTCCAGACCACTGGTGATGGCGTCAGGGCCGCTTCCTTTACCGTGCTTGTTATGCCAGCCAAAACCCTGTGCCTCGAGGCCGGCTCCTTCAGGTTCGACGCCGACGTTGCTAGAGGGAGCTGCGCCGTGTGTTTTGCCGAAGGTATGGCCACCAGCGATCAAAGCCACAGTTTCTTCGTCATTCATGGCCATTCGTCCGAAAGTGGTTCGGATGTCTCTAGCCGAGGCGAGAACATCGGGATTTCCATCTGGACCTTCAGGGTTGACGTAGATCAAGCCCATATGGGCAGCTGCCAGTGGCTGCTCCAGGTCTCGAGAGTGGATGTCTTTGAAGTCTTTCTTTTGCTCATCCGAGTCGACGACGCCAGATCCGGACACACCAGCGTGGCCGTGCGCGTAGCGTTCGTCGTTCCCAAGCCAAGTGGTCTCGCCTCCCCAATAGACTGACTCGTCGGCTTCCCAAGTGTCAGGACGACCTCCAGCAAAGCCAAAGGTTTTCCCACCCATGGACTCGATTGCAACATTGCCAGTGAGAAGGAGCAAATCGGACCAGGAGATCTTGTTGCCATATTTCTGTTTGACGGGCCACAGCAGGCGACGGGCTTTGTCGAGGCTGACATTGTCTGGCCAGCTATTCAGAGGAGCGAAACGTTGCTGCCCATCGCCGCCGCCGCCACGGCCGTCGGATAAACGGTAGGTGCCAGCACTGTGCCAGGCCATGCGTATGAAAAGACCTCCATAGTGACCGAAATCGGCAGGCCACCAGTCTTGCGAGTTGGTCATGACGGCATGAAGATCTTTCTTGAGAGCATCGTAGTCCAAACTCTTGAAGGCTTCGGCATAATCAAAGTCCTTGCCCATGGGGTTTGTGACGGCGGTATGTTGGCGCAGGATGTTGAGCTTCAAGGCATTTGGCCACCAGTCAGGGTTTCTGGTACCGCCGCCTCCGATGTTGGCGCTGAGGCTGGTATTGTGAACGGGACACTCTGCCATCTTGTCGGCAGTCTTGGTCAATGATGAATGCAAATGCAAATGCAGGTGCAGGTGCAAGAGCAGAAGTGAAGAGGCAAAAAGGAAATCAAGATAACACAACTTGAAGTAAAAAGTCTCGGAAAACGCCGAATCCCCGCAATGACGCGCTACAATCCAATGATGCCCCTCAACCGATCAATGGCCGAGCATCCATTACTAACGCGCTGCCCTCTCGGAATACGCACTTCCCACCCGTGAATGCCCGTGCAACACATCCTCCTTAGGCAGGTGGGTTTCGAAAGAGCCAGAAAGTCTCCGAAACAGGCAGCTTGTACGCCTAGGAGCCACAAAAGTAAGCATATTATTGTCTGAAATGCACGCTTAATGATCTCACCACACCGGGGTCACCTTGCTATTTGTGTCTTCTCAAACATGGCTTGACATGACTCGCATTTTTTATCCAAAATGAGACTCAGAAAATCGCATAGTTGGTAGCCATACAAGCATCACGAATATGTAATCGTTTTGATCGTTTGGCAGGCAGAAGAACACACCAATAACCATATATGCCACGGCGACCTCCTCACCAGCACGAATCACGAAGTCGTTAATAAATTTTACTAAGCGTTCGTATCACAACGAAACTCGACAATTTACCAAAATTCTCAAAGTACTTAATATGTCTAGCTTGGCCTCCATCGTCGAAAGATTTAAGAACGTGAATCTGGGATTAGGATTGGCCATCTTTGCTCGTGTCAAAATCGATAAAATTTGAGCTGGCGACTTGATTTTGCCTTCAATTGTGCCTTCTTGGCGCCGCACCCCGAAACGTAACCCGTACAGACCAAAGCACCAGTCGGTGCGTAGAGGCTAGTCGCCCAATCGATTTCACATATGTGGAGTACGAAGTATATCAAACCGCCAACCTTGAAAGCAACTCCCGTTGGACATGCCTTGGCTGCTAATAAATGAGACCACTCAGAAAACTGTCTCGCCTGGTCTAATGGTTCATACTAATCTCTGTCAATGTGGCGTCGACCGCATCATATGGTCTTCTTGGAGCGTAATCCTAGTGTACATCAGAGCATATCACACGACTTTCACTTCTACTTTCACTTCTACTTTCACTTCTAAATTACGCACGCGTGTCTGGCCGCTCTCAGACTACCTTCACATTCCCCCAGACGCCATCAACGCAGCACATGTCATCATTGATGATTGCAGGCATGATTCATCCGCCTTGCAGCTTGCACCCACAAAGTAGTTATGTCACTCGGAAGTTTTACTCGGTATTCAGCTTTCTTTGTCACTACGTAAAGGGACTGGAGTATAACTGCCATGAGACAACCCCCAATTCTATTCAATTTGGCTACATATCAGCATGGACGACAAGTTTGCCCAACTCTACGAAACGCTCTTTGAAAAGAGCCTTGCAGAGCCGGAGACGTACGAAGACGTGCAGAACATTCTCAGCTGCATCAGGACACGAAATGGCTATCTCGATCCCGACGATGAGGCTCAGCTTCATACCTCGTCAAAAGCCGCACGTCAGAAAGTGATGTTCGTGGCCGGCAGCCTTCGGGACATTCTGGCAGAGTATACCACGACGTGTGTATATTTTGGCCACTCATCCCCGTAATAGACTAACATTGTCTTAAGAATTTCAAGCCAGCTTTACGTTGATCCATTTCACTTCCTCTACGAACTCATCCAGAACGCAGACGATGCCAATTACAAAAAGGCCTCCGATGAAAGATCCAAGCCATACATCGCCTTTCACGTCAGAGAAAAGCAATTGATTGTGGATTTAAATGAAGACGGATTCACCTTGGCAGATGTTATAGCCATTTGCTCCACCGGTCGCAGTTCCAAAGCAAACAACGCCGCGACTACGGGCGAGAAGGGATTCGGTTTCAAATCAGTCTTTGGAATTGCCTCAACAGTTCACATTCAGTCAGGTCTTTGGTCATTTTCCTTTCGACATGAGCGCCACGACGACGGCATTGGCATGGTCTCCCCAAGCTGGGAACAACCTTGCAAGCTACCAGCCGGTGTGCGTACTCGTTTCACCTTGACCTACGCGTTCGATCACGACACCACACTCACCCAGCTTTGTAGCTACATGGAAAAGCAACCAGTCACGATTGTAGCTTCTCTCAGGAACGTGAAGAGGATCGAAATCTCCCTTGACTGTGCGCCCACTCAAAAGAAAGTAATTGCATTCGAGGTTCTGAAAGTGTTGAAGTTGGGTTACGTGCGGCTTTCAGAAACAAGAGACACTCAACGACGCGTACACTACTTCCTTAGCTGGACGGCCACGACCAAGGATATGCCCCCGCGTACCGGCCGTACAGGTAACAGTTCCACCATCACATTGCGCTTTCCGGTTCGCGACCACAATTCATGTGAGCCACTGATTGATCCACAAGGCCAGTATGTTTTCGCATGTTTGCCGATACATCGAGTGACGCAAATTCCGTTTATCATACAAGCGGATTTTATGCTTCCCGGTAGCCGACAGGATATCACAGAGAATCAGTGGAACCGAAGGCTACGCGAGGGCATTGCCGACCTTTTCGCGACTTGTGCCTGTATATTTGGGGAAAAGAGGACTCTCATGGTGTGGCATTTGTGGTTACGATATCTGCCAAGTTCACCTATAGCAGGCTTCTGGGAGCAACTTCCCGCTTTGATCAAAACGAAACTTCGTCAACGCAAGCCTTTCTTGGACGCAGATGGTGTTTTGCGTGGGGCCGACGAGGTTCGGCTGGTCCCAAGCAGTTTCATACACAAGGGCAAACCGCTCTTTCCATCTCTCTTTGCTTCATATTCGTACCTCTCACAGCAGTACGACGTGAGAGATCATGCAGCATTGGACGAGTTGGGTGTCCGAACGTTGTCGCCGGAAGAGATGCTTGATGTGATTGAACATGATTCGTCATTCGCGTCGCATGCGCACCTTCATCAAATTCCTCTGACTGACGACTGGCACGATACATTTGCCAAAGTCCTGAAAACACTTCTTGGCACGCGAATACCTCACAGAGCAGGTTTCGATGTCAAAACAAGGTTGTGTTCTGGTCGTATTTTTCCTGTGCGAAACGGGCATGAGCTAGAGTGGCGGTCTTTGGACCGAAGCTCATCTACTTTGTACTTCCCAGTGCTCGTCGACCACGCCTTGGGAAATGATCGTGTCCGAATCCTGATGCCAACCGATCTCAAACTCGCCGTAATACATCCAGATGCCGTCACTACTGCGACCCGCAAGGATTTATACCAAACTTTGGGCATTCGTGAGTGTGCAGGTCACGTCGTCTGCAAGGCCATTGAATCTGTTCAGAACATGAGCGATACAAAGCGAATTCACAATATGCTTGCTCACTTGGAACTTCTCTTTTGGTTCTCTCACAATGCCGCTACACAGTTGTACGCGACCACTGAAGGCTCTGGGTACGGTCGAACCTCCACCCTATTCTTCCAATCTCAGCAGAGTTTTGACGCAGAGCAAGCAGTCAACCTCAGGGGCTCGAAGAAAAAACGCGACTCGCTGCTTGCGTCGTGTTATCAACGATCGCAGATGTGCTCCTTTGCCAGAGGCGGTAATACATGGTTGCAGTGGTTGCAAAATGTCGCTGGCATTCGCTGGTTTCCCCAATTGTGGGATCCCTCTAATTGCAGCAAACTGCACTGGACCTTTTTCGATATGCTCAAGGAGAATCCGCAGCGGTTTCTTCCCATGCTCCAAGCTCATTGGTCTGAGGCATATGCTGATGCGTGTCGCTCCAATTCCGAAACCAAAAATGCCGTGGTGCAAACACTGGTACCGTGCATAGGGGGACGTAAGCATCAATTGAAGGACACTTTCTTCCCCTGTAGGAATATACTCGATGTGGCTCGCCTCTACCATGTGGAGGAAGCAATTGGTATTCTAAGTCTTCCAGACAGCCAGAACGGGGCAAGTTTAAGTGACTGGTCAAGTCTCAGGGACTTGGCAATAGCGTCTACTGTGGACTTGAATTTCTATACGAAGATCCTCCTAGCACTCGCAAATGCTGCACAACCGGTTGCGCTGGACATAAATTTGATGGACGGCATATACCGCCACATTGGCAGCTCAGCATCGCTCAGTGGCCAAAAATATCTTCAGGTATGTCTGCCCCCTGCCTGTTCCCGGCTTACTAAATTTGTGGAAGGGCCTTTTCAGTCAGAAGAAGTTGGTTTGGGATACGAAGTGCGGCGTCTGGCGATCGCTCGAGGACTGTGTGTGGAACAGCAAAGTACCCTTGACACGAAAATTTGTTCTCGCGTCCTTCTACGATGCAGCAGCGGTTCGAAATCTGTTTAGAACACTTTTGAACCTTAGAGACGGTACTACTCAAGATTTGATGGATGAACTAGGGCACCTGCGTGCATCGACGTCAGAAGCGGACCCGAATCGAATCTATGGAGAAGTGATAATGATATATGCCGCGTTGGAAGAAATGGCTGCAAACACCGAGACCGAGAAACAGTTGCAGTATGCTCACTGTTTGTCTTCACTAGGAGAAAAGCTGACGAATATAGGACTGCCTTCAAATCTCGGCCATTGATCTATTCCGAAGGTCAGTGGTATAGATCGAGTCAGTGCGTTTGGCACGAGTCCGTAAATGTGGGACATCACATCCCAATCAAGGGCACCTTCCCAACCCTACGAAAGTTGTTCGTCACAATTCTGGGTGTCAGCCTTGTCAGTGATGTGTTCATGATGAGAGAACTGGCAAAGGCAGCTACAAGTGCCCAGAAGGACCTGAGTGCAATCAAAAAACTCATGCTAGACACTAGTGCCTTGCTAACAGACGAAAATCCTGCCAAGAAGTTCGCAGAGATCGTCGAAACCCTTGAGACTGCTGAATTTCTTCCCTGCAAGAAACAAGATGGAAATTTGGAATATCTTGCCCCTGCCGACGACTTCTTCATACCCGATGATGAGACATACACACAAGCGTTTCGAAACCACCTGAGTATGTTGGATTTCACATATTCAGAAATGAACACATTGCAGAATCTCGTCGGGATCCTCAACCTAAGCGGTCGATACTTGAGCAAAAATGTTCGGCACCAGACCGAGGAAGGAGACGCTGCGCCCGATGATAACCTGACTGGGCAGTTCCGGAAATGTGCATACGCAATATCTTGGTAAGGTTCCCAATAAACATTGTGATGCGGAGTGAGCACTAACAAGTTTAAGTTGCGCCGTATTTCACAAAAGCCCCGACTATTTCAATCATGCCGTGGCCATGCATGACCTTTTGCGACAAATCGTTGTCTCCACGTCTCCTAACATGCAGACGACTGTTTCCGTGGTTCAGCGAAAGCAAATAGTCAAAATCCCTACCGAAAAGGCCCCTATCATGATAAGGAAAAGCCACGATGGCTTGGAAATCATACTTCCGCGATCCAGACCTGATCTGATTTCATGCCTGAGGGGCGAGCTACCGATGAAGCTGGCGGAAGAACTGCATGTGTTCGACCCTAATGCCATAAAACAGATTTATCGTTTCGTCAATGAGACGGATATGGGCACCGATCAATTGCTTGAGCAGGAAGGAATACCGCACGCTGACGGGTGGCTCACGAAGACTGAGCGCCTGCCACAGGCTCCTGGACCGCAGGTTCTGCCAACAACGACACATGGAGCACTGAACCCTCAGAGCCATGGTGTGCATCCGCAGGAAGAAACAAATGGCATAGTCTATGGCAATCATTACGAAGTCGAGGATGTTGTTTCCGCTGATCTGACAGTTGTCGTTCCGCAACAGCGCCGACAAACATGGATTGCCATACCACCAAACGTCAACCACAAAGTGGAAGCTCCTGACTATTGGAGGGTGCTCGAGCATGTCCGGAGGCAAGCTGCCGATGTCAAATGGCGCAATGCGCGTCGCGAACAGGGTTCCACTGCCTCGAATGACCACATCAGGTTTCTGCAGGCAATGCAAGGCAATCGAGGGAACAGCTGCGACTTGTCTCGGTACCCTGAGCTTTTCGGGTCGGATGATTGCGTGATCTTCAGGATTGGAGCTGCGGGGGAGCTCTTCGTAAGCAGACTACGTAAAATAGTGATGGCGGATGTGCTAACGTTGCTCTGCAGGCGTTTGAAGTCTTGAGAAGTCTCCTTGGCGACAAACTAACATGGGACCACTGGCCAAGCAAGATCCGTCATTTTGCTCGGGCTCGTCGTTCCTTTGAGACCCTGCCTCGTTGGACTCAACCCGAGACAGCCGACCTCACATATACGGACAATGCCGACTTTGGTCTTGAGGATAGCTTGAATCAACGCCACATTGGTGACAGTTTCGACGAGTGGTTGCCGGCGTGGTTGGATGGCCGGGCTTCGCACGAGGATTCGGGCGAGCGGAAATCATCCCAAGTGCGAGACAGTCCCCAACATCGCGCCGCACATCGGGAACCCTTGGAATGGCTGCTTGAAGTCAAGACGACCATCGGGCCCTGCGAGAACAACTTCTTCATGAGCCAAAGCCAATACTCACGGGTAAGCATTTTGCCTGCTCGGCCAGTACGACACCAGCACTAACTTTCTTTATAGATGCGTACAGCGGGGACCGACAACGGTACAGCACGTCGGCAAGTATACTGCATCGTTCGGGTCTACGACCTCCTGAAAGATCCCATCGGTCTCAGAATCTACGTAGATCCGTGGCGTTTCAGAGACACCAAGCTCGAATTCGATACAACCGACAAGTGGCAGGTTAAGGTATCGTGAGAGGATCTGTGTGAGAGCGGATATCGATCAAATCCAAAAATTCGCATTTCAGGGCGAAGCTGCGATACGCAGTGGGTTTAGATACGACGCAAAACAACAACTGTTGCCGCACTGAATTCGGGGCTAGGGAATATTAAGTGTGTCCATCCGATGTTGAGAGGTTTGCAAGTTTTCCCGAGCCTTGGTTTTGTTGATCATCTCCAGCTTTTGAACCATTCCCAGACTCTCAACTCATACGTAAGGTGGTCAAGGCAAGTCCCCTTCCTTTCTAAAAAAAAGTATGTTGGATGATGTTCTATCTGAAAAATAGCCAAGGGAAAGGTTACCGGAATAGGTAGATCACATTATTGTGCGTAATAATTCGGTGAACTGTGGGTAAAACCACCAATACATACCTACCTAGGTAACTACCTACTACACCCTGTACAAGGGCAATATAGGGATAGTTCCTACATATCGAAACTTCTCACCAGGTTGCTCTCTGACCTCTCTTCAACTTCTGCTTTCATTTTTCGACAAGGTTAAGCTCTTATGCTTCTTTTCTCCGTCTCCTATTAGCAATTTTATGCCTTTCTGTTAGGAGGAAATGCCTTCCTGTTCGAGAATCTGCCGAGAATCTCCTTGTTGAACCACCCGCTCCTGGAAAAGGCGAGTGACATCATTGAAACCCTTTCGAGACCACAACCAAAGCACCTTTCCTGGTGACGACCATATGATGTTGTAAAGTACGCACATGCGAAGGCAAAACCCAGAGAGGCCTGTAAACACGCGCACAAACGAGAGAAATTACTGCACGTCGGCAATGACGGTTGATTTCGTCGTCAGTGGCGACGAGACCTTGAACTTAGCACAAGGGCTGCTGTGATACTGCGTTAATCAATTTGCCGAATGGCCCCGCGGCTCAGTTCTATCATTGCCGTAGTCTGCACGTTGACTTCCTGCATTGCCTCACTCTGGCGTGGTCTATCGGCCATCAGGCTGTTGTAGCACCTTCCGCAGTAAACTTCGCAGATGAATTTTCGCGGTTCCCCGTCCCTTCACTCGCCACTGGTCGCCACAATCAAAGAGGCCAAGACCTCGGATGCGGCATAGTACTTGCAAGCGCGTGTCATTTGCTAAATTCTCATGTCATACCAACGAGCATCGCTTCAATCTCCGGGTAAGAGACGGTCGCGTGGTTCGCATCAAGTTGAGGTCGCCACAAATCAGTGTTTGAAGTAAATCGACGTTTGAGATCTCTGTACCGAGAGAAAGACGGCATGGTTTGTTACTAGCTGTGTTCAGTAGGGGTAAGCAGACCAATTATCGGAGATCGTGTTTTCGAACTTTCACCCTTTTGGTCTCTCGAACGGATGGCATTCCGTGTTGAAAACGTAATCGTCCAGACTAATGAAATCGCTTGGCGAGAAGATCAAGTACAAATACTTTAACGTCTCGGCCATCCAAAAGCTCTATGTTCCTTGTTAGTGCTATCGTTGACCGACGTTAGCAGCTACTTACTTCCATGGAATCAACCTGCATGGGCTTCCCCTTCGTGGTCACGTCCTGAATGGCTGCGTTTGCAAATTCGGTAGCTGTTGCTTCTTCGATCGACTGAAACATCTCCCATGCCGCTTCCCGGTAGGCTTCATCTCCAGTGATGCGGTAGAGGATGAAGACACTTTCCAGAGCTTCAGGGCGGAGGATGTATCTCGGGTCAACAGCATTTTGGAAGCCTTTTGGTAGACTAAGAAAGCCGTCTAGGTCCTGTTTGACGAGAGTTCGCCATTTGGCTTCATTCCATCCACATCCAGATGTCGAATTGCAGGGGACCAGCTTGAAGATTTCGGGAGCGAGACCGGTGGGGAAAGATTGGTAAGCCCAGATGCAACCCTTTGTGAGACGGGCGCCAATTTCCACATGCTCTGGGATGTCAAAAACTCTGCCGCCAATGGCAAACATGCCTCCGGCAAAACAAGCAAGATGTTGTCCCTTTGGCTCAAGCGAGGCTTCTTCATCGTCGGGCACGCGGTATGTACCGGAAAAGAGAATGTCGAGATTGCCGGGAGTCATCGGCCTGAAGAGGAGATGTTTCTGGATTGTATCCGCTGTCGCTCGATACATTTGTTCGTAGCGGGGTTCAGCAGCGCCAAGCAAGAGATGCATTTTCAAGACATATTCGTACATGCTGTCACTGAGACCGCCCAAGGTGAAAGTGTTGTCTTGGGTAAAGTCATTGTGCTCCAAGTCAAAGAAAGTGGGCCACATGCCGGGGAGGAGGGTACCGTTTTGGCTTTCGTACAGGCGGTCCGTGACCCGAGCCACAGCGTCGTAGTAGCGGTCGTTTCCCGTCAGCTGAGTGAGGCGAGTGAACTCCATAGATAAGGTTGCTGCCGATGCAGCTGGTTGACGAGCATCCGGGACGAGCTCGCCGGTCTTTGCCTTGTCGAAATCCAACCAAAACGGGGGCATGTGGTTCGGAGTGTCAAAACTGGTCACAAGCATGTCGCCGAGCTCGATGGCTTTTGCCAGGAGGGCTGGCTCCTTGCTGAGATCGTATGCTGACAGCAGGCCACCAAGATGGCGTATGGTGGTTTCAAATATGTTGCAAGACCTGCCCTTGAACTCGGCCCAGTCCAGACGTCCTACAGCTCGGACGGCTTCGTAGAACTCTTTCTCCATGCCCATGACCCAAAGGGTGTCCAGCGAGTCTAGTAAAGTGGCCGCCCAGCCTCCAAACGTGTCTTTCGAAGTGCCAGTTAGGGGCCCCAACTCGTCTCTCATCCATGCAAATCGCTTATAGCTGTCCCAGCCTCTTGCCATGACGCGTCTGACCTCTTGCCGGCGCTTCTCTTGCACTGCGATGTCGAATTTCGGCGGTGGGAAAGACGAGCGTTGTATTGGCGGCAGCGGCCGGGGCTTGTCTGAAGGTAGACGCTGTAAGGTCTCGATCGGGTGGTGTGGTTTCCATGCTGACCAATCGTAACTGCTCTTCACGATATGTAGCTTCGGCCCAGGGGAGGAGGCATGAAACGAAGAGCCAAACAAGTGGAAGACGAGAATGAGAAAGGCGAGAATGCCAATGGCACGGGATTTCTTGCGGCAGTAGTAATGGGCTAAATGGGTGAATCTGAACCTGCTTCGAGCATGGACATCATGGGATGGCATGCTGAATCAGGCATCGAGAGGGTACAGGATGAAATACAAAGACGATTGATGCAGACCGCAGTGCAACAATACCTTTTGACTATGCCATGTCGTCAAAACTTTGAAGCATGGTTCACATCGCCCTCGCCCACATGGTCGAATCGTGATCGTCCTACCCATTCGAGGCAGAGGTGGGCTAAGGGCATGCGTACTCGGTACCCACTCCGACCACTCCGACTCAGGGATGGTCAGGGGTACGGGCAGGTCCTTGAGAAAACGTTGGCCCACGCTCACCCATGTCTCAGCATCGCCGCTGAAGGTCATCGCATAGCCAAAAGCAGCATTAGGAATGTCGGGTGCGCAATAGTTTTGAACCGTTGTCCAAAATGAGGTGTGATAATTCATTCTGCCAAGCGCGACGCTGTTCGATCGTCGCGCTTTCTTGGCATCATGTTCATGCGCAATCTCTCACGTGACTCCACAGCACGTGAGCAACCTTTAGCGCTCCCTCTTATCTTCGAACTTCACCACTCATTCCAGGCGCAGATCATTACATATATTGCTTTCCTTCACATTCAGCTGCACAAAACTTCATGGCATGCTATGAACACACTGTCGGGAATTCCTTTTCCGAAACTATAATGCCTCCAAGCTTCCTAACCCTGCTTGGGCCATGCTACTCGTGAATTCGCCGTCTTTCAACGACAAAGTGGCCTTTGGTCCTCAATCGCGCAACAAACCCTCAACAAAGGCCTACGCTACATATCCGATGCCGGTCCTCTGTATCATCATGGAGACAGTGTATGGGCCTGCATCGTGAATGAACAGCACACACAAACCATCCATCGCCGTGTAAGCACCATGGAAGTTCAGCCTGGGAAAGGCCATTCTTACGGGGCTGTCAACGTCAGTGGAGGCCAAGTGCTTCTAGGTGATAGCTACATCTCTATCTATCAGAATGATCCTCCCAACCAGGGAAATGAGTGGCTACAATTTCTGCAGTCTCTCAGATACCCGGAAATGGATGCTCGACGGAACGAGATCGATGACGCTGCAGGGAATTCATTTGAGTGGATCTTCAATGCCCAGCCAAGTGCTTCCACCGAAAGTGCACGCTTCTCCACATGGCTCAGACACGGGAACGGGGTATTTGTTGTGCAGGGAAAAGCTGGCTCCGGCAAGAGCACTTTCATGAAGTATATCTTCGAAAACCCCCGGACCGCCTCGCTATTGCAACAATGGTCAAACGGAGAACCCCCGATGATGCTCTACCACACTTTCTGGCACATGGGCCAGAAACTACAGCGCAGCTGGAAGGGCTTTCTCGCCTCGATTCTGTCGCAGGCCGTCATGCACGATGCCAAGAACCTATCCTTCTGCAATGCGACGAACTGGGCATTCAAGTATTCTCTCCACGATTGGTCAAACAAACAGTTGGAACTTAATTTAAACAACGTGCTTCGTTCCTCCGGTGGGTATAAGTGCATTTTCATTGATGCCATAGATGAATTCGATAATGACGAAGATCTTGACCTTGTCCTGGATTTCGTGGATCAGTCCAACCATTATGCAGTCAATTGCAAAGTATGCATATCTGCGCGACCTCTCAAACATATACTTGACCATTTTGGCGCAGTGCCATCACTGTGCTTGCACGATTTGACACGAAGAGACATCTTTTCGTACGTCCTGACAATGTTAGAGAGGAAGTTGCGCCACGATCATGAGAAAAAGGGTGATATAAGAGAAATTACGAAGATGATTTGCAGCAAGGCCGATGGTGTTTTTCTGTGGGTCCACTTTGTACTTCGACATGTCTTCACTGGCATAGCTAGAGAAGACAATCTTTCAAGTCTTTCCCAACGCATCCAGACCCTTCCACCGGCCATGGAAGATCTATATCGTCGGATGTGGGAATTGCAAAATCCCCAACCAACCTCACATGCCCAGGACACTACAAAGATATTGTCTATTGCTCGTCATTTACCAATGGCATCGTTTCAGTTTGGAGTGGCCTTGGACGAATCTGTGATGAATTCGTATTTGGCCAGTGTGCAGCCTGCTCAGCAGGCAACCGTCGTGGAAATCTGCCGGCATATCGAAGGACGCGTGACCGCACGTACTGCCGGCCTGCTTGAGTGTATATCTCTCCAAGATGGCCTTGGAGAGAAAGAGAAACTCTGCCCAATCTACGAGAAGAATCCCGAGCTCGCCTGCAGAGGACTGAGACTACGCCGAACACGTGTAAAATTCATACATGGAACCGTCGAGACTTTTCTAACCGAAAGCGAGTATGGACGTGAAATCTGTGCCAGTGAAAACTCCCGTCTACACGTAGCATGCGATCTTGCATGGATTCGGTCGTTTCTCGCGTGCCTGATCGAAAACGTCTATCCCCTGACGCCCGGGTCGCTTGCAAGGCTTATCTTCTCGCCTGCTTGGCAAGGTTCGCAGCAAGCCCTGCTTTTCAACACAGTGGATCGTGTATGCAGCCGTTTAGTGCAAGAAAGATGGGTTGGTCAGGGTTCCAAATCCGGCAGTTGGTTCTTTGACCTTCAAAAGACTACTGGTCACTTTTACCTCTGCGGAGACTTTCAAGGAACGATGGTCACCAGCTCGTCGTTCTGCACGGCCCACTTACTACAAACTCATGGTCATATCTGGAGTTCCTACTACAAAGGATATCTGGCAATGTCATCAGTGTTGTATAGCGTGTGGCAGGGGTTGGGCAATAAGGGGAATTGCGAAACAATGTTGAAAAATGTGCGATTGCTCAAACAACACGGTGCTGACCTTGCAGGTTTGTATCCATACGCGGCTGTCAACAACGTCCTTGCGATCCGATCGGTTGCCTCAAGGCTGTTGCTCGAAGCGTGTAATCAGCTGCTCAACTTCCCAAAGAAGTTCCAGAGTATCCCATACTTTCGTGAAGTATTAGACATATTGGCAGACGTTGACCTTCAAAGTCAGGAGGTTACTGTGATGTGGAATCATGCTCCCGACTTCTGGTGCGGCAGCCTTTCCACAGGACTCAACATTATCATCACGTTCCAGGCGCATTCATTGCGTACAGCATTGAGCGAAGCTACAGTAGAATACGACACTTTCCTGCCGTCAGCAGACACGACGTAAGCTTTATTTACGTATTCTTTCATGTTCAGATACTCACTTTCTTTTCTCAGTGACGAATACAGCAGATACATCGTTGGACAGATCCGGTGGAAGTTCATTGACAGACTCATGCTCGTCCCAAGCAAGGTTTCTCTTTGCAACTATGACTCGACTTACGATACACTTCATGAACCTTGCCAAGCATTGTTCCACAGATGCCCTCTTCTGGACACGAGGCTGACTTTAGAGACCATTTTCAGTGGGAACTTGCCGGCTTCCTGGTTTGAAGATCAAGAATCTCCCGGCACATCGAGACTCGATGTCTCGGACATCCACCACGACATCAGCTGGTGTGATGTTGAACCGTATACTCTACCACTACGGCCCCAAGAAGAGGTAAGAGGTTCTGAATGGAAAACGAAAGGCGCTCTTCGACAGTTCTTCAGTCTTTACCCGGTGGATTTCGCCAAGGTTTGATCACCTGGCGGTCATGCTTTTTGTCTTGCTCCTGTTTTTGAAAAGCCGCTTGCATTCTGAGAGGACACATCTGCTTATCACATATATCAAGGTAAGAGGCACGTAGCTTATCAAAACCTGGCGATTGGCTTTGTATTTCAACCCGCCACTTCTCAACTTCTAAGGACTCAAGTACGCGTGGGCAAAGAGGTCCAGGTGGGGGTTGGCTCTGCAAATATCTTGCTCACATTGCGAACGAGACTACTATACTAAAGCGTTATGATCGAAGTAATTCCTTCTGGGTTATTTATCTTCGTACTCATTTTGCCTTGGAGCTTGATAGTAAAATGCTACTACGTTCGTCATCAAGAATTTTCGTCGTTCGGGGAGTGAACAGCGACAAAAGTGCATCAAAGAAACTCTGAGATGGTGAGGACAACCCATTCTAGGATCTGTTTCGCAAGCATATTTCTTTTTTCTGTAAGGTTGACATTCAATGATAGACATGACCTCTAGGAATGCTCTAGGAGGCAAATCCCGAATTCGCGTGAGGGTTTTTGCATCTAACGTTCGCAGCGATCGCTTAATCTGGAGATCGGCAACACGAAGGACCACCCCCAGACTCACTGGCAACCCACCCCAGGCCTGGAGAGGGCCCGACCGTGATGCACACATTCAAGATCTTCGTGGATTGAGATAGTCCCTCAGCTACGAACGTTGTAACTGAGAGTGTTTTAATAGAACATTAGACTCCACATACAATACAGTGGGTTTCGTCAAGCCTTGGCTAAGTATTGGTTACGCTTTGGTTAGGCTATGGTTATGCCTCAGTTGCTAACAGCCTTCGTTCTTCCCAAGTCAAGCTTTACTCTGTACTTCTGATTCACTTTTGAGAACTCAGTATCACCGTCAATTGAGACATTTGAGACAGAAGCTTGTCTTCCCGTTCTCTTGCCTCTTTCTGCTGCTGTTCCAGCTGAGCCATAAGCTTGTCTTCCCGTTCTCTGGCCTCCTTCCGCTGCTGTTCCAGATATCCTCTGGCCTCCTTCTGCTGCTGCTCCAGCTGAGCCATAAGGTTGTCTTGCTGTTCTTTGGCCTGCTTCTGTTGGTATTCCAGATGTTCTCTAGCCTCCTTCTGCTGCTGTTCCAGATGTTCTCTGGCCTCCTTCTGCTGCTGTTCCAGCTGAACTATAAGCTTGTCTTGCTGTTCCTTGGCCTCATTTTGCTGCTTTTCCAACTGCGCCATAAGTTCCTTCTGCTGCTGCTCGAGTGTTTGCATCACTGTTTTGTTAGTGACTCGTGGAGGTGGAGGTTTGCGGAAAGCAGCACCAGAAGTCGAAGTAACAGAGGTGGGAGCTTCTGAAACTCGCTCAGAATTTGGATCAGCAGTCGTGAGTGAACTAATTGATTGTGGCTGGGGGTCGGGTAGGCGTCTGATTGCTTCCTTGATCAGTCTTAGATGGTCGGCTGCAAAGGTATCACAGATGTTCCAGAAAAACTTGTACGATGTCCACCGGTCTTGACAAGTATTGTTGGTATATATATATTTGGCGATAGCCCTTCGATAGTATTTGGTCACATTCCCACTGATCTCGGGGTAGTGAGCATATATATAAACGGCCTCATGATTGTGGGACATAGAAAACGCCAGGGTTTTACGATGCACTGCCATGACGTCGTTCGCCAGACGATACAACTCAACAACCGCACGCAATGCAATAGTCATACTGTTGAGGTTGGCTCGGTCGGCAATGTCGAGAGCTTCTACGCCACATTTGACTTCGCAAGTGAAGAATGGGAACATCATACCCTCGCGGATGGTGAACTTAGACGTCTTTCCGGAAACGCGGTACAATTTCCTTAGCTCTTCATCGGTGAAAGCTGATGATCGATATGCCACTGTCCTATCGGGTTGCGGTAACTTGGCGTAAAACATGATCGCATCCAGCCATCGGTCGTTGTGTCCCTCGACGAGATGCTCAAACTTCTGAGGGTTTTCCATTGCGAGGATCTCAGCTGAAGGCACAAGTCGTGGATGGAGATCGATACATACGCGCAGCTCAGATCGGCTCTGAAGCATTGCAGCAAGGAGGGGCAGTCGGTGCGGGTCGAACAAAGGGTCAGATGGCAACGGCACCTCTGTTGTCAACAGTGTCTGATGAATTTCATGCTCTCTAGGCAACAGGCCATCTGACGAATCTTTCATGAAGCTCCCTTTGCTCTCCATCACGATCGGATACCGCCAGTCTTTATAAATCGAGGTCTGCTTTCCACGAACCCCAACACTCTCCGCCTCGTTATCAGACTGCAACGACAGCTCGGCCGCTTCAGACTCGGAATGAGTCCGCTTCAGAGGTAAGGATGTCTGCATCGTCTCAAAATTTTCGAAATCCTCTGGGGTGGTAGGGAGGTCTGAGATCCAGGTATCAACTGAACCAGTCATAGACTCTGGCGAATGTGTTCTCTGCTTCTTGTTCCGAGTCTCTGAGCAACCACCGAAATCAGCACACCGCTTACGAGTTGCCAGGTTGGTACTGATTCTTTGGCATTTACTGGCAGTTGAAGAGGCTCCTTCGACATCAGCGTCGAAAGAGGATCGTTTGGGTGTCATGAAGTAGCAGCCAGGAATCTAGCGACATCTGTAACGATAAAGGGTAAGGACTGATTGTTGTTTTTGGATGCTGTTGCTATGGGCCACAGGTCTGTTGGTAGTGTGCGAATAAAGAACAAAGAGTAATTGTTATTTTGGACGCTGTTGCTATGCGCCAAAGGTTCGCTGGTAGAGTGCAGGGCGAAAGTGGCGGTTTCCACGATGCACGTCACGCGAGGGATATTACCGCGTCGTACCGCAGTTGCACTCCACAGCGCTAAAAACAGCCCTAGAGTGCACTCAGCTTGCCCCTTCGTTCCCCAGAAGCTTTTTATTACACTTATTGCACGAGACAATGACAATGTATACCTAGGTAGTCAATGTAATACTGCGAAGTAGTAAATGCACCCGAGATCTTGCCGTTGTATGCCATTTGCATCGAAGGTTGAACAGGGATGTCTATGAAATCACTGAGTCATGTGAAAGGATCAAGCTTGTGTATACATCACGGCTCACGGTCTAAAGTGAGGAAAAGCTCTAAGATCGTTTCGCTGGAGTCTACATAGAAACTTGAACAACCACACTACTTTCATGCTTTTCCTTTAAATCTACGTACGGTAAAGTGCTCAGGTGGTGAACGAGTAGTATCTACTATCCTGCTTCGTTATAGATCAACCAAACTCAATTTCTCAAGCACGTGTGCTAAGGTAGGTAGCTATCCCAAAAGGCCTTCCAAAGATACTGCCAACACTCTCTAGGTCTCTCTGTGTGTGACCACTTTTGGTTTGGGTTTCAATTCTTCGCGAGACCCGCCTCCTCACACGACCCAGGCAACTTGTCGCCCTTGCTTTTCGTAGTATACTGCACCGCTCCTTCAAGTGGGGTTTCCCACTTCTGGCGCTGCGATGCAAAGGATTCCCATTCCGGCGTCGGGACTTTGTCGTACTGTGTCTCAGGAGTGAGCTTCAAAAATTTCCAGTTCGAGATCCGCGGAGGGCAGGTGAGAGGGAAGAGGCGGGAAAGGAGAAAAGAGAGAAAGACGCACGAGCCCTAACTTCAATATGATTTTGCCCTTGAAAAGCGGCGTCATGCTCATGATCGGACTGAGTGGGTGCGGTTAGTCCTTTGCGTCTTCTGCGTTCGCATATCCCAACAACAATAACAACAGTTGTGCCGGTGGCCTCTGCACCTCGGGAGAGAGGCAGAGGGCAAAGAATGACTTACACCCCGCAGTTCTGGCAAAAATACCGCTGCACTGGTGTCCCGCTTAGCGTTTCTGGATCCTGTTCAGTGCGTATACCTCTCGTTAGCATTGTGCCGCTTATCCCTCGTTTTCGATCACTCTGCCGGTCCAAATTGTACGCATTCTCCTCTCCTCTCGCCTCTTCTCACTTTCCCTCGTTTCGTTTGGCCATTTGGCACACCGAAGGACTGATAAACTTACATCATACCGTTTGATTGACTCTCGTCCCTTAGGGAACTCAACCTTCTCCTCTTCAATAGTCAAATTCGCCCCAAAGAGTCCCCCCGCAACCTTGCGACAATTCTTGCAGTGGCAGAGGTGGCCTCTGCGCTTCTCGCCGAACAGATCGTCGTCATTGACTTTCACAGCCACCGCTTTGCAGAGACAGGTACCTTCCATTGTGCAGGATCGATTTTCCCTTTGCGCTTCCTTTTTAAGGCGTGAGCGGGGTCTGCCGGGATTGTTGCTGCTGCTACGGGGGAGCAAATGGTTGATATATTGGATATGCGCTCAGACGGGAGATAGTAGTTAATTAGACGATTGAAGGTCACTCGCGTCCTAATACGTAAGCAATTCCTTTCGTCGCCTGTATGTAGGAGCAAATGCTGGAAACCCGGACGAAGTATGACCTACGTGTTCCGAGGTAGAGAATGAGCAAGCATAAAGTAGCAAACGTCCAGTCCAGGGCAACCGAAGTCCAACGACACTTCAGAAAATTATAAACATACGATGGCTACGAATCGTTTTGCACGTTTCGGGGTTTTCATACCGTCACAGTGAGTGGACCAAGACTGCGGGGTTGCCAGTCAAGCACTGTCCAGGGTTGAACCTCGAAGTTCCGAGAGGAAGAGAAGTGGTTACTGGGTTGTATTCGAGAAACGAATCGGCGTATCTCGAGATCGACCTCTTTCGTGTTACATGCCATGGAGACTTCGATAGCCCTAGTACTAAGGTTGAGCTTCCTGCATTTTGTGTTGCAGAAAGGGTGTAGCTTCGCGCTATTGCACAGCTGGGTGGGGATAAAGGAAGAGAGAAATGCCAAAAAGTTGGAGATGGCAGTGCTGGCAAGATGGTGTCCGAATAGTCAAAAATGCACCTTTCAAATTCGCGTCCGGCCAGATCCGTCATGCTCGTTGCGCTTATCGCGAGCGGGCTTAGTTAGTGCACTAACGTTTATTTGGGCCTAATGGGTCAGTAGGGGTACAGGGTCAGTCACCAAAATCCACATAAATCGGATTTTTTGGATTTTCTTCCGGGTGACCCATTTAACATTTACCCCTACTGACCCATTAGGCCCAAATCAACGTTAAACGCCGACCTGAGGGGGAAATTTCTAGTTGACATACACACGTAAACGGGTTTCCAAGTTGAAGCGCGGTCACTGCCGCTGGGCTGCTTCAAAATTGATTGTCATCGTGTCAAACTCCAGATCTTTACCCGTACCTAAGGAAGCTTTGGTGTTCTATTGAATGCACACATTGATCCCGAATGCCGACCAGTCAACGCCGACCATGATGATTCTCGCAGATGCCTTGTCATCGTATGTCTCCAAGTCTCCTCAATTAAAGGACGATTGATCAATACCGTTCATCCTCCAGTATACTACAAAACATTTAGCCCGGCCGACTTTTAGTTAATCAAGATCCATCCCATGCACAGTCATTTGTTCATTCGTCGTCGCTCCATTTGGGGTAACATGACCATTGATTCTATTCCAATCATTCCAACCATTGATAACCTCGGTCCGTGTTGATTCTGTATCGGGACCAGGTGTACGTTCAGCCTGTAGCACTTCGGAGCCCTCAAACTGCATAGGCTGCGCTTTCAGATTGTTTAACGCATTTTCCCAACTTCTTCCCACCAGCTGGCCCCGAAGAAGATCCTCCTGAAATAAGAAGAAGCCTTCCCGACACCCTACAAGATATGCATCTAAACTTCTGTTCTTGAGCAGAATCTCTGCGTTGTGTATATGACCTGGATAGTGCACGTCCAGGTATCGGGCCCAGCCTCTTGCAGCAGCTTCCAGATCTGGGTCTTCTGAGCTCATCTTTGTCCATGCAATTCCTAGAGCCACAGTTGCCTCGTCTACCTCGGCATGCGGAGTCGATTTAGGGGGACTTGCTGGAGCGCTTAAGGCTGGCAGATCTAGCGTGGCTCTAATGGACGATTGAGAGAGCCGGACGGATTTTCTGCTAGCAGGTATCTTCGGTCGTGCAACAGCAGTGGCTTTTTCTGCTAAAGCTTCCTCCTCAACCTTCTCCTCATACCAAGTGCCGGTCTGGGTTTCTGCGGCTAATGGTCTGCCCGAAGAAGGATTCAGCAAGACCATGCCCTCGCCGTAGATTGGTTCTTCTGGAATCGGTTCTGGCGGGTTGGCTACCGGAGGCATAGAGAGGTATGACTTCTCTGCTTCGGCAGCTTCAAAGGCTGTCTCGTCTCTCGACCTCTTTCGAGATGGATTTGTAGAGAGGGGTGGCACACCGTCTATGGGTGTCCATGACGTCGAGTGATTAGGATATGAAGCAGGCGAAGGTGGATTTTGAACATCCATCGTATTCCACGAGTCCGTCAGAACAGACATTGGATCAAGAGCTATGGCAGCAATAAGGCTACGACGAGTCGGGAATATCGACGTCCTAGACCGACATCTGTAGGGCAGGACGAATGCGACGACGAAAAATAATATGGTAAGATTGCTTGGGTTAAATGGTGATAGATGGACGAGAATCAAGAGACGAAAGGAAGAAAAGAAGCCGACTCTTTACGGAATCCAAGACGTGGATGGATGGACGGCGTGACGAGACACAACACGAATGGCAAGCGGAGCAGTACAATCAGGAACGAGGGTTCTTGACGTCGATCGAGACTCCATGATTGGACAACCGGTACAACGCTTTCATGCATAAGCAATTGCTTTACAGGTTAGAGAGAATCCATGAATCGAAGGCGTGGCCGGATCAAGCTCTCCCCACATTCTCCGCTACGATTGGATTTCTCAAATGCGACAAGCTTTGGACCAGGCGTTGTCGTTGTCGCTCAGGCTCGTCACCCGTCACCTCATCTAGCGTGGGCGTCCCTACATTTTTTTGGGCCTACGCCCACACATTGGCCTTTTTCGCCTGCCCCACTCAAGCCTATGTTAGTACTAGTCAGCCCATTTGGAGCGTTCGTTATTCACGTCATTGTACGAAGTCCGCCAGGTGTGCGAACTTGGTTACGAGAAGGATCTGTTGCTGTGCTAAGAACACTTCGACCCAAGCTTGTCTTTCAATATTTTTCCATGAGCTGCCACTATCCCAACGCCATGTCTAGTAAGTCCATTCGTAGTTTAAAATACAACATATTACACACATTTCAGTTTCTTTGGCTGTAGTCTATTGGAACGATCGTGTCCCCAAGCCCATCATGCGTCGTCTCTTTACGGATGCGAATCAACCACAGTGCCTGCGTTGAAACCCATGTAGTCGCGTAGCTTGCCGGTTTGCTGGGGCGCATAGGTGGGAGCAAGGCCACCGAGCAGAATAAACATGACAAATAGCACCAGGCCAAAGATTAGGCTTTTCCGCGCTGCTGGTCTATTCTGACCAAACTCTTGCCACGATCGTCCTGCTTGGCCGAAATATTGTTTGATTTGATCGGCCCCGAGCTTGTAGTACATCAGCCCTCCAAGAGCAATGCTGTAGCCAAAGAATTGGGTGGCAGAGACTGGAGTACCCCAGATCATCATACTGGCAGCGACTAGGAGAATATCCTTCAGGACACCACAGAGGGTGAGGACAAGGGAAGAAGTCTTTCCAATCTAAAATACGTTAGTGTAGTTCCAGCAAAGCTCTGCCTTGGCGTACCAGGAACACAACAGATACGTTCAGTAAGAACGCCACCATGGCATTAGCAGTCAAGACCACAAAGCCAATGTCGTAAATATTCTGCATGGACATTCGTGGGATCTCGGTGAAGAGCGAGACAGCGCCGTTCATCACAGCGCAAACTGGCGCAAAGTAGTACTAAACGGAGGTTAGCCAATATTGCTTCAGCGGAACTAGGGATAGGGAAACGGACCAAACTTGTGAGTGGATCCATCTTGAATTCGGCGGAGCTCAGCAGTCGCTGGACCATGACCAGCCTCGTGGCCTCAAAGCTGATACCACCCGCTTGCCAAAGGAAGCCGGTAAGGTTGAATTTGATTTCGCCAATTGAAGCAATGATAACACCAATGACGATGAAGGATACGTTGCCAAGCTGCCTGAAGTTGACCGGGGCGACTACCAAGATCCAGGAAGTGATGAGAACGGCGACGGGCATAGTGGCCTGGATGTTTGTCAATACAACGTTTGCTCAGCTCTTTTTCATTGACCCACCTTCAACATCTGGATGAAAGCGACCGAGAGGTAGAGATATGCCTGGTTGCCACAGATCAAGCTGAGGGAGAAAAAGAAACCGATTGGCAAGATGGCTCTGAGATAGACCTTGCCAGTCATCTTGACCGTTTTTCTTCCGTCAATCAGCGTGGTAGTTCTGCTCAAGACTTGCGTCATGAATGTTGCAAAGGCCATGTGCCATGTTGTAAGCACAATCGCTGGTCTGTGTTAGGAGATAGTCGGGAAGAGGATTCGAGGAACATACGAAATCCTGGTCAGACATGGTCAGCTTCAAGCATCTAACAGTTAGGTAACGAGACACTCACGAAATCCCATGGTATCCAGGAGATATTTGTTAAACAGAATGACACCTCCGCTGAAGCCAATCCATGCTCTGTTCACGTTAGTTGGTCGGACGTGCTTGTTGGAACCGGGGCAACCTACACCACGTAGAAGGCGGGATGCAGCGTAGACTGCGGCGGCTCTGGCTTCTCTACAGTATTGACGGCGGGCAACGTCGCTGGCTCTGCCGAGCGTGGGGACTCGCCACTTTGTCGCTGCTTCTCAGACGCATCCGCCATGATGACGACCTTGACTGGCTTGACCTGGTCGCGCAGAAATTGCTGTAGAGTGAACGGCCGTGGTTTTGAAAAATTCCGTGATTGAAGCAATGCGACGACAGCAATCAAATACGCATAGAGCGAGCGACGAGAAAAGGATTGGGTAAGACAATTACTCTAGGTTTGAGTTGCGGACGCCGGCGCGAGGTTGGGGGTTGGAGAGGTGAGAGCCAACTCGATCTTTCGACCACTAAAAATTCCGGAGGTGAAATAGGCACGGCTATACTTGGGCAACTTGGCACTAAATTTAAGAAAGCAAGGACGAGACCAACATTGCACAAGATTTATCGGCCGCTGAAGCTTCTCCTTTCTAACCACCCACGTGCCACCCTTTAGACGAACAGATGGTCCTCGCGCATGGAACGCGCAAAATGTATATACATTATCGAGGTGCCACTAAGTAGCTGATTTGTCCACTGCGCCGTGTGGATCTGAACTAACGAATGTTGGTCCTCCGTTGGGGAGACGAGAAGTCCGCATCAGAGTGGCTGCCCCTAAACCTCGCACCCTAGTCCAAATTGACACCGAGGCTGATGCTAACAGAGCCCGAAGTCTGGCGATGTCATTGAGCGAAAATAATCAAAAGCTCTGGAGTTTTACAACAGATATCCAATGGAAGGGACGCTCCACTTCCTCACTTTTTGCTCGTCAACTAACTAACGGTTGCGCACGACAGATCATCGTGGCTCGTTCACCTCGTTGTGCCTTCTGTTGGAAGATTCTGACCCTTTGTATATATATGGGTATAGATGAACCAGTGCGCCACTCGCAGACTTCGTATCACGAGCAAGGCCCTGAAACTTTGTGGAACCAGATCAGCTTGATCAACGTTGCACACTTATACACGATTCGGCTGCCTGTAGCCTGATCGCCGTCGCCGTCGGTTTCAACCATTGATTATGCCTAACGGGCCTTCGCGTAGCAGGTACATACCGAGTGTGTAATGTATAGCAAAGGAGGCCATAGTATATGAATTCAGTACCTAAGCACCTAGGGGCCGTTACACGTAATACGGGCACCGGAACAACTTCGCCTCGCGACAACGGATGTACTCCGTATAAGGGTGGTCCCGTGAGGGTAGACGTGTATACGGCAACGGAAGTCGTTGCCTGGCGGGTACCGACTACCGCAAGCCTATTACGGCGCCTACAAGTGAGGCTCTACGAAGGATGAGGACGAGGAAAGGCTCCGTATCATCGCCCGTGCTCGCCAAAATCTATTGTGGAACGCCAAATCAGGGGCGTCGGGTGAGGCGTTGGGAGACCCTTGCAAGCCAAGACTGCCCTGACTTATCGGCTGGTGTTATCGCAACGCGGCGGTCGCAGCAAGATGCGGTAACTGGCACCAGGGGAAAAAAATAAAGCAATAGTGCGGTAGATAGATTTGAATGTACCGGCGGGAGAAGTTGCTCATTCCTCCAAATACACGTGTGTCAGCCTGAATCCAAGCATCTGTACGGCCTGGAATTTGTTCTCTGCCCCAGTCGTACCTGCTGTTGTCGCTCTTCGCACCAACACGCTGAGCTGTGCCAAACGCTCAGCCATAGTTCCATTGCTCTACAGACACACCACATACGAACAATGTCTCGAAGATCAACAACGTCTCGGCTCGAGGTTGATGTCCTCGTCTGTGGCATGGGACCGGTAAGGATACCTAAACGCTCTCCTTGCGTGGATCTCAAAATCCCCGGAGCGGAAATTTAGCACGCGGTCGCTGACGTTTGCTCAGACAGGTCTCGGCGCCGCAAAGAGACTTAATCAGATTGTACGACTATCCGAGCCGATATAAATTCCAGGTCGCTAATTTCACATGTAGAACGGCCCTTCATGGCTCATAGTGGATTGTGCAGACAAGCCTGGCGGTAAGGCAGCCAAGGATATCATGACCGAGGACTGGTGCTGACAGCCCATGCTAGGTCTTGCGAGCACCGACACCACCCCAGAGGGTTTCTTGTACGATGTTGGGGGGTAGGTGTCGAATTTCCGGCAGCTCATCATGAGCTAACCGTCTCGCAGACACGTCATTTTCTCCCACTACAAGTACTTCGACGACTGCATCGATGAAGCCCTTCCAAAGCCCGACGATTGGTATACCCATCAGCGCATCTCGTACGTCCGATACAAAGGCCAGTGGGTGCCTTATCCCTTCCAGAACAACATCTCCATGTGCCCCAAGGACGACCAGGTCACCTTCGTCGAAGGCCTGATAGATGCTGCCCTGGAGGCAAGAGTGAGCAATACTAAACCCCAAAATTTTGACGAATGGATTGTTCGAAACACCGGCATCGGCATTGCGGATGCGTTCATGCGTCCTTACAACTACAAAGTATGGGCGGTCCCAACGACCGACATGCAATGCCAGTGGCTCGGCGAGCGTGTTGCTGCTCCCAACGTCAAAGGCGTCGTGAGCAATGTCATCCAGGGTAAGACGGCTGGCAATTGGGGTCCCAACGCCACTTTCCGCTTCCCAGCCCGAGATGGAACTGGTGGTATCTGGACTGCCGTCGCTGCTACCTTGCCCGCCGAGAAGAAGCGCTTTGGTAAAAATGGTGCTATCAAGGCTATCAATGCCGCCCGGAAAGAAGTGCTGATGCAGGATGGCACAATCATTGCATACAAGAAGTTTGTCAACACTATGAACGTCGATCAGCTGGCTGATCGCATGGCTGATGAGAAGCTCACTGAATGGTGCGACGAGCTCTATTACAGTAATACTCATGTCATTGGCGTTGGTGTTCGTGGTGAGAGACCGGAACGCATTGGCGATAAATGTTGGCTCTAGTAAGTGGCTCTCTCCAGCACAAATCCTACCTTCTTTGCTGACCGAAGCACAGCTTCCCGGAGGACAACTGCCCTTTCTACAGAGCCACGATCTTCTCGAATTATTCACCCTACAATCAACCTCAATCAGACGTGAAACTTCCGACGATGCAACTAGCGGACGGGTCCAAGGCCAGTGACCAGAACGCCAAACCAGGCCCCTATTGGTCTATCATGTTGGAGGTGTCACAGTCCACCAAGAAGCCCGTGGACGAAGCAAACCTGCTGAAAGACTCGATTCAAGGGCTCGTCAACACCGAGATGCTGAAACCAGGCGACGAGATTGTCTCGACATACCACCGCAAATTCGACCACGGTTATCCTACCCCTGCTCTGGAGCGAGACGGTGCGCTCAAGAAGATTCTGCCGTACTTGCAGGAGAGGGGAATATACAGCAGGGGTCGATTCGGCAGCTGGAAATACGAGGTTGGAAACCAAGACCACTCTTTCATGCTGGGTGTGGAAGCAGTCGATGCCATCGTCTCAGGTGCTGTAGAATTGACCTTGAACTATCCAGATTTCGTCAATGGCCGACAGAACACCGAAAGACGACTGATCGATGGTGCTCAAGTGTTTGCCAAAGAAGCCGAGGCGAAGAAGAACAATGTTGTGATTGGACGCCGTATGACTGGGGGCAAAGCTGAACTGGGCGGTCGAGTCGAAACCACCAAGCCCATTGCTCCTATCCCGAACGGTACGGCGAACTAAGGCAGGAATCGAGTCCTGCGATGATCTCACACAATCTACAAGGATTCTACGGGTTATGGGCAGGTACGGATATCGATGAAGCGCTTTCGTATGAATTGATGACGGCAGGAGGATGTGAGGTTTGCAAAAAAGCAAATTGCCCTCGTCAGATCTGCTAGATGAATACATTTAGAAGAGGATAGAGGCATTGGTGTTGATGAATGGCGTCATTTCCACAAATTACATTGAACGATTATTAGACGGAATTGACATTTTGCCTGTATACATCTTGTCCAAAGTCAAGACCACCCTGGACTGTCCAATATGCTTCTGACAGTGTTTTCATGCAACTGTCGTGCCGCGCTCGAGAATGGTCTCATATGGTGGACTGCACCGCAAAATCAACTACGTGCCGAAGAAATGGTCTATATATGGGCCCGTTGTATCTGCGTGTGGTCTTTCCTCCATCGCCTTTATCAATACGTAGTATTCGAGCAAGGCCGGGCAATCTTTCGTACGCAATGTCTTCTACCGCCACTCGTCGTGCTAAGCACAATGGTTAGAGCTTTAAGTGATAGGGTCATGGAAGCAACAAATTAGAGACGCTTATTTGTCTCCTGCTGTTGCAAGAGCACAATATACGGCAGTATACCAGCTGCTAGGCTAGACTGTCGTGTCCAGCCTTTTTTAAACTCCTTTACTTCTGTCAGCACGTGCCGGGTTAATCGTCATCGTACCTTCTCTGAGACAATTTTGCTTTCTCGAAAGTCATTCCTGCACCACATCTCGAAAGGATTAACTTCCAGATATTGCGCGGTTTGACAAGGATCAGCGAGTTCTGGATTGCTCGAAATGTTACATCCAGCAAAGTGATTTCACAACTCTTTGATTTCAAGATGATTACATGCGTTCTCAAAAACATTTGGTGAATCTCATATATCTGTGACCATGACCTCGCCACAGACCAACTACGACATTGTAGTGGTCGGCTCCGGCTTTGCAGGTACCATGACGCCTCTTAACTTCCTCGAGGAACGTAAGAAGCTGGGCAAGAAGGGCAAAATAGCCCTCATCGAAGCTGGCAAGGAGGACGAACGGTGTGGCGCCATTCGATGGTGAGCCTTTCTTTTACTACTTTGCCCACTCTCTTCTCTGTTCTTCCTGAGCTTTTCACCCCGACCCTCCAGCCCAACCATCTGATTTTCACGCTCCAGGACAATGGCTTATCTCCGCCTTGATAAAGACAACAACTTTGATCCGGACTGGAAGAACGAAATGGCTCTTGTCAGCGAAGGCATAGCCAACCGATCGTACTGCAAGAAAATGGAAGTCGAAGCGCCCATCAGCCCGCTATCTTGTTGACCACGGCGTTAAGCTCAACCACTATCGGGAAGAAAATGGTTTGTTGGAATTCAACACGGATCAGTACTTTGCCTTCCCGGAGGGCGGCGGTCACGCCATCATCAAATGCCTCTTCTCTCATCTCCAACAGGACGATGGGCTAGATGTGTTCTGGGAGACGCAGGCGCAGAAGTTGATGCTGAATGACCAAGGGGAGATCGCGGACGTGCAGGTTCGAGGCAAGGACGAACGAAGGAGGGGCATCAAGGGCAAGAAAGTGATGCTCTCGTGTGGCGGGTTTAAGGGCAACAAGAATATGCTGGCGCGGTACATTGGCCCTAGAACAGAGAAATTGGAGCTCATTGCGCCCGGCCTGGTCCACAATACAGGACACGGATTGCAGATGGCGCTGGAGGTTAGTGCTGCAACTGCAGGCAGCCCGAACGGCATGCACTGCGAGCTCGTCGACAGGAGGGCAACGAAGCCCGATGCGGTTATCTGGCGCCATCTCTACGGTATCGTGGTCGACGACGACTGCAAGCCCTTGTACGACGAAGGCAAGAGACACCTTTTCGCCACATTCGAGATGATCGCACTCGAAGCTCGGAGAGACCACAACAACTCGTGCTACTTCGTCACCGACAAGAAGACGATGGACCGCTTCCGACCCGGGTGGGTGTATGACACCACGGACAAGGAGCCCGAGCAGTCTGACGCAATCGAAGGCCTAGCGGAGAAACTTGGCCTCGACCGGCAGAAACTGAAAAAGACTACAATGCCGCAATCAACGACGAGGAGTTTGACTTGATGAAGCTGGACGGCAAGGGTACCGTAGGGCTATGCCCAAACAAGACGAACTGGGCGTTGCCGATCGAGGACCCCCCTTTCTTCGGCTACCCGATGAAGGCACGGCTCACATTTACTTATTTCGGCATCAAGTGCGATCTGGACAGCCGCGTTATCGGGACGAATGGAGCACCTATCCCGGGCCTGTTCGCAGCGGGCGAACTGAGCGGGCTGTTCTAACAATGAATACGCGCCTGCGACGAGTGTGTTGCGGAGCTTGACGTTTGGACGACTGGCAGGCATTGCGGCTGCAAAGGAGCTGGCCACTTGATAATGCACGAAAGTACGAAAAATACGAAAAGGAGTTGGTGGGTGTGTCTGGATCTGTGTCGTATTAGCATTTAATTCCAAGTCTGTTTAAAAAAGAAGAACAACATTGGGGATTTTTGTTTCCCGTTAACTCGGCGGTGTTCATTGAAAGGTTCCAACGTTCTTTCCATTTTGTCATACCGATGGTTTTTGTTCTTATGCGCTGGCACACATTCTCGGAACCACCGTCACCTGGTTCCGGCGGCCGCCCAAACCAACCAGCCACCACCGAACCATCTATGACATACACATAAGTATAGATGTCCAGCGCTGGGTAAAAATGGTAGAGTCCCAGAGCCACACATGAACCAACAACTATTTGTGCAATTTCACAAATACAGCATTCCCCACGCTCACTCACTCACTCACTATTATGATCTTGATATTCGAACTGAACTGATATATCCAAGCACCGCCGGACCGGACCGGATGACGGACAAGAGGGGGTGTGGTACGAGGTGCGTCATATACTGACAGGCAAGCATATTGAGCCAAATTTATGTACTTTCTTTTCTTTTCTTTCAGAACCGAGATGTTTTCGAATGAATGGAATACAGCGAAAGCGAAAGCAAGGCTAAAGGCTTTTAACCCGATGGCCACTTGATACATATTCTACAGATTAAGACTTGTTTTTTGACTACCAAACCAGTAAGTAGTACATGCAGGAACGAAAGTTCGTTCGTTTGGGTAAACCTTGCAACATCCGCTCCCATCGAGTCCAATACAGTTGAGTGACCCACACCCTCCGTTTGGGGGGCGGGAGTTTGTGGTGAAGATGTGTATATCGTAGATAGAATTAGGGGGCTGGCGGTAGGAGAGGACACTCGGGCTGCAGTATAGCCATTTGTGTCCTGAAATGAACCCCGAGAGATTAAAAAAATAGGGTGGTCGAAGTGGTAGTTGGTAGAGCAGTAGTAGTAATTCATAGACAGAATGATTCTTCATCACGGGGTCGAAAACATTTCTGTATCTCATCCCCCAGATTTATCGATACGTTCAATTCTTCAACCCAAACCTGCACCGTATGGTTGCCCCTGGCTTCCAGATCGGCGAGACGCGCCACGAGCTTCGCATAGACAGAGCAGAGCTCAAGCGGCACAAGGGCAAAGAACAACTCGTGCTGTACGGGGTTTCCCCAGCCTAGGATTTTGCAGAGCAGTCTCGATCTGGTGGCGATGATGATGTTGGTGACGTCGTTGTTGGCCGTGACGATGGCCTGGGCCTCGAGTGTGGAAGGCTGGTATCACGAATAACGTGAACTAGCACACAACTCCATAGTAAGCAACATAGTGATCAGATGAGGGATGCCGTTATTCAAGGGATACGCCTTTGGCGAGCGAATCCGATGTTCGTTGTTGGCGCATGTGTCTCGGATCGTGAGTTTGTGCCGCTGCGACTTGGGTTGGTCGTTCACCTCGCTTTAGGTGTGCGTTGTGGAGGAGTCGTCTTGACACTCAGTCTATAAGGCGCGAATCGACCAGGAGAGCTCTGGGTCATGGTGTGGATGTGGGCTTGGACGGTGGAGCTGAAGAGAGGTCGCGAGAGGGATTGCTTGTTATTACATTAACCCATTCAATCAATATATGGCTTCTAATAAGTACACCAGGCCGAAGACCAAGAAAGCAATGGCGCCGCCCATGGTGACTGCGGAAAACATTAGTATGCTCTTGCGTGTGTTCGTTGAGAAGGACTTACCAGTTCGTAAACTGACTTTGCCTGCAATGGCCTTTCCGCCGATCACGGCAACACCGGTGCAGATGGCATGACCACCCAGCGCACCGGCTGTGACCCACCAGTAGTCTGAGCCAGCGGCCATGGCAATGGTAGCGATCTGGCTCCTGTCTCCCCATTCACCCAGGAAAGTCATGACAAAAGTCTGGACCCAGGCTGGGCTGAGCAGGAGACTGAAGAGGTTATGCAAGCCAGCCATGGCATTCTGTAGTGCAGAGCGTCGCGAGGGCGAGCTTGACCGCGAGGAGGCCTCGGAGATGGGAGAAGCTGGCGGGGATGGGAGCCGACCGGTGTCAGACCTGCTCTTCCGAATGCCGCCTCGACCAGATTCAAGCACATAGGGAGATATTGATGATCGGCGGCGTGATCTCCGGAGGGCTTCGTGTTCCTTCTCTTCCAGCTCCTGTTCGACCTCTTTCATTTCTTCGCTGACACCCTCGTCCGGACTGATATTTCGTGCTTCCAGCAGCATCTTGACACCAAAGACCAGGAACAATCCGGCGGCGAGGAAATTGGTCAACCATTTTGGAATCAGAGTTGGCACGGCGTGACCGAGGACGGCTGAAAGGATGGTCATGGTGACCAGAGCGGCAAAGGCAGCAGAGAAGACTAGGAGTCTGTCGTGTCGCATGGCCATCAGACACGCAACTAGAAATGTCTTGTCACCGATTTCGGAGAATAGAATCATGGTGAAGGCCAGGAAGAGCGAGTGGAGAGGTTGGACAATATCCTGCCGCTCCAACGGTGTCGGCACATCCGGGCGGGTGGCCGAGGGATGGTTGGTGAGGCGGTGCTCGTCCGACGGGACCAAATTGTCCATGGGCAGTGTGGAGGGATTATCGGGTAGCGGAAGGGCGTGAGGCTTGTCAGGCAGATCGGCGGGTTTCTCGAGGAGCCTTCGAGCGTCTTCATCGAGGCCATCGCTGTCTGGAGTGGTGATGTCGTCGGTCGATGTCAGCTTCTCTGTCTCGCTGTGTGGTAGCGGAAGGGGCTCCTTGGGAGCGTCGGGCCGCTTGGAGTCGGCGGCGACGATGCTCTCTTTCAATCTGCTCTTCTCGCTGATGCCACCTTCGGTGCCCCGAGTGCCTTCGATGGGACCGGTCCGGCTCTTGTCGTCCATGACTCCCTCGTTGCTTTGCGGTATCTTTTCCTGGGTCGAAGCAGCGTCGGCATTGTTCAGCGATGTCGAGTCTGTCAGGGAGTCATCATCGAGCGTGGTCTTGGTCTTCTTGCGTTCCCTTTCCGCACTCGTTTCCACCCACGGGCCGTCGTGAGGGATTCCATCTCTGCCGTCCACGGGAGCATGCTCGGTCCCTACAGGGTATGGCTTACTGCCTGTCCTACCAGAGGCATCGGATGCGACGACTGAGCCCACACCGTCAGCTGGAAGTGAATTTGCGGTGGTGATCAAATTGGTCAACGCGAGGAGGGAGATTGCACAGAGGAGTCGCCGACTCTGAAATCTTCGCATGTCGAAAGATTGTAGGTCTAGGTCGACGAGACTTGGCCAGTCCGTGTCCTTGTCCTCGTCGTCGTCGTCGTCGTCGTCGTCGACAGTGGTTGTTCACTACCCCAACCGGAAAGCGCAGTCGGGCGCTGACAGGAGTAGTAGCAGGGCACGTGCAGGGATTGTTGGACAGATAAAATGTCAGCAAAAAGCTCGCTGACAATGGCCAAATCGACGCTAGGCGTTGTGGGCGTAGCGGCGTATCGTGCGACGTAGTCGATAACGGAACGAAACAAAGGGAGGATGGGCACGACGGGCAGGTGCTGCATGTAACCAGGAACCAATGGTCTCGGATTCAATAATAGCAACGACAAGTGTTGGTGTCGCCAAAGCGTCAGACACGCCAGATGGCCTCAAGCGTTCCCCCAAGCGTGCCTCAACGTCGCTCTCCCGGCCGCCGTGCCATGATGATGATTGGCTGTACACTTGATTGGTTAACAAGAATTATGGGTACGCTAAAGACGCGATGATTGGGACGGCCGAGTCAGGTGGATATGGCCGCCCTGGATGGCCAATTACCGGTTCACCGCCTCTAGCAAGGGCGCCGCGGCACTTGGCGGAGGCTATCAGCTGCACTACTCAACTTCCTGCTTGCTGCTCGGCAGAGATCAAAGCATTACGCAGGAAACCAACGCCAGGTGTCGCTTGCATGTACGGAGTACGAAGTACACGGGCACATTCGAAGTAGTACATACGCCGTTCTTCTTACTCCCGGATGATGCATCCCTAGTGCTGCCTCAATCGTCTTTTTGCCTTCTCACCTCTCCCGTTTCCCTTTTCCCTCACCACCGGCTGTACACACTGTGTTGAGACCATCTACCACCGGAGAGTGCACCTAACACTACACGGTCACTTCCAGCCACTCAATCCTGTGCGGACAAGCCCGGATTGATCGAACTGAAGGAGGGAAAAGGTACCTTTGCATATATGAAGTCCAGCTATGCGTCGTAATCTTCAAAATTGTCCGGTAAAAAGTGGACTTCCCGACCGGGCTAAAGACTGGCTGGAGACTTTTTCCAAGACTGCCTTTGGACTCAATTGGCTCAACCAAGTCACGCCATGTATTACGACCACGTACGACCCATACCTGTATACATCCATGGATGTCGGGAGCAAATTACGTACAGGCTACTTGGTACTCCGCACACACGCCTATACGCCACAGTCTCACACGCCATCCACCTGAGAAATTCCTTCACGTCCAATTTGAGGACTTTTGTCGGTAGATCGCGCCTAGACGCCCGACAAGAGTCCACGAAAGGCTTGTTGAAGGCTTGCCTTCCTCAGACTCCCGTGCAACCCGATTTGCACGATCCAGATCTTGGCGATACAGAACCAAGACGGGTTGCTTGGATGATTGGTAAATGCTACTTGATGCTCCAAGAATAAATTTCGAGGCCGAGAAGGCTGAGGCAGCACAATGCACTATTCTGGGCTCCCTAGCTTACAATCTTGTTTCGAGTGCCCTTCCAAGCTTCCTTCCCGCTCGGACGTCCTCACCTCGTGTTCGCTAGTCGACGCCTTCAAAGTTACGAAGTTACTGAGACATGCTGATTGCAGTCAACAGATCATGCCCCTTTACGGCCGCCGTACACTAGCAGATCACACATGGCTAAGAACAGGGTCCTGTTATATATTCTCGACCACTTCGCCTCACCACTTGGATCCTTTTTGTCCATGACTTCGTGCTAAACGACCTGCCCACCCATCAGAAACCACCCGATTCACTTTACATAATGGGACCCAAAGAACTCCCCAAGGACACCTCTCCGAAGCCTATGCGGCTGCTCATCCTTGGCTACCCAAGGACTGGGACAACCTGTAAGTCGATGATTCCTGCAGGAGCCGGAGCCGACCACAGAGTTGCCAGAGCAAATGCTCGCTCACACTTTTCCGAAAAGATCGCGTGTCCCTTGGCTAACTAACGGAAACAGCGTTGCGTGCTGCTCTCGGACATCTTGGCTACACCACTTTTCACATGCGCGATGTGAGACAACCCAAGGAAATCATCTTCTGCACCTCGTTCGCTAATCCTGAATTAGTGCATGTACCAACCTACACGCTTCTTTCCATGGTTCAATCAAGCCGTGAAAGACAAGTACGGCGGCTACAACGTAGACTACACTAGAGAAGATTTCGACAAGCTGCTTCCAGAGTTTGACGTATGGCCTGCAAACCCATTTCCTGCCGCGATACACTAACGCTTTGTTTTTTATCAGGCCGTGTCTGATGTCCCTCCGATCATGTTTACAAAGGAACTTCTCGAGGCCTATCCAGAAGCCAAAGTTATCTTGACCACCCGTGACCCCAACAAATGGATCGCTTCCTTCCGACAGACCATTCTGCAAGTTCAATCTTGGTGGACGTTCAACCTCTTTGCACCATTCCACCCGCTCATCAAACTATGGCACGGCGCCGATTCTCTCATTTTGGATGCCATGATTAACTCCACTCCGACCAGCCCAAAGCTCTACCCACCTCGTCGAGACTACATGAGCGAAGAATATGGCGCCAAGATGGTCCAACGACTCCAAGAGCACAACGACTACGTACGGAGTGTAGTGCCCAAGGACCGGTTTCTCGAATTCCAGGCACAGGACGGCTGGGGTCCTCTGTGCGAGTTTTTGGGATGCGACGTGCCCAAGGACCAGCCCTATCCCAGAATCAGTGAAGCAGCCGCCCTCGTCAAGATGGCTACCATGCTATGGTGGGCTGGCCTGAAAAAGACCGTTATGAAGTTGTCAGGCGTCATGTTGTTTGTCGGTGTCGGTGCATATGCCTGGGCCCTGCGCCCGGAATTGTTAGTGCGAGCCTAAGGAAATGTTGATATTACAAGCGTGGCATGAACTATAATGCATATTGTATATGAGGTATTATTAGTATTGGGTAATTTGAGGCTTGACGATTTCATGAGCCAGTCCAGCTGGTTCTGACGAAAAACTTTTGGGATTTGGGAAATTTTGGCTTTCACCACCAGCGTTCTAGAGTTGATATTTCGTGGAAAGTTTTTCTCTACAAATTTTGAGCGCCTGCTCTTTCATTTCCATCTTTCCTTGTGGTAGTGGGTGTGATTGACGCACGACCCTAGCTCCCTGAATGTGTTTGAACATCGGCGGGTAAAAGGAGAATTTTCCAATTACCTTGAAAGGAGTAAAGATTGATTTCTGGGGCCAACTTCTACAGGTTCAATTATTGGCGTCTGACTCTCCACGCTATTTGGCCACTCGGGTCTGCCTAATCATGGCGGCATATACTTTGGGACGGACCCTGGTTTGTACAGGTGACCTCCGAGACCCGTGCAGTCATGTTTGAGAACGTGTTCTTGCACAAAGGTTCCAAACCTGGCAAAGTATCTTGCGGGTAGCGTCCGATAAGTGTGGTTTTCGGGCCTCCCGTTGTATACGCGGCGTTCGGGACGGGGTATCTGGAAGGGTGTCAACACCTGGTCGGAGTGCATTTTAGCGAGAGCTTGTGTGTTGGCGTCGATATAGTACCTGACAAGGTTTCGCTGCAAAACAGGGCTAATCGAGGTTTAAAAAATACTGCTTCATCACGCGCATGTACCTTCCAGCTGCAACATGACATCTGACTAGTTTTGCAATCGAACATTACGACGGTCCAATTATACCTCCTGCTAGCCTGCATTGGTTATAATGAAGCCACAGCCGTCAGCTACTTGGTTAGCGGGCACCAAAACCAGTATTAGTACCCGGCGACGTGAACCCACTAGTAATTAACGCTAATGCCAGCGCTGGAGGTGTTGACTGCCTCCACAACCGGCACCTCCCCGCACGGAGGTCTTGATATCTGTACCAAACACCGCCTAAGAATCGGGGAGGTATAGTCAAGCAGCGAAGCATTATTTCTGTACCTGGAAAAAGAAAGTCTCCGGCGTGGGGAACACTACTGGAACTATCATTTTTTGCTAAGTCACGAGAGTTTTACCCCGAACTTTAAATCACGCGGGGTTCTTTCAAGTTACCGCAGCCGATTGGATTGAAAATCTACCCTTGCTGCAATGCAAGAATCTCTTTTATTAGTTTTGGTCAGGGGACCTCACGCCTTTACGTCACACCACTCACCAAAACGAAGCAAAATAATCTCTTCAAAGGCAGCACAGAAAGGGCCAGCGTCACGTACCTGACATGCATGTCGTCGGCCAATTCGTAGATTTCCCGCCGACACGGGAACACAGTGGGGTCTGTGGAAAACATGGTTCTTTGATAAACCCATGCGTTTTAGCAAATTTTGATCGGCGAAAGATTAACCTTTCGCCGATCGCCGAGTCGTGCGAGTTATAATCAAACCACAGCTGCCTTTCATAGCGCCACAAGGCGCCTTATCGACGACAAGAAACGCTTAGCGGGAATGTCTAAAACGCCAAATTATTATATGAATGGCAAATTATGGCAGACAGGGCTCGTTCAGGGCAGAGATTTCAAAGATGGAGATTTTCTGTGGAATCATCTAGGCCCTGTCAGCACTTGAATAATCCACATATAATCCCCCTCTCCTTACCTGCAGTTCAAGATCAAACAAAGTGTTTACTGTATAAAGGAAGAGAGAGTTGGAAGAGGCCCCACATTCGTTCAGAAGGGAAACGTTTCAGGAGTAAGGCTTTCCACGTTTGTGCGATGGTGAATCTGAAGTGGGCGCGTAGGGAGAAGTATATAGTAGATATACTTCGTATGGTGGATCTGGTTGGATGGGGGCCTTATTTCGTGGCCAAAGGTTACCACCACCTCCTTACCCCGTACTTCGTGCATCTTCCCGTCTCTGCTTGGAACGTCCAGAGCAGGTACGAAGTACTGTAGCGTGTAATGAACCACTACCGAAGTTCGGGTGACTACTTTCGGGTGACCACTACTCACGTTCGCTACAACCCCCTCCACTGCTGCGGTCATTATTGAGAGTGCTAGACTGTGTGTGCATTGTAACGCAACGCTCTCGCGGTCCCATCGTTTCGCTCAGCTGTTCCAGTTTACTTCTGTCCAGTTCAGCTCCGTTCAGTACAGTGTCTCTCTTCTTTAAATCCCTTCAGCATGGTTCAATGCTACTACAAAAACGATGACAACCCGAACATGATCCGGTCGATCAACTCCGGCGTGTGCATGGGAAGCGGCAGTTCCGCAGGCGTCTTCTCGTGCTGTTTCCCCTGGGATGAGTGTCTACCCAGCGGGATCTGCGCCACCAACACCACCTACTACACGGCGCTGTGTACGGACCAGACCCTGCAGGACGATGTCTGCCAGCACGGCTGCGACGGGCTCTACCGCACCGGCCTACAGTACGATGCCTCCGCGGAGTCGTGGGTCTGCTGCGACCAGAGCGACCCGGCCTGCTCGGCTTCTACGAACAGCACCTTTGATGCCCCGGCGCCACAGGCGCTGCTTGCGGAGACCATGACCATCGTTGACTTCATCCCGACGTCGACGACGACGGCCACAAGCTCGAGCTCGAGCACAAGCTCCTCCGCGAGCGACTCCTCCACAAGTGTAGCAGCAGCATCATCATCAGCAGGGTCCGTTACCTCGTCGTCTGGCGCGTCTGGCGCTTCATCGTCGGTGGTTTCCAATCCTGCGCTCTCCCCTACCGCTGATAGCTTGAGCGAAGGCCACCACCAGGGATCCTCCTCGCTGAGCACTGGTGCAAAGGCCGGGATCGGTGTCGCTGTTGCGGTTGTACTGATTGCCATTCTCGCAGGAATTGCGTTCTGGATCTTGAGGAGAAGGAGAAATAGGAGCGCCGGCGCACCAAAGGCAGAATTGTCGCAGCCAGGGCGACCACCCAGCGAGGTGCCAGCAGGCGGTCACATCTACGAAAAATACGCCGAAGAGCCGCGGGTGGAAGCCGATGCAACTTCGACTCCACCAGACAGGAAAAACAATCGAGTTGGAGTGCACGAGATGGGATGAGTATTACCCTACTTGCCTAACTGACTACCTATCATAATCTAAGCTACCCTGCCCTGCCCTACCCTACGAAACTATTTTGCAGCTACAGGCACTTCCTGAACATTAGCAGGCTCATGATAATCTTTCTGACCGTTCATCCTCAACCGGTTCATCCTCGACTCAGCGTACACCACCCTCCTCGTTCTTTGTGCACTGCCTAGTGGCTGGAGCGTCGTCAGGCCATGCCATGGATTACACGCCACACCGCTATCATCGAACCAGGTGCGGAAGGCATGGTCGAAACTGTCCTGTGGCTCGAACTCGAGCGTGGCGACCGGCTCGAACGGATACTTGTCCTGCATCCACTCGATGCCCAGGTCTTCGACGGGCTGGTCCTCGAGGTTCTGCAGGAGCTGAACGCAAAAGGAATACGTGACTTTCTGCTCCGCGTGGAATCGGCGCAGGTTTTCCGAAAGGACGTTGGCCGGGTCACTCTCCTTGATCATGATAGATTCGAGCTTCTTCTGTTCTTCACCGAGCGGGAACACGGCGTATTTGACGACATAGTCACCATAGCGGTAGGCGCCTTGGGAGTACTGCGGCATCGCAACCACTGCGAAGAAGGGGCATTAGCAAGAATTATTAGTCCAGGGGGGAGGGACAGATGGGACACTACTCACTGTGGGCTTGAGGTGGGATTCTTGCGGGTGCGGAGGCAACCTCTGGATCTGGTCGTGCGGCTTGTTCGGCAAGAAATTGCGGGAAGTTGTGGAAATTGCGGACCAGCGAGGCACCGATTGCCTCGGAGCCAGCCATGTCTCTCAATTCGAGAGTCGGATAGTTGTTGAAGGTGAAGTCTTGAGTTGTGGCGTTGCCGAAGAGTTTTTCTCCCTCCACGTCAAAGACTTTGAGCCCCAAGCCTCGAGGTCCGGGTGCCGTGTCAGGGCCAATCTGGCATGGGAGGGACGAGTACCGCATGATCACATCGTGCACTCCGGGCTTGCCGAACATGCTCTGCGCGAGATGCTCTGGCAGATCGTCGTGGATGATCATCTTGCCTCTCACACACTGGTGCGGTCAGCCAAGGGCTTTGAACATTGGGGAAAATGAAAGCACACGTACTCCTTGAGTCTTGAGGTGGGTTGCTCGCATGCAATGTCGTGTTTGTTGGAAGTTGAGATTCTGCAGGGCGCAGAAGCGTTGTGCGGTCTTGTGCTTCAGCTCTTCCTCTCCTGGCTGGATGACCTCAACGCCTGGCGCATCCCTATGAAGGAAAGTTAGACGCGATCTTTCTAAACGCTAGCATTGGAAAGTCAGGGTTCTTGCCCATACCATTTGATATACGAAGCCATCGAACAGTGTATAAAGGAGGGGATCACCAAGTAAAATCAACTGGATGGGAGTAGTCACAATATTGCTCAGGGGAAATCGTCTACCGTTCAAGTTGCTGATGATAACACTCAACTCCTTTCGACTCATCCTCCTCGTCCTCCTCCTTTTATACCTCTGCGTCCGAGGCCATTGTCGCCAGCATCAACCTTGACATAAGCAGATCTATAGGGTCTTGCCTTGGGTCGCGTTTCGTTCCCTCAATTTTTGACTTCTTGCGTAGATTTGGGGATTGGGGGCTAGAACGCTGCCCAAAGAGGCAGGCGCCAGCCTCATGAGCTCTTTTGTTTTGTCACCCGCCTCGTTTAGCGCGAAATCTTTCGTATTCTGAGCCCGCGGAAATATACAAAATGCACCTGCGCTGACCACCATGGAGGTACTGATTATGTCGACGACGCTGACGAAGGCTGACGGTGCTAGACAGTAGTGCTTGGCTACGGCCGAGAAGACACAAATAGTCACTGTCTTGTTTTGCGTGCTGCTCTACGAAAGATGTCGAAGATCTGAGGGTCCCTGAAGTCTGATATGATCCATCTTTGTTGGGTCGACATATGAGTCTCATAAAGCCTGCTGCGTGTGCGCAAGCAACTTGATTCTCTACAATTCCCTTCGATGCATGATTGTAACTAACCTGGCTAAAATTTTGGCCTCAAAAATAGTGAAGGTGATGGGTTCGGAATCAAAGGTGTAAAGGTCAAAACCATCAACCATATCACGATCGAACTGAAATCGCGTCCACTAAACACGGCTACGCAAAGGCATGACGCTGTCAAACACGTTCATTCCACATTTGAAGAGTTCATCAACACCGCGTGAAATAGGTTCAGCTTGCTGGTAGCTCCCTAGTCTGTTACGATCACATGTCCGCCGCAGCGCTCACGGCGTCTGACGTGTTCCCTACTAAACGTGTCGAGGGGCCGATAAGGAAGAGGACGAATTCGAGGTTCTGCTGGTTGGTTTAGCCTAAAGTGCAAAGAGCCGTGCCCATTCCTCATCACCCCACATCTCCTTGTAAACCTCGGGCAATGTGGGTTCTAGGCCAGCTTCCTTCTCGATTTCGACCCTTTTATGCTTGATTCTTTCTAGCTGCCTGCGATGGAAGGAAACAAACTGAAACCAGCTGTCTCTGTTCTTCCTGGCTTGTAAGATCAACTCCTCCTGGACTTGCATCGTGAGCTTCATGTCACTGTTAAATCTCGTCTGCAGGATCTGACATCTCTCTTGGTTTTGGCGAATGATGTCATTGGCGACCCCGACTGTTTTCTTTAGATGATCCAGTTCGGAAAGATGATGGTTCAAACGGACTTCAAGCTCCTTTTTAGTATCGGGGAGGGCATCTTCCAGAAGGTCGACTGATGATGAGGGAGACCGTGCATTGTTCGATTTGTGCAGATCGGTCTTCCCAGTAATGAAGGTGGAGAATCGCTTGCGAATAGATCCAGCATCGCTCCCATCTGATGACGTACGCTGAAGTTCGGTCATTGAACTGACACTAGGATGGCTTCGTCGACTAAACTTCTGTAACTTCCGACGACTGGGCACTTCTTGCCGCCTTTTCAGATCAAAATCGTGGACACCCTCATCGTTAATGTGGATGCGTCTGCTTGGTACCCGGTAGGGTTGGCCAGCGTCTGTGGGTGACTCCGGGGGAGTGTCGGCAAACTGCAGATTTTTCTGCAAGAGACTGTCAGCGGTTGCACAAACGGACACTTCGGTCCTGAAAACGTGTAACCAGATCTCACTCGTGTCTTGTCTGGCATTGTTGCTGTGTTTAAATTTTTATTCATGATGCAAATTTGTATTTGTTCAGATTTTGAGCTTTGGTTAACGAGTGATAGACAGATAGCCGAGTATTCTGGCGTATGCTATTATTCCAAAATCAATAGGGTGAAACCCGTCACAGGACACGAAATTTGTGAAATGCAGATCCGTCGCTTGCTTTGTGTTTGTCAAATGCAGGTGCTAGGCAAGGACTTACCGCTCAAACCTCTGACACGTGGGCAAGCACAACAGTGTCAGCTCTTGCCGGATTTATGGCAGTTTCAGAGCTCGCTTCTCTTTCATTCGTGTTTCGAGGAAGACCTGACCAGGCGTTATGGGGTGAATCGCGAATGTTGCACACTTTAACCCCAGCCAGATAGCGTCCAACTCGTCCTTTCCCCTGCTTTCGATCGCATACCCATCGTGTTCACTCGCTGCTGAGGTACCACGCTAATCTCCAAATCTTTGCTCGCTCCTGACAATCCATGCGACAAGAACCTGTCGCGTTGTATCTCCACGAAGCTCCTAATCTTCAACGTGGTCAACAGACTGGCGCCAGCCCAAGATCCAAGAGTGCCTACTGGTCGAACAATACCATGTACATGCTGTTGAGTGTTTTTGGCCTTCTCCCGTAGATAGCGCTCCTCCGCAGTCGCCCGCTCCGACCAGATGATATCGTCATGCTTGACGTCAGCTGGCTGGGCACGGGCTTGGGCCAGCTCGGTCAACCCTCGACGCTTCTGTTTTAATTTGCAACCTTGAACCGCAGTCCAGCCTCGAGTCACGAGCAGCGTTTCAAAGGCATTCAGCACCAATGGTTCGAGCCGAAGAGTCTCCAATGCTTCGCCGATGAACATTATTCTTGACATGCAGATACCTCGAAGGTCTGCGTGCATTGCCAGTAAACAGTGAAAAATGAGCTGGTGCAGTGGCAGTTCTTCGTCGTCGGGGTGTTGTTCACTCTCTTGACCCAGTAACGCCTCCGTAACCACTGTTCTCAATTTCAGTACCGGAAATACGACCGACTTCGTGAACGTTTTCGTGGGCCATTCGACTTCGATCATGGTGTTGTTGGGTTCAACCGAGTCGTCTAACGAGGATGCTCCGCTGACCTGAAAGATACATGACCCAACTTTTTTCAAGAATACTTCCACAGTTTCGAGGTTGAAGAGATGGTTCGGAGAAAGCAGGTCTTTCGCCCAGGAAGCAACATTTTTCGTCAACATCTTCAGTGCCCTCGTGCTTCGACGGACTTCCACCTCACGGTATTCATAAACGGCTGTAACAACTGTCTCTTCCCATCCGATATCCACGGTGAGGCCCGAACGCAAACCAGCCGACACGATGGCTGTGGCAGGAATCGGAAGCAACGCAATTGCCGGATGATTCCATCTTTCAAACAGCGTATGCAAAATCGTTGCCAGGACAGGGTGAGGCAGCAGTGAGGGAACCACAAGCACCAGTCGAGCCGTTCCTGCATCCACCAGCAGGCTTTTGTTGTAAATATCTCTGACAGCTCTTTCCAATTTATCGCTCAAGAGGCCGAGATCTACATCTCTCAAGTCATTCCTCCACAGTTCGTAGCCCTCTCCCCACTTCTCCAGGCTCTCATTGGGAGGCACGTAATCTGGAAGCCACTGGCGATAATCTCCCAACCTCTTAGCTGCAGAAGGCTTAAAATCGTAGCGACATTGGGGAGCACTCTCGCCCTCGATCCCTGCTTTTAAATGACGAGGCGACAATTCAATGATGGTGGCGTCCTCTTCTTTGCCGTATGCTGAGCCGGGTGTTGAGATGTTGGAAGAGACATAGCGCGCAGGTGTCGTCAGCGGGGTGGTTGCATTTTCCAGCTTCAGTGGTCCTCGTCGGCCAACCTCATCCCTCGTCAATGCCGGCGTGCCTTTGGCGGGCGACTTGGGAGACTCATCCATTGGTGTCCCGCACCCGGCCGGCCTCGCACATCTCGCTGCCCACGTCGGAGCGCCGTGGATTCGGTAAATATCAGCACGTGATAGCGCGTCTCTGATAACGCGTTGTGTTGCCGGAGCGATACCCATTCAGGTACGCTTGGGGCTACCGGGGCAAGTCCTACCACGACTGGTAGATAATATAGGGAACCCTCCAGCATGCTCATTTATAGGTCAAAGTCGGTGTCTCCGGTCTCGATTTATTTGCGACAAAGATGGGCATTCCTGGGCTCCTGAAGGAGATCGGCAAAGGCGATAGAGTGGCACTTGCAAAACTCTCCATCGACCATTTTGAGAAGTACAACAGACCACTTCGAGTAGCTATTGATGCCGCCATTTGGAATTTCCAGGTCCAATCCAGTCAAGGCGGAAAGAACCCGGCCCTTAGAACACTCTTCTATAGGCTGCTGAAACTGCTTGCTCTCCCAATACATCCGGTGTTCGTCTACGATGGAAAACACAAACCACTCACGAAACGAGGCAAGACAGTGAGTAGGTACGGTACATGCATTCCAAACGAGCTGTCGAAGAATTTGGTGGCACGCTTTCAGTTTCCCCATCATACAGCTCCGGGTGAGGCTGAAGCCGAATGCGCTTTTTTACAGAAAAACGGCATCGTCGATGCTGTGATGAGCCAAGACGTGGACGCAATCATGTTTGGCTCAACCGTGACGTTCCGAGACTGGTCCAAAGAGGGCACGAAAGGGAACAACTCACCAACGCACGTGAATGTACTGGACTTGCAAAGGATACAGAGCTCCTGCAAATTGAGTCCTGAGGGCATGATTTTGTTTGCCTTGCTGAGCGGTGGTGATTATCACGAGGGTGTCCCGGGCTTTGGTCCTGGCCTGTCTTGTTCAATAGCCAAGGCTGGTTTTGGTGAGGAGCTGATTGAGCTCGTTCAACGAGGTGATGACGAAGGATTGCAAGAATGGCGCGAGCGCCTACAATATGAGCTTGAAACAAATGAGAGTGGGTATTTCTCAAAAAGACACAAGACGGTGCATGTACCTCAGGACTTTCCGGATCGTGTCATCTTGAGTTATTATCTCAAGCCTGTCGTATCAGAACGAGAAGATCTGAAGAAGCTTGAACAACGCTGGGTGCAGTGGTGGGATAAGGAGATTGATCTACCCGGTCTGAGGCAGTATGTGGCGTATACTTTCGATTGGATGTATCGGGGAGGCGCCATCAAGTTCATACGCACACTTGCACAACCTTTGTTCCAACACCGCCTGAGAACGAAAAACCTCAACAATGACAAATTGACCACTAAGGACGTTGGGGATCGAAGACAGCACTTTACGACTGGTGGCATACCGGAGTTTAAGATCTCAGTGGTTCCATCAAATGTAGTTGGCATCAATCTTGATGCGGAAGAGGAGAATCCCGAATTTGCAGACCTCGATGTAGACGCCGGAGAAGAAGACGGCATTTCAGTAAATGAAAGTGAAAGAAGGGCAAACGAGATCCAGAAAGAGGCTCCGGTCCCCGAAGCTCGCAGACCAAAACCTGTTTGGGACCCTTGCGGCATTGAAAAGTGGTGGGTACCGGAAATTCTACTCAAGATCGGTATTCCAACACTGATGCAGGCTTGGGAGAAGGAGCAAGCAGAGATCCAAGCAGATCCGGTGAAATTCGCAACGCGGAAATGTCGACAGCCTACCAAAACTTCGAAAAAGGCTCCAAAGAGGATCGACGGCACCATGAAACTAGGAGCTTTGAAGGATTATTTGGCAGTTGAAAAGTATTCTGACAAAGCTGTGGTCACAGAGGCACCAAATAACACTTCAGGCCAAGTGAGCCAGAAGGCCAAGGCATTCCAGCGGGCTCGTTCGAATCCCTTAGTTGAGTTGTCGCCTCACGACTCCAACATTGCAGACTACTTCAGACTATCAAAGGCATGTGGCGATTCAAAATCTGCTGCAGGTCATCACAAACAACCTTCGATGGATAAATCAGCACCTCCAGATGTGGATAAGACGTTGGTAGAGACAGACACACAATGTTCGCGAACACCGTTGCAACGTTCTCAAACTCTTCCCGTCCCACTGTCCACCGACGCCGATTTTGACACAACCGACACGGAACTTCCACCCACGGTGACCCAAAGGCGTAAGCGGCAGGTTAAAGTGCTTGTTGATGTCGAAGAAAATGGAGACGAGTTCAATGATGAAGATGAGATCTCCTGTGTTGGATCGAGAAAAGCTCCACCTCCAATTTCTTCCTTCTTCGGGGCAGGAGCCAACAAGTGCAATCGATCCAAGCTTACTTCAAACCACGAAATGCCGACGAGGCCTCGTCTTCCGATCGCAGGCAAAGGAGACCTGCGAAACAAGTTGGTTGTATCCCGAGATAGCTTGCCAGGGGCTTGGAGAGAAGTAGCCTTGACGCCTTCACAAAAGTCAAAGATCACCTTCGTTGATCTGACAGGGGTCTGACGGTTTATGGTTTGATTATCAGTCTCAAGGTCTCTTGATCTTCCAAAAGTCCTTGTTTTCAAAATAAGCCTTAGTCCTGCAAATAATCACTCCTGACGATCCGAAACCGCCCAGGCCTCCTGGCTTGTTGATCGTAACGCGGACATTGTCGAAGCCATGACCAAGCGTCACAATCTGTGCGACCGCTGTAGCAAGGGCTTCGATGGTTTCATAACTCGATCCTTCGACACGCTGGTTTCGTTAGCTGACGGAAGAACAAACCATTGCCAAATGGAACTCTACCTCGACGACTTCTTTAGCTAAGTCTTGATACACCAGCGACGGCGACGGATCGATCGTCACTCCACCAAGCATAGACGGGCTTAGACGACTTTCTACACCCCACATCGATGTTGTGACTTGTAGAGATTGCTTCTCAAGGCGCTCGTGGCTATTGACACCGATGATGCATCGACAATCGATCTCACGAATAGTCATGACTTGCACGATGCTCGACACTCCATGTTCATCCGTCCGCCCATTCCATGTGAATTGAATCCCGCCTCTGGCTTCCAAGATCCCCTTAGGCAATCCTATCGACAACCGCCATGATGTTGTTTCAGGGAATTTGGCTCGAATCGTTTGGTAGAGCTGGGTGACACTGTCGAAAACTCCATTGAATGCAGCAGTCTTCAATGCTTTGTAGAGCTTTCCATAGTCGATTGTGTAGGCGACTGAGTCTTCTTGTGCAGCCCGGTCGAGCCCATCGGGAGGCGTCAAGTGCACCTCGAGTTCAACGGGCTGTGGTTTTCCTGTGCGGTGCCAGAGATCCAGACCTACCGCTGCCTCAAACGAAATCCCTTTCAGGATGACCTGGTCTGTGGCTGTCGGTAAGAAGTCCATCACAGGTTACTGCTCGAGCTGTTTTTAAAATACAGAAATCACTCGCGTTCCTTTAAGTTTGTGCGTGGTTGTGCTTAAAAGTTGCTGCAGGGAAATCCCGCCTTCGGTTTTGGCGGTCCTGCCGTTTCGGGGATGGTCGCCCTTGAGAAGCGCCGCAGAGTTCTCGTCCCTTGGCTACCTTCTGAATTCTATTTTTCTACTACATAAGGTAGTTATCGAGTATAGCTATCATAAAAGGGCTATCTATAGCTATTGGGAATAGCTGTAAGGTATGGGAGTGGCTATTTGCCATTTCCACAAACAACTAAGAGGGCGCCTGCGTGGGTGGGTATGGGTAACCTGGAGGTTTTGTCCAGGTGCAGTCATCATCATGTCCGTTCCCGAGCGGTTGAGTGCTTTCCAGACGAGATGATCCCCGACTGGCTCTGGTCAAACGTGTGGCCCCGCCACGGGTTTGTCCAAGAAACAGAGGAAATTAATGAAGAAAAATGAAGAGGATGGTGGCAGAAAGAGAAGAAATAGCACCAGCCGAGGAGGCACTCCCTATGGACGAGGCATCAGCAGGAGACCCGCCAGGAGAGCACAGGGCATTGGAGGAAGTACTAGGGAGACAGTCCCCGGCCAAAGATATGTTAGGGTCTTCTCGCTGTGACAGCCTCGATTGGACCATTCTCGATGGTTAGTTTCTGGTAGAGTGCTATCCTGTGGTACTCGGTATCTGTCAAACAATGGTCGAGAGTGGTCATCACTGCATTCGTGACAGTGTACTCCAGCCCTGGCTGCTATCTCCACTTCTCATTCTCGGACCGCAGTAGTCAGTTGTATTCCCAGTTATTCGTCTGTCGACAAACGCGTCTTACTGTATAAGCCTCGCACAACTCTCGCTTATGCGGTAAGCCTTCTTTGGAGGCGTAATATGGCTGCTCCACTTTGACACCCGCCCACCGGTGAAATCTGTATGCAATTTGTTCGACATAGAATTCCTCATCCAGACTCCGCGTGCCTAGCGTGTTGCAAAGTTTTGCAACGCCCGATTGGACACTACAGTCTTGTACCCATACGCCGCATAAGCCCCTATTAGTACAGCCCCCTTCTTGCTGCTCCGCCTGTCTGTACTGGAGGCGTTGTTCATGCATCTGAACTTGGCCATGATGAGGGGTCAAGACTAGGGAAAAGCGATTGGCTTGCAGACATTTCAAAAAGCACGAATCCGCCCATCCCACCAACCGTGGATCCGCAAGGCGGTAAGATGTCCCAGCGGAGTTGACCCGTCGACCGAGATGTTTCCCTGATCAAGCTCCCTGAGAATGGTGTCGATGTGTGGGCCAGCGGCACTCAAATGAAGAATAAGCGCGATGGCACGGTGAATGGCAATTAATCGTGGAGAAGGAGGATCAATCGTTCGAGTATCAGTCAAGTAAAGGGTACGATCGACAGGAAAAATGGGAGGGCGCAAAATGCCTGTGCTGGTGGAGTCGATGCGGTAGGTATGAGGTTTACTACCGGTGGGCTCAAAATATACTTCGAATCCGCCGAAAAGTTGATGGAAATCATGAGTCAATATGATCGCGTTGCACGGGCGGTCAATGTCAGTTCCTTCAATGAGATGAACGACGCCATCGTCGAACATGTTCAAAATTGCAAGCGCCAGCTGTTTCGACTCATCCTGCGAGGGAAAGTCAGTGGGCGGTCGGTTCAGGGACTTAACGAGCTGTAATCGACGTACCAACTCTGTCTTCCCGCTCGAGAGGGTCATCAACGAATGGGGAATAACGTGTGCTACTTCCAAGGGCACAAACGTGCCACTTTCCTCCTTTAGCAGCTTTCTATCATCGTCTTCAGCTTTGTGGTCGCCATGCTTAGCAACGCGCCTTATTGCTTCGTCACGGTCGAAGGCGCGGGAGATGACGCAGCGGTGGCGATCACGTATAAGACAATCTCTTCGCAAGGTAGCCAGCCGTTGGGTGGTTCCGGTGAGGGACTGGGCACTTTGGATTTCGGAAAGGGTCACTGGCGAAGGCTGGGGAGTCTTTCTCGTCGAAGCTTTTACTGGTTCGTTCAATGTTAGCGGATGCCGATCATTGTATTTGGACTAGCCAACGTGATCTCACATGGGAGAAAGAAGTTGTCAAGAAGTGTCTGTGCAAAAGTAAGGATTCGTGGAAGATATTCGTATGCCGGGATCGGTTCTGACAGTGGGGCTGTGGTCGAGATCTGCGTGTGCTGGAAGAAGAAACGCAGGAAATTATCTCTTGACGCTTCGGAGCGTGCGTATTCGTGTGTGAGTCGAACAAGGGTGACCTGCCTATACGGCTCCTGGGGTTGTAAGGGCTCGCATCGGTCGATGACCTCCCTGAAAATACGCGTTGCCTCTTGTCGTTCTTGGGCGCTAAGCCCTGAAGGCACCGTAAACAAGTTTATCACTCCCTCGAGGGATGTTTGGTGGCGATGGTGGGGGAAGGCAATGGACATGGTGCATCAACCGTTCTCCCGCTTCGTGCATGTTCTCGTCGGTTGTTGGATCCGAGAGATTCTTTCGCCTCGAAAAGGTAACTCTGGCGAAGACTGTGGGAAGGTACCTTACGATCGGTCGGTCATGTAAACCGCGCTGTCTTTTCATCATCATTCTTTACCAAACCAATGCATCTTTGACGCTCACACACTGGGGCACTGGGGTCTACTGGGTTGAAACTCCTTCCCACCTATCTATACATTTATTATGAGTAATATAGGCTGTGAATTTACGATAATCATGTAGTAGCGCAATATATAAAGCCACATTATCGTCGTTTCTAGAGAAAACGTAGTATTTTTCTATCCCATACACGGCCATATCATTGTTGTAGACTGTAACATACTCAAAGTTGTGTTCTTTTCAACGATGCTTCTATTGCAATGCCATCGAGAGCAAGATCGTTTCGGCAACCGATACAACGTAACGGTTTCTCTCGTTACACTTTCAGAATGGTAACAACGACCTGCAGAGGTACGTCCTATACTTTCGCCCAAGTTCTTTGCTAAAATGTTCAAGGTCGGCCAATCTCAGGTGAACAGCTTTTCACCTACACGAATGGCCGGTTTCTCATGGACGAACAATACCAAATTTCGAGACGATATGCCGCCTTCAAGGTTGATGAGCTTTGCAAACTTGTATCTTCGTTGCCGTCCATCCAATCTCCAGTGTCGTGCATAGATAAACTCGAAGGCGGATTCAACAAAGCATTGATCATGAGAATGGAAAACGGAAAAGAAGTGGTTGTTAAGACACCCTTTCCAAACTCCGTACCTCCACAATGTGCGACCGAGTCAGAAGCCGCGGTTCTTGATTACGGTACGAGTGCGAAGTCCTCCCAGAGCCTCTCTGATGTTGAAGCTCTCAGTGCGTTGCCAGACATCGGTACCTGTGCCAAGTGTGCTTGCATGGAGTTTAGATAGTTCGAATCCTGTCGGTGCCGAATACCTTGTTTTGGAAAAACTCGCAGGCAAACAGTTGAACGAGGTTTGGGACGACATGACAGGACGGCAACGCTTCCTTTTGGTCAAATGCCTGGCGCAGTATGATGCCGAGTTATCCCAAATACGGTTTCCTGCCTATGGAAGTCTATACTTCCGTGCTACGTCCATGGAGAACATGGTGGCACTCTCACCCACCATTGACCCCCACAATAAATACTGTGTCGCTCCAGCGGTGCGGCCAATTACCGGACGTGACAGTGATCTTGACAACACCCTTGGTCCATGTATGTTCTTGATTTCGATGCTAAGCACGGCTTAGAAACTGACGTCGCAGGGTACGACCTGACCTCTTTAGGTATTGCGCGAGTGCAGCTGGGTCTTTGGAATTTATCTCATGGCGAAAACAGAGCAGTTCGCGGCCCTCACTTCGGATCACATGAGGAGCACCGGCGCCTCTTGACTGCTGCTCAGAATGTCATAGCAACTCTAGCACCTTTACTAGAGAAATTCTCCCTTCCTGCGCTTTGGCACCCGGACCTACACATGGGGAATGTCTTTGTGTCCGAAGAAGACTATACGAAAGTCGTTGGGTTGATTGATTGGCAGTTCGCAACTATATTACCAATCCTTATTCAAGCCCAATGGCCACGTCTGTTGACGATCCCAGATGACTATGAAACTGGTCCGAGTGTTCCCCAAACGCCTGCCGAGATTGATAGGATGGATCAAGATGATGCAAAAAAGGCTCGTCAGAAGCACGAGGAAGACTTGTTAGCCAAGTGCTATGAAATCATTCTTAATAGAGCCAACCCTGAGGCTGGCTCGGCACTCTCGGAAAGCCCTGAACCCGTTCGCCAGCTTTTCGTCTTGTGCCCAGACACATACAAAGATGGAATTGTCCCTCTACGAGATTGTCTTATCAAAATCTCCGGTTCTTGGGAAGCTTCTGGGTTTCCTGGATCATGTCCGATCCAATTTACCAGTGATGAGCTATCCATACACCAGGAGCAATTGGCTGAATACGACGATTGGCGTACGTTGCGCCAATATACTTTCGATGTGCTTTCGACTGATGATGAAGGCTGGGTTCCTCCCCAATTGACATTTGAGGCCATAAAATCATATGAGAGGAAGCTGTTCCAACTTTATATGGATAGTCGGGAGCCTGCCATTACGGAAGAAAAGGCCAAAGCACTTTGGTTTTTCCCTAACCACTAAGTAGATTCTGTTGCGGCCAAGCTGATATACTAGTACAGTCGAGACATCAGAGAGCAATAGAGGGTCCGGAAAATTGTTATAGATATTAGTCAACGTGGATGCACGTCAGGCGCTGGGCCTCAAAGCCTAAACAATATTCTCTTTAAAAGGGGGTTTCTCATCTTGACTATTCTCCTATTTACATCTACGTTACCTAGTCCGTGCGCACGTGAGCACAGCTACGCGAGGTCTAACACGACAGTACATGCCCACTTATTCAGCAGTAAAGAGTCTGGCAGGCGGAGGATCCTCCATAAACGTGCCTATAGTATACTGCAAGACTTCTACGACGTTCACCTGCGGTGAAGACTTAGACAAACAATAACAAGAGTAACTAGCCTTGAGAAGAATCAATTAAATCACATTTTGAATGCATTGTATTTCATCTTTGGCACCTCTCCTCCAGACGTTTCGATCATGGATCCCTGATTCCCCGTACCCGTGTTATAAGATAGTCTCTTGAGCTAGTCCAAGCCATCATCGAAGGCGTTAACACGTAATTCTCAGACAAATCACTGTACTCGAATTTGTAACAGTATTTGCAAAAGGTCACCAAAACGTTGTCTGGCTGAGACTAGCTTAAAATCACACCTTTCACCGGGGTAGAAGGCGTGGAGGCGATTTTTTCGAACATGTCACTCATGGGAAGGCGTTGGGTTCAGACTCGGCCAATGCATTTCACCCGTACACCCTTCGAATCGAACTTCGGACTCGGTAAGAACATATCGTGTGCCAGTGCTACGTCTGACACGTCTGTCTCGTACAATTCGAATTCGAATCTGCGAAAAATTGACGCCATAGTGAGATACATCTCAGCATACGCCAGGCTAACAGAACATCCGCATTAGCGCCGAACACAACGGAAAGGAAAAAGGCACTGGAAGGGAACATACTTGATTCCGAGACATGACCGAGTTCCTTTTTGAAAAGATACAAAGTACTGCTCAAGGGGGACGCCGTCTTTTGTTTTTGGATTGCCAATCCATCTTTCTGGTTTGAACTTCTCATGTTCCGGGAAAATATCTTCATCGTTGCTAATGTCAATAATCGTCATTGAAACGGGGGTTCTAGGTGGGATGACCCAGCTCCCATAGACGAGAGGCTTGGAAAACAGCCGAGGGAAACGGGTGCTGACTGGATACGATAGGCGGATTGCTTCTTTGATGCATCCTGTGAGATATGGAAGTCTCTCGAAGTTGTTCCAGTAGAGAGGTTGATCGAGATCAGGAATTGCATCTACAAGCTCTAGTCGCAGACGTGCGAAGATCGTGGGTTCATTGACGATGTGAAATGTGCCGACGGAAAGCGCCCAACCAACGGTCGTAACCCCCGCCCCGACCACAAGTTGAGCTTCGTCCCGCAATCGTCGTGGTAGTTTTTCTTGAGGTGGTAATTCGGGATTATCGATAAGCTCGCGGAAAATAGTGGTGGCACCTTTGGTCTTGTTCGAACCGTTAGTCTCCTTCAGTAGCACATCTAGCTGCCTTCGCAAATCATTCTGGAGTTCAAAGATTGTAGCAAATGTTGGTTCGATTCTCCGAAGCCAGCTTTCTGGTAGTGAGAACAAAACTTTTGGGACGATCGGGAATTGTAATGATAAGTGTCCCGCATTGCAGATTGCCATGAAAGGACCATGGAAGTTGGGTTTGAATTCGGGCCTGTTCAATTGGTCGTAGTTCAGATTGAAACAGTACTGCATGATCACGTCGCCCGACATTGCCAGGTACCCATTATTTATGGGGAAGGGTTGGGCTGTTTGACGGTAGTCGTCGATACGATCGATGAGAATGTCCACCTTTTCTCGAACGACGTTTTCTAAGTCGAGAATCCTTTGCCGGGAGAAAAAAGGATTGAGTGCTTTGCGTCTCATCGCATGAACCTCCGCCGATGGTGCTACCAGCAGAGAACTGTCACCGTTGAATCTGGTTACCATCCATTCATATTTGTCTACTCTTCCAGCCTTCGTATAAAGAGTCTCGTAGAAAGCCGAATCTTGGATATGGATCTCGTCTGGGACAATTCGAACAATGGGGCCTATTCATCATTGTTCAGTTACAGTTTGTTTGTATTTCAAATCTGTCCCAGTAACTGACCATATTTTTTGTGGTACTCTTGAACCACGAAAGTAAATTGACCTTTTTTAACTACTTCATAGTAATACTCATGCCATCGACTTAGAGCGGCATATTTTGGGCCGGGAAATTTAGCCAGCGGGTGTAGGTAAAGGCGATATATAACGAGACACAAAAGGTATACTAGCCATGATCCCACCAGTGCGCCGACAATTCGGCCAATTCCGATCGTTGATCGACTATCTTCCTTGAGCGCATACATGACTCTTTTCGAAGCAATTTGTACAAAGCTTACAAAATGACCAAGGATTTCATTGACATAGCACCTTTAACAGAGAAATTGAACCAGTGAACTGCCTTTGAGAGAAGACCATTCCGATGATTCTGAATGGCGCAGAGCAATTTCTACTCTCCGCCCGCAACGTGTCCAAGCACGACATGCTCCTCGGCACCGTCTTCCAGACAACATCTTCCATCTGCACTAACAAGCGGAAAGAGCCCACTTGCGGAGAAAGCGCTCCCGTGCGAAGTTGAAACCTTAATTTTTGCGAACGCAACGATGTCTGGCTGGTGTGCCGAGACTGGCCATGGAACGACTTCCAAAGTCCATGCAGCCACGCGACATCGAAGCCGCGCTAGTCGGGGGAATGTATTGGTCAAACTACAAATGAGTCCGAAGTTGGAGAGGGTCAGAACTGGGTTTTACTCCCAAATGCTGCAAAACACTTTTGCATGTTGCAGTTTGTTCGAAGTGTAAACCTTTCCTAATTCAGTTATTACTATGCACCTACTACGTTAGTAGCTGTTGACTAAAGGATTTATAAGCTTTATATAATAAATACCAAGGAAAGGACTTTGCTCAATTACTAACTACATTAGGGGAGGCTTCGCTCAATTACTAACTCAAAAAAGCAATGTCTATGGATAGAATCTCCAATGTCAAAAACGGTGCCTCGAAGCTTCCAAGCTTAATGCTACACTTGCTCATTGATCCTTATTAGAATGAGTGCCGACATAAACTCTTTTGCTTGTCGTTGACACAGAGTGAGAGATTGGGCCTCTAGTAGCCGGCGTGAAATGATTGGAGACAGCGACAAAGTTTTACGGAGGAAGTACATCATCAACCAACACAAGCTCTAATTCAGTAACCGAGGTCCAACTACGGGCACCATGCAGCTGTGTCTCTGTTGTAGAGATGAGATTGGCCTTGGCAGCAATTCTATTGTTTGTTGTTTTTATCCGAGAATTTCTTACCCGCAAAAGCCAATGAAGCCTTTTGCATGGAACAGATAATACACAGCGGACCTATAGAGGCGGTTCTATACTATCTTGGCTTCCAATACTGTATACTGTATCAATGTGCAACCAAGGAGATCATTGTATGCCTACTTTTCACTCCAAGCCATGGCACTTAGCTGAACCTGATGGCGATTTGTTGAAATGTCGTGACACTCGGGGTTTAGTTTGATTAGCTTAGATTGTCTTGCTTTTATTAGAAGCAAAAGCGTATCGATAATTCGCCAGAGTTGATGATTGACTACATCCTTGTGAGGTCAATCCTTTTGACGATATGCAGGCTACGCCGACTGTCGAGATCTGTCAATATTCATACACTCCACCCAATGCGAGGGCCACAAATCGTGCGGCACGGTACTTTTCGGTACGGTGCGCAGCGAATGTGAAATCCCGTTACGGTGGAGCCATGGCCATACCAACCGACCGCGACAATTTTCACAAGCCCTCACAAGAATGTCATACGCGCAGAGAGGAAAGTCCTGATTTCTCAACCTTGCGATCATAGCCTTCATGAGTTGAGATGACTGCGTGCATGTGATTCGTCCTTCATTACAGTGATCTCTACACATATGTGACCTATGGTGCCTATTTTAGTAGCTGAGAAAGTTGCACACGTGTGCATTAAAGCACATACAAGCGATCTGCATGAAACGATATTTCTCGACGCACAACACGCAAGCACGGGCAGGACCACCGATCTCGATGCAATTCAGAAAGTTCAAAATCATGAGCCACTCCAACCCCTGCCTCGCACGATATGCCGATCGGGCGGCCGCGTTAGCAACGTGTTCGATACCATTTCCTTCATTTGTTCTTGATCAGTGTATTCAGCTTAGATTTTGAAATGGATACACCATCCTCACGCAGAGTACAAGTTATACCCCGTGGCAAAGTTTGCCAAATCTCCGGGTCATGCAACTTGCCGCGCAACAATTGGGTGAACCGGCATGCACAAGCTCCAGTCACTTTGACAGCCCATCGAGGCGAGTCGCCGAGAGATCTTGACCCTTGAAGCTTGCTTGTTGCAAGTTGCTGCAATCGGTACCTCGGGCATCAGGCTTGAGCATCTGCCTGCAAATGTCCACCATTAGGTCTCTTTCTCCGACGAGACTGGTCTTCTTCGCATGCTTCTTATTTCACGTAGCATCGTTTTGAATTGCTTTGCGTTGTCCTTCTTTACATCCTGGGCAAATAATAAGCATTCTTCTTGGAATTAGCAAAGTCAGGCCAGGGCAGATACATGTCCACCTGCATACACGATACTCAGCTAGATTTTGGTTCGACTACCCGCATAGCATCAGCAACACAAATGCCAGATGACGTAGACAGTCCCTATCGTGGCGCTTAGCGTTCCCGTTTTAGGACATTTTCCTGCAGGAAGAAAGTTGTAAATGCTTCTTGTGAAGATATGGTAATTGACAACCCATCTCAACTATCGAATCAGGCAAAGCAGTAGACGGAATGAGCTAGTGAAAAGATGGGGTGGTCTTATCGATAGCGAAATCAGAGTCGCATTGATAAATTTTGTGCAGAATGAGGAACGTTGATACTTTGCGTGGCACGGGTCGAAGTCGGTGTTCTCGCTTCACGTCCGCTGACGGGAATGCCAGAGATTGTATGAGGAAAGTCGTCATTCAGTCCGCCCGGGAAGGGGGATGCGCCACCTAGCGTACTCCTCAATGTGACGACCTTTCGAGTCCCGATCGATACAGGGCTCAGCGAGTATGATCCGCCAACAGCAGGTTTGGTTTGGTCAAGTCAACATCACAGGCGAGTGGGGGGATCTGTACGTCTCTATTGTGGTCAACAAGGATCAAAAGGCTGTCATTGTTGCCAATTTACTCAGGATTTATCTGCAGCATGTTGTTAACGAGGAGAACGTCCCGCGGTCTTGGCTATAAAGGGGACGCTTGCAGGACAAACATCGCAAGCTATAAGGCGCTCATACACATAGCTGAATTGTGGAGTATGTGATTATAATTGCCACGTTGGAATGAACCAGTGGCTTCCCACGTGGAGCAATGTCAAAATTACCTATATCGATGGTTTCAGAGCTTATCTGGGTTGTACTTGTGCACGCCATGCATAAGCTTGTTCTCAATCAGGCGGGTCCTTGCGCGCCTGTCGGTGGCTCCGATCCGTCTGGCGCATTTGCCTAATCGCCATTTACTCCGTCGTATGGAGACCATTTAAAAGAAAGGCCTGGAACACAATGCCGACTCTGACACTTTGATCTTGGTGTACTAAGCCTTCACCTTTTGAGCGGGCGCATGGAGAGGCGGAGCATACGGGAACGCGTAGGGATCTTCTGCTGTACCTTAGTTGGTCAATGAACGTACCTAGGAAGATAATATGGCTCGAAATGCCCCCACATAAGCTACGGAAGGAAAAATGTGGATGACTAAATCAATGCCTCATAGTATTTTCGTATACGAAGTAGGATAACGCTGATCGTCTCACCGTTATTGACGACGAGTTCTCCCGCAACTCTACCCATTCGAGGTGCCATGTACGAAGTATGATGTAGAATTGATACGAGCGTCACAGCGGTGAGCAAGCCGCACAAGGAGATGAGCTCGCTGTCTACGATCGCACAAGCACTCCATCAGCCACATTCAAAAACCCTGACGAAGTCGGAAGCAGCGAAATGATCAAAACAAAGAGTGCTTGAAGAACTGAATTTGGGCTTAGCACGGAGTTTCTTGTACGCTAACAAAACGGTAAGGGATCGTCCGCGGTACGCTATTTCTCAACACGCCATTGTAGGGGAGAGCCAACGGTTCATCCCATGCACTCCTCAAATTGTCCGGCCTCACTCGGCGGAGCCTGGGCCAACTCGACAGGGATTGTGGCGTTCTTGGCATCCATAGTTTCGCTTTCTGAAACACTCGCTTCGCATCCCCGCGGCGTGATACCTAGCTTGCCACGCTTCCAACTGCCATGTCCTGCGTGCTTACTCAAGGCACTGTCCAAGGGTCCCTCTCATAAGGCGTCCTCTAGCGTGTTCTTTAATCGTACAGGTACGGGTCGTAATATTTGAAAAAAGTGTTGTAAAAAGTGGGCTGTTCTTTCAATCAAACATTGGCTCGATTAAATTTCCCGCATGTTCAATTGGCTGGCTGAGAACCACTTTTCACCACGCCTTTTTGAATATTACGACCCCTACCTGCATCAACGACATGGCGTCAGTAACTTATAGCACATATCCCTGTCCCATGTGTGTGCCACATCGCTTTTAACGACCTATCAAATCGATAAGGATGTCGGCGTGAAGGCCCCCACAGTCAAACGAACTTGACATAGAAATATTTGAAACACAATTTCACCGGGTCGCTTGGTCGGACTAGGGCTCGCTATGGCAGTTCTGCGATCGAAATGTTCAAAAGACTACCGCACCCAAATGGCGCGTTATGAGAAGGATATTCTAGAGCTCTATCTGAGCTACTGGCACTGTATCTGCCGTTTTGCGTCACAAAGATAGCTGCTGAGATGACGCGTTTTGGACTGTCTCCTGCGGTAGCAGCTTTAGCGTTCGTTCGGATCGCTGGAGCTCAGCACATTTTGGACGTGCTGGGCGTGCAAGATGGGATTTCGACATTCACAGATCTCCTCGCAGGCCATGGCGACTTGGTTGACTTTCTAAATAATGGCAGCTACACTTGTTGGTGGCCATCTCTCCACGTTACGCGATCATCAGTCCAACTGACAGTTGACAGTGCTGGTACCTTCGGATGCGGCAATCGCTCGTGCGAAGTCATCCATGCCCATGGCTTTTGTTGACAATTCATCCACAAGGGCGCTATTGGAGTACCACATACTGGTTGGTCACGGCGTCGAACTTGGACTGACGCCAAGTATCTGACGACGAGCAGACAGACACCTATCCGTCCGCAACATTCTCAAATACCTCGCAGTTCGTGCCGACCTTGCTCACCAATGCTACCTACACGAATGTGACGGGCGGGCAGAGAGTAGAACTTCTGGAAGACGACGACCAGCCAACCTTTCGTTCAGCTGGCCACGCCAAGAGCAGGATTAGCCACGCAGACGTCTTCTATGTTGGTGGACTTGTTCACATCATCGATTCCGTCCTGGAAATACCACTCTCTTTCCCCGAGACCATCACTAAAGCAAATCTGACCTATCTCGTCGCCCTTCTCAAGAAGGGCAACTGGATCAATTCGACGAGCTTCGCATACCAAATTGCCGTCAACACGCCAGATCTGACCATATTCGGACCTAACAATGAAAGTTACGCTGCCGATTTCAGAGGTTGGGAAGGTTTTACTCAAAAGGAACTCGACCAGATATTCCAATATCACGTACTACCCAAAGTTGTTTACACAACTGACATGAAGAATGACTCTCAGCTGGACACCGCGGCGACGCTGCCATTGAAGATTCGAAGCTATGAAGCCCCGAACAAGCAGCCAGCGATATTTCTCAATCAAGCACATCTGACTGGAAGCAATTACATCACCGCCAATGGCGTTTTCCACATCCTCGACATGGCGCTCACTCCTGGCAACACTTCAGCACCCAGCACGGATGCTGTCAATAATGCACTGGGTATTGCCCCACCACCACCCAAAAAGGGCATTAGCGCTGGACTTATCGTTGGAATAGTAATTGGTGCTATTGCCGTTGCCGTTGCGGCTGCGCTTGTCATTGGCCTCCGGTACCGAGCACGGAAGAAGAGACATCAGCGAGACTCACGAATTCAGACCGCGATTTCCAGCGCTTCATTTCAGCCACTGCCACCCGATTATAGGACGATCCAAAACATTCACACGAGGGAACTTGCATCTAATGCGGCTCGCATCAACGCTCCACTGCCCAGACGTCAGCGTTCATTTGTCCGGAGCGCTGCTTCAATCCGAGGTGCGCTGTTTCCAAGCAGAGGGCCAACCACAAACCTCGTTGAATTGGACGCCAAGAGTCACAACGTGCAGGTATCAGAAGTCGATGATGCACAACGCTTGACGGCCCATCAGAGGTTTGCCTCTGTTGACAGCTCCGAGGCTATTGCTGGGGATGATGAATATCGCAGGCCTCCACTCACACCGCAGGAGCTCGATGCAAGAAGTCGACGGCCAAGCAGCACTCCTAGTCGAGTCTCGATAGGAGTCACCTTCCACGGCGACCTTCCGAAGCAGATTGGGTTTCAGGCGCAGTATTGATGTCCGTTGACGAATGATTTTTGCGACTCTGCGAAGAGGGGGAGACTACGAAAAAGTGATTGAATGTACAAAACAGCCATAATGATCATGATTTGCTAGCTAGATATTCATCAAGGCTTATGAAGAATCCAAGCTCGTTTGTCTAGCCTCATCTTGTCAAATACACCTGTAAGGTCAATACTTTTGAGTGCTTGTAATTGTTGCGCGGGTGAGAACTCCACTTCGTCTTATTAGCCTCTGAAACGTTTTCAGGGTTCTCAAGTTGGCCCCTCAATTAATTCCCGCTTTCACCCTGATTTTACGTGTTCTCTTGGCATGGAGGACTACGGTCATATTTTAGGCCTAGCATAGCCGTCATTTCAAATAAATAGGTCTAAACTACCACTTCCTTTTTCACAGAGCCAAGAATGAATCCGGTGGGATTGAGGTATTGATTATATACCTCACAGAATTACCTAGGTAGAGACCAGCTTTGTTGCTTTGAAATGCCTAGAGTTTCTCCATGCCATCTTACAAGGATTCGGGGATTCGCGTTCGTAGGGTTTGCCTGATGTCTTGGCCGTTCAGCGTCAGCACGACTGCAACGACCTTGCTTTGCATCAATAAATTAGACTTGAATTGCTGAAAGTCTTCCAGGGATCCTCTCAAAGCCAGCCGTCCAAAAAGTTGCATTCGTTCACTCCAGACTACCAGCAACTTAGAAGCAAGTTGTGACGACACGACGACACGCGCATTTTTGCAGCCATGGCTAAGCCAACGGCGCCTCGAGCAAGGGATATGCTTTCTACCAAGCCGCGGGAAAGGCCAATGGAAGTACTCTGCCTCGGCCTCTCTCGAACGGGAACAATGTGTTCGTGACACCATGTTGCATTTTCTCCGCCCAATCAAACAGCACTGACTCTGGAAAAACCATCACAGCACTGCAGCAGGCTCTAAGCACGCTAGGATACAAAACGTACCACTTCAAAGAGGTCGGTCAGAGGGACCTCCCTGGAGAGCCCAACCACACCAAGCCATGGATTGAGGCCTTCCTCGCCAAGATGTACGGCAATGGGGAGCCCTATAGGAAGCCAGAGTGGGATCGGTTGCTTCGACGTTACAGCGCAAGTTCCCCCTTCCCCCGCTTCCCCTTATGACACACCGTGCCGCACTACACTGTTCCACACTGCGCTGCGCTGCACTGCACTTTCAGACACGCCAAGACTGTCGTTATTGGCAAACCGACCACCGGGCGGTCCCTGTACACACGGCACTGACATGACATTGCATTGCCAGGCCGTCACCGATGCTCCGTGCGCATGCTTCGCTGACGAACTCATCGAAGCCTACCCGGACGCCAAGGTGATTCTCAACACGCGCGATCCGCACAAATGGCTCGCGTCGATGGAAACGGCATTCTACGCACTGCTCGAGTCGGAAGACTTCAAGTGGTTCCGAGCCGTGGCAGCTCTCGACTACGTACGTGAGAATCAGACAGACCCGCACCTATAGTTTTCTTTTCCTCCTGCTGCTGCTGCTCTTGTTCTTCTTCTTGTTGTTTTTGCTCTTTGAAAAGCTTATTTTGGGGTTTCCCAGCACGGCCTACGGAACATGGTTGAACTCCTCGGCTTGCCACTGCGCATGTGGACCAACGACGACTGGCAGAACCGCGACAAGCTCCTGTCGACGTACACGGCGCACAACGCGCACATCCGGTCCGTGGTGCCGCGCGATCGCCTGCTCGAATGGACGCCGGGCGATGGGTGGGCCCCGATATGCGCGCTTCTAGACAAGCCGGTGCCCGACGAGCCGTTTCCGCATATCAATCAGGGAGACAGTGTGCAGGGGTTCATGAAGGCGGTGGTGGTGGTGCGTCTCCTGCAGATGGGGAAGGGTGCTGTCGTGCAGCGGATGTGGTGGATTGTGGGGTTGGTGGGGGTGGGACTGGCGGTCTTGGTTGGGTTGCGGGTCTACACGTAGGTCGGGAGGTAGGTACCTAGGTAAGTAGGTGGGTTCGTTGCGGTGAGCGGAAGTTGTGGATTGAGGTTTGAGGAAGTACGCGTGCGTTGTGCTTGGGAGCGAGGCTGCGTGTCAAGCAGCAAGATACGATGCACGAAGAGCTTGAGGGAATGAGATGAGGTGCAGAGAGCTTTCAGTAGATGAGCAGAATGGCTGTTAGGGCCGGCCAACGAAATAAGGAACAAGTTTTTAGCAGATTCACTAGTCTACGTCGAAACAACAGTAGTGATTGCAATATAACGAAATGTAAGTGTTGAAGCAGTGTATTAGCAGTTGAAGAAGTTTGTCTGGGTTGCTACGTCTCGCAAATCCTTCTTCCTCTAAGTCTAGTTACACAAAGCTCTCAGGGTGGTGGTGGTGGTGGTGGTGTTGATGGTGCTGTTGCTGCCCATTCTGCATTCCCCTAATCCAATTTTGAAGAACGCTAATGCATTTTGAAAAGTTCTCAGCAGCTATGGCATGGCTCTGGGACGCAAAGGCTTCGAGTGTGTGATATCAAGATCAGTGAGAGCTTCGGTAGGAAGAGAACTCAGACTCGCTGATCTCACGTAGCTTGTTGACTTGAGCAACATTACCGGTAATTGCACCTTGAACCATCTGGGATTGAAATGAATACGTTAGCAAGCGACGATCTAGTGCTTTTGTGTTGGACGTGGTGGGATCAGGCTCAGGCTCAGGCTTACCTCGATGCCTCGACTGATGGGGTTGCTTCGAGAGACGGCATAGGTTGCAGTCTTGGCCGTTATCTTGATGACTGCAATTCTTGGGTCGTTCTCACTGCCATCGTGGGTGCCGTCTCCAAGGTCACCCAGCCAGGCCTTGAGGGCAGGAGTGTAGTACTTCTTCACGACTTCTCGGTCTGCGATGATGGAGGCATCGCCGGATACCGATGCCCACTCGCCGGTTGCGTTGTAGAAGGACATGTTGACGGCGGGGTTCTTCTCCAGGTCGTCCGTCTTGCCGGACTCGGTATTGGTGTGGAGGATGAGATCAACGCCGCCATTCTCCTGGGCGTAGTTGTGAGTTACAATGGGCTTAGGTTGAATGAGGGAGCGAAGCGGTGGAAACTCACGGTGGCGGCCACAGCCATGCATCTCGAGGCAAGCACGCCAGAGCCAGCTGCCTGCGTGGTCATCATGCCAAATTTGCTCTGCTGCACAAACTTGCTGAGGTCTTGGATCTTCTCTTCTGTGCCAGGCTCATCCTTGTTCTTGTCCTTGTACCTGCGCGACCGGTGAGCGTTGCACCACACAGTGTGAGGGTGGGACTTTTTGCCTACGGGTCAGCAGATTGAGAGCCGGTGTCGGTGTTTGAGTACGACATGGTGGCTGAATGGGGCTCTTTGTGTGTGTGCTACAAGACGATCACAAGCTCGAGGAGACGTTCAAGACAGGTTGTGATGCAAGTTTGGGTGATGGTAGGAGACACAAAGGAACAAAACCCCCATATTTAGATCTTTCCACCCTTGGTGCCACCACATCACTAGTATCCTACAGTGACGTTTGGGTTCTATTCCGTACGGACACAACCAAACGAATTTGGAGAAACATCGGAATGAAAATGGAATGAGGGGCCATTCATCGACGGAGCAAGCCCTTGCATCTCGGATTCACCTGCAGCTCTTCCATCAGGTCTAGACCTAGGGTATGGAGTACTTTACTTCCGTACCTTGTTGCATGCCTTGGTTTGCTCGCACAGTGAGGTACAGCATCGTCGCTATCAAAACATGGATGCACCTATTTTTGCTGCTCTTACCTAACGCGTAGGATGCTCGTACTCGAGACGTTTTGTTGCCCAGCCACGCCCAGCCCAGTTGACGTCACCACTTTTTCTAGATCGTAATGACATAATAGCCCCGGATTCCACCTTTTAGTGGTGTTTTTCAAGTTGGGCGGTCAACGTGGGGAAGCTTCGTGGCTAAGGGCTGCAGCGCCGATCAGGGAGGACTGGGACGCCTAGACTCTCTTTGGGAGTCTGGACTGCTGGCACTGTCACACACTTCTCCTCCAAGGTAGGCAGCTTGACCAGCAGCATGAGGTCGCAGACTCTGGTCTCCTGGTCGACCACTTGAGGCGCATTGCAGTCAGCTGTCGAGCAGCTTCGTGTGTTGCTGGCAGTTTCATCAAAACCTCAACTCGGAATGAGGCAGCCGTATCAGCGTCAAGTGATCACTCCCAATCTACCCTCCCATTCATCCTCCTGTTTGATGCCGCCTTTCCGCCTCTTTTCATTGCGTTTCCTCCTCTTCTCTTCCCGTTCCGCGGCTTCTTCTTCCTCAGCCTGAGCGATTCTGGTCTTGATGTCTAACTCAGCCAGCTTCTTCTCTTCCCCTTCCCGCTGTCGTTTGCGAGCCTTCAGCATTTCGATTCGCTCTCTCACGTCTTGTAAGGTGGCTCGTTTCACCTCGCCAGACTGGCCCGTGTTGATCAGATGCTGTTTGGAATTGAGATGCTCGATGTACTGGATATTGTCCTTGTAGGTCAGGTCGCAAGCCTCACAGTAGAAGCCGGCGCCTCTCCCCTTTTTGCCAATACCTGCGCTGGCCGGCACGATGGTCGTTTTCCCCACCATGCTCGCCACATCGAGACGTGACCCTCGCGCCGAAGTAGCATCCAGCTCCGACATGTCCACATGTTTGTGCCATTTCTTCCCTTCTAGTTTTGCCTCGTATCGTGCCTTGCTTTCTTCTTTTCGTTTCTCTTCTTCGGCTTTTGCCTTGGCCGCATACTCTTCCCGATCCCAAGTCTTGCGAAAGTCGGTGTCGGAGGCCGGCGCGCCGTAAGCGGACTTGCGCTCGGCCATGGCCAGGGTTGGAAGACGCAGAAAGGGGTGTATCACGACATTGATACCTGCTTCATTAACATATCGAGATACGCCTGTGTGGCCTGTGCAGTTAGAGGCGCGAGCCAAATAAAGCAACTTGGCCGACCGCATAGCGATCCACACGCGCTGCCGGTTGCCAGTGCACGTGCGGTGCTGCCAGTCAGGATCGTGCCGCCAAGTACTCCGAGTCGCTACCCATTTTTTTTCTTTGCTACATTGTATTTTCAAACTGAGTCACAGCCCAGATCTACAGTAGATATCTAGGTAGTAGAACAATATAAATCATGGCGCAGATGGCTCGTCCGTTCAATTTGTCAACCTGCGCCCGGCCAAATATCCTGAAATTGCATCCCTACCGCTGTGCCCGGGAGTAAGTTCCTACTTCTACTTCTATCATGGCGTTTCGCACTGAATACGTCCAGCGACTACAAGGATGATGGCACCAATATCCTGCTCGATGCCAACGAGAATGCCTACGGCCCTGGCCTGGCACTGCAATTCCCCGACAATTCCATCAACGGCCACCGAAGTACATCCGAGGTCGACTTCCTTGGCTTGAATCGATACCCAGACCCGCATCAGCAAGAACTCAAGGAGAAGTTCTGCAGGCTGCGGAATACCCACACTCACACAGACAAGGACTTGAAGCCAGAGAACCTGTTCTGCGGTGTTGGCTCTGACGAAGCCATCGATGCACTCCTGCGCTGTTTCTGCGTTCCGGGCAAGGACAAAATCCTCACCTGTCCTCCAACATATGGCATGTATGCGGTGAGCGCTGATGTCAATGATCTGGAGATTGTGACCGTGCCGCTCGACGTAGAAGATGGCTTTGCGCTCCGACCCGAGCAGGTCTGCGAGCGACTATCCTCCGATTCGTCAATCAAGCTGGTCTACATATGTTCACCTGGCAACCCAACGGCAAGTCTGATCAAGAAAGACGCGATCCAGAAGATCCTGGAGCATCCCTCGTGGAATGGAGTGGTTGTAGTCGACGAGGCTTACATCGATTTCTCTCCCGACGGTTCGAGTGTGGCCGAGTGGGTGCTCGAGTGGCCCAATCTGGTGGTCATGCAGACACTGAGTAAAGCATTCGGCTTGGCTGGCATCCGTCTGGGGGTGGCATTTTCTTCGCCTGATATCGCCGGCCTGCTCAATAACATGAAGGCACCCTACAACATTTCCTCGCCGACGAGCGCCATCGCCAACTCAGCTTTGGAACAACAAAGCTTGGAAGTGATGAGAGTCAACCGCCAGAAGATCATCGAGCAGAGGAAGCGGCTGCGTAAAGAATTGCCCACCATCGCCGGCATGGGCAGATTCCTGGGCGGGTCGGACGCCAACTTCCTGCTGGTAGAGATTCTCGACAAGCCAAAAGATCAAGGAGGAAAACCAGACAACCGCACAGCCCTTGCAGTGTACGAGACCATGGCTGGCCAGAGAGGGGTGGTTGTTCGTTTCCGAGGCAAAGAAGCCGGCTGTGTTGGCTGTTTGCGCATCACCGTGGGCACGAAGGAGGAGGTGGACAGATTTTTGGTCGAGATAGAAATTGTGCTGCACGACGTCTTTTCGAGAGCAAGACCACCGGCTCAGGCCAATGGCGAGACCGGTCAAAAGCAAGCAAACGAAGTGATTGCATGATTAAAGGATCAATCAGAGCAACCAAGATAGAGCCAGCAGCATACTTAGAAAACATATGATCATTATGACATCGTTCGCAGGGATGGGGCAGTCGTTGATTGCTTTTTCTGGCCACGTTCAGTTTTGCCTTTCCGGTTCGAGGCCTTGGGAGCGTGAGAGTGTGCGGAACTAGGCTCCAGGCAAGAGCCGCGCCTTGATAGCGCACATAGCGCCGAATGCGAAGTATTATTAATGGTCAAAAAGCCTAGCACTGTCCACCTATTTCGTTTGTGTTTTAGCACATGTTCGAATGGGCAAGTGGGCAATTATTAGCCGGAGCTCAGGTTGGACGTGCCCCCACCTCTGGCTCGAGGTGCCCAATGCCGTTGCAGAGAGCAAGCAAAAGACACCGTCATTGGCTTTTCGGTCAGCCATTTAACGTGCAATTCATGTTTGATTGTGTCAGAGACAACGCATCTCACCCTCTCCCACAGGTCCGGGCACGGGTTGAGAAGCAGGCAGCGGATCGCGACAACTCAATCATTGATCGTGGCCGGGTGATTCCACGGCTCAGCTGCCTGCTCCCACGCTCCCAGGTTCGCAGCGGCCAACCACTACGAGGGCCTACTTGGCAACCGAACTGGCCCATTTCGCCATTATTTTGCTTGGTCGACGCACCGTTCACATGAGTTCCTGCCGCCATCTACCTTGAGCGAATCGCAGCTGCCGACTGTTGGACCAGAACAAACGCCTGCTAGTGCGGACCATTGTGCGGTATATGATTTCATTTGCCTGTTTCGAGAAGTTGCCTTCACCACCACCCACAACCGGATCGTGCCTGCCTGCGCAACTACCGAACCACAAGCAATCACGGTAACCACGTCCACGACGTCCAGCTTGAACTTCACTTCACGTCACTTCACGTCACGTCTTCATCCCTCTCCCGCCCTTGTCCCACCTCGCCTATGCTCAACGTCCGAGCCTGTGCAACGAACGTGGTTTCACTGTGCTTGACTGCTTCCTTCAATCAGGATCTCTGCCCTGCTGCTCCATCCAACTCTCTGCAACTGCCGCAGCGAGCGAGTGCGAGGTAGTCGTGAGAGGCTCGAGTCATGTCCGCTGGAGACAAGGGGAGCTCTGCGATTGGTACAACTATATCTTGAGCGGCTTGACAGGTCTTCTGCAGACACTTCGAAGCAAGGTGCAACATGGTCAAGGTCGACTACAAGCGAGACTACTATGCAGATTTGGAGGTGCCCGATACTGCCGATCCGGACACGATTAGAAAGCGCTTTCACAAACTAGGTATGTACTTACCGTGCCTGTCTCATCTGATCCGCACCCTGCTAATTCCGACTAGCCAAACAGTATCATCCCGATCGAAATCCCGGCCGAGAGATCGATGTTGTGCCCAAGTTTCAAGCCATACAGGCTGCCCACGAGATATTAGGGGACCCTGACCAGAAAGCAAAATACGATGCCGAGAGGGCCAAGCAGAATAGAACGAGGGTACCTGAGTCAGCCGTCTTCAAGAAGCCTCAGCCTCCGAGGCGAACTGATTCTGGCTTCCCCAACGGTGCCTATTCCGCCTCCAGCGGTCCTCAACCACAAAGGCGAGATCGCAGCGAGGGTCGTTATCCTCCACAAAACCCTCCCAGAAGACCTGCCGCCACCAATACCTCCACCGCCGACAAATTTGCTCAGTTTGCCAAGCACGCTCCGCAGCAATGGGATCGTGCCAAATTCGAGGACGCCGCGAGAGCCGAGGGCCTCAGGGGCATGAATGCTATGAGAGGCGGCAAGGTGCCACAGACATCTCCCATGCGTTCACGTCCGGTCCATCCTACCGCACCCAAGTCTGCCGGGCCTGAGCCTTACTCGACCGGCCCGGAGCCCTTTCCGGGCTTTCCCGGCTTGAATCGTGATGCCAATGTCAATTCAAAATGGTCCTCTGGACCGACCAGTGCGCCTGCTGACGAACCTCGGTCCGCCTATGCGCACTATCATCGCTCAGATCGAGATCGAACACCAGGTCCCGGACTTTTCCCAAGCCAGGATTCCCAACCCTATCAGCGGCCTCGCGAGTCTTCGAGCCCTCTGCGTCAGACACGTTCGTTCAATCCCGATGATCCCTCCCAGGTCCGGCCCGGCTTGAGCAGAACGCCGAGCAGATATGCGAATGTCGGTGGCGAGAGGACGCAGCTCAACACTCCCCACATTGGCAGATCTGCAAGTGTGAGAGCCTCACCCATCGGCAGGAAGTGGGAAGGACGGGGACCCATGGAAAATCAATCATCGACAGACGAACGACCCCATCGGCCTAGACACAGAAGCCACAGCCCCCAAACGAGACATGAGGGCACCAAGTTCGCCTACCCATCAACGTCTGAGACTTCGAGTGATGAGGTGGAACCCCCTCATCCACAGGAGAGGAAGAAAGCGCCACTGCGCCGACCGCAAACGTACTCTACAACTACCACCGATCCTGGCCTAACCGGCTATTTTCCTAGCACCAATTATACGCGTGTTGTTGACGATAGCACCAATACGTATAGCTATCCGGCACCCGAAGCAAGATCCCCCCCCACCCGGAAGCCCTTCCCTAACATGACTTCTCCGAGTGATCACCACGACACGACTGTAAATGACCCCTGTCTTCCAACACGAAGTCAAGAAGAGGTCCCCAGGCACAAGTATGACTAGCCCCTTGCCTTAAAATCATTGCGTGCGTGGCCAATATGGCCTATACCATCCACTATCCCTCTACCACTTCATTCCCACTTCTTCATCTTGTAGCACTACCAGCGACCGCTCATCTTCTCTATTAGTCGCTCGACCATCCCGCCCACACCTATGTACCTTTTAATTCTCCTGCTAACCTGGTCGGCAGTTCCAATCACGATCAACCGCATCCCAACGATCATCCAAGATTTTCTGCCGAAGAGTGGCACGAGCGCTTTGACGACCACGCTGATATCTTCCGCCCTCCGGAAGAAATGTCACGTGACAGAAGATCGCCGGGCAAGAACATGCGCAATGCGAAGGGAGGACAAAACCGCCCCTTCCCAGCGTTTTCCGACGGTCGACGTGACGCCGTCGGTGGCGAATTCAACCCGAACATCGCCGCAGGCATGCGCCATATCGATCCTGACCAGATGGGCAAGCCGGGTCCTTTCCACTCTGGCAAACCTGCGCCCGACTTCGCCGGAAAGGCCAATGGTAATCGGCCAACCCCTGGTGAGCCAGATCTTGAGGCGGGCTATACGAATGGGGATCGGCCCACTCCCGATGACATGGATGTCGACTCACCGGCTGCCCCAGACACAGAAAGCCCCGGAACACCGGGTGAGCCTTACAACGTCACGGTTGACGAAGAACTTTCGCCATCCGCGGAGAGTTCCAACCCATCGCCAAGGCAGTACATGAATCGTCATCGGTCTGATCCCATCACAAAGTCGAATGATTTCAATCTCGATGATTTGAAGCAAGCCGGCCCCTTCACACCATCCGAGACAGGTCTCAAGGACCTGCACGACTTGAGTGAGAGCCTACCCTTCAAATCACGGCCGTCCGAGACGTTGGAGGCCCTTCACCGTACCGGTCCCGCAACAATGCGAGACCTCAACCTACCGAGGCAACCAAAGATTCCTCATTGCCCTAGAGACGACGAATTGAATCAAGAATCTTGGCGTCGGTACGGGGACAGAATGACGACTTACATGCATGATTGGAATAACTTCAACGCGGCGATGATTGAGAAGTTCCGAGCAAGACAGGAGGCTGTCACCCATGGAATGTATAGGAATTGGGTATGTGGCCACGGTGACGGGGCAACGGCCGAAAACTACGAGGCCAGTCGGGGCTCAGATCGGGCAGGATATGCTACATACATGACTTGGCTTGACGAGGACCGCAAATGCCGATTACAGTGGGACCTTGCTTTTGACGAACACAGAGAGTGTATGGAAGGATTGGGACGGGTCAGAAAGAGAGTGAAAGAACTCCACTCTCGTGCTACCTCTTGAGCGGATAAACATGGTCTGGTGATATGGTTAATGGCTTGCGCAGCAAGTAAGCGTGGCGTACTGGGGTTTCTTTTTGCGTTCTGGGTTGACTCAAATCACCTATCGGACTCACGCCTTGACCTGGCTGTCTTCTCGACACAATCATACATTCACGATATCATATTCAGTACGTCTCCTGATACTTTGACTCAGCGTCATCTCAACACTCCTCTGCTTCATCCTTTGGCATTCGTGTGAAGAACAAAAATCCATGCAGAAAATGAGTTCGTATGCACCACTTGCCCGCGTGCGGTCACGAAGTGCCATTTCGGGTCAGAAGCGAAGCTGTTCGGATTGACAGTGCCTGCAGGAGGATATATTCTGAGAGATCTTGTCTTGACGTAACTGCTCCGTAATCGGGGCGTCACTAATGTTCGGCCCGTCATCGGAGGTCAGTGGCTGAAACGAGAAAAGCCTTCGACGCTAGTGGTAAGTCAACCAATTACCACGGTCCCGACAATTTGATACGATGTACTTTGTACATTTCCGGACCGCTCATGGCCCGCGTTCGCGTGCGCTCCACTACGTTCACATCACTCCGCTTACGAAGCTCACCGCAGATAATGAGAACATAGGAAGCATCCGATAGCATAGAATATGTATAATGTAGCTTGTCAGCATCGCCTATATCAATTTGCCAGCGAATCTGTCGTTGATATTTCCGCTTTAATGATTCACAACAAAGAACGAAGTAGCACATCAAGATGTCGGAGACCATCAGTCGAGACCATGCGCTCGGATTAGATCGGACACAACCTGCAGAACAATATAGGTCCGATGAAGAGAGCGATGCATCCAGCTCTGCAATTGACGAGGAAAAAGACCTCGACGGCCACAGACCTTCTAACAAAGAGATCCAACTTTCAAGAACTCGGAGCAGATATTCAAGCGAGGAACGGCAAGGGCAAGATTTACAGCTGTCTGCGACTCTGTCAGGCAGGGAAACAGCATTGGCACGGGTTCGCTCTCGTGTAGTACCTGTCTTCACACATCCGCTGGCATCCAAGCCCACTTTAGACGACGTCATTGTCGACTTTGACGGCCCGGACGATCCATATCGACCACTCAATTGGCCGATGAAGAAGAAAATCATAACCACAGCATGCTACGGCTTTGTGACCATGTCAGCAACGTGGGCCACAGCCTCGTATTCCGCCGGAACAGGTCAAATCATGCAGCATTTCCATGTCGGTAATGCAGTCGCCATTCTCGGAACAACGCTCTTCCTATTCGGCTTCGGCTTGGGCCCGCTCCTCTGGGCACCACTATCAGAGGTCTTTGGACGTCGCATGACCGTCTTGTGCCCTATGTTCGTTGCAGCATGCTTCTCGTTCGGCTCGGCCGCGGCCAAGGATTTCCAGACCCTAATGCTCACTCGTTTTTTCTCTGCCTTCTTTGCTTCCGCGCCAGTCACCAACACTGGCGGTGTTCTGGGCGATATCTTCTCACCGGCGCAGAGGGGCACTGCAATGGCAGGCTACGTCTTGGCTGTGGTCGGAGGCCCGGCGATCGGACCCATCGTCAGCGCAGCAGTCGTCGTCCAGCCTAGCCTCGGCTGGCGCTGGACCGAATACCTGACCGGCATCCTCCAATTGGCTGTCATCCTCATCGGCGCCATCTGTCTCGACGAATCCTATCCGCCTAAACTCCTCGCCTATAAGGCCCGTCGCCTCCGCCACGAAACTGGCAACTGGGCGCTCCACGCCAAGTTCGAAGAATGGGACATCAGCATCGCCGGTCTCGCCAGGAAATTCCTCGTCCGACCAATCCAGATCCTGTGTACGCCCATCTGCTTCCTCATGGCGCTATACGCCAGCTTCGTCTACGGCATCCTCTACATGCAACTCGGCGCCATCCCCATCATCTTCGGCGAGCTCCGCGGCTGGAAGCTCTTCCCCTCCGAGCTCCCCTTCCTCGCCATCCTCGTCGGCGTCGTCTTCGGCTGCGCCGCCAACTCCTTCAACCAGATCTACTACAACAAAGCCTACCACGCCGCAGGGGATCGCGCCGTGCCGGAAAAGCGCCTCCCGCCCATGATGATCGGCGCCTTCCTCTTCGCCGGCAGCCAGTTCCTCGTCGGCTGGACCGGAGGCTACCCGCACATCCACTTCATCGTGCCCTGCATCGGCCTCGCCCTGCTCGCATGCGGCATGATCATGATCTTCCAGGCCGCGCTCAACTACCTCGTCGACACATTCACCCAGTTCGCCGCGAGTGCTGTTGCCGCGAACACCTTTCTGCGATCCTGTATTGCAGGCGCGCTTCCTCTCGCCGTCGGCCCCATGTACCACAATATCGGCGTGGGTCCGGCGAGCTCGATCATGGGCGGCTTTGCTGCGCTGTTGATGCCCGTGCCATTCATCTTCTACACCTATGGCCGCCGCATCCGGGCTGCGAGCAAGTGGAGTAAAGCCAGTGTGTATTGAAGGAAAAACTCGTCTACCTACCTACCTACCCACCCAAAATAGAGGTATATCCGTTGCTAATTAGTGGTTCGGCCTCTTGGGTCGACTCGAGCCGCATGTTTGTACGAAGTACTAGTTATGTAAATTTAATGTAAACCACACTATTTCCGGTTTTGTTTTAGACTTTTGAGATTTCATCTCACCCAACCTGCCACTGTCCCTATTGGTTCGTGGTATTTCTCCTTCGGCCGCCTGAGCTCTCGAATGAATCACTTTAGGCGATCGTACTTAAAATTTTTGTGACAATACTCTCGACGAGAGTGAAAATACGCTCCAGCGCTGGTCCGGACAATGGAACGCTACCTGATTCTTTGACTTTGAGATATTGTATGAAGTTCTTTGAGTCTCATACTCTGTAGGTGATAGGCCGCTGATAGTGCGCCACTTTTAGCCTCTTCTACGAAGCACAAGCGCCACAACGCTAGCCACAGTCAGCCGCTGTTCAACGAAAATGAGGCTGACAGACCTTCAAATGTTTCTTGCTGGCTGATCAAAATCCCCGCAATTGCCTGAAAGCTTCCCAGGGCATCTTATTTTACAATGGCTGTTCGTGATCCTTCCCATTTCAGGCTCGAATTTTCACCTACACGATAGCAGACCCATCCTCTTTCATTACGATGATACGTTTTCCATGGATGACAATTACGCGTCGTCCTCTCGAGGTCCGATACCTAGACAATATGCCAGTAACTACATCTCGGGAAACGCTACAGTCGCGCAAGGAGATATCTACCATCACCATGATGGATCCGCCGCACAGAAGGACAACTACGATATCCTCCTCCGATCTCTGACATTTCCACGAATGGATGCACGTCTTCGCAACGTTGCTAGGGCGCTACCATCAACCTGTCAATGGCTTTTTCGTCACAAACTGTACACCGCATGGGTAGATGAAAACAAAAACAGTCCAAGGCAATCTTTCTTGTTGATCAAAGGTAAGCCAGGGTCTGGAAAATCAACAGTCATGAAGGAGTTACTGGAACAGGCTGAAAAATCGTGGTCGGAGCAGATTGTGGTCGCCTACTTCTTCGATGCTCGTTCGCGCGACGAATTGCAACTCTCTAGTCTTGGTCTCTATCGATCCTTAGTGTACCAGGTTCTTTGTCAGCACCCAGAAAGTGGTCCATACTTCAGTAAAATGTTTGGTCTAAAGGTAACGGATGGAAAATTTTCAGAACGTTGGACCGAGACAGAGTTACAGAACTTCTTAACAGATTTGATCTTTACGACTCGCTTGCGTGCGCTAAACGTCTTCATTGACGCTTTAGACGAAGGAGATGATGATGATGTTCAGCGCGCATTGGAATTTATGGATGAACTTGCGCAACGCTGCATCTCCGTCGGCGTGCTCCTGCGAATATGTCTCTCCACTCGTCACGTTCCTTCCATGAACATCAAATACGGTTTTTGCATTGTGCTGGAGGGCCAGTCCGGCCATCAAGAAGACCTCATAACGTACGCACGCAGCAAACTTCAGGGGCAGCAGAATCGTCCGATGGGGCAGCTCCTGCAACAATTTGTGGACAAATCAGAAGGTGCATTCTTATGGATTGTTCTTGTTCTACCAGTCTTGAACCGGTTCTACCGTCAAGGAAAAGGAACAACACTCATGGTGATGGAACTTGAGAACCTACCACAGGGTTTGCACAATCTATTCGTGGATATTCTAGAACGAGATCGACAGAGTATCGGTGAGTGCACTGCACTCCTTCAATGGGTCCTCTTTTCTATGAGACCATTGACTGTGATCGAACTGGTTGCCGCGGTTCAGCAATCTTACCCAGCGTTTATTGCAGACGGACTCGTAATCGTCGAACAGGATGGCTTGACGGGGTTGTTGTTACATCACTCGCGTGGTCTCATTGAAATAAGCAAAGCCGATCCTCCTGAGGTTCAGTTTATTCATGGGACTGTTCGAGATTTCCTTCTGGGCATGGACCAGCTTCCACAGCAATCCTTATATTTGGATCGCCCACTTTTCGACTCCACTGTGTTCCAGGCTAAAGCCGCACATCAAGAGCTTGCTGAGCTCTGTCTACAGACTATACTCGATCTGCCCAGCGAGGCAGTCACCGGCATAGAAAGCCTTCTAAAGTATCCTCTAGCTCCATACGCAACAAGATACTGGGCGCAGCACATGCACAGGATCGATGGCCCGCGAAGCGAAACGCTGGTGGACCTTGCATCAAAACTTTTTATCGACCACACTGACTCTTCACTGACATGGAGACTGCTACACGACATCGATCTTTTGGGCGATTTTGGTAACTTGAGAACCCCTGAAAATTTAGCTCCTCCACTACATTATGCAGTTCTTGCGGGATTTCCAGAAGTCGTGCGCAAAGTGTTGGAGTCTGGCGCAGATCCCAATGTTCAAAACAGAAGGAGACAAAATGCACTACACCTGGCATCGAGGGAAGGTCACGAAGAGATAGTGCAGATGCTGCTGGGTGCGGGGGCGAACATCAACACCGATAACATATATGGCAACCCTTTGTGGGATGCGTTACAAAACGGTCACGTCAAGGTGGTGCAGATCCTACTAAATGCAGGTGCTGATGCAAATGTCAGAAAACCTGCGAGGATTAGGGCATGTCGCAGGTATACTAGGGTGACGAAATATCACAGTTTTATTTTAGGTGGTCTGGCATTAGCGTCATTGAACGGCCACGAGGAGATGGTACATGTTTTGCTCAAAGCAGGCGCTGATGTGAACGCTAGCAAAGAATCTTCTGATACCGCGCTATGTGCAGCATCCCGAGAAGGTCACGAGAGAATTGTCCAGGTTCTGATTGATGCAGGCGCTGATGTGAACGCTAGCAAAGAATCTTCTGATACTGCGCTATGTGCAGCATCCCGAGAAGGTCACGAGAGAATTGTCCAGGTTCTGATTGATGCAGGCGCTGATGTGAACGCTAGCAAAGAATCTTCTGATACTGCGCTATGTGCAGCATCCCAAGAAGGTCACGAGAGAATTGTCCAGGTTCTGATTGATGCAGGCGCTGATGTGAACGCTAGCAAAGAATCTTCTGATACTGCGCTATGTGCAGCATCCCAAGAAGGTCACGAGAGAATTGTCCAGGTTCTAATTAATGCAGGCGCTGATGTTAATGTGCAAGTGCGTTCAGGCAGCGCACTATTGATAGCGTCTAGAAAGGGTTGCACGCGGATAGTGCAGATCCTCGTTGATGCTGGAGCGGATGTGAATGTCCGGACAAAAAGGGGACGAAAATTCGGGAACCATTCTGGATTCACTACTGCGCTTTATGAAGCATCGGAAGCTGGTCACGATGAGGTAGTGAAGCTTTTGATCGACGCTGGAGCTGCAGAACCAGGAAAAGCGACACAATATCCCTTGGAACAAGGTTCCGGGGCTTCACGCTTCGCAGAGGCAACTATTGACGTCTCAAAAGTCCAAAGATTTGTCCAAACACTTTCAGAACTCCTTTACACGGGCATTGCTGCATTTGAGATTGACTGGGAAATGGCCTGCGTTGTCTGTGACAAATTAGACGAGCTCATGACTGATTTTGTCATTCGACTCACGCAAGAGGATTCGTCAACAGTGATGAGACAAGCAATTTTGCTAATTCAACAGTACGGAAGGTTGGTAATCCATGCGGCTATATTATCTCACAGCCCAATTAGAGACTAATCTTCTAGATCTTGACAAAGCAATATCTGAACAAAAATACTAACATATTAATTCTCCTAGTTCGATAAGCACCACACTGAAGCACAAATTCGAGTCACACCCGAATGAAGATGACAAGTCAATGCTTTCGGCAACAGCCAAAATGCCTATGAGTGAATTGATGACCAAGTGGTTCCATCGTAATGACGATGTTGGAACCACGTCTACCATAGGTTCCCTACCGCAAAATGATAATCCGCTGTTGGAGGAACCAATGGATGCGCGGCAAGACTTCGACAATTACGTCTTCGTCTTATCAAAAACACACTCCTACCTTTGGTTAAATGGTGCTTTGCAAAACCAAATCATACTTGACTGGAATGATAGCGAGGTACAGCGAAGTGTCAAGCACGCGGTTCTAAAGCAGTTTCACGTTCCAAGATTGATTGACGTCAACCCCCCGATCCCTTTGATCGAATCTACATTCGAGATTGATCTCTCGACAAGGCTGTGTGTGTTTGCATCTAGCTTAACGGATATCGGCTCAATCCTAACAGCGACTGGATCGGCATACGATGTCCAAGTCATGACGTGCCGCGAGTATATGCAACAAACCTGGCCATTCTCGGGGATTATCACGATGAAACTCATTCAAGACGTGATCTTAGCTGAAGATGGAGAAATAGCGATCACGAAACGGCCAGATGGTGTCGAGTGGAAAGCGTCACGGCAGGATTCTAAAATAATACTGACACTGTGGGGAATAAGAGATGTCGTTGTGGAAGTTGCGGAACAACTCTGTTGGATGAAAGCAGCTTTGGAATTGCTTCCCCGTGACGAGGGTATATTTTTGTGTACGCCTTCTTTATATTGTGTTGGTCATAGCAGAAATCTTGCAGACACGAACGACGAAAGTACTGGATTTGAGGATCGAGAATTGGACGAATCAAGGGCTAACGTGCAGCCCGATAAAGTCCGTGGTGGAAAACTTCCAAAGACTGGAGAGAAAATGATGGGCATCCCATATTGTAGGACTTACGTCCACTTCAAAATCGCCCTCAACTATCATGCCATCCACCCGGAACCAGTGCCCGGTTCTTGCTGGCGAAGGTGGTTCAAGCATTGTGTCGTTGTGAAAGGGTTTCCCATTCGACGAAGGCCTAGGCCGTCGCTAGGCCTTGAGCTACCTCTTAACGTGGCTGCAAACTTCGTGGGCACGAATACCATCCAAGAGTTTGCTGGCCACCAGTTCTTGAAGGGGTTCTCACTTATGTTAGCTCCAGCTCAGCGTATCGACAATGTGCTTATTTGGCACTTGTGTCAGGGCAAAACCGAAGAACCGATCTCCTATTTCGATCACGATATGCATCACCTTTTCAAGATCAACTCAGCTGATTTGACACAATGCAGGCATATAGTCGGCTGGTGTGCCAATATCAGAAATTACTGTGGCACCGCAATCAGTAGCAAGAAAGTCGATCAGTCGAACTTGTTGCCTGTAAGTCCAAATGCACCTCTGCATGACTGCAACTTATCCTTCGGGAAGCCTATTACGGGCGGCTCTGAATACACGTCAACTCCAAACCTCCAACCGATCGCTATATCACGCAAATCCTACATCGACATGTACAGGTATCTTCAAAGTCGATTTGTACTCTTCTGGGACACCAGAGACCATAGAGGGTGGCTTATCGACGGTCTGCGAGCTCTGCTGCATCTCATTCGCCAATCTCTCAAGGTTGACGAAGATGATGGCTTTGGATCGCTCCTTCTCTTCAACCCAAACGATTTCGAAGAGCCAAAAACCCCCTTTAGCAAAAATGCAGCGTTAGAATTTCTGACAAACAGGAAAAACTTAGATGCAAAGATCGCGCTGGCTAACATCGAACACGGCCAGCCAAAAAACGAGGTCCTGGGAGACCGAGTGCAGCAGTTCTGTAATGTCATCGAAGTGGGTTTACGCTACCAAAAAGGGTGCAAGACTTGGACGGCAATACCAAGAAGCCGATATGAAGGCTGGGACTATGTCTCGGTAGCACGAAAAGAGGACCAAATTGAGCCGTCAATGATAGCAGTGCCACCAGCAGGCAGAAGTGGTGTAGACCTTGCAAGAGGTGTTGGTGCCATGACACTTTTCGGTGAAGGGTTTGGCGAGATTTTGGCGCCCGATGCTTGTGCATGCAATACTCTTCCATGCGGGAGATACTATATTGCGGTCACCAATAACGATATGCGACAGATCATGAAGACGAACAAATGCAATATTGGGCAAATACCCAGACAGATAAGTCGGTCCCCAGCTCTCATCTGGTACAGCCCAAGAGGCTCGTTGAAATTTTGCGACAACGAAAATACGAGCAAGACACAGTGCACTCATGACTCTGTTCAAGTAGCATGGTCACGTAATTCAGCAAACCTCCTGCCAGGATCAAGCGAAACGCTGGACTTTGAGAGAAATCCAAGTGGTGCAGTGATTTTCGGCCATCACGACATCCTGACGCACTTTGCAGGAGAAGTCGGTCCCCCAGTCCTTGGCAAACCTTCAAGTGAGATACCAGACCTTGAAGCTTTCGAGGACAGCGCAATAGGATCCAGCCTTGAGCCAGCGGAGATCAATTCACCGTTCCCATCAACATCGTCAATGCTTACATCCGACGTTCCCACAGGTCCTAGCCAAATGTACGGTGATAGCGTCAACAGCGGGTTTGGGGTCTATGGAAACTTTTCAGGCAGTCTGTCTGTACACCAGTACTTGCTCGACCGGACGAGCTTGGTCACAAGCTCCGAACGATTCCCTGTTCCCATAGTTCAATCAGCAGCGCTTGCAACTGTTGAATCCCCCTCATACTCCGATCTCAGAACTGGCATTTCGAGTATGAATCGCCAAATCCAAGAAGGAAAAAGCGTGAGACCGGATGTTGACAGCATTGAAGAAGAACTGCGTCAAGCAGAAAGTGAGATCGTGCTCATGGGCCTGGACAAATACTGCCATGTCTTCCAAATGTGAGTGAGTAACGTTGTTTGTACGAAGTTCTGTTGTACACGCTCCAGCATACCATACCAAGAGTGTGTGAGCTGAAAATAAGGCAAGCTGAGTGTGTACGACTGGCTCGCCCGCGCATGTGAGACGGCTTTCAGAGAGCGAGAGAGCGAACTTGATTCACTTTAGGTGGGTATGTCAGTGGAAGCCTCAAAGATTACATCACCGCGTACTTTACGCTTTGCACCGCCTTGCTAGTAGTTGAGGAGGTCGGCTTGATCAGCCGCGAATACCAGCTGTCGATTGTTTTTTTTTTGCTCATCCATCATACATACCTTGACAAAGAAGCCTCGAATAGCCAGGTTGAAAGAAGCCCCCAGTGAAATTGTAAGACTGTAAGAAGTATACGGAGGGATCTGTAGGATGGAGATTAGGACGGTTGTTGCTTGCTTGTTCTTGGCAGGGAATCGTCGAATGCAATTATTGCCCTGATTTTTCCACCAGATTTTCATCTTCTAGATAGATATGGGGATCTTGTTCGAGAAAATCGACATTCCATTTATTCTATGCACTGGACGAAGAAATGAAAGGCCGTCAGCAACCAAACCGATGGCATCAATCATGTCCGCTGAAAATGGTTGGTTCATCTCGGCTTTTCCTTCCTCTTGAGAGGATATATACAATGCAGCGAAGTCACGACGAAGGTATTTTGATGAACAAGGTCACTACTATAAACCTTTCTATTAGCCTACACATGAGCCTGATATGTTTCAGGTGTGTCTCGGGAAGGGTCGCAGGAGGGGGTAAGACGTGCCACCGCCCTCGCTTGAAGATTCGGAAAAGGTTTTGGATGGCGAAAACCTAGAAACAATTTTTCAAATTCGTGAGATCAAAATGCTCAAGTGGCTAGCAGGGGAGAAAAAGAGAGCTTCTGATACTTCTCAAAAGACCCGTGGCTTGAAGGAGTAATTACTTAAAAAAAATTTTCTGTCGGTTTAGAATTAATCTTAGGGGAAGCGAGCGAGAGACGGGGCAACAATGTTCGAGGCAACAAAAGAGACGCGATTCAACCTGGCGCGAGGCGTAACTTTGATTTTGAGAGGAGAGGCGCCTCTGTTGGGTTTCGGTCCCTGGCGAGTCTGATTGAAGTCGCGACTTTCTTGCATCCAGGTAGCCGAGCATGTGACGGAGCTATGGAATGTACAGTGCCACAGACGACAGGTCTGTGCAAGCAATTACATTCTTCGGCCCCACTCGTTCTGACACCAGCGGTTCCGGCGCCAACAGGACCTGATGGATGGTTGGTTCGGGGTAGCGGCAGTGGCAGAAGGTTGCCTGGAGAACGGCTGGCAGGTCGTCTGGAGTTTTTGGCCAGTGCGTTCGAGAGGCTTTGAGGATCCCCTCCGGTCGCAGCTCTCATGAGGAATATCAGTTGGGGTCTCTGGGCAACATTCTTTTGTACCTCGGGTCCAAATCTGCCGTTCATTCCTGGCCCTGCGGATTGCGGATCAACCAGTGGGTGGTGTGGTACGTTTCGACATTGATCGAGATAGATTCCCAAGCAATTTCATCGAAGCAGTGGCATGTGAGTCTTTCGCTACGTCGAACGTTGCAGCCGTAATCGTTCGCTTCTGCGATGTGATGGGCTGGCAGTCAGGAGAAGTCGTCCAGCAGAATTGGATCCAGACAACGACGGAGGATCAGCCGTGGGCGCGACTACAACTGCGTTTGGTTGGCGAAGCTTAGGCCTCTTTTTAGCAGCTGCTTTTGACACTTTTGATGAAGGTAGTGGCGCGAGAGAGGCGCTTGGAGTAGGGTCAACGATTGCATCTTTCCGAGAAGGATTTCTCTTCTTTCGTTGTGCTTTCGTCCTCGGCGGAGATCGAACAGCCCGTCTGCGCTGGGGACGGGGAGGTTCATGCGACTCGACGTCGCCGCTCACCAATCCGGCTTCTTGGATATTCATAGCCTGTCGATGCAGAGACGTATCCATTGTGTTTGAGAGTTGTGGCTGATCCAATCCTACTGGAGGAGGTGTCGCTTCATCTCTCTCATCCCCAGGTGGGTTCTCTTCAACAGGAGTAGAAGCAACAGATTCCTCTTCGAGTAGTTCTTCGATTGGCTGCTCATGCCTCCACGACATGCCAGGTAGAATTCCCCATCTCGCGCGCCAAATCTTCCGTTCCACCCAGGTCTTCTTCACATTTTGCCAGGCTTTTGTATTGATGTCCGCGGACATTGCGGCACTGGCATCTCCTATCCTCAGAGAGGAGTGAATTCGATTTCGCTCTTGCGAGACTTGATAGATAAATTGGAAGAAGGGACGCGAGGCCTCACGTACGCGCTCTCGTGCTGCCCGTTGTTCCAAAATCTGTCGGTTCTCTTCATAAGTTATTGGCCGTTCCGGCCTCAACTTCGGCTCATTTCCGGCAGTTTGGGGCGCCGCCTCTGTGTGGATATCCAGGTCGGCGTCCGATTCGGGCTCTGGGGACTGTTCATGCATCCACACTCCTAACGAAGCCGTCTCATTGAAGGTGTGATTCCAGATGCCCTGTTCTACCCAGCTCTGTTTCACCCTCTCGTGTGCAAGTCGCTGAAAGTTCGTTCCGGCAGGCAGACGGCAAATTCCGTCACTATGTCTCTCGAGCATGCGGTTCGTTTCGGCCATCTCCTGATCCTGGAGTTGACCGTAGGGAGTTGATTTGTGCTGCGCTTCTTTCACCCGCGTCCATCGGTCCTGGCGGCGTTGCTCTTCCTCGCTTGGCTCGTGAGGACTGTGAATTAGAGTTGAGTAGCGCGATTCATCATGAGAGGTGTATGATGGTTGGGGGTGGCTAAAACGCCTTCTCGCACGGTCGAGTAGTTGTGGGTCATCGGCCAGTGCTGCCAGAGCTCTTTCAGCGATGAGGAGCCCGTTGCCTCGGATCGACTCGGCCATGGAGAAATCTGAAATTGTGGCCAACAGCGAAAGCTGGATCATGCGAAGAGGGAGGCAAACAAATGATGTGATGAGCAAGCAACGCAGCAAGACGGACGTCCAGCTTGAGCAGCCACTTCGACTTTAAATCACTGACTGTGTCGGCCGTCTGCAAGGGGTAAACAGCCTAAAGGATTCTTTCGTCATAGCGCTGTCGATACTACGAAGTGTTCGGGTGTGGGTACATACCTAAAGCATGCCTGATGCGTGGAGTCTGTTCAAGTTTGATTCCTTCCAACAAACACGCACAGACTACAGAAGCCCAAGGGGCAATACGCTGTGGACTGTCTGCCAAGTCAAAGTGGTTGCCAGAGCGGTCTATTTGGACGGATATTGCCCGTGTGTTGATTTTGGGTCCCTGCCAAGCCGGAGCGAAGCGCATGATTCACGCCAGCCCCTGGAGCCGGGTGTGTGAAATGTGACAACCTTTGGAAGGAAGTGGTAGATCTCTAGCTAAAAGTGAAGGTTGCGTACGAAGTCCATAATCACGCCAAGGTCCCGCGTAATGTGACATTACGGCTCTTTTGGGTTTCAGGGACTTGGGAATACGAGGACTTCCCGCCTACAATTGGCTGTGCCGGAAGCTTACAGTACCTAGGTAATAGGTCTTACCTAGGTATCTTCACTAGTACCGAGATACCTAGTTATAGATCTAAAATTTATATATTACCTCCGGGCTCCTACCTAGGTAGCTAAAGTTTTTATGGGCGTTTAAAGTCCTTCGATTTTTGTCGCGCACTATATGCAGGTTTATATGGTGCAACCACTCTAGTTCGTAGCTGCCATGCCAGTAAGTATGCCTTGGTGCAACCAAGCTTAGACTTGGGAATCATCAATCCATTCACCCAACTACGTCCGTGCCAATGTTGGTGTAAAATCGCGGTGAAACCACGCCGATGACTCCAGGGCTGTATCAACTTGTCTCAGTCAGCTCAGACCCACTGCTTCGGCCAATTAAAAAAATTAGAACCTCTGCGAGAAGGGTCTAAGAGCTCTGTACAGATTTCAAGGCGTTTTATTGTATGTTAAAATATCACCTTAGAAAGTTAAATTTACACGACTTTACACCTCGAAAACAGTCGATTAATATATTTATTATTTAAATGACACGTCACGTCCCCATGACTACCCAAAATCTGCTCAGAGCTCTCAGACCCGTTTCAAGAAAATATTAAAAATGAATTTTTTGATTGGCCCGCCAACAAACGTGTCTGAGCCGACTAAGACAAGTATTAACCGGGCTCGACCGTGCGCGGTCCCGGCCGCGTCGTTGACGCCTAGACGAAGATAGAGTTGGGTATACAGGCTTAAAGGAATGAGTATCACCCACGCTGAAACACTCGACGCTGAGGGTTCAGAATCATGTCGAACACACGGTTGCGACATCGGTTGAGAGATTCTCATTCGATAAAAGGTGGTCGGATTCTACCTTTTGCTCTTCGCCGTTCGTTCATCCTCCCGAATTCTCCCAGTCCAGGTCTCGAGATATGCCTCCATCTCCTCCACACCCACACGCCTTATTTTCCCTCCAACCTCTAAATGTGCGCGCCGAGGAAGTCGTTGCTCATCCGACCAACGAGCCCTTTGTCTCAATACTTCCCAATGGCAGCCTTGCTCTCGACATTGGACACATCCGCTCGAGATCGGGCACCAGCACTCTTGCCACGCTGGGACGTGGCGACACGGATATCTTCGTGGCAGGCTCCAGCATCTCAAAAGTTCAGTGTTCTTTCGAGCTGGACCTGGATAGCAAGGTTGTCCTGCTCTATGACAGGTCTCATGCCCAATCAACTCAAGTCTCGGGTGAGAATGCCACCCCGTTCGAGCACGGACGCGTCCGCAAAATTGTCGTGCACCGGGCGCTTAACACCATAGTTGGAATGGGCGGCGAGCGCCGGAACCTTGTCCGATTCGCTTTGCATTGGTATCACAATGCTTCTGAAATGATGGAAAATGTCAACCACCCTGTGAAATTTACATTCAATCATGAAGAGAATCCTCGGTTCGCTCAGACTATCGATGACGCGGACACAGTCTTACCTACTCAGCGACAAACTAGATTACACACGCACGGAACTCGGCAATTGACGATGAGATACATGAAGATTGATATGCTTGGATCCGGACAATTTGGAGAGGTGCACAAAGCAGTCGATGTGGATTCGGGTAGGCTTATGGCTGTGAAGATATTAAAGCCAAATATGAATGCCCAAGGGAGACAACTAGAAGATTGGAGGCGGGCTGTGCATTATGCTCTGAAGCGAGAAGTCGAAAACCTCGCCAAGATTAACCATGTGAGTGACACTCTGAACTCGGTGCACCTAAACTGATCAATGGCAGCCACACATCGTCGATTACATCGCATCACAAGGTTGGGACGGGCCTGTGGTAGAGATATTCATGGGCCTGATGCAAGGCACATTGGAATCATTAATCATGAGTGGGGACTACCAGCCGGTCGCCGAATCCGTCTTCCATCAGATGCTCCAGGCCCTGGATTGTCTGGCTTCGAATGACATTGTTCATCGGGACGTCAAGCCAGACAACATTCTCTACGTAACGACACCGAATAACCAACACCTGTTCCAGCTCGGGGACTTCGGCCTTTCCAATCGTACTATGATCGCTAAAACTCCTGTCGGCAGCCCACTCTATATGGCCCCTGAGATGTTCCAGACTGGGAAGCAAACCCACAAGGTAGACGTTTGGTCACTCTTCGTCACCATTGTATGGACATTTGACATCTGCGGCTTCCGTCAGAATGCGTACAGGTATACGTGCGTTGGTGAGGTTCATGAGGAAATTCTGTCGATTGCCTCTAACGATGGAACTGTTGCGGATATTCGGGAAATGGCAATCTTAAACCCAGTGAAGCGTGCTTCTGCAGCTCAAATGCTTGTCAAATGCTTCAGTGGAGCGGGCCTCAGCACTCACCGGAGTCAGATTCCAGCCTTGGACTCCGTTCCGGCAATCGCGACCACCGATGCTCTACCTGGATAGGTTCCAGTCAAGACAACCAGGTTTGTGCCTCAGAAGCTGGATGGTTCTCAAAAGAATATGAATCCGTAGGCCGCCGGCCGGTGCCGAGCGGACAAAACACGTCACACTCTACAAGGCCAATTGCCAAAACAAACCTACGTTCCCTCGACCAAGAAGCGTCTGGCACCTGCCATCACTCCTCCACCCATAGAGGAGCTTCAAATTCCCGGTGCATTTCCGGAGATTCATGACAAAGCCACCAAAAGGCGTCGTTAGCTTCAAGAAATGGCTCATACAACATAAGACACCGCATCAATGCGGAATTGTGCACTTATCGCTATGTACATGAGATAGGTGTTCGGGCAGTAGGCTCGAGAGGAGCGGTGGGCCTGAGGGATGACCAAGGTCGTTTTCGAGTACGCGTTCTTTAGGTGACAGGGCTGGAAGAATTCCCTACTATGTATACAAACTGTCAAGTAATAAACTTTTATCGTCCGCCTAACGAAGCCGTTCATCCGGCAACACAACGTGATGGCAGCTTAGCCTTCAAGTAGGCGCACAGATCAGATATCGTATTCAGAGTAGTATGGACGATAGAAGAGAGAGAATCTTGAAACTAGAAACGGCCGAATCAGAGGCTTCTCGTCTCAAGAGCCCCTCGAAGCAGTGACAATGAGCTATCATAGACGAGTCTTCTCAAGTTGGAAGATGAACCATTCTTCCTTGCCCTTGTTTAACACTGCGATTGAGTGTCAGGTGAAGTTTTGTAACGGTGCTAGAGGCCTTTCACGGGTCCACGCCTGATCTAGAAGAGTACGCTCATATTTAATTGGCGATAGCTCACGCCACCTTACGTACGAAAGCGATACCGCGGCCGCGTTCGCCGGTATCACAAACCGCCCTCTCGCGCGTCTTTACCGGAGGCTTCCTCTTCGGCCTCCCAGAGATGTTCTTCGACGTCGTGCTGCTCTGGCAACCCGCAGGAAAACGCATCCGTCAGCAGAAACGCATGTTTCCCAGCTGGTTATGGATGGGATGGAAGGGACGGATTGATACTAGAATGTAGCAGCTCGCCTCTCAGTTCGATAACACCCCTGTAAGACAGTCTGGAAGGCGGACCGATCGGTGGACGTCCATATTGCCGTGCACTCTCAACGCCGGACTACAGTGGTACGCGAAAGCGCCAAATGAGAAACATTGGCACCCGCTGAAGACGGCTTGGTACGAATGCCGTGACCCTAACAAGTGCTTCGCGCGCCCATGTGAGCCATGTATTTCCCAAACACCACCAAATTCCCTAGGCAAAAGGACGGATGGAACAAGCCCTAACAGCATCGCCCTCTCCACCCCCTGGAAAGTATTCAACCACCGCCTTCCCCTTCTAAGTAGTCTTCACACCAACCCTATCCTTCACACTCAGTCCTCGTTAATATCCTGCACAACATCAACCGCCCGCTTCAAAGTCCAGCACCAACGCTATCGCCAACAACCGTACATCACAATACTGGACAGCGCTGGCAACTGGGCCGGCGCCTTGCACGTCCCAGACATCCGAGATTCTGATACATGCGAATGCGAGTTCATCGCCATATCCCTCGCCACGGTGACGGACAATGGGAACCTGGGCAACGTCCTCCCGGAATGGAACGATGCAGAGCGGCCGCGTCCGGAGACGCCAGCACCAGATTGCTACACCTTCTACAACGTGCTCTGGATCGGTCGTGACTCTAACGATGAGGAAGAGGGCTTCGCGTTTCGCCGTGGACTAGGCCGCTTGTGGAAGGAGGCGTGGGACCGTGAGTTGAAGGGTAAGGAGCTTGTGCGGGTGATCTTACGATGAACTGGTGAGGTGAGTTTTGGCGATGGTACATATCGGTATCCTTCATTCCCATCGTACACATTTAATTGTTTCTAAGTTTTTATTCTGCCGCAAATAGTGTCAGTCAGGCACCAACTGGTAGCCTACACCATATCTGCAGGTAATACGCATCTCTTCGTTTGATAGCAAGTTTGATCATCATCATAGTTACTGTTACGGAACAAGACTGGAGTACGTGAGTAATCTCCCACCCGAGTCGGGTGAGAGATTCTCCGAGACTAACAAAGGCACGTGCCACCCGATTCGGATGTACAACGCCTCTCACCGCCTCACCCTTCTCTTCCTCTCTCTAAGGCGTTGAATCGTTATCCATAGGTCTCATAGCTATCATCATCAATCGTATCCATTCATCTCAGCCATTCTCACGCCCAGAAATAGCCTGGGTCCTGATAGTTACACCACAGTATCACATGTTCAGGTTTGGAGCCGGCATGTACGTCAACGAAAGCTGTGGTTGCAAATGAAACTGCCCCGGCGTTGGTGCAACCTCAGTATTTGTCACAGGATTAGCGCCACCCGTTGGTTCCAAATGACTATTTCCATCTCCGATAAACGCGTTCATGCGATGAAAACGACGACGACGACAGATATGAATCAATGAGTTGAACTATATTACGGTAGCATGGCGCCACAAACTGCTAACAGGATTTACCTCATCTAGATTTTCATTCATCGACGGGAGTCGACTCTTTTCTCTCAACTTGACACTGGCCGACTATCGCTTAACCTCAGCAATTAGGAGTTACTTGAGCTATCTGGACCCTTTTCAAGCAAAATTTCGGCTCCGATCCGGTCCTTACGCATGATTACGACTCAAATATCGTGGTCACGAGAGGGGAAATCACCGCTATTTCAACAACGGCCAAATCCAAGCCCTGAGAAACGCAAGGGAACCCACCAGTGATGATGTTAAAAGTCGTCGACAACACTGAGTGCGATGCAGATTTCATTTGCCTTGAGTCGCTGGACAACCCTCCAGTGAAACTTGGCAACGTTGGTCACACCGTGTTTCCTCTCCTTACATAATCAGGTTACGGGCCAAGACTGGGCGGAAGCGAAGCAGAGATCGGTGAAACTCGAGGAAGAAGACCCATATATATTCGATATCTACCTCAACTGGCTATATAGTGGTTTTATTCCCACGAAGTGGGTGCAGAATACCTTCAGTTGGCTAGGGCCTACACTTTGGGCGACAGGCTCCAGGACGGGAACTTCCAAGATGCTGCCATCGATGCGATTCTGGAGAAGTACACAACGGTTGGAACAGATGGACACTATTATTATCCTGGAAGTTCGACCATTCAGCACATTTACGACAACACGCTGGAGTCATCGAAGGCAAGACGTCTGATGGTGGACCTCTACAATTCCCGCGGAACTTCGAATTGGCTACGGGAATTTTGGACCAACTCGGACGACATTCCAAGGGAGTACCTCTTCGAACTTGCCATCAGCATTCACAAAGAGCGAGACATCAATCCCCTAGCCGAGGGGAACCGCTACGAATATCATCAGCATGGTAAACTGCCATGTCTCTACAGATCTCGGTGGGAAACAAGTCCTTCGTAGTGCACATCGTAGTAGAACAGTCTAGCAATCTCGCTATCCAATTTCTTGTTATTTGTTTTTGATAGCTTGTTGTGGGCGTTGCTGTTCGACATTTATGGCCGGGTGGATGGCTCTTTTCAACATTGCCTGTTGGATCTTTTGCACTTTCAAGCGCTATCCAATCCGGCCGTGCCTGACGCGTGACTCGAGCACGACGATAGAAGGCTTTGATTAGAGTTAGTCATTCATAATGTTCATCTGAGATGAACGCAACTTAGATTCGACCAACACAGACAGACAACCTTGAAACGGCGAATGTATCTTTGCTGTCCACCAGTAAACTGCGCCTCATTCCCATCAAGCCACTGCGCCTTTAACACCGATACGACCTCCAAAATCAGACTACTCTTTGCTACTCCTGTAACCTACCAATGAAAGTTCCGAATTAGATAGCTGATCTACGCCCGGTATGAAGAATCATTGTCGACACGACGACGACGACGACAGAGATAAATGAATCAAATGGTCATTTACAACAGATGACACTAATATATACCTCTGTTGCGCCGAGATGGATCAAACGCATGTCTCTCACCGTAGTGAAGGGTCTCCAACGTCAACACGAACCCCCTAGTACACTTGACGTGGTTCAGACCCTGGCTCCTTGTTCTGTGCTTGCAAGCCCTGACATAGGTAGTTGACTGATTGTCTCTGCGCTCTCTAGGAAAGTGAAATAATATTCATCGTTTGTCACACGAAGGGTATTTTTCTCAATCTGAATTTTTGGCGTTGATCACATGGACACGCTTTAAAGCGTGTGTCGTCGAAACAGCCCCCACGCCAGCTTTCCTGTAAAGCACCGTTGGTTTCGAGAGTCCCGTAACCTCCTCATCCCACGATAGGGTATTGAACCTTTTTGTAGGTAAGAACCACAATAGTTAAGAGACTAAGATCGTATTTGCATCTGCCACACACACACACACTAAGTGTTCCGTGTGCGCTACAGGAATACTCTGCTGTCTTGTGCCTGGTCCATCGCCAACTCTTACCCCTCATGTAGTTGCGTGCACCAGAGGGCAGTCTTTGGCTAGTCTTAGTGCAGGATTGGTGAAGGCATGTGTAATGCCGCGGGCTGGTCGTGTTGCGGCTCAATCGTGATTAAGGTATTCGTCTCCGGCATTGCACAGCATCTGCACGACCGCCTGGTGCCCAAATGTATACGCTGCTTGTAGGGCATTATCTAGTGGACCACCTTGGATATTTGGTTCTGCTCCTGCGTCGGGGAGCATCTGAACCAGCGTCTCATCGCCCCATTCCTCCGCTCCGATTAACGCAGGATTAGGACCATCCGTCATGGAGTTGACGTTTGCGCCAGCATCGAGTAGGGCTTTTACTATCTTCCAACTACCCGAAAATGACGCCAAGTCCAGTGGAGTATATCCAACTGGTGACTTTAAATTGAGATCAGCATCGGCTTTGAGGAGGATCTGCACAATCTTCTCGTGATCATGCGCACATGCAGCGCACAGAGCGGTCCCATGCAATGCTCCTTGATCGTTGACGTTTGCTCCCTCCCGAAGCAGCATCGACACCACTTCCTCGTGCCCACGTTCAGATGCTGCACCAAGCGCATTTCGACCATAGGTCCGAGCATTGACATTTGTGCCTGCATGTACCAGCATCTGAGCCAACTTTTCATGGCCGTTCAGGGACGCCACGTAAAGGGCATTGTGGTCTCGCCCTCCTTGGACGTTAGGATTTGCTCCTGCCTTAATCAGTAGCCCCGCAACTTGCAATTTACCACTTTTCGATGCAAGATACAATGCATTCCCACCGTGACCCTCTGCGTCAATGTCAGCTTTTGCGTCCAACAATAACTGCACCACTTTCTCATGCCCATATTCCGATGCATGACAGAGTGCATGCACAAGTGATTTATCGGAAACATCGTTGCCTTTTCTTACGACTCCTGGTATTCGCACCTCGATGGAGCAGCATCTGCACAATCTCGTCACATCCACGTTTGGAAGCTGCACATAGTGCATTGTATCCATTTATATCCGTGGCATTGACGCTTGCACCAGAACGCTTGCACTAGCATCGAGCAGCATCGAGCAGTATCCATACAATATCGCTATATCCACGTTCGGAAGCTGCATATAGCGCATTGCATCCATTTATATCCGTGGCCTGGACTCTTCCACCTTCGCGCGAAGATCTGAACGAAGCTTCATATTGTAACTCACTTTGTGCATTCACATCTGCCCCAGCCTTCAACAATAATTGTACCATGTCCTTATTATCGTGTTTTGATGCTTTAATTAAAAGTTTGCCCAAATGTCTCCCCCTAGGATTCCCCAGGGCGCTAGTATTCACGAGGTTTTCCACTTCCTGCATAGAACCTTTCTCTGAGGCGAAATTCAGCGTATTAGCGACAGGGAGTCGTACGACCTTGTGGTGATCATTCCGTGATGCGGCGTACAGGACGTTATACCCAGGGCCCCTGTGAGCATCAATATCAGCTTGAGTCTCGTCAATCCTAGCCGGGCAAGAGCCACGAGAAAAGGATATACAGCCTGATTGTGGCTCGTATAAGTGCGGAAGTGGTCGAGACTGTCCTTGATCATCAGAGATGTTTGGTGTTTCGACCTCTGCATTATCTGAGATACCAGGTGTCATGACTGTAGGCGTGGCGGACACAACTTGATCTTTGTCAGAATGTAAAATATCACTCCGGTCATCCGCACAGCCTATGCTGTGACTGATTCTGTTCTGCATATTGTTTGTAGTCCCAGTTGCAAAACTCGCCCCTGGCTTGTGGGATCGGACGTCGAGTGTAGGTAGGTTTTCTTGGCGAGAGTTTTGATCTTGGTCTTCAGAGATTTGAAATCCAAGATCTGGAGTGACTGACGCTCTCTTGGGCGCGGAGTCCATCCGATCCAGCCTTCGAATCAAATGCTCAAGCATCACATCTAGCTCAGGATTAACACATTTTTCCTTGTAATGCGAAAACCTTCTACATAGAGTCCTCAAATTATTCGATTCTGCTGATGACACATCCGAGATATTTGTGCTGACGTTGAGAAGAAGTAGAGTAACGGTGGCATGCAATGGCGATGGCACGCACACCAAAAGCCAATATCTCCAGGGGGTTATGTGTTCCACATCACCTCCGCCTACACGGACTACCTGTTGGATGATCAACGATCCATAATCTTGTGCTACCTGCATTACAGAACAATTTAGATCTGCACCGTAGGTCAACAATATCTTTATGTTCTTCAAAAGTGACTTGTGGAACGTTGTAAGAGAGTGTGTTGACGAATGAAGTCCGGATACCTGGCACAGGCAGTGCAGGAGGAGTAAAGCTCGAATGTTACGATCAGGAAAACGTTTGAGAAGTTTCCGCTCGAAGTAGTCCGGGAACGCAAGCAGAGCCATCCAGACCAGAGATATAAAGGGCAGCGACCCCTCGTATCTTGGGTTGAGTTCATTGTGATACAATCCGAAAGAATTAGCTAGAGCAAATCTCTCACAGGCGATTTCGTACAAATTATGTGGAGGCAGACGAGACCTTTGTTCGCATATGCTTTGGAATATAGTATCTGCCTCTTCCAAATGGTCGACATAACGCGTATCCACAGAGCTAAGCTGATAACTGTAGTCGAGACATGCTCCGAAATCATCGATTAATCGTCGAATTTGTACCGAGTCCTTGGCAGCAGGAACTTGAACTCTGCGATTGAGCATATAGACACACGAAAGTAGGAGGGTGAGCATGATTCTGTTCTAGTAAGGCCACACGAGCTGGCAAGTTTGTCGGAGATCACGGGGTCACAAATATAGTCATATGCAGTCCGATGAATAAAATCAACCTGTGCTTCTCTCCGTTCTCCTTTGGTACGATGCTTAACCTCAAGAAGGCCAGCACTTTTGGATGTTATCACGTCTTCGATATGTTTCACCCGCAAATCTTCCGTATGGGCGTTGTACGATACGGCCTTTGGATAGACATCAATGGAACCGAGACCCTCGTTTGCCACAGAGAGTTGTAGAGCTGTAAATGCACTCCTCTGAACCTGTTTCGCGCAAGCTGTGAGCTGGAGAATCGTTGAGCCTTCTCTTTTGTAGTCTTCTCTCGTGGCATCCCACATATGCATGTATAGATGTTCAAGGTCTGGTGGAAGCTCCTCGACTCTCCTCAGTAGGCTGAGCCTATCGTCGTATTCCTCGAGGCCTTTCAAAAGTTGGAACACCACTATAACGACCCAGAGAAAGACGCCAGAGGCTCTCTCGACTATGACATCAATTATCTCTCGATAAAAGCCGGGTTCTAAGGCGTCGAAGTTGGTCAGGAGCGGATGCTGCAGAAGCTTAGCCTCGACAAAAGCTCTGATGTCGCTTCTAGTCAGGTCTTGAAGACGCATGTTGGGATATTGAGAGAAAAAGTGGTGGCATGCTGGTAATGGACGACTGGAAACCAGGATCTTGATTGACGGGACATCAGACAGCTTGGTCAAGAATCTGCAGAAGTCATATAAGCCCCCTTGAAATTCGTCCACCCCATCAATTAACAAGAAGATAGCGAGATTCTTCGGCATTTCCGAGATCAACGGAGTAAAAGCTTCTAGAAGCTCGAGCATCGAAGGTTGTGGATTGTTTGGGTGTCTCTGCAGCATAGAGAGGCAAGAAAGGTGAGGAAGCATTATAGGTGTCGGTGAGGACGTTGTTCAAGTATCTGAAGGAGCAATGATCGTAAAACACCTTCGAACAACTTCTGAAGCGATGTACCTCGTTGACTGAAAAAGAAACTGGCGGTAATTATTTGCTTGTTATCTGCCCAGACATTCAACAATTGTTGCAGCACCGGGCTATTGTGAATGTACTTCATTAGAGTCGACTTCCCAGATCCAGCTTTACCATTGATCCAGAAGCATTGCTGCCCAGTCAGGAGCCACGATCGGAAGCTAACATCTGAGATCCCCGGCAGGTCGTCGAAGATCCAAGTATAGGTTTGCGTATGAGCTTGTTTGATTGCATATAGACAAGAATCCTCTTCCGCAAAATAAAGAGCTTCCTTCACCTGCTTAGTAAAATCAGGAATTTGTTTAATGGATGGTTCGTCGATTTTCATCATCTTTTCAGAATTCTTCAAATCATAGCTGATCAAGATACAATTCCTATAAACTTGAGACCTGTCTTCGCCGAGCAAGGCGGAGGGGTGTGCTGTTATGCGGTCATCTGGTTTTCTCATTATCGTGACAATGTTATGCAGACCAGACTTAGTTCGACGATTGAGAGATAGTACTTCCGATATGTGATTTTCGTGGCCGCTAAGCTCCTCTTCGGGTATTAGGGAATGAATGGAACCGGTGGTAGTGTTCAGTATGTTATAGAGCTTCTCAGGGATATCTCCACCGAGCGTACGCAATTTTTCAATTTTACCTACAATATCCGTGCCGTTCCGTAGCTGCAGCACGTCCAACATGAGCTGCCTCGATTTCGCCACGGCCTGGCTTCGTTGTTGGCCTACTCTCGGTCCTGAATGTTCTGACAGTGGCATTTCCGCGTCCTGAGATGTCGATGCGGAACGTGTGCGAAGTTGAGGCGTGATTGCATACCACTTAACTAATTCATGTTCCAGATTGTCTAGTTTGAGATAATTTGCTGCCAAAATTCCCTCATGTTCGTCTTCAAGCTCGATGCTAGGATATTTAGCATCATCCGTTGAAGGACGAGGATACGACCTGATAGTGTCGAAAAGGCTCCCAATGATACCTGCATGGCGCCTAACAGTAGAGAGAAAAAGGGGTAAAGACTAAAGAGGTCAGCGTTGGTAGGCGGGCAAATGGTCTGGACTTGGTTCAGATTGCGACGTACATCTTGTGTAGCAGTAGAATTCTGGTCAGCACGAACCGACTCTGATATTGCTAGTGCTTCTAAACGTGAAAAGCCTTGTTCAAATTGGTTCAGAAGATATAGTAATCGTTGAAAAGGTGCGATTTGGATCACCCATAGAGCTGAAGTATCAAATTCATGCCAATTTCCAATCTTTGATTTATGATTTTCGTACTCCTGTTGATTTCGATTGAGCCATATACACAACTCGTCGAGAATGTGGAGAAAGTAAACGATAGCATCGATAGCAAAGATGGCATTTAGTGTGTCCTGTATGTGCATTTGGTGACTCTGCTTTAATTTCCGTATCTCCGAATGTCGCTGTGCCTCCTAAGGCAAAATTGGTGTGCGACTGGTTTCGCTCTCCTACATTCTTCAAATCAACACCCATTGTCGTCGGTGAGGCTGGCTCGCCATGGGAGTCATTTTCTTCCACGATAAATCTATGTTATGCGTAGAACAAAAATATTAAGGCGAGTCGGCCAATAAAACCAGATGACTGGAGTCCCGTTAAACTGACGACAACGTCCAGACGGTTTGGGTATCAGCACCCTCGGCGAGGTCATTATTACGTCGTCCAGCGTCACGAAAGCCATTATCGATGGTGCAACGAAATGATTAACGTGGTCATCGAATCACCCTACCAACGGTTGTCCAGGTTCACTGCTCGGTGCCTCATACGGTGGATCCTCCTTATACGTCTCGTACCTGTACTTGCTACCCTCATGGTCATCCCGCAGCCCTGCTTGACCCCTCCCATAGACTTTCTCACGCGCCGTTAGCACGCCCTGCACGTCCTCAGCAGGCTCCGCATATATCCCCCTTCTGCGCAACTCAGGTATTAACAGGTCGACAACATCCTCAAATGTACCCGGTGTAGTGACATATCCGATATTGAACCCGTCTAACCCAGCCTCATCTACCCATCTCTCCATCTCGTCAGCAACCTTTTCTGGAGTGCCCACGCTGAGAGGTCCAAGCCCTCCGATCGCCGCCTTTTCCGCCACAACTCTCGGCGTCCACCGAGGGACATCGGGGCTGGTGGTTGTGAACGCATCTAGCATGCTCGTTACCTTGTGAGCTTCCGTGCTATCTGCGGCTGTGATATCCTGATCAAGAGGGATCTTGGAGATATCGATCCCCGTCCAGCCGCTGAATAGGACAAGTCCACCGATGGTTGATGCGTACGATTTGGCTTCGGCGTACTTCTCTTGTGCTTCGGCGTCGGTGCGTCCGACGATTGGCGTGAAGGTGCCGAAGAATTTTAGACTGGCTGGATCTCTGCCGCGCGAGGCTGCGAGGGAGCGGATCTTGGCAATTTTGGGAGCGAGAACTGTTGGGGAGTGGGAGGAGACGAATATTGCTTCGGCGTGGGTGGAGGCGAAGGCAGAGCCGGCCGGGGAGGTTCCTGCTTGGAAGAGGAAGGGAGTGCGTTGAGGTGATGGATCAACGATGTGTCGAGTGTCGAGGGTGTGGAATTTGCCATGGTGGTGAATAGTGCGGATTTTGTCTGGATCCACGTAGGCGTCATTATCCGGATCAGGGTTGAGAGCATCGGATGCCCATGAACCCTCCCAGAGTCTTGAGTTGTAAGTGTCACGAAACGCTAAACAAGGGGCTGGGCTTACTTGTATAACACTCTCAGGTACTCGTCCGCCTGGTCGTACCGCTGGTCGTGATCAATCGGTGTGTCGATCCCAATCGCCTTGAATGCAGCCTTCTTCCACGACGTGACAATGTTCCAACCAATCCTGCCGTTTGTGAGGTGGTCCAGCGTGGAAAACCTCTTGGCCAGCAGAAAGGGTGGCTCGAACGAAGTGCTCGCTGTGATTCCAAAGGCAAGTTTCTTCGTCACAGCAGCCATGGCGGAAATCGGAATGGTAGGATCCGTCACGGGCCACTGTGCCGCTCGCCGGATACAGTTGTCTAGACTGTCTTCGTACGTGTCGTAGCCACCATAAGTGTCAGCCAGGAATAAAGCATTGATGTTCCCTCGTTCCAGCAGCTTAGCTAGGTCGATCCAGTAGTCCAGCTTTCGTTTTGTAGCCGACCTGTCCTTGGGGTTCTTCACATTTTTAGTACAAAATTATGGTTGAGTATGCACCAAGAATAACCCATGGCCACATGTGTCAGGGTAGCAACTTACTTTCCACTGACCGGGGGACAGGTGGCCTACAGTCGACATATCGAAGGCATTGAGGAGTATCTTCTTCTTGACGGCGGAAGAACCGTTGCTATTGCCGGGATCGATGCTGCCCATCTTCCTCACTTGACCTACCTCAGTTGTTAGCCACCCGGCTCTGAAGCTGCGCTGGACAGCATTTTAAATGTCAAGTGCTCGAAAGCACGCAATCATAAAAATTGTTTCGCTGCACACTTTCTTTCCGAGCCTCGGTCCCCCCATGTCCGCAGGAAGGAGGGTAATCATTTCAAAGGACGTTAACAGAGGGATCGGCTCGTCGGTTACAGCATTTCTTCTCGGTCAACGACTGTCACGTGTGTTTTAGGCACGACGCAACCGCTAGAGCAATAATTAACAGCGGCCTACGTAATACAAGGTCTGAGTCAATACTCAAGATGTTACGGCATTTTGAAACTTTGGTGCTATCAATCCACAATGGCTGGGATCTCGATGTAATCAATTTTCTGTGCTAACAGCCACAGATAGAATAGGTATCGTCAATGCTGTTGTGCCGCGGTTCGCCCATTGCCGAAGCTCTTTGTCAGTCTGCACCAATGCCGACAGCGCTTTGAATTTGTCGTCATTCGAGTCTAATCTTCTCACCTGAGGGCTTTTGCAGTTGGCGTCAAGCTTTGTACTTGCTCAACATCCAACGACTGCTCTGAAATCGAGTACTGGCGATCCAGCTCAGCTTCTGCCTTTTTTTCCACAACCTTCGTCCTTCCAAGAAATGTTTGGATCAGGTGAGCCGTTAAAATCAAGCAGATTGCGCTTGCAAGGACAAATGAATAGCCTTTGGTGAATCTGGGGCCTTCGACTGTCTTGAAGACCAGCAATGGCGTCCAGGCGGTAGTGGACTGAGAAACCGTGTTGATCAGAACGAGGGTAAACGATCGCTCGGCTGGCGAGTATTTCAGTTGACTGTTGACCCAACCGTACAAGACACTGGACATGGCAACTGCTGAATAAGTCGTGGAAAAGGCGAACCACAAGGCGGATTCTGGCACATTCCAGACGACAAGAACGATGAGACCAGTGATATTCCAGATATGCGCAGCGGTGATGGCCCACGCCGGACCCAGCACCAAGTCAGAGGAGAAACAGATCAATAAAGTATAGAAGATTCCCAGGGCAGGAGCGATAGTGCCGAGCTCATTGACTCTCGAGATAGAATACCGCTTCAAACTTTTCAGCCAAAGCAAGTAGCCGCCCGAAGAAGTGTTGATACTACCATTCCAGAAAAAGATGTCGAGCAGAAGCAGGGCCCAAACCTGCCAGTTACGCCAGATGTTTCCGAATGTCTTCCATGCGAACTTTCCATGAATGACATGGCCAGCGCGCTCGAGTCTGGCAGAAGCTGTCTGGATGTCGTCGTCTTTGAGGACGAGCTTGTTCGGTTGATCGGGCGTGCCGGGAATGACAAAGAACCCAAGGATGCCCACGGGAATAGTGATGATTGCGCAGATGATGTACATCCAGCGCCAGCCCGCGAGGCCATGCACACCATCGAGGCGGGAAGAGGCACCCGCTTGGATTAGACCAGCTGTCAGGGTGCCCAGCGTGAGACCAACGTAAAAGCAACCACCTCTCCTTGCGATCTCGTTTCCACGATACCAAGCCCCAAAGATATAGTGCATAGCGGGGAAAAATGCGGCCTCGAACCAGCCGACAAGGAATCGATATGCCATAAGCTCTGCGTAGCTTGTGACGCGATATTGGAGTAAGGTGAAGATTCCCCATGAGATGTCGATTACGGGAACCATCCAAAACATGGGAATTCTCGTGAACAGAAACATGAAAGGTATCTGACCAGTGACTGCGCCGACGACGTAGACGGTCTGCAGATGGACCAACTCGTTTCCATGGAATCCTAGGTCTTCTTTGAGACCAGATACATAGGCATTGTCTTGGGGTACGTTAGCCAGCTGAAATTGCGCCTTCGGTGGGTAAACGTACTGATATTTGCCTGGTCGATGTACTTGACCCAATATGCCAGGAAGGCATATGGTACGATCAAAAGGTCAAGTTTGTTGATGAGCTTGCGCTCTCGTAAAGAGTCTTGTGGATCATACCATCGGATCTGATACCACTTTCTCCGGCTTTGATCTTGTGCCATCGCTATTATGACGATTTGCAGGGGAGGATCAAGAGGTTGGCAGAAGGCTGGTAGCGACGCCAGGCCATCTTGTACTTGTTCCCGGTTAATGACCTTTCAAAAAAAATCCTTGCTGGTTGCTATACCACGAAATGGCGACATCTTGTGTCGCTCCTTCGTGGCCCCAAGCGTTTGCCACGAACTTAGGCAAGCGCGTTGATTCTTGTGGATCGAGACGTTGGGATGTTGTGCCAATCTCAAAATGTAGAAACCCCACATGTTTTCGCCGAGGCCGACGAGCCGGAATGCGTGGGATGATGTGCTCCGCGGTCGGTGCGTAGCAGGACATACTCCTGCTCGCAGTTGGTGACATCTAGTGCCTCCGCCCCTGCCGTCTCTTGGTAATCTGCAAGCCTGTACTACAAAGGACGCTATACGGGTTATAACAAGATGGTGTGCTCACCAGGTTGGTATTCATATCCGCTGGAGTGTGAAGACATCTGGCCGTGGACCCACCCAGATGGAGCTGACGACCTTGACAAGGAAAGGCGGGAGAGAAAAAGTTTGGAAGTTGCAGTCGATACGCATCAGCCCTGTTACACTTTGGGAAGGAGTCTGGGAGGAGCGTGAAAGGATCATATCAACGGGAAGTTTGAAGACGTGCTCGAGGATGGCGTGCTGCACTCGGTCTTTGACATGGCCAATAACGACAATTCCTGCTTAAGGGGATGTAGAAAGAGCACAGCTCGGCAGCATGTCGCATGAACTCTTAATATTGGAAAAGTAAAGATAGGCCATGCTGGTATAAGGCGAGCGAGCATTGAGGTGTACTCAGGGAGGTCGACGAAAAAGGAGTGTCAATTGCGTCATTATTATTAGTGTCGACACGTGCAGCCAAGGCCGCAAAATGGCAGTCACGTTTCCAACGACGGGTGCAGCAGCGGCAGGCGCGGGTCCAGTCGTGGGCAAAGTCCCAGTCGTTCACAATGAAGTCGAGGAGGACTTTGTAACGCAGGAGGATTTGTCGACCACGCTAGATACCAATGGCAATGGTTCGAGCCATATCACGCCAGAAGGTGTTCTCAATGGTCACATAGATGGGCTCACGAACGGAGGCCATCCCTCACGGCCTCGTCCCTCGTTCACACTTCCCGACACCCTGATTGATGAGCCACGAAGACTGAGAGTTGCTGTCATCGGCGCTGGCCTTGCAGGCATCACGGCCGGGATCCTGCTGCCGGCAAAGGTCCCGAATATCGATCTGACCATCTTCGAGAAGAACCACGACGTGTCTGGCACCTGGCTGGAAAACATCTATCCGGGAGTTCGATGTGACATCCCCGCCCACGTCTACCAATCCACCTTCTCTCCGAACACGCAATGGACGGAAAAGTTTGCTCAAGGACACGAGATCCGAGACTACTGGCAGGCACAGGCAAGAAAATATGACGTGTACAGGTTGGTCCGGCTGAACACGTTAGTGACGAGTGTCAAATGGATCAAGGACCAGAGGGAATGGGCAGTTACGCTGACGAGCACGAGCACGAGCAAGGCCGAGGCTTCACAAGAAACCTTTGATTTCGTCCTACCAGCAATTGGCCGCTTCAACGCGTGGCGACTGCCTGACTATCCCGGCATCGCTGATTACCAGGGTCATATTCGTCATACATCCGACTACGATCCATCCTTTGACCCTAAAGGCAAGCGCATAGCGATCATCGGGAATGGCGCATCGGGAATCCAGCTACTGCCAAACCTGCAACCTTTAGCATCTCGCATCGATCATTACGCCCGGAACAGGACCTGGATTGCCGGCTCCTGGGCTGGCGATGAGAGGACTTTTGAACCTCAACTATACACCAAGCAGCAGCTGAATGCTTTCCGAGATGAACGCGCTTATCTCAAGTTTCGGAAAGACCTCGAGGACAAGTACTGGCGCAGGTTTCCTGGCGTTATGAAAGGCACCCCTGAGAACGCTGCATTGCGGGATCAGTTCATCGCCGTAATGAAAGAAAGAGTGAAATCGAAGCCTGAACTGCTCGACTTGCTCGTTCCCGAATTCAGTCCACATTGCCGCAGGCTAACCCCAGGACCTGGCTATCTCGAGGCTCTGGCACGAGACAATGTTGACTTTGTCCAGACCCCCATCAAAAACTTTACTGCCTCGGGCATTGAGACCTTGGATGGCAAATTGAGGCTGGTGGATGCTGTTTTCTGCGCAACAGGCGCGAACATAGATTTCGTGCCACCTTTCACCGTTGAGGCCCACGGCGTAGACCTGCGCCAGGCGTGGAAGAACGGTGGGAAGATCGGCTGGCCGAGAACATACTTGGGTCTTGCTACTCCGGGCTTTCCGAACCTGCTGTTCATCGCTGGTCCTCATGGTTCTGGCGCAAGCGGAACCGTACCACACAGCGTTGAGGTTCAGCTGACTTATTATGCGAAGCTACTCCGCAAAGTCGCTTCTCAAGGCATACAGACAGTGGTACCCACCGAGGCTGCTACCAGAGATTTTGTCGAGTACAGTGACGCTTTCTTCGCCACAACAGTTTTTGGCGACGGCTGCAGCTCCTGGGCGAATGGCGGCAGACCAGGTGCGCGCATTCACGGACACTGGCCCGGTAGTGCAGCCCATCTGACTACTGTCAGGCGAGAGCCTAGATGGGAAGACTGGGAGTACGAATACGTTGGTGCTGCGAAGAATAGGTTCTCGTATTTTGGCAAGGGCTGGACTAAGAATGAGATGCAACCCGAGAGCGACATGACGAGCTATCTACGAGAGCCCCAAACTGTTGATTTGCGCGATCTACACGAAAGCTGGTGGAACTTGCCCTAGATATAGACTGAAAGTGAAATTAAGTAGTGGCACCTTTTGTATCTCAAGTTTCAAGTGCAAGGACAACGGCAGGCACCAATGCCTGCAGGGGACATGGCACGCGCCTCACTTGCATCCTCATTGATGGCGTCGATGAGCTTGATTCTCATCCTGAGAACCGTGTATAGACGAAAAGCCAACGGCTCCGGATAGACCATTGCCACGACAGAGGCAATGCGCGAATCGTGGTTGACTTGCTTCTTTCATACACACCATCCCACTTCGAATGCGGTCGAGGAAAGATAGGTATTTGGATAGGAAGTCTCCACTCATGACTTAACCACACCTGCCGGCCCTCTACTTCCATTCGCCATGTACAGGTTCAAGAAGATGACTGACCTATACCCATCGCGTTGCCGTTGAATCAGGTAAAGATCTCGTGCCTGCTTGCACAAGGGCTCTAAACTGTCCGAGCGACGACCCGATCGGCATCTGACGTGATGTAGGTCTGACCCGCTCGGTCTTCATCGCAACTTCGGAAAAGAGCCCGTCCATGCATGATCAACTCTTAAAGACTGTTCTAGGGATCACGTATGGATTGCCATGATGCAGCGAGCACGAAGAAATTTTGCGTGGACGGCTGGATAAGGAATCCATCCGACCTAGGTTTCATCTGCACACGGACTGGCTTTCCAGAGAACCAGCTTGTCCAACGATGGGGGTAGGGCAACGTTTTCGGCGGTGCTGGCCCTTGACTAGCAAACATCCGCGCGTTTCTACGTTAAGGCGTGAGAAGCCAAGTCAAGCAGTAAACATCCAAGCAGACGAATTCACCCCTTCTAGTTCAGGGTCGACTTTGACCGACGTCGCTACACCAGCCAGAGTGGACGGGGACTTTTTGGTTGACGTGGCAGTGTCAGAGGCCTATGATCTACCATCAACACAGGGTCAGCTCCAGCTTCGCGCCATCAAGGAGTCATTCGCCTACGTCAATGACGCTGCTCTTCCAGAATTGAATGACCCCGAGGAGGTTTTAGTGAGGGTGGAGACCATTGGGCTGAATCCGATCGACTGGAAAGCGCCCGCCTTTGGATTTGGTGTTCCAAGTCTACCATGTGTCCTCGGGCGGGATTATGTCGGCGTGGTGGTCAAGACATTCGACAACCGCAAGCTGCCAGAAGAAGCTGACGAAGGCCATCATCTGCGGGTTGGCGATGTGGTGGCAGGAGTTTCGACTGATTATCGAGACTATCGAAAAGCAGCTTTCCAGGACTTTGTCGCCGCCCCGACCTACAATTTGGTCAGGGTTCCCCGCGCTTTGGATAGTCGTCGAAGAGACATCGCAGCCTTGGGGGTCGCGTTTGTTACCGCCGCCTTGGCGTTTGGACTATGTCTTGGCGGCCGACTCGGTAACATTGACAGTAAACTGTCAGGTCGAGGAGGAGTGGACTTGCTCAGGATTGTCCACAGTATCAATACACAGAGCCTGCCAGAGGACATCAGGGACCAATGCTCAGCACAATCGATGTCGGAAGCTGAGAGACCAAAGACAGGTGACTGGATCGCAATTTGGGGTGGGGGATCAACTGTCGGCTTCTTGATAATTCAAATGGCCAAGCTCGCAGGACTACGTGTCATTTGTGTCGCCGACGCAACGAAGAACGGAACTTTACTGGTAGACAGCGGTGCGGATGTGCTCGTCCACAGAAGTCATCCAGAGGAAGCTTCGGCAATCATGCGCAATATAACTGGAGAGACAGGTTTGAGATATGGTGTCGATACAGTGGGCAAGGAGTCCGCGGCTCTGCTGCAGGATGTTTTGAGCACGCGACAGCCAAGGGAGCGAAAGCATATTGTTGGCCTTGTAGGTCTTCCGAAGAGCTGGGCGAAGGATGTGCAACAGCATAAAGTCCCGATCAAGTTGTTCCACGAAAGCCCTATCGTTGGCAAAACGTTGGTAAAATTGATGGAGAATTTGATGTGCACGGGACAGATGCGTTTCCCCAGAGTACACGTTCATGAACAAGCCAGCCTTCAAGGCATTAATTCAGGGCTAGAGGTTCTACGTCAAGGAGCCTTTCCTGGACACAGAGTAGTCGTACCCATTCGATAACTACCACGAGAGCTCTCGCGCTGGCTCGAGTGTGCTGAGGCTCGTGACGATTTAAGCTGATCGCAGACCTTCTTTCCGCCCCCGAGCACGGTAAACAATGGGCCTCGAGCAGTACCCCGAAACTGACTGCGTATCCGCCTGCGGGTTTCTGAGCTCAAGGAAAGCGTGTCTACGAAACAACTAAAGAGGCAACTAAAAAGGCAACTAAAGAAGTAACCGAAGGCTTAAGGTCGAACCGAACGACCTACAACTACAGCCTCAACCCTTATAGATGGAGGGGAATAGTAGAAGGTCGAGAGGATCTTAGAGGAGAGATAGAATCCCCTTATCCGTACAAGATATAGAAGGAGGCCTTAGTTAAATAGATAGAGACCCTACCTAGGAGCCGCTCAGCAACATCAAGGCCACGAGTCAGTGGAAGCTATATAGCGTGAATATAGGAAGAGTCCTACTACGGGATAGACTAGGCCCAGCCCTGTATTAAATCATCAGCATATTTTGCTGAATCATCTTCTACTAATGACAGCCACTCATCACAAACGCCGAGGATAAATGACCCTCCACTCTCGATGTAATGATTCACCCTTGAAATTCCGTAGGTAGTGAAACCGAAGAATTCCTCCGTACCTCGACTCCAGCTCCTCCTTTCTAGCCCATTTAATTTTAAGAGTCTTCTTATGAATGTTGTCAATTGCCACGTGGAAGATGTTTTACTGAGGTTTTCCGGCCGGACGTGGGTTAGTTAGCTGTCATCAGCCACACGGAGTAAGAACATCCTCGATTTCTGCCCAGTGGTGGTGCTGGATATAGTACGGTTCGCAGAGCCCACCACCATTGATTCATTGCCATGATTTAGCGTGGGTGTGTTCTCGATTTGTGTGGCAAGAACTTCTTTCCACAACAGCGCGGCGTCGCGCGTCCTAACCCCCTAAGCCGGAATGGTCCCATCAGTCAGATATTGTACCTCCCTATAGTACACGAAGCAAGGATGTGGTGGATCGCTAAGCAATATGATATCAAATATTCAGAGATGGAGCACTCTGTAGGATAAAACCAACCCTTGAGAAATGTTTACAAGAACCGAAATAGTACTATAGTAGGTGCCTCAACCCCCCGGCGGCTTAACGAGCAATTTATTCTGTCGCCAGTTAAAGAGTACCCACGGTATCTGGTTGCTTCAAGAAGTTTTACTCTTCCCGCGGCCACCAAGATAGGGTCGGATCGTCGACCCTTCATTAGCGTCGTCCTCAAACCATGCTTTTTAGTCGTCACATCCAGTCACGCTACTTTCTTATTCTCAACCACTGATAACAGCGGGATGTTTTCCAGTGAGGAAAAGTTCTATGGAGACCTGACTTGGGATTGTACAGGCCTGTACCTTTGTCATTAAAGAAAAACTTTCCAGCGGGGTAATAACTCGTTTATTCAGGTATAGATAGAACGCTCAGGCAAGGCTTCTGACCAGCTTTTCACCAAAAACATCTTCCAGGATTTCCTGTGAAAAAGCCGGAATAGTTCTGATCAAGATAAACCACACGCTTTCCATTGTCAAGTCTGTGTGATGAGCAAAAACAATCAACAGCTGGTATTCGCTGGTGGTCACCCACCCAACTACTAACCAGTCGGTGCAAAGCTTGAGTACGGATGATCGGACGGGAATCCCTATTGTTCTTTGCCCTATGGTCGATTGCGGAATACAAATGCGTTGGAGTTGCATATATACGAAGGAGCTGACATCCCACGGAGCCATAGACCTATGGGTATGACATACAAAGCGCATTCGTGGTATCGGCTTGGATCAAGCAAGAAGTGGTATGCGTTAGAGGGACGAAGCCAATACTTTTCAATGTCGACATGTAATCAGGATATCAGTTGCTTTGCTTTTGTGCTCTACCGCTTGGCTGCTCGTGTTTGGTTGACTATTAAGTTCTTCTGCTTGGTGCTACAAACTGGAGCAGCAACACTCAGAAATTCCTACAAATCATAAAATCATCAGAACCGGTCAGGTGCAACAAAGTCCCACGCATACAAGGCCTCAAGTGTGTTATTTGCCAACGACACTCTTGAGACTCAAGCCTTCCAGAAAGCCTCCCAAGTCCTCCTTTTTGACTTCCACCACGCAGTGATCAAAGCTGTCTATTTTGACACGTGCTTGAGTTTCTTCCACAACTTCCTGGAATGCAATGCCGAACCTGTTGTTGCCATACCCTCGCTTCTCTTGTATTTTGTGTACGTGCTCGTCATCGTCGGATTCAACCTCACTTTCTTCCTCTTCGCTTTCATCCTCTTCAAAATCACTGTCGCCATTCATTTCTTGAAGTGCTCTTCTCGCAGCTCGCTTCTCTTCTCTGTCCTTCTTCCTCTGTTCCCGCTCGGCTTGCTTCTTTGCTTTCTTTTCTGCCTTTTCTCTTCGTGCTTCTACGTCTTCGCCACTCCCAATGCCGCCGCCTGTGCCTACAACGACATACGTACCTCTCGGCTCATCAAGCGCCGCTAAGACGAGCGGAATGGCGCTATCGGTACCCTTTTTGTCCTTTTCTCTAACCGCAACAGCCTCGGCCACCCACAAAGCAAGCCGGACAAGAGCTCCCGGGGAGTTGGCAAAGAGTTCAAGATCCGGGCCATCCTTCACCACAGCCATTCGAAAGGCTCTTAGATGACGAATTTGATTCTTCCTCAGCAGGGACGAGCCAGTGTGAAAAATAGATTTCATCAAATCCTGGGCCTTTGGGACAGCCGTGATCAAAAGATTTGGATCATCCGGTGCCAGCGCATCATACGCCTTGAAGTATTTGACGATCAAGGCGTCTGACCTTTCCTCAATTTCTTGGCCGTCGGTTCTCTGGGTGGAGAATTCTCCCGTTTTCGAGGGCGAATGAGTGGGATTAACAACTTCAAGGATGGCAGCAACAATGATGCCCACATCCACGGCACTAAGCTGCGTTTTAAAACCCCATGTCCTCAAAAACCCCCATCCTTCCTGTTGATAGGCTGCAGGGCCATCTCCTGCGGGAACCAGTTCTTCCAGGCCGTACAGGTTGGCGTACTTCAGGAGCCCCTCTCTCAGGATGGTTCTTATGTTCTTATCCCTATAAATGGAGCGCATGTTGTACTGCTCCTTGCGGATTCCCATCTTGGTCAACAGATTTTTAAGTCTGCTTATGCCACCATCGTTCCAAACATGCAGACGAGCGGCAAGATAGGGTGAATGCAACATGCTATCGTATAGCGACCAGTGGCGAAACAACACAAAGCGGGGATCAGGCACGAGCTGTATGGAGAAATCGCTCGCAGATGTGACGGACGACTTGGAGGACAAGAGAGATTGTTTCTCATTCGAAGGCGGATTTAGTCTGCGCACCTCATCCCTGAGCAGAGCATACACTCGTGTGGATCGGTTGATGTGCCAGCGCTGGTGAAATTGACGAGAGGTAAAATCGGGTCTTGCATGAGGCGTTCCCAGCCCAGTGGAGGTGCGGCCAGAGAGCTCAAGCGAGGTAACACCAACAATGGCAAGCCACAAAAGGTCGTTGTCGTCTATTCCCAGCTCAGATGCGAGGGAATAAGCCAAGGACGATATTGGCTCGGAGTATGAGGTCCCGAGGCTGTAGTATTCTTGCAATACTTTCTCATGTGATGTTCTCAGCGCATGCAGCTTCTTTCGTAGTTGCTTGGCTGAATTCTCTGTTCTTTTCGTCACTGGTAGGGAGGGAGACTGGGAACGGCTTCGATGTGAGGCAATCGAGGAGCCGGAGTTGCTCCGTCGTCGCTGAAGAGGACGCTCTTCTACGTCGTCGTCGGATTCGTCACGGTCCGACCAAGACTTTCTCTTTCTCGACCGCGAGCTTCCATGAGAACCATCGTCCTCGGCTTGCTCCTCCTCGTCTTCTGAATCCTCTATCATACCATCGTCCAGTTCGGGCATTTCAGCCAGTGAACAGAAAGCTTCTTGTTCTCTCGATAATTCTTCGACGATATCGCCGTCGTCGAAGACTATCACGCCACCTCTTCCCGACCTGTAGAAGTTTTGCAAGCATCCTCTTTCAACACCAGGCGTGCACCGACGCACCGGCTGCGTGTCTGTGACAGTGTGGGTGTGGTACGTGTATCCGCCAAACACGTTGGATAGATTCCAAGGACGCCGAGAATCTAGCACCCAGACTTCCACACCACTCGGATCATCGCCTGTTTCCTCCTCATCTTCGAGGCCAAGCAGGCTGGCGAGATCTACAAGTCCGCCAACACCCAGACAGACAACGACGCCTCCAGTGCCGCCCTCGCTGATCTTCATTGGCCGAACCAGCTTCTCGCCAATGGCCTGTAGGTCTGCATAGCCAGCAACGGGTTGTATTCTATGCTGGATGTAGTCGCGTCTGAACAGGTGTGCTAGGATGCGGCATGCACAGATTGAATCTGTTTCGAGAGAGGACAGGATAAGCACCTGAGGAGAAGACGGCTGGTGCGTCTTCACGAGGTTGTTGTACAGTAGAGAAATGAGTGACCGTGGCAGGTACATGCTGAATCGGGTCTGTCGTTACTTCCTGTTCCAAGGTTTCGTGAGGAACGGTGCATTCTCAACGACACGTGTTACTGCATGTCGTTGAGGTCTAGAATTCCTTGTGGCTTGAGTCGGAGGTTGGAAGAGCGTCGGATAGTTACAACAGGTCGAAGTATACAGTGTTGTGTTATGATGTGTACGAGGTACATGCTCCAATGTCGGCATGGCATCTCTCGTGCATCTTTGGCGCGTTCCGACGCGTCGATCGAGGTCCCGCAAATTGATCGAATTACGGTGTTTGTTTTGCCGGAGATCTGCCAGTACGGAGATCTACAGAGTCAATGAATGCAGAAATGGCAAAACGGCACGAACGGCTAAAGCAAACTTTGAATGGTACTGGTAGTGCATCACCAGCGTGGGACAAAGTCGAATAGAACAAATGCGAGAAGCATTCAATTAACTGTTCGTGACCCATCACACCTCGAGTATCTGCTCGTTACATTAGCTATTCATGCACCCAAAACTACAATCCCAAAAACAGGCCGAGACCGCTCAGACCCGACGTCCCGTCAGCTGCTCAAGGATGCTCAATATCTTGTTTGCGATTGCTCGATGGCCTTCAATGGTTGGATGAAAGGACCTGGTAAGATCCGCAAACCTCCCGAGTGGATTTAAAAGGGGGCTCTGATGTACACCGCCAAGATCTGATTGCCATAAATTTTCGTCGTTGAACGTTTCGTCTTCATGCCTATGCGACTCGCGGAAAAACCAAGTGCCTTCCCAGTCAGGACGCGGCTCAACTACACCGGCCTCGCAGAACCTGTGGCCTTCGAAGATTCCGTCAACGTCGACATAGACCGCCCCACGAGCTTGAGCGCTAGCTTTGATCACGTCATTCAACATGTTGACAAGGTCATTGAAAGCAGACCTTAGTTGGTTGCTCAGGTAATTTACCGGGTCAGTCAAGCTGAATGTTACATTGTTGCATTGTGGTGTCTGCGCATTGAAGAACCTGGCATACCCCAAAATTAGCAAGACTGCATCCCTCTGTTTAAACCGTGTCGCGAGCTCGACCATGTGGTCAAAATCGTCAACAAATTCAGTCGATTGAACGAGGCTTCGAGCTCTGTCAAGCTCATGAGCACAAGAAGACAGAGGATGCCACTGCTGGATACACTCATTGAGCACCGGGAAGAAGTCGACCTCGTTACCACCAACCTGAACCGTTATAAGTTTGACATTCCATACACTTCGAAGTTGATTCCAAATCACACTTTTCGTGGTCGCTCCGCCGCAAGCAACGTTTCGGAACCGCGACCACCAGCCAGTGAGATGTAGTGCTTCTGCTATGTGAACAGGATATGCTTCAGAGAAGCGCCCGCATGTTGCACCAAAGCCTGGCAAAAGTCGCGAGGAGCCAGCCCCATCACCTGCGGCATATGAATCGCCTAACGCAGCGTACGAGCTGATGTGTAGATTTGACGACAAAACCCATGAATTCAGAAGCCAAAGACCTTGAAGACACACCTTGGCAATCTTCATGATCTGTTTGCGACGTGCATATTATGAGTTGCAGCCTCGTGAGGCATGCCTGCCTCGAGCTTGTCTGCTTTCCCAAGTTATGTAGTGAGGAGACTGATTCGAGGTGAAGCTTTGCTGCTTTACACCGAAAGCAGACTAGTTCAGGGCCTTGGTTTAATTGTAATGACATCATCGGTCCTGGAACGAAGTACGCGATGAACGTCGTAACACGCTTCAAGGTGATACTTTTGCGTAGCTCCTTGGAAAGGGTTTCATGTATGCATTGCGTCGGCTTTGGATAGGTCACAATGTACCGGTAAGAAGTACTTTGTGTGTCCAATGCAAGTGGACACATCCACATGCGCGCATCGGCAGCGACCAACTCGGACGAGGCATGAAGCGTGCCGTCAACAGCAAACCAAAAGCTACAAAGCCAAAACCTCAGCTTCCAGATTATACGGACACTGAGCCTCGAAAGGACGACGCAGGAAACGCCATCTGGCCAGCTCCCGCTCAAGCAATAGAAGACGCCCGTGCGTTTCTGCGAGAATGTGTCCAAAGCAACAAAAAGGTTTTGATAGTACCGGACAAGGATGCTGATGGCTTGTCGTCAGGGGTCATCATCTATCGGACTCTAACCACGCTCGGACTTGATAAAGATCTCATTGATGTCCATCTTCACAAAAGAGGCGCCACCATCCACCATGACGAAGAGAGAGAAGAGATGGGAGCCAAAACCCCGAGCTTCGTCATCGTGCTCGATCAGGGGAGCGTAAAAGGCCCTCCGATCGTGGATAATACAGATACGAAAAGCCTGATTCTTGACCACCACCTAAGCGATGTTTTCCCCGAACGATCTCAGGTGGTATCTGCCTGTCACTACCCGCCAGTAGCCACGACCTCGCTCCTGACTTATGAAATCTGCAAGTCTCTGCATGAGGATCTCCCCAACACTCTCGCCTACCTCTGCTGCATCGGCACCCACGGCGACCTCGGGAACACGCTGAAATGGAACCCACCCTTCCCAGACATGTCGGCAACTTTCAAACAATACACTAAAAAGTCCATCAACGACGCTGTGTCGCTTCTCAACGCACCGCGCCGAACCGCTCGCTATGATGTTGTCACTGCGTGGAATGCGCTACTAGCATCGAAACAGCCATCAGATCTCGTCTCGAACGGGCGACTGCAAGCAGCACGGTCCGAAATCAACGAGGAAGTCGAGCGCAACACACACACTCCTCCCAAATTCTCGCCTGATGGGCGCATTGCAGTTTTGAAAATCAACAGCAAAGCACAAGTACACCCGGTCATCGCGACACGGTGGGCCGGGTACCTCAATAGCAAGAAACTCGAAATTGTGATGGTTGCGAACTACGGCTACTTGGATGACATGGTTAACTTTTCCTGCCGGATTGCTCGGACTGCGCGAAGCCGCGATCCGCCTGTCAACATCATAGAGAGCTTGAAAGCTGCGGCAGACCTCAGCAGCGATGGGCTCAGGGAGCGGATGGGAGAAAGCTTTGCACGAGGCCACAAAGAAGCGAGTGGCGGGATAGTCCCGGTCGAAGCGTTTGGGGAGTTGATGAAGCTGCTTAGGATTGGGGAGAAGCCGGAGAAGGCGGAGAGCGACGAGGAGAGGGCCAGAAAGAAAGTAAAGACGATTGAGAAGAGTCCACAGAAGAACACGTTGGGCAACTATTTTTCGAAGCAGGCTTAATCGATACTGATATTGCTGGTCTCGAAAAAGAAAATGCATTTAGATGACCTCATTGCGCGGCCGACATTCACGGCTTTGGCAATCAATAATGAGATCGTCCAAGTCATCACTATATATGCATGCTCACATGTGTCTTCGTGCCAACTTGCAAGAACTGAACTCTGAAGTCGGTCCATCACGTGTTTTTGGCACGTGAACACGGGCACTAGCTCGAGTCATGGAGCGTTTCTGCATGACTCGCATCCAGTGCGCTTAATTTATTGCGGAGGGAGTTCGCGATTCGAGATGTGTATAGCATTACGAACTATCCAAGCCCTGTAACAAAAAGTTTTCTGATCTTGACCGCTCAGAAGAAGTAACAATGGAGCAAAGGCTGCTGACACCGCTCAACGCACTCGAATCGTCACTGAACAGCCTCGTGCAATCGCTGACAACAACCAACACGCTCGTGGCCGCACCCAAAGCCGCGCGCGATCTAGTCGAGGCCGACAACGACCTCACCGACGCTCTCGTAACTCTCAAGCGCCACCAGGACAACTACCAGGAAATCCTGCGGCTGCGGGCCGAGAAAGAGGCCCTCCACAGCAAGATCAAGAGCACAATCTTCGAGTGCGTGCGGCTCAAGAAGGAGCTGCACGGCATTGACTCGCGCATCGTCGACGAATCCGACACCGAAGACGAAGAAGCAGAAGAAGCAGAAGTAGAAGTAGAAGAGGAGAATGCGACGATCAAGCAGCACCAGCAGCACCAACGCCGCCACAACAAAGTCGACTACGACACCTTGCTTGCCTTCGCCTCTCGCATAGGCAAATACAATGCGATCGCGGCGCAGGAAGCCGAGAAGGAATCCGAGCGCCTGAGCATCGAAGCAAAGCGGAAACGGGACGAGGAGAGGGTAGCCACTCAGCCAACGACGAACGGGCTGCACGCGGAAGACATGCCTGCGCCCGGTGCCCCAGCCAGTGCTAGTACGAGTGTCCAGGGAAGGACAGCCACTGCTGGTACTGGTACTGGTACTGGTACTGGTACGAGCCAACCACCACCAATACCGGTACCAGTACCGACAGCACCACCGGCAACGCAGACTCAAGAAGCGCAAGCCAAACTCTCCGAGTCACGCAACATCCGCGCCTTCGAGCGATCGCAGAACACGGCACCCTTCCCCAACGCCGCGGTCCTGCGAATCGGCGCACTAGGCAAGCTCCAGCTGCTGCGCGAGCAAGGCGGCGAAGAGGCCGTGGACAACTACGTCGAGCGGCTTGTGCGGGAGTCGGAGATGAACGAGCGTGAACCGCGGCAGCGTGACGATGATGAGCACGATACTACTACCACTACCACCATTACCACTGCTACTGCTGTTACTGCTGGTGCTGGTGCTGGTGCTGGCACAGGTGTAGGTGTAGGTCCCGCCGGCACAGCAGGAGCAGCAAATGCAGTCGGCGTAGATCGTCCTGCGCAGCAACTACGTCCACAACAGCCACAGCAGCGACCTAGACCGACGATTAATCTCGACTTTCCAGAGGAAGATGATGATGACGACGACGACTAGGATAGCTATTTCTCGCTTCGAAAGAAAAAGGGCCAAACGTTACTCTAGTGCAATCGTGGTTATCGAGCTTTTACTAGGATAGAGAAAAGACAGGTGAAAAAAAAGGCAGGATTTTTTGGGGACTTTGAAAAAAATCAAACGTCCATTCAAATTCAATGTTCAATTCACTCCTATATTCAAAACAACTCCCTCCTAGGACATAGTACAGAACCGGACAAGGCGCGGCGCCGCGCCGCCGTTGCATGGCTCACTCACTCACTCACATCTCACATCTCACATGCTCATATGCTCACATATCATGCAGTCTGATCGGGGATCCAGAGGTCGAGAAGGAGGTCTCGCAGAGGTGTGCGGGGGAGGGCACGAAGAGCTTGAATTGGCGCTTTGGAGGGTGTGCCTTTGTGGAGGTGGGGGGGTTACATGGCTGCGAGGTGGTTAGTGGTGTCCATTGCAGTTCCTGTCATTGTTGCACCTGCACCTGCACCTGCAACTGCTCCTGTTGCCTCTCCGTTGCTAAGCTCGTCCTTTTCTCCGTGTTGAACCACCACCAAAAACTCCGCCATCCCGTGTGCTCGGCCACGGGGCCTGCAATAATTGGCCTTGGCCCGACCTGGACACTGGACAGCAAAGTATTAGTCAGGACCACGAGATTCTCCAAAAACAGCGAGTGAGTGGCCCCCCCCATGAAACTTCCGTAGCTAGCTAGTTAGTTTGCCAGGCGCCCGCCAGATGGTTGCTGCTGACTAGGCAAATGGGCAAATAGTCGTCTCGAGGCAAATCAGGACGGGGGTCGTCGACCAAAGGGCAGTTTTGGATCGGAACCCTTTAAAGTAGCCAAAAAATAATGATGTAAGTTTAGATAGATAGATGCCTTACTTTTCTGCATGGGGACTCAAAACAGCTCTCTCGGCTGCATTGATTGATTGCAACTTACGATATGGAAATTGCTGAAACCGAAGCACGAGGATGCAGACCCCCGGGTGCGGTGGGTGGATTGCAACGACGCCAGCCAGCCAAAATCAGAATCAAAACTGCGGGAAACATGGGCGCTAGTTAGAGCCAGCGGGCCAGGCCAAAACCCCTTGAGCAAAACTCATCGCGGTCGTGAATGGATATTATCGTCGACGTCCTTCCATCAGGGGGTTCCCAGGTCAGCGGGTCGTGAGGATTGTAGTGTCCGAAGGCTGAGGAACAAGCACTTTTTCCGGCCTTTACGAAATGATGCGAACTGATATCACTCATGATATCCGTGCCCGGGGTAGATCTTCTTGTGTAGCTCATCTTCGAGCTGGTGTAGCTCGTCTTCGTCATAGTTCATCTCCATGGTGGGCAGCGGTCTGGATCGTGCACAGCACGACACAATCGTCGTACATAGCACTTTACTTCAGGTCGGAGCAAAATGAGTGTCACCGATGCGTCGGGCGAAGCAAGCAAGCAAGCGACAACAACAACAACGCTGCATCGATGAAGTGGCAATACTACGGCCTTTATGTTTATGATGCAGAGCAAGGAAAATACCACGTGGAGAACAACGAATGTGCCTCGTCCCCTTCTGTCCTACGAACCATCGGTAGCTCGGGAAAAGCACCCTCCTGTGTTGACGTAGCAAGGGCCAGCCTCTTGGCCAGCGTCTCTGCCGTCTCTGCCACAGCAGACTCTAGCCTATGTGCGTATGCAGTAGACTCGAAAAGCCCCTACTGCATTGACAGGGAAGTCGTTACGACAATCTCAGCGGTCAACGTCAGTTATCCAGCAACAAATTTTAAGCCCGCACAAGCCTTTTATGGAATATTGAGTTTAAGTGGACGAAGCTCGGCATTGCCTCCCCGGATTTAACCCCGGACCGCGACACGCGAGTGACGCGATAATGCGGTGCGGAGACGTTCCGTCACATCGCCGGGCGCCGACAGGGATGTTGCTCTCTTGCGGAAAATCGGCAAGTTATCATCGGCAACGCGTGTAGTAGAGCTTCGAATTCACATACGTCGTACGGATGAGCACGGGACATGAGATCGAGCTTCATACGAGAATGACAAGTTGAGTTGCAACATGTCACGCGCTTCTAAATCAAGACATAAGATCAAGAGGGCAGGTCAATAGGCTGCCCCGATAGAATGCATAGAAGGTCTGCTTTGTTGAAATCGCTTCGACGGCGCCGCCACATGAACACATCATCTTCCACAACTGAAATAATCTCGACTATCATCAAGATGACGAATACGACTAGAAAGGTTAAATCAAGTGCTTCGCTTTCCCCATCCGGAGAAGAAGCCACCAACGCTCGAAGACGGAGTGTGAACTGATTTCTGAGGTTCAGGAGATTTGCTTGGGGCGGGTGGTGGTGTTGTGACCAGCGTACTGGGTGTGTCGGCGGGTCGAGGTGATGGCGAAGCAGAGCCACCGCTTATGATCTTGCGAAGCGAATCCAACTTGCTTCTTGTTTCTTCGAGCTCTTGCCGAGCTACTGCCTCTGATGTCTTGGCATTGACCAGCTCGAGCAGCAAAGCGTCGTGAGAGGGCGTTTGGTCTGCATTTGGCACGGCCACAGGCATGGGCATGGGCATGGGCATGACACTTGGTATCACGAGACTGCTCGCTCGCTTTGAGAAGGGCAATGAAGAAGAACGAGGCGTCTCTGCTTTGCCCAGGCGCAACTCTCTCAGTCCCTTGGCCGGGGTTGGTAATCTCAGCTCGATATCTCCTTTCTCGCTGATGGGCGTGTACAGATCCGAGGGTGACTCTGGAGTAGGACTCATGCGTGCTTTCATGTCTTGCATCTGCCGCTCGAGGCGTTGCTTGTCCTTGTGCGAGTCTTGAATGCGTTGTCTGGCTTCCTTGAGCTCATCGCGGAGAGAGCTATGTTCTGCTTCTCGCTCGTCAAGTCGTCTCATCAGGTCTTGACAGCGTGCAGCTTCTGTCTCGTGCTTCGCCTTCCACTCTGCCGCGGCGTCCCTCAGCTGGTGTTTTGTCTGGATGATCGAGATTCTTCGGGCCTCCGGCGGGGACAATCGCGAGGTCGCTTTGCTGATCAGTTCATCCACGTCACCATCCTCGTTGATTGGTTCTCCAGGGCATGCCGACACATTCGTATTTTCCCGCTGCTTGCGAAGTTCATGCAGCAGAGAAAGGGCGAGACTGCGGTCCTCTTCTCTTTCTTCTCTTTCTCGCTGGAGTTCACGAGCGAGTTCCATCTGCTGGTGCTGCAGTTTGCCCAGAGCGGTCAGCAAGTCCTCGATTTGGCTATGCAAGCCTCGATCTGCAGAGCTGGCCATGGCTGGAGCGCTTGTGTCGGAGGAAGAAAGAGAAACAGCCTCACTTTTCACTCTACTCGGGCCAGACAGTTCAGTGAGGGCTGTGCTGGCATCGGATGCCGTGGTTTCCATCGACACCATGGTTGAGGTCAGGCTGTGGGCAGAAGAGGTCTTGCGCAGCGCCCTGGCAGGGATGGTGTCACTTGGAATCTTCAGGCTCAGGTTCGACTTGGTTTGCTGGTGGCTGGAACCGGCCCAAAATCGGCCTAGCAAGGATGCGGCAGCGGTTTTCAACGGAGAAGGTGCAGCTGCTACTTGTGACTGGGCGAACTCGGTTTCCAAGGCTTGCAGACTCTCACGGCTTACTAAATTTGTGAGGGAGGTGAAATCAGCAACCATGTCATCAGCGTGCTGGGCGTAAGTATCCCATAGACTTCGAGAGAGCAAGAATTGCATGATATCTTCAAACTCGGAAAAGGCCAACAGCTTCTTTTGGTTGCGCTGCATCAGTGACAAGGCTACCCGCATCAACGTTTCTGTGGCGCCCTCGGCTAGAATGATGTCGTAGATTCGCAGCAGCATTGGCAATGGACAGGTGACAGCGAAAAAGGACAAGAACCACTGCGAGACGTAGAGAGGCTGGACATTCAGTTTCGCAAGATGGGTGGACAGCTCTGGGAGGTGCTTTGTGAGCAGACTCTGAAATTGATAAATGCGCAGATGCAGGCCGGCCAGGTCGGGAGTGTAACATGTACGCAGACCGTAATGCTCCATCAGGCGGACGAGCACGGCAAAAGCATCGGGTTCGTCCATGTGCATCAGAAGAGGCCCAACGACAAAACCTAAACCTTGGCAGTAGCCGATCTTGTCGTCGTACAAGCTAAAAGCCTTGAGAACCCTTCGGAGCATCTGTTGGCCTTCACCGTCCTTTTGTTTGAACATGTCCACGTTTGGGAAGCTCCTGCCTACGTCTTTTCCTATCAGACCGTCGTAGGGGCTTGTCTCGACCGAAAGACGCTGGAAATGGTGGTAGAGCTGTGGATCGCGGGCTCCTGCAATGCTTGGCCACACCACGCCTCGCAAGGGAGGAGGCACACCGCCTCGGATTTTGTTCGATGTCAGGGTCGGCAGTCTCTGGACGGTTTGACGGTAGTCTTGAACAAGGGCGGCCCAAAATTCGAGTTCGGTCATGGCGGGTGCAGGGAGCAAGGAGTAACGGATGGACTGCCTCTGAGGGGCATTGACAAGTTTCTTCAGGCCATGCACTGACATGAGGTGTGCATCGGGGCCCGCAGGCTTCGATGCCAGGCCTGACTTGGGGTCTGTAGCCAAGGCATCGTTTTCTTGCTCTAGCCTCGCAAGCAGAAGAGCTGTAGACTGCGGACAGTTAGCCAATGTACCGGTGTAGCCTTTGCAAACTTTTCCATACCTCGTCCGTAGCATCGTCCTTGACCTCTTGCTCTTCGGTCTTCTCGAGCTCTTCCCAATCGACCGAAGTGGATGAGCTAGAGTTGTGCGAGCTCCGGCTGGAAGGCCTTGAGGAGATGTTTGACAGTGAAGAGGCAATGCTTGTGTGGGTGTCTTGTTCTGGCCTATCCCAAGACTGATCGTCCTGAGACTGATCGACCTCTAGTTGCTCAGCTTCAATTGGGGTGTCGGAAAGCCGAACAGTAATCATCGAGTGGGTGGGTAGAGGGATATATTCTGGCTGGACCTCCTCTACACCTTCTGCACCCTCCACGCCCTCCACGCCCTCCACAACCTCCACAGCTTGTTGTTCCTCCACCTCTCGCACGGTAGCCATGATCTGGTATACCGTGGTTCTGGTCAAAGCCGTCGTATGAAATGCTGTATAGAATTGCACTGGATTTAGTGAGCGTCAGGGCTTTAAGGCCAGGTCAGAGCAAAGGAATGATGCTCTGGCCGATGTACAAGTTGAAAGAGTGACTATTCGCAGATACTCGCCTGCGAGCCTGCGAAGCGGATATGGACAGCAAAGGGAAAGGAAAACGGACAAGCAGCAGCGTCACGGTGAGGTTCAAGTTGAGGTCAAGGGCTTTGATATGCAGAGGGCAGGAGCCAGTTATGGAGTACCCAGTCGCAGTGCGTGCCGAGTCGTGGATGGTTCGAATTTGGTGGGTTGGTTTAGGCTTGCTCGGCTTGCTCTCCACCGCTCAAGTGGGCCGATGGTTCAGGGGCTGAACTATCTAGCTCGTGCTCGCTTGTGACATGCAGGACTCGAGTCGTAATTGCAGCACAGTTCAGTCAATCATGTCAAGGATATCAATATTTGCTGGATTTAGCCTATCAAACTATCTGCATTGTCACCGACACTGCTGCTCCGTGAGCGTCGGGTGCGAGAAGAACTCTTTGTCCGCAAAACTCCCTGTCAAAGAACGACGTAGCTGCGAGTTACGAAGTACTTTGTACAAAGCAATACCAATGACCCAATGAACAGCAACAGGACTCGCGCGACGTTGTAGATACCTAGGTATGGATTGTATGCGTCCATCTCTGCAAGAATTTCTGGCAACGACTTTTTGGGAAAGCTGATTATGAACCCTCTACATGCGTCGTCCACGGTCGTCCTCTCACCTGGTCGTTCTATCCACCAGGCCAGATGGAGGAATGCATTGTACAGAGTACGAACTAATCACACAGCCAACGTTGCAGGATGTTCATCAGGCCTTTTAGCAGTGCCCGAGAGAGGATTAGGATACTCCGTATTATTGACTGTGTAGTCTTGCATAAAAGTCACATGCACTTGTACGGCCCTCAAGCCAGCTGCATTCCTGAAACCTGCGTTAGGGAATAGTCAACCGCCCAGCTAGGTGTATTGGACTATCATTGGGCAGGCACAATACCGGCCTTAACAAGCCCCTACGATTTCAAAGGTTAGGCATCAGCTGAAACGCGGTGAGGGCTTGTTACACGCTAACCCAACACGTATGGTAAACAGACGCGCGAGGCGAGCATGTGCTCGTTCGACTTCCCTTCGCCGTCGTTAGTGCAGCCTTGTTATCGTCCAAATAATTCTCACTTACACCAAGCCATTGGACGTCGTCACCAACAACCGCAGCAAGTCACTCTATTAGACGTGTTCCGCCCTTTTGTTCTTCCTCGTTCCAACCTCCAAACACCAATCTCACCGACAGTGCAGCCCTTCGACGGCAGGAAGCCCGTTTGCGGAATGCCCCACGATGGAGGACGATTCGGTATTCGACGTCATGTCTGATGGCTCAGACTTTGCTCCCAAGCCAAAAGCGAAGCCCAAATCCTCCAAGACAGCAGCAGCGCCCACCAAAGAGAAGGCTCCTAGAAAACCGGCCCAGCCCAAGACCAAATCGACCAAATCGACCAAACCAAAGGCAACAGTGCCCAAGAAACGCGTCAACGACGAAGAGAACGACTCGAGCCGAGATCGACCAGAAAACGCGTTCGATGATGAGTCTCTGCTCAACGACACTCCCCCCAAGGCCAAGAGGCAAAAGCTGACAGCCAATCCGGTTAAGAGCCCCCACAGCAAGCCTCTCGCCGAACTGGTCAATGACAACATGGAAGCAGCCGGCGACTCGCCTAAGCAATCCAAGAAGAAACGGGTGTCAGAGCAATACCAGAAGTTGACCCAGCTAGAACACATCATCAAGCGTCCGGATACATACATTGGCTCGATCGAGAAAACCGAAAAGCAGACTTGGGTCTTCAACACAGACACGAATAGCATGGAATTCCGAGAGATCAACTATGTCCCGGGCCTGTTCAAGATCTTCGACGAGATTTTGGTCAACGCTGCCGATAACAAACAGAACGACCCCAATATGAAAGAGATCAGAGTCGTCATAGACCGTGAGAAGGGCGAGATCAGTGTCCAGAACGATGGCAAGGGCATTCCCATCGAAATTCACTCCAAAGAGAAGGTCTACATCCCCGAGCTGATTTTCGGCCATCTGCTGGCTGGCTCGAACTTCGACGACAACCAGCAGAAGGTCACCGGTGGTCGCAATGGCTACGGGGCAAAGCTTTGCAACATTTTCAGTACAGAATTCACCATCGAAACCTCGGACAAATCACATAAGAAAAAGTACAAGCAGACCTGGACGGCCAACATGTCGAACATGGCCAAGGCCAAGATTTCCGACACCGCTTCCAAGGACGATTATACCAAGATTACGTTCAAGCCTGATTTTGCAAAGTTTGGTCTAGATGGCCTCGATGACGACCACGCTGCACTTTTCACCCGGAGAGTGTATGACTTGTGTGGCACCATCCATGGGGTCAAGGTCTATCTCAACGGCACGAGGCTCGCCATCACCAACTTCAAGAAATACATCGAGCTGTACACCAAAGCCATCAAGGATGAGCGTGGTGAAGAAGCCAAACACGACACGAGCGAGATCATAACTGAAAAGTTTGGTGACCGATGGGAGGTTGGCTTCACCGTTTCTGACGGATCATTTCAACAAGTCTCATTCGTCAACTCGATCGCAACAACTGTTGGGGGAACCCACGTCAATTATATCGCTGATCAAATCACCAACAAGCTTGCTGACGTTATCAAGAAGAAGAACAAGGGCGGGGCCCAACTAAAACTCAACCAGATTCGTAATCACATCTTCATCTTCGTGAATTGTTTGGTGGTGAACCCGGCATTCAGCTCCCAGACCAAGGAGCAGCTCACCACAAAGGCCAGCCAGTTTGGCAGCAAATGCGAAATCTCACCCGAATTCATGAAAAAGGTTGAGAAGACAGATGTCGTAAAGAACATTCTCTCCTTTGCTGAAAAGAAAGCAGACCAGATCCTCAAAAAGTCAGACGGAAGTCGTCGGAGCCGTATGCATGATCCTAAACTGACTGATGCCAACAAAGCCGGCACCAAAGATGGCTGGAAGTGTACCCTGATTCTCACCGAAGGCGAATCAGCCAAAGGAATGGCAATGGCCGGCCGAGCCGTCAGAGGCGCTGACTGGTTTGGGGTTTTCCCCCTGCGAGGAAAGCTGCTCAATGTTCGTGACGCCTCGATTGATCAGATCTCCAAGAATAAGGAAATTCAGAACATCAAGAACTTCTTAGGGCTTCAGCACAAAAAGATCTACGCTGACGTCAAGGGATTGAGATATGGCCACCTCATGATCATGACTGACCAAGATCATGACGGTTCTCACATCAAGGGCTTGCTTATCAATTTCCTCCAAGTCCAGTTTCCAAGCTTGCTCAAGATCCCGGAATTTTTGGTCGAGTTCATCACACCCATCGTCAAGGTATACAAAGGAGACTCCCGGAAGCCAACAAAGTCGCGAGCCTTCTACACCATGCCCGAATACTTTGCTTGGAAAGAAGCTCACAAAATGGAACGTGGGTGGGAGCACAAGTACTACAAAGGATTGGGCACCAGTTCGATTGAGGAGTCGCAAGAGTATTTCAATGATCTTGACAAGCACCACAAAGATTTCGAGGCCATGAAGGACGAAGAGGCCGAACTCATCGAATTAGCTTTCTCCAAGAAGAAGGCTGACGATCGAAAGGAATGGCTGAGACAATTCAAGCCTGGTACCTTCTTTGACTACTCCGTCAAGACAATTTCATACACCGAGTTCATTAACAAGGAGCTAATCTTGTTCTCCATGGCCGACAACGTCCGCTCCATTCCATCTGTCATCGACGGTTTCAAACCAACCCAGAGGAAAGTGCTCTACACTTGTTTCAAGCGAAATTTAAGGAAGGACATGAAAGTCGTTGAATTGGCAGGTCATGTGTCTGGAATGACTGCATATCAGCATGGCGATGCTTCGCTTCAACAGACCATAGTTGGCCTCGCCCAATCATTTGTCGGTTCGAACAACGTCAACTGCCTCGAACCCGCAGGCCAATTTGGTACTCGTCTGCAAGGCGGTGCCGATGCTGCCAGTGCACGTTATATTTATACTCGGTTATCCCCTTTTGCTCGCAAGCTGTTCCATGCTGCCGATGAGCCTCTGTTGAAGTACAATACCGATGATGACAAGGACATCGAACCGGAGATGTACGTGCCCGTCGTTCCAATGGTTCTCATCAACGGTTCGGATGGTATCGGCACCGGATGGAGTTCTTCCATCCCAAATTACTCACCCGAGGAAATCGTGGAAAACCTGAAGCGAAAGATGAGAGGCGAGGACTTTTTGCCTATGAAACCTTGGTTCCGGGGATTCAAAGGTGAAGTCACCCCAGCCGGTCCAGATCGTTGGAAATTTACCGGCCTTGCCGCCCACGACCCAGACAAAAACGAAGTCGAGATTACTGAATTGCCGGTCCGCATGTGGACTCAGGATTTCAAGGAAAGACTCGAGGAGATCCTCAAAGCTGAAAAGGTGCCTTCGTGGATCAAGGACTACAAGGACTACAATACGCACAGTGACGTACATTTCGTTGTGCAAATGGAACAGAAGCACTTGGAACAAGCACTAAAAGAGGGTCTCGAAGAGAGATTCAAGCTGAACAAAACCATGGCAACCTCCAATTTAGTCGCTTTCGATCCCGAGGGCAGAATCACCAAGTATCCGTCTGTGGAGGCAATCATGGACGAGTTCTATGCTTACAGACTGCGCTACTACCAGCTACGCAAGGACCACATGCACCAAGAGCTCAATAAAGAGTTGAAAAGGTTGAGCAACCAAGCCAGGTTTATTCAGATGATCATAGACAACAAACTCGTCATCTCGCGCAAAAAGAAGTCGGTCCTGATTGCCGAGTTGAAAGCGCTTGGGTTTGACGCTTTCCCAAAGAAAGAAGATGCCAGCAAAGCGGGTGAACTCGAGAAGACAGTGGAAGACGAGGATGAAGACACTAGCGACAATGTTTCTTCGCAAGCAAACGCGTACGACTACCTGCTCGGCATGGCCCTCTGGTCACTTACCCAAGAACGCGTTGAAAAATTGCAACGACAGATTGGCGAAAAGGAGCAAGAGATCGACGCTCTGCTCGAGAAGTCAAAAGAAGATCTCTGGACGGCAGATTTGGACGATTTCATCGCCGAGTGGTACTTTCAGCTCCAAGATGAGAAAGATCGAGCCAAGAAGATCCGCAAGGGCAGGAGAACATCGCGAAAGTTCGAGTCTGGGGCCGCCAAGGCCGGCAAGAAAAAGCTTGACGACAGTGACGATGATTATGACACCAAGGTAAAACCGAAGAAAGCAGCCGCAGCTTCTGGTCCGAAGAAGCAAACCGAGCTCAGCTTCAATGCTAAGCCCAAGATTGATGCCACCAAAAAGGAGTATGTTGATCCCAAGAAGCTGAAGAAACCGGCGCAATCCCCTATTGCAAATTTCCTGAAGAGGTCCCCGCAAATGCTGCGGGCTGTGAAAGAATTGAAAGATCATGCTAACATTGCGCGTTGCAGAGATGAATCTGATGCTCCCAAAGCATCGTCTAAACTCGCTGCTATCAAGCAAGAGTCACGTGATGACGAAATGCCAAAGGCTGCTTCGAAGCCTGGACGAAATGTTACTAAAAAGAAGAGCTATGCAATCGATAGCGAGGACGATTTCAACAAATCCGAATCTGAGCACGAAATCAAGGTGACGAATGTGGCAAAGAAGGCAACCAGACCTGCCGCCACTGAAGCCAAAAGACCAAACTATGTTGTAGAAAGTGATTCTGATAGTAACGGAGACAGCTTTCTCGCCGACTTGGGGAAACTTGTCAAAGGCACTAATGGTACTTCTGCAGATGCTAAGCCAAATGGTGGGTCCAAATCGACTGCTGCAGAGACAGCTTTAGTGAACGGCCAAAAGCAAGCTCGCACCACAAAGCCCAAGACCAAAATTGAGGAAATCACTGATGATGAAATGCAAGATGCAGTTTCTGATCGTGTGAACGACCCGTTTGATATGACGGAGGAGGATAGCGAGCCTGTGAAACCTGCAAAGAAAGCTCCAGCGACGAAAAAGTCTTCGACAGCGCCAGTGGCGAAGTCAAAAGCGGCGAAAGCGGCGGCAACCAAAAAGGCAACCACTGCGAAGAAAACTGAGCAGGCACAATCTCCAGCATCCAAGGCATATGCCAAGCGTCTGGCGAAGAAAAAGGCTCCTCCTTCCGACGATGAAGATGCGTTGGTCGACAACATCTTGGATTCTCCTGACGCTTCGGAAGACGAATCCGTGGTCAAACCAGCGGCACGTCCTAGCAGACGAGCAGCTGCTGCAACAAATACGAAAGCCAAGACGTACAAATTCGATGACGATTCTGATGATGATATGGATGATGGTTTTTCAGTGAAGTCGGAGGAGAGTGAAGCTTTCAGCGAGGGAGATGATGATTGAACGGTTGGTCACGTACATAGCCTGATGACGGAAAGCATTCATGGCAGCGTCTGTGGGTGCGGGTCGTGTAAGGAATCTCCCTCTCGCAATAACAAAGATACCCTTTCTCATGAGTAGAGTAAGACATCAAGATACACCGTATATTACAAGACCGCGTTACCAGAATTTCAGAGTTTTCGTAAATCCTCGAACAGGTGAGACGTCGGCTACGAAGTAACATCCTTTTCCGACGCTCTGGTTCCGATAGGCCCTCAGCCCGCCTCGCCGCCTTTTGTGCATGCGCGATTCACCCCTCTTCGACCTCCATCCACCCTGTTTACCCTCTGCTGAGGCACCTTCTCCAGCGACTGTAGAGGCTCTACGGTCTATGACTCTATGTTCTTCGCCAGTGGCAATGGCCACAAATCCCAGCTTTAGTAATGTTGCCGGGTGAATGGGAGGAACTCCTCTAACAGTCCCTTGGAAGAAGAAGCAGCAGTTCACCCCAACGCGATCAATGATGACGGCGTCTTTTACCATCCGTCGACGTCTGTTCTGCGGGTGGCGTTTTCGATGTATACTTTGGGGCATTGCTATCACGGGGCTAGTGCCTCAAGGTGATGTTTTCGAGCAGGACGTTTTGACATCTCGCACGTAGCCGCGAACATGGCCTATGCGAAGAGCTGCAGCTCTGATCGCCGTTGCTAATGTTTGACGGGGACTGACTGCTGTGATGCCACTCGAGATGCGCTTAAAATGCAAAGCCGGATGTAATTAAAGCTTACCTTAAGGCTATTGTGCAGATCGAGAGCCGGCTGAATGGAGAACATACATCCAAGGCAGACACAGCCCACTACGCCTGTCCAATACCAGCAGAAATAACGCACGACGCCGACGATCTCGGAGCTCGATACGTTGATCCAATCCTCGTCAATCTTCTTAGGTCCATCAAGAAGAAAACGGCACCGCTGTGTTGACGCCATGCTTGGGCTGCAACGCACTGTTATCATGCTTCCGCTTCATTGTTGGGCAGACCAGCCTCGTCCGAATCGGGCATGAGTTCGCCGCAGGGTTTTACTCCGCTTGGCAATCTGACAGAGTAACTATGGGCGAGGACGTTGCTGCACTTTCTTTCGTATTTACAGACGCGTCCCAAGGCTGGAAGGTTGACGAGTTCTTGACCGCTCTCTCTCACTAATTGACCCCCCAGTGCCGCGGGAAGACTACACGGAAACAAGATGGCGGTGTATGCACAATCAAAAACTGTGGCTTGCACAGCCCCAATAAGGCGTCAAAAATCAGGCTACGAGTACTTGCGACCGGGAGCGGTGACCAGAGGAGTGACAGCATTTAAATATGGGCAGCTAGAAGGATACCCTGCCCGTCAACATTGCTCTCTACCGCTGAGAAATACGAAAAATGTCAGTGGCTCCTGATGCCGTCAGCTTCGAAACCTATTTGGCTGCAGAGCTGCCCCCGGGACGAGATCCACCATTCGTTTCCTATTTCCATCACCTCTTCGCCTATATTGTTTCGAATCGCGATCGAGCAGATCATAGAAGGCACAAAAATAGCAGAAGAATCGACAAGTGGTCCTCCAACGGACCCTCTTGGCAGCATTTTCCCTACTCTGTCCCAGCTTATTGCTCAGACCAGCAGCATGGTGATTGGATACTTGAAGTTCTTTCATATGACACGTTTGCTGCCGTTCCGCAAGCAAACGAGGGTATGCTCTTGGACTTTTCTGAAGCTGGATACTGTAAGCAACTGCGTATTGTTTGATTTGCACTGCCCTGCTGATCTTGGTAGTGGTATTGAAAGACCAAGACTCGAATTTCTTCGAAAGCAAGCCGTCGAACTTGAGACCTCGTCCAAGCCGAGAATGGCGAAAATGGGTTGATGCGGTCGTTCGCAATTATTCGATCCGGGGTTATTTGGATTCTGAGGTACTCGGTGAGTAAAAGTAGCAGAGGAGATAATGCTGATGATAGGTGCTCCAGGAGCGTCCCGAAATTGCCAAATTCCGCATAATGTGAGTCCTTGGCGACTCTGACATTCTGGGTGAACTGACCAGGTGCAGCTTCTTCACTCAGCTGCAGTCATTGACGCGGGAGGAGTTGATGCGTTTATTTGTGTCACATAGCCTGTCACTCCAATTCTTTGAAATAGCTTTTGTCAATGATTGTCTCAGCTGGTTGGGTTCGTCCGCGTCATACCACGAAGCGAAGTCCATGGGTCAGTTTCGCAACCAGTGATTTGGGAACGCACTAACAATCTTGAGAACAGACATATGGTACGTGCTGCCAGTGCGCATGCCGATCCAAGTATCAGGCTGCCAGAAAGATGGTGTGGACATTTCGCAAAACTCCAACAACATCCTGTTTCCTAGGACAAATTTTTACCTTTTGCGAAGACCCATATCCGTTTATTTCAGGTATAAGAATGAAGGTCACAATACAACAATGATTGTTGTTGATGCAAGCCAAGGACCCGCATATCTCCGGTACCTTGAGTCCTTTGAGAACATCGACAAACTTGGATACCGCGACAATCCTTTCAGCCTGCACGGAATAGTTGTGTCTCATGTGCTCCAGCACTGGGAACGAGCGAATATGATCTTAGAAATGGAAATAGCACCCATAGTGAGTAGTCCCTTTTGTTTCCCATGAAGAGTTGATTATCTCCGCAGATCTCCGACTGATGTCTTTACCCCTTGCAGGAGGAGGAGATTTTACGAGTGGATCCTAACAAAGGCCATAGCAGTCTGACCAACGAGATACATCAATACCTGAAAACAATGCATAAGATGTCATCAGAAATCAAGAACCTTTCCTCGACCCTCAAGGCTCTGCACAAAAAGCATGGACAATTCTACGATGGCATCCTGGATCCCAACCAGTCTCAAACCTCAAACGCATTTCAACGCTTCGACAACTTCCTCTCGGAAGCCATTCACATAGTGGATGCACGGCAAAATCTGCTTGAGGAATGTACGAGAAGAGCCGAAACCGCTGCTGCATTGCTGTTCAATCGCCTGACTGCGACCCTCTCGATCTCCTCTCGTCAAGACACCACGAGCATGAAGATCATCGCATTCTTTACCATGATCTATCTCCCCGGCTCATTTGTCTCTTCCATATTTGGCTGGAGTATTATCTCCTTCTCGGTAGACGAGGCGACGAAGAGTCAATCGTTCGTGGTCGGTGAACAGTGGAAATGGTATGTTGGCATTACTGCGAGTTTGACGGTGGCAACATTTATGGCTTTCTGGTTATTTCAAGCCACAGACCCCGAGAAAGAACGCAGAAGCAAAGCCGGACAGGGATCGCTGAGTGGGAACGCTATGATGAAGCCCTTCAAGGCACTGCTCGACTGGAAGCTACCCTGGACGAAGAGCGCCAAGAGGGATATCACCGAGGAAGAAATTGATCGCATTCTGCAGAAATCAATGCCGTAGAACCACAAGTTGAATACGGCGAGATTGTACCACTGGATAATGCCCCCTGTCAGTAGCCTACAGCGTATCTGGCGCATGGTAAGTGGGGCTGATGCATAGTTCATTCTGCAATGCAAATTTACAGCCCGTGAGCTACGCATGAAGATAATCCTGCTCCTTTCATGATCAGAGTCCTCTGTACTTCGCAGAGGAGAGAATTACGGCCGTGGCTATAGTGTGTAAGGGGCCGAAAACGGCTTTCCTATGAAAAAAGGGGGGAGCCAGAGTGCTAAGCCAAAAATAGGCCCTTGCCATGATTTCCCACAATCAGCCCTTCTTCTCCTGCTGTCTTCTTCCTCTCAACCGACCCTCAACACTTCCCACAACCTTCTCAATCAAACGCTTCGTCATGACCAACCCGGTATCCGTATCCCGATCCGGATTCATCTCCATCAGCGTCACACCCAGCACGCTCTGCTCCTTCTTCACAAACACATCAAACGCCTCCGCAAACCCATCAAACGTGGTCAGCCCCGTCCAATTCGGCAGATTCCCCAGCGGGAAATCCCCCGCCTCATCATCTGCGTGAATGACATGGAGGCCGAGCACGTTGGTGCTGCCTAGGTGTTCGTTGGGGAGGGAGAGGTCGGCGTCGGCGTCGGCGTCGGCGTCGGCGTCGAAGTAGATGACTCCGATCTTGTGGAGGCCTAGGGGGTTTGCTGGAAGGCGAAGACGATGGCGGGGAGCGGAGATGCAGACCCCGCCGAGGATGAGCTGGAGTGGGACTTCGGAGTGTTGCTGTTGCTGGTGCTGCTCTTTGCGTCTGTAGTGCTCCATGGTGCCTTCCACGTGTGAGAACGGCCGTTTTCGACTCGACTCTGTACCCGGCGGCTTTGAGCTTGTCGGGGATCCCGGCTGAAATCAGAGAGAATCGGAGCCTCTGGACAAGTCGTGGAAAGTGGCGCCGACACCGGATGGGGCACTCGGTGACTTGGATGTGGTTCGTCATGGTGGAAAAGCAGGTGTTGTAGCTATTGTATGAGAGCTGGAGAGTGATGGAGACGTTATATGAGAGCTAGACAGTCATGGAGACCTTGTGTACGAGTTAACTCTCATCAGCTGTATCTTTTCTGAATGATTATAATGGCTGTCGCAGGTATAGAATTTAGAGCTAGTACGAATACGGCTAAGCACTGAGCGCTGATTGGCTCGTTCTCGTCTGTGAAAAGGGATAGACGTCGAGGGTCCAGCTGATTTTGGGAACTTACTGTAAAAGTTGTTGCCTGGGAAATCCGCCTTCGTTTTAGGCGGTCCTGCGGTTTCGAGTACGGCTACTTTAGACGTTTATAAGAGTCCGCGCATTTTGAGATGGCTGGCAGTAGAAGAACTTAACGATACAATCTACTCCGATCAGTCCATTTTTAATGCCTTTCCTCTCCCCGATCAACACCAAGGGGCTTGCGCACACGCTACATTGGGCCTCTAACACGAGCCTACCAGAACCAGGTCCAATTGGCCACGACCCAGCTATCCGAGATCTGACATTGCGCCTAATCCCTACCAACAGCACCATACCAACCCATACCTAAGACTGCCCCAAGCACGATGGCCACCGGCGGAGGAACCCCATACCACGCAACCTCACAATACGTCAACGCCACAACGACCACCCACCAGGGTTCCCGTCCTAAACTCATGCCCTGACTATTCTCCGGCGTCAAGTAACCAATCTCCCACAGCCTATACACAGCCGTAAACACCAATCCCACAGCCGTGGCATTGATCCCCCTAAGCACGCTCAGCACCGCCGACTTCGTGCGCATATACACCCACAACCCTTGTACCCCTAGCATGAGCAACAACCCTGGTGCGAAGATGCCCACGAAACTAAGCACGGCACCAAGGAGGGAATGGTTATGCGTCCCCGCCATAGCCAGAGCGCCCAGGTAGACACTAAAGTTGAAGTTCGGGCCGGGCATAGCTTGGATGATCGCGAGGCCCAGCAGAAAGTCCCGGCTGGACACCCAACCTGGCTGGACCACGTACTCGCGTAGGAGGGGGATGACGACAGGACCGCCTCCGAAAATTAGAATGCCGGCTTGGTACATATTTGCTAGCAAAGATAGGAGTCGCGGTGGGGAGACGAGGAGAGACCGGGAGAGAACTAGGGCGATGAAAATTGCTGGGAAGGTGGTTAAATTTTAATACCTTCTGCTGAGTCGGGAGTGAAGAGGAAACGTACCCAAGGTTGCGGCGATGAGTTTAATGCCGGTGGGAATGCTGATGGAATGGTGGGCGTGCACTTGCGCCTGCCGCTCCTCCGATACTGTGCTTCGTTGGGGGACTCTGGCCTCCGCTTCACGGCTTGTTTCCGCGACCTCGTCTGTCTGCTGTTTTGCACGATGACGCCTCTGCACGCCACCTCCTGTCTGAGACTCACGTGCCGTCATTTCCAGGTTTTCACCTTGCACATTTCCTGCCTCTTCAGCTACTCCATCCGTCGCATCACCACGCCACCTCCTCACCAACCTCAACTTCAATCTTTCAAACTTTGCCCTCGCCCAAACATCCCAGACTCCACAGACTGCCCCACCAACCACAATCAAGACAGGGAAATACCACAACGCGGAATAACACACCCCAGCACAAGCACCCCATATTACCAACCCTCTGGTCAGCCTATCCGCAATCGCCTTAGAAGCCAACTGCACAGCCGCAAGCGCCACAACCCCTACCGTTGCGGCATTTAATCCACTCAACAGCGCATACACTAACCCCGGCAGCCTTTCGTCGATCTCACTCACCCCCAGCGCGAGGCCGTACATGCCCACCGCCACAGGCAGGCTCCAAGCCAAAAACGTGAGGAAGCCAGCGAGCAGTCCACCGCGGAGCAGCGCGATATTGACCAGCATCTTGGTGCTTGCTGGGCCGGGGAGAGACTGGCTGACGGCAAAGAGCTCCGCGTAGTCCTGCTCGGAGATCCATCGCGTGGAGGGCTTATTGGGGTGGCCCGTGACGAAGCGCGAGTACAGGATCTGGAAGTGCACTGGAGGCCCGCCAAAGGCGGTCAGACCAAGGTCCCAGGTGCGGCTGAGCACTGTGAGCAGGCGGGGGACCAGCATTTCTCCACTCTGCCCGCTTGAAACGGCGGGAGCCGAGAGGGGTGCGGAGGAGGTGGGAACTGGCGCTAGATGCGCTGCGCCGGGAGCTGGGACCGTTGATGTGGAGGACGTCATTTTTGGGACCGTGGCGCGGGACCAAGTGCAGGCAATCAGACCGGCCCAAAAAGGGAGAAAATAGAACGATGAAGGAGAGGACGGAAGTTGCTCCAAGTCAAGAAGAAGAACGTTTGGATCGCTAAGTGCAGGTACTGTATTCGGAAGGGTAGCGTTTGTCTCGGGAACGCCTAATGACGACTGCCGCATCATCGACCAATCAGCGTAGACGTACTATACCTATTATAAATGCTTAATATCTACAGATATTGTGGAGGAGAGCACTGGTGCTCTATATCACAGCGGGTGAATGGCGAGAGGGCCGGTCATACCACGGTGCTGCCGCAAGTAGACGAGGTGAGCTGTCGAACGTCGTGCGTAGGGCAGCGCAGGGCAGCGCAGGGCGAATGAAGAAGACCCTTACCTCTACATAGACGCGCCGTGCTGAATGTCTGAACATCGTATATCAAATGAACTCTGTACGTCTATGACTGTGCTGTCTGAACTGTTGTGCGTTACATGCACCTATAGATGTCCCTCTACCCTTGGGTGTGATGATGCACACTTACATAAAAGGGGGTGTCCTCCTCGGATGACCTGCCTATCCCGTGCGACCACGTGAAATAAGAAATGCCGCTACTGAAGTGATTATATAAGTAAGCGATAGCTACATCGATATAACGTTGCACAACGCAACTCAACGGTCCTAAAGTCTGTTACGCTACGCTACTCGTTGCGGTGCGCAGCTGGCCATCACCGGCCTGGCACTTGTTACACTGAAGATGTAGGGCTTGTTTTCTCAAGGTAATAATACCAGATTTAGGATTGAAACAAGTCTAGGTTTATGTCTATAAAAGGTGTTGCTGCCGAGTAATGATAATACACCACTGTGCAACAGCAGCAGCAGCAGCAGCAGCAGCACGTAAATATTACAGAAATGGACAAAATTAGGGAAAAAGTCAAGTCGCTCAAAAACGAAAAGGACAAAAACGGGGCAACGACGTCCCGTCCAGACAGATTCCACCCACATTCGATACCGGGGGAATCATCGACCGTCTACCACGAGATCGTGTTGGGGTTTTCTTCAGAATACCTCGGGATGGAAGTGGTACTCCAGCCCGCTGCCGTCCATCACACCTCGCAGGGTATTGGCATAACACAGACCGCGCAGCTGGTCTCGGGCAGTCTTGGCGCCGCAGAAGAAGACGCCTATTCTGCGCTTCTTGGATTGGATGCGGTATATCTGCTGCATGAAGCGCATCTTCTCGTAGTGCTCGAAGAACAGCTGGCCGTAGTCGGGCCGGTTCGGGTTGATGTGGGCGTCGACGTCGCGGGAGAACATGTTTTCGAGCCTCTGCTTGTCCATGAGGTCCTTTTCTTGCATGCGCGTCACGTATACTTGCAGACGGATGCCGATGTTTTGGTTGTGGCTGGCCATGGCCGTCGACGAGAAGGTCTCAGCGAACCACGGCAGCATTTCTTGGCCAGGGACAGACCAGTAAAAGTCGACGAAGCGCGGGAGGACTCGGGTTTTCCCGATGCGATGGCGCCCGCCGGTGGTGTGGGTCTCCCCGCAAGCCCATGGATGGTGAACATCACGGTACATGTCGTCGAGGATGGCGCTGCAGGGTGTGACGCCGATGCCGGTGGCGACCACAATGCAGTGGTCGTACTGGTAGAACTGTTGGCATGGAGCTCCAAACGGACCGTCAACATTGACGACGTGCGATCCTTTGAGGCGAGAAAGCTCTCTAGTCCACTCGCCTGATTTCTTGACGTAGAGCTGAAACTGGCCATCCCGGCAGCGACTGATTGTAAACGGGTGCCACTCCCATGTCGAAATTGACGGCATACGTACGAGCACGTACTGCCCGACTTTGTAAGGCCACCATCGAGAAGCCTTGGTTTGTGGAAATGAAAGTTGCATGACATCGTTATTCGCGGGTTGGACATCCGCGAGTTGGCCTTTGAAAATTCGGAACAATCGTGAGAATCGTTCACCGAGGACCAGCAAGGTTGGGAATGCGAGGACAAAACCAAGGGTGGGATATTGAAGGAGGTTCGCAGCACCATGAACCATCAACAGCATGATCATTGGGTATATCAACAAGTGTGAGTACTGAAAGAGCTCAAAGCACCATCTCCTGGCGGGAGGGGTACTACACAGGACAATGATGATGAAAGTCGTCAGTGCGACAACGCCGGTGCCTCCAGGGATTGAGAAAATATATTCGTTGTAGGTGACTGTCTTCCACTCGTTCCCGAGCAGCTTAGCAACTTGAACGCGATGCCTAGCATCGGAGCCGTGGACGAATGTCCCCGAAAGATGGCCCAAGGCGTGCAGACAGGCCAGCACAAAGGCCGAGATGGCCATTCGTATGTGAAAGGTGCGGAACTTGTCGAAATTAATAACGCCCGACAGGTAGGCCGAATTTCGAAGGATCGTGACTGTCCATCGCGACATGCTGATGATGAGAAAGAACATGGTCGGGTAGAGCGCTCCAGCGCAGCCTTTTGCGAGACCGGAGCCCCAACCCAATGCTGCTTGAGTCTCCGGATTGGTGCTGTATTTGTAGCATTGCCAGATGCCGAAGCCGAGCTGGAGAGCAGTGACGAAGAAAGTGAATATCCAGTCGGATTTGTTGACCCGCCAGCGAGCGATGAGCCTGTGGAAGAGCGTTGGTTTCTTGGATGGAACTTCGGGTGTCTGACCGTCCTGGGTCACGTCGTGTAATAGAGTAGCTCTCGGCTGAGGCGGATGAAATGAGGGGCGTGCGCTGTACGTCGAGCCAGCAGCGGCAGGAGGCCAAGAAAGGATCCGTTCAAAGGAGGCAGATCGGCCGTGCGATTGCATCCTGTCTATTGAAACGATAGCGAATCACTCCAGGTGATGCAACAGAATGCCAATCGCGACAATAACAATGCTGAGCTCCAGAGCATTCATGCAAAACAGAACATGTAAGAGAAGGAAAAGATCACCATGAACGCGGCCCGGGGAGTACTTCTCTAACAACGACGCTTAATCGCACCGCCTCAAGTCAATGACAGATAAAGATCAGGTTCTGTGCCTGGCATCATGGCGTGCACGGCAAGGAGCCATCCATGTTTGCTGTGTTTCGTCACAAGTAGCAATCTTGACGTGCGACAACACCTATCAAAAGTGGGGAACTTAACGGGAGCTGCTGTCACGAATACACACGAAGTAGTGGAACGCCACAAGATCGGGAAGATAGGGTAGCACGTCGCAAGGGAGCATTGTGTCAGATAGCGATGTACAATGGTGAGCACAATGCAAATCAGGAGGGCCGTGCCGTGGATGGTGAGTTCTGCGATGGCCCGACGGTGGTTTTATTTGCATTCCGGAGATGAGGAGGGATGATCGTCAGGAGGTTGCCAAGCACTCCAATCGGCGCATGGAGGCGGTGTCAGATGCATGGACAGAACAAGCTTGAAACACCTGATAGGGGAGATTCTTATCGCTACTCACGTGAGCACCACGGTGAGCCGCCGGGTTGCGCAAGAGTACCCGATGCTCGAACGTACGAAGCACGAAGTATGTACTACGTCGCGTTATTGAGACATTCACGCGCATTCCGCTTGGCTTCCAGCCACAAGTCGCGATGCACTGGCGCGATCCAGGGGCAAAGCTGACAGCGATCCACATGCCTATTGCAAACCCAATGAGTTGGCCTTCACCGCCCTTCTGAAAAGATCTAGGTCTGGCTTCGAGTTCGTCAGGCTGATCAGAGCTGAAAAGCTGGAGGCTAGCATTTCGACTTCCCACTCGTATACATAACCTTCTGTTGTTTAAATTTTGAACACCTGGTCTTCAACCCCTGCCTCACAGCAGAGCGTCACTTTTGACACCACAGAATCCGGAGAGAGCAATTCGGCATACCGAGAGCCTCGTGGTCGGTGTCATATGACGTCGGAAGTCAACCAATGCTCGCTTTGGGCGTAGGTGGACCCGATGGCTGGTGAGGTTGGTCTGAGGTTGGTATGCCTTTCTTTAGACTCGAAGCTCCTATCCTGCGCTTTCAGTTGAGGTCTGGCTCCGCAAATCTACCATTTTCACTGCGAACCTGGTCGAAGCGACATGACTACGTCCAGGTGAAGCACTCATGCTGAGAAATGGCGCATCACCCGTGACGAGGCTGGAAGCTAGAGCTCGTTAATGACGTTCTTATGGTTTGCTGTTTTGAGAAGCACTAAGGGTAAGTCTAGATCATCGAATAGAGAGCTATCACGAGGTTTTCGCCCCACGAATACTTCATACTCTATACCTGCAGCAAGACAATGTCTTCATGCATGCAATGGGGCATTCCGGACGTACTTTCTTGAGTGTAAAGCAAGGGCAGGGTTGATGATCAACGACCAAGTTTCGCAGAAGCACGTCTCTTCGCACGACGCTTCATCAGCCAGGTCTTGACTTGATCTCCAGTGTTTTTTTTTCGTTCGGCGGAACACGTTCTCGATGTAGCAATTTTCTCCGCCCACTAATGCACTTGGTGTTGGAGAAACCTTGCAAGCCACGGCATTCTATCCTCACATCCAACCAAGTCGAAGGTAAACGCCCACAGCAATTGTTTGAAGCAAGTCGTGTGAAATTTTGGTGGGTCATTGACTGTGTGAGACTGAAAAGCATCCCCATCTACAAGAAAGGGCACATATATATACACATGTGACATTCCAATAATCATAATCGCTACGTCAAGAAGCTCCGTTGAGAGTCGTATATAGCAATTGCCACCGCGCAAAGCATATTACGGGAAGTACTTTATAGCATTTAACCAGGTTTGGTATTGCCATCTCTCCAGCAGGAGCAGCAGCAGCGACCACCACCACCAGCCATGGGCTCAGGACCGCCCGCGGTGCTCATGGTCGGCACCGGCGAGTACACCACGGGCTACGTCGGCAGCACAGGCACCGCAAGCACATCAGACAAGAAGATCGGAGTGGTGGGCCTCACCATGTTCGACCTGCGACGGCGGGGCAAAGTCAGCGCACTCAGCATGGTCGGGGTCAGCGGCAAGAAATACCCAGCGATCCGGGCGCACCTCCAACAGAACATCCAAAACGTGTACAACAACCTCGACGTCTCCTTCACGTCGTTCCCCGGGGACGACCAAACCGACCCTGAAGCGTACAAGTCGGCGATCGACGCACTCCCGCCCCGCAGCGCCGTGACCATCTTCACGCCGGACCCAACACACTACGCGATCGCGCTGTACGCGATCCAGCACGGGCACCACGTCCTGCTCACCAAGCCAGCGACAAAACTTCTGCGCGAACACCTGCACCTCCTGGCCGAGGCCGCGCAGCACGGCGTGCTAGTGTGGATTGAGCACCACAAGCGGTTCGACCCGGCGTACGCGGACGCGCGGTTCCGTGCCACCAACATCGGCGCCTTCAACTACTGGTACAGCTACATGTCGCAGCCGAAGTCACAACTACAGACATTTGCAGCGTGGGCCGGTAAAGGCGAGTCGGATATCTCGTACTACCTCAACTCGCACCACGTGGATATCTGCGAGTGGATGGTGCGCGGGCAGGGGTGGGTGCCGAAGACCGTGCACGCGAGCGCTAGTTCCGGCATCGCTGAGTCGTTGGGGTGTCAGCGCGGGACGGAAGATACCATCACGCTGATGGTGGAGTGGGTCAACAACACCGACGATAGTACCGATAGTAGTGGGAAAGACAGTAGCCGCGCAACAGCAACAGCAATCTACACGGCGTCCTGGACAGCCCCACAGAACGCCGGGGTGCACTCGCAGCAACACTTCCACTACGTAGGCTCGCACGGCGAGATCCGCGTGAACCAAGCGAAGCGGGGGTACGACGTTGTGGAGGACCGGTACCCTGAGCAGATCGGCGAGGCCGCGGGCGGCGTCAAGTGGTACAACCCGTTCTACATGCGGTATGCGCCGGACGAGGAGGGGAATTTCGCGGGCCAGGCCGGCTACGGCTACGTCAGTTTCGAGAAGTTTGTCGACTGTGTCCGGAAACTCAACGAGGGAACCGTGACGCTGCAGGAGATCGACGCGAGAAACCTGCCGACGATAAAGAATACGGTGCTGACGACGGCGATTCTGGAGGCGGGGAGGCGGAGTTTGGATGAGGCGAGGACGGTGGAGATTGTGGTGCAGGGCGAGGGGGACGGGGAGACGGTCGAACTGAGGTGATGCCTTTTATCTTCAGTTTCGTAGAGCCTATGTCTGCTGAAGGCTTATGTATGATGATGGTGGTTGTCATTGTCCTTGCATTGAGCTCTACTTGAAAGCGCAGCCTTGGCTGGAAGCCGGGAAGTTACAGTACTCTGTACATGGGTACATGGACTTCGCCAGACAATGTTTTCTGCTAATCGATCAGCTTACCGCCTGCCGTGCCCACGTCTCTTTCGGCCACTGCATCGCTAAACTCTCTGCGGGCAGAAACAGAACGGAATACCCACATTCCTGATACTCCCATACGAATGAATGCCCATTTCTGGACAAAGTCGTCACATCATGCTAGTCAAACAACGTTGTACATCATTCTCGTTCCATCTCGTCCCGTCCCGTCCCGTCCCATCCCGCTATGATACTCCTCCCATGATATCCGTGCTTCAATTCGTCCTCGTTGGATCAATCGGGGAAAGGTAAACCCAAGCCCACTAGCCTTTGGTCATCATGCCACCTCCCCTTTGACCCGAGAAACTACTAATCGGTGCGAATCCCCTCGCCAGGTCGATTCCGCCGTCATCATCGTCTTCTTCGTCTTTGCTTTCATCTCTACCCATCGTTGGTGGATTCACACCCGGGACGCCGTAGTTCAGTCGACCATGGGTACCGCTGTTTCCATGACCTCCACCCAGACCAAAACCATTTGCACTCATGTAACCGGTCGGTGTTGCGTGTGGTTCCTGGGACTGATCTTCCTGCTTGACTCCGGGTTGCCCAGTCGTGGTCCCACTTCGGCCTCTGGCTTGCTTCGAGGGACTGTTCCCAAAAGCGTGATCCATCGGTGGCGGACTCGAGCTCATGGCGTCTCGGTCTTCGAGGCCATTCCTGCGTTGCGAGGGAAATCCTTCTCCCTTGATGGGGCTAACATCAGGCGGGAGCGCAGAGCCCGGTGGGCCGGGTGTGACACCTCCAAGAAAGCCTTTCCAGAAGAGTCCTGGCCCGGCCGGGGAAGATTCGGGCATGAACTTGCTGGGAGCAACCAGGGTGGAGGGAGGAGCGAGACGCGGATTTTGCCGGAGCGGCGCAGGTGTGACCATGCTGTGTTGGGAAGGAATGAAGGGTGTGTCGAGGAAGGAGGAAGAAAGAGTGGGATTGGTGGGAGATTGATGCGGAGCGGTGTTGGATGGAGGAAGGGTATAGAACGGACCGTTGTGGCGTGTCCGAACTCCCGGGTACTGAGGCAGCGGTGACTCGTCCAGGCCGGCATTTTCGGGGAGCGTATTATTTGTGTTTGCCCGGCTTCGCTGAGGGGTGGAGGCATTCGGTGGCGGTGGTTGGGAGGCATAGGGAGGCACGGGCAATTGGGGAGGAGCTCCAATGGGCGGATATGGTGGGAACGACATGTTGAGTTTCGGGCCGGCCTCTCCTCGGGCGGAAAAGGATGAGACCATGGAGGTGTCGTAGCCTAGATTCTGACCGTTGGGGCCGCGGAAATTGGGATTTACATCTTTGGCAGAAGCGGGCGAGGATGGATTGCTAGACGCACCACTCTTGCGCTGCATTTTCTTGAGATACTCTTGGCGATACTCGGGCGCAATCTGCCACTTCATGCCCTTTCCCGGCTCGTCGGTCCTCCGAGGGACCTTCTGAAAGGCCTTGTTGAGGGACAGATTGTGCCTGATACTGTTCTGCCAACCACTATTTGAGTGACGGTAAAAGGCATAGCGGTCGGCAATGAAGCTGTAGATGTTGGCCAAGGTCAGCTTCTCTTCTTCATTGGAGAAGATTGCTTGTGCGATCATGTGGGCATAGCTGTAGGGCGGTTTGAGGTCCTTGGCCGAGTCACGGCTGTAGTCGATCTCCTGGGTGCTTTCCATCATCATGCCTCTGCCGTAGACGGGCGACATGGCCGTTTTCCCATCAAAGACGGAGCGCTGGTTTCGGCCATCGGGTGGAGGCGGTGTAGTGGTCCTCTTGAAGTTCGGAGGTGCTGGGGCCAGTGACGGGAAGCCCGAGACATCCTCCCGGCCGTTTTCCAGCCTGGGTCGTTCAGGCTCGGTGTCTCGATCGGACTCTCCAGGCATGTTCTCACCGGTGGCCAGGCTTTTGGCACGGTCGATGAAGTATTGGTCGATCTGGACCTTTTCGTTGGGCATGACAAACATCATCTGGGTGCTGGCAATTTCGACGATGGCACCCGAATGGAGCTGAGCTTTGGTGCCCCGTTTGAGGAGATGGTTGTCGACTCGGACGCCGTTACGACCGTTGACTCGCAAAAACCAGCCGCCACCGTCGGGATTGTCACCGTCGTAGAAGATTGAGGCGTGATGGCGCGACACGATTTTGCTGGGGCCGAGATCGATGTGGACGGGAAACTGCTCTTTCAAATCTTGCACGGGACTCGACACGCCCAGTTGAGGCGGCGGGATCTGACGATCGTCTGGAGGCCGTCCAATGTTGACCACCTGGTCATGCACATAGTATGTCCAGTCCTTGCCCGCAATTTTTGCAAAGGCCTGGATCTTCTCCGTGCCTGCGACTTCGTTGGCATGCTCTCGGGCGACGGCGACGGGATCGCGTGAGATGCCCAAATAGGAGATGACCGAATCAATCAGATCGCTCGAAGAGAGCGTGCCGTCGTCGTCATCGTCGTCGTCAGCATCGGCGTCATCTTCATCGTTGGAACGGTTGTCGTTGTCGGCCGGGAATTGGTCGGGCGTTGGTGTTCGCTCTCTTCGGGATTGGCGAGGCGTGTTGACTTTGCGCTTCTTCGTTGACGGTCGGGTCGAAGGCGAGGAATCAAGGGTGTCTGTTTTGCTGGCATCCGTTGCCGTCGCTTCGGTGGCCTTTCGCCGTGCAGCTGCCTTTCGCTTCGACGGTGGCATGCTGGGTTGGTCGTGGCCGCTGTCGTGTCGCGATCGCTCGGCCCTGGGTTGTCTGGCTGTCTAGCTGTCTAGCTGTCTGCTCCCAAGCGGTCGCACGGCTGTCAAGGGTGTGTGTCGCACAGGTGTCGAGGTGAGGCTAATTAATTGCTTTAATTGCTGGCATGGACATTGTTTGAGATCAACACAATCGGCATCCAAGCAATCGCCCTAATTACAATCGGCAGTCGTTGTTGTGTCGTTTGCTGTGTCACCGACAATGCTAAACAACGTAAATGTGAATCTCCGGTAAGGGTGCGTGTGTGCAACGCATCGAGACGGTCAATCGAGGGCGATGGCGGTGCGCAGAGTAGAGTGAAAGCTTAACAAGGTGGTCGATGGCGAACCGGCCGGACAAAAGACTCGAAAAGATTCGTCGACCGGCAGGCGCAACCTCGACAAGTTCGCGTAAGTGGGTGGGTGCGACCGGAGACTCCAGAAACGCGCTTTGGTTCGACTAGATTCACGCTAACGTCAGTATTTTTCAGGCTCCTCAGGGCGCAACCTTCAACGTTCGCGGGTGACTCGGCGTGGCGCACAACTCGCAATTGTTCCCAATGCAAAATTCCTGCAAAATTCTCATCTTGATGCCGGTTCATGCCTTTCTACAACCATTCCTCATGCCTCATGCTTTAGGCGGCCTCTCTTAATCAGCCTGCATGCACCCAAACTATGTGTTTACGCACCATCAGCTGACTGCGGATTGGTAAACACCGGGAAAAGTAAACACTGACATCATTGTACACGCAACCGTCCGCCTTTGCTTTCCCTCTTCGTTTTGCCTTGTCAAACTCGCCCTGGCCTCTTTGGCTGCCACTGCTGGGTTGTCCCTTCCTGAATTCACGCTCACGTCATCATATTTTTATCTACTTAGGCACTAGGTATGGAAGATCCTTTCTATTCGTCCTTCCCTTCTCACACACAAGCTGCAAGGTGTAAGGTGTCGAACATTGCTGCCTTGATATTTGGTGGCCTACTACCTAAAAGTAGTCGAGCATTCGAATATAGGTGCCCTTGTAGGAGAAGGAGATTCACTATCCGCACTGCAGCAATTTCTACCTGCACTGCACGCTAGTCTGAATCGGGTAGTGATTATTGTAATGACGCCAGTCAGAATAATTATTCGCTTACTGCTCTACTCACCTCTAGGGGAGCTTTCTAGGCACTTTAATCTCTAAAGGCCCCTAATGATTTAGAACTACGCTAGATAAATTACTGTACTACGAGCTAAAAGACAACGAACACTAATCTAGACAGTCTTATAACTAGCTAGTTATGTAGAGAGATCATGCTAAGAGATTATGATAACCAGCCTAGCTCCGCTACCTAGGCTCGCTAGACTTCGAAATCTGGGTAGGTTCGGGGCAGTTAATAGCCTAAAGGTTGGCAATACGAAGTCACCGACGACGTAATATATGGTAATATTTCAAGCCTATTTCTCGTAACGAGAATTTGGTGGTTAGTACAGATAATTTCTTAATTAAGATTAGCTTGCAGTGCAGGTAGAAAATGTTGCAGTGCGAATAGTGAATCTCGTAGGAGAAGCCCCTCAGGCCTCGGCCCATGTGCTTGTTACAAAGAACTCTGTATCTACGAGCACCTCAGGCTCTGCTTGTGCCTCACGAGCTGCTAGCACATCGAATCAAATTAGCTTGATAATATCAATCATCGAACCCTCTAATCTCAAATATTGGAGACATGTCGAACGAGATCATGTGGAGGGCATCACTCTTCCATCATGTCTTCCTCCTCCTCCTCGTCAGCAATATCGTCAGCGTCGACATCACTCAAATCATTGCCGTTCTCATCCTCAAGCATATCCTCCACTTCATCCGTATCGAGGCTTTCGTTGTCTGATTCCAGCATTTCTCCATTTTGGTCAGTATTTGACCGGGTTTGTTCCTTGACTTTCTTCTTTTTCTCCACATTTTCCTTCTGCTGCCGTCGTCGCTCTTCCTTGAGCTTCAGCTTTTCTCCCCATTTCTGATCGAGCTCCTTTTCTTCACGCTGAGACTTGGACACAAACTCATTCCACATGACCCGTCCTTCACACACGCCTTCCTCAACCTTGACCAGTCGGAGCCTCATTCGCGGTCCCAGCTCGACCAGCTTGATCGCTCTCTTCTCCACATTGGAACGCGTCGTCCTTCCGCCTTGTTCCTTTTTATCCGCATTTCGCAGTTTTTCCATCTCTTTTCTGCTGAGCACCTTTCGTGTAGTTGTCTGCACCACCTCGACTTCATTGTCCGTGTCGAGTTCGCTTTCGCTCGCCGATGTATAACCACCCTCTTCCGGATTGAGTATGTAATCGGCGGCATCTTCGAGCTGTCCCAGGTTTGGCAGAGCATTGCCACGTTTCTCTCGTCGTCTCTGTTCCTGTGCATCTAATCTCTTGATTCGTTTCGACTGACCCGTCCTCCGTTGGGTGATGGCATAATGCCGCAGGTTTATAACAAAAGTGCCATCCTCTTGTCGCTCCCGTTTCAGAAGTAGAATGCGTTTGATCTTCTCCAGCTTGGTGGTGCTTGGTGTGATGACCGGAAACATGGCGTTGAACATGGTCTGTGCCAGAGATTCCAACTGCTTCTCCTTTGGTCGACCCACAAGCTCGTCCTCTGGCGATGTCATGCCGTGCTGGACGAGGAGCGGGGGTGCTGCAAATGCCTCGACCCAGCCTGCCCGTGACCGTTTCTGAACGTGTTGAATATCTCTTGCAAGGACGTAATCGTCGACTCGAAACTGCAACGTCGGGCCATGAGGATGAAGAGCAAATCGCAAATGGACATTTCCATTCGCCGACCGCGAGAAGAGGAAGAAATGCGTCACCCCCAGCGGTCCGGCCATGCTGGTGTAGTCCCGCAACCTGTTCCGTTCTCGTTCTTTCAACTTGACGCTCGTATGGGGTCTGACAACGTCTCTGAAGTTCATCGCAAGCTCGCTGACACTGGGTCCTAAATTTCTCGGGCTCATTCGAATCACCATGCTTTGAGGCAATGCAAGACGATTCGAACTTCCTGCTTTCCCAGGAGCAACGCCATGGGCACTGCTAGCCTGAGACCTCTTCTTTTTCCGTGCTTTTGTCATGTTATGTGGTTGTAAAGGAGTAGGGCTGGCTGCTGGAATTGCCCGTCGACTTTTTTTGCCAACGATTTCACGTACAGTACGACAGGGAAATTGTTATCTCTTATCGTATTCACCGAGGTTTATCCTTGCAGCCATGTGCCATATAGCATTCTCGGTCTTCCCCACGCGCCGTACGGCTCGTCCAAGGCATACAGCCTGCTGGTATTGTGGCGGCTCTTGTGAACGAGCAAGGCCAACCTGCTGGAGAGATGGTGCAAGAAAGTGCCCCTCTGAATCACATAATCTACTAAACACTACCTCTCAGTCCACCAAGCCAACTGCAAAATCGTGAAGCAACGATAGACTTCTCAAGACCAAAGGCGATGTGTCATCCTCGTACGCCACATCCCCTTAGTTTCCTTGACCCAAATCTATATTAGCCAGTTCTAACCCAAAATCCTACAAATAACAACCAAAACTCTGATCATCCTTCACGAGTGATCTGTCATGATGGAAAACTGTTCGAGCTTCACAAGGGTCCAATCTAGGCCTCGCCAGCCCGTCCCGGAAGTTAGGCGTTGATGTTGGCAGCCGGCCATAGACTTGCTTGAAACCGATGTTCTGAAGTGGACCCAATAGCTTGATATTCTCACCGCTATCACCACTATCACCACTAGTACACTACGTTGATGTCCCACACCAGTGATGCTCTGATCATGAAAGTGACCTAGACTGAACCGACCGGACAGCATGAATTTGAACATGATCCATGCTCGTTTCCAAAGCTTGTGAACACCTTGTCTTACCTCTCAAGTCAATATGCATGACCTGAATGCGATATAAAGAGGCGGAACAAGCAAAATAGACCGGGCATATACTACGCGGGACCTGCATGGATGAAGCAGGCGAGTCTAGCACCTTTCTTTGTTTGAATGAGCGATTGAAGAAGGTAGCGCGACGGCTGCTCGCCCCTTCCGTGAGTGTGTAACAATCAAAGCTTGAGGAGACGACCCACTCCCCGTTCGACCTCAATGACCTCTTCAGGGAGACCGGCGTATGGTTGTGTCTAGTTGTTTGATGCGGTCAGTTTCGAGAGGAGATATCCCTCATGGCGGCACACGACCATCGTTACAACCATGCCCTCCACCGGTGCTTGTTCGTTTCCGAACCTACAGCATGCTTACTACTGGCCTGTTGTCGAATTCTTGGCTCGTGGTTTGTGCAGCACCTGTCGAGGCCACGGCCTTTCTTTGATCTTCCAAATGTTTCAAAATACTTGGGCTGAGAGGATGATCCATCACTATCTGGGAATTCGTCTCGCTGCATTCATCCTCACCGATAGCAAGCCTCTTAACTTTTCGAGCAAGACCAACGCCATGATGACGCACAATGAAATTCGGTGTTTGATTCGTCAAAAGAAAGCACCCGTCGCCACATCCTCTTCCTGCCCATCGGTGAGCACATCGCTTGAGAAATGATCAGACCTGTGAATGAGGGATGTTGGGCTCAAAACGCCCTCTGCCGGACAGCTCCCTTCTTTGTAGGTCTCAGATTCAGGCCCGTTATGACGCAGAACAAATGCATTCCAGACCGTCTCGTTCAAACACTTCAAAGACTGTCCTTGTTTGCCGAGCGGGCTCGATCGCGTTGACAATTGACAAAACGAGCATCTAGTCACTCCCTGACCTTCCACTCTTCCAATACCATCTACCATGGCTGATATCAGAGCTTTACTCAATCCCGAGTCGGACGAATCATCCATTGCTATTGTTGTTGCTGCTGCCAGTCCCGGGTCAAATTCGACCATGACAGAATCGGACACTCCACGGAAGAGGGCGAAGTTGACCAAGGACGCCGCTGTCTTCACGCCTGGACCCATTCTGGGGGAGTGTCGGTTCCCCCCAGACGAGTACCAAGACGATGAACTTGCTGCGTACCATCAGCAATTCGAAGTGTCGCCCTTCGGTAGCATTGCGGATTTCCCCCGCCATATCCCATACAACAGCGAGAAGAAGTCATTTCTGGAAAAGACAAACCGAGAGTATCTCCAAGGTAGGCGCAGCGTTGCAGACCAGGACATGAACAGACCTAATCAAGGTGTGCTAGTATTCCAGTACACCTTCAAGGTTCCCGGGAATCCCAACACATACACGATGCTGTGGGACTACAACATTGGCCTTGTAAGGACGACCCCGCTGTTCAGAGCCACAGGCTATTCGAAGGTTTGACCGTCAACCCCTTTTACAGACCAACGCTCACTTCAAGCAGACGACACCGGCGAAGATGCTCAGTCGAAACCCTGGACTAAAAGATGTCTGCCACAGTATTACTGGTGGTGCGATCGTTGCTCAAGGTATGTTATCAATTTTGCTCCAGCGCTTCTATATTGATACCTAAAGGATACTGGATACCGCTCGAGGCCGCGAGAGCAGTCGCCGCTACCTTCTGCTACAGTATACGCCATGCCCTTACACCCGTCTTCGGTCACGACTTTCCTAGCTTGTGCATCGAACCAAACGATGAACGCTTCGGGGACATGACGATTGATCCCGCCATCACCATGCGCTGCACTCAACAAGCCGAGCTTTTCCGCGAGCAGGAAAGCGCTTCTCCTAGCATCATTCCCAGTGCTGTACCAGGTCCCTCGACGCCAAAGACAGCCACGCCTCGTTCTACCAAGCCACGCCGACAGAAAAAGCAGAAGATAGCAGAGGCGGACTACACATCCCCATACGCAAGTCCATACGCATCCGACACCGGTTCTGATGACACTTACATTCACAGAACGCCCACCCCTGATTCGGTCTACCGGACTGCGTTCACTCCAATCAACACACCTCGCCAACCGCCTCGATCCGTACCATACCCGGAAAGAATACTACCATCACCTCACGAGATGTTGGGCCAACCAATTCTTCCTTATCAACCCGTTCCAAGGCCTCCCATGACGCCAACGCCGACCATTACGAGGTGGTCTTCTCCCGAAGTATCACCAAAGACAATACCACGCAGGTTGGTCTTGGACGAGACTCGTGATGCCTGTGCCAGCAAAGCTGCTTGCCGTGACAAGATTTGTGACATGGACTGGCTGGACCGGCGCATACCCGAGGAGCAGCAAAAGGCAGCGTACACCCTTCTCGGCTTGAAACTTGGCAAAGACACAGGAGAGATTGGGCGAGGGCTTGGAGGCAGAGGACCGTGCCCTGACGGCAATTGCAAGCGACCGGCGTCGGCATAATTCGCAATCCAAAGGACGGTGAAAGGGAAAGGGGCTGCTAGAGCTGTCTGGGTATCGTTTTCCGCGATGATGTGATTTCTTGATGATTTATTTATGGGTGATCATTAATTGACAGTTTCAAATTTGATGGCACCAGCCTGCCCTGCAAGACGGTCTCTTTATATTGTTGCATTTGCCTGCTCGCGATGAAATTGCCGAAAGTAAGAAAAGACATAATTGTGCCCCTGCCCTTGCTCGTCGTGTCTAGCCGTCTTCAAGTTCTATAGTCACACTACATTTCAGTCTAAGCGAGCCCGCAATTGGTTATGTACATACATCCTCGCAGAAATCAGCATCTTTTAGGCCATGTGACTCCAATCCAGCATTTTGCGTGAGGCACAGCAATATTTGTACCTCATTGACCGACCACCAGGCCCAAAGGAAAAGGAGAGGATGCAGAGCTCTTTCCCTCCCCCTGCCACTCCCTACGCGCGCAAAGTTCCAACCAAAATCAAAGCTTACTCCTCCTCGCACCCGGCTCCCTCTCCACATCTCTATACTTTCTATACTCGTCCAAACAAGCCGGGTTAACAATAGTGCTGCTCGGCGTGACCTGGACGCCATTGATGATTTTCTTAACGACATTCTCGACCTTCTTCCCATTGACGGTGTAGGGGATCTCAGTGACCTCGCAGATGAACTTGGGCACATGTCTCGCGCTGAGGTTGGTGCGGATGGCGCCGCGCACGCTCTCGATCAGCGCCTCATCGACCACGACGTTCTTGGCGGCGATGATGAACAGGAACACGACCTCGTCCACGTCGCCTGCCCGCCGTCGGCCCACGCACAGACTGTCGCTGATCACCGTGTTGAATGGCGGCGCCTCCACCACGTGGTAGATCTCCGAACTGCCGAACCGGATCCCGCTGGGGTTTAGCGTCGTGTCGCTGCGGCCCAGGATCTGTAACCCCCCCGTGGCCGGGTTGCGTGTCGTTAGGTCGTGCTGCGCCCAGATGTCGAGGTATGAGACCACTTCCCCTGATTGCGCGTCGATACAGTGTGGGAACGAGTTGTAGTATGCGTCCATGTATGCGGATTTGCTGGGTGTGTCGCGCCAGAAGCAGACGGGCGCGCTCGGCAGCGGTTTGCGGCAGATGAGCTCCCCGGCTTCTTGGCTGTTGCTGATGGTGCGGTAGCTGAGGCGGCGGAGGTGTTTGTGGGACTTGGACGCGGCGTCCCGCAGCGTGTGCGTCGTGGTCTTGGTGGCGTCGGCGTCGCCGTGCAGGATCGCGCAGTCGTGGCCCAGCGCCCACATTTGCATCTCGTTCAGGTGCACTGGCCCAGCCGGGTCGGAGGCGATCCAGCTCGATGCGATGTCGGTGCCCCCTGCGATGGAGGAGAGGTGGATGGCGGCGGTCGAGTTGGCTGGGTGCGCTGGGAAGAGCGGGGAGTAGAAGAACAGCATCTGGCTTGCGAGGAGGGGCGCGCCCGTTGTGGTCACCATTTTCAGGGAGGAGAGGTCGAAGGTACGCCCCAGCGAGCCGGATGAACTCTGCTGCTCGAGTTCGAGCAGGTACCGTGGTGACGTGCCCCAGTAGGTTACGTTGTAGCGCTCGCAGATCTCGAGAGGCGTGCCTGCGTCCGGGTACAGCGGGTTTCCGTCAAACGTGATCAGCCGCGCGCCGACCGACATGTGCCCTTGCATCACGTTCCACAGAACCCATGACGTCGAGCTGTACTGGAAGACGATGCTTCGGGGGCCTAGCGTGTTGTGGAGGTGTGCGATTTTCCGATAGTTCAGGATCGAAATGTGGGGCGACACGATGCATTTGGGAGGGCCGGTTGTGCCAGAGCTGTAGAGGATGACGAGAGGCTGAGTGGTCGGGACCGCAGTGAACGTGAGTGGTGTGGACGTGTTCAGGATTGGGCGGAGGAAGGTGAGAAGAGAGCTGCCGAGATGTTGCGGGACGGTAACGTCTTGCCGGTGTGGTTTGGGCACCGTCGGGACAAGCACCGTCTGTGGTTTGGACTGGGCCGCTGGTAGGCTTTGGAGGATATCGGTGATTTTCGGGAGGAGGTCGGCTCTCTTGCCGCGAGTCCCGTAATCCACGTCTGCGAAGAAGACTTTGGGCGTTACTTGCGACAGCCGCGAGAGGCAGCCGGAGAGCCCCATATCCGGAGCGATCGAGGTGAAGATCCCCCCAACGGAAGCGGTGGCCAGGAAGATGACAATAATCCATATCGAGTTGCTCATCAGCGCAGCCACCACATCGTTCTCTCGCACTCCATGGTGGATAAGGGCCAGCTGGGTGAGCCGGACGAGCTCGCACAGTTCCGACCAGGTGACGTCTTCAGGTTCGTCGAGCTTTCCTTCTCGCAAGCCCGTCAACGCTATGGCGTGCGGGTTCCGGCGCGTGTTTGGGATCAGCAGATTCTCCGCGAAATTGAGCTTCAGCCCTGGGAACCACGTGGGAATATCCCTGAATCTCGCGTTCGGATCATACGCGTACTTTGTGTCTGGTGGCAGCGCGGGCAGTATTTCGGTGTATTCGTACAGATCGATCCAGAAGTCGTGCGGGTTGTCGACGCTCCATCTGTGAAGATCGTGGGACGTCTCTAGATTCTGACCGAATTTTTCATTGATATGTCTCCTGTATTTTGACATGGGTGTGTTCTCGGGGTCCTTGGGTCTCCACAGGACTTGTGGCTTTCGCTGGCCGCCGCTCCCGCGACTTATCCATTGCGCATTCGGTTGGCAATAGGTAATCGGCAGACCAGCCACATTGTAAGACATGATTTTGTTTTTTTGGTCTATACGGTGTTTTCTATGTCCATGAAAAGCGAATGTACCCAGCAAAAGAACTACAAAAACATGGGATGGCGAATCCCGAGTAAAGGTAGAATATTGATAGCCGAGGATGAACGGAACTCGGCCTGGAGAGTTCGGGATGGGTTAATTACGAGCGAAATGCAGAATATCAAAACGCTAACCCTTTATTCTGACGGTCAGAACAGACCATTGCTCAAAGATGTAAAACATGTCGGTCGAATCTGTGCGTGGGCGGGGCGTCGCGTGTGCTTCGAATAATACACGCGGTTGTTCGATCGTCTTTATCAAGAGATGCTATCCTAACTATAGCCAGTAAACGCTGTATAACAAATTCGAAATAATTTAGGCGATTCAGAACTGCGAACAACAAGAATCTGGCACTCGGTACGTACTCATTGTTTAGTAAAGATTTCGAGGCTTCATAGAATCTAAAAGAGGTCTGCACTCGATTAGCGTCAAGACGTTCTATATCAAATCTATCCCATTCTATCCCATTCTATCTTGAATTCTACTTCAAAGCGTCTTGGACTAGCTGCTTTAAGCTCGTCTTTGGCAGGTCCAGCAGGTCGTTCACATATGCATCGCCTTTCGAGTCCCAATTTGTGTTAACGATGCCTCCAACGCACACCAGCTCTTCGGAGACATCGTGGTTACCTGGATCCCGTTCCAGTCGGCCCTGATAATCTTTAGTGAAAGCGTCGGAGCTCACGGTCTCAACCTCGAACTTCTTCCCCATCACCTCCTCCACCGCAGGCACTAGATCGTTCTGAGTCGTCTGGACGCTTTGTAGGTAGACAAGCTTATTCTTTAATCTTGGGTTGTCCACCTGTTGCAGAATCTGCGCGGTAGCAAGACCTGTATCTGCCAAACTCGTTACAGCAAATTTGTAAGTTCCATCGTCGAAAATTCTCGCTGTGCACTTGTGCACATCCATGCTTAACAGGCCCACCTTCAAAAAGTCGAAAAAATGGCCAGTGGTCAGACTTGTCCATGACATACGCGAGCCGTCGCTTCTCGTCTTCTGGCTCAACTCAATACAGCGATCCCGGACATCTTTCTTATTCACATAAAGTGGTATCAGTTCCAGTGACTTTGGATCACTCGAGTCGCAGCTTCCAAAGTCTGCTGGTATGATGTGCTTGACACCGGCTTCAAAGGCAGCATTTGCTATTTTGATGGAGTCATCCTTTAGAGTGCCGGAGAATGATATTACAACGGCATCTTGGTTCTCGAATGCCTTGACCAGCTGCTCGTGAGGCATGCCATCTTCAACCCTGAGAACATTGACGTTGTCGGGGTATGTCGACTTGGAGGTGGTCCTAGACAACACAGAGACCTTGAAGCCGGGAGTATTCAGGAGAGCTTTGAGTACAAACGGACCTAAGCGGCCGTTGGCTCCAACCAGGGTTACCGTCTCAATAGCCATTGCGTATGCCGAACAGAAGTCAGCAAATGTACTCAAATACTTCGTATTACGTGGTCCAAGCCCTCGATAGTCTCAGTCCATCTCGAGCAGACGTCTGAACCTATGTAGAAACCCCGAGAAATTTTTGTGTCCGTTGCGGCCAATTCCGCTTTGATTGATCGATAAGATCACGTGAGAGCGTGCGATGACAGGTCCCCCCACGCGTAACGGAAACATCTTAGCGGTCTGGAGGTTTGGAATGCTGTATCACTGATGTGACATGCTAATATAGTTCTGGCTAGTCGTCTATCACACCACGCCGCAATTTTGCACGAGCTGCACTTCAAAACAGACTTAGATGGGGCAGAAGTCTACTTCGTACATGTGCAGCCATTGAAAGCTAGTGGCCTCTGCCCATATAAAATCTGGGGTACAATGACACAACAGAAAGGACTCTGGTAAGCTATAGAACTTGCACGAGTTGCCTCTCAAGAGTCTCCAAGGGCAGCTTACTATATTCTCTGCAAGACCCTATGACCGTGCACATCGTGTTGTTTTTACCAGGATTTGGTTGCCGCGTTTCAGCCTTCGCGCGTTTGTGGAGATTAGTGCAAAAAGCTCACGCTCCATCGGACATTTTTCGAGCGGCTATGTGTTTCAGCTTCGACGCCAAACCCTCACAAAGATTATTAGCCAAGGATGTTACCGTCGAGCGCGTGGGTTTTGGCAGCATTTGTATAATGTTTACTTTGAGTGACTGTCCCGAACCTTAACACTAGTCCTCAGCCCAAACTCCGAAAGTACCCAGCTGCCCCGCATCTCGTGTTGAACTGGGATGTCACAGGCTTGATGTGCACAATGTACATATGTATAGCTTCTCCGGTTTGACTCTATAATCAGCTATCTTACAAGATTGTGATATCAGAACTATTTGGCTCTTCCATGTGCCATGTTGTCTTCTTGTTGATTTTGTGCTTGGGTTTGGGTCTTCCTAGTTCGTTCAAGGCTTGTGCCCGCTCGGAGGCCTAGAGGAGGTCTTTCTGGGAACCAACATACCCACGATGCTGATGTATTTGAGGAAAGGGTCGCGGAAGCGCCATACTTGGCCCGGATCAGAAGTTGACCGCCTCGAGACCATACCAGAATCGCCTCGAACACCACAGAAGCCAGAATTTGACACATATGCGCAGTCTCCTGACCGGACACCTGAAGCGGATGCATGTGCTGTGCTGCTGGACGGCGGGCAATGCATCCGGATAGATGAGAAGGTCTCAGAAACGAACACAATTCACACCCAGATGATCTGGTACAGCAAACATCTCGAAGAGTCTCATCAAGACCGTGCACGATTGAACAGCAGAATCAAGGAGCTAGAAATCGTCTACAAGAGTCAGTGCAAGGCCAATGCTATACTTCTGCAGGATGTCAGATCGTGGCAGCATAATTACGACACTGTTGAGGCTGAGCTGGTCGAGGCGGCGCAAGAGATCGAGGAAGCCAAAGCATATGTCAGGAACATCGAGACAGCGAACGCCAACCTGCGATATGCTTTGAGCCAGGCAAGGGAAGAGCAAGAGCGAGCTCGTCGGAAAAGATGGTGGAACCGTATTTGTCATTGCCTTGACAGCTGCAAAGGTCTGCCCGGCACTGTTGCAGCGGCTGTCCGGCCGCAGACCAGCCGAGGACGAGATGTGGAAACGCGTCCAACGACCCGGTCGGAGTCGACGATCCCGATGCTCAATGCAAGCATGAGCAGAATCAATCTGCTAGGCTCGCGAGCATGTTCGAGGATGAGCGATTGCTTGGCAAGGGAACAGCTATCCACACCGCCGCTGCAGCCGTCACTAAAAGTCGACAGTGGATAAATGAATAGGAATAGGACGACAAAAACTAAGCTTGCGAGATGGCGGCGGTCTCAAAGGTGTAGACCTGCCAGCGTCGGCCGGAGGTTGCGCGGCCATCCATTGATTGGTGCTGAAACCCATCTCACGCTCTCCCAATCGAGAACCAGGTTGCCATGGCCATCCGCTACATAATCTATGGCGAGGACCTATGAGGGCTATTAGCGACCGGTCTTGTAGCACTTGGGGCTAACGAACCACTGCCTGGCAAAGGTTGCGCATTTCACGGACACCCATCTCGCGAACCACCGTCACCGGGATACCTTTTCGAATGGTGGTTAGGAGCCACTTTTCGCAGCTCAGGAAAAAAGCTTGTCGATAATCCATCTGCTTTGCGAGCTTGCCATCATTTCCAGAGAGAAAGTCGCTGGTACTGGTTACATTGTGGATGGCAAAGTGAGTTGGATAGCGACAGTTCAGCTCGATGCGCTGGATATTGGGGAGGTGGAAGTAGCTGGCATGACTACGATGAAACCTCCAAAGAGCCGGACTGGTGCGCGGACGGCAATATTTGACCACTGTGACATTTTCCGCCAGCCACTTATGCCTACTTTGAGAATTTCTTGGTGGGATGATCAAATGATGGGAACCAGAGATGGGGGTTTCCTCAAGCTCGAGGATGCCGGAATACGACCGGATTTCCTCTTCTTTTGCCATGTGGAAGAGAAGTCGACATGTCGTGAAGAGGTTCGATGATGGATATCCTTGAAAGGAGGCATTCATGAGTATTTGATCAATTGACAGACATATTCCGGTGTATAATGTCCAGGGCTCGTAGCACTGTTGCACGATCAGTTGGATCAATTCTGTGGGCAGATCCAGGAGATGCATGGCCAGGCCAAGCGAATTTCAGTTGCAAAGTGTAGTGAAGCTTGCAAGGAGAGACTTTGAAATGAGAGTCAGAAAGCTATAGGTGGCGCGAAGTGTTAGGCACAGCTGTTTGTGCTCTGATACCTGCTGGCCGGGGACTTTTAAAAGTGCTGCCTAAAAAGGGGCCGTTGACGGCAAGGCTAAGGCCAATACTTTGTACTTGGTAGCAAGAGTCACGTGGCATTGCAGTGTATTATTAGGTTGCCACGTTGCGCACCGCACCTCCCTCATGTCGGTGTGCCTTCCTAGCGATCTCGCTTCCTCCTGGCTCGTCGCCCAGCACTCTTGACCGTGAGAGCCCACGTGGTCTCGCCCTCTGCTTCTCCTCTGTGTCATGCTCAATCTTGCTCGTCTCATCACCCGCACCGACGGCAGCCGCTCGTGACTTGACAAACTCGTGGGCGTTATTTGGTGAAGGAGAAACAAGAGAGGTCATCAAGCGCTCGAAATCTGCCACCAGGGACTCTGAGATCTACTTCAAACAACCGCCCGCGCAGTCAGACACCATCGGCTTGAGGAAACAAGAACCCGCGATCTATCTAGGTAGCTGTCCAACCCTCGTCCCCCTCGAGGCGGCAACATGTACCAAGTACCACAGCTTGCACAGGGACCTGTATGCTGTTGCACCGCTTCAATGAGAATCCATTAGAACATAAAGAAATCGAACATTGACCACCCTGCTGGCAAAGCTCTGACTGCCTCTGAAACTGCGTCGAGTCATCTCCCAATTGCACCAGCCTACGCTTCAGCTTATCTACAGTGGTCATGGTCTCTCTATCGCTAACTTGAACCGGGAACATACGTTGTGATCGCAATGCGTCCAATGACGCAGCCTGCGTCTGAGCGCAAAAAATCTCAGCAGAAGACCCCTCGTTCGAAGTCTCAGGCGTATAGAGTTCCAAAGGCCAAGGTTGTTGATCTCCGGACGCCAAATCCAGGACCAGAGTTGCCCGTTCTCGAGAATGTTGGCCTCCCCCGCCTCTCACCCGATCCAGAGGATCCTGACCCCCCAAAAGCGTTTCAAGAGTTCGTAGAGTTTCGGAAAACGCGCGGGCACAAACGGCAGGAAACAAAAGCCAGAAAAGACCATGTCAGTCCGGCGCTTGTAGAGAAGGATGCTGGTTCACTCCCTCCGCAGCAGCCACTCGCCTCGCATCCCCAGAAACTGCTCCCGTACACCAACAGACAAGGTGCCAATCCCACGGCTCAGCAGCCTATCAAACAACAGAACCACTACCGACAGTCCTTAAAACAGTTGGACGGTAATCTCGACCAAGGTTACGATGACGACCCTATATCCAGGCCAGCTCCGCCACCCGTATCCGCGAAGCACGCCGTTAGTGATGCACTTCTCTCTCAAGCCCCCAATAACCTGATCTTGAATGATGCCCTGAGCTATTTGGATGAGGTGAAAACGCAGTTCAGGAATCAGCCCGATGTGTATAATCAGTTTCTTGATATTATGAAGGACTTCAAGAGCGAAGTTATCAATACCCCTACCGTAATTACACGGATTTCAGAGCTCTTTGATGGTCACCCGGCTCTTATCTATGCCTTCAATACCTTTCTTCCTCCCGGGTACAGCATTGAATGTGTTACGAAGGAGAATTCCTATACCATCAGAGTCACAATGCCTCATGGCGCCATATTTATGGCCCCAGGTCGCTTCAATTCCCCAAACCCAGATCCACAAAACGTCTCGCAGTTAGAGAACACCGCCAGCACCGCTACCGTTAGCCCAGCACGGCCTGTTGACGCCTTTCCATCCCCACCAAACCAAAGCGGCCAAGGAGGATCGCTTGTGAAGGATGCTGAAGGAAAGCGTGGCGGTCCGGTTGAGTTCCGCCAAGCCGTGTCCTATGTCAACAGGATCAAGGTAAGTTGGTTCAATGGAACAACCCGTTGGATTGTGCACTACTGGGAATCTCTGCTTTCACGGGTGTGCTGGCTCGCACCGCTTTCCAAGATGCACGGCTAATCAAATCCATCAATGCGAAATGAACGCTGACAGAGGTGCATAGCTTCGCTTCGCGCAACAGCCCGAGATCTATAAACAATTCCTGCATATTCTTCAAACACACCAGCGCGAGAAAAAGCCAATCCCAGATGTGCATTCCCAAATCAAGCAGCTGTTCCTATCTGCGCCCGATCTGGCCGAAGATTTCAAATTGTTTTTACCCAATACGACAGCTTGCCCAGAAGCCCTGGCTGCCACTGCAATCCAGAAAACCGAAGTCGTAAACGATCCTGCCGAAAAGGAGCCACTCCATAATCCTCTTCCGCCGCCGCCACAACAAATGCCTCCACCTATGGCCAAGCCGAAGCCGGCGAACGTAGCCCTGACTGACCCGCTGACCACAAGCAAGGGCGACGAGCAGGCCAAAGCGCCCGGTTCTACCGCCGCCCGCGATACTCTCGCACAGAGTGATCCAGACTGGGCAGATTGGGATCGATTTGAAGACTTGTTTGTGGACGATCAACACTGTTCCTCTTCAAACGGTGACGCCTCTGTCGCACTTGAGTCGTGGCACTCCACTCTCTTTGGTGGGCAAACAGGACTCCAAAAAAGGGGGCAAAAGTTTTTTGCTTGCCCTTATTACAAGCACGATCCTGTTCGATATTCCCAATGGAACGTCAAGGAGACTGGTTATCGTCATTGCGACGGCGCCTTGTATCGAGATATCTCGCGTGTGAAACAGCATCTCATGCTAATCCACACCCAGCCAGACATCTTTTGTCGGCGTTGCTTCGCTGTCTTTGACTCCAACGAATTGCTGGAAAAACATTCTATGCGCCATTGCGATGTGAGGCCATGTCCTTGGCCGGAAAGACTGAACGAAACGCAGCTCGAACGGATTATGGCCAAGAGACCAGGCAATGACCCCGAAAAAGTATGGTTTGAAATATTCTCCATCATATCTCAGGGCAACCCTCTCCCCGAAAGCCCGCATGTTAGTGGACCACTAGATCAACCGTCCAGGGATGACGATTCTGAACTTTGCCTGCGCACAGACTCTGGATACTATTCAAGCAAACCGAACGTGGCAAAGCCCGTTCACCTTGATCAGAAATCAGACAGCGCAGCGCAGCAATCCAAAATGCACCTGCCTGACTTGGACAGCAAAACGATCTACTCTCGGGGCGTCAGTGTCGAAACGTCCAGGAGAGACTCTTTCATCGGAACTTTCGCAGAGCTCGTTTCCAAGGACTTGGGCGCTGAGAACCTCGGTCCAGAATTGATGAGCACCTTGTCTGGGGGTTTGTCCGATGTGATAGCTGACTTCGCCCTCAGGTTAGGTCAGGAAGTTTCCACACTCGAGGCTCGAAAGGCCATGGCCTTCATTCACCGATACCGAAGCCAGGTCGTTGGATCGCTCGAGGCGCTTATTGCCGGGCAAACGGACGACGAAGATGAGATCGATGACAAGGCCTCCGAAGACAAGATGCCAATGGAGGAGGTTGTCCAAAAGTGGTTTGATCATCAATCGAATTTCCCGTCTGCTGGGCCAGTCAACCCTCAAGAACCGGAGCTTTCAGGTTTCGAACCAGAAGATGACGAACTTCCAGCCGAAGATATCTCATTGGATGACGCACCAAACGAGCTTGAGGTATATTCGAAGTTAGTTACTGGTGGTTCGTCATACAAATGGCTGATCGCGAAGCTTCACAACAAGCTCATGCTCAATTTCGATCAAAGCAATGTTTACCAGGCTATCAGGTCGCAAATCCTCGACAATATCCCCAGAGCGACTATTGTTCAAAGCGGAGTGTCTGTTGCGCAGGTCGAAGCAACATTCCAAATTCACTGGCCTCTTCATGAGTTTCTCGAAGACCAACTACATCCTTCCTACTCCCCAGAAGGACTTGGCAGGCTTGTGACTCTGACAGGTATGGCTAACGATATTCAAGCCCTTCCTTGCAGCGCATATTTGCAACAAACCTGGCCTACAACAGGAATGTACACGATGGAACTTCTCGAAACAACGCTTGAGATCGAAGACGGCTCTGTGGCGACTTGTCTTCGACCAGATGGCACACGTTTGACAGCGTCGTGTCAAAACTCAACTTACAATATCCGCGTGCTTGGGACCAGAGACGTGGTCGCTGAAGTTGGGGAGCAGCTATCCTGGATGAGCGCAGCACTAAGGATGCCGAAATCGAGTCAAGGTTTCACTTACTGTACACCGTCACTTCGTTGTGTTCAGCAAAGTTCAAATGTAGCAATTCGCACTAAAAGACCGAGACTCATTTCAGAAGTGACCAGCAACTTCATGGATTCTCAAATCTTGTTCCATACTAAACATTCCAAATCTCAACCAAACCAAGTCACATCAAATCAATTAACGGATGGACCCTTACCCACAGGCTCATATACCTTTGAGCTTCACTTTGACTTCCAACAGATGGAAGCTGATTGGGGACCAGGAACCTGCTGGCGCCAGATGTTCGGAAATGCTGTCATCGTGAGAGGGTATCCAATCTTGCAACGGCCGCGGCAAAATTTGGGCCTGGAATTGCCCCTTAACGTGATGGCCGGGCTCGTTGGAGTGAAATATGTGAACGAATTCTGCGACGACATTTTCATCAAAGGCTTCTCGGCTATGCTGGTTCCCACCGACAAAGTAGGCAATATTGTTGTGTGGCACCTTTATTCCAATCAAGCTGGCGGTCACATTGCGTACACCGACATTCAACAAAAGCCATACCATCTCCAATTGCACGATCTAGAGGGAGCAAGGCACATTGTTGGGTGGTGCACCAGGATCCATAACCTCGTAGGAACGACTGAAGCAAATGCCCACATTGATGCATCCGGTCTACGGGAAACGCAGCCCGGCTGCGTCCTCGACAAATCGTGTCTGAAATTCGGGAAAGCCATTACACAAGAGCCGTCATTCAGCCTCCTCAGACGCCACAAGTCTTTACACGTAGCCTCTGGATTGTATTTCAGCAAGCTCGACTATCTAGCACAGCATTTCGCCCTTCTTTGGGACGCTACTGAAGATCGTGGTTGGCTGACGAATAGCCTAGGAGCATATCTCCATCTCATTAAGGCTTCAATCCGGGCGTATGATGGGCAATTGGGTGAACGGCTCTGCTCACATTGGCAACGACTTCAGAGTATTGCGCGTAGTATCTGGGCGAGCAGATCACTCGTCTCGTACGACACCTTAGGCGATCCAACTCCGCCCCACTTCGCTGCACAATTGCCCATCGACTCTGATGATGAGGACACTATAGAGGAGGTTGCTCATCAGATCTTCTCAAAATACACTGACCAGCTTTACGACGCTATGGATAAGATGATCACCTTTCAAGAGAAGGTAGAACATGAGGACAGGCGGAAGGCAGGGCGGTCTTTGCGGATCTTGGAAGGCTGGGACTACTCAGATCTCACAAATCAACATGGACCAAAACGCCCTCGAATGACAATTCTCCCGACTATTGCCTTCACATGGGCGAAGTGGCTAAGGAGTCTGAATGCCGTCACTCTGTTTGGTCAAGGATTTGGAGACTTGTTTTCGCCGGGTTCAACCAGCGCTACATCCGGAAATACTTCGCAAGTGTCGCAGGCGGGGAAGGCGACATCTTGCTGCCCCAACCTGATGGCCGGAAAGTTCTACATTGCTGCGACGATTCGTGATTTAAGAAGTATTATTCGGGAGAGGCACAGACACTGTTCAAGCCATGTTCTGCTCAACAATACCGCGGTGTTATCAAATCCTCAAGCAGTCTTTGCAAGTTGCGCATCTCACGAAATAGCGACAGTGACGACAACACCTAGACTAGTCGACATTATACAGACGCCATGGCCTGTTAAGCACAGAGGAATGCTCTCGACGAGACGTCAAGCGCATACAACACTTCAGCCTGAGGTGGTGAAAGTACAGTTGAATAAGTTTGCAAATGGAGCTATAGTATTTGGCCATGATTCGCAGATTGGATGGCATATCGATGATACAGGTAATCCTGTCCAGGGTGAACCGCCTGATCCGTCCAGCGAAGTAGACGATCCCTTTGACGACAGCGCACTCGGTTCGAGTCTCAGCGCCACGGCCAGCAGGGAATACGGCCCCACTACAGCACATTGGGCGTCAGAGAACAATCAAGCTCAGCTCGAGGCCTCCCTGGCCCATCGCGACAGAGGTCAAGAATATGGCAACAGCACGGTGACTGGAGGCCAACCAGTATTTGGCAATGTCTACTACTTCAATCATCGTAACACTGTCGAAACAGCGCACGATGGGTTTTGGGATTCCAGCAGACCACCAACCAAGCCTTATGCGACGCCGTTCGCATTCCCCAAACCACAAACGATTAGTACTCAGCACGGGAAGCGTCCACGATCGGACATGGCTGACGCATCGAGCGCGTCTTCCAACGCAAGCTCTTTCCTGGAGGGTATAGCAATCGGTCCTTCTAAACGACGGAAGATTATGCCTCCGTAGAATGCAGTGAGGGATGCGTCGTCCCTCCTGAAGAATAAGCTTATGAACTGGACTCGATGTTTTGCGATGTAACAATCACACACAATTGCCAGTGGATGATCTCTAGACCCAACGGGGATGCGAGGAGGTAGTAAAACATGTAACATGGTAGATTTTTGGCCAGTTTTTGTTTTCTGTCTCTTCTTTAGAACATCTCATAGAACAGCGGATCTTGACAGACATCATAGACGTTCTTACTGCCTCCGTCTGGATCCCGAACATGCAGGACCCACTCATCAAGGTCGCACACCCCCACAAACTCGATAAAGCGATACGCCAGGCGCCAGTGAAGGAGGACCTTGAACCCGCGGGTAAGTGACGTTATCGTTGTAGCCTTAGCCGTAGCAGCAGCCGTAGGCGTATGAGTAAGAGCAGGCGTAAGAGTAGGCTTATTGGTAAGCGTATGGGTTGGAGTAGGGGTAGTCGGCCAAGGCAACTTCTGCAAGTCAAAGACGGCACGGACCATGCCGTCGGGAAACCGCTGCTCCAGCGCATCCTTGACCGCGTGCCGCCACTCCCTGTTGCGGATGGCGTACTTCATCGCGCGGTCGAAGTTGGTCTGGTCCATTCCCAAGTGGTCCCAGCTGAGGTCGAACTCGAAACACTGCAGGTTGGGGAAGAGTTGTTGGCCCACGCTGCGGATGAGCTGGCCGTCGTTGCCCGCGTAGTAGATGTGTCGGACGAGGTTGCGCGTGCTTGCCAATGATACTGAATATGATGACGACGTTCTCAATTCGGCGTTGTCATTAACGTTACCGCTACCGTTTCTGGTGCCGTCATCATCGTCATTTCTCTCTGCTTCCACCACCGTCGTTGTTGGAGTAGTAGTAGTTGTTGTAATAGGATTTACAGTGCGGTACGACGGAAATGCCGCGCTCACCTCGGTCAGCGACCAGTTGATTTCGTCGATACTGTGCCGTTCAAAGCGGAATGTGACGAGTTTGTAGAAGGAGACGATGGCTTCGCTGTGTAGTTGGCGGCATGCGAGCAGGATGTTGAGTAAAGGCGAGGCGGGCTGCAGCGAGATGTGCTGGTACTTTGCTTCTATTTTCCCATCCACGTTTCCATCTCCGTCTCCGTCTCCGTCCTCGCTTGGATAGTGGAAGGCGTTGGCGATGACGGTGTGGCCGGTGAAAAGGTGTTGGTAGATTAGCAGGCGGAGTTCCAAGGGGAGGTGGAGCAGTGTCGCGTTCTGCTGCTGCTGTTGCATCGCTGTGTGGGTGTCTGGATTGTAGTCTGTGAAGCCCGTCTGAGCTTATCGACTTTCTACTAGTGGCAACTCGAATGGAGCGCGATCCCCACTGTGGGGCAAGCGGTAACAGACTCGGACGAATCGGGCTTTCTGATTCTGGGGTAACATCCAATGTATTGGAAGGCTGGAGAATTGGAGACCAAAGCCTCACCACCAGATGCAAGAATATAGAAACTGCACAGCTTTCAAGGAGCAGACAATCTACCCTTCTTCCGCGTCCATGGCGTCTCGTCGTCGTTTGACTACGGTCTTCTTGCCCCGGGTATTCCTCAAAACGGCACCCTTCTTTCCTCGGTTCTCATGCAAGTCCTTCATTTCGAGTGTTGCTGTCTTTTGTGCCTCGCTGACGCTGTTCGCAAAGACCATGGCCTCCTCCTTCTCGGCATCGTAATCGTGGTTCTCGATCTTCTTCCCCAGGGCGTGCTCGATTCGCAACCAGAGTTCGGCATCATACTGCGTCACCATGGAGATGGCAATTCCGCTCTTGCCAGCACGAGCAGTGCGTCCAACTCGATGCACATATGTCTTGCTGCTGTCGGGAAGGTCGTAATTGATGACCAGGTCCATAGACGGTATATCTAGACCCCGCGCTGCGACGTCTGTTGCAACCAGTAAATTTCTCGATTTGGTTTTGAACTTGTTTAATGCTTCGAGACGAGAATTCTGCGAGAGCTGACCGTGGATTGGAACTGATGCAAACCCGAGCGCCTTGATCAGGATAGATATTCTCTGCGCCTCATTGACCGTCCTCGTGAATATAATGCCAGTTTGTCCTGCAAACTTGTTGAGAACGTGCACCAGCCATATATCCTTGTGCTTGTGAGGAATCAGGTAGAATGACTGCTTTAACTTCTCGACCGTCTGATATTTGTCTCTTGAAACCGACACCCGTACAGGGTTTGTCAATGAAGCACGTTGTAGAGATTCCACCTTGCTCGACATGGTTGCCGAGAACAAATAAGTCTTCCGGCCTTCTTTAGGGATATTTCTTAATATTTTCTCTAGGATTGGTCCAAAGTCCAAGTCAAGCAGTCTGTCGGCCTCGTCCATGACCAGATACTTCAGCTGCCGCAGCGAAAAGCCTTTGGTATTCTCCAGGTGGTCCAGTAAGCGCCCCGGTGTGGCGACCACTATATGAGGCTTCTTGCCCAGCGCAATTGATTGAGGCATCATATCCATGCCTCCAACCAGGACTGCTCGGCGCACCCCGATGGAGGCTCCCAAGGCTGAAATATTCTCACCAATCTGGTAAGCCAGTTCTCGAGTCGGGGCGAGGATTAACGAATGTAGGACTTGTTGCTTCTCCATGAGAGCTGCCAACTGTAAGTGAATGGTCACCATTGGAAGCATCAGAGCGGCGAACCTTGAAGGATTGGCAGCACAAAAGCGGCCGTCTTGCCGCTGCCCGTTTCTGCAAGACCAATGATATCTCTGCCTTGTAATGCAAGTGGTATGGCTTGCGCTTGGATCGGCGTGGGTTTCTTGTAATTCAGCTGCTCGCAGGTCTCGCAAAGCTGTTCTATCAATCCAAGATCTCGGAACGTTTTTGCCTCGACTTCATCTTCAACTGCTGTGGCACTTGCGCCGTTCGTTTTCTGTGGCTGTTGGAGATCGTCTTGCTCTGAATGCTCAGATTCTTCTAAAACTAAGCTGTCGTGGCTCAGCTTGCGCTTCTTGTACGGAGGCATGGCGGCGTTGGCACAATTGCGCTCCTGAGATCACACTTATGGCGTGGTCGGGAATGGTTCAATCCAAAAAAAAAAGTTGTTCATGACCTTATGGCAGCACGAGTCATGCTTATCGTCGATAAGGATTCGCTGAATCGGTGCATCTGCTAATGGGTCTCGATCAGGCATCTTTCCCGACTCCAACCCTTGCCGGATCGCATTTAGCTCGCTAGCTGATAAATAATCAGAAGCGCAAGCCATGGGCAGGTGGCAGGCCTAGGCAGGCCGAAGCAGGCTCACACATACCAAGACGGGGCTAGATTTCCATACCCTAATAGCGGACGTGGGCAAGAGCAGGTGAATGTCATCCTTCATGGTCCAAACCTAGGGCAAAGCCAAGTAGGGGTGTGGCATACCTTCTCCTTTAGCAAAGGAGAGAACTTCACCAATGAGTATACGATGCACAGCGTCAAACCCGACGTTAAAGTTGCAGTAAGACGCATTCAAAGTCAGCTTGAGACGAGATATGCACAATATGTTCCCAAATGCATTGAGATCGTGATATCTCGTGGATCACTGTCGAAGAGGCATCCAATCTCCCGATGCAAGCAAGGAGCACTGACACATTTATGCAACACAATGGAAATGCAGCGCAGCATTGACCATCCCACGATGGCGCGTTAATTTGGTGTGATGATTGCTGAATTCCGAGTCTTCTTTGCGCCTGGTCGCGTTGACTCTGAAAGGCCCGGTGGCGCGATTCAAGTGAGCGCCGATCCGACGTAACCCTGCAAAATGTCTTGCTCGAGCAAAAGACCTCACGAGAGTGAACGATATGGAGGATCTGAAACACGCGTTCGAGACTATTCAGCACGATGAAGCACAAAAGGACAACCTCTTCGAGGCAAGCCACTACGGTCTTTCAACTTTCCGTGCTAATCCGATCAGTCACTCCTGCAAAAGTTGATGGCTTTACAGCTGGAGAACGCAATGCTCAGACATGATCTAGAGAACGCAAGCATGTTTTGTGATGTCTCCCTTGAAGATCTCAACTATGGTGCGGCGGCAATCTCCGACCTTCAAGCCGACATCATCAACCTCCTGAGCAACATGGTACCTGACTCGCGCAGAAGATCACAGCACGAAGAGGAAATTCTGCACAACAGCATGCCCTTTGTGGTGGTGCTGATTGATGGAAGCCAGACAATGGTGAGGAGAATTCTCTTTTGAAAGATGCCAATATTAATGAGATTTTTAGCTAAAAGATGAACACGTTCAAAGAGGACGCGACGGTGGTGTCGAAGCTGCGACAAGATTTCACGAACATCTGATGCGGTACTTACGAGAGAAGAAGGTATTTCAAAACGAGTGGAGGTTGATCATAAAATTCTACGCGAGCATGAGCCAACTGGGGACGTCGTATCTTAAGACGAACGTTATCGACGATCTCAGCGTTTGGCGAGACTTTATCGACGGATTCAATCGAGCCTTTTCACTGTGCTACTTTGTCGATGCTGCAGAAGATCAGTTTCGCGTTGACTGCAAGATCAAGGGTCAACTCCAGCTATTTTTCGACCAGCGAAACTGTCGGCATACTATCTTGGTCGGGTCTCCGGAACGCAGCTACACCGGATTCCTTCGACAATATACCAAGCCTGACGATATTTGTGGCAAAGTCACGCTGATCGAGGCGATCCCCTTTCCTGGCGAGTTCCATGAGCTGGCAGGCAGGTTCTTGCCGAAGAAGAAGGACTCACTGTTTCAAAGGAAGGACGACGACGACGACGTGTTTATCATGTCTGGCAATGCGAACGAATGTAATCAGCTAGGGTTGGCCAAATGGGGTCCGCCTCCTTATCCTCCACCACCTCCTCCCCTCGGATCGAAGGCCAGACCGCTACCAGTCCGGGCCAGAGCATCTCCCAAAAAGAAAACTCCTCCCATAGTGCAACAATCGTGGTCCTCGCCAAAAAGGCGACATCATCCGCAATCACCCATTCGCATCACTCGCTCTCAGCCCTGTTCTCCAACAAAACGCCCTCCGGCAGCACGGCCAGCCCCTCCTTGGCAAGGCCACCTGGCCAAGCGAAAGCTTTGGGCAGCAGCACAACCGAGCGTAGTTCAAACAAGATTGCCTCGGTACAAGAATGTGTTTTTTGACTCACACGGGCAACGAATAGATTCCTGTTCCTACGCCAATATGTACACACAGAGATACTTGCAGTGCTAAGTGGCAGAGCTGGCGTGAGCTGGGTGATGGAGTGAAATTCCTAGATCTCAATTTGACGGGATCTAGAGCGTCCGATCCTGCACAATAAGCCAATCGAAGATTTGACGTGTTGACGTGTTGACGTAGTCTCCACTTCACGCGAACCCCAGCCTCACGTGGGCTTCACGAACACGTTCACAATTCTTGGTCAACACGAAGCCTGTGACATTACAAACTATTCTCAAGGCCGACTTTAGATGCAGCTGTCGACATGCCAAGCAACGGGAGGTTCTCAAGGCCGCCAAGACTTTCGCGAGCCTTGCATCGTCGATGTTGGACCGCTCTCGTCGCTGCTGTGCTTTTTTGGATTCTATTTCAACTATGGCGGATGCTTCACAGGCACGATGCTGTCTCAATTGACAACCATGACCAGCAGCCGCAGTATTTCAAAGACGTGTTGGTACATACCCCAAAGGCACAGTCACGACTGCTAGGCGCGGTCTCGCACCATGATGCTCGATTCGTACCTGTAGACGGGACCGACTCGATAAGCCCCAAAATTATCAGAGAGTCGCTGCAGCCCTTGTTGTCCAGCTATTTCCATTTCATGAACCAGACAGGCTTCCTGGAGACTTGGATCGCGCATGGCACGCTGCTGGGTCACTATTACAACCAGCATATCCTCCCTTGGGACACCGACATCGATGTTCAGGTTTCCGAGGACGTCATGACACAACTCGTGCAGGGCGGGTTCAACATGACGCAACATGAAATAGCCAACATGTCTTTTGGTATAGGCAACGAGTCAACTGCACGCGGAGGTGGTCCACGATATCTCTTAGACATCAATCCTTTCTGGACCAACACGTCGCCGTCGGATGTGGCCAACAAGATCGATGCGAGATGGATTGACATGTCGACCGGAAAGTTCGTTGATATAACTGTTGTGCACGAAGCGCCTGGTGGGGATCTGGTTTGCAAGGATGGGCATAGATACAAAGTAGGGACTGAAATTTTGGTCTTCTTTATGACGACCCAACCGCTGATGTCCAAGACAGAGAGACTTGATATACCCTCTTTCGAGGTCGAGCATTGACGGTGTTGCAGTCATGGCCCCGGCAGACGCTGTGGCGATTCTACGGCAAGAATACGGCAGACGGGCCCTCTCAAATGATTACTTTCATTGGTGAGCAGAGATCGCTTATCTCTTTCGCAAATGTCACTGACGGCAGAGCTATGCAGGCACCATTTCGACCGCAAACAGGGACGCTGGCTGCCGGACAAGTGACTTAGAACTCGATCCATACATGCCACACCATCCACCTGAAGCCCTCGTCAGGGCCGGCAGGGGTGGTAGTATCCTTAGGCAGCTCAGCTAAGACAGGCTCCCTGGCATGTTTCCGCAATTCCGCCTCGACTTCAAGCTTCTTGACTTTGCCTCTGAATTCGTCTTGCTCACAAACTTTCACCCACAGCGATTTCCAGGTGTCCTCGTTATGCCAGTACCTCTTCCCATCATTTCGCTGGATGGACGCTTCTGGGTCGATGTTGCCCACCTGGCAACCGAGAATCAGAATCCTACTCCCTGGCTGCTTACGCAGCAGCCTCAGACAACGTTTTGCCATCGGCGCCTGCTGAGCTTCAGGAAACAGATGGAAAACTGCTGTCACATGCAATACATCAATCGTGTCATCGAGTGCATTTAATCTGTTCTCAGCAGACTCATCAAACACGTCGGCTGGGCAAAGAAAGCGATCCCTGGGCAGCTTCTCCTCGTCCCGAAACAGTTGATATCCAGCATCGATAAATTCGGGGGAAATATCACTTCCGTACAGCCTGGATGGGTCGACACCGTCATAGGCCAGCTTACGCAGTGCTTGGCCAAGACAGGTGCCAAGGTCGAGAAAGAGTGGCTCTGGCGAAGCGGCGGCGTTGTCTCTGAGGCGTGGCAGCACTGAGCTCGTGTAGAGCGGGTGCCCGGAAAGATCGGGCTCGAGGAAGCGAAAGCGGCCCAGGCAAGGGTACGGGCGGACTTTGTAGGCGCGGTTCCGCACGTTGAGGATATGTTCTTTGTGCTGGTGTCTGGGAATGCCGGAGTAGTTCTCAAGGATCTCTGCCATTCCTTCTGGCACAGCAGCGAAGTTCTCTCTGTAGAAGTCTTTGAAAGTCCTGGTCGGCTTGGTGCCTTCTGCCATTATTCTGGAAAATGCGCACCAAGAATGACTTTTGTGTTGGAGATCCTGGCTAGAGCAGTCGGGAGGAGTAGCAGGACCGGCTGAGAGTGTTAGACAGAGCGCTGAGCAGCAGCAATCGTAAAGTATCTACAGCTTGAGCAGCAGTCGACTTTTGGCAACGCGCAACACTGTCCGCGATCCCGACGAGCCTGGGCGTTCATCTAATATAGATAACTTGGTCGAGTGGAAGGCGACGCTCAGTGGGGTCATACCTCATAACTCAGGCATCTCCAGGATTTCCTAAAGCACTTTAGCATTCACTTATGCTTAATACAAATCTAGCTTCTTTGGGCTGGCAAAGCTATAAATGCCGGGACATAAATGGTATTATTACTAGTCGAAATAGAATGATTGATTTCTCAGTAAGTAGCTACGGCAAAGGTAACAAAGTATGACTAGTCATTCACCACCGAGGCAATAGGCATTCCTTTGACGATTGACCAAGGTTGACGGTCGGTAAAAAGCCGGGGAAAATTCCCACTTGAGCCGAGGTCCGGAAGGGAATTCTCCACGAAAAGCTTTCCCCAGTTTTCCACGCATCCCGAGCACGACCTACCTACTATAGGTTGGTTGGACAGTTGTTCGAAGTCTCTCACTCACATTTTTTCCTCTCACACAGCTATTTCTTTCTTCTCTTCTCATCTCCTCCGTTCTACACACTGAAACTCCAGACACACACAACACACATCATGGCACCCAGCGACCGCGTCAGCCAGATCTCATCACACCTCAACTTCCCGCAGGGGATGCTGGCGGGGCAGACGGCGATCATCACGGGATCGGGGCAGGGCATCGGCGCCGAGTGTGCGCGGCTGTTCGCGAACGAAGGCGCCAATGTCGTGGTATGCGATGTGGACTCGGCGCGGAGCGACGCCGTCGCGGAGGCCATCAACAAGGAAACCGGCGACAAGAAGCGCGCCATCAGCGTGCCCGGCGACGTCATGGACAAGAGCTATTTCGACGTGCTGGTGAAGAAGGCGGCGGAGTTTGGAGGTGGTAAGATCCACTATATCGTGAATAATGCGGGCTATACCTGGGACGGCGTGATTCACAAGATGAGTGATAAGCAGTGGTACGTATTGAATCTCTCCTACTGCTGCTGCTTCTTGAAGTTGTGGTTTTCATCCCGAATCGCATTTGGTAGCTGATTTGGGGTTTTTTCTTTTCTCAAGGGATACGATCCTCGCCGTCCACGGGACAGCGCCGTTCCGACTCGTGCGCACCGCAGCGCCGTACTTCCGCGTCAAGGACGGCGAACCCCGCTGCATCGTCAACATCTCCAGCACGTCGGGCACGCACGGCAACGCCGGCCAGGCGAACTACAGCATGGGCAAGGCGGGGGTGGTCGGACTGACCAAGACGATCGCGAAGGAGTGGGGCCCGGCGTTTGGCGTGCGCGCAAACACCGTCGCGTTCGGTCACATCAACACCCGCCTGACCCAGGCCAAGGAGGAGGGCGCTTTCATCGTGACCCCCGACGGCGAGCGCGTCGCGCTGGGCATTCCCGGAGGGCAGCTCAGCGATAGAAAGGGCCCTGCCGATGCCGCCGCCCAGTATAAGGATATTCCGCTGGGACGACCGGGTAAGTCTCTCACACGCACACACACTCTCTCTCATATTTCTCTGTTTCTCTTCCCCCGGATCATATATGTGCATATATGACATGCATGAATGTATATGGATTTTGTGCAATCATTCCCTTCCCCAGGCACCAGACAATAGAGGAGCATGTACAGCTGACAAAAATAAACCTGCACAGGCACCGCCACCGAAGCCGCCAAAGCCGTGCTGGCCGTCTGCAGCCCGCTGTTCAGCTACGTCTCGGGCCAGACGCTCGAAGTCACGGGAGGCCGGGGTATGTAGATGATTTGATACGAAACTAAAGGAAGTAATAAAATATATACACAGCTTCTCTGGCTTGGTCAATTGGCTCTCTATCTCTCTACACCTCTCTCCATATATCTATCGATCTGGCTCTTTTTAGTTTTTGTATGTGTGCTCTATTTGGCTCTAGTTTCGAGCGCTCGGTAGCTATGCAATGGAGCCGCGAGATGATGATCGATGAATGAATGAAACGAATGCGCCTGCCGAGTATGTATTGGATTCTGTACGTAGATTACCTTGATCTATACATCGCCTTTTACTTTGACGTTATTAGTACTATCAACACCGCCACCAAATATATATGCACACATCGATCCACCTAGAGTACAATCCCTGGCTGCCCAAATCAATGACTCCAGAGTGTTGGGCGCCAGGGTCGCCACAACTGACTGGTGTCTTTGTTTCGCAACATCCTCCTGGCCTGGCCTGAGCTGTCCCTCCGTGGCGGACGAAAGGCGAGATCAGCTTGAGTGATTGGTCGTTGAATCTCCTGGCGAAGCACATGCTTTGCATTAGACCCGAGGAGCTTGAATTGATAGACCGACCATCGAATGAGATCCTCTTCCTGCCCTATATCTCGACCTTGTCTTTTCTTCATCTTTCTGGCCGCGGTAGCTGCTCGAACGATGATCCGCAGGGTGAACATGTTAGGCTGCACAATAGGAATAGGCCCGAGGAGAGCTTCAAATTGTGCTTCAGAGTATTTCGGCTGTTTGGTCGTCCCCGTCATGCTTTCCAGATGATTTCGGCTCTGGTCGCCTTGGGTTTCATCAGCGTCAGCGTCAGTTGGAGACGGGAAAAAAGGGTCTGCAAAATCTGCTGGTACTGTCATTTCCGATTCACTGTAAAGGTCTTGGATAGCTTCGTCAGCAACCCCCTGAGATTCTAACCTCAGATCCTGCGCAGGTCCATCTTCGCTGGCGCGGGTATCCGATGAACCGCCCGCGACGTCACCGTCCTCTTCATATCCAGGACTCTCAACATCTGTTGAACTGGTGTCATCACGAGCTTCCGCTTCTAGGCAGAAAAGATCCCACGCCATGCGGGCTTTTCTCGGTCCGTATCGGGACGTAAAAGCGGAAAAAAGGACATTGAACGGCTTGACGGGTAGAGAAGGCCGATTGCCACCAACGAATCTGTGAACATGGCGTTCGGCAAGCTGCTGCAAGGCACTCCCTTGGCAATGGGCAAAGAAGCGCAGCAGATGCGACACTTGTTGTCTGAACTCTGACCTCTGCGACACGGTAAAGTCACTCCGAACGCAATCGTACGAACCATGCAAAACATGTGACGTAAGTTCTATTGCTCCGTGCAAGGCGGAAGATTGAACGGTGGATGTGGAAGAGGCGTGCTCGAGACGTAGGACCGAAGCCGCAAGCGTCGCTAGGTTGACCAGCCCGTAGCCTCCGGCTTGAGCCTTTTTCAAAGTGGAGAGCCAAAGTCTAGCCGCGCCAAAATCGGACATACACACGCTGGCGTCGACGAATGCTCGCAAGACACGCACAGTGGGCTTCCTGGGGTTTTCATGGGTAACCAAAGCTTGGATTCTGGCAAGCAAGCGAGGATCTTGACGAGCCAAGGCGAAGCGGCAGAGAGTTGGAGCCAGACAAGCACTGCGATAAAGAGATTCTGGAATCAACGCCCCATTGAGGTCGTCCGCATAGAGCAACCATTCACCAAGGCCGATCATGTCGGCCTCTGTGGCTGCGTCAAGAAAGGCAGCGAGTTTGTAGAGGGGCAGCTGACCATGAGAGTCAGCATATTCCAACCGAAATCGGCTCGGGCGAGTGGAGAAAAACTGGTCTCGAGTGGGGGCTCGAGGCTGCAGGAACTCTTCGATCGATCTAACCATGTTGCGATCAACGAGCTCCTGGATGTCGTTGAATAGAGCCAGGGCGTCGTGGATGGCACCCTGCCGCAAAAGAGCATGTAGAGCTTGATGCTGAATGGCGCTTTGGAAGACGGTATGGTCAAGGATCGAATCTAGGTTGAGATCTTGACTCGACCGATTCATGTCTACGATCTTCTCGGATTTGCGCATGACAGAGACTCGAGAAGACCAATTCCGCAAGAGGAGTGGGGCTTCGGCGTGGTTGAAAGCGCCCATGTGCACCAGTCTGGACTCCAAATAGTCAAAATAGGTTGAGGGAAGATCATGTGGCTCGAGGAAGGACAACATGGACTGGATGTACTGCAGGGATCGCCTTAACGTTTCAGGGCGAGGGTGGCCTCGCTCGTTGCTTTCAATACTACTCAACAGTCTCTCAACGAGGGCAAGAACAACCTCGACGCTGACGGTGCGCTCGGGAACATCAACGAAAGGCTTCTCACGGCTGTAACCCTCGACGAGGCCGACTGAGCCACCGTGACGAAGCTTCACTCGGTCCCAGTCGATGAGGACAGCCGTGTTTGTGTTGGATTGAGATGGACACCATCTGATGGCAAACCAGGGATTGACTGACTGACCACGAAGTGCATTGATGGTCAAGAGAGCGGCATGGGTATAGCCTCCATCTACGCAACACCAGAGGATCAATTCTAGCCAAATTTCAGGAGGCAAGGGTCGAACCTTGAGACGAAAACGACCACCTGGTACCGATTGACTAATCTCTTTCAACGATACGCCAAGGCTCGTGGCTTGAGCAATTGCATCGTCTTGCTGTTCTCGCCAGGCAGCGTCGGATAGAGCGGTCAAGATCCTGGATGAGACCAAGTGTAAGATGGGCGGACGCTGGGAGTAGGAGGAGTGATTTAGAGACTTGTATGAGTACAAGTCATCCGGCATCAGGTCCAGGTTGTGGAGAGTGCCTAGAACTAGCATAACTGCTGACATGTACGACTGGCGTAGTTCGGGGGTTGAGGAATTCGCAGCGCTCAAGGTGAGGCGAGCGAGAATGGACCAGACGATGTTCATGGTGAAGGAATCGTGGGTGGGTGATCGCACGGGAGGCGAGCGAGCGGCGGTGGCAGCAGTATAGGTCAAGCTGTCCAGATGTGGATCTTGCGAAGTATAATGCAGGTCTTCAAACAGGGAAGGAGGCCAATGTAGATTTGAAGGGGGCTTCTCCGGCGACCTCGGCGAGCGGGTGGCAACATCTGCTTTGGCCAGTGCGTTCAGGAGCCAGACAGTGGTCTTCTCGCGGCCATTCTCCACCATCCACAGCCACAGGTCAAGATGGGCTAAACTCTCAGCCTGTCTTATCACTGTAAAGACATCTCTGGAGATGAGCTCGGCCTGTGGCTCTCTGGTCGGATGCAGTCTCAGCCGATAGGGGAGATATTTGTCCAGTAATGCTACCCATGATAGAGGGTTGTTTCGATCTCCCGCTGGCCGTGCTACCGGGCTAGCAGAAGGGGTCGCAACAGCAGGATCGGCAGCATCAGCGGTGAGTGCGGCATGGTGAGTTCCGGTGCTGTACGTCGCTGCGCCATTTCCGAGTTTGAAGGTGGAAAAACGCTGCTGTATGAGGCAGACGCTCGAGAAGCTGGCCTGGCGGCTGTCAAGGCAGGAGAGAGATGGTCGAGGTCGATGTCGAAGCGAATGGCGGAGAAGTGGTGTCTCATGCGATGCTAGTGGCAATGTCGCATACCATCGGCAGGCCTTTCGCATGTCACGGAGGGTGTGTGATGGAGTACATCGAGTTCGAGATGGCAGAGTGAAGGTGGACGGTGAAAGGGAAAGGGAAAGAGCAGTGGTGGTGACGAGACGGCCACTCAGGCAGGAACGATGGAACTACGAAGAACGAAGCAGGAGGTATCTGCTGTGATGATTATTTTCCACACGGCAAGCACGATGCACAGTTGCAGACATCATGTTCCTGCTGAATGGAGTGCAGGCTAGGGAAGCGAAAAGAGGCTAAAGACGCAGCTCGATGTCAGTGCAGCTGATCGGCACCGCGCATATGCCGACACGCATAAACATCAACACCACCACCCTACATGCCCTCTCCTACTGTATTCTGCAGCGCAATCTGAACCACTCGTCCCTGACGGTGAGCAGATTGCCCATCTATCGATTTCGCTTATGCGACAAAGATGCTCGGCCGTCATGCGACCTGCAGTGTGAAACAGAAGCATCATCATGATCATGGCAACACGCGCTCGCGATGCCGATCAGGCCTCGAGGAATACCAATAGGGAAACCAATCCTCATTTCCCATCCAGCAGACAGCCTCGGACCTTCATTCCCTCGCTGGTGAAGTCGCCCGACAGACAGCCGGACTTCTTCACCGACAGCGTCCTGGCCGACGACGCGTCCCACACATCACTCATCCCTTCACCTCTGCCCTCGTCTGGCAGACCTTTGTCCAGACCACGCCGGAACATTCGCTATCATCAGAAGCCCCGACATCGATCCACTCAATCTGAGCTGCCTGCGACTGCGACTGCGACCGCGACCACGCCGGAGGACGAGAACAAGGCCTATCGCAAGTCGCTGGCAACAGGCACCAGCCCGATTCGAAGCACCGGCCTTTCCACTCCGCCTCACTCGCGCGAAGGCTCCTTCATTGGTAGTCCCATTGACGTTGTGTCGAGTCCTGATCCGGCTCTGACCGAGACCTACACGCGAATCGACCAAGAGGAGGATCTGGCTGCCACCGAGGGAGAAATATCCGAGCCAGAAAGTGAGCCGTCGCAGAAAGAGAATCGACCTGTCCCAAACGGCCATCTCGCTGCCAAATCAGCCGCTGATGACCCTGTCAAACGCCTGCCCCGCTCAAGAGCCACCACCCCGACCAACAATCTGCCCATGCGACCTCTGCGGCATGTCTCCAACGACGATCCCACCAACCAATCTGTCTTCTCGGATCCCACCGGGATGAGTTTCGTTGATCAGATCTCCGATGCAAAGCTCAGAAACACCTTGACTCCTCACTTTCAGCAGAGCGCCCAAGACAGGGAAGCCTTGGAAAGGATATGGAAGTCTAAGAAGCCCATTGCCTTTGGAAAGGCGGCCAAAGTCTTGCTCGAGGATGAGGATGTCCCTCTGTCCGTCTCTTCCTCGCCTCGTCTACAGTCAGATCGAGTCGTCGCATTTAGCAAGGCCGGGAGAATCAAGCTAGCAAGCGACCATTTGCTTCGGCCTCACCACCAACGCACCTTTTCCGATCTCACTGATCTCGACCGTCCGACCACAGACCGACTTCATCCGGCGCACAACGACAATTGGCACAACGACGACCACGCCTCACCACGACAGACCATGCCACATAATCCTCGAATTCAACGAGACCCTTATTTCGCGAGAGTGCATGGCTTCCCCGACAGAAGCATGAGTCGTGGACAGCATCAGGCTGAACGCCTCCGTAAAGCTCTTAGTGCATCGCCTGTCATCCAACCTGTCGACCAACAACGCTCCGCCCGAACCAACATCCTTGCGCCCAACGGAGGTGCCGATTCCAACCCCTCAAATCGCAATGTCGCTGAAGCAGATTCAACCGTCCACACTGAAGCTTCTTCCAATATCTGGGCACAGGCAGCCGCCGATCGTCCCGTTCGCAGCATAGAACATGACGACCACTCTGAGCCACAACAGCGACGTCGCATGTCCGACACGTATCAAATCAACAGTTCGCCAGAAAGAAGCCGAAAGCTGGACTTCGATTTCACTGGCCAATCTTTCCAAGTCTCGGAAAGTCCACCGGTGCGGAGCAAAGGCATCACCAAAGACTATTCGCGAGACCAAGAGATCCGTGGCTTAGCTAGACAAGGCGTAACCACCAACCGGTTGACCCAGATTAGAGCCAGAGAATCTCTGGAAAAGTTGAGACAAAGTCCACGCTCGCCAGCACCCGAAGCCGACAATCGCTCGAATCCGGAGACCCACCTCAATGGTGATGCGGTACAACATAATGCAGGCGTCGCGACCCGGTCCACGTCTAACGGCAGCCTGGGCAGAGGCTCTAATAATTCCATTTTCAGGCCCTCGCCTGACAGATCGTCTCCTCACGATATCCTTCAAAGGCTTGCGCGGGGTTCGAGCAGCACACCAAGGTCAGCGACACCGTCAGATAGGACCATCGACGGCACAGGAGCGCCTGCAGCGAAACACGACAATGTGCAAACAGCGCCGACCCAGCCGACCCACGGTTCGCAGACTACAAAAGACGAGAAGCAAACAGCAAGTGTCAAACCGGAGCGTCCCACCGTTCAGGCGACACCAAAAGTCATCGGAGCCTGGACCGATACAGTACTTCCAGACACCATCAAGACCACCAAAAAGGGTGGTCAAGCTTCTCGATATGCACAAACTCCGCATGTGGCTGCTGGTGGCTGGATCGACACTCCAGCGCCTATGGCCTCGATTGCGAAGCTGGAGCCAGTGCTCGAAGCTACCCAGGAAATTCCCGAAGAATTGATGTCTGGCATTGTTAAGGACTCTGCTAGCGACAAGACAGTCCTACCTGATCCGACCAGCAAGCCGGTCATCATTTCTGGTCCTGCTCAAAAGGTCCTGGACGGGGCAAAGGCGAAACTCGAAGCACCTGGTACAACCGATGACTCCCTCGCGCTCGGAAGTGCCACAATTCAATCCTTGGAGAATTTGCTCGACATGGATAAGACCGACATCACTATCCTTTCACTCATGGGAGCAGAGCCGTTAGGTCAATCAGACACTGAAGTCATTGACCGACTTGTTCCGAAATTGGACCATTTGCGGAATAGTCTCCACGACGTTCGAAAAGGATTATCAAAAGTCGAATATCAAATTTCCCACCAACCACAGCCTGATCCCCCCACGCCTTCTCCAGAAATAGCCCAGAGTCGCCTTCCCACATCTTTTCCGATGGCGCTCCTCACATTTGCCATACCTTTTCCAATGCTCTTTCGAGCCCGACAAAAACGTCAGTGGTTGCCACAGCCGACCGTCTGCGGTTGGGTTGTGCTGGTCACATTGTTGTGGTATCTGCTCGAGTGCACACTTGCAGAACTATATTCTCATCCTTCCTACGCTGATCGCTACGTTTGGCCCACGCGAGCCGAGCCCGAGTTCCCTTTTGTCCTGCCCACCATGTTGTTCCGCTGGTGTAGACTGGATTTCATTCGACCATTGATATTTGGTCCATTACAGAGCGTGGTGATCGCGATCTTCAGAATGGTTAGCATTTGGCTGGGGCTTACGGACGGATACACAGACGCTCTGTCGAGCGACGCCTCGCAGGCACACGGTCCATTGCCAGAAATGCAGGAGGGATCCGGTTTCGACATGACGAATGACGAGTTTTTATGATCGAATGTATGTACACTACTGACTACCTTCCAGAGGAAGTCGACGCAGCAGCAAGCCGCGTTTGTCTGACGCTTTGCAAGCATTGGAGGCCGGTTTTCTGATTGTAAGCCCAAAAGTAACAGTCTACGCGCAAAGGCTGCCATCAATTAATCCATTGTACTCCTCTTCTTCTTCTTCGCCCGTCCCCGTAATCGTGCCCCATCGTTCTCTGCGTGTTTGGCCAAATCACGCCTCTTACCTAGCACCTAGGTAATATATAGTTTGATGTGATTTGACTTGATGACTCAATAACGTCGATCTGTGAGCTTAACCCAGTGCGTGGCCCCAAATCGACGTTTTTTTCTGCTTATCTTCAAGCAGATTATTCAAAGCCTGCTTGGTGATCCCGGCATGCATTCGTGGGTGTTTTTTACCTTGCAAGCACCCTCGATTCAAATAATGATGATGATGATACCGCCGATTGAATTCTGATTCTGCCTTTCCTCGGTACCAATTCCCCCTACTTCCCCGGCTGCTATACAGAGCTACATACGAAGTATACAGTAATTTAACTCACCAACCAACCAACCAACAACAAGGGGGTATGGATTTATTTTTAGGGTCCAGCGCCTATGACGTACACATGTCTCGGCCAGTGATATATTGTTTACCTCGCACGTGCCTAGGTACAGGTATACGAGACCACAGTCGTGTGCTTCTCCCTTTTGTTCCTGGCGGCTTCAAGGTGCCCGGCAAGTGTTCCCGTTCACGCCGGTGTACTGCTAACACGGATTTTAAGGGTTCAAGGAATGTAACCGTTTCAAACCTGCTGATGCCTGCGCTAATGCAAGGCAAAAATTTTCGAAAACGGGGCATCCAGTCATAAGCGAGATTATGCTGTATAGAGGCTTGAAAAATTGTTCCCCGAGCCCAAAACTCTTTGTTGCCTTTAGCTACCTCAGGCCTCAGGCAGGTATGTAGCGGCTAAGCAGGCTTTTCTTGGCCTTGTCGTCATTCCGTCCTGGGCGTACCGAAGTAGCTTTTTGAAAGATAAGGCTAACGGGTCTTGAGGCTTCCATTATTGTGTATACAAACACTGCTTCTGGACGGCTTCTGGCCGCGTTGTCAAAACTTGTTCCAAGGTTCGTTGGACCCTTACGGGGGGGCCGAAACGCTGAACATGGCCTTGTCGACCATTGATAAATAGCGCAATAGCTCAATAGCTCAATCGTTTAGCTCGATATTAGCGTCGACCGTGGCGTGGACCTTTTGCAACGCCAGACAGCATAGCCGTGGAACTTTGTTCTGGAAAACTCATGGGCTCAGGAAGGGCTGCTGTCATCATTGCGCGCAGCAGCAGCCCATATCTCTGTCGCTTTCCCCAGAATGCCGTTTCGTGGCTGCATAGAACTTCAGCATAGAAGTGAGTTCCCGCCCCCCATCGTAGAACCACGACAAAGCCATCCCAGGTTTGGTCCCGAATCAAAGAACAAAGCCTGCTGTATCAGAATTTGGGACGTGGTTGTCTGCTCTGACAACCTACACACCGTCGAATTCTTGACATGCCGGTATAGGACCGTTGGTTGCCACGAGCTCTGCGGCTTCGGCATCCAGGTCCACGCTTTCATTTGAAAAGAAACCCAACATGTGCAGCTGAGCGACACGAGGATGTCAACTCCATTCGAGTACGATCAGCTCAATCTCAGGAGGCCATCCCTGCGGCTGATCAGAGTATTGCCCCTTGAGCCTGATGGCATCTTGAGGTGCGAGATTGAAACACACGAGCTTCCGGCAAAATATGGTGCCTTGTCCTATTACTGGGGGTCGGCTGAAAACCAGCAATCCATCACAGTTATATCTCGGAGCACTGGAAAATGTGGCACCTTGTCCGTGAGGAAAAACTTGTACGACTTTCTCGTGCGCGCCGCGCGCATGCACTATCAGCCTCTCTTCTGGATCGATGCCATCTGCATTGACCAGACCCGTGTCAAGGAGCGCAATCACCAGGTCCAGCACATGGGTTCCATCTATGCCGAAGCTACAAAAGTTCTGGTCTGGTTGGGAAATGACCCTCTGGTGACTGAAGTCTTCGCGCTCGCACGCGAGTTTAGACACACAGTCGGTACGAAGTACTCATTGAAGACGCTCAGAGATGCCATCCTGGAGAAGGTCGAGACGGACAAGAACTTCTACGAAGGCACTTTCCGACTGTGGATGCACCAGTACTGGTCCAGGGTCTGGATTATTCAGGAGATTCTCCTCGCTGAGAACCTGTACGTGTCCTGCGGGCACGTATGCATCGAATGGGCGTATTTCCTGCGCATCTTCAAGGCCATCGCCAACATCACCGACATTCCCGATCCCGGCAGCGAAGTCCGCCTTTTCAGGCACACCTCCTTCCCATTCTCCAACCTGACCAATATCGTGTCGGTCAGGAAAGCGTACCAGGACCGACGACGCATGCCCAGCTTGGCCAAGTTCATGGCGTTCTGCGCCACGTCGCGCTGCTCGGACATCCGTGACAAGATCTACGCGATCCTGTCGCTTGTCGAGCGCGGGAACGAGTTCCCCGTCGACTACGAGATCGACGTGTACGACCTCTTCTGCACCGCCTGGTCGTTTTTCCGATTCTACGAAGAGCCAGGCGCCACGGCGCTGCTGATGTTCGCGCTGCGCATCGACGCCGAGACCAAGCTGCGCGACATCGCGCTCGGACGGGATCTCCCACTGGTCCAGCTGATGGTGTACCCGATCTTCCTCCGGCGCATGGAGATCAAGAACTGGGTCACCTACCGCCCCAGCAGGGTCCGCAACCAGGTCCGTCAATACGTCGACAAGGTCGTCAAGTGCCCCAACTGCGGCGACGGCTTCGGACGGCTGCCCTTCACCTTTGCCAAGGCCAAGTACGGCGTCTGGTGCACGCGGCTGGGCACGTCCTTCCGCTACCACATCGTGTTTGAACGCACGAATCCCGGAAAATATCCCAGCAATCTTGACCTTGAAGAAGCAACCTCATCCTCAGCCCCAGCCCCAACCTCATCCTCAACAGCATCACCACCACCGCACTATCAAGCCAAAGGCTTCATCTACCACGAAACCTCCCTGAGCATCCACGCGGCGCAGTTCAACCCGCTCTGGGGCCAGGCCGCCGGCCGCCTCGAAGCGCAATTCGTCAACGCCAAAGACACCAAGGGCTTCCTCGTCGCCATGTCGCATCAGGCCTTCCTCAACCTGATCATCCACACCAAAAGCCACGAGTTCAAGCCACCGTCGCCTCAGCACCAGCACCACCAGCACCACCACTACCACACCCTCCACCAGCAGTCTGCCGGCCTCGGTGGCGGCGGCGTCGTTTCGGATCCGAAGCTCCTCGGCGCGAGCAGGCCAAGGCCCAATTTTCACACTACTCGACGCACGCCGCATCCGACGCTAGTGTGGCTTGATGGTCTGCGGAGAGACGCGCTGCTTACGTTGTAGTTTTGCATATAGAATTCATGACGATGATGATATTGATGATGATTGAAGAAAGATGGTGGCCACGGTGGAGCGGTATTTTGTAAAGACTCATTCATGGCCAGGAAGCAAAAGCTGGCGGGTCTTCCCTCGATTGATTGATGAAATCACGTTACTGTAGTTTAGCCAAGCGGACACAATCTATCTTTCAAAATTTCACGTGGTTTTAAAAGGGTTGCTTCTTTGGGCAAAATTGTTTAGAGAGCCGCCATCGTTGTTGGTGTTGTTGGTGTTGTTGGTGTTGTTGGTGTTGTTGGTGTTGGTGTTGGTGTTGGTGTTGTGTTGGTGTTGGTGTTGGTGTTGGTGTTGGTGTTGGTGTTGGTGTTGGTGTTGGTGTTGGTGTTGGTGTTGGTGTTGGTGTTGGTGTTGGTGTTGGTGTTGGTGTTGGTGTTGGTGTTGGTGTTGGTGTTGGTGTTGTTGTTCCATCCTTTCCCCATCAAAATGGATGACATGTCTCATGGATGGCATGTCTCTATCATCAATACTAGTATTACCAGCACCGGGGCCGGCCCTTATTTGCAGCGCATGCCTTTCGTCGGGAATCGGACATACAATTCGGCACAGAGCTTTACCTTTCAGCGATGGACTTTGCGAAACCTACTAGGTGCGGCTGGCCTATGTTTCGGCATAGGTCTTTCATCAGAAGTCAGCTCAGTCAGCCCATCCTTTGGTAGGTAGTCATCGTTCACATGCCCAGTGGAGGGCTCAGGGCTCAGGGCTCAGGGCTCAGGCTTCAGGGCTCAGGGCTTTCGTGTGCTATTATGTACACTATACAAGTTGGAAAGGCAAGGGATGTTACACTTCGCTGATGCGCCGTTTCTATCGATTTGAAGGAGAAGAGAACTATTCGTCCTCATGCTATTTCAAGCTCCATCATTTCTTGCTCCATATCTTCGAGCCATCTTTCAGAACCTTGTCGGTGAGTATGGTTCGGATCGAGTACTTGCCTTCGAATTCTAACTACTTTGCGCATGAGATCCAGAGCAGTCTTGTGTTCTCCCAACATCCAAAGACACGTGGCGAGATTGTGCTCCGATACTAGTCGATCTGGATGATCTTCAGCTAGTGACCGTTCTTGAATCTTTACCACCTTTTCTAGCAGCGTTGTAGCCTCCTTAACTTGTCCATTAGCTAAATATGCTTTCGCCAGCGCATGCTGCGACGCTAGTCGATGTGGATGATCTTCAGCTAGTGACCGTTCTTGAATCTTTACCACCTTTTCTAGCAGCGTTGTAGCCTCCTTAACTTGTCCAATAGCTAAATATGCTCTCGCCAGCTCATGCTGCGACGCTAGTCGATGTGGATGATCTTCAGCTAGTGACCGTTCTTGAATCTTTACCACCTTTTCTAGCAGCGTTACTGCCTCCTTGATTTGTCCATTAGCTAAATATGCTCCCGCCAGCTGATGCTGCGACGCTAGTCGTTCTGGGTGATCTTCAGCTAGCGACTTCTCTCGATGTCTCACCGCTCCTTCATACAACGCTAAAGCATTCCGTATCTTGCCCCGATCCAGAAGATTTAATGCTGTAAGTCGATTTAGGTCTATCCACGATGGTGTTGCTTCCTCTGGATGAATTCCCACGTGGTCAATCACTCTTTGTAGGAGAATGAACAATTTTCCGTCAGCACGCCTGTCCCGCAAGAACCATCCACACCGTACTAGGATGCGGGCGACCAGTGCCGGCGGTTCGTCCGCAAACATGGTCGTCGATTCCCAATCAGTCGACGCCTCAATATGGGGCTGCACCGATTGGTTTGGTTCTTGCGACCATTTTTCGTTGTTCATGAGAGCGAGAGCAAGGACACATCCCATCTGGAGCCAAGCGTGATGCTGCTGATGATCTTCTTGCCGATCTCGAGCCCAGGCATGGATGAGTGGATGCAGAGACACGAAGGCGAAGCTGTCGTCCAGCGAAATCAAAGAAAAGGCCTTGAGCAGTGTGACCGCGTTCATCAGCCGGAAAGAGTCCCAGGTGTCACTCGCCATGTCGAAGAGCGGCGGAAGGTGGCGAACATGCCACGGGGTAAGTAAGAAGACCTCATCACCTTCAACGTAGTCGTCCATGTCTGGTGGCACATCCTTGGCGCCTAGCCATGCTTCCTCGAACAAGAATAGGGGAAGTCGATTGGGTGCGCACACGGCCAGCATGGGTAACAATTCGAGCGCGTCTTGGGCTTCCTGAGATCCGGCGGCGGCAATCATCTCGGCTGAAACTTCAAAGGTGGCATACACGTCTCGGTATCGCGAGCGGGCTTGGGTCGGTCGAAATGCAAGGAGTCGGCGGCGCTGGCGTTTGTACACCCGAGGATATTCGGCAAGTGTACAATAACCATGCGACACGTACGCGCCCGCCTGAATCAGCGCCAATGGGTGAGAGTTCAGCATTTGAGTCACACTTCGAGCGTCATCTTCGCATCCACTGGGTGGACTTGGATCTCCTCGTCTTCGGGCTGCTTTGAGAAGCAGGTCTCGTGCGTCATCGTCCTGCAATCCTTCTAGGCAAACCACTCTAGTGGTGCCAAATTGATGGCAGTCAGGATTGCGTGTTGTCATAATCACCACGCCCCGGGTGCTATTGGGAAAGTAGTTTAAATAATCAACATCAGGATCGTCGGCATTGTCGAATACGAGCAGCCAAGGATGTTTGAGGTTAGCAATAGCATCGCGGGCATCTTCCCAGCGCCGAGCTGGCATAGAGAGCTTCTGTGCAATATCCAAGAAAGAGCTCTCTGCAATATCACTGGTGCTGATGTCGACCCAGAAGACTGCCCAAAATCTAGATGATATGTCAGGATGTTTTGAGAAGGCTAAGGGTAAGGACGGATCAAGCTTGGCTCACAAATACTGAAGGCGGCGAGCGAGCTGCAAAGAGAGCTCGCTCTTCCCCTGACCACCCATAGCAGAAATCACGATTTGACACGGGGTTTGGTCCACAGAGGAGTAAACCGAGTCACGAACAATACAATCTAGCTCGTGGAGAAGATCTCGTCGTCCGGTAAACAACGGGTTAGGAGCACGAGGAACGATCCAGTGAACGTTGGCAGAATGAGCAGAATCAGTACCCGAGCGTTCTTTGATTTCCTTCAGAAGGCGAGTGAAGGCATTGTCCCCCTCGCCATAAATGAGGGGCATGTAGATGTCGAAGATGCCTAGCAAACAATAGGCCTTGTCCTCTTTCTTCTTGGTGCTACGCTTCTCCGTCCATCGCAATCGTTCCGCTGTCGAGAATTGAGCAAGGGGTCTGTCCTGTAAGGCAGCGATGGGAATTTGAGTGATTTCGTGGATCAGCTCGGCGAGCATGTTCTTCTCTCCCAAAAGGTCAGCCTCTCGCGAGTAGAATTGGACGACTTTTGGAGCGAGAAGCTCCTGAAGGGTCCAGCCTCGCGTGAACCATCTACTGCTTCGAAAGCTCCGCTGCCATGTAGGTTGAGCATCGCTATCGCCATCGTTGCTGCGTTTGCGAGACGACACATCAGTCAGATAGACATAACATTTGTCGGCGTTTTGATACCAGCGGAACATGGAGGTAATGGCTTCGGAGAGCTCGGCGTGGTTGCGCTTGTCGATACAGCATGTATCTACCCAGAAGTGTTTGATGCCATGTTTTTCCGCTTGTTGCGCACAGAACCGGATCTTTTCATACCCATGTTTGCGCGGACCTCGATTATTCTCTAGGTCGGTGAACGTCACTTCATCCTCGTCATTCGAGCTCCAAGTGTGAGAGAGGATGGCATAGGGAGGTATTTGGTCGTGGAGATCCTTGGTCAGGCTTATCTCGTCTTGATCATTCACTTCTAAGAGGCGCATGATCCGTCACACACTCACAAAGGACCGCACACGCATTCTCGTTGCAGGTAATAAGCATGTACGGCTGAAAGGATCAGTGCCAGCTGCTTGCCCAAGTTACATCGTAGAGAAAGCAAAGAAACCCAGGCAGTCCCAGGTATTATTCCATGCCAAATGGGTCTGGTCGTGCTCAGCCTTTTCAGAGAAAGTGGCAGAATCGCTCGTCTGCTACGAACTATCCCCTGTTGTACTGCGTATTAGTCGAGAGGGGTAGGCAACTGCGGGGCACCTGGGGACACATGATTGGGGGTAGTTTTTAACCGGTGACTGGTGCACTGCTGGTGCCAACGCAGCAAATCTTGGCACCATCCGGACGTGTTGCGGAGAAAATTGCTAGGCCCAATGGGTCAGTAATAGGGTCAAATGCCAGTGGGTCAATCACCTAAAATTATTTAGATACCGATTGATTTTCTTGCGGGTGACGCGGTTTTGTACCGCCGCCTGCGCTTTCAATGAATCAACCGCCTTTCTCTGCTGATGGCTGGCCTTTCGCAAGATGATCGCGACCTCATCGCACGGATTCCCTTGGACGAGTCTCTTCACCACCTACGCAAGCCACTGTGTGATGCAGAACAGTGTCAGGTCAGGGCATCAAGTCCGAATAGCGAGGCCGATGACATCCTCGAACAAGACCGGCGAGATGTCATCTCGCGTCTCCTGACTACGTTGATGGGGACAAAGGTAGCCTTCCGCCTTCAATCAAGGAAAGGCAGTCGGAATATCGCCTCTGAATTGGCTCTTATTTTTGGACGTATCCAAGCTGGCGACCTCGACTACACCAAGTACCGCTCACTTGTCCAACTTGTCATTCAAAACGCCCCCGACCTTGACATCTGGACCTCCGTTCTCGATCTCATCGCCTCCCTCTCACGAACAACCCCCCCTACGAGCCTCCCGACCGCATCCGATGATACACCGATCACGCATTCCTCTGCGTCACAACAAGGCGGCGAACAAACGCGGGGATTGGTGAAGGGAAGACTGTTCGAAGAGATCAGATCTTGCACATATCGAGGAGTGGAAGGATTCGTCGAAAAATTCTTTGAGGGGAAGGCCTGGACGTCCCGTACGTTGGATGTCTACCACGCGATCAAGAACCGACACAAGGACGGCAATTGGACGGATTTCCCGAACCCGCCCGTGCAAGCCGCGGTTCTAGATTGGTTTCTTCACTTACAGCATGACTTTCTCTCCAAGGAGAGAGGCCTGTACTATACAACAACGAGCTCGAAAGATCTTATCGGTGCTGAAGCTCAGCGTCAAATTGATCTCTTCGTGAAGGCAAACGAGGGCCAGACTTCCGAGCCGGCCCACGACTGGAAGGATGTTAGAGTGATTGGCGAGTTGAAACAGTCCAACAGAGACAAGAAAGAGACGCTTCTCCAGATCAGTCGATATGTGCGCGATGTTTTCTCATGCCAGCCCACACGTCGCTATGTCCACGCCTTTACAATCTGTGGCCGCGAGATGGAAACATGGGTGTTTGATCGCTCTGGTCCTTACAGCCCAGGTCCCTTCGACATCCACGATGAACCCGAGCGATTTATCCAGGTAATTACAGGCTACACCATGATGAATGATGAAGAGCTTGGCCTTGACACCTTCATGGACCGAGACATCGACGGTTGCTTTGTACCACTTGAGCAGGATAGTGCCAATAGCCTAACAAAAGTGCGACTTGAGCCCTACCCTATTACCCACCAGAGAGCAATTGTCTGTCGTGGGACGTCTTGTTTTCTAGCAAAGACGGCAGGCTCAAAAAGTCACGATTGCGTCACCAAGCTTTCATGGACATCCGACCGTCGACGACCAGAGGCGGATCTTCTTACACTGGCCCATCAACGGGGAGTCAAGGGCATAGCAAACTTGGTTGCCCATCGTCGCATCACTGACGTCGCGGAAATGCGCTCCGGAATGACATTCGGCGAACCTTATTCTTTTCGAGGTCAATTGAGTGCCGCATCATCCTGTTCGCAATCTCAATCTCAATCTCAGTCTCAGTCCCAATCACACCCACCCAGTGTCCTTTCGGGCTCATTCAGCGAGCTACGCGGATTGAGTGTCTCTGAAAGGCCGAGAAAGCGAAAGTTAGCTGATGCGGGAAGGAAAACGTCCAAACGGTCGCGGTCCAACAGCCAAAGGTCGACCCAACAACAGGATGAAGTGGGCTATGATGTGGAGGAAGCCCTGGGCACCAGCCTCGTCGCTCTCGACAGCGGCGGCTCGTACGATAATCGCGTTTTCCGCTGTCTCGTCATAAAACCGGCAGGCAGAGCGATTCACAACTATCAATCGCCACTGGAACTACTACAAGCGCTTCGTGACGCGATTCGGGCGCACAGATCATTATATCTAGATGGCAACATCTTACACCGAGACATCTCCGAGAACAACATCATCATTACCGATCCCGAACGAAATGATGGTTACCGGGGCATGTTGATTGACCTAGACCTTGCCAAAGAGCTCGGGACCAGGCGTAGTGGTGCACGTTGCCGCACCGGCACAATGGAGTTTATGGCGATTGAGGTGCTCCTTAGGATATCACATACCTACCGGCATGATTTGGAATCCTTTTTGTATGTTCTAATCTGGCAATGCGCCCGTCGTGGCTGGGAGTTCGTGAAACGACCAACGGACCGATCTACGAGCAAGCTCCGCGCGTGGTACATGGGCAACTACGAGGACATTGCGAATGCGAAGCGAGGGAATGTGGACGCAAACGGATTTGCATTCATCCTGAGGGAGTTTCCACCGGAGTTCGAGTGTGTCAAGGCACTTTGCAGAGAGTTACGGCAAATCTTATTTCCTATACGTGACAATGCCCTTTTCACTGGAACGCCGAAGGATCCCCAGGTTCTCTATGGTCCAATCATCAACGCTTTTGACAAGGCTATTGATAATATCAAGGCTCAAGATGGATAGCGTGCTTGATCTGCATTGAATACTCCTTACGTTTTTATCGCCACATATATATGGGCGTAGAAGTCCAGCTCCTATGCACCCACCGTAGGGACTTCGCGTCGCGTTGCTGACTCGCGTTAAATGACGTTAAAGGCACAGAGCGCCCCACCAAATGCACGCGCTGTGGTGCCATCAGCAGCCCTGTTCAAGTTTCTGGGGGCGTCGCCAGAGAGATCGTTCAACTATCTAGGTAGCTACTAGCAGGCAACTGGTTGAGACTACCCTGTAGTCTTGCCTGATCTTACGTATGCCCGGCCCCACACCGGTTTGGATTCAGGTTCAGAGGAATTCCCGGATCCAGCCTCCCATTCTCCTCACGAAATCAGATCAATGCATAGTGGATGTTCCTACTGGCCCTGCCTTTATGAGCTTTTTGTACGAAGTATATGTGCAGGCTTCGCAGAAAAGGGGGCCTTCTTAATTTAGCCTTCGCGGGCTACACAACTCTAGAGGTTGGCCGTTGATCGTGTCAACATTGGAACAAGAGGGGTCGGATCGACTTGGGTAGCGCTAAGGAGTCCCTCTGTCTGACCCACCCTCAATAATGTGACGGAAATATTTCTGTTCAAAGCCTCCGATCACCAAGTCGTATGTGTAAGACACTCTCTGGTTTGAGGTCGTCGCCTCCAATTCAGATTCATGCATGTTGCTATCCTCTTAGTCTTCAGCACAGTCTCGTAGCATAGCGAGGATGCTTTCTCTGTATTGTGTGCACACTCTTCTCCTCCCTCGGCTGTTTTGATCACTGGGAGGATTCGCAGAAGTCGGTTTCGGAGGACCTGGGTTTCAGATTGTTGCGCTCGGAGAGAAGAGGAGGATTTTCTTTACTAGCCCAGGAGATGCTGCATGTTTGGTATCCAGTATTTCTCAATCTAGTTCTCTTCATCGAGGTGCCGAGTGAGATACTTCCTTCCTGGTCTGTTCGTCTTGTTCGAAGTATTCCTTGCGTCACCTTCCGGTCGTGCGCCAGTATTTCAATCGGGTTGAGCTCGCACGGAAGAAAGGAATGTGGCTTCGGCGTTGGTTCCTTTTTCTTGCCTTTAGTGTCGTGCTGGTTTGCGGTCTCCTGCTATTTAGGGGAGGTCGGATTGCGTCGTTGTACTGGTTCGATCATTTTCGCTTCTGGCTGCAAGCTTCAACAACGAGAATTGGGCCATGCTTCCATCCAAACGAATGCAAAAGGTGATACCACCGGCTGTTGTTGGTGTGACGTTGAACTTCTATTAGCTCAGCAGTATCTTGCTAATCTCCGCAGACATCCTTGTATAACCATGGGTCTTCGAGGAGTTCTTTCGCCGTGCTTCGTTCGCTTGGTTGCCACCGGATCATCTTCTGAACGAAATCGATGAACATTTTCTTCTCTTCGCCACTGACACTAGAGATGGTCGTCTCAAAGCTGAAACCAGTCGGGATAAGATCAGGGTTGTGAAGGCGGCCTGAGATTGTTAAGTTCTCGAATCCCGAATAAAAAATGCTAGCAAACCTACCGTCCCTGTCGTAGAATAGAGAGGTTCGATCTCCATTCTCGAGAAGGTTCTGTGGAGGATCCCCCAATAACGCCGTTATGAGAGCGAGGTGCTTCTGATCGTCGTATTCATTTTGGTGTTCGCTCTTGAAGAGCGATTTCCCTTCCAGAAGATACCAGAGCTGTACTAGGTCAGCGAAGTGGTCGATATTAATCCTATGTCGCCGTGCTCACCATGACTCCTAAACTCCAGATGTCCGCACTGTATGTGTAGCCCACGTCGAGAATGACTTCAGGGGCACGATAGATCTCAGCTTGAATACAACCTTTGTGTGGAATGCCGCCTAAGACTGCGAGATCAAAGTCGGTGATACGGACTACTCCGATGAGCCGTTGAAATTGGCCGTAATCATTTCGAGCCAGATATATGACTCGACCATCTTCGCAGTGCTTTTGAGGAAGTGGGTGCTTGAATTCATCTTCAGCATCGCGCTCCAGAATCGACGGGTCTTCCAGCTTCACCATAATGTTGTCGGGCTTCAAATCTAACCAGTCTGATTAATGTCCTTCGCCGTTATTCGTTGTACGTGAGAAGACACACCGGTATGAATCACATGGCACTCTGAGTGAAGATAATCAAGCCCATGCAGCACCATCTGAAGAATGATTTTGACCATTTGTATCGGTATCACATCGCCAACGAACCGCCTCTGGTAAAGCCACAGTGGCTCCCGTAAGGGTTCAAAGACGAGGCACGTGTGTTTCCCACTCTGGCCCGGTATCGCAAACTCGTCAAGGAGTCGTCTGATGAATGCCCAGCCCTCATGCGTCGGGTTAGTTTGGGAGATATGTCTTAGGATTTCTAGCTCTCCACGTGCTGCCTCATGCGCCGGATCTGACGTGTTCGCTTTGATCTTGATTGCAACATATCGCTCTCTGAGCCACTTCCACCTACAGACAAATTAGAAGACCATAAAGGAGGATGGCTTGCAAAATTCAAACTGTGTAACATCTCGCGCAAGCCAGACCGTGGAGCTGCTTCCATGACCAAGCTTCGTCGCCACCTGATACCGATCGTTAAGAACATCCCCGATACGCGCTGGATAAAAATAACGGGGGTCATAGTAAGGCGAGTTCTCTTCTTCAACGAGTTGAAACGGGTCTAGTCGAGCGGCAACCGCGGAGGAATGAGGCCAAGTGCTGTGTCGAAGAGCTCGCAAGGGCAGCATTAACCATTTCTTCATTGTTTACCCAGGCTTAGGGCTAAAGGCATTAGGCTCGGAAGAGCCTTGAAAGAGACGCTTTCGTGAGACAACAGAGGTCCGCCCCTTGGCAATACCTCGGCAGCCAAGCCCCTTTATCAATTAAAGGCGCTATAATATGATCCGAAGCCACGACTCACCGAAAACGAGGGTTGGAATTCAAACAACCCGGTTCAGACTTCCGCAGCGCTTGATTGACTTGACTTGTGTATTGATACCATAGGAAAGTGTCCTACCGTACCACATCTCTACCTACACCTTTGATCCCGGGATCAGTTGATCGCCTATGTTAAATTGTTTCGACCTATGCAGCAGTGCCAAGGAGACACTTCTACGACTCATGCTCGATCTCACCTTAGAACGAATGATATACACCGTCGTGTGCGTGTGAGATGCGACACTTCTCTCTACCAATGAGCCCCGTGCGTCGTGGGGAAACACATACCAAAAGGTCAATACTAGGCCGTTAGCAAGCGTTGATGCAGTGCTCCAGGCCCAGACTTCCGCTCAATCCCCGTCGAATAACGAGACGAACAAGAGAATAATGATCCCACTACGTGATAGTCGATGCAGGTACGATCGGGGACAAGAATTCGGGACTTGCACAAGTTCCCCGGATTAAATTAGCGGAATCGCGGCACACACTTTCTCGGCAAGGGGATGTCTTCCACGTCACGACTCTGGCCGCGTAAAGTGGCAGCAGCAGCATTGGAACTGGGTGTCATCATGATTTTGGGTCATGGCAACGTGCAGACAAAGAATCTAGGATGATCTATTTGACTTCTTCGGAACTGATGATGCGTCGATATCGGATCGCGATCCACTTCTAACCATGTTTGGAATAAACCTTATCTCAGGAGGCTGATGCTAGATCTGGCCACACGTCTTTGTCTGCAGGACAGCTTCTGGCATTTGTGAGGACACAACATTCCCATCTGCCTGTCGCGGTCGGGCAGGCGTTCATTGATTGGTCGGAGGTGGAGGTGATGCGTCTCAGGAGTGATATCAGCTACACCCTTCGCAGTTTTCACGCGGTTGCAAATGGGAATATCGATCATGGCGTGACGACAGAGGCAGCCAAATCTGTAAAATCAGCTTGGCTTTGAGACTTGAGTGCTATGTTGTAATGAGCTGACGTCAATGCAGTGGACGAAGTGTATATGGTACATAAATAGTGTCTTCTCATTGTCTTTCGGAGCACGATCGTCCCGTCGTCTAGCAAGAATTGTTGAGCCACAGCTAGAATCTAAAATTTAGCACAGCATCCCATCAAAACGAACGAAACAGGTCAACATGTCAGGAGCCAACGACTTCGCCGATAGTGACATTACCGGCACTGAGCGCCCGAATCAGCCAGACGTGCAAGACAATGACTATGTCTCTCGTACTGGCCAAAGCCACATCCCCGTGCAGAGTGATTCTGCCGGGGTAGAAGCCAGCGGCTACGAGGACTCTGTCAAAGCCGACTCGGACGCCCAACTCCAGCAAGACGATGCGGATGCCATTGACAAATCCAACATCATCGATGAGCGGACCCGAGGTGCCACCAAACCTTCAGGGACTTACCAGGAGCCAGGTGACGAGGAAGGTCTGGGTGGTCCGGAAGACGGTCGCTCTCGTGTAGCTGGCGGTACGAGGTCTACGACGATTCCGTGCAAAGCGATCGAATTGCTAACGTGAATTAGGTCCAAACTGAATGCCTCTAAGCTGTTGTGGAGTACGAGGTAGCTTGCACAACGTCGAGCAGAGTTGATGGATGATGGATCCGAGGCCCAGGCTAGCTGTCCGAGAATAAAGGTGTTTTTAGGATGATCGGTGCGGTAGTTATCGAATAATTCAATAGAGCCACTGCCGTTTGATTATTTGCACTCACTGTCCCACTCGACCTCTCAAAATGGAAGAGCCATTGTTTTTCTCCAGTCCTATAGAAGGTTGCATCTCATTGCGTTTCGTAATCGTAGAGGAATGTGCTTTGATAGGAAACTTGCACTGGAGGTAATGTATTTGTAGTTCCAATGGATCACTGAGATGCAATGGGAATGGGATAGCGTCAGGAATATCATATCTTTTGACATGAGTTGCTCCTTCTTTCTCACGAGGTAATATTTACAGGTCACATGTTTTCGCGTTGGTAGCGTGCTTGCGTGTCTATTCTGAGGTTGTTGTTTGGTGGGCCGGTGAACAAAAGTTGACGCAGCCTTTTTCGTCGTCGACCAGGTTTCAAAGACACGGGGTGTTAAAGAAGTTGGCAAGACACTGTTGCTAAGGTATATAGGGCCAATTCATAGATATTAGGAGTTTGGGTGAGCAGGCGCCTCGGCGTAAACTTGATGACGCCCCTGTGATCCCTAGGACTTCGTAGTTCCCTGCCAATTAGGCGCTCTAGGCGCTAAAGTGACGCGAAAAGAGACAACGTTTAGGCCTTCGTCAGGCTCGTTTGTTTACACCTGACAATACTTGGTCGATGCGATTCAATAGTGCTACGGGACTTACTGTCTACATCCACAATGCACACAGCTGATCAAGCGCACTCGATCAAATTCCCCGAGACACGGTCAGAATGGAGGAGTGCGCAAATCCTCTGTTTGCAGAATGGCTGAAAGAATGGATGGACGATGCTCGGATTCAAAATTCCAAAGGCCGTCTTGTGTGAGCCAATTCCCATCCAGCATCGAGCCTCTCTGACCGGGAGAATAGCTACAAGAAGGCTTACCAGTCGATCAAGGCTTGTACCGTCACCTTGCAACATGCTTCAGAGGCCGAGCAGCTCAACGGCATTGGTCCGAAACTGGTCAAGAGACTCGCCGACAAGCACACTGAGTACTGCAACGAGAACGGACTGCCACTACCAAAGAAGCCGCGAAAGAAGAACAGAACCATGCCGGACGCGGAAGCGGTAGATCAAGATGAGGAGCAACAGCCAGTGGCAGAGCCAGCCAGAAAAGTCCGCAAGCAGAAAGAATATGTTCCACAACTACGAAGTGGTGCATGGGCTTTGCTCATGGCTCTCAGTGACCTAGAAGACGCAACCCAAGGGGTGCCGAAAGAACAGCTCAAGGCAACAGCACAGCCATATTGCGACGCCAGTTTCTACGTCCCAAGCGACACCACCAAATACTACACTGCCTGGAAGAGTATGGAGACACTGGAAAAGAAAGAGCTCGTCTACACCCGCGGGCATCCGACGAAGAGATACTGCTTGACAGATGATGGCGCGGCCACCGCCCGAAAGTTACGTAGTGCGCCCGGGGCTCAGATAGCCATAGGCCAGCAGATACCGTCCACGGCCAAAAGTAGTGCGATCGCCGCACCCTCATCTCTGCAGCCTCATACAAGAGTTCCGACTACAACTACTGCGATCGCCGTCGACATTGATTCTGATTCGGAAAATGATGTGCAGAGGACCCCTCTACCAAAGTTGATCCCCATCAAAGATAGCGGTCCGTCAGCAACAAAGCTGTATGTCCCGGAAGAGGAGGGTAGCAAGCCCATCATCTTACAGCCTGGCACCTTTGAAGTCAGACTCCTGTTGGACCAACGAGAGGTTCGTGCCAAAAACGATCGTGATTACATTGCAGATGAGCTGCGGTCGAAGTACAACATCCTTGCTGAAAAGCGGTGCCTGCCTCTCGGCGACGTCTTGTGGATAGCGAAGCTCAAGCCTGCCCACGCTGCTGCCTTTCGAGCACAAAACCCGGCCGACCACGATGAGGGTAGCGACGAAATCATACTAGAGCATATCGTGGAGCGGAAGCGGCTGGATGACCTGTTGTCTAGCATTAAGGACGGAAGATTCCACGAGCAAAAGTTCCGCCTGAAGAGGTCGGGAATGCGACACGTTACCTACCTGGTCGAAAGCTTTTCCATATCCAGCGAGCGGCAGGACATCTTCGGCCAGTCCATGGAAAGTGCCATTGCCTCCATGCAGGTTGTGGACGACATCTTCGTCAAGCAAACAGACAAGATTGACGAGACCATCAAGTACATCGCTCGAATGACAAAATCGTTACAAGCCATTTACGAAGACAAGGAGCTACATGTGCTGCCTTCCAGTTCATTGGATGTCGCCACTCACCACGAGATGCTCGATCAGTTGAGAGAAGAGACGCCTGCTAATTCCTTCTGCATTACTTTTTCGGCCTTTTGCGCCCTATGCGACAAGTCAGAGAGTCTTACCTTACGTGACTTGTACCTCAAAATGCTCATGTGCATGCGAGGTGTAACGGGCGATAAAGCTGTTGAAATCCAAAAAATTTGGCCCACTCCAAATGCTCTAGTTGAGGCGTACAGAAAAGTTGGAGCGGATAAAATATCCAAGGAGAGAATGGTCAGTGACCGTCTGGGCAAGGAGATACCCCGGAAACAAGTTGCTGCAACGCTAAGCACGAAGATTGCCGAAGTCTGGGGTGCTTGAAATAGATCTGTACCGTTTTCTAGAACCAAATTTTTACGAGATCAAGAAAGTTTGAGACAAAATCGGAGACTCAGGCCATCCAAAATGTCGCACGTCTGACTTTGAATTTATGTCATTGTGCATACCCGAGCTGATCGCGGCTGACCGTGGCGGAAGTTTCACGTCAGCTCAATCGTCAACCACGCCGATACTCGGCTCCTCTCGGATCCTCAGTATACTTCGTACTCCGTACGCACACAGACAGCGCGGCATGTACAGCCGCTGACATAGGCGGACTATCTCACCTCATCACCTCATCACTTTATTCAAAATGCCTTCTCCGAGCTCCCGTCCACCCTTGACTGCAATGGCATCGATACGGACCAAGTCGCTAGAATGTCCATGCCCATCCGCCGAAAGGCTCTTCTTATCGGCATCAACTATTATGGCTCAAAGCACCAACTGCAAGGATGCATCAACGACGTCCAGAATATGGCCGCCTGGCTTGTGTCACGAGGCTACTCGTCCTCTCCCCGCGATATGATATTCCTCACCGACGAGCGCAGAGGCCCGTACTACCCTAACGCTCACAACATTCTCGCTGCTATGGACTGGCTCGTGAGCGACCCTGGCTGCGCCCTGTTCCTGCACTACTCTGGTCATGGAGGCCAAGTGCCCGACCGCGTTGGAAATCGGAGGTCAGGTTACAGCGACACTATTGTGCCCGCGGACTTTGAGCGTCGGGGCATGATCGACAGCACAATGCTCCACCGGCATTTGGTATCGCGGCTGCCATCCAACTCGAGCCTTTTCGTCATCTTCGACTGCTGTCACTCTGGCTCCGCCATCGAACTGCCCTACGTCTACCGCACCGACGAGGACGGCAACATTGATCTCATGGACAACCTTGACGCCGGCATGGAATTGTACTCCGATGCCTCCCATCTCCTCGAAGGCGGCTTGACTTTTGATCGCATCGGCGAGGCTGTCCAGCTTTGGGGAGGCGCAAGGGACTTCTTCCACAGCCTGAAGCATCAATTTGATGATGCTGGTGGAGAAACAGTCAACGGCCTGGCGCCCGTGAAGGACTTTGCGGGTGATTGGAGCCGGGAGGGCAAGAGCGTGTTCATGTTCAGCGGGTGCAAAGACAGCCAAACAAGTGCTGATGCATTTATCATGGGCAAGCACGTGGGCGCTATGAGTTGGGCATTCTTGGAGACCATGAAGCAAGACAGAGGCTGGAACTTTAGCTTTCTGCAGGTAAGCATCGACCGTTTATCACCTTTCTACTACTGGCTCTGCATCTGTCCAGACTTTCCTATCTAGACTGAGCGAGAGGACTGCAAGATAGAAGTGAGTGCTAACGTGTACATACAGATATTGGAAAGCACACGACATCTTTTGCAGAATAGATACTCGCAGATTCCGCAATTGTCTTGTGGGTATCCCTTTGACTTGAATCGGCCTTTTGTTGCATAATTAGTCAACTGCGTCCCCGTCGAAACGACAGCGACGATGTACAAATATCGGAGATCCTTTTGGGGGGAGGGGCGAACAGGATTGGAATTGCAAAGCATAAGCGTCGGGCGTTTGTATGCTGTAACAACAGCTACCATGGAATTGCATATCTAACTAAGTATTCTGACTCGGCAACCGGCGCATGGGTGTGGGGAAATTTTACAACCACGGAAAAGAGAGGCGCTGACTTGACAGGAGGGTCGAGAAAAAGCATGACTTGATACTGGGTATTGACGGCTATCTCAAATGAAAGAGTAGCGTGCGAAGTAATCACCTTCGCCAGGCAAAAAGTCAATGTAATATTTATTTCACACCTGAAGACATGTCTTATCTTTGCCTACGGCATACTCACAGCCAGGCCGGTAGTAATGTCACCACAAACCGTACATGCAGTAAGTACATGCAGTAAACAGACAACCACAACTACAACCGCCTTAGCACCAACAGTCGCGTAGTCGCTGCATTCCCATCCCTCGTGACACCAACGCTCTCCGACCTCAGCACCTCCACCGTTCCCTCCGCCCTCAACCTCTCCACCCTGTCCTTAAACCCGGCACTCTCCCACACCTCCTCCAACACCGTCGCCACCACCAACCCATCCCGCTTCCTCACCACCCTCACAAACTCCCCCAGCACCGCCGGCCCCACATGCCCCCTCGTCAGCGTCCCCACACACACCACCGCCCCATACGCCTCGTCGTCGCGCTCAATCGGCTTCGTCAGATCCGCTTCGTCCAGCCGCTCGTACAGGCCCAGTTCCCGCGCCGCCCCAAGCATCCCGGGACTCAGATCCAGCCCATCGATATGCAGCTTGGCGGGGTCAGGGATCTCAGAGCGCAGCGCCACCGCAACGAGCCCGCTGCCGCATCCTGCGTCGAGGATTCTAGTCTGCGTCAGATCGACGCCGATGCCAGCTGCGGCCGTCACTAGAGCGCTGGCGGCGTGCGTGGGCAGCGCGTAGTTGAGCAGGTCTAGGTCTTGGTTGTACGATTTTGACCATTCGTCGTAGAGCGTGCGGGCTTCGCGGACCGATTGTAAGGCGTACGCGCGGCGGACGAACTCGTTGCCCGTCAGCGCGTTGCTGGTGGGCGCCGAGGTTGATTGCGCTTGTTCGGTCATCGCTACGGTAAATGCACTTGCCCTACGAGGTTTACTAGCTCACGATGTGGTGGGGAGATTTTCTCTTTTGGGGATGAGCTCTCAGTCTACGAGGATAGAATCGAAAATGGTGTATTGTCGAATAGGAATAGCCATCGAATCTGCTTGGCGTGCCAATGTAATTGATGCGTTGTCTTGCGACATCGGAATTCGGTGCGAAGGATTGAAAAATTGCGGATTTGACTGCGAAGCAGTGTGCACATGACATGCGATGCGAAGGTAGGCTTTCATAGGAAATCGAGGCGATCGTTCGACTTGCAGTGCTTAGGGGATGCAAATGTAGCACAAGATGTTAGAAAGTATATTCGACGTGAAGAAGTCGTAAGCGTAGTACAACATATCACGAAAAATCTATAGGTAGCAACCCCGGGCTCGAGTAATGAATCGTCAACCCATGCTACGAAGGATCGATCAGCCTTAGAATCGTGCCGTGAGCAATCCTGCTTCTCAACACCAAATGCAGATCCTTCATCTTGACCATGATCTGCAGGACAATGCAAACGGGTGAGGTGCCGAGCTTTCTGACGTCTATATGGTCCCCATTACAGACGGAAGAGACAAGTGCCGAGTGAGACAGTCTCAGCGATCACGATCAAACCGGCATGCCACCATGACAGCGTGTTGTAGTCAATCTCTTCGCCTTCTTCGTCGGCGAAGCCGCCCTTGGTTCCCATACTGTTGGAGGTTTCCCGATCTCACCCATGCTGTTTCGCCATGGATGCCCGAATTTCGCTGATTGAGCCTCGGAATCTAGAAGCATGCCTGTCGTAGGCCGAGCCTCGTTGGACATCTCGAGCGTGAGCTTTTTGCTTTTTCTTCGTCAGGATCGAAACGAACATTCCCAAAGCCTTGTCACGCCTGTCACGGGGTTTCTCGCTCATGTTTGCCATGTTAGCGCGACAGGAGCTGGGTCAGGAGAGGGCAGTGAGGAACAGCAGCAACCGAGGTTCTGTGCAATAGCTTTAGAAACGACACGCATGAGGATAGAAGGCGTTGAACGGCAGGGTCAACATGGTCCATGAGTTATCAGCAACTGATGACATCCCTGTATACACAACGTGATTAGAAATCCCCGAAGGCATTAGTCAATGGCGAGAGTGTGCAGTGCAAGCTGCATCAACCAAGGTAGACATAAATGAATAATAAGCATCGAGACCCGCCATATGGTGTCGGAGGAGTCTTCTGCACGACTGGAGGCCGGCACGTCCGGATAGGTGCATACACGATCATCGTGCGTGCGGTGTAAAAGAGAGACGAGAGCGCCAATAAGGAGCTTGCTCTAACAGCTAGAACGCTGAATGAGACCGCACCGACGGAAGGTGGAGGTAGTTTCGAAGCTCGAGCACGAGTGGGAGACGGAAGATCCGCGACCACATTGGCACCATTATCAGAAACTTTTCTATCTTCCGCATGGCTTTTGATGGTGATGTTTCTTAAGGTCTGATTTCCAAACGTAAGATAAGCTTGCGGGCAATGTTGACGACGTTTATACAACGCGAGGTCGTGACGTCCAATCCTAGGGCCAAAGGTAGATGTATCCTAGCTAATGAAAGGTTTCCAGATCATTGATTGAGGAAATGCCTAGGTTCTGGCAAGGCAATCACGCTAACGTTTATTTGGGCTTAATGGGTCAGTAGGGGTAAATGGGTCAGACACCTAGAAAAATCACATGAATCGGATTTTTTTGGATTTTCTTCCGGGTGACCCATTAAGCCCAAATAAACGTTATGGTCAAGCTAGTTTCGCCGCACCCAAGTGCTCTGTCTGCGAGATAACAAACGGCAGCTGTTGACATTTGCAGACCAAAAGATCATCCTCATTGGCGTCGCTGTTCAGGTACCAGGGAACCGGGTTGAGTTCTACACAACCAGCCTCAATTGATTTCATGGCTTTTGCATGACTTCTACGCACTCAACTCCGTTAACAAATCTTGAGGAAGCGCGAAGCGTCTCTCAGACGAAGGACCGTTCCGGTCCCCGTCTCACACTTTGTCACGGCAACGCTTATCCTCTTGAATCTGGACTGTTGGTGTTTCGTATCTGATACAAGAGGTCTGTCGGATTTGCAACTTCTCGAACGACCAGCTGTGTCTGCCGACTTTCGCCGCCTTTGCAGGGCTCTGAAAACTGCTTACAGCCATATTTGTTTCACTCGGTCAAGTCGATCGTACCACCGCTGCATAGTGAGATTCCAATGGCTAACGACAGCTTAAGAAGCAGTAGGTTTTCCACTGACTATCGTAAACTCACGTGTCTACAAGGTCCTCAAAGACTAAGCAGAATCACGTCATCTGTCACTTACAGGTTCAACTAGTTGCGCAATGACCAATAGCAATGGCGCAAGCGGCTACATCTGTCTGGAAGTATCCATACACGCCATGGCGCTGAGTACCTTGGGACTTTGGCAAACACAACCGTTGCCGTGAACAAGGTCCTCAAAACACAGCAAGCGGATTCATATGCGGCGCGAAAATGGACACCCTTGAAATGCCTTGTATGAGGCCAGATGCCTTTCCTAGCAGTGTTTTGCATTTCTCCTGGCATCTCTTTCCACGTCTGCAATACCTGATTTCTATTCGTTCATCACTGCCTATGCTGAGGAGATCTGCTAAATCTTCGAACGAAACACCCGAAAGACAAAGAACACAAGAATGTTGCTTAATGCCTCTCATGAGCTCACCAATTGCGGTTTACCTCAGCACATTCAAGAGCGCTATGTTCGCTACAAGCAGGGTATGGCCAAGCTAAAGGCTCTAAAACGACGACTTTTGCAGCTGATGCTGGAAGCAGGAAATCGAGCTATTGTAGCTTGGATGACTAGGTACGGGCCCGACAAATACAAAGGAAGGAAGACTCTTCCAATCAAACAATTGGTCGCTCTTGGGACGTATTTGTGTGATAATGTCCAGGAAGTCGGCTCGCTTCCGTCAGATGTGGATTACTATTTCCGAGAAGTCATCAAAGAGCGTACCTATCTTAGTCAGCACTTCCGGAGTCATCGAGACCAGTGCGAAAAGGATGAAATCGACACGATCAACCACGAGCATTTTACACAAAGGTATGAAAAGTTCCTTGCAAAGAATACCGTGCTTACGAATGTAGCCTGAAGGAAATTCACCAAATTCTGCTCACGAATGGCAAACGTGCTCCAAAGGCAAGCGGTTCTGCTTTCAGAAAGAACACAAGATCTCGGTCGTCGAGTGGTTCAACCTCTGGCATGAACAACCGCTTTGGTCATCTAGCGCTTAGCCGCGATCAGCCAGACCCCCTTATCGTTGATTCTGATGACGATCTGCTGAGCGATCCTGGTAGTGAAGTAACCTCCGAATGCTCCCATACTCAGTCTACAAACTATACATGCGAAAGCGAAGTCGACGATGACGAAAAGGACTTTCTCGACGTTGCAGGAATGTTCGGAAGTGCTCTAGAATCACTGATGTTTTTGGCCGTGAGTCATCACCCGTTTTCAAGGTCGATGCAAAGCTGATATGGTCCAGGACATTCGTAAGATCGCCGAAGCAGTCAAAGCTATTTGGATCATGGCGGGAAATGGTCACGCGAATGTCGCTGCCGCTGCGGCATACACTAATGTCTTGCTCGCCCGTTCAAGAGATTGTGTTCGAATCTTTCATGAGAATGACGCTGACTGTCCAACCCTGCTTGAGATCGAGAAATCACTCGATGGTCTGTCCTGGGTCGAACATGACCTCGTATCAATGTCTCAGGATACTGCTGGAGAAGTCCTAGAAGCTCTCATCGGCGTCAAGGATTCTATAGCTCTTGTGACCTCCCCGAGAGGGCAATCGTCACCGGCTGGGACCTCAACTTATGCAGTATCTAATACACTCCTGTGGAGAGACAGAGCAGATTCTCAAACTAACCTAGTTCAGGAATTAGTGTCAGATGCGCACGTTGCTTTCCACGCACAACACAGCTCTGCATTGATACTGGATGGGCTGTCTTGCGTCGGGCAGGTACGTGACCTTCCAAATACAACATGCGACAAGACTACTGAGCTTGCCTTCTGCGTCAACCTGTATTTGATATCGGTCAGTCACTCCTCGTTATCTTCCACAGTCAACCATCCAAGCCAGATTGCGATGCCCCGTATTTCGGCATTGAAACTGGCGAACGAGGCAGTCAGTTGCATTAATGGCTTCGTCAACGATAAGGCCATTTTCCCTTGCCAATGCATCAATACCCTTGGGTACAGGGTGGAGCAAATGAGACAGGACGTCCAGGCCTTTGCCAAATATCGATGCTGGAACACTTTGATGCAGTCGCCTCTCATCGCTGGCAATCATGTATTGGAAATCCTCGACCTCTGTTCGTATTACGGCATGCACCTCTTTCACTATCGGCAGTACGTTGCCGCGGTGCTCCACACTTATCACGCGTTGGTGCAGCTCCGGAACCTCGATAGAATACTGGTGATGGAGGAACTTGCCGATCTATTTGCGCCTGTACTTTACACTACGGGCGTTCGACCTGAATCAGGGTTTATGGCTAGCTGGCTCAGATATATTGGTGCTAGGCTCAAATTCAGAAAAGGGAAAAAATACCAGGATCATAAAGATACGTGGTGCATGTCCATTCCTGCCCACACGGCAGCGAGATCAGCTGGTTTGAACATAGAACGGAGAACTGTCGAGGTCCAGTTGCAGCCCAAGTTTGATTATGGCACAATTGACAGCACCATGAAATTGAAGCACGAAGGTTGGGTTTTGCAAGGAGAAATGTCAGATGCACTCGACAAGGAACTAGAAAGTGATAACGTTGAAAGGCAAGCAGTGCCTGACGAGCTGAAAGTTCCACAGCCTCCTAAATTCAAAGCAGCGAAAGCTCGGCGTAACAGACACAAACGCACCAAGAGCTGTCAGGTCAGTCAACACAGGAGTGGTCTTGAGGAAGATGGCTCCTGCACGAAACTCGACCACGTCTTCAACGATTGCTTCAATGTGGATGCCAAACAGGGCCGCAACATCCCGCCATCCAAGGTCAACCTTCTTGCTTTCTTCCACAGCATGACCAAGGTGGTCTCTGGTGTGTCTGATGCCACTCATGCCGAGGATAGCCACAAAGATTCTTCTGGCAAAGGTAATGGACGAGGACAAATGTGTCTATGCTTCGTACAAACGATCCTTCGTGCGGCCGACCGCATCCAGGACGTTCGAAAGAGGAGTGGCATTGATGCAAAGGGTGCATTGTGGACCAAAGTTGAAAAAGACTGCATTCAATGCTATAAGGACCATCTCATGAGCACGCTTGAGGAAGCTCAAGTGCTGCATGGAAGCGGTGGCGCATGGTTGTGGAGCAGTATTTGACGACATGGTTTGGAAGGTTGGGAAACACCCTTTGATATGCCCGTAGACTGCATCGCAGCGATTTTGAACCTCTCTGCTGCTCTCCATGTAGTTATTTACTAGTGGTAATCTCGGCATGGGCGGGACACAACCTGCCAAGCCCTTTCCGATTTTGTCCGAATCGATGCCCTGTGTCGCTTGAATGTCGTTCGAGTTTGTCATCGGTGTTTCTCATGAAAGTTTGCATTGTGCATGAGAAAGACACTTCCCTGTCACTAGAATTTGTTTGCTTATGGTCCTGTCTTACCAAAACCTTGTCTGACACCTTCCTCGCCCGTCGGGACAAGTTGCAGACTGTTGGACACGAAGTAGATCGTTACTTCAATACCTGATGTCGCGTCCAAGAATTCGCCACCCAAATCGATCATAAAGCACAAAAAGTAGGTCCAGCTTGGTGTAGAGTATTGACTTAAACGAGTGAGAATCCGCCATGTACTCGAGAACGCTACGACAAACCTTGGAAGCCATGACAAATAGGCCTTACCATTTCGAGCTCAGCACAGCGCTTCATGCAGTCCACCTGGCCTCGTTGCTCACAAAGCGGCACCTCCTTAGCCATGTGTCTGGACAGTCAAAAGTCGGCGAAGAAACCAAAGCAGATGCATCAGAAGTTACTACGGCAGATTTCGCAGCCCAAGCCGTGCTCATATCAATACTTCATGACGTTTTCCCCGATGACTCGTTCATCGCGGAGGAGAGCAGCGATCTATTACGAGCAAACTCCGCCGTTCTCGATCGTGTCTGGAATCTGGTGCAAACTGTGCAGGAGGAACTCGCTGGGACTAAAACCGCGTCCTCAACTACTCCAAGTGACGTTCAACCACGACCAGCACGACTTCCGCAATCTAAGGACGAATTGCTAGAGATCATCGATCTCGGCCAGCAAGGTGGACACGACAGCACGCGGACATCGCGGACGTGGATTCTAGATCCCATTGACGGCACAAAGACATACATTCGCGCACAGCAATATGCGGTCTGCCTGTGTCTGGTTGATGAAGGCGAGCAGCGGGTCGGAGTCATCGGGTGTCCAAACCTCAATCTCGACAGAATCGACGACGAACACAGGCGGATCGTGATCGAAGAGACACTTCTAGACCATGCACCGGATGGAGGCTACATTCTAGCTGCGGTCAAAGGCCAAGGAGCACGGATAAGCAGGCTACGGGACCCAAAACGCCTCGAGCTCATCGAACACTTCCTGTCCGACAAAGCCACGGCCGTCTACGCGAAAGACATCCAGGAATTCTCGGTGGAGGAAGCCCTCGCCGACAAGAAGAAGGCTGAACAAGACGGAGCAGGTCGCGGCGGACAAGGCAGCGACAAGGCACTATCACAAGAAGCTCAATCACAATCACAAGCACCATCCCACCAGCAGCAGGAGTCAGCTAATACTCAGCTCCTCACACTGCGCTTCACGGACTCCTCAGCCTCTCCGCATGTCTCCAAAGCACTCCACAACCGGATCTTTGAATCCTTCGCGCCGCCGCGCGATCACTCGAGCCCGCCACCCAAATTGTCCGATCCCGCTGTCCCAGAAGGCTCGCCCTCCCTCGCCGTCGACATCTGGAGCATGCAGTTCAAGTACGTCCTGCTCACGCTGCATGCTGCGGGCGCCGACGCGATGATCCGCATCCCGCCACAACCGGACTACCATGCCTCGGTATGGGATCACGCGGGTGGGCAATTGCTGTTGACGGAGAGCCGAGGGAGGCTAACGGATGCCGACGGAAGGCAGTTTGAGGTCGATGGGCGGACGAGGAGGCTGGACACGAATTGGGGGGTTTGTGCTGTGCGAGGAGGGGAGTTTAGTTTGAGGGACGGCGAGAGGACCGTGGGTCCGGGAGAGGCGCATGCGGTGCTTTTGGCAAGAGTCAGAGAGGAAGTGGACCTCCGGAGGAGGTTGCGGGAGGAAAAATGACCGAGACAGATTGATGAACGACGGTCGACGGTCTGCAGTTCGAGCGGGCTTTGGATGGTCTTGAACGATGGGGGAAACACAGAATCAGAATTTCCTGGCCCGGGAGAGGTGACATCGCCTCGCCTGCGTTCGCGGTCGTAGTGCGTTATATTGAGATATTGTGACAGTGTCTTTGAACGCTCCCAGGCTCTAGCCTCTAGGCTTTTTTCTGCACAGAGATCTTTTGGAATCAAGTCTCTTGTAGAAATGATTCTCATTATGCTAAAACATTATGCTTTATTCACATATCTTACACTTAACCATACTTGAATGACTAGCTTTTGTTCCCAACAGACATGACTCGGGTCTTGCGGCCGAGCCATGTAGAAACCACCATTACTGGTTTTCATCATTTGGCACCTTAAATGGGAGATATGCTTGTGCTTCACGAGCTAGTGAAGCAACCGGCGGGGATGGCATATGCGGTACGGTCATCTACCTTCGATGAGCATTGTTTACCCACATTCGTAACATTATCCGGAGATTCGCTTACGGTGTGGTGGTCCGCATCGAACTTTATACTCCGTTGACACGAAAGCTCCTCATCGACAGTAGTGGCCGTCGTGGTGTACACTTCGGAAAGCTTGTGGCGCTCTGGATGGTCGTGGTGACTTCCCTCCGATTTCTTTGTGGAGAAAGAATTGAACGTTTGCGCGGCAAGTGGTGCTCGAGAAAACCTTCGAGAGAGCCGCCGGCTCTGCTTTTTCGATACTGCGATGCAATGCAAGACAAGGGGCCTGAGCGCTGGTGCACTAGCGGCTATAATTGCGAAATACAGTTCCAGAAGAGCGTAAATCCAGCAATCGTACACCATCCATGTGAAGTCCCAGTAGACATTGAGCACAAGCCCGGAATATACAGTTCGGACAATGCCAAATATAACAACCAGGAAGCCGGCAGAAAAAAGGAGGTACCTGGACATAGTATCAAAAACTGAATATTCTCATAAAATCATAAGGGCAGCTTACAATCCGACCTTTTCGCTCAAAGTCTTCCTAATCGTCGCAATGAGGAACATGGGCACCAGGGTGGCATACAAATCAGTCACCACGCTCGAGGCGCCGGACAAGGGTAACATGATGTTTTCAGTGCTACAATGATAGCGTTGGGCATTTGCAGCTCTCCACCCAGGGTCAAAACTGTTCCAGTACGCATCAAGTGGTTGACATAAAAGACAGAGCCAAATAACGAAGCCAAGCGTGTAGGCTACATTGGAGGCGAGTCCGACCCATACGGCCCATAGAAAGTACCTCGTGAAAGACAAGCTGAGCCGACGGTAGAAGAGCAGGACACTTATCTTGACAGAGGCAGTTGCTAGAACGTAAGTGACCTCGCTCCACCAAATGTTGCGACGGTGAGGGACATAGACTGAAGGGGGTACATCCCATATATGGCGGCCCGAATAATAGAATTTATTTCCAACGATTACCAGGACAGACAGGGCGACGGATGCCAGATAGGAGAATATGATAAGACCATCGTCAATTCCAAATGCTTTTGTGATGCGGAGCCGGGTGTAGCTCCGAATTGTTACGATGCTGCCTCCAAGGATAATGAGTATAACTGAAAGAACAAAGAGTCCAGAGCCTCGAGTCTCAGGGTCGATGTAGTTGGGGTGCGGCCATGAAGCAATGACCTCAGGCGGCGCTAGATGATGTTAAAGACTTGTCAGAAATTGAAGGAAACGGTTCCTCATACGATTAAGTGTGTTCCGCATGATCCGAGACAGACGAACACTCAGTACTTTGTGTTTCAAGATGCGCGCCGATGGAAGGCTCGTAATCAATGTTGAACAGGTGTTGATCCATGAGTGAACAATCGAGAGAATATAGCTGCATACGAGACAAGTTTGTGCATAAAGTCTGTAAACCACTTTCGTACCTCTTTACGGAACGAAAGAACGAAGAGTCGGAAAAAGTTGGCATTATCAACAAGTCACAGGGAAATTATAACCGTGAGGCATGGGGATGGAGGCTCGTAATGGCTGAATCGGGGTGTCGTTTATTGCGCTAGGCCAATCTGGGACGGGATCTATCGTGCGTGGATCAGATCTACAGGACGAATCGAGACAAATGCAGATACTCCGTAAATAGTCAACAACCCATTGAACGATCGGCCGATGCAACATCTTCACAAGGGGCTTCTAGCTAATAACCAGGTGTCAAAATATGGGCTCCCAAAAACCTGATGGATAAGAAGAGACGCCGTAGGATGAAGGTGATATAGATGTGATATGTTGATTGTGCTAGAGATCTGTGCAGGAACGAATTGGATCATGTAAATTCGAAATGATTCATTGATGGACGAGAGTTGTGCAAGTCAAAGGGGGCAACGAAGTATACCACGTCCTCGGGACGTTTGAGAACCCTAACGCGCGGAAGTCTCAAACATACTCCATACAGGAAAATGGTCCCTTATCTAAAGTCTCGCCATGACAGTGCATCCGTTGACGCGTCTGAAAGACAGGACCGAGATTATTCCGCACAGTCTAGCCTCTATCTTTCAGATCTCGGCAATGGATTTCCAGGTGAAGCTCTTAGCCGGGGAACGTGGAGATACCCAGGCGGTACGAGGTACTTCGTACCTGGAGACTTGGGAAGAGACGCAGCTGCCTCAAGGCACGACCAAGAATTTCAATGCTGCACTGTGAAAGCCGCAAGCATCAAGACCCTGGTAGCGACGACTAGCAGCTACTTCCTCACTATGATAGAGCCTCATGAAAAAAAAATCACGTTCAAAAAGAGCAGCCATTGGTACATGGTACATGAGGTCTCGGCCAGTGGGACACGTCAATGGTGTCGAATTTCTGTTGCTGTAGGACGAACTCGGCACACAATTACTCTATACAGTAGGTACGTCTGCCAAATTGGACGAAAATAAAGAAAATACACAAGCAACTGGCGGTGAGTGAATGTTAGAAGTGAAGCGAATTTGTGTTGGTGCGTTGGGTAAAAAATGTAGTTGATTTTGCTAGCTGCCACTGTGCCACGTTGTCTGCGGCAAGATCTGCGTTGATGCCCAAAGCGGCCAGAAGGCGTCATACCTTCCACTTTGGACATGAATCACGTGAAATAGAGTCCCAAAGTCACGTGGCGGACCTGGTAGATTGCGCATTACTTGCGTTCGTGTTCGTGTTAGAAAGTTCGCTGTCATCGACGCGGATGTCTGTTGATCGATGAATGCAACGCACCTAGACATTTAGCAAGGAGCTTCAGTCCGACTTGTGACGTCGAGTTCAGCCTCTCTAGGTGCTATGGCTCCGGCGAATTCTTCCTTGTCGTCCCTGCGAAATCCTTCGAATTTTCCAAAGATGCAAAGATCAGCTGATGGCACCGTCCATGTTGAATTGCGATATGATATCCTAGATGTCTCTTCCGCCTCGCGCTTTATCCGCTCGCCAACAGCAGGAGCCAATGTGCTCTTCTTAGGTACTACGCGCAACAACTTCGACAACAGACCAGTGTCCCATCTTGCTTACCAGGCTTATCCTGCACTAGCATTGCACACACTCATGAAAATCGCTACCGACGTTCAGTCAAAGTTCAGACTGGAGAAGGTTATCATAGTGCACCGTCTTGGTGAGGTTCCCATCGAAGAAGAAAGCATCATTGTCGGAATCAGTTCCGCCCACCGTGGGGAAGGGTGGAAAGGCGCCGAAGAAATGCTGGAGAGAGTCAAAGAAAGAGCTGAGATATGGAAACAAGAATGGTTCGCGGACAATGGAGCAGCTGACGGACAAGCAGCCGCCGTATGGAAAGCAAACAAAGATACCGATCAGTATGGTAGGTCTGTGGACGTGTGACGTACGAAGTACTTGGTACCTCCTCCTAACCATCTTGACCACCGAAGGCACTGCTGGTAGCGGTCGACATCTTCCTGCTGGATGGTTTGGCATGCGGCGCTGTGAAAGAGCCTTGTGTCACTTGCAGGACGCGACTATCAGCATTTGCGCCCGTGGGTGCTCAAGAGGTTGAACTGTTCTGAGCAGCGTAAGGTTCCAGAGTAATATAAACAAGTAGAGTCTAGCACATGCCGCAGTACCGATCCACCTACGAATTGCATCTTTGCACAATCACAGTCCAAAATAATGCGAAACCGGCCGATGTTTGGCTATGTGGCCAGCCTCATTGAGAATGAAGGCGGACTGATACTATGCGTGCAAGCGGCTTCCTTCTCAAAGCTCACAATACCTCATCTCCTGATCCCGCAACTCAGGATAAGATCTATGTAAGATAGCAAAGAAGCCAAGGCTGCTTAGATGGCTTGATCTGTCGCTGAGTCTTTGGTTCATTGAAGCTGATTGACAAAGCAGCTTTCACATGCTGGAGTCGCTCAAACATTTCGAACACTCTTCGCCGCGACCGCATACGGAGAGATTGGGTGGAAACTTGCTCACAGCAACAGTTTGATCAATTTCTCAGTATGCTGACAAATCCCGACGGTCTTGCGCGGCTCCCACATTCCGTCGAATGAGCTGATTTTTACTGTCATTTTGTTGGCTGACTCCAGATTCTTAAAGCACAAGCCGGGCATGAAGCTGCTTGATACAAAGCACATGGAAAAGCTGTCGTGGCTGTCCACCCCAGGCGACCGGGGTGGTATATATGGGCTGATAGCGGTGATGCTTGACACCTGTTCCAATTGATGCACAACGGCTTTTACCCGACCAATCATGTTATACTTGCCGAGACCGACGCTGAGTGGCGATTCTAAGATTAGTTTACAGTTCGTCAGTCAAGGATTGGGCATCCCATGTACGCCGCTCATCCGTGCTACGGCCAACGGCCATTTCTAGCACCGATCTATCACTTATAGCAAAACCTCGCTGTGTATTTTGTCGAATGCTGGTTCATACTGCCACTGCTACATGTTTCGCAAGAATTTGATTCTAAAAATTGAGGGCTCCCGGCTCGTCGGCAGTTCACTGGGCGCAATTTACCTACAGGTCCCTTTCGTTAGTTTTATCGATAATGCCCGGGTCGGAAATTAGCAGGGACGCCAGGTAAGCTGTACTTCGTACCTAAGGCACATGCGCTAGGCCTAAAGTATAACGGCCTTCAAGTTTGAGTAGCTCAATCTTATAATAATAAAAATAATAATAAGTGAAAATCCTCTATACAATCGGAAGAGGCAACGAGCTGTCATCGTAAGAGACTTGAACAACACTATCAAGGGATTTTCCAAGTACGGTTCGTTCGTACCGACCGGTACAAGCTCCTCAATACTGTGGCGCAGTGACCGTCCCGGAAAAGGCTGTACCCAATACTTCCATGCTTTCGCAACGGTGAACGCCTTGCGAGGTGCTCTGCTGCTCTATCCTCGACATAATATTTATTCAAAGCACAACGATTATCACGAGCATTCCTCTCTAGTCATCAATTAATTTCGAATGTGCTTTCGTTTTGTCGTACGGGTTGATGTCGACCCGAAGTGCAATGCGGAATAACGAAGAGCATATATAAAATGAACAATGCCGTGGAAATACCTAGGTATGTATGGAGTTCACACCCGGGCCCAGACCCGTTGTCGGATACTAGTGCGACAGATTCGTTATTGACACAGATCTGGTTGGGGGCACAAACCGAGAGCATGGCAAGCTTCCAGTGACATTTCACTTCGTACATTGCCAATCTGCCAGCTCGTTCTTTGCGACAAATCGAATGGGCCGCAGAGACGCCGTCGTATGCAATTGTCCATATCCTGGAAGAACATTCGGCAACCATAGAACCCTGTTTTTATGAAAACACAGAACGTCGCACTTGACATGTGCATTGCTAGAGGAAGTACAGGAAGCCGGCTTGAGTCTCCGGATTTACACGACAGCCATGTTGGACTTCCTTGTCCGCAAACGTACTGGAAAATGATGGACCTGCGGGCAGTAGTGGACAGCAAGATAGATACTTACGTGCGATCCAGCGACCGTAGCTTGCATAAACTTTCGCAGCCTTAAAGCAGTCATGCGGTCACCATCTGCAAGCCAGAACCTTTAGGTCCGATCCCAGCCACCCAACAGCTTTGTTGTGACCTCTCCATCTGCGAGGAATACAAACCTGCAACGGGAACGCTGGCCATCGACGGGGCGAGATAAGGAGTGCATCGCAGGGTATATAGGTAAATCGGGTGTATCAAATACTTCGTATTCACGATCGTGCACGCAAAGCAGCTAAGGGAAGGCAATCTCGACTCACCGCACAAACCGGCAGCAGCACCCAATTGATGACAATTAAATTTAATTTCTGCTCCTCCACTGATTCGCTGGCGCCTGAGGAGCAAAAAATGATGCGTCACAGCAGCGGAGTAACGTGAGGGTCTCCGCCATGGCGCCCAAACTGGCTTAATGCCGTCTTACGGCTAAACAGTTCAAGGAGCAAATGTCATGCAAGCGTGATCACTGTTGGCTCCATCCAGCCTAGCCGGCCTGTCGCCCCCTTGGCAAGTATTGAAGTATCGCAACCGACTTTTCCGAGTACGGTAGCTAAGCGACCGGCGGCGCGAAGCTACGGAGATGAAAATAGCATCATAGCCATCTGCAAACGGCGGCCTGAAGTATCCTTGACCTTAGCCACCTTAGCCTTGTTCCGGGCTCGGACAGTCCACAGAGCCCCCCTTGGTACGGAGCAATATTCCCTCCATCACTGCGGCCGCTGCGCTTTTCTCTGTGTCAATCTTGGAAGTCTCGGCTTTAGGTGAGTTTGCGCATTGCAACTTCAGGTCGCCCTCGTAGACTGCACGTTAATTTTACTTGCAATTTCTCACCGAGAAGGGAGGACAAACAATGGCTGCCGAGCAAAAGCGCATCGAGATGATTCCCATTCCGAGCCCATTCCTCGTTCGACTGCGCAGGTCGCCGGGCCTAACTAAGACAATGAGACTATCTATGCCTGTGGCGACTTAGTCATGCCCAAATTGCTGGTCCACCCATGCTCGTAGCCCCATTTTCGCGTGTTCGATCATGCTATACTGGGAATCTTTTTTCAGCCTCCAGACACTGGGCTATACTCCTTCGCCTCCTATTTGGTCGTCTTTGGTCGCTCTCTAGCTCATTTTGGAGATTGCTGACGCTCGCGTGATCCGCGTCTTGACTGGCCAGAGGGTTGCTCATTTCCCCACTCGTCCAATGTCCCGAACACCGATTCAGGGAGCTGGTTTCCAGAGGATTTGCTTGTAACCTTCGGGCTGAGCCCGTCTGACTGCCCAGCGTGGTCTCGTCATCCCAAGTCGGTCGTAACCCACCTCAGCCGGACGGTCGTCTCTGCTAGTCCTTGCTTCGCCTTCCTTTACTTGGGGCCCTGCTTCCGATCACCCTCATGCTCTTACTGTAATAACTTTATCCTTGCCAACCACCACGCTCGCTGCTCGCTCTCTCCATTTCAGACGCTTATACACCACCACGTTCGTTTTTGCAGTTTCCGACACGAGCTCAAACCCTCGAAACGCGTTCGACATCTCGTGGGAGCTTGGCATCATCCTCAACCGCCTGGACATAATCGACGAGCAACAAGAGTAATCCATTCGCAACAAGTCATATCTAGTAGGACCTCCATCGCAGCTTCCTCTGCCATGGAGGACGGCGCGTCCAACAATAACGGCGGCCTGCGACCGATATCACAACCGAACCTGGCTTCAAGGTTCCCGTCATTAAGGAGGTTGAACTCGACCGATCCATATCGACACAGATCCCTGCCGGCTGAGCCGTCGTCGGGCTCGGATGGTGGCAGTGAGACCACCTTTGCCGTCCTCTACGACGATGGCCCAGACTATCATGTCGGCCACTACGATGAAGGAGGTTCAGGGGGTACAAGTCATCGGCCAGACTCTCAGACCTCCTTTGCACCTTCGTTCCGCACCCGAGACAGTCGAATATTCAGCGATGACCACGACATCGACCGGAATCCCGACCTCCTCGCGAACCAAAGACTCCTCGCGGAAGGCTACATGAACAGTCATGATCCCTACTCGGACATGCCGTCTCCGTCTTACAACATGTACTCTCAAGAAACTCTGACCTCCGGCAACTATAATAATGGTTATCCTAGTGAAAAGTCAGCCATGGGCATGCGCGAGCTCGATCGACCGCTGAGCTCACACTCACATCAAAGCTGGTGCACTTGTGACGATGACCATGGCCACGGTCATGGCATCGGAGCCAAGGGTTCTCACTACGATGTCGAAGCACAAAAAGAGCCCTCAACCCCCACGCCCTTCTTCCCGCCCGAAGAGAAGAAAGGCCCAGGCGGTCCTGGCGGCCCAGGTCCAAAGGGACCCGGTGGTCCAGGTGGTCCAGGGGGACCTCCTCCTGGCGGCCCACCTGGCCTGCCACCTTTCCCACCCGGTTTCCCCGATGAATTGAAGGTGAGCCACAATACTGGCACCCACTCCCCGGTGATGATTGGCAGACTAACGGAGAAACAGGTCACCTTCGACGGTCCCGACGATCCCCTCAATCCGAAAAACTGGCCGTCGAAGAAGAAGTGGGCTGCAACAGCCTGCATAGCCAGCTTCACATTTTTGTCCCCATTGGCGTCGTCGATGATTGCCCCTGCGCTTGACCAGATCATGAAAGATTTCGACATCACCATCCAATTGGAGGCTCAGATCACACTGTCCATTTTCGTGTTGGCTTACGCCATTGGTCCTATGCTATTGGGTCCGTTATCCGAGCTTTATGGTCGTGTCTACATCTCGCAGATATCGAATGTCTTCTACTTGATCTTCAACACCTTGTGCGGCTTTTCTCAGACCAAAGAGCAGCTGATGGCGTTTCGTTTCCTCGCTGGTCTCGGTGGCTCGGCACCGCTCGCCCTCGGTGGTGGTGTTCTCGGCGACATCTTCAAGCCAGAAGAGCGTGGAAAGGCCATGGGCTTGTATGCATTGGGTCCTCTGCTCGGTCCTGCTGTCGGTCCCTTGGTTGGTGGTTGGGTTGCCGAGAAGTCAACGTGGAGGTGGATGTTTTATGCTACTTCCATCGTCAACTTGGTCATCTTGATCGCAGGCTTTGTTTACTTCAAAGAGACTTACGCGCCGTATCTGCTACACAAGAAAGCCAAGGAGATTCGTAAGAAGACGGGCAACGACAAATACCGAGCACCTGGCGAGGACGACCTAAATCAGCCAGTGTACAAGAAGGTATCCAAAACCATGGCTCGTGCCTTCGGAATGTTGTTCACCCAGCCCATTGTGCAGGTGATGGCGCTCTACATGGGCTTCTCCTACGGTATCTTGTACCTCATGCTTTCGACGTTTCCCGCGCTGTGGAAAGCCCAATACGGCCAAAGCCCAGGTATTGCGGGTCTCAACTACATCTCGCTGGGCCTTGGTTTCTTTATCGGCGCCCCCGTGTGTGGCAAGGTCAACGACAACATCTACAAGAAGCTGAAGGAAAAATCCCCCGACAAGAAAGGCCAACCGGAATTCCGCATGCCACTCGTCATCGTCGTCTCCACATTCGTGCCTATCGGTCTCCTCATCTATGGTTGGGCTGCCAATGCACACACCCACTGGATTGTTCCAAATATCGGTGCCTTCATCTTTGCCATCGGCACCATCGCGGCTTTCCAATGCGTCACGACCTATCTTGTCGACACCTACATGCGCTTCGCTGCTTCGGCTGTGGCCGCTGTCACCGTCCTCCGATCTCTCTTTGGTTTCGCGTTCCCCATTTTTGCCCCGGCCATGTACAACGCTCTGGGATATGGTTGGGGTAATACGGTGCTCGCGATTGCAGCAGTCGGCATTGGAATACCGACTCCCTGTCTGCTCTGGATTTTCGGTAAAAAGCTGAGACAACGCAGCTCCATGGCACGTGCCGCAGCAGCTGGCCCTCCAGGGAAACCAGGAATGAAGCCTGGCGGTGGGCCTCCCAAAGGGCCCGGAGCGGGTGGCAGCGATGTGAAGAGACCAGGCGGAGCTCCATCCAACCCGAGTCCACTGCGGCAACCTCCTACGCAGTAAATTGCGAGGTAAGAAATGCATGTGCGATCGAACTTGTAATCAAAAGAACTACACCTATTCCATCTCATATTTACGTCATGTCATGAAGCGAGGTTGGCGTTGTTAATTTATAATTATTCACACATTGGAACGGCTATCTGCAAAATGTATACGCGGGCGGGAGCGTATGGCGTTCGTCCAAACTGCTGGGTCGGCCCAACACAAGCTCACATAATGTGAGCTTTTCCAACCCTAGACTCAATCTACAAAACACCCATCTACACCGGTCTATCATCCAGCCAAAATACCTTACGGTGTAGCAGCGAGCCAAGCAGCGCCTTCGGACGGAAGCGACTTTAATAGAGGGCACCTTTGGTAGGGTTTGGGCAGTACTTTGTACTTCGTACTTCTGAGTGCCCTCAAGCGCGGAGAGGTGACGGGGTACCGGAGTTTGAAGAAGAGGGGCGCAGAGCATGACTCGACCAGAACAGAAATCAATGCACATATTATCAAGATCCAAGCATTCCTCAGCGTTTGTCTGCGAGACCTCAGCTGACCTGTGTTCCTCAACCATCTTACGCTGACCGATTGCTGATACTGGCAGAAGCAAACAAGGCCGAACTTAGCATCTACGACAAAAACGGCACAGCCAGCCGGTAGGAAACAAGTGGAACTAGATGCATTGTACCTAGGTAGGTAATCAAAGATTATTGATCATCGCCTCCCATCACCATGTTCCATACATGCAGACTTGTACTTCGTAAATTGGCTCAATCAGCATCTTCCGATAGCGCCCAATCTCTGTTGTAGGACCCCGATCGTGATCATGACGATATCTATGAGCTACTCCTAAGAGGGGCGCGGCGCTGAGTAAGCCCTTTCTTTTCTTGCCCTTCTTTGCCTATCGTCTTTTTCGGCCAGCAAATAATAGGGAGCTATGTCGGCTTCCTATCCACCTACCAAAGGCCGCCACTTTGGCGGCCAACTTGACAAGAGATTTTCCTTGCGAGCGGCCAAGATCTCGTTTTGATAGTGTTCGATTTCCTGTTCAGGTGGACATCATCCAGATGCTCTTCTGGTCGATTTCGACAATGTGTGCGTAATATTTCGCTGATGGCAAGTTGGCCAAAATCATGGGCGAAACGACTTGTAAGTTGGCGCATTTCGCAGCATTGCAAACAGGAGGACGGTGTGCTAACCAGGATCTACAGGAGTGTACCGACGGACGCGATGAGGAAGGTCACCTTCGTTTTACGAGCAGTGACTTGAAGCCAGTCGAGCCCGGCAGGAGACGATGGCGCCATATCAGTTACGTTGATTTTTGGATCGCGGACAGCTTCAACGTCAACACTTTTATGATTTCTGCGGCATCTGTTGAGTTGGGTCTTTCATGGTGGCAAGCATGGCTTTGTGTATGGTTTGGTTACTCCATAGCCGGTGGTCTGGTCTATCTGAATGGCCGCGCCGGTGCCGTCTACCATATCGGGTTCCCAGTGGCCAATCGCGCATCGTTTGGCATTTGGGGGTCATTGTGGCCTGTCTTCAATCGAGGAGTGATGGCTTGGTAGGTTTGTCCTTTTCACTCCGAGACAAGATAATCGAGTCTGATGAAGTACAGCTTTTGGTACGGAATACAGGGCTGGATCGGCGGACAATGCGTTTACCTCATGATTTGCAGCATCTGGCCGTCTTTCGGTCAACAGTCAACGCTGACCCAACCGGTTGCCATGGGAAGCACGGTCAACTATGTCATATCCTTCGTTCTTTTTTGGCTCGCGTCTTTACCATTAATTTGGTTTCCGATCCACCAAATACGTCACCTGTTTACAGTCAAGGCTGTTGTCGCACCCGCCGGGGGCATCGCCCTCCTCATCTGGATCGTTGCCAAAGCCGCCAGTCTCGGCCCACTCTTCAACAAAAAGTCGACAGTGCACGGTTCTGATCTGGCGTGGACCATTATATCGGCGATAGGGGCCACGCTCAACAATTTTGCCACCCTGATCATCAATAATTCAGATCTCACACGATTTGCGAAAACCCCCCACGCGGCCAAATGGCCACAGCTTGTGAGTATTCCAGTATCCTTTAGCTTGACGTCTTTTATCGGTATCATGGTAGGCTCAGCCACGACGGTTGTGTGGAAAGACAGCACCACGATTTGGAATCCTCTCGAGACGATGGCTTCCCTCCTTGGAGACGATGAAAACGGCAACCCTGCTAGTTCATCAGCCCGTGCTGCTGTATTCTTTATTGCCACATCTTTCGCTGTGGCACAGGTCGGCACGAATATTGCGGCGAACACCATCTCAGCTGGAATGGACTTCACGGCTTTGATGCCTCGCTACATCAACATTCGCCGAGGCGGTTATCTCTGTGCCATAATCGGAATGGCAATCTGCCCTTGGCAATTTCTTACGTCGGCGTCAACATTCATCACTTATCTTTCAGCGTACGCGGTTTTCTTGTCGTCTATCTCGGGGCCGATGCTGGCCGACTACTATTTTGTACGAAAGGGCTATCTGAACATTCAGCACCTTTACAGTTCAGAGAAGACTGGATTATACTATGGGATTCGTGGATTTCAGTGGCGTGGTTACGTTGCGTATATCTGCGGCATCTGCACCAACATCGTCGGAGTTGTGGGCGTTTTGGGTGTGCATGTCCCCAAAGCGTCAATCTATCTTTATCGTTTCAGTTTCATAAACGGTTTTCTCGTCAGTGGCGTGGTCTATTGGATTTTATCTCGACTATTCGCTATCCCAGGAGGACCAATAAAACAATGGCGCGAGCTTGGAGACTCTGAGCAGCCCCTTGACTCTACGCAAGGCGATGGAAACCGGTCAGAAGAGCCAGAGGTGGAGAACAAACCAAACCCTCCCTCTACAGTTTCAGTCGTTGTGTCGGGTGGAACTCGAGATCTGAGTCCTCTTGTGCGAAATGTATAGAAGTAGTAATTCCCGTTCCAAACGTTGTCGAACGATTACTGCGTTAGATCATAGATACAAGACGGACTGCCTCGTACTACTTCGTACAATTTTGCTTAGTCAAGCTGAGCCAACCGGTGCTTACTCGGGCATACCCTGGCACCCTGGCAAGGACCTGTGCTAATGGCCGATTGCTGAACTGATAAGCTTATGATAGGTCTGTCACTACCTAGATATTTGATAACACATCTTGGACACCAACGTGTAGACAATTTACGATGCCCATCGCAATAATCCCTTTTCCAAGTCTTGCACCCTTGAAGTCAGTGTTTCAATCCTTCAAGGTTTCCTCGCTTCTCACACAGACACTAAGCTATTCCGAGTAACTTCAGCCCTATGTCTGATTCCACATCGAGGCAATGGAGACCACAACCACCAACACCGCAAATGGTGGCAATAGAGGTCCAGCGGTGGTAATGGCCAGTTGCATATTTCTTATCCTGTCTACGGCAACTGTTTCAGCGAGACTATGGAAGAAAATACGCATCCTGAGAGATCCAGGGTATGATGATTGGGTCGTCCTTTCGTCATTGGTGAGTTAGGAGCTCTAAACAAATGGAGGACCTGAACGGTTGACGAGACAGGGCTTCTCAATCATACAGACTACTGAAATATGCCTAGCCTGCCGATTTGGATTTGGGAAACACCCACAGAATGTTTCGCAGCACTCCTTTGCTGTCTTGTCCCGGGTAGGGAGTTTAAGAGACCTGCTGAGAGAATCTCCTCTGAGCTGACACTGTCATTAGTTGCTTTACGCCTCTAAACTCACGTCGATCTTGGTATTGATGTGTGCAAAGGTTTCGGTCTTACTGGGTATCATCGCACTGCATCCTCTTTCTGGCGTCATGCGATCATCACAAATCACATTAGTTGTCACCATCCTGTGGGCTCTTGCCATATTTATTTGGCAAGCATTTCCATGCCGACTTTCTGCCCTAAATCATTTCGAGCCGCAGTGTTTCCGATTTCAAAACCTCGATATCGTCACAACGACCTGGAATATCAGCACAGACTTAGCTCTTGTCACTATCCCTTACTTCATGATGCGAAGAGTACGAATTTCGAAGCGAAAGGGATGGGCGGTGGTTTGCCTGTTTGGATCTCGCCTGGTTGTCCCACCAATTGCTGTGATTCAACTACTAAGTGCTCGGTCGGAACTTACTGGTTCACAGTCCATCGACGTTACATGGTCGAACGCGGTGCCATCCATATGGGAACAGGCTTGTTTGTCTTTATCGATCATAACAACTTGCGTCTATTGTATCAAGCACTACCTTAAGGAGATAACTTTACTGATGTCCGTACACGGGGCAGAATCACGCGATCCCATGTCACGAGTTAACTCTAGTGCAAGTGGAATGTCTCAACGTCTACAGACTTCGGCGATTATTACGACTGTCGACCACACTGAGTCTCGACGACCCTCGAGTATTGTGACAGCAATCCACAGGAGTATAGTGCGGAGAACCAGTGAAGCATTTTCCCTGGCTCCAAAAGAGGCTCTTCCCGCGAGAATCAGCACCAGGACATAACCCTCGGTTTCAACACCCTTTGAAGTCACAGGGCTCGCCTGCTAGACTCCCTGATCGGAGCATGAATGTGCTAGTTCACCAATCACCCGTCCAAATCCCCGCGACGAGCCATCGAAACCGTACCCTGGGTCTGCAAGCGGCAACGACCAAGGAAGAACGGCTTTAACAGTGGACGGAGCTGCGAAGCCAACTCCCAGAAGCCCTGTGGCATTTCAGATTTGCACAAGCTCAATGTGATGGTAGCTTTGCACCACGTAAGCCACATGGTCAGTGATGGTGCGTTCAGAGACTATACAAATTAACCCACGCAAACAGACACCAAGAAACAGTTGGTCAAAACATGGACTACACCACGTACGCTGGCCGCAGAAGCATGACACGGTCGAAATGTGCGCAACTCCGACCTCTATGGCTCTTCAGGTTTTGTGTCTACTGGGCAGAGATTCCAGTTCCGCTTCAGGTTCCTGCTGGAGGAACAGATCGTGGCTTTCTTCCTTAAAGAGCGAGATTTCCACGTTCAAACAGAAGCGACAGACGTGCGTCAATGCGTGTCGGGGTATCCTGCTCACCTCAAAGCTGGCAACATCACATTTGCCGCACGTCGCGAAAGGTGGTGCCGAGCTCATTGAGTCAGTATCTGGAGTGTCTCGCAAAAATGGTGTCGTAAGAGGATCTCGGGCCTGCGGTTAGTCAGAGCCGGCGAGGACGTATGTACGAAGTACCTGGTCCAGCCTAATTCGGGCTTTCTTGCTGGAATACTGGATTCGTCACGGTGGATCAAACAAGGACCAGCTGGCCTAGCATGGTTTATAATCAGGCGATGGTCCGAACAGTTACTTGAAAATGTCTTTACCTATGTAGATTCCTCTCTCTTCGGCCGTTAGCTCGCGAGTGACCTCGAGATTCTAAAATTGGAGGAGGGTACATGCTGGAGCAATTAAAAATCTCCCAAGGACCGGTTGCGGTACTGATTTATGCAGCGGACGCATATGGGCACGTCGCGCGAGGCGGCGCCTAATAATATAGGGGCTTGGTAGGCTGATTACACCCGGACAACACCTGAACATGCCCCAAGCCTGCTACCCGGACTTGACCGCTGGTGTCCAATATAGCCCAGACCTCCCATTATTGGATGGATACTTGGACAATCCCTGGCCAAAAGCCAGCCATGCCAGTGGATGAGTCCCGTGAACCATTCAAGTTAAGCTCCGAACTCGGAGCACTGCTTACCTCAGGCTGGGGATGAGCACTCATTGGCACTGGTACCGGGAGGTGGATGACGTGGATGACGCACGAGTCCATATATTTGCGTGCGGCAAAAAGCGCGAGACCCCTTTCATGCCAGCTGTTGTCGTACACAAAGCGGGCGATTGAGCAGACTACGTGGTGGTAGAGTTGAGATCATTCATATTCCGGAACCCATATCCGAATGGGAGGTCGGGTTCAAGTATGTGCGCGATTTCAAGCATCGGCAGGCGACCCGCACGACAAAGATGCTATCCTCTCAAGTTGAGAAATAAAAAAGGAACGTCCCCTTTGGCCCCAGGTAAGGTAAGGGAAGGTATTTACGATAAATAGTCCCCAGAGCCACAGGCGCTCCGTACATCCACCAGCATACCAAAAAAAACGTCCAGACAGCATTTTTGATTAAAAAGAGCCTCACGCACTACGATCGTCCTAAATAAATTTCCCACACCAAAAAACACTTCCGCAATGTCTAGCTTTCAGCCAGTCCCTTGGGGAACCAGCGAAACACGACTAGGGCCCACCCCCAAGCTACCAGCGACCAACAGCGGCCACAACATGCGCATGCCACATGTATTCGGCACCGCCCACCACAAGCCCATCGACACCACTACGCACCCATCAACGTCGACAGTCTCAGAACACCACGCCAACAAGAAGATGGCCAAACAGCTCAGTGCGATCCACGATAAAGGCCAGCAGCCGCATGAGCATTATGAGAAAACGGTGCGCGAGGCGAAGAGGCAGGAGCAGGCGCGCAATCAGTTGAGCGAGGATTCGAGGGAGGTGGCGGTGAGAGCTGCGAGAGGTGGGTTTTGAAGCTGTGGTAGTGTGATAGGTACGGATTAGTACGTACTGCGAGAATGCTTTGCTTTTTTTAAAGGGGCGAGGGACGGTAAATGGAGGGTTTCGTAAGGCTGGGATGCAGAAGTAAGAAGGAGTTGTGGGCGGATTGCTGCAACTACGTCAACTCTCAAGACCGACGGCCGAGTCGAGAAAGTGGAATTCCTTTTGGTGGTTTCGAGGCGTACGAGTTCATAAAGGAGCATTCCGATATCAACACCAGCTCCGACGTTGAATCACACAAATCACGCATGAGGATGGATAGTATTGCCTCATTGGAGTTCAATTTCCCTTTTGATGCTATGCTAGCCCATCAATCTTTGATCTCGCCGCAGATTCCATTGCTACAGATACCATATGTGAAAGACTCGGACGATGCTCGGCTATCTCGTGCTATAACCACTGATCCTGCCGTCCCCTCCACTATTAGCGTACGTCAACAAAAATGTCAACGACTCCTTCGCTTATTCTCGTTCAAATAGTCGTGCCAAAAAGCGCCCGGAACTCTTCCACCTTCCGCCAACCATATCCTTTGTTCTCTTCGGATCTCTGGTTGGTGTATCATGGTGTTGGATGACCGCTTGGGGTTCTTGGGGCTGGTCTCGAGTCTGTTCTTAGGGATGCTGTCTCTCTGCGGGAGCTGTAGGCTCGGTCCGAGCCACCGCTCGAGCTAGAGTAACTGGATCGCGAGCAGGACACCGAGCTGGACATGCTCGATAATATACCCCACGACTCAAAAAGGTGTCCGCAAACCTGCCAATAAATATATATAGAAAGCCGACTGCAAAGCAGAAGGGACATCAAAGAAAACACCTGTGGTGACTCCGGCGGCGTATCAACCACGCCGATTGCTCTCGTCGGGAGCACTGTGATGATTGTCGAGTTGAGACGATCGCTCGATCCAAATTGGTGACGCGTGTTCGTTCACCGGCAGCCTCTTTCTCCACTACCAAGTGCGCCGATTTCTGGCTGAATGAGCAGAGCCTGAGAACTGTATACTGAACTTTCGTTGTGGACTCGACCTGTTGAGAAAGCTCCCCACGTGGGTTGAAGCAGGGTCGACACAAGATGGGAGAACATGTGCGGCTCAAATGGAACGTGCTCGAGCCTATTTTCTCGACGTTCATCTGTCCTTGGCGCATTGCCGTTCATTGTGAAGAGCGTTCTATGTCTGAGTGTGTTATGGTTGCAGATATGAATTCAATTCCAGTCCCTCTGCCGACTATATATACATCTAGGTTGAGGTGGCGGTTGATGGAAGACTGACGCAACTTGCACAAACGATCGTTCATACAAAGTGTCAGTTACCCTGAAGCGATTGGATTTCTTGGAGTGCTCATGGATGACATAGTATTGGCCAGTCACTTCGAGCGTTTGCCCTTCAGTTAGTGCTCTAGTGCGGTAAAAATATTATGAAATAGACTCCTGACTTCACAATATGGGTGTAGAAGTGAATGGGCCATTAGGAAGGAGTCAATCTGGGGGTAAGCTGAGTAGATGCTTGCTGGTGACGACCCCTACGTGTCTGCTTGTTTGGATGTACCACAGCCCGTCTAATCCGACTATTTGCATCACTACCAGCAGGCAAGAGTATGTAGGAGTGGTCACTATTTGCCTCTTTTGACTTGGGTAGTGTGCGCGCACGCAACATCTTCCTGCCGCAAATTCGGTACATGGGTGACGGAGCATTTAAGCAGTTAAGCTCTTCAAAACAGATCGCAGGAGAGGCATGAGATTCTCGGCGGCTGTGATGATTGACGACGATCATGTACTACGTACCAAGATGTCATCTGTTGTCTGGTGCAATGTCGCCATTCGGAGTATGTGCTGAGCAAGACATCACAATATTGGGTTCCAGAGAGTCGGTGAAACATGTAGAGAGCTTGGGGTGGGTCGAAGGACAATGTTGGTGGTGGCCCCTTGTCAATCAGAGAACTGCCCATTGTCCTGCCATGTTGATCAGCTCACTTCGGTAGAGTCACAGAGGCGAAGTCGGCGTTGGGTGTGGTATACCAGACAGCATCGGCTGTTCAAAGATGAGACAAAGTTTTGCTAAGCAAGACCTCGGGAAGAAGACATCGTCAATTCATCATCTGTCTGCTTCGACGGGCAGCTGTATTAGTACCGAGTAGTGATCATGACAGTCCGAGATGCAATTAGGTGGGAAGAAGGGAAGGCATTGATAAGAGGAAGGATGATTGGAATGCGAAGAACGAGGGAGGATTTCATTACTTCTCGTATGCGTCGCTGATGACTTAAGGATTGAGAACGATGCGACGATGGGGTTAGTACAACGCGGCCTAAGGAGCACGTCAGCAGCACCTAGGTCATACTTGCTACAATTATCTATGATATGGATCGTTGGTCATCGAGGTAGTTAAACATGCGGAAGGATCATTGGAGGCATCATGTTCTTAGAATGTTTCTTTCATTCTCTCTATCCCAGCCAAAAGGCAGCGATCGTGCCTAACAACCGTTGGGGTATCACAAAACAGACAACTCCTAAGTATGCCGCTCTAACCGATGCTGATTGATGCTCTCAAAAGATACGCTCACTGAAACCATACACAAGTAATGTTATTCCATCCTGGGCTCTCATTCCTCCTCTGGCAGCCACCCTCGGTTGTTCCTGATGCGCAGACGAGCTGCCTGGTCGGCAGCAATCTCCTCCAAGGTCAAACCATCACCAGACCTGGTCCAATTGGCACTGCTCGTTCGTTCGCGTAGTCGCGAAAGACGGGCTGGGTTGGGGAAGACCTCTGACATCTCAAATCGTTCCATCGCTCCGAAGACTTGGTCTGCATTGACCAGCTCTTGGTTATACAACGCGTCAAAGACGTGCGTCGGTGTGGCCCACGAAGGCAGTGAGTGTCTTCTGTCAGAATCAGATGCTTCGGTCGAGTCTGTTGGGATGTCCGGCAGCGACATTATTGATGATGAGCGGATAGCTGAAGCCGGATCCTCCACAGCGGCAGGATTCTCGGTGCCAGGCTCTTGGGCTGGCGGGGCATTTGACGGTTGCTGCTCGAGAACTCTGGCTGGTTGCTGTAGTCGACTCGATGTGAGAGGTGGCAATCTCTGTGTCGTTGGTTGTTGCATTGCCGCACTCCGAGGCGGTTGCGGGAAGTGCTGAAGGGTAGATGGCCCAGCTTGAGTGCTGGCCTGAGTGTATGTGGGAGCCAAAGTCCTCTTGCCCATGGCTGACACTCTGACTGGAGGCCTTGCGAGATTGCTTGGATAGCTGGGCAGTTCGGTGTCGGCCTGCTGTCTTTGGAGGCTGCGTTGGCGCAGCGGTGCTCCTAGTCGTGGAGGGGTTTCTTGTTCAGCTCTTGTGTCCTCGTGTAGGTCGAGTCGTGTCGGAGGGCGAGGGGGAAGGTTCTGTGGTCGGGTCGTGCCCTTGGCGGCGACCATGGAGGGAGGACAAAGCTTCCTCTTCTCTTGCATTTCTCTGAATGCAGCTTTCTTCGCGTCAGCGGCAGCCTGTTCACGCTCTTGACGTTCCTCAGACTTTTGACGCTTGACCTCTCTGTCGTCGAGGTCGGTGATATGTTGTTTTCGTCGCTCAGCACTGTTCTCACGGGCCTTGCGATCTTTCTCGGCTTCTTCTTCACGCTTGATGCGTCGAAGCTCTTCGATCTTGTTGTCCCGTCTTTCTTTCTGTTGTTGCTTGACTGCAGCATCTCTTGCTGCAGCCTTGTCATCTCGCTCTTTCTTCTTTTGAGCTACTGAGAAGACTTTTGCAGCAGGCATCTTGGACGTGGACTTGTTCAAGGTGGAGGCGGTAGTGGAGGTGCTCGGGCCAGCGACAGACTGAGTATTGACTGTCTTCGGCTCTGGCTGTGGTGGGTCTGCTCTGACCAGCTCCTGGTTGTGAATGGCCACAGGAGCAGTGTTCATAGGCTTGGGATGTGAGAGCGGCTTGATCTTGATGGCAACAGGTTGAGGCTGTTGCCTGGTCTTGGTGGAAGAGGCACTGGGTCTGACTGGGCGTCGGATAGGTCTTGGAGCTCGCAGTCTGGATCGATCAGCTGCGGTTCCTCGACCCGTAGGTGCCGAGGTGGTATTCTGTGCCAGTGCTGCAGACTGGTCTTTCTCTTTGCCCTTGAGGTCTTCAAGAGCTTCAATAAAGATGGCGGTGGCAGCCGACTTGTCGTCTTCCATTGCCGTCGCCTTTCTCTTGCCTGAGTCGCGCTTCTTTGGCGACGCTGCAGGCGGGGTTGAGGAAGCATGAGGCTCCTCGTCGAGCATCTCAATGCTTGGATATAGTTCGGGCATCGCAGCCGTCGATGCCCCCGGGAGGGTTGGCTGATATTCGGTGATGGATGGCGATGGAGCGGGCGACTCCAACGCCATCATCCTTTGTTCATGGGCAATCAGCTCTGGTGCCCGGAGGTCGACAGATTCATCACCGGACTCTTCGCTGTCGAGTCCGAGGCTCTGTCGCCTCATTGTTTGCGCCTCCGGGGGTGGGAGGGAGGCGAAGGAGAAGCTGCCCTTTCGGACAGGGGCCTCGGGGGTGGCGAGGATAGAGGGTGACCCAATTTCTGAGTCAGTATAGAGCTGGACCAGGGGAGATTGGTCCAGCGGTTGTTGAGGAGACCCCTGGAACTCCTCAGGAGCACTAAGCTCCTGGGGCTCCGGGGCCTCCTCTTGTTGTTGAGCCTCACCAGGGCCTCCAAGACCCTGGGGCTCGGCCTCGTTGGCCGGAGGAGGTTGTTGTGCCCCTTGAGAACCCTCAGGAGCTCTAAGCTCCTGGGGCTCTCGGGGAGGGAGGAGAGGAGTTCTTTCCGTGTCCTCAACTGGGTCGATTTGCACGACCCAGGGGACATCGGGTTGCCGCTCTGCCTTGCGAACGGCAGAGCGGCGGATAGTCTTGGGCGTTTTGCCTGCCCTGAGGCGCCCTGGAGTCATAAAATGCTTCAGAGCATTTCTATCGAGCATCAGCATGGTTTCGAAGAGGCTTGGACGCGTCACACTTACATTTTTCTTTTTGATGTGGCAAGAATGCCACTCAAATGTTCGTTGAGCCACTCAACATGAGCGGCGGCGGGATAGGCGAGTTCTTCGAACTCTTGCCGAGCAAGGTTCGAAGCATTGGTGCGTTCTCTTAGGACCCAAAGGTCCGACACCACGTAGGCCTTTGTTGCGGCCATGATAAAAGGGAAAAAGCATCTGACCTTTGAGGCCAGAGAGATTGCGGTCTTCTAAACCGCACCCATCTTGGATGCTTCCCCGGCGTTTGCTTCGGGGATAGCAAAGTGAAGAAAATGGAAGGTGCAAAGTGAAGAAAGTAGTGAAAGTGAAAGTGAAGGGGCGCGACTAATAAACCCGTGCGACGCGTTAAGTGGGCTGCAAGATCAGCCACAAGGTGGGGCCAAAACAAAATGTAAACAATGATTTACGCTAGCCTTAAATGGCACTCATTCCGCCTTTCTGATCCGATGTCACTGATTAGCCAATCACTTTGCTTGCTGTCCCCGGTCACATTCCGATCATGATCTTGTGCCATTTCAGCCATTCTCATTGGCTTGATTCAACTGGCCTTGATCTTCTATCACCCGTATCCACAGGGACGTGAAGCTGCCGCTGCTGTCTTGCCGATGCTCCGTACCATGGTATTATCTACTATTGTCATTCTTTCATCTAGGAAATCTTTTGACTAGCATCGACAAATTACTCTCCGGCACCGCATCCTTTGTAGTTGTGTTTGGCATTATTGAAGGACTTCGCTGTGGGCGTTCCGTTGCATTTCCTCTTCGTCTCTTATTGTCCATTGCTGCCAATTCTTGGTGGTGTATAAGGTAATAGATCTGTCAAGTCTCCCTTCTCCTATCTCACCTGTTCTTGGGCGTATCTTCTCTGGACACGTCGAAGGGCGAGGGTAAATGGTGTGTTTCTAGACTGCGTTCTCGCTGAAAATAAGGGCCAATCTGTAGCCAAAACAAAGAGACCCTACTCGAGGTGCTCCTCTATTGATATAGTCCTGAGTATCATACAGTGGCTGCCCAGTTTTCTTGTATAACTGAGATTCTAATGGGTTGCTACAGCTTCAACACGTCTTTCAGTATTTCTCGCTCTGGGGATCGACGCCTGGTATCGGGAGGCACTTGTCGCCTTACACCACAAGTGCTGGGTTTGAAGATCAACCTTTCCGTCTAACAATACCCTTTCCCAATACCCTGAAAACCGGCAAAAGCTCATTGTCGCCCAGAGGCACCTCAGTTAAGTCCACACCCCTCAAGTGTTTGTATAGTGCGTTGTTGGTCCTGAAGGTGGAACCACAGCCCCAGCACTTGAAAGCCTCGGAATGGGCATCCAAAGCATAGGCGAAGTTTGAGCTAGCGACCATGGTCTCACCAACTTCAGCAGGCTCCTGTTCCACGGATCCGTCAGTGTCTGCAGCGGCAGGGTAATCACCATAACCTTGAGAGTAAAAGTTTTGGTTCTCCTCCGTTTGGGCCCATGCCTCTGCCTCCTGATTGGCATAGTATTCTTTCCATTGTGGGCCTTGTTCCTCTTCTCCATGGTATTGTTCTTGACCTTGGTCCTGCTCCCCATATCTTCTCCAATCGTTCCTGCCTTACACTATGGTCCATCTTACGCAGACCCAGTCAACCCTCGTGACAGTCCTAGCTCCGCAATGGTCCCCTCAGCACTTCCAACTAGTGCTCGCAGCAGACTGCGGACACAATACTGAACTTTAACCACCCAGTCATCTATAGCGGAAAACTCGAGAAAGTAAGTACTCCGTGATGGCTTACTTTTCAGCCAATAATCATAATCTAACTCCTTCCAGGCTATTCAGACGATAGAAGATGTGATCTTTGATGAGGAACATGATGAATCTTCATAGGAAGCTGCTGTATTCGCAGTCTACTGGAGAATACGAACCATATATTGGACTGCAGGACTCCTATTTGACATCCTCCCTGATCCTCTTTGACACTACGCAATCTGCTTCGGACGAAGCCATAGCGGGTGAAGATCGTGCGGCGGGCAAAGGTCACTCCCAGCGTCAACAGTGTCGGTCAAGTCTCTTGGATGACGACGAATTCTTTGATGACTCGAGCATTCTGATCACAGAAGAATAGCAGGAAGTTGAACGTGGACTTGGACGCCTAGTCATTCGTCCCACGAGCCTCGAAGTCGTGCCCCCAGAACTACTACGAGCGAAACAATGGGAGAAATACTTTGTGAGACTAGGTTGGCGCCAAGTCGGAGGGTCTGGTGAGTTATACTACCTCATCGTCGGCGGTCTTGGGGACCCAGTCACCATTGGCTTGGTACCACACGTCTTATTTACGTCCGACCTCGATCGCGACGACCTCCACGCCACCCAAGAAGACCTAGGTGAACGATTGGTGCAGCACATCTTCGACGCTGAATACAAGCTAAGAAGAAGGTGGCAGCGAATGCATCCGCGGCCCATGAATGCATGGATTCAGAAACTCACCGTTGAGGCCATGGAACCCAGGGGTATGCCCATCTTTCGAGCCGTGTAGAGATGGGAGACGAGAGCTCAGGGTCGCGTCGTCATCGTCGTCAGAGCTTGCAATTACTGCCGAATTGGAATGGTTGTTTGGTTGAATGTTGAAGCCAGCCCATGTTGGATAGGTCAGGAAAACGGCCGCTCTCAGTGATGCATATCGGGTTGCGTTTCACCGATTTCGAACGACCGCTAGCTCTCTAAACACTGACAAACGCTAGGTGAACAGAGGCAAAGACTCGGGCAAGACAGAAGCAATATACTATTGAACAAAATATGACCGGGATTTGGCATTAAGATATCAATGATGTGACATATTCCTGCCGTATATCCTCCGCCTCTCTCTTGAAAATAGTTCATAGTAGACGAGCACGAGCATGCTAGCATGATAAAGGCACTTCTGAATGGCTTGTGCACACCATTAGACCTTGACTCTAGTCAAAATCGATGGAGGCTGTCAGAGGTCCATCTGGGGGTCGGGAAGGTCAAACCAACCCCATTCCAGATCAAAACATAGTAGTGTTTCACAGTTGTCCATTCCTAAACCAATTGTACAGATTCTACGAAACGCCACGCTCTCAAAAGCCTTTCTAGTAGCTCCTCGGCAAACCCAGCACCCTCTCACCGACATAGTTTAAGATCATCTCTCTGCTCACTGGTGCCAGTCTGGGCACGAAGCATTCTCTCAACCACCTTTCAACGTCAAACTCGGCCGCGTAGCCCATGCCGCCGTGGCTCATCACCGCCCTCTCACAGGCCTTGAATGCGGCTTCCGCAGCAAGATACTTTGCACTATTTGCCATAACCCCTACCGTGTTTAAGCTGATCGACTTATCATGTGCACTCAAATCGTACAGCCGCGCAGCATGGTACGTCGCCAGCTTGGCCGCCTCAAGGTTCATGTATGCGTCGGCCAATGGATGCGCAATTGCCTGGTTTTGTCCAATCGGTCGTCCAAACACGACTCGTTCCTTGGCGTACCCTGCAGCTTTCTCCAACGCGGCATAACCAAGACCCAGCGCTTCACCAGCTAGCAAACACCTCTCGGCATTCATGCCGTGCAGAATAATCTTGAAACCTTGCCCTTCTTGGCCCACAAGCGTGTCAGCCGGAACCTCGTAGTTGTCGAAAAAGACCTCGTTCGCGTCGACTGCTCGTCCTCCCATCTTCCTGATCTTCTTCAATTCCAGGCCCGACCCGGGCGTCCTCTTCGCTTCTTCAGGCATGTCAATACAGAACATACTCAGTCCCTCGCTTGGCCTTTTGACCTCCTCAATTGGCGTCGTCCGCGCCAGAAGGATCATCTTCCTTGCAACCTGGGCACAGGTGATCCATATCTTCTGGCCGCTGATTAGATATTTGTCTCCTTCACGCTTCGCTAGGGTCTTAAGTTTTAATGTGTCGAGTCCGGTATTCGGTTCTGTAACGCCGAAGCAGGTGCGAAACTCGCCACTGATGATTCCTGGCACTGTGCGCTCGAGCTGTGTTTTGTTGCCGAACTTGGCAAGCGGTTGCGTAGCGTAAACGTTGGCATGGATCGATTGTGCACCTGCCATGCCTGCGCCGGATTGGGAGATGGTTTGAAGCATCATCGTGGCTTCTGAGATGCCCAGGCCGGCGCCCCCGTATTCTTCCGGCAGGGCGATGCCCAGCCAGCCATCACGGGCGAGGGCGGTGTGGAGTTCATGCGGGTCCGTCTCAGACTGGTCGTGCTCTTGCCAGTAGGTGTTAGGAAAGTCAGAAGTGATTTTTAGAATGGCGTCACGAACTGTTAGTTGAGATTCAGTGAAGTTGCTCAGGTCCATAAGAGTGTCGGATTGTGTAATGCGGGTTGAGGAGAAAGGGCGGCATGGCTGCGGTGGTGATCTTGGCTGTTGACGACAACGGACAGGCAAGGTGAGGACTGGCCTGAGGAACTGTGACGCTGCACGAGGCGAAGCTCTTGCTGCAATTCCTAGCGAAGCTGGCGTCGTTAGGAACGACATGTTGAGGTCGTCAAAATGTTGCTTCTAAAGTAGGAAATCAAAATTTCAAATATTGTAGCTCTATATGCATCTGCTTCGAACGTGCACGCGAAAACAAATCCCAATATTGTGTATAACAAGCTCAGGGTGCATGGGAAGCAGCTTGAGAAAAAAGTATTCAAAGGAAGAGAATATGGCCAGTGACGACAACCTTGCTGTTCCGAGGAGCATTTGAACTCTGGGGAACCTCGGCGTCTCGAAAGACTGAGGTTCTCTCGAAAGTCCTGATAATTTCTCAACATGAGCCCACCGACGAGGAGATTCCGTGCCGGTTGTCGGCCCCCGAGGCGGAGAAGGATTCTCGGCGAAAAGAGAAGTCGCCGGTCCACCAATAAATTTTACGTGCCTAGACTTTTATGCTTTGGGGGAGAGATTTTGTTCTCATCAAATGTTCTCGATCTCTACACCTGAAGCATTTCAAACCCCTTTCCGATATAGCCCACGGAAGCATGGATATGAAAGCAGCAGAAGTCTTCCTCTTAGGATAAAGGTCCAGACAACGAGTAACTCGGGCCTGCCAATAGACAAATACAGAGTTCCATCGCTCAAACAGCTCTCCATTTCATTAAAAAGCCAAAGTACACGTGACTGGAAGTTATTACATAATCGCCCTATAATCGCCCTAGCTCGGTATACCTTCCTAAATATAATTGTACCTCGAGGACAATCCCAACTTCATACGATACGCAGTAGGCCCTAGATTTTATGACAAGTACTCTAAACATTTCGCTCCCAATGCTCCCTGTCAACTTATGCAGCTGTCCAAAAGGACAAGCGATTTGTCTATTTTGCTGGTATCCTGAAATGGATGGCTATGCATGTGAGTCTGACTGTTTGCTCCCGCAACTTTTCTAAACTCTTCGAAGTTGAGCAACAACATCTAGCGTCCAGTGTTTGCCCGAGATGCTACGGAGAGGAAAATGGAGTATCCTATATTCATACGCGGTGTGCTACTATGTTAAAGCAATATTGCCCCATTTCTCGACACGATGGCGACATCTCTTTCGACGACCTTTGCAAAAGTGTGATTTCGGCCAGGCCGATGGTACGTCTGCATAGAGATATGTCGACGTTTCTCTCTACAAACCTCCTAAAGCTGTTCACCTCACCATTACTCGGGCGGCTTAGTGGGCCCTCTGAGATTCTCGAGAATATTTGCTTCTACCTTGACCCTTTCCCAGAGCTTGTCGCAATGACGTACGCGATATCAGTGGCCATACGGTACAGGAAGCAGCGTGGACCCTATTGGACTGATGCTAAATCACTCAAGCCTGGTATGACGCTATATATGACATTTAGCAACTTTGAAGGATGTACCTACCTCACCAACCTTGATATCAACACATCAGAAAGATGCAGTAGAATACTACCAGTTCAAGATGAGTTAATTGTATGCCGGGACCACTTTGCCGTTCTAGACCTTTATAGCACCAGCATTCAAGTTTGCGACCGCGAGACGAGACGACAATCAGTGTTCTATCACACGATCAACCTGCAGCATATCAGCACGAAGAACTTAAAGATTCGGGGCTTCTCAGATGTAGGTGCGAGCAGACCGGCTAACGTTCTAGCTAACATCCATAGGGACTCTTTTTAAGAGCTCTGGCCCCTATGATATCTCCACCACCTCGTGTGGTCGAATGGAATATACCATCCCATCTCGAACGTACTTATTGGTTTTCGAAACGCTCCCACGCGTTATCTGCTCTCAACCGATGCGAATATCACGATCTCCGCAACATTTCAGGCATATCCGCGGTTGTTCGGAATTCCAGAACTGTTGGTCTTTTCTGTCATCAACGAGATCATCCACCGATAAACTTTAAGTCTTTCGCGACGCGAATGGAGACCATATACTCAGGCTCGTCGCTAATCTTCCTATATTTCCCAATCAATGATCAGGAGAAAATACGAACTATTGGTGTTGGTTGGCTTAAGGACTGGCCATTCCCACTGAATGGCCCAGTTATTCAGGTATATTCTCTTCTCTTTCTCTAAGACGATAACTAAAATTCTCACAGATCGCTACGAATCAAGGAAGAAAACGTTCTTTCGGACCACAGCCGCAAAACGAGGATCTCTTCCAGTACGAGGCTCTACGTCCTGTCTCCGATGGATCGTTCTACGGCCTGTTTCATTACTCTGTGAATGAACATATAACAGCCTTCTCTGATATCGGAGTGTCCACATCAACTCATTGTGATCGGCTGAGCCTGAACATTTCCCCGGGGGATTGTTCTCACCGGCCTACGCTCGGTAGTCCGAATCGAGGTTGGTGTTTTAGCAAGGCTCATGTCGAGACGGACACAATGCTGCAAGTTTGTAAGGTCGATGCAAGGAACGGCACATGTCTAGGCGCTCTCCTAACGCACTCTAACGACAGCAGGGAATCCCTTGGGGGAGTTCGATTCGATAAATACTTGTCTGAAAAAAGGAACATTCAGGATTGTCTTTTTTGTAATATGGAGATTGATAGGGAATTGTTCGTTCTAATTCGATTTTCATCTGAACACTGTGGGAACTGGGTGAGCGACGAATGGTGTCGATTTCCGATAAAGGGAACAGTAGTGTGGTGGTATGGCCCGAATGGAAATCAGATTGCAGTGTCTTAAAGCTGAACCTCAAGAAAACGGCACATCAGTAAATACAAGAGTGAAGACGCTTCAATCCAAAGGACAGAATTAAACTCCACAACATCTCATTGAGGTACTTTATTCGCATATACCCAAACCCGTTTCTCTTCAGAGTAGATGATGAGTTCACCGTCCTTCCGGCACGATTTAATTGTGCCCATTGAACTCCACCCATTATGCACCTTGTAAACTAGTTTTGCGTTATCTCTCAGATCTCGTCTTGCCTCAACTTGTGAGAAGTTGGCCCTGAATCACGAATGTGTCTTTGGACCCGCACTGGCAACCTCGCTAGTGGCGACCTCTGGGCGAGGAAGAAGAGGATTTTTATACTCCGATGTAGAAGTCGAGAATAGAATCGGTGGAACATTCACCTCGTTACCGGACACCGTCGGTTGAACAATATGAGTCTGACTTCCGATGTTCGACCCCGGGTTTCCAGCTACGACAGCAGGACCTAAAGACTTCATCCTGCCGAAGCACGTCCTGAGTTTATACCCATTATCCGAGTCTGCTTCAACATAATTTTGATCGTCCATAGCGAAAGCCGTCGGGGCTAGTGTGAGGTGTTTCGCTACTCGCAATTGACGGGTATGAGCCTCCGTTCATTGGGTCTCATTAGTATCTGGATGACTCGGCGTTCCAACGTCTTTTGTGCTCGAGCTTCGTCCTCTGCCGCATGGAGGGGGGAATTACGGCCGGATAACAACACCATTCTTCTTAAGAAAAGAACATCGCATTTGTAGGCCACAGCGCCTCGGTCATGGCCTTGCTGAAAAGACGGCAGAGATCTCACACTATCGAGTGTTTGAAGCCATGCTAGTAAGCGCTTGCGTGTTTCGAAGCACGTTTCGAAACAACTAGAGCTAGACGTAAAGTGGGAGTAAAATTATCGTTATCGAAAATTCTGTACAAACCCACCAGTTCCGCAAAATCTCACAGACCTTAAGAGACTCCTCGTCAATGCATTCCGTTTAGCTGCAAGAAGCTGTTCAGCTGATAGGAAGACTCTCTTGACTTCCGCAGACACGCTACTGGTACGGTGCCATTACTCATATCCTTCAATATAGGTTGCTTGAAGGGCTTCGATACAATGCTTCGAAACTCACAGGTGCTAGCAATCCACGATCAGCCTTGCGAAATGTGACAAGGACGTGCTAGCTAAAGTTGTAGGTTGCGTGTGGCCGACGTAATAACGCCAAGTACGCGTAATATTACAGCCTCTCCGCTGATAATCTGCAGTCATTCAACCACTTCTTGATTTCAGATTGCCTGCCGACTGCCAACTGCATACCTATTGCTTCGTTGACAATATTGTAATACCAAGGAAAGGCTATGGTGAGTTCACCAACCACCTTCACTCCGTACGCGGGTCTCGGCGAAGCCATCACGATCAAAAATACATCATAACCGATACAAAGACTCCATCGCCGAACGAGTCCTCCCTTCGAAAGACAGTAAAGTGATAGTGCTGATCATCAGAAGCCTCCAGTCTTCCGATAGATACCACAACAAAGCATCCACGGAATGTCATCCGACATAGTCATATTCGACCCGCACGGGGACTTGTTGCTCAACGTGCAAGGCACAAGAATGCAGGTATCTTCAAACGCCCTTTGCATGAGTTCGCCCGTATTTGCTGCTATGCTTGGGTCTGGCTTCAAGGAGGGAACCGAACAAAATCAAGCAGTGAATGGGACTAGAACTATTCAGCTGCCAGAAGATAACCCGGAGCCGTTTTTGCTCTACTGCAAGATCATCCATTTCCAGGCATTCACCGAGCCGCCTAAATCTATTACCCTTGCAGGCTTAGCCGAACTCTGCGATAAGTACGATCTATCGAACGCACTCCTTGGCTGGGCCCAGACTTGGCTTCAAGACTTGGCGAAGAAAAGTTCATACCAAGACCAATCGCTCCTTTTGCTTCTGGCTTATGTTTTGGACCTTGCAGAAGTCTTCGCAGACATATCAAAAGCGATTTTATTGTCAAATCCTGGGTGTTTCGACCTCCTCGCCTGCCGTGACTATCCTATTGTCAACGACACTTTCATCGGTACGTGCCTAGAGATACGGTGTGTGGTGTACTGACTTGACCTACAGGGGCTTTCAACACACGGCAGTCAGAAGTCCGGCTTTGGCTCGAAAACACTCTATTGTCAGTTGTAACCGAACTGTCCCAGTACAACTGTGAGAAGTCAAGAGCGACCATAGGATGGTATATTCGCGAGCTTATGCAGAAGAAAGCAATCCCTGTAGGTAGAGAGAGTGTGGGCAAAAGTGTCAATGACCTCATGAAAATGGCTATGAGCATTGGGGAGTTCACCTTTGCACCATGTAGAGGCCATAATTGTACTTGTTACAATTGGCAACGTGGTGAAGGCCAGAATCTCAAGAATGTTCTGGAGCAGAGACTGCGACGATACACTGCACTACCTCTTGGGCTCTGCTTGGATTGTATAAAGTCGGATGGTACACCGATTGTGAAAGGAGCATGTCGCATATCCCACCGGTCCTTTGACATATTATAGGTCGGTACTGTACACACTGTTTGCATAGGCATGCTGGCATCCGCAACCAATAACCTATGCGAATGTACCGTTGCACAGAAGAATTCGTACCTGCCAAGTACTCGGTTGGGCCATTTCTCGCAAGATGAAGGCAGAATAGGACAGTACGGACGGGACCACCATCCATATTTTCTCTTGAAACTTGATTCTGTTGACCGTTCATTCAAGCACACCCAGACTGTTCAAGAAACCATCAATCAGCCAACGCGGTGGAAAGTACAGCCCTGCTTCAACGTTATCCAGTTCCTTGTCCTGTGTCCTGGGCTTTGGCGAGAACATATCAACACTTTCATCGAGCTTTGTCACCCACGTCCCACGAGATCTTTCGCTTTCCCGAAAGGCACCACCGGATCTGATCTTTTTCCACTTGTACGAGAAAAACCTCTAACGCGACTTTTTGTGATTTTGTGACCATAACTCCGACCAGGTCAGCCGGTCAGAAAGGAAAAAAGGCACTAGGATGAAGCAATAAATGAAATTCGGAAATTCAGAAATTCAGAACCTCCAGAACTCGCATTGGTGATATCTACCGCGTAACCTCATCCCACTCACTCCCTTAGGAAATATGCTTGACCCCACCACACACCCACATTTTACCCGTTATAGGCAACGTCGCATACGGTTATTTAGGCGTTTATGAAGCGAAGCCTTGAAATGTACAAATATACGCTAAATGTGGTGTTGACTGCGCCCGCAAGCAGTCGTCCGCGTGCGATTGACTCCTCTGTTCCATCACGGCAGTCCTTTGGTCTACCCTGAAGTCCACTGCTACACCAGCCCTTGCCAATGCAGAAAGACTTCATACACTTTGTACAATAGTCCTGCGTCTTACTACCACGACATCGCGTTGCGCCGTTGCGTATTTCTTGGCGGGGCTGTCGTAGATCTTACCATCGCAGCTGACACCCTTTCCACTGAAAGTACGTACATTTAACGCGCTGTTCAGCTGTAGCGAACGATCCATCCGCAATAGCTATTATCTATTGGAGGTCGGCTAATAAGATATCGACCCGTTTGAATTCACTCTGGACGTTGTTCGCAGCTGATACTCGGAACGGGATTTTGGCTGTGATTGCGTGTTTGAACGGCTCCGTCAAGATCTTGCTGAAACTCGAAGGAAGGCATAATCGCGGCGCGATATCGCCTCCCCGTACAATTGGTGACATTTAGACCATAAATCTTGGAATCCAACGGTTAAAAAAGGTATGGTCCTTGGGATTTCAAGACGACAAGCTATCCAGCGACGGATCTCAAGCTCTGTCACGTCCTTCCAGCGTCCCGTTTAGCTGTCTTCAGCATGGTGGGCAGCAATATTGGTGTGATAAACGAGTAAATCGATGATTGGCTGAAGGACAGCCAAGAAGAGAGAAAACTGGCCATAATGGTACCGCGTTGCTGGGGGTCGTGGAGTGTCCGTTTTCTATATCTAGCTTCTATTGGAGGCTGATAATATGGTAAAGGATTTGCGATTCGCTCTTTGACATTGGTATTTGCTGTACTGCCTTAGTTGATGCGTCTGGGTTTTGAGCGACACCGTCGAGATCCTGTTGAAACTCGAAGACAAGCAAGGTCACGCCAAGATTGGTATGGATCGATAGGACTCGTTGAGGTGAATAAGGCAATGCTAAAATCAAGTGAATGCGACTGCTAAATGGTGGTATTTGAAATGTCCTGAAGCTGTGGTGTTGAATATTTACGGGATAATATAGCGTGGCACTAAATCCCACATTTGGTACGCGGGGAGAGTGGTTGGTGCAAGTTGGATGTTACTGGAATTCGAAGTAGAGCATAATGACGGCGATATTGGTACCGATAAATAGAGCTTCCGAAGCTGTACAAGACAATGCTATTGGGGGATCTCAAACCGCTCTAATGTGGCAGACTGATGAGATGAAAGTCGGACGCTCTAAAGATCGCGGAATATACAGACCTCGACAAATTGTACGCTAGGAAGAGCTGAGCGCGGGCGGCTAGCAGCGGGATTGTGGTTATTCCCGGGAATGCGACCTGGACCGAGGTTGACGTAGCTGCTTAGGAATATTCGAAACGGCATGAGACAATGCTCGTGCGCAGTGCGCAGTGAGTAGCGACCATGCGAAAAGATATCCTCTCTAACTACAACAATTTGGATGCTTTGAACTTCACAGCCATCGATTGAAGTCTCTGCTGTAACGCCGGTTCCTCAAGAGAAGCCTGAAACGAAAAAAAAGAATTGTCAACTGGAAGTCTCGTATCGAGAATCAATATCGAATAGCAAGTGTCAAGTGTCGCCTCACCACGAGCTCAACCCGTCGGCTATGTCTCTGGCACGTTCCTCTGCCCTTCGTACCGCTGCAAGGATGTCTTCATCTTCGACTGCTCGCTTGTCGCAACTACAACGGCACTTCTCCAGCACTTCCTCCGCTCGCCAGGAAATTCAAGATGCGTACATCCTCAGTGCCTCTCGCACCCCCACGGCCAAGTTCAACGGCTCGTTCGTGACACTCTCAGCCCCCGAACTCGGCGCAGCTGCTATCAAGTCCGCCCTGGAAAAGTCCCGCGTGCCCATCGACAAGATCACCGACGTGTACATGGGCAACGTGCTGCAGGCAAACGTCGGCCAAGCTCCCGCCCGACAAGCCTCGATCCTCGCCGGCCTCCCGCCGACTGTCGAAGCGGTAACAATCAACAAAGTCTGCGCCAGTGGCCTCAAAGCCGTGGCCATGGCTGCGCAGAATATCCAGCTCGGCCTCGCAGAAGCCCAAGTCGCAGGCGGCATGGAATCAATGTCGAGGGTGCCCTACTACATCCCACGCGCCGCTCAGAACCCACCGTTCGGAAACATGAAGCTTGAGGACGGCCTGATAAAAGACGGCCTCTGGGATGTCTACAACCAATTCCACATGGGCGTGTGCGCCGAGCAAACAGCCAAGAAACACAACGTCTCCCGCCAGGACCAAGACGCCTACGCCATCCGCAGTTTCAAACGCGCCCAAGCCGCCTGGGCAGAGGACAAGTTCGCCGACGAAATCGTTCCCGTCACGGTGAAATCGAAAAAGGGCTCAACCGTCGTCTCGAAGGACGAAGGCTTCGATAGCCTGAAAGAAGACAAAGTGGCCACGCTGAAACCGGCCTTCGTCACCGACGGCTCCGGCACCGTCACCGCAGCGAACTCCTCCACTTTCAACGACGGTGCCTCGGCGCTCGTCGTGACCAACGCCGCGTTGGCCAGAGAGTACGGCGGGGCCTCACGCGTCCTCGCAAAGATCATCTCCCAGGCCGACGCCGCCATCGATCCCGTCGATTTCCCCGTTGCGCCTGCGAAGGCCGTCCCCATCGCCCTGGAGCGTGCCGGCCTGCGCAAGGAAGACATCGCCATCTGGGAATTCAACGAGGCCTTTGCTGCCGTCATCAAAGCCAACGAGAAGATCCTCGGACTGGAGAATGCGAACGTCAATCTGCTCGGTGGGGCTATATCGATTGGCCACGCTCTGGGAAGCTCCGGGAGCAGGATCTTGACTACCCTGCTGCATCAGTTGAAGCCCGGCGAGTACGGGTGTGCGGCCATATGTAATGGTGGCGGTGCCGCGAGTGCGATGATAGTGCAGAGAATCGAGTCTGTCGCATAGATATGATATCGTAAATATTCACCAAAAATTGACATGGGGACACGAGGACATGGGGCGTTCGTTGTTGGGCGAGGAATACAAAACAAGTCCGTCCTCCTCTTTGACTACCTTGCGTGGTTTGGAAACTGCATTTACTTTGGTGTTTGCTGTACTCCTGTTTCGCTCTCTCTGTCTGTCTGTCTCCTTAGTTGGAACCCTTTGCATTACGCTTGCGGCACTATTACGAGACGCTGTGGACTAGCTATAATACTCTCTTGCTAATTTAATGGCTCAAAACACAAAGCACCGTGGGGGACTAGCTAGCAGTCTCAAGTGCGTCGCTAGCAAAAAGGAACACGTATCCACACTACATCACACTGCAAGCACCAAAACCCAAACGACAACCGTGAAAAACACGAGTTTAAAACCTCCGAACTGAACATCGGACTCCCTAGGCATCTGCTAGGCGATGCGTGCGTGCATGCGCCTATTAATTCACGCAATTGTCCAGGCCCACAAACCCACTTGAGGAGCTCGATCCTGAGTGAGGGAAGGCGAGTGACAGACAGAGCACAGCCTTTACGTTACGCATACCCTAAAGAAAGTAGTAGTGCAGGAAATACGTTTTTAAAACCGGGGGGGAGAAACCCTTCCTCTCCTAAATCTTACTCCTGCTCTCATTCCCTATAGACTTGTAGCCCGTCCTCGCGCTCCCACCATCAATCTCCTGCACGGTGCCGACCATATGCGCGCCACCCCGACCGGACAAGAACAGCACCAGCCCGGCAAAGTCCTGCGGGGTGCCGACGCGCCCGGTCGGCTGGCGGCTCACCAGCGTGTCCATGGCCGAGCGCAGGCCGAAGGCGGTCATGCGGCTCGGAAACACGCCGGGGCAGATGACGTTGACGTGGATGTGCTTGGGCGCGAGCTTCGAGGCCTGCATGCGCGACAGGTGGATGCACGCTGCTTTGGAGGGGCCGTAGCTGAAGGTGCCGGAACCCGGGGCGCTGAGGCCGCCGGACTCGGTGGTGGTGACGTCGATGGTCTGGATGCCGGCAATGGAGGCGATGTTGATGACGCGCGATGGCGTGGCCGTGCTGGCCTGAGCGAGGAGCAGCGGCTCGAGCCCGACTGTCGTGTAGAAGATCGACTTGACGTTGAGCGCCATCAGCTTGTCCCAGCCGGATTCGGGGAAGTCATCGTATGGAGCGCCCCTAGTCAGAGAAGAAGAGAAAAGAATGAGTTTGAAAGCTTGACAGAAAGTGTAGCTAGGGAGGAAGGGAGAGAGAACGGGAGAGGAATACTCTGCCGCTTAGAATGACAAGCACGGGTAAAGAGGTCCCCAACTTACCATGACGCTCCCGAGTTGTTGATTAGCACGTTTAGTCGGTCGGTGCGCTTCTTCACCTCGGCAACGAGTGCATCTACCCCAGCTTTGTCTTTCAAGTCTGCCACGATGTACTCGCACTTTCCGGGGCCGAGCTTGTTGAGCCGGTCGCTCGTGTGTTTGAGCTCTTTCTCTTTTCGACTGGCGATGATCACTCGCGCTCCGTTCTGCACGAATGCTTGAGCGGCCATCTCGCCTGCAGCGTTTATTAGATTAGCTTTTTGTTGCACGGAACATCTTCTAGTTAGAGAATATTATCTTGTGCTGTGCAGGAGATTATACCAAGTGAATGCGAGTAGCAGAGAGAGAGACGGAGAGTCCATGATTCGTGTTATCAGAGACGAGGTGCAATATGGAAATCCGTACCTAGCCCAGTAGCACCGCCGGTGACGAGGCAGATGTAGTCATTGAAGGAGAAAAGAGACGACACTGTCAGGTCTACGGCCTCTGTGGAGGTGGCCATGATGAACGGATTCTTTGCTGGGTGGCTTGTTGCTGTTTTTCGATTTGGACAAGAATACACGAGATGGTTATTAATGTCAACCTTTCTCAAATGTGCAGGAGGCAGAAGAGGAAGGATTTTGTCTTCAACAACTCAAGATGACAAGAAACCTGCAGTATGGTCTCGACGATGGAAACCAATAGATTTTCTATCAACGAGACTCGCGCTTCTTCCTGAGGTTTAGAGAATTAGATTTCGGCTCCACTACCATCATGAGGAAGCGAGGTGCCGAGGCTCTTGGATTTACCAGAGCTCTCCTAAGGCGGTAGGTATGACGTATATTTGTCTGCCTCAGGCAGAATTATAGCTGAATTGGTGCGCTAAACTTCACATGTTCTGCTTCAGAAAGCACAGTCAAGAAGAAAGCTTTTTGCACTTTTCCAGCCTCGAATCTACAATCACATGTCTATTTGATAAAAATCTCAAAGGAATAGTCTCCATGCTTAGACCAGACCCAGAACGCCAGGATCCTCGGAACAATCAAGTCGGAACTTTGTCCGTGGGAAAACACCGTTGATATCGCCCATCGAGCAAGCAAGCTGCTGAGACATCGTCGCATCGGTCTTTGTCTGTTCTGGCTTGAGCAAGAGAGCTTCTGCCTCTTCCCGACGCCATTGTGGAGTCACGCGAACGCACCCGTCACAGTCAGATTCGATACAGGCATCGTGTCTGTTGTACGTTTGCAAAATAGGAGATGTGCCCGGTTCTGTCGAGTCATTGGTCCTTCCATCTTCGACTGCCGTGACGACAAAGAGTAGCTGGGTGCTCGGACACTCAATCGATTCACTGTCCATAGCTTGCAGTGCTTGCTTGCGAATCATCCGGTCGTTGGTGAAGATAGCTACGAAATATGCAGGAGGCGAGATGGCCATGTACCGGAAGTAAGTTGTCTCTGCTGCAGCAGTGTACATCGAGCCTGCTTGTCCACCAATGAGTTCGATGTGTTCGAGAACACGCTGAAGAAAATGTTGAGGCCCAAAATCAGCGTCCATGATCACTTGCAGCGTAAGATCTAACCAGTGGATACCGATGTCACAATAGTCTTGGAAAGCTCGGGCTTGTCCATTGATGGTCTCTTTCGCACATTCAGCAATTTTTCGGGCAGAGGACTTTAATTTATAAAGAGCGGATCGAAGTTTCTTTTGCTTCACTGTCAGCGTCTGCCGAGCAGACTCAATTCCGGATTCAAGTGCCAGGAAGGTGTCTTTCAAGTTTGTGTGCACAGCGCAGAGCCCCCAAAAGATGCGATTCTCGAGATCGGCAGAGGTCGCAATTGGGGGCATCCTTGCATGAGAGTTTTGCGAAGAAGTGAAGATAAGACAAGCATTGCGCATAAACATTGGCAGCACTGTACTGACAATGCTGTCGCTCGGTAACCGGTGTTTCTCAACATTCCCAAATCCAGCCGTTAATAGATACCCAATAAGCCGAAAGGCAACCCGAATGAGCTTCAACCCGGCTCGAAAGTTGCACTGTTGGAAGGATAGAGCGGCGAATAAAACACATTTGACAAGCACCGTCGTTCTGCAAGAGCGATTGGCTTGCGTGCGGTCTGCAGATAGAGCCTTTGCGAACCAATGCAACCCTACCACGTGTTGGGGCGAGGGCGGCACGACAGACAGCTGACCTTGACTAATCTCGCGCACCGGATGCTCGAAGAAGTGACTGATAGCAAGAGCCGCATAGCGAACCGCATCGTCCGAGTGAGCAAGTTGTGGCACCAACGTATCCCAAAGGCCTTCGTCCAGGCATCCAGACAGGACCGGCGCAGCCCTGTGAAGGTAAAAGGAAAAGGCCCGATGTTCATCAGGTCGGCTTGGCGAAAGCAAGTCCCCTCGAATTTGAGTGGCACGCGGAAGTCGATTAAAATTGGCTTGCTGTAGCTGTTCCTGCTGGAACGGAATGAACTTTGCCGACCGAGGCCCATCACACTGCCGTCCGGTGCTTGTGCATCGCTTACACTGAGGTGTGCTCTGGTCACATTTGATCCTGCGGATTCTGTTTCACACGTCAGCACGCTTTAGCATTTAGGAAAACAAGGAATAGTATTTCCACACCTGCAGGTTCGGCAGCCACCCCATGATTTGGTATGGATCGTACGGGTCCGTTGAGCGGCCATCTAGCAGAGTGGAAGGATGGGATTGGTCGGATCGTGTTGCTTGTCAAAAGGAGAAAGATTACGAACAGACAGCAGGCATGTTTTAATGACTAGTTTGCAAAATCTTTTTGCGGCAGCGTTAAATCCGAACGCTCGTGGAAGGTGTCAAAGTATGTGTTCTAACTGCCAGGGACCAAACTCTGTTAGGGCCCGCAATCGAACGTTGATTGGTCCGCTCGTCTTGATGCCCTGAATAGGAATGGTGGTTGCAATCGATCTATCCGCTTTTCCCGGCACGATGTGGCTTCTTTCACGAATGCTAAAGGAATAGTCTGCGAGGAACGCGCCTTGGCCTGAAACAATAGGACGATCAATTCATTGATAGAGGATGTGGAACATTCCTAAATTAGAATCTGTGATGCCTACCACGTACGATGTATTTCGCATAAGAGCACAACGTGGCTCTTTTCCGATCTGTCTGTACCTTTGCTGCTTTTCTTGCTCAACCACCTGGATTAGACCTTGCTTGCCACATAATCGCACCATCAGCGTGCTCCATTCTCAAGTACTGTTTTAACATTCTCCCCAAACAAAACAATGGGGGAAACAACGGTCGACCCCAACGTCATCATTGTCATCGTTCTGGCATGTGCGGCAGCACTCGTTATTGCTGGATATGGTGTCCATCGAAGCTTGGCGGCCAGATTTTCCAACGGCAGTTGGGCTAAAGACTTCAACGTCAGGAACACGGAACAGGATCAGTACATGGTTGACCTTAGAATGGCGCATCGGAACGATGTCATGGAGGAAGCAGGGTCGTCCCACAGACCCTTACAAAAGCAAATGGCTGTATCATCGACAGCGCCATCGCCGTATTGATATATTTTCTCCAATGCCAGATCTGAGCTCGAAAGCATGGCTGGCAAAAATACAATAGGCCAAGAGAATTAAGTGCCGCATGTCGAGAACCTTGCCAGCCCGGGCACCCATATACAACAAAGAATTAGAGTCTTTGTGCTCCGCCACCGGACGACATTGCCGATCCCTTCGAGACACAGGGACATCGCAAATCCGACGACATTAGAGGGGCATTGCTGGGGACACTGAAGACAGGAAGCTTATTCGGAGGTTAGACGAGGTCAGATTTTTGGCCATCTTCGGGCAATACAAGGGCCTTCAAAGGGTCAGCAGCAATAGATGCAAGTTGCGGCCATGATTGTTGCAAGCTGCAGGAACATAGACGTGTTACAATTTACAGGCAAGATCGCGAAGGTCATTCGGGAGGGGTCGAACAACAGATAGATAACGCGATGCTATGCAGGTGTTGTCATTCCCACCACTCACACACCGGGCAACGCCTCGCATCCATTGACATCAGGCTCATGCATCATCAAATAAAACTCATTAAAAACGTGTAAGATCATCGACTAGCTACCAGCCATCGAGCCAAGACTCACCGATTCTGGAAGAACCAGGCGCTCCTCTTGTTACTCGGACTCGAGCTTTCGCCACCCGATGTCAAGGATGAAAGATACGGTATTGATGGCGTGCTCACGCCACCGGCACCAGCGCCATCAGAAGTAGCACCGCCACCTCCCCGAAGCGGTTTCGCAATCCGTGCACCGAAGCTGAGGCCACCATAACCGCCCGCCCCGGCAGCTGGTTGGGCAAGACCCCTGTTCACTTGGGAAGCCTTGGCAGATTCCAACCGTTCCTTGACGGCTTGCAACTGAGCCTCGAACCGGTGGTTGGCTTGGGTCAACTTCTCTTGACTCTCGCTCAGTAGCTGCTCGAGACTCATGATACGGTCGTTTCTGGCCAGCAGTTTGCGTTCGGCAATAGCGACCTCCTTCTTCAACGCGGTATTTTGATCAACGAGTTGCCGCTGCACAACCGTCAGCTGCTCTAGGTTGCGTTCCAAGAAAGCCATCTTCTTTTGCTGCTGTTTATTGTTGCTCGATCGGAGCACGTTATTGTATTGCTCTCTCGTCTCGTCAAGAGAGATTTCCAGCTCAACGACCCTTTCGCATCTGTTTTGCAGGTCGCGCATGAGGTTTTTCTTCATCATGTCAAAGTCCATCATCTGTTGCTGTAGTGATCTAGAAGCTGCCCCATTGACGGCACCGTTTATTGAGCCGTTGGTCTGCGCATCTGCCAACGACTTCCGCAACTTCGCCGCTTCCGCTTCCTTGGTCAACACTTCGTTGCGCAGATCGCTAATCAAATCATTTTGAATTTCTCCTTTTTGTGCAAAGAGTTTAGACAAACGAGTCTTCACGTCTTCAACGTCCATCTCACTCAGATTCTGGGTGAGCAGATCTTCATGCGCCTTCTGGAGACTCATCAACTTGTCTTCCAGTTCAATTCGCTTGTTGTCCTGTTCCAGAGAAAATTCGCCTTTTTCACTCAGGGAGCTCTCGGCTTGCCTTGACAAAGCTTGCGATTCCAAGATCTTCGCCTTCAGACTCGTCAAAACCTCGACGGGCAAAGCTCGACCGTTCGTCTGTGCTTGCTCGAGACTGTCCACTTGGTCAAGCATATCCTGCATCCGTTGTTCATTCTCCGAGAAGGCGTCATTGCCAAGCTCAAAGCCTGCGAGCATCTTTGCCATGCGTTCCTGCTTTTTGCGATCCTTTTCCTCTAGCACAGCCGTTGTCTCTTTAGCACTCATTTTCATGGTTAGTAACTCTTGCTGCACCGCGTGCAATTCTCGATCCAGTTCGTCATTGTCGGTTCGCAATCGCTCCATCTCAATTTTTTCGTCGCCTCGTTCAAAGGACAGTTTCTGCAGCTCCATTTGTGCTCTGTTCAGCTTGTCCGTGATACCTTCATTCTCTTTACTTATTCGTACCTGGGCGTCACGATAACCTTGTAATTCGTCCTTCAGCTCTTGCAGGGCTCGCTCAGCATTTGCAGCTTGATTTTCTTTCTCAGTAAGCTGATCCTGCAGCTCATTTTCTCGTTTTATGAAGTCCTCTCTTTCGTCTTTCTCTAGAATCAGGCTAGGCGTACTCGCGCGATCACCTGTTCGGGAGTCGGGGCGGGAGGGGGTCTCGGACCTCAAATGATCGGAGAGGAGTCGTGAAGGGGTGTCAGGTCGTTCAGGTCGTTCAGGCCGCGGCTTTGATTCTGATTTTGCTGTCGAGCTTGAAGACGCCAGTGGTTTTGTCCATCTTTCCTGCGGCACCGTCTCTCCTTTCCGCCACAATTGCAGTTCGGCATCGACAGAGGCAATATACTGTTGGAAACTCATGATCTGGTGATGCGAAGCTTTCAGCTGCTTCTTCAGTTCGGCAGGACTCAATTCAGCATTAACCTTGGCCTTGTTCTTGATGCTCTTGGCCCGCATACCAAAGCGCAACGTGCTGACCGTCTCGGCATCATTGTAACTGCTCGGTGAGCAGTTAATGATGAGAGTCGTTCTGGAATTGCCACCTAACGACTCTTGCAATATCCGCGTCAGTTTCGAGTCCCGATAAGGGATGTGAGTCGATTTCCCATCGGTCAAGGCATTGATGACCATGCCGAGAGCACTCAAACTTTTGTTAATTTTCTTTGCCTCCTCTAATGTTTGTCCCGTAGCGCCCGTCTTGCCCACCTTTTCAGAGCCCGCCAGATCAACCAGATACAGCATGCCTCGTTTCTGAGAGCTGGTGTTGACATCTCGCTGATTGACTGTCAGGGAGAAGATGGAATGCGATCGAGAAGATTCCTGATTCATATTTGTTGACGCGACGGACCTGGACCTTTGGCCCATTTCCATGGCTGCAAAGACTTCGTCGACGGAGCTGACGTAGATTTCCCTGAGATCTTTGACGTAGGGTCCAGTTGAGGCTTCGTGGATATTGAGGTTGACGTTGACGGGGTTGAGCAAGTCTCGGATTCGTTCCATATAGATCTCCATGTATGAGATGGCCATGGTATATTCCACGCTCGCGGAACCCCAGACGTTGATCGCATCAAACATCTGCTCGACGATTCTGGGGATGATGCCCTTCTTTTCTGGGTCCAACATATCGCCCATCATGGTGTAGGATTTTCCGGCGCCCGTCTGGCCATAGGCGAAGACTGTGCCATTGTAGCCATTCATCACATCCTCCACCGTCGATCGAATTGAGAAGTCGAAGATTTCGTGCTGCTGCGAGTCCATGCCGAACACCCGATCAAAGGTGAAGGGCGCATTTGCCTCGGACGGTGAGAGGTTGCAGGTATCCTCCCCTTCAAAATGTACGATGGGCTGACCACCATGGGCCAGCTCAACTTTGTTCTGCGGCCTGAAGCGAGCGACAACTTTGATGTTGTTGCCGCTCCCGGCTGCAGATCCTCCGCTTGAAGCCATGATGGCAGCCTGCCCGAAGCAGGGGGTGTTTGTCGCTGATCAGAGTTTGACTTGATTGTTGGCGGAATCGTGGAAATGGAATATGGAATATGGAAATGGACGGTTCGTGTAGAAACAGGCTCGGTCGTAGGCGGCCACCAGAAGTATTTCTGGCCCTGCTGCCGGCTAGATCGCCAGAATCGCCGCAGGGACCAGGCAGCGAATATGCGACAGACAACCGGCAGATATGGTGTCTGAATTGATTCACGTAAAGTGAGAGTAGTGTGGAATGGAGTTTGGGATTCTTTGTTGTTGACACTTTGGGATCTGCAGCAACCACGAGTAACGCGGTCTGCCGTAGCTCGTGGGCTGAAACACCACCAAAAGGGTGCACAACCAACCCTAACCTAGCCCCCAAAAGCCTAAAATACAGGGGGAAATTTACCCTTTGCGAGCCAAGACACTCAGGGGCTTAGGCACGCTAGGCACGTGATGGGCGGCTTGATACGAATTTCTTCGTACTCCATCAAACCTGTCGGTGGTTACCTTATTGCTCCTGTAAACTCCAACTCGCACCGCGTTCCTCCAACAACTCAAACGATCCTGCGTGGCCGTTCAGCTAATACGCGTTTGACTCGACCCACTGGGAAGTTGGAAACTCTTGTGAATCGCGTCATAATGTTCGGAATAATGGAGAGTCGACTGCTTTTATAACGCCCTGCCCATCTTCCATTTTAATACTCTGGGCCTGGATGATCGATCTGAGGAGCACGCATTCGTCTCCGCTGGTGACTGTGTACTTTTCCAATTCCGACTCTCGAACATGTCAGTATGGCTGAGGCCGTTGAGACGAGACATTTTTTCCCCAAATTGCAACGAAATGAGACTCAAACGATACATAGTCCCAAGTTGGTCAGCTATAGTTCAGAGCTCGACCAAAATGGACCCATTGTGATGCTGATACATGGGTACCCTCAGTCTGCCTTCATATGGCGATATGTTAGCTCTGCATCTTAGAAAGGCAAAAAATCGATCTGCTGATTTCTTTAGGTCATCCCAACATTACAAGGGAGGGTTGCCTTGTTTGTACCCGAACTGCCAGGATATGGCATCAGCTCGCCCTCGACGGACAACACTCGATGGGGGATCGCTGCGAATCTAATTGAAGCAATGTGTCACGTCTTCAACGTGAGCAGAGACTCGCCTCGGAAGGTGATAGCAGTCGGACACGACCGAGGCGCTCGAATTATTCATCGAATTGCCGTATCGAGGACAAGCTTTCCACAGATTGCCCTGGTGGGCGCAGCAATGTATGACATAGTTCCGACAAAAGCCCAGTGGGATTCTTTTCAGAATCCTGCAATCTGCGCTGGCTACTTCCACTGGCCGTTTCTGGCTAATGTCGATTATGCTGTTCAGATGTTGTCCAAATACGGAGGGGGACAATGGGCTAGAGACATGCACACTCGCATTGCTGGTAGCGAAGCCGATTTACAAAGCATAAGTAAGGATGGAGCTCTTGAAGTTTACGCTGCTTGTTTCGACAAAAGGGAGACGCTTCGGTACAGTTGCGAAGACTACGCCTACGGTGCTGGACCTGAATATCAACTTCAGAAAGAGGACCAAGAAGCTGGTAGGAAAGTCGATGTCCCCACCTTGATCATGTATTCCAAGGCAAAACTTGGAGCACGAATCAAAGTCGAGGATGTTTGGCAAGATTGGATTGCACCCGGCACCCGCTGGCAAGCTGTTGGTGTAGAGAATGGTCATGGCCACTACTTGCCTGAGGAGGCTCCTAGAGAAGTGACTGATTCTACTCTCGCCTTCATCAGAGAACTTACATAATCAATTCATGGCAGATTTGCGTTTAAGACTAAAACGCACGCGTTGTGAGAAATCCGAGATCTCTCCTTCTAACATCGCTATCTCGGTGCTAATTCGGAGTTCACCACAGCGACTGACGATTTTCAGATACCGAGGCCCCACCGAATCATTACATCTCAGATTCGGAATTGGCCACTCCTCGCCACAAATCGTGTTCCAAGTCTTGCAGTTGTTTCAACCGCTGACAATGAGCATACCAAGTTGTTCGTATCCATGTTTTGTGAAGACCCAGCTTTAACATGCAAAGGACGCACGGCTTGGAAGTATATTGAAGCGCGGTAACCATCCCAAAGTGTAACACCAGATCCAACTCCAATTCGAATCGCACCTACACAAGGGGAGGGGAGAGATGACGACAATTTCAAATCCAATGACAGACAATGCTAGCAATGGTTTGTCGTCTCAGCAAAACAACATTGCTACCCCGCAATGGAGAACAGCAGCCTTGAAGCATCGTCAACGCCAACTCTCCTTGATACCTACGGAGTGGCGCCTCAACGTCAAGTTATCACCATCATCTACGGATCAAAAGTCAGCAGTGGCGATTGTGGAGTCTCATCTTAGTCCCCAAGAGCTTGAAATCACGTCTCTTTCCTCGACCTTGCCAGCCCTTCAGCAAAGAATTGCGTCACAACAATTCTCGGCATATCAAGTCACGAGTGCTTTCTGTCATCGTGCTGCCCTCCTTCAGCAAGCAACAGGCTGTCTCACGGAAATTCTTTTCGAGTCTGCTCTTGAAACAGCTCGCTCTCAAGATGAAGCATTCTCCCGTACTGGCGCCTTGTTCGGGCCTCTCCATGGCATTCCCGTATCAGTGAAAGACAATCAAGATGTGAAGGATGTCGACAGTACTGCCGGCTGGGTTGGACTCATAGGCCACCCAGCGAAATCTGATGTTCCGATTATCGAGACTCTGCGCAAAGCAGGCGCAATTATCTACTGCAAAACCAATATTCCTCAGTCGCTCATGATGTCCGACTCTTACAACCACCTGTACGGTCAATCTGTCAACCCTCTTAACCGCAATTTGATTTCAGGTGGCTCGTCTGGAGGCGAAGGCGCTCTCGTCGGAGCAGGTGGCTCGATAGCTGGTATAGGCACAGACATTGGCGGGAGTATCCGCATACCAGCTGCTCTGCAAGGCTTGTATGGCCTCTGCCCATCCATTGGCCGCGTCGGCAATCGTGAATCTCCTCGACGAGACAAATACGTAGTTCCACCTGTCGGTGGTCCAATGACCCGCGACATCGACTCTCTCAATGCTCTGATGGACGCATTGCTCGGTCAGAAGCCCTGGCTCTTCGATCCAGCCATATTACCTATTCCATGGCGCAAAGAGGCCGTCACGTTCCACTCATCCACAACCAGGAAACTGCGCATAGCTTTCGTCACCGACGATGGTGTCATCCGCCCACAGCCACCGTGCACCCGTGCCGTCCATACCACAATTAACCGCCTCCGATCCCTTGGCCACACTCTCATAGACTGGAACCCCGTCGCTCAAGCACACCACGAGCGCGCCTACGATCTCTGGCTTCGCTCTGTCCTCGCCGATGGCGGTGAGCGCTTTGCCGCTCTATCCAACCTCAGCATCCCCGACCCCGAGCCCCTCATCGAGGGCATGCTCGTCGGCAGACCCAAAGACAAACTCGACGTCGAGGGCCGCATGGCTCTCTACGACGAGATCTACGACTTTCAGCGCATGTACATGTCTCTCTTCACCGAGCACAACCTCGACGCCATCGTGATGCCTGTCATGCAATGGGTCGGCCTGAAGCCGAAGATGTGGGTTCAAGCAGACATGTACGTCGGGTACAGCTCGATCTGGAATCTGATGAACTGGACGGCACTTGCCATCCCGGCTATCACAGTTGACACGAACTTGGACAAGACCGATGAAGAGTGGAAGATTTACAAAAGCAGGAGCTTCAGTGACTCGTTCAACCATGACCGATATGCGGAGTTGCTTGAGCAAGGAGAGTTGGAAGGGATGCCCGTTGGCGTGCAGATTGTCACAGGCCGGCTGGAGGAGGAGAAGGCCGTGGGCATTGCCATGCAATTGGCTCATTCGCAGTCGCAGTCGCAGTCGCAGTCGCAGTCGCAGTCGCAGTCGCAGTCGCAGTCGCAGTCGCAGTCGCAGTCGCAGTCGCAGTCGCAGTCGCAGTCGCAGTCGCAGTCGCAGTCGCAGTCGCAGTCGCAGTCGCAGTTAGCTTCAGAGTCAGAGCAGCAGCAGGGTTGAGTGATATGCCAAAGGGACATCCTCTGAGAGCGATGGAGGTGGGCATGGTGGTATTGATCGTGATATCTCAACATCTACGGAAAGTAGCTTTGTGTTGGACTGTAATCTCAGCATGAGTAGCAACACGTCTGTCTCCATGTTGTAGAACAGAACAGAGGTGACTTCTGCAACTGCGCAACCTTTGGAGTTCATCCACTGGGCTCCATAAGAAAATGTGCGATGCCGAATACGATGTTACTCCCGGCCTTTCACTTTTGAAGCAATTCTATGCACTGGCATTTAATTGAACACAAGAAGTTCTCGATCAACCAGACGCAAACCACGGCTATGTTGCATGCGAGGCTTGGAGACATGAAACGGAAACTTCTTGACGCACGCTTGCGTCTACGAATGTGGGCTTTGAAGCTTAGAGACGATGAATGAGTTTGAGATAAATAGTTAAGTAAATAGGTTCGCCCTAATCCTGCGCCACACGTGCATGCAAGAATTATATAACATCGCATGGTCAAGCCGTTTAGTAGCGTACACCTCGTAGCAGACATAACTTTCATGGCAAGCTCCAACCCTCAATGCTGACGCTGCAACTCTCTGAGGATAACACCATCAATACCAATTATGGCCCTTTTCGCCCAGCCTCTCCATTTTAGGGTTCAAACTCACCATTCGTGCTGGAGGGATCTGTTCCGGGTTGAAAAAGCTCTCGAACGTGCCACTGATAGCCCGCCTGCCCAGGAGCTTGAAGGAATCATACCGCTGTTCCTTTGGCAAGTCGTCCAGGTCGCCCTGGATCGCAGCCCACTCGGGAGTCCAAGGGGTGCTCCCATCGCCGAGGTCCGACCACCGCGTCACGACGATCGCATGCTTGAACAGCTTTGTCGGATCTTGCTCCTTCCGGTCTTCTTGCAATCTGATCTCAATCAAATATTCCGTCGGACACTCAGGACACCTCCGCATGGGCTTGCAAAATTCGCACATGGTGACGATCTGGCTTTGGGGACCTCTGATTCGAGCCGCGACTTCTTTCGCTGCGCGGTTGACGCCGCTGCCTTCGAGAGGAGCAGGGACGTGGTCTAGACCACACTTGCAGGCGGGCATGAGCTCGCCATCGCGCCAGTGTGCGCAGACACTGAAGAAGGGAACAAAGTCCTCGCGGGAGTAGAGGAGATGGCGCTTGCCTGCGGGTGGAAGATTCGGTGTGACGAAGGCAGAACTGACAACGCGCATGTAGAGGTGGTCGTCGATTACGGCCCATCGAGTTTGATGTGACCACGGCCCGATTTCCCGTTTGTCCGAGTAACGACGACCGAGGTCGTTGTAGTGAACCCCGAAGTCTCCTCCGTGACGGTGATTGCGCATCACGAGCTGGACAAACGGCTTTGGCAAGTGTCTGCCAAAGGTGATTCTGGTCCTGGACACTCTTCGTGCGGGATCCTGAGAGGTAGCATAAGGGCAATCAAAGAGTGCGTTTGCAATATTAGTGGGCCGCAGTGTTTCATTTCCCTTTTGTGTACGAGCATGGTAGGCACCGCACACGTAGCAGAGGAGATGGTCAGGGAAGACGTAATTGAGCCTGTGGAGAAATTCGCAGCGTGGACGGAAATTATCAGGATCATTGAGCTGCTTTAGGATGTCCGGCGCGCAGAGCGCTCGAAAGGGCTTGCATGAAAGCGACAAACTCGCCTCATCTGGCAGCTCGAGTGAAGAAACGACCTGTCGCCAGATCTGCTCAGGCAATTTAGAGACAAATTCACCGGCAGGTTGTGGTGGTTCGCCACTCTCAATAACAGGGGTTTTGCCCGTGCCTGGCGCGTCGAAATCGTGCGCAAGAGTATGCAGCATATTTGTGGGATCCTTTCGTTCGCCAGTGACTTTGTCTCGGTCCCATTCGTCATTTACGTTGGCTATGCTCGCGGCCATCAGTGAAGATCTCTTGCCCGGTCTCGAACTGCCATTCGAGGTCTTTGAGCGGTTGGCTTGAACAGTAGAGATGTTGTTCGATTTGCTCAATTGTCGTGACCTGGTACCCTCTGAGGCGTTACTATCGAAGCTGGATCTCGGGCTGCCCCCATCAATGGATGATCTTGGACTATTGTTTTTAGAACCGAAGATACTACGCATAATGGAAGATCGCCTACGGGGAGACTCGGGAACAGCTTGAGGTTTCTGTAATAAAACCATTTTGGCGTGATAGGACAGTGGTACAGAGCTCAAGATATGGTATGAGGATGGTCAACCATCAGCCCCGGTCGGCCAGACAGTTTAAGCCAGAACACTAAGAACGACACGAGATTGTTTAGGGGCAATGGAAACAACAGAACTGTTCAAAGGTTTTCCTGTGATAACTGCGGCCTTAAGAGGAGGTAGGAAGCAACGGCGAGGGGTGACCTCATTATTATGCCAAGCTAGGGAGCCGAGCTTCCTGGGGGGGCTTGACTAATCGGAAGACAGGGACCCTTCAGGCGGGGGTGCTTCTGACTCAGCAAGGTGCAGATCACTTTGACTTCAACCCTTTTCCTTCGTCGACGGTGGGGTCAAACCGTTACCGATCATAACAAACGCGCCTCGCGTAATTGCTGACTGGATCGGCTTTGTTCGTTTTAAGATGCTGCCTGCTACCTCCTACTAAAGTCGTGCGATGAGCATCCCTAGACCATACCGCGGCAACATTTCGTTTCAAAGTCTCAGAAGTCTTTGACTGGACGCAGAGTGTGAAGATGCTGAGCTAGCCTGGGTAGTTCAGCCAACGGTCTCAACCGACCGATAGGAACTGGGTCCTTCCTCAACGCAGCGACAGATTGGTGACCAGGAGGTGATAGCCATAGGGTATTGCATTGCGTGGTCAGAACTCCAATGAACAGCGGCCATTCACCGGACTAGATCGGACAATGAGACGGCATACGTATTAATTGATTGGTTTGAATCACCGCCTCTCCAAGGCAAGCAAACTATCAAAGACGCCCCACCATTCCCAAAGCGCACTCGAGATGAGCGTTGAACTTCGTTCCGGTGCCAAGGCGCCGTGCCCGCGGCCATTCCGGCCAAATGATCAGGCCGTCCAGATCATTTGGTCTCGGAGAAAAATGTATATTGTTTACGGGCTATGCCATGGTGGTGAAGCCTTTATTGAAGAGCTCGTGGTCTGTGCCACCGCTTGGCTCTTACAGACAGCACGGTCACGGTGCTTTACCATGCGGCCAGAATATCTCACTGGGTCGGGCTTTCATGACATCAATCTCCATCGCTATCGGAATCACCGCATTCCGCACGCGCCTAATCCACGACTGCTTCTCGAATTCGATCTCCTGGTCCGCTCTACCCTACGCGGCATTACAAGCTACCATGTAATGTCCTTCCCGACATATTTGAACGAGGACCAATATACCGACTCCCTGAACGATCGACTCCACTATACTTGTCTTCCGCAGCTTCTTGCTCGCGGGAGAATAGTCTCTACTCGAGTTGCTGGGGAAACGGGTTATAGCTTTGACGACAACCCTTTCCCGGCAAGTCGATTCTATTCTGCCGACTTCCCTTATCGATATCAGTTGACTCAGTCGAGTCCTGATGCTGCAGTAGGGTCTTGTGTATCCTAGCCAAGAAAGCCTGGCGAAGAGGCTACGCTCAGTCTACTGTGGACGGAGTTTCGAATACGAAAGTTATCGAAACCGAGTATTTCTGCGGGTAAAATTTAAATCGAAGTTCCGCTATACACGTTGAACGTCAACACTTACACGCTAAATAATACTCTTAGTCAGCGACCAATTTACAGTCGATCTACGAAGAGGCTAAACGAAGTGACAAGCTAACATAACCACACACCTTATACCCTATACCTTATGCCTTATACCATTAGAACTTAACCATTATACCTTCGGGAACCGGATACGCTGGAAAGCGCTGCACGTATTTTGATCTGCAATGTGGATCGCATCACACCTACCTACATCACGAACTTCTCAGTCGCAAGCATATTGAAGAGTACGGACTTGTTTCAGGATTAGTTTTCTCCTGTATGGACCGTCGCCCCACGCCGGTGGAGGACGCTCAAAAAGAAAACTATCGAGGCACACGAGTATACCGTTGGTCAGCTGTAGGCTCTCTCTAGCAGGACGGGAGTGTCAATTGCCGTTTCGAAAAGTCTGTCTTCGCGTTGGACACTCGGGACTTTTTGTCAGAGTCAGAGAATGCTATGAATATTCCGGAGTCGACACGACCGGGGAGAGAAAAGTTGATCAAATCTCTCCACGTGTCACAAATGCGTGGCGTGGCCTGGCGTGGCGTTTTTGCTGCGTGAGGCCGAGAATGGACCAGTCAACTATTTCATTATTTGCGGGAGGGTCGAGGAGGAACGTTTAGTCATCAAGTTACTCTTACTATTAACGGGCAAGGAAGAAAGAGAGAAGTTATTTACTCAGTATCTAGGTAGCCACCCCCAAACGGTCCGCTGATATGCGGCCTCTGGTAATATTAACATTTAAAACGAGCACCTTTTTGCGAGATTCATCCCTTATAGCTTATGGGTACGGTACCTAATGTATTACAGAACATAAGTAAGGTTACCCCTCCTATACACTGTCCAGGTAGATCACGTCGTCAGGCAGCATTATTCGTAAATAAAACAAGAAATCCAGACATTGTGCTACCATCCCAAATCCAGGCATCTATCTGAGGTGTGACTGCTCTGTACTTTGTACATGTAGGGAGTCTGCAGCCCCTTGCTAGATGAATCGACGGTGATGGGTATGGATCGAATTGAATGGGGTTTGGATCATGGATGGTCAGGGGGAGGGCGAAGTCGTGTTTCTGATGGCGTTTGTGCGTAGGTAGATAGATAGAGAGCAATCTCGTCTGATATGTACAGGCTCTAAACTTGTTCAAAGATTTGGTAAAACAGGGGTGATGGTGAAGGCAACTCGCACAGATTCCACAGTTCAATCATCCCACTCTTCATTCAGATCGTCTATGAGTCTATTTTCGTCGTCGTCCGTTCTTCCTCTTCCTGGGCCGCCACTTCGACGATCACTAGTGCCCACACGCATGTATCCTCCTCTTTTCGAATTGAAAAGTCGTTCGGTTGATGGCAGGCGGTTGAGGCATGGGCCGAGAATGATCTGGAACATATCCTGAAAGGGCAGTTAGTGAGAGAGGTCTTTGGGGTGCGAGGAGTGAAAATTCTTACCGATACAAAGGAGAAAATGCTGGCCCAGAGGCTGTAGTTTGGCAACTGCCTCCAGCCTCTTTGATGCATGACGTTCCGTTGGTAGACGATACCACCAATCAAGTAGGCGAGGAGACCGATTCCGAGAATCATCGCAAAGACTCCGCCAGGGCCGAGAGTACCTTTTTCGGGGCTGGGAGTGGCGCCGGCGCAGGCGTAGCGACTCCGAACTTCGAAGATGTAAGAGCAGTGATCGGGCGAGCCAAGGAAGGAGACTCGAGGGGTGGTAGAGAGGGCAGGGGAGGTGTCGCAGATGAAAGAGAGCAGAGTCGATTTCCGGCGCACTGCTTTAGAAGGGCTGGTATTCCCGGTGTCGTCGTCATCGTCGTCGCCATGGTTGTCATCATCGTCCTCATTGTCCTCATCCTCATTTGCAGCATCGAGAGCAGAGGCCGCACGCGGTAATGGGTCACCGAATTCGTCCAGGTCAGGACACGGAGAGCCGTTGGTATAGTTCAGCAGCAACTTCCTGCCTCGAAGGGTCAAATTGCGGTTGACCTCGCCCAAGCTGTACACGGTGTCGTCTCGAGGGTCTTGGTAAAAGGCTGCAACGTCTCCCAACTGCCATCTCGAGAGTCCATCAACGTCTTCCAGCTCTTCGACTACCGGACCACAAATGTTGATGGTGAAATTGGTTCCGTAGTCATAACCTTTCGAATGGTATGAGACATTGGCGGCTGGATAGATCCTGCTGCTTCCTTCTTTCAGAGTAAGGGGCCGGACATCGTAGAATGAGCCTGTCAGGGACGAATGAATGGTGCATGGATCCAGGTCTGAATCCTTTGTGTCCGAGGCGACCGATGTCGAGATTAGTGCTGCCAGAGTTGTGAGGAAGAGAGCATGCCGTCGCCGCGATGAGGAGAATCGCATCGTAGGTCTCTGACACCGGACAAAGGGTGAAGCCTGTCGATTCGGGAACAGGAAGGCTGGCCCGGCTGGACAGAGTGGGAAAGACTGGGAAAGACTGGGAAAGACTGGACGAAGGAGATGGTGATAAGTCGCCTTGAGTCGAGGTCAATTCGTCGGGGCAAAATCCGTATACTTGTGGCTGCCACTGTTACTGCTTTTGCTGTCGCTGCAATCTGCAATCTGCAATCTGTAATAATTAAGTATTAGGAGAAACTGTTCAAGTGCCAGGATTGATCTTCGATTCACATTGCGGATAGGGACCAAGACCCGGCCCAGGCGGCCCATCACAGGGTCACATCGTTTCAAGGCACTCAGGCAGCTGTCCAGGTGACGATCAATAAATTAGAGTTTACCACCTAATCAGCGGCCTAATAGTTGATTGTGTCAAGGCTCATTGGGGGGACTTCGGAGACAGATTAGGGGCAAGGGAGGTGTCGGTTCCCCAGCTGCCTGAGGCTCATCTGCCCCGGCCATTACCTAAGCCCTGGCGTGTCTGGGTACTTCGTATTCTTCTCCGACTCCGTGAGCCGAAAAGTGGCACGATTGGCTATCGTTGGATCGCCTTTTGTTGATGGTGATCTCATTTTTTTCGGCTTCGAACATTTCCGTTTTTTTTCAAGCCGAGTTATTAATTTAATAGGAGGTACAACGTAACTCTGCTCTGGAGGTGTCAATCACTTCGCACCTTCATCCTCTCCTTGTTACTTCGTGTTCATTTTACCGACATTTCGTATGCCATGTCATCGGCCATGTCGAACCACAAGCGCAAACCGTCCAAGCCGAGTGAACCGACGGCAGAGCAACCACATGGCTACGAGTTCTTCGGTCCTCCTGGCGCATTCGTACTTGTCTTTGGCTTGCCCGTCCTCGTCTATGCCAGTGTCTTTCTGTGCAACGACGTGTCCGGCTGCCCAGCTCCAGCTTTGCTACACCCTCGAACCCTGACCTGGGCCACACTGAAGACCCAGATTCCCTGGCCGGAGAATGGCGTGTGGGGAGTCTGCTCGGTAGAAGCGACGCTGTGGGTATCGGCATACTATTTGCTAAGCCTAGTTCTCCAGCTCCTCCTGCCAGGCGAGCAGGTCGAGGGAATGCAGCTGTCCTGTGGTGGTCGACACACCTACAAGTTCAATTCGTTCAACAGTGCCATCCTCCAGATCGCTGCGCTGGCGGTCGGTACCCTTCTCTATGGCAGTAACTTCGTCGTCTGGACCTATATCTGGGACAATTTCATCCCCATCCTGACGGCCAATATGATTATCGCATCCACGACCTCGGTCTTCGTTTACCTCCGTTCCTTCACCGTTCCTCATCCAGGCCAATACAATCCTGAGAACAGAGAACTTGCCAAAGGAGGCCACAGCGGCAACATGCTCTACGATTTCTTCATCGGTCGAGAACTCAACCCACGCATGATTTTCCCCAAATGGCTCCCTTTGGGTATCGGTGGCCAGGTGCTCGACATCAAAGTCTTCAACGAGATGCGTCCAGGTCTTCTGGGCTATATTGTTCTGGATTTGGCCTTTGTCGCTCATCAACACAAAACCCACGGGTACATTTCGGATTCGATCATCATAATCACCTTATTCCAGTGTATCTACATCTTTGACGCTCTCTATATGGAACCCGCCATCGTCACCACCATGGATGTCACAACCGATGGCTTCGGCTATATGCTTGCCTTTGGCGACCTTGTCTGGCTGCCCTTCATCTACAGTATTCCTGTTCGCTACCTGGCAGTCTATCCGCTTGTTCTGGGTCCGCTGGGTATCCTGGGAGTTCTCTCCATCCAAGCTCTTGGCTTCTACCTTTTCCGCGCCGCAAACAACCAGAAAAACCGTTTCCGCCAAAACCCTAATGACCCAAGGGTCAAGCACTTGGACTACATGGAGACGACGTCGGGCTCAAAACTGCTCACTAGTGGTTGGTGGGGCACAGCACGGCACATCAACTATCTCGGAGACTGGATCATGTCTTTCAGTTATTGTCTCCCAACTGGAGTTGCTGGGTACATCGTAAACCGATATGTCAACCCTGTCACCGGCGAGATACATACCAAGCTCGAGCAAGGTGAAGCCCGGGGCTGGGGCATGATCTTCACCTACTTTTACATTGTCTACTTTGGCGTATTGTTGGTGCACCGAGAGTTGCGCGACGAGGAAAAGTGCAAGAGGAAATACGGCCAAGATTGGGATCAATATACGGAGCAAGTGAGGTGGAGAATCATACCAGGCATATACTAGACAAGACAATATAGACCGTCGGCTGGAACTCCGACTGGAAGTCTCAAAGTGGCGGTCGTTGTGCGAATGTAGACTTTGGTCGCATGAAGTGCAGCCTACAGGCGGGGCGTGTCGAAAGAGTAGTCTCATAGAAAGACTCAGCTCTGAGTAGCCAATGAAGTGGCGTTGTCTAGTTTGACCGCCGAGCCGCGTATATGCAAATTCTCTCTACGTTAACATTTATAATCCTTAGTCCTAAGTTTGTTCTACCCAAGCGTTTGGAAGGAACCCAAAAGCTTACCGGTACGACAAGTAGCAGCCAATAACCTAATGAGAGAAGATTACTCGTTGTTTGTCTGCTTACGCAACACCTCCTCCGCAAAGAGGAGTCACGGCTTCCATTGCGCCACATTCTCTGAACTCGTCGACGACAAAAGCCCACACAGTCAATTCCCTTTCAAGCTTCTCTGCATCCGCAACATTATTAGTATTTCATCTTCTGATTGCCCCACCCTTTCTCACCACCAGCCCCGAACCACCTTCTTCTGAGAACAGCCTTCTACCACTAACTCACCCACCCACCCACTCCATCCATTGATTATTCGGTCTCCCCCAGACTCCAGAGCCATATATATGTCCATCTCAAACTGGGCCATCGGCCTATCTCTCGGCCTCGGCATCCCTCTCCTCCTCGTCATCATCGTCGGCCTCTACATATGGCGCAGAGGCAGGAAACAGCAGCGCGTCTTTGAAACTCACGAGCGCCATCTACGGTACCAGCGGTTGCAGAATTTGAAGGACCGAGATGACCACCACCACCACCGCGCCGATGACGATTGGGATGCAGACGTAAACGTCAATGAGGGAAGGAGTGCTCTCTAGGTCACAAACTACGTGGCATTTTGTATTATTTATTTTTTAAATCATGGCATTATCAGCGTCGAGGCGAGGCGTTGGCGGTAACAGCGGCGTGCAGGGAATGGGGATTTGCAAACGGACGGAGAATGCGGGATATTTTCATCGACGAAGGGTGTGCAAGGAAGCGATCTATGGCTCGGAAATGGTTTCAAAAAGAGCCTTTCTGGCTTCTGTGAGCAATTTCAAGGCCTTGCAAAATGAATGTCAATCAATATGCACTACTGGTATCTCCAAGAGGGCCGGGTAGGGATCGTGGGAATTCCGGGGGAAAAACACTTCCTTTATTTCGTTGTGGGTTTTTTGGAGTTCTGTGGCGCGCGACGAACTGCCACTATTCCCAGATTTCCTGAATAGCCCCCCCCCAAAGAATTTACTGTTTAGTACGAAGTGGTTAGTAGATAAGAGAGCACGCATGGCATTGCACGATACTGACTGAATTGAGTGCTTTGCTTTGGCAAAATAAAAATTGGATTGCGGGATGATGTATGGCTAGCCTTAGTCGGGACCTTGGCTTTGCTCGCCCATGGGCGTAGGACTAAATGAGAAAATCCCCCCGCCGACTCCCAGATCCATCCCTGGATCGAGCGTGCTGAACTCGTCAAATCCTCTGGCTGTCGTGCCTTGGCCTGCGTTCATCGCGCCCGCCGGTGGCTCAAGGTTGAACGGTGTGAACCACGCCGTCGAACTCATGTGCTGATTCTGGCTGAGGCTGTGTGAATGGCGTGGGAAATTCTGCTGTTGCGGCTGATGCTGTTGAGGTTGTGATGAAGGCTGGTTGTTGCTACGCCGTCGGAGGTCGTCGTCGTCGAGGTCGTGGCTGCCTTGCTTTCTGGCGATGCCTGCGCCTGCGTTGAGAGCGAACGATGGGTCATTGAAGCCGCTGAAATGGTCCATGTTCAGCTGCACATCCCAGGGGTTTCTCCAAAAGTCCATGTTAAGGTCGGCTGGGACGCCGAAGGTGCCTGAGGTGTTGGAGTCGATGCCGCTGTAACCACCAAATACCATCTGTCGATCAAGTTGAGGAAGAGCAGAGGTGTAGTTGAAACTGAAATTCATCTGGGACGAGGTGTTGTTTGTCCCGGTCTGGGAAGAAGAGGCCGGTGACGTATAGTCAAAAGGGGAAGTCCCCGCTTGTGAATGATGGTGATGGTGATGATGATGTTGTTCTTGTTCCTGCTGCTGGTGATAGTGGGACCCTTGCTGTGGATTTGAAGTTATGGAAGGGAAGGCGTAGGCCGAGGAGATTCCTGGAGAAGAAGTCAAATCAAACGCCGAGGTTCCTTGGCCAGACTGCAGCGCTGTTGAGATGCCTGACATTGGCACATCAATATCTGAATTAGCCATATCAGAATTAGGAAACGCCTGATTTGACAAGGGGAAGACTTTATTCGTTGCGCGCCCTTGATCTTGTTGAGGAGTGTTCGTGCTCTTTTGAGACTGTCGTTGACTATCTACGCTTTGCTTCCTTCCCCGGTCGCTTGATTTGCTGTTCGCCTTCTCAGCGGGCATGCTCTTACCACGTTTCCGAGCCAGTTTCCTTTTGTTGGGGCCATCTTCGGCTTTACTAGGTGGCGACAAACTAGCAAAGAATTCTTCGACCGATTGGAGTTCAGCTTGTTGTGACATGACAGCTTCCGTGCCTTTTTTAACTTCCCTTCGATGTGGCAGGCGACTCTGCTCCCATTCTTGCTCCGACACGCCATGCGGATACTTGTTGAACCAATCACCATACTGGACCATTTTTATTTCAGTTCCTTGGCTTTGGGCGTATGCGTCCGCCTCTTCTAGATCGTCCCTGGCGATGGGGCTTGCGGCTCTAGAATTCTGCTCTGCAGCCGCTGCACCACTCTCCACAGCGTCTACCTGACCCTTCACTTTTGTCGTCAATATCAATTGCTGCTTCTTGTTTACCCGTGCCGCTGCGTCAGTGAATGCACGGTATGTGTCTTTAATACTCTCCATCATATAGTGCAGCATTCCCCAATACCTCTTCACGCGATTCAGGTACTTATAATTGTGTCTCAGATTTTCCCGGGAACTCTGCTCCAAGACAGGATTTTTACTAAAAATGCCCCAGACATGAACAGTAGCGCTGGCATAAGCGCAATATCCAGCAAAAGGGGCGTTCAAGGTATGCCCCGCACTATCTGCAATGTACTTTGATATCTGCGAGGCTGCATCGAGAACAGTCGTGGCTGCTGTTGCGAGGAAGGCCTTTGGCGTGTTGGCTGGGTATGGTCGGTGCGTATTCGGTGCAGTGGGAATCGCAAACCGGTGAAGAAACAGGCTGTTCTGTGCAATGATGACATGTAGGAATATGAATTGGTTCGCGAGTCGCTCCGTGGTATGTGCTTGTAGGTTTTCTTGATTGTAGACTAAGGATGACGGCAGTGACCTTTTAAGTTGCACTATCTGCTGCTGAAGATTTGCGAACTGTGACAATGGATCCCACATGGGATGTGAATCTCTTTCCTTTCCTCCAAGGTTCACGTACTTGACTACACGTTTCCATATCACCACTGCACGGACGACATATGCAGCGACACCCATATTGGCTTTAGCATCGACCGGAGGTTCGTCTAATGCAAACCTCGACTTGTGGAGTAAAATATGACCCTCGAGGTCCTCTGTGTAGCCGGGTAGCTCCATCTGGAACTGCGACTCCTTGATTGGCAGCTGGATGGATAGGTAGTCTTCATCCAAGAAAGTAGGCCGTTCGGTGCCTGAAGAGCTAAAAGTATCCATGAGATAGCATGCCCACATCGCCCGTCTGCGGATTTCTCTGTCGGTGAACGAGAGCTCGGGCGGATGAGACACAGGCTTGCCAGTGGCAGCAGCGCGTTCTGCCTGTGCCAAACCAAGGGAGTCATAGTCGAGTTCTTTGTGCAGCTGCAAAGCACAACCCATACGCATAGCCTGGCCACCAAACGACCAAGATAACCCACCTTCGCAGGTACCGAAGTAGTGAAGTCCAAGGATGATCATACATGTCAGAATGGTAATATTCGGTTCAAAGTGGCGCTTTTCCACTATATTACGGGCTGGCGTCGCCCAACATTCGCCCCTGAGAAACGCCGGCTCTGTGTTGATTTGTGGGTGAGTGGAAAACCGCGCAGAAATAGCGCACACTGACAGTGTGAGCACTGGCGGAACAGATCTTTGCTTGAGTTTTCTCATAAAACTTGCCTTATGAAGCAACAGGTAAGCTTGTCCATAGACGCAGTCAAAGAAGACTTCGGCCAAATGTTCTTGTATTTGCGGATGAGGTAAAGCATCGGCGCCTTCAGTGAACAGCTTATTTTCTGCTTCACCTCGCGCTTCTGTGCGGGCGGCGCTGTCAAGCTGAGTGCTGCCTGTCCGGGCTGCAGACCACTCCTGTAGTTCGCGAGTGAATGCTTCTTCTGCAGATCTCTTCAAATTCGAATCCTTCGTGTCACCAGTCTTCGGCGTCGTTCCCGGCAAAGGCGGGCGCACTGAGGACCTCTGTGTTGTATCCGGTAGTTCCTCCTTTGGGATGAGTTTGATCACACGCTCTTCCATCCGCTTCAGTCGTTTGTCAAGCATAGCCATGTAATCCGTCCTTGGCGCTGCCTTCCGAGTGGTGACCTTGTACACACAAGGTACCCGCGCTTTCAAGCAATGCTTACAGGCTGGTTTTTCACCGGAACACTTGATTTTCTTCCGTCGACAAGCTATACAGGCCAGGGGAAGCCTTTTGCGCTCCTTACCTGCTTTGGTCTTTAATTCGCTCCATGCTGGTGCGTGGCCCTGGTCTTTGTGCTCGGTCACATTATTGGCATGATCGCTCTGTTGTGCGCTTTTAGTGGATGACGAGTCTTGCGCACCGTGCTCCAGTACTGTATCAATACTCGCCATGCCAGTGTTGTATTGGTGGTGGTCTGTGCCAGAATGTCGTCTCTGAGGCGTATTCGACATGTCTGCTTGAGGAAGTTGTATGGCGAAGCCGGTGCTTGCAGGACTTCTGTCGTACTGATACTTAAAGTCAAGAGAAATGGGTGAGCCATCATCCATTTCTTTGCGGATTGTTGCACGTACGGCTTATCGCTCTCGCACGGCTTATGAGGCAATAGCAAGCAGCAGCAACACGTGGCCTAGCCAAGCTCAACCTATTTCGGCCAGAGTCGCAAAGTAAATGCCATGCGACAACATCTGACGGTTTTGATATGGTTCGTTGCTCCCTTGCCTCGACTAGCGGACACAATGCTAGGTCGCCACAAAATGCTTGGCCTGAACAGCGGATGAAGAAAATTCGTCAAAGATGACTGGTGGTGATGAACTTGACGATCTGGCCAGGCGACGATCCCGAAGAATTTGGGGTTGTCGGTGTGGCGCTAGCGAAAGTCGAGCAAAGCGCACCCGTGACCTCTGAATGGTTCCTTGGATGGACGATCGCTTGGAGTAAGATTCCAGCTTACATTAATAGTGCTCGAGGCCGGAAAGCTGGTGGCAAGCATTGGGTCGGATATGATTTGTCCGACGTCAATGAGAGCAAGGTGAGGGGAATGGGGAAGCTAGCCGAGAGAGGAACCAAACATTGAAGGAGTTCCTGGACGATTGTGACGAGAAGACTACGTATTTGGCAACACAAGGAACGTATTTTAATCCAAGCTTGGCGGGCTGCTCCTGACGGGTAATTCCAGTACTGCAATTCAAGCAAATTGAGGTCTTCCAAGTCATATATAACGTAAGTGGATTTAGCGGGCTCTGGCTTGGGTAGCTGGCGGCAAAAATGGGTCACGAAAGCTCCCGTTATTTTAGGGCTTGCACATCATCTTTTGGGACGCTTCTTCTCGCGTGGGGCTAAGGCTAAGGCTGAGAAGCCAGTAAGCGAAATTATGATTGCGCTTTCGTCCGCTAGAACAGCGCTTTAGCATTGGCGAGTTTCTCGAAGCAGCGCACTGCCGACCCCCGTTGAAGATGCCCATAATAATAGTTCCATTTCTTGATTGTCCCCTGATTGTCTTGCGACAGACCCAAGTTCGAGTCCACTGGAGTTAGCCAATAATAATATAGAAGGTGTGCACCGTTGCAGCCACAACTCGCTACATTCCCCCTGTCCAGCATAACCTTCGCTTTCGCAAATAACCGAAAGGCTTGATAAACCGGGGTAGGCTGCTATATAAGCTGTCTGACGCAACCTAGATTGTACAATGACCGGTATTAAGATATACGAGCATGGCAATAAGTCACGGGCTGCATTCATGATTGCTTCTATAGCCAGATTGATTTAATTGATGATGCGAAACTCGAAGGCAGGTAATGCTAATCAATCTTGGCTAGTACTCTCACTTTGTCACCTTCCACGACCTCTGTGAGCCGTAGATGACTCCTTTCGCGCAATCGATTGCAAACTCCTGCAATCTTGACACGTGGACCGGGGCTATAAGCTAATTCAATATAGAGTCTCGTAGGGCCTCACCGGTTTCCTTGACACTAGTGAAGCACGGTATTAATTGTGGTCGATCATGCTAATGAATACCCCTATCGATTAATTGGTAGTGGGTGGCAGCAGTGAGGCTGATGCAACTGGTCCAAACTTGCCATCTAGAAAAGGTCGCCGCAATGCTGTGATTGCGATAACATGAATCGAACCTTACGCGAACCATATGTGGACTGGAGGTTGTGTTCAGAAATCAAAGCTGCTTTGAACAACTATTGGAAGGATAGTTCAAAAGTTTTTGTGCTAAAAGAACCGTCCATCTTACCGCATCATGCGAGGTCGTCTAAGTCTCAGGTAGTTTTTCGCACAGTAAGCCACCTGCATTCAACACCTTGGCCTTGACGAGAATGTCCTGTTTGTCCCATTCCAACGACTCAATACATGTAATCATCGCTGTCTATAGTAAACCTTTTCATGGAACCGGCGTGAGGTACGCCGGTCCCAAGTCGTTGGAATGTTGCGAATCCGGCCAAGGCCGTTCACCCAGAGGCTCCGTTCTCCAACCGATGCCATCCCTCATCATGGAAGGCTTTCTATTAGTGCTCAGGGCTATGGGCTGAGGGAAAGGAAAGGAAAGAGAAATGTGAAGTGTCCTTTTCAGTACAGGGCCGTGTCTCAATCCGAAATGTCAAATAATACCAGAGAGCAGCGATGAAAGGTAAAACGACGCCTGGTAAGCAATTTGGGAACGCAGCCGTTCAACATGTCCGATACCAGAGATGTGTGTGACAGGTGCACACATGCTTTTCAATCGTTCATGCGAACAGGGTGGCTATTTTTGGTTGCATGGACCACGAAAATGACGAAGCAGCCTCCTTGTGTTGTGCAGGTTCGCCAAACAAGACCTGGTCTTTCAACAAGTTGGATGCAGAAATCCTGGAGGCCATCCACCATGCGTCGTAGCAACCCATAGTAGAGCCAAAGCGAGCGATTTCCCACTCGTGGCTGCTGACCTTGCAGCCGAACAAAGTTGAGAATTCTCCCTGCTGGTGACACTGTAAGTACAGAAGCCGTCCAACGGAGTTGGATTAATCAAGGTAAGTATGATCTTGTTCTGCTGAGCAACATGCGGGATCCAAGCTCGAAGTCGTTCCCCTTCCATCGGATAAGAGTCTCAAAATTCCGCTGCCTGATAGAACAGCGGAAAATTGACGCGGTAGGCGAGCTACGTGTCCCCATCTGACCTGCTCATCAGTATAAGTCATCCTTTGCTTGACCGCCGTATCGCAGTGGCCCAGCGTCTGAGTTTCGGCTTCAATAATTTAATTCCTTTTAGATGATGCAGCAATGTTTGAATTGCACACTGCTCGTAGTCAAGCGAAGATTCACGTAATGACGCATCGGGTGGCTGTACTAACCTCACCCAATGCCCCGTGCAACGTTCAAAGTGGTTTCGAGACGTTGTTGAGCAGCAGCTTTGGTTGCCGAGACGATGGATGGATAAGCTGCTGCTGATTGGACAATTTAAATTGGTGATAAAGTTTCGAACCTGTCTGACATCCAATAAATTTAGTTCAAGCCATGAAATCAGAAAGTGGCTGGAAAGGATTTTTGAAGAGTTGGCGGGCGCAATGGCGGGCGTCTGCATATCTATATGGTTCAAATTTCTGTCAACAGCTCGATGCAGGAATCCAAAAGAGCATGCATCGATTGCTACTTGTAATGAGTGCATTTCTTTTAAGCAGCGAAGTCCTGCTCCGCGATGCTTCTGTTGTTCTAGAGATATATAGACTGACACAGCTTATCTTTGGACGAAGGTTGGGGACAAATCTCTGCAGACAAGTGGAGAACTTGCTTTGACAATGGTGAGTAATATAGTGAGTGGGTTTACTGTATGTTCATTCCCGTTTGTCACAGGGAACATGGGTGAGAAGAAATAAGATGAGATTTGTTCCGCTATATACAATTCCATGTCCCTGCGTGTCCCTGCGATTGATAGAACAGCCACGCAAACCAAAGCACGAGGATTGAAGATTTCCTTGGTGGTCTAAGATCCGAGTCTACGGGACAAACAGTCCTCGACGCCACAGTCTGCAGCCCTTCCAGGTTAGCTGCGCGTTTCGCGCCAGACCGATTTTAGCTACTGAGGCTTGCGGACTTCTCAAACCCTAATTTCCGGAGTCTTCAATCGGCGTGAACTAAGGCCGGGTCGCTTCGAAGAACGATGATTGACAAGACTTACACTGATAACAACACGTTGTATACTTGATGCTCCGCATCGCGCACGTGAGCGATACATACCTATTGTGCGATAGAATGCCCGGTACAGTTAGACCCCGTTTCCCCAGCTTGTAAATGTGCTGGGTGTATATTCAATCGTCCCTAGGCCGAATTGCGCACGGTCAATGAAGGAGGTTGCCATCAATGAGTACTGCCAGATTGGAGACATTCGTGCCTAGAGCAGGCGTCAACAAGCCCAAATCGAGGCTTGGGCTGATGTGGGACAAATTGACGAAGCCGGTTGGCGACAGCCCCTACAAAGCATTACCGGACTATTTCATCCGCGTGGTCAAAATCAAGCCGGGCACTGCCCAGCACCCTCTTCGTGTCAAATTGAAGACTATCGACCCACGCCGATTCAAATACATGGCTCTGTCGTACACCTGGGACCATGACGACACGGCTCAATCAGACGCGTCTTGTGGACCAACTGGTTCCTTCCAGGTGATCCCATGTGGCGGCATCAACGTGAAGGTCAGCCAACACCTCTACGACGCGTTGTGCCAGATACGCGATGTGCAGAGTGATGTACCGGTATTTGTGGATCAACTTTGTATCAATTTCGACGATGGCGACGAGCGCACCAGATATCTCGAGATCATGGGCCACATCTATGCCCGAGCAGCTTCGGTGATCGTGTGGCTTGGCAAAAAGGACAAAGAAAGTGACGAAATCATGCTCGTCATGCGAAAGCTGGTCAATGCGATCAACTGGCGGAGAATGGGCGAAGAGAGCTCGCCTGACTTTAGAGATCCACGCATTTTTCAGTTTATTGGCATGGAACCGCTAACTCTGAAGCAATGGAGGCAATTGTATTCCTTCTGCCACATGCGCTGGTTCACTCGATATTGGGCTTTCTTCGAATTGGCGCTGGCCAAGCAGGCGCTGTTCTTGTGGGGCGAGGCGTGCATGGACTATAATTTTCTCATCGACATCGGCATGATCTTGAGCCTCAGCGGGTGGCTGGAGGACATGAGGGAATTTTCCGGCGAAGAGTTCGATGAGCTGGGCGTCGGCTTGACAAAGATGCTGGGACCAGTTGCGCGACTGCGAAACAATCCGCCATGGCACCCGAAGCACCATGATCACGTTGTCTGGATGAAGGAGCACTACCGGCTCGAGACAGAGCAACAACGAGCGTGGATGTTTTTTGAGATCCTACTCCAGAGCGCCGAAGCGTTCGAATGCCGGGATCCTCGGGACCGGGTGTACGCCCCACTCGCACTTGCAAGGCAAGTGTTTGGAGGCAAGGCTGTGAACAAGCAGTGGCCGGTGCCCGACTATCGCAGACCAGTAGAGGAGGTCATCCATGGTTTCAGTGAGCTCATCTATAAGCACACAGAGCAGCCGTCGATTCTTCAAAACGAAGTTATCATCCCACAGAGTCGACCGCAGCACCCGCAGTACCCGCAGCAACGGTAGCAACCGCAGCAACCGCAACGACCGCAACGACCGCAGCAACCGCAGCAACCGCAGCACGATCATGTCAAGGGCCGCACCAAAAAACCTCGGATGCCATTTGGATGAAGCCCGATGTTGGGGTATGATGTAATTAGCCTGGTTCGCCATCGAGGACGACCGCGGAAGAACCGGTTTCTAGGGGTTGCACTGTTTGAGCGTCATCCGTCCATCCATCCTCGAGGCCGAGCAGGATTGGCCAAGCCTGTAACTGCCTCGCACACGCGTCTGACGAAATGTCTCGGTTGGGTATTGTCATGTCTTGGTACAGCAGCCGTGTTTAAGCATTTCACAAGATTGGCAAGTTCCACAGTTAGGAGATATACATACACTCAAGGCAGGATGGCACCTTAGACATACAAAAAGGAAGGCTCTAGACACGAACAGATGGTGGAAGCCCCCGGGCTGTCCAGGATTTTGCACTCTGGGCAATGGGGAAGACACTGGTAAGACAAGCCAACATGACAGATATTGGCTGTGTCTCCAGGTAATGAGTACATGCAGCAACACTCAAGGCGCGTTGATATATAAACAAGTACGTCGTAGTTGTAGAGACAATGATGAGCGATATAATACGACGTCGAGGCCCTCTGCAGGCTTGAGGGTAGAGTGGGTCATGTGATTGAAAGGGTTTTGCTGCCTTGCTGCCTGAAGCAGCTCCTTGGCTTCCTAACAATTTAGCTATATCTGCCGACTCCACCAGGCACCAATAGCTGCGCTGATACGGTAACGCTTGTCCGCTGTCGATTCTCGAAAATTTGGGACGTGAAATCTGCATCACCATCGTCCTCATCAACCAGCTTGCCATCAGCTGCACTTTGAGCGGTGCATTATCTGTTTGTCTCTTCTCGTTATTACGTTCTTTCCATCCCTCGTCATTTATGAGCACTTTCTCTGTCACATAACGCTGGAAATGCTGCCCCTGACTCGTCGAGCACCAAGTGCTCTTCGGGCGGTCTCTTTTGCCGCTGTTCCATCACGATGCATCTCAAGACTGTCAATACAACGGCTTCCGTTGCAACCGAGAGCTAGTCTGAAGAGCACGCGACCCTTTTCCAGCTGTCCGTCGAGACTGCAACAAGCCATCGCGGAAGCGACGACTCCAGATCGAGATGGACAAGCTGAATTTACACAATTTCAAGAACTGGCTCAGCACAATGTGATATCGCCGCGCATCATCGACACCATCACCAAGGGCATGAATATCCACACCATGACCGAGGTGCAGCGTATGACATTAAACCACTGTCTCGACGGGAGCGATGTAATAGCGCAGGCGAAGACGGGAACGGGAAAGACGATTGCATTCCTCCTGCCTATTATCCAACGAATTCTCCGCGACACCCGTCTCGAAGAGCGCTCGCGGGACAGATCGAGCGTCGGCGACATTCGTGCCCTCATCATCTCTCCGACTCGAGAACTCGCCGAGCAAATCGCAGTGGAAGCAAAGAAGATTGTCTCCCGAACTTCTGTCAAGGTGCAGACCGCCGTGGGTGGAACTCAAAAGAACATGCATTTGCGACAAATGCAATACGAAGGCTGTCATATCCTGGTGGGGACTCCGGGTCGTGTCCTCGACATCATCTCCGACCGCAGCACGGGCGTCAAGCTGGACAACATTGAGACTTTTGTTCTCGATGAAGCAGATCGGCTCCTTGACATTGGCTTTGCTCCCACTATAGCCGATATCCAAGAGTACATGCCTCAACGCTCAGTCAAAGACCGCCAAACCCTCATGTTCAGTGCGACCGTGCCCAAAACCGTGGTCCAGCTTGTTCGGGAGACTCTCCGGCCCGACTTCAAGTTCATTCGGACCGTCGACCCCAACGAGAGTCCCACCCATGAACGCGTTCCGCAACATGTGGTGTTCGGGAAGGGCCTGCAAAATCAAATTCCCATCATCCTGGAAATTGCACACAATGCCATCCAGGCACACAAGCAAGACCCACAACACAACATGCCTTTCAAAGCGATTGTCTATTTCGGCAGCACCGCCGAGGTCTCCATGGCTTTCGATGCCTTCTCCAAGATGCGCGATCCGACTCAACCACGTTCCATGTTCCAACCACACCCCCTGGATCCGTGCAGGATTTTCCAGATGCACGGCAAATTGGTCCAAGGCCAGAGACAGCGAGAATCAGACGGCTTCCGAAGAGCACAATCGGCCCTTTTGTTCAGCTCGGATGTCACCGCTCGAGGCATGGATTTCCCTGATGTCTCGCATGTGATTCAGATTGGTTTGCCCCGAAGCCCGGATGACTACGTTCATCGCATCGGTCGAACTGGCCGGGCTGGAAAGAGCGGTGAAGGCTGGCTGATTCTGAATAACGATGAACGATCCGAAATCGAACGCAAAATGACGGATTCAGGTATTAACCTCAGAGAGGCGCAACTAGTCACCGCCGGTCTGGACATGACACGAGGTGCCCAGGTGCCTGGCCATATCGCACGCTTGCTGAAGCTCGTCGAAGTCGGAGTGACCAGCACACCTTACAACATCAAGGCCGCCGCCTACACGGCTCTCCTAGGCGTATTACAGCAGCAGAACCCCAGCAGGCCACGGCAAGCCCAGATAGATTTGATGAACGCCATGGCCAAGTATGGCTGGGGGATGCAAGAACCACCTGCCTTGTCACGGCGTCTTGTTTCCAAAATCGGGTTTGGAGGGGTGCGTGGTATCAGGTACGAGGAAGAAACTGGCGACGATCGCCCCAGCAATTCCCGCATGTCGAGCCAAGACTCGAGAGGACTTCGAGCACCTAGAGCGAGATTCGATGCCAATGATCCCTTTGGCCAAGGCAGCGGCGGAAAAGGTGTTTTTGGAGGATCGAGTCGTGCTGCAGGTGCCGATTATGGCCGGTCTGACCGGTCTGACCGGTCTGACCGTCGAACCTTTGATCGATCAGACAATCGCCGAGCGAATGGCTTTGGCGGGCAGGACTCTGGTTATTCGCGCAGATGAGAACGAGACCGTATAATTGCCAAATGAAGGGCAAAGGCATGATGAACTTGAAGACTAAACTTCACATCTATTGTATAAATACTCATAACGGAAGCCACAGGGCACGGAAGGCATGCCAATCAAAAGTCCAGCATAGAAAAGGTCGAGCTGCGGGACCTGCCTTTGCAGATTTCGACCACTTCATTTCATGCATAGCGACCGAGCTGGGCCATGTGTTGACGGAATGACCTAGCAGGCTAATTGTTAGAGCAAATTAATTCGAAGGTTGACCGGGAGTTGAACGCATCGATTTGAGGCTGTGAAGGCGGTGTTTGTGAGTTCGATTCTGCGAGGATGGCTACAAGACCTGGGGAGTAAACGATGATTGCTCAACTCTGTATGTGGCAAGCCTTTGTATTCTCAACCTGAAAAGGCCTGTTGACATCAACTTCCAAACCCATCACATTTTGTCCTGTGTCAAAGTGAGGCACAGAATTTTTGCCTTAGTAACGCGTACCTAAGCGCGCCAAGGTAAGCTACGAATGGGTCCTAAGCTCCGGGGATTGAGATTGGGAACTACTTCGTAATAGCATAGCGCACATAACCTAAGGCGGGCTGACGGTCTAGCTAAAACAAATGGGCAACTTTAAAGTATTATATCGTAGGATTGCACAGCTCCCGTCCTACGAAGTGTTTGAGATTTAGGGTGACGAGATGGTAGGGTAGCTTTCATTTTGTTTTTGGCCAGACGGTAAGGGCCTGACAATCGGTTGGCTGCCTAGATGCCTAGATGCCTGGGCGCTGTGCTGCTGGGCGGCTGGGCTGCTCCGTCGACCCCTACCCTGCTGCCGAGGACTTGAGCACTTGATCGTGAGTGATGTTCATACGTTCGGCAAGATGCAGGTCAGACTTCACGGACGAGAAAATGGAGGGCAGCCTGTCCTACCAGGTCGGCCCTATGCGTCGCATGTAGCAGTGCTGGGACAGTTGCTGCGACGGAGCAGTACCACAACCGTGGCGGCCGGCGCTGCTGCCACCCGCAATCAGTGAGGTGTGATCAGTCCATCGTGCCTGCCACTCTCTTCCGTGCTTTCCCACTGATCAAATGTACGCCTGACAAAATCCCGTTGTCTGCAGCTCTGAGGCGTCGATTGTGCTCACACATCGCAAATATGCCTGTATATCTAGCACATGGCTTTCGATGGCCACGAGACGGTTTCACAGGCATCCGCGTGCATACCATTGTCAACAACCTCGAAGACATGGCTGCCGAGTACATCCAAGGCGAGCTGACTCGGTCCGTCCTCCTCAACAATTTCCGTCAGTTGTTCCCTGCACAGATGCAGCGGCTCGAAGACCCTCGAACGGGGAGGACTCTTCATTTTCTCGAGCAGCACGATCCTGCCGACGAAGTGAGTGAAACCGCCGTCACTCAACCATATGCCTACGTGGCTGACCGAGTCGTTACCATCGCTGCTGGCACCCCGGCCACTCGAGCGGGCGCCTCCAAGTCCGAGCCGTCCTTAAACCCTCAAAGCAGTGACCAGTCGGCACCGACGTCGCCCCGGGCAAGCAAGCCTGCCAACGAGCTACCGACGCACTCTTCCACGGGCTCCAATTCAGGTATGCGTCATGATCCTGCTGCACTGTCCCTGAATGTCGAAGAGGTGATGGCGAACGGACCCGCGGTGCCTCCGCAAGCGTGGGAAGCCATGGCCGAGATTCGAGACAAGATAGCTGAAGGCGAGAAAATTGGTTGGTGGATTATCTACAACGGAGATCCTCAGCGAGCTTACAGCGGCGACGAGAAGGAGGAGAATCAGCCAGCCGGCATGGGCGCCCGCACCGAAGCGCTGACAGAGCAAGATGCGATGGACCCTACACAATCGGACCCATTCGGCACCGGAGTGTTGGGTCAACCTCTCCTGACATTGCTTCCTGCCAGCTTGAGAAACCTGCAAGTTGAACAAGCTCGAAAAGAACAGCTCAAATCTGCCGTAGCCCAGCCGCCTCTACCTCCATCTCCACCTCCACCTCCGCCTCCGCCTCTCGAGAAGCCTTCTGCGGCGTCAAGAGAGCCGCCTGCTACTCGTCCAAAGAGTAGCAGAGCGTTTGCGAACCCGTTGAGCTTGCGAAAGAAATCTTCAAGGCCAAACTTGCCAACACCGAAGGACCATAATATTCCACACCCACCGAAGCTGAAAGATGTCAATAAAAAGGATGGTTTCATACACAAGTTCTTTGGCAAGGGAAATGACAGGAAATAACAACCCAGCCTGCACCAGGGAGACATTATTATGGATACAAAAAGGCACTACATTCGGTCACATTTTCCAACTGTAACATCGGCATGGCGCCCTCGTCCTGCAGTGTTTGGCTCGCAGGTCGGTGGAGATCTCATTCGCTGCTCAGCCTCCTAGACATCCAGCCGGGTCCAGACCGTCTGTGCGCTATCACGTGATCCAGCTGACACGTGTCTTTGCTGGGCTACGTTGCGTTGACTTGACATCACCGTTACAACACAGGCGGTAAGCAACTGGCGCTCGTCATTGTATTAGAACACTTCGCCACTATGCAGCAACCGACTGAGGAAAGAATGAGGCAAGTAACCATGTCATGAGTGCTGAAAACGGACGACGGTAGGTTCGACGTGAAGTAGCTGAGCAGCACTGCCATTCAAAGAGCATTTTACCAGGTCAATGCACGCCAAACCGCGCTGCACAAGCTGACGGTCAGTCCAACAGGCTGATACTGTGGAACGGTCCAGCATGACTCGGGGATCGCTAATGTGACCGAGAATCGACCTTTCACATAGTAGACAGTGGCGTCGATTTACTGCTGCACGAGCTGAGGCCATCCGCTTACTTCGTGTGCAGATACGCAGGCCTGCAGGCCTGCAGGCAACCAGGCAGATAGATCTGTGCGGTCAGTGTGCGGTCAGTGCCGATGCGGCAGTGAAACTAGTTTGGGAGGAAATTATATCCTGCAGAATGACAATGCTTTTTCCACCCCGTCTGAAAAACGTTGACGAAGAACAGTGTCGTTAATTCACCGCTCTCTCCTCGAGAGTCTGCCACATCCTACCGCCTCTTCCTTCGTGTTTAAATTCGCCAGGCTTGTCTGCGGGTAGCTCTGAAGGATATCCTTGCTTTGAGCTGCAGGTGAGCGACGACGGGCTCCAGCCACGACGATCCGTCATCGAATGCACATTTGTCACAGAATCCGCGGCCCACACGCAACAGCAGGAAATTCTGAATCGCTGTCAACCTTTGCCGGCACGAAAAGTGCATGGTTTTCGACGCAGATCGCCGAGAAGTATCGCAGCCGAATTTCAAGGCCCTTCCTTGCATGGCTTCTTGACGTTTTCTCCTTGTTTTCTACTTCATAGATTTTCGGTTGTTCCAGCAAGGCTGCCAAGAAGGAGATTGAGCCCAACAGCATAAATCCACAAAGACAGGCCTCGATCCCGCTCTACGATCTGTTCAGACACATAAAGGCCAGCAGATCCATCAGTGCTGCTCTGGGAATCGAGTTTTCTAAGAGCAAGACCGATTTCCCATTAGGCACCTCAAACTGAGGTGAGTAGATAATCATGGACGAGGCTTACAGGTCGTCGAGTCTGATGCCAAGTGTCTGCAGGCCTGAATAAGGTAAAAGCTTGTTTCCAAACCGGAAGTAGACACAGGTGCCCGCTCCTCCAATCATGTGCCAAGCGAGCTTCATTTATGCGTGCCAAGCGTGAGCTGAGTGAAAGCTGAGCGCGGGATACCGCATCGTGACCGGTTTACGATTCGGGTCCTCTCATCATTTCCTACAGCCGTCACGAGACCTTTTTAACAAGGATAGGACACCCAGCAGGATGCTGGCGCTGAGCAATCGTCACAGAAGTCTAGCCTTTAAACAGCTTTCGGTGTAGGCGTCATGCTTCGTAGCTTATCTTGCACCTTGAAGTGTACCCTTCTTGGTCGAGACCTGAGAAATACTTGTCGAACGGTTTCTGCACTGTGTACATCCGACATTCTTAGTCGCGCAGACCAAAATCACAAAGGATAGCTGCACGGCGTTTGCTATGCTCCTGGAATAAATTGGTTATTGCCTATTACGGTCAGGGACACTTTGGTCGTGGCTGAGGCGGTGCAAGGGTGAGAGTGTTTCTGAGGAAACTCAGCCGAGGCCGCTTCAAATTCGTCCATTTCGGGCGAATTGTCAGGAGGTAGGCAATTGTAGTTAGATCACGACGGCCCGTCTCGTCTAGCAACTCTGACAGCACAGCGTTTTAAGCTGGACTCTGTTTTCGCACGCCTGTGTGCCTGAATTAACTTCCCACAGGCTCTAGAGCATCCGCCGACATGGTGGTTTGGATGCTCTCATCTCCACTCCAGATTTCTTATTTGATTTTGACACCTGATTGAGGCTGCGGCATAACCTTTGCTGCTAATACATCCAGGGTACTCCAGGTATCTACCATAGAATGAGCTCACACCTGAGACGCACAAGGATCCAGCCTTCCAAAATAGGAAACGTGGGCTTGCGTCCATACCGCTTTTGTCTGCGGTCGTGGATCAACGCTTGCCCACGTTGAACCCATGCTTTCCCGCTAGTCATTGCTAAAGCATCTGTCGAGTCACTGGAAAAGGCTACCAGCATGCAGAGGCCTCTCCGCCTGTGCGTTATTGTGCGGTGAAAGACCAATGCACAAAGGGAAATTAAGACTATCGCATTCTGACCAGCACAAATGTGATGCTGCTCGTCATATCGCGAACATCTGACCCTGTCGCGAACACTCATATAATAAAGCCATCATCACGGCGTTTGCAACATGCACTCAAAGGCTATATCTCTACAACAGGGCTACACATCTTCGGACTCGCTTGACGCCAAAGCACTACTAGGACCTCGCCCTGGACGTTTCAGTCATCCCAATAGATCGCGAGCCGTCGCCATGAGCCGCCATGCCCGCCCACAGCTGCAGCGCTCTGCTACGTCTGGGACGCTACAAACACATCAAATGGCGCACGTTGACACCACCGGTACGTCGATATAGACTCCACGTGGCAAAACAGGACTAATCATACACAGTTGCCAGGGCCTCCCTGGGCGAAGCGTCAGGGAACCGTGATAGAGCCAGCGGAGGGAGCAGGCGACAGAAAAGCCCTTCTCCCGACTCGTCTCCAGGGCAGCTCCCGTACGCATGTCCATATGCGAAGCATGATCCCATCAAATACTCTCACTCGCACCAAAATGCCGGTACCGATCACGACTACCGCAATTGCTCAACCGGCTACTGGACCACCATTGCGCGACTCAAGCAGCATCTCTATCGGTCTCATGACCGATCATCGCGATGTTGTCAGAGGTGCTGGCAAAACTTTGCCAATGACAAAGATCTTGAGCACCATGTTCGGTCGAACTCTTGCAAGCAGAGTCCTGTACCGAAGGAGAAGATGAATGCAGAACAACACCGCCAAATCAAGGATCGTGCGCAGGGGAAACACGCCGAGGCATGGTACAACATTTATAGGATCCTTTTCCCCGAGGACAAGGATCCGGCATCACCATACGCAGAATGGGTGACGGGAGAGGACCTGAGAAACTGCTTCCAGATGCTTTGCAAGCGGCTGCCTTCCCTGCTGTACCAGGCTGCCATCAGAGAAGAGCCTCAAGCGGCAGACCTGCAGCCGACGCGAACGACGAGGTTTCCGACGACCGCTGCTGTTGTCCAGCGCGCTTTGATTCAATGCCAAAAGGAATTTGGACAGATTGCAGGCTTGAGTCATGTCTTTGCGACGGAGCCTCCGTCACCAGTTGCTAGCAGTGCAGGTAGCAGCGGCGGGGAACGAGGGTCCGGCTCGACAACGCGAGGTCGAATCAATCCCGTGCCACGACGCCATGAATCTTCTCGGAACGCCCCCAGCCGCACACAGCCTACGAGGCAAGAGCATGACGACGACGAAGACGAGGAAGACGAGCCGACTTCTTCCTCCGAAGACGAGATGAGCGTTGACGAGCAGATGGTACAGCACGGGTTTGCTCGCCATGGGCCCACGCAACAGGTGGCGCATAGAGGGCGTGGCGGCTACTCTATGACTCCCTCTACTTTGCCTCATTCCCAAGTCGGCTACACTGCAGCGGCAGCCACACCCGGACCTCCCTATGACGAGCTGATGCAGGCGCAATTGAGGCAGAACGAACTCTATCAGCAGTATGGCGTTGAGGACATGCCTCCTTACGACTACTCTCGGTGAACTCGGCGACTTGGGTTTGAAGCAACGGCTTCAAGAGGTCTAACGGAGGATTGCCCCTGATCGTTCCCTGCTGCTAGAAGTCTGGTACTCGCAGGTTGCCTTTTTTCTTAGAACTGTATACAGTGTATAATAATGCACCATTAGTACTACAATTGCTGCCTCAAACCCACCTTGCAACATCTGTGCTAATGCTTTCAAAAGGTTCGTCCCATTTCCTTGCACAATACGCAAAGTATTTGGTTGTGTGCTCATATGTACGACCGATACTAGGAGAGAGGTAGGGCTACCATAACCTACCTACCTGGACGAAGATGTCGTGCGCATACTTACTTAGCTACAATAGTTCTGTGGGACCTTCTCTTACCCTATTAGCACAATTTATAGTTTCAGCCAATAGTATTAACATATTGGGGAGGGGCGTGCCTGAGCGTGGTGGCCCGTGCATGGCTCTACCCGACGACCCCGATGATCCGTCGAGCCAAAAGTCTTGTCTGCTATTCCAGCGCGACCAAAAAGATCATGTACAGCCATAATTCGCACAGCCCTTGATGCCCGTCAAAACTCTCTCTCTCTTGTATCGGCGTTTATCATTCTCAGCTTTTCTCAGCTCAAAGCAAGCTCCTTTTGTCCCTAGGTTGCTGTACCCTTTTTTTGATCCGACCGTTTTTCGCTAGTATAGGGCTACTCCATAATAAGAATGCAGCCCATTTTTTAACCTTTTTCCAATGGCTAGCTCATCTCACCCTACTCAGCCTCCAGCCCTAAAAGCTAAAATCGCTTCTCCCTCGTGGCAAAAAACCCACATGGAGTCTGGGGCTTGGGGCTTATAGGGCCTATCAGCTTTTCCCACTTCAAGTTCCCTTCGAGCAGCGCCTCCACAAAATGCTTGGGCAATGCCCTCGTGCTTTGCTGCTTATTGGTCAGCCCTAAATTATTACACCTACCCCTTCTTTCTTGACATGGGTATGGGTATTAGGAGGGGTCTCGGGGCGCTGCGCAGCTGGCACAGACTTCGCCACGTGGGAAGGAGACCTGGGGAGGCGCTATCTACGAAGCATGCATTTATTTCTCAAAGTTCTTAATATACCGGGGGTGATTATGCTTTTTTGCTTCTTGGCTGCATGTATAGGACAGGACAGGGACTCTTAGTATCTGTTCCTTTTTCAGCTTTTTCCGTTTCGTTTCGTCCCTCCCGCCCGCCTGCTCCGTTGTTTCGTCCGAACTACATACATTCGTGACAGCACTCAAAATCACAATGAATCAATAATAATTCATCCGTCAAGCAGAAAAGAAGCTGATGAAAAAGAGAGAGAGAGAGAGAGAGAGAGAGAGAGAGAGAGAGAGAGAGAGAGAGAGAGAGAGAGAGAGAGAGAGGAAAAGCAAGAGTCAATCGATCGATCACTTTTTTTCCCTTCCGCATGACGAACGCGCCGGTTTTTGCTGCGAAAATAATAATGTCCGAAGAAAATAGTTTGGGGTTGATTCTTTTTGGCCCTCCCCTAGCCTGTGAGCTGCAGCTAATGTGTATGCCCCCGGATGCGCTTTGATCTCGTACTAGAATAATACTGTCCTTCACATGATGTGGGGCGTTGTTCCCCCATTTTAAGAAGGCCTTTGGCTATATGACTGGGTTACAGGAGGAGAATAAGGGGACAGCTGGGACGAATATTCATGTGATCATAGCATATCTGGTGGAGCACCTTTAGTTTTGCGAAAAACTGACCCTTTAAGAACTACAGGGGCATAAAGATTCTTCCAAGGCGGGAGAATGGCATTGGCACTGGCACTGTTCGTCTCCACGGACGGCTACTTAAAGTTGTCGGTGTCTCTGGCCCAGACCGCACCAAACCTGTCTATAATGTCGCCAGACGAGCTGTAGAAGCCACGAACCGACCAGTTCCCGATATCCATCGGACGCGATAGTGTTCGCGTCGTCACAGGGTGGATCTTATCCGACTTAGGCAATGGCCGCGATTCCACATAGACCGTTCTGCCGCTCGCCTCTGCCTCTGGTGGGTCAAATGGTCGAAGGAGCTTGAACCTGATGATACTGATATAGTCTTCCGATGCGGCGCCGACGGGGGTTCGTGCCACCGACACGTCCAAGCCAATGATATTGTGTGCACCGTGTGCACCCTCTGATGTCGGCCAAGTTGTTGTCATTGGCGAGCTTTCACAATGTCCAATTTCAAGTGTACTGTGTTTGGAACCAATTGTGCCGTCCGGACCGGCAGAACCCCAGGTAGTGCGCATGCCACAGAGAGCTTCAAATCCGTGCCACTTCGATGCATAGAAGAATTCCACCTTCAGAATAAAGGCGAGCGTGAGGTCGATTTTATCAATGTCGAAAAAGGTCACCTTTCCCGCATCGTAGTTGAGATTCCCAACAAAGTCACTCAGACGGTAGGTATCCGATTTGTCAAGGTTTGCTGAATCTGGTCTGGAGATCCGGTGAGAACTCATCAAGGGCAATGCCGAGTGGTAGCAGCGGCATAGATGCAGCTTCTCTGTCGTTGGTCCACACCACATCCAAAGATTCGATGTATTTGGCTGTTGTGTCGAAATCCGGGTAGAAGCCGGCTATGTGCCAAGTGTGACCTGAGTTTCTGTCGTCAGGGGCTGTGTCCTCATCACGTTGTCAGGGATGTTGGCTGCGGCGAGAGTCAAGCTGTTGATATCCCAAAGGATATCATAATCCTTTTAATCTTCCCACCACCGCTCCATTTAACAGCTGCAACCAAAGACCAGTATTTAAAGGATTGGGTATCGGGGAAATTCTTACTGATGGGTGGTCTCTCTTTCCGAGAAAGTATCGCTCCTCTCCATGCCGATTGACCCAGATACTTTTCCGCTCAGAGCGGGTGTACCCAGCCGAGCCTCTATTGCGCCTTTGATCTTGTTTCAGTTTGGCTTTGTTCCTCGTCTTGACAGAGATCAGTGCATTCAGTTCTCCGCCTTCTTCACAGCCAGAGATAAGAGTATCCTGCGCAGGTTGGACATTCAAACAGCGGTAAGTGTGGGCCATATACCCAATAAACAGCGCGGAACTTTGGTAGATCCATCAAGGCGATGTCTCCAGCACCGTTGACTGCCAAGGTGTTCGAACCATCTGGCGTTGACGAAGCTGCTTTGATTACTCGTGACTAGATTTAGCTTCGAATGGGGTTTCATGTCAAGCCTTTGATTAGTGACGCGAACTTTGGACAAAGTAGTTTACTTTGCTTTGCTTGAATTTGTCGCTGTCTTGTAGGTGCCGTTGGCGCTACCACCAACCATATTTTTGTGTTGATGGACAAGGCAGCTGAGATATTCATAGAGCCTGGACAGGTCAGCGGGTTACTTGAGATAGCACCTGATCCAAGACAGACCGACGACAACTTCATTGGGTTTTTTATACAAACCGCGTGGGGTAGGTCACGGTTTGAGATTTCTCCTCGGGGTCGCCGTCATTGTCAATGCGATAATAATCTTTCTCGTCAGCGTGCATCCCATCCGTTATCGGACCCCGATTGACGAAGGTGTGTCCGCATAATCATGGTTGAAGCACTGCCACGGCATTATGGAGGCATATCTGAATGTGTGTAAGAGTTGAATAGGGGCCTTGGGCCTAGTTGTCACAGGCGAGGCACAATGTGCTCAAAAGAAGAAAAGAAAGCCCAATGCTTGCCGTTGTATACTGGGGGCTGATGTCTAGCGGTTTCCGGGGCACTCGGATGCTGCGTGGGGAGGGGAGTGAGTTCGCCTTGGCAGCCCTTGTTGGCTGTTGCTGAGGGGCGTTAATAGGTGGCGCTGGGTTTCCGCCTCTTGTCGGTTCTTCAGGTATTCCAAGACCTCGAAGTTCTCTTCTGCCTATATTTCTAGGCATATGGGTGTGACAGCCTCAGTCGGTAAAGCGCTCGGCTTTCCTGAGGAGTCGGTGATGATATTTTTCTAAATCCAATGATTGCGTACGCTGAGCGTCGACCAAACGTTTAACCACTACCAGTCTCCAGCGTAATACTGTCCAGTAGGATACCACGATGGCCACTTCCGACTAGTCTCGTCCGTGCACGAGTTATCGGGTACGATCGAATGTGTAGAGGGTAGAGGGGCAGTCGATCAGACGATCGATCGACTGCAAAGCAGCTGGACGCTTAGAATCGACGTCTAAAGACGAAGAGCGTTGCTAGCAGATTGTCACAGGCGAGGCACAATGCACTCAAAAGAAAGAACTAGACATCAGCCCCAGTATGCAACGTCAAGCATTGAGCTTTTCTTTCTTTCTTTTCTTCCTTCTTGAGTGCATTGTGCCTCGCCTGTGACACTATAACGATATCTTGGGGACGTACTTTGTCAATGTTCGACGCCAAGACAAAATACCGCGGCCCGCCCCATGGGGAAAAGGGCGGCGCGTGCCTCTTTCCATTCCCCAGCTATTGCTTCACAGCATGTGAATTTGTAGCAGCAGCAGCAGCAGCAGCAGTAGCAGTAGCGGGACTAGATGTGCTTCACTTTATGCGGGCGGCACTCGCTTTCTGGAAAAACAAGCGAATTCAAGGGATTGCATGTAATAAAGAGTTTAATGGCTCCATTTCGTCTCGTTACACCATTATTGCCGCGTGACGTATTCCAACTGTCGATTGTTTCTCAGGAGTAGTAGCCCAACTATAACTGTCCATCCAAATCTTTGGCATGTTGGTCTGCTCCCACAGCCCCACGGGCCCCGGGACCTAAAGGCCATGTAAAAAGCCAGGTTGGATAGAACAGACATAGCCTCAGCATCTTCGACCAATACGTGGGGCTTCGCTTCACCTTTGGAGTTCAACATGTGCCAAACGGTATCTTGTCAGACTACACCTGAGAGACGTCCAAATCCGAATGGGCAACCGGCTCTGCCTTTTTTGTAGATCTCACGTGCCAAAATCCTTCGGGAGCGATTCAAACTGAAAGGGGATCGTAGCTCGGTCAAATCGCTCAGATCGACGTCCTCCCGAGCGCTCGCGAGGGCCTGCGTTGTGCGAGAGTTTCTTCGAGCAGGTCCCGGTGAGCAGAGATCCTGTTGTTCTTCAACAAGGCGGCCAGTCCCATACCTGCTTCAAGAAAGCTTCCATGTTAACCTTTTTGCCCTTCATCTCCACAATCCAGGGGTGCTCCAACATCCGCCAGGGGGTAGCTCTTCGTGCGGGATTCTTCTCGAGACAACATTCAATGAAATATTTCATGCCTTCGCTCCACTTGATTGCGTTTTGTGGTTCGTCTTTCAGTTTCGGAATTGACTGGGCAACGATGTAAGTTAACAGATCGATCAGTCCGGCTCGTGGCTGCATCTCAGTGCCATCAGCCGGGAAAGGGAATCTGTGTTGGGCGACTTCTAGAAGTGTCACGCCGAGTGACCAGACATCGGATGTGATGGTGTACGATTGTCCTTGAATACGCTCAGGCGCCATGTAGTAAGAGGTGCCTATAAAAGTATTGGCGTCGCCTTTGGTGCCGAATTCACCCGACACGCCAAAGTCGCAGAGCTTGACTTGGCCATTGCGGCACAGCAAGATATTTGACGGCTTGATGTCTGACTCGATGGTTAGCTAACATATTCAGGAACGTGTGCAGACTAACTCACCTCGATGTATGATCTTCCGGCTGTTCAGGTAGGTGAGCCCATGCAGGACGCCTTCGGCTATGCGACCCAGCACCTTCTCGCCCGTTCGGCCACCAAGCTTCTTGACCTCTCTATAAATTGAATCGAGAGAACCACCCTCACAAAACTCCATTGCGATGCTGATGGTAGAGCTAGACTTGTCCATAAAGGCACCGTAATACCGGCAAATGTAGTCGCTTGTGCAATTCTTGTTGAACTTTAACTCTCGGAGGATTTGCTTCTTCACATCGGGATCTGGACTTGTGGTGATGATCTTGAGTGCAAACACGGTCTTCCCGCCATCAAGCATACATCTTGTGACGGCGCCTCCTGCCCCTTCACCCAGATGGCCCTTTTCCACGATGCGTTTCTGTTCCGACGCCGCCATCCAGCCGTCGTCATCAAGGTCTTCGACATCAACGGGACGTCCATTTTCGATCGACATCTTGTCAAAATCTATTGTGACACCATTCAGGCTGTTTTCTCTTTCCATGGTGGTGGAGCCACCACCAACCGAGATGGCCGAGGAGGGATCGGGAGTGTGACGGCTCTGGCTGATGAAGGACAAGGAGGAATAGGTACTCGACGAGGCCGAGGGAGGCATGGAAGCGTCGTTGTTGTGTGAGTCCGAGCGTGATCGACTGCTGTAGTCTGACGAGGTGGACATGGTCAGTTTCGGTTTCGAGGGTCGACCGGCGCTCTGTTCGGACGGCTGTCCTTGTGACCCCATGGGTGTAGCGAGTGAGAGTTTTGGCGCACCTCCTTTCGAAGCCAGGCTGAATCTTGGGATTTCGGTAGGTTGCTCTGCATCCGGGCCGACCGGTCTTTGACTGGGAGATGGAGGAATGGAGAGGCCGAGTTTAAGACCAGGACCGCCTCGACCACGACCACCGGGCTGTGGTGGTCGCAAGAGAGGCACCGGAGACGACATATTGACTGAATGGAACAGTGATTGACAGCGCAATGCGCGTCCGTTGCTGTTGTTGACGGGGTGCAGGCAAGAAAAGGCCGAGAGGACGCAGGAACGGTGTGATTCTGATGCTTTCGAATAGTGATACTGTAGACCGTCGTCGGCTGGTGCAACTTGACGTCTGGCCCTGTCCTGAACGTTTTCGAAGCGTCGAAGGGACCAGCCCACCGGTTGCACAAAGGTGTTGAAGCGAGCAGATTCTACCTCATTCGACGGAAGCGAGGGGATGTGGCGGCACGGCAGGTGCAGATTTGTCAGGATGGCGTCGGCGGCCTGGAATCGACAAAGTGCTTGAGTGGGCGGAAGGTGTCGACAAGGTGAATGAGGTATTATTATGATGTGGATGATGGACGGCAGATGAGCTCAGTCTTACAAGGTCAAAAGTGTGGGACAGTGAGACGGCGTGGACGGCGATCTGTTGTGGACGTCCAGCCAGAGTTTGGGCACAGATCTTCAGACTCCAGGGATCGGTTCGTACTATTGGGTGTATTAGGTGTCCGTTTTAGCGTAGCGTTCGCGAGCACTCCCAGATGCATGGGCGTGGGAGCGGCTATGTGAAACACCACGTGCACCACTTGCAAGCCACCCAAACAAAAAATGCCAGCTGGGCCACTTGGGCACTTCCACTTGGGGGCTTTCAAAGCCGTCTCAGTCGAGCCACCAACCAACAAGATGATCAAGCACGCCGCGCACGCCGTCTATTGGCAGCTTTATTGGTCCTTCATTGTTTGGCCTCGTGTGATTCGTGTATGATGCCGTTTTTGAACGTAGTGCTGACCTTACGTCGTCGCCCACGCAGGGACCAGCACCCGTTTACCCGCCCACGCCGGCCTTACCTGGCTGAACTGTCCAAGCAGGTTTCTCTGCGAACACGCCGGACTCCGGCCCTATGCCGCGGCTCTGCATAATATCAAATCCGCCATCAGATGCTCATGACTCCTCCATCTTTTGTCAACCGGTCGTGCAGCTGAAATGGTGTTGCACGTCCACATTGTACACCGTACTCTACTCCAAGCGGTGCATCATTCTGGGCCCGCTACGAAAGTACATTGGTGACAAGTTCCCACTACGGAGCATATTACACAAAGAACCGCGCGATGATGTTGCATCGACCAGGATCCTGTCCAGCATTTTAGGCTGCTCTGATGCGGCAAGACATTTCCGAGATACACCTGAGACTGCTTTGTTGACGTAGTCGCCCACTTATAATTTCGAGGCCCACGTACTTGTAGGAGGGGGATTGAAAGAGTGGTGTGGTGGTGTGAGCACGGCCCTTGTCAACAGGAGCTTTCAAAACCCCTGTCTCCTTCAGGTGAGCCATCACAACATTCGTACACAAAGTTTGGCATTGCATGCGACCACTCACAAGAAAATCGGTCGTCCCAGAGCCCAGAGCTTACATTGATCAATTTACATACGTCGATGGCCATGGTCACAATTTAGCTGCAGAGACCTGCAGAGACCTGCACGCACCTGCCGGAATATCCCGTCTGTACCTCCACTGTGTGCCCACGCTCCCTTAGGGCCACATGCATGCACGCGAGCCGGAATACCACCGTGGTTCGCCTTGGCCACCTCCAGGCCTGTTCCCTGCCACCTACCGCCTTTTGACCATCGACTTTGTACCGGGTCGGGCAATTTTTGGCCACGTTTTTGCGGTGAAGTAAGCCCGTCTTGGCTCCATCTCTGACGAAATACTCTTCTTTCATTCTGCCGATGTCGCCGCTGCTCGTCCTACCGTGGATACGCGTGCAATTGGAGACGGTTAAGAGTATTTCGCATGGACCTGACTCGGAAGGGAAATTGAAAAAGTCTGTCTTACCAGGCAGATCCATACGCATCAGCTTTACAGCAACCAAGAGCTCGGGTGGGTTGGCGTCTCCAGCCGATGCATTGTTGCTGAATTCTCAGTCCGTAGCAGGGCAGAGGCCATGTCTTGCGTGTGTGCTCCTCCTCTCCCTCCAACACCACCACGACTGCGCGCATGATGATTTGTCTAGAAACATAACATGGTTGTGACAGGGCAGAGGAGCTCTACAAGACTCTAGCATGCCGCACAAATCCTGTATCGACGTAGAAACTATGCACGGTGACCACGTCTGTCACCTCCCCACTGTCCCCAGGCAGTTTCGGTCTGGCCACACAAGACCATTTTCTCGCCTTTCTTCCCTCTGTTAGATGTTTCGGACTACGGTCTACACGCGACCATCACAAGGAATTTACAAGACATGGGTCAATTCATCGCAGAGGAGGTGGTTCATTGACGGGATGGATGGGATCGAAGTTACGATAAAAAGAGCTATGGACCGGGACTAGCAGTAGCTCACGAGAGGTGTCCATCGTTTGCAGGGCCCTTAGGCCAAGGAGAACGTATCCTGCTTGGTCGTGTCGTCCCGCTCGAATAGGTGCTCCTCGGGAGCGAGCGCAGCCCAGTCCGCCTCTAGTCATGGTGGTGATTGATACAAGGTATGGTCGTGGCTGGTCGGAGTTTCGATTAAGGAGGGAGTACATTTGCAGGCTCGTAAAACGTCGTGGTTCGTCAGCTACCCTCAGCAGGAGCCGCCGCCGCCGCCGCAACATCAGCAGATGGTTCCTGCATGGGATTACCTGGGACGAATTAGGTATCATGGGCAGCCGTCATGGTCATCACTGTGGTCGTTCTCATTCGTATCCGGGGGTTCGTGTTCATTCGTGTGTTTCTCAAATCAGACCTTCAACAAATTCGCTTTGCGCAAGAATAACCTCTATGTTCGACGCCGAAAGATCAAGGCAGACAGCAGAGCATGCCATTCGCTTTTGTCGAAAGAGCAAAACAGAAAGCCGATGGGTATCGCATGGTGGGTCGATGCCTTCTCAAGGACAGTGCTGAAGGCAACAAGATGTCAAAGTTGGGCTTGGAGTGGGGGGAGGCAGCGCTCTAGGTCGACTCGGACGACATCTGCTGTCGCCGGGTCTTCTCAGCTTCGAGGTTTTCGTAGAGGAGGTAGAGCGCTTTCTCGTTGGCAGTGGCACTTCCCATGATGGTAAACATTCGCTCTCCAGAATCGTCGTGTGGAGCTTTGGCAATAGAGATCCGGGCACCAGAGTTCTTTCGGATTTCGCTGATCTTCGTGCCGCCTCTTCCAATGATACAGCCAACCATATCGGCCGGGATACTGATGTTTTGGGTTTGGACCTCTTCACCATCTTCCGTCACCGTGGGAATGCCACTGTTTCTGACCGGGCCCATGTCAGCACCGCCCGAGCGAAAGGGTCGAGAATCGCTGAAGTCGGCCCCGTTACCAGTTCGGTTGTACGCACGAGTGCCGTAGCCGCCGGTGGCCGGGGGGAGCCCAGCGGTCACTGGGGGCAGGCCGCCGGCTGCACCGACCTGGACCCGGACAGCCGGATTGTACAATACGGTACCTGTGCCACGTTGCCAGTCGTCCACGAGACACTTGCCAATTTCCCAGACCGCTTTTTCGATGCCTTCGGGCGTGCCCTGCACCTCGACGACACGCTCGGTGGACTGAGGCAGCATTTCCTTCTGCGCAACCATTCGAACGCCTGAGGCGTCTTGGATCTGCTTGATCTTGAGGCCGTGTCGACCGATGATAGTGCCCATCTGGTTGTGGGAGATGAGGAGGCGGATTGCTATCATGGAGGTCAGTGAGGGGCCCGGGGTGTGCAGGAGAGGAGCGGAGCGGAGCACTGAGGTCACTTACGATGTGTTCCGTTATTGGAGACAGCGCCTCCCATGCCCATAGCTGGCGCACCCTCAAGCAAACCTTTTGCGACGATGGAATAAGCTCTGGCAATGCCGGACAACGCCCCAGTGACGGTCAGCACGCGATCATGGACGCCTTGCACGACCTTGGAAACTCCGGCTTTGACACCAGTCTCTTCTCGAAGGTCAGCCACATTTTTGCCAGCCTTGCCAATGATGACACCGGCTTCTCTCGACGAGACAATAGCCCGTAGTGTCAGTTGTGTTTGAGCGTATTCGTCATCGGTCTTGGGCGGGGTATCGTCGGCCACAATCATTTGATTGAGACCTTCAGCCAACGAACCTGCAGGGTCGTCCCGAGGTACGCTCTGAGAATCGGTTGCAGACATGGTGCGACAAGAGAACGGCCAGCAAATAGAAGGTAGGGAGCGATAAGACGGACGTTCTGTGGCGGCGCGGAGGAGCTGTGAGAGAAACTGAGTGCGTGGGTGAAGTGTGTGCGTATGCGGAAATGGAGCAACAAGGTTGGAGATGTTGGGATGGTTTGGAGGCAGGCGCGATTGACGGAAAAGAGGTTCAGGTGGAAGCCACCGCTTTTACGGCAGGATGCAGGTGTGGCGGGAGGTGGAAAGGACGGAGGTAGGGTGATGAAAACGGAGATGGGCAAAAATCGTATGAAGATATCTGTGCTCGAACTTCACCCGGCTAGTCCAGGAAGAAAATGAAGTGATTTTTCTGGCGTTATTGTTCCTCCAAACGAACACTTCTCTTCCCACTTCCCACTCACCCACTGTACAGTAACAGGGCACTAAGCCGGCGACTGATCAGCTTACTGGCTGCAAGTGTCCTAGGCCACGCCAAGTACTTCCCACTGCGTCTGCCCTTCGTGAACTACTTGTTCCAGCAAGGACCACAATAGAGAATCTAGACAAGTGCAAACCTACACTGCTAGTAGTAATAACATGGCTGCCAGAATTTGACTAGATCACATAGCTCCACTGCAGCCGGAGATGCAAGATCGCCGAGTCTTTTGTGCCAGTGTAATGGATTGTGCCTCCACACTGCCTGCAGAAGTGCACTGCTACGCGCTCGTCACATCTCTGCAATCCATCACATCTGTTGTTGAGGGTTTTGTATGGTCAGAACGGAGTGAGGATCAATCGACAAAGATGCGACCCCAATTGCACTCTAGTTGTCCAGCCACAACGGAAAATTTTGTTATCGATAGCACTTCAATTGGCTGCTAATGGCTCGAGGCTTGGGGTTTATTAATTTACTAATACACCACGGCCAAGCTTGAGGTTCAGGTGTGGTTCGGGGTTACCACCTGCGCGGGCCGGTCATTTAACCAGCTCCAAGCGTGACAATCCGAGTACTTCGTATGACCACAACGGATTCGAGTGGTTTCAAACTTTTACTTGTCTGCTTCGAAGACGATCTTGTGGTACTTCATGTTGTTGAATTCATCGTACCTGCACAGAAAAGTTATTAGTGAGGCTGGGGAGGGAGTCTAATAAGGTTCAACGGCGCCACTTACGCGGGAACGGCTTGAGAAAGCGGTCTGACATTGTCGATCATAAAGCTGCAAAAGCGGTCAGCAAGGGTGTCCGGGGCCCGCATTCCAGACCCTCGGGACATTCGACATACTCTAATTTGTGTTGCGTCTTCTCAAGCAGCTTTAATGACTTTTCGAACAGTGATCGCACTGGACATCGGCCCATTTGAACTGACAAATTCTTGCCATAGGCTTGGTTGCCCGTCCAAGGTATCTCGCCGTTGTGCACGCCGATACTGCTGATCCGGCCCCAGGGACGCAGAAGCTCGAAGCCCAGAGCGAGCGCATCGCTATGACCAACACACTCAATGACCGCGTCAGCGCCACGCCCATCGGTAAGTTCTTTGACTCTCTGCACCAGCCAGTCCTTGTTGTCTTTGAAATTCCACGGCTCCGCACCGAGAGTTTTGGCCCGCTCTAGGCGCTCGGGAATGCTGTCGACGGCAAGGAGATGCTTGGGTCCATACTCTAGAGCGTTGACGAGCGCGCACATGGCGACGGGCCCGCATCCGATCATGACTACTGTCATGTCCCAGATATCGTCATGCTCGAAGCCCTTGAATGCATTGTAAGCGGCGAAATATCCCGTCGGGAAGATGTCGGCCATGAGCACAAGCTTCTTCTCATCGATCCCCGGAGGCGCCTTGACGGCCGTCGAGTCTGCGAGCGGAATTCGAGCATATTCTGCCTGGCCGCCGTCTAGGACCGCAGATCCATACAGTTTACTCTTTTCGCATCTCGAGGAAAAGCCCTTTTGGCAATAGAAGCATTCTCCACAGCTCACCGTGAAGGGAGTTACGACTTTGTCTCCCTTCTGCAACCTTTTGACACCGCCTCCCGTCTCAACAACCTCGCCTGTGAATTCATGACCCATGATGAACCCGGTGCCAGAAGGCTGGTGACCTCGAAAGACGTGGAGCTCACTGTAACATTCAGCTTCACCCTTTTTTTTATCATTTTGTCGTATCTCTGAGGCGCCTCCTTACCTGCCACACAAGGCCGTATAGCGGACCTTGACAATGATATCGCCTGGGTCTTCTATCTTGGGAATGGGCCGCTGCTCGATCTCAACTTTGAGCGGGCCTTTGAAAACAACGGCTCGCATCGAGTCTTTGCTCATCTTGGCGATGGTGCTGGTTCTGGAGGGATTCTCAAATTTGTATAGGTATGCTGCCTTTGCTGATTTGAAATGCTAAGCCTTTGGTCAGCAAAGAAAAGCTGCAATCTCACGCGTGGCATTGATTGGGTGACAGGGGATGAAGGTAAATAAGTTGATCGCCATGGTATTGGTCTTGGGGATTCCCCCGCGTTACCTACCTGAGTCGTTAGTGCGTATATGTCGAGACTTCACTCACGGTGCGGGTAACCGGCAGAGGGCGGAGCGCGGAGGGAGGAGCGGATTTTGGTTGAAACACCGAGTTGCGTTGTGCACGGAACGATCTACTTCAATGCCCTCGGTATATTATACACCTCACTCCTACAACGCGGGACGACACTGGTTGGATGGCCTGGGCAGTGCTTGAAAGTCCATTAGACAGAGTACGTGACAGGTCGACTCGCGAGTGTTTGCGGGGTTGCAGTTGGAGACTGCGTGCCTCGGTCCAACAGTCTATACGGGCATGCTGACGGAAGAAGACGGGAACACACCGGGACACGAGGTTTATTGTGCTGGCAGTTTGAAAGCGTCAGCATAACCGTTCAAGACCAAATACATATCTTGAGGTCATCAAGATGCTGACCGGTGCTCCACCTCTGGCCGAGTCCCAAGTAATGATCGGCGTTACAGCATGTGTTGTATTGTTTTTTATTTTTCAAATTCCAAAACCTTGAGATGGCTGAGATCCAGAGCTATTTCGACAACGCCGCCCTGCCGCCGATCGTTTCCGGCCGTCCCTTTACCCAAGACACCTACGGAACGCTCGAGACAATATGCTGGGTGTGCACCCGTCCAGGTTCGTGACCTGCTGACCTCGCAATGATGATGATGTTGATGACCTTTGTCACATTTCTATCCCTCAAAATGCATAGGTTGGCTGCGACTTCAAGTGACAGTACAGAGGAGCTCAGATTCTAGAATGAATTTGCCTTCTTTGTACTTCTCACTCGCCTCATAAGCTTTGTCGTATTTCCAGCCCACAATTTCATTACACTGTTTGCACAGAATGTCTCTTACAACGTGACGTCCCGTTGTCATATTTCTCTCGATGGCTTCAGCCTGCTTGATGTTCACGACGGTCGAGAAGAGGAACGCTTTGCCGTGCTGGCCTCTGAAATTCCGCGAGATGATATCGTCAAAATCGGCCAAGTGCGTTTTGCAGTGCTAGATGCCACAGTCCACGTCAGAATATATCCTTCTCCCCTTTTTGTGTATGGAGGAGAGACGAAGATATCGAAGGGGGAAAAGAAAGCCAAAGGTTGGGGGATCCTCACCTTGCAGCCAAAGATCTTCTGCGAATTGAGGTACACGTTGTATGTGAGGCCCATCTTCGCCTCGCTGAGAGCCGCCCCCCTCTCAACTCTCAAGCGCACATACGATTGCACTTTCGTGCCCCCTCAGGCCCTAGTTTCGACGACTCCTCGACGCAAGCAAGTGGGCTCAACGGTTGGACCCGACGAGAGGGTGTGATTTGGCCACTAGTGGTGACACCAAAATGTCCGTACTCGGCGAAGAAGACTGGCTTCGCAGTACGACAGCGTGCTGTTTATCTTTTGAGAGAACGAGACTTTGGTAAAATGGGTGCTCGTAGAGATCAGGATTACGGTCAGGTCAATGGTGCCAGTCAAAGCGATTCGAGGAATTAAAGACAGTCTCTTAGACAAGACTAATTTCCAGTCTGCGTTTTCAAGAGTTCAGAGTGAGATGTTTCATAGATCAACTGCTTCCTCTTATAACGGAGGACATTAAGATAAGAACGGAGCCCTAAAGGTGGCAGCGCTGGAGATGAAAGAGCAGTGTACTAGTAGTCAGTAGTTTCGTACGACGTGGAAAGTCACGGTGCAAGCCCACTATTCTGGCCGGAGTTCCTTGCAGACGCTAACGTGCCACCGAATTCGCAGCCAATCGATAAGCATTGAAAGCCAAAGCTCTCCACTGCGACTTAGTCATGCAAGTGTCCGGTGGCAGATGTCATCACTTCTCTGGCGTGCCTGAACAGGTCACGAGGAGTCGGAGTGGGTCACAGGGATGCTTTCACTTGATCCTTCTCAGTAGAGCAGCAGCTCAGAGGTGAGGCACACTAACGCTTGCTAGTACCAGATTCAAAATACTAACCACGCCTTCGCCCAGTATCAGCCCCGAAGCGAGCACAATAACCTCAGTCTCACTGTTGCCTTTCATCGTCACCCACCACAGACTAATGAGCCCACCGACAGTTCTCGCCAGGGTGAAGCTCGGTGTGTTATACATGCCAACAGCCACCGCTATGCCGCCAGGCACCCAAGGGTGCAGCTGTCTTCTCCAAGTGCCGTCATTGCCTGCTGCGAGCCATATTCGCAGAATCGTTGTCAGCGTGAAGATGGCACCTGCTCCCAAGGCATATTGCCATGCCATTGCCGGCAAGCCGCTGCCTGTCACGAGTCGAGCTGTGAAAATCCAGACGTAGGCTGTCGGCACTTGAAAGAGCTCGCCCGGCACGTCGTAGACATTTACGTAGAGCTTGTAGACGCAGGCGCTGAGTACTGCGCCTGCCACCGACCCAATCAACTGACCATAGAATTGTGCCTTGGGACTGGCTCCGATCAGGTGCCCGGCTTTCAGGTCTTGCAGGATATCACCGGCTTGCAGAGCACCTGATTCGGAGACGGCACCGGCCAAGAGGTTAATGATAATGGCATGATTTGCATGCTTCCCTGTTGGTTGTACCAAAGCAAAGAGGAGTTGAGTGAGCTTTGAAATACCACTAACGGGGTTCAAATCTGTCTCGCCCAGTGCCCGAACACCCATGATGCTGAGCAGCAAGGCCAGGACCAAGGCCAGGACGTTCAACGATAGGGGCATATATTCTCCAAAGGTGATGTGTACACAAACAACACACAGAATCAACGTTATGGGCAGCCAAATGGAGACGGCTCGGCCGGAAACAAGATGATGAGGTGGTGCATCATCAGACGTCTCATAGTCGTGGTTCTTGGTGAGGCCATTTTCATCGAGTCTGCTGTAATGATGGGAATTGCTGGACAGGTGGGACAAGACGAACTCCTTCATGTCAGAACTCTGCCTATACTTCTGAGCCGTCTCCCTTGCGAATTGAGGCCCGTAAAATATGGCTGGACGAATTAATAGCCATCCTAGGTTGACAATTGCATCGGCGAGCATGATGGCCAGACTGACCCAAACGATCCAACCTTTGCTACCCGTCTCCCAGTTATCGACGGGGCCAGGCGCCCAACCACGATGCTTCGCCACGGGACTCAAAACTGCCCAGCCGACAACAGCACCAAGTAGCATGTGCAACGTTGTAGCGGGGCCCATAATGATACCCTGACCAACGTAAGCTGGCGATGGGTTCAGTGTCCATACCCATGTCTTGGCAAGATATGTGCCGAAGATCGGAAGCTTGTGCAATGTAGGGATGAAATATTGCACGAGGGTGTAAGCTCCCGAGCCGACGAAGGCCGTGAGCAGCGAACGAATCTGCTTCTTCCAATCAGCCCTCAGATCTTCCTCACTGGCAGTGGCATTGTCGTGTCCAGCATTAGATCTCTCTGAAGCGTGCAACAATTGTTCCCGTTCCTCTCTTCCATGGCTTTCCACCTTGTCTTTCCCATGCGCGCCACCGTGCAAGACACCGATCATCAGGGCTGTAGCTGTGCCACTCGGGAATTTGAGTCGCTCTCTTATTATCACTTGTTTCCGCAGAGGTACTCCAAACACCACGCCGAACAAGCACAAGCCAATGCCCCAAACGATTAGCCTCCACAAGCTGAGATCTATGGGTGCGCCCTCGCTCTTTTTTAGCAGGAATTCTAGACTGGGCATGACTCCCACAAAGCCCAGTCCGAGCGGCATGGTCCCAACTGCACCGGCCACGGTCTGTACCAGAACGTTCTCGACGGGGGTGAAAGGTAGTCGGAGGTGTTTCGATAGAGCCTTGAAGCAGGCAAAGCCGATCAAAGAAGCCGGCATTGCCATTCCGCTGACCCATCCTGTCTGCAGGCCAAAGTATGTGTTGGAGAAGCAGATAATGACGCCAATGAGCAACCCGACGACAACACCGCGAAAGGTAAAGTTGGTGGCATCGATAACGTCCTCAGGTTGATTTGACCTCGTCGAGTATAGGCCAAGGTCGGAGAACCGCCTGGAATCTAGCTGTGTAGGGGAACCATCACTCAAGGAGGTCGATTCGGAGGGATCATAATCTGCGTTACTGTCCTGGTCAGCCGACTCGGACGAGCTGCGAGCTGGTGCTACGGGATGGGGCCCTGAGCCTGAGCCTCTATCTGGTGCCATGGGATGCGTGCCGAGCGTGCAACCAGGCTGGAGTTTGAATGTAGGATTTGGATCTATATGTCGGACAGCATTGAAGATTGGTCAGGAACTCCAGCTTGAAGGGAAGCCATGCTGGACAGCTCATGAAGCATAGGATATGGACAACATCGCGAACCCGCTAACTGAGCACGACATCTCGTCCCCGCCAGTTGCCTCGGGATTCAGGCATTCTAATCTCCGACACGGCTATCTCCATATCTCCACTCCGCAAATCAACGGCCACCTGGCGAGCTTCTGTCTATTTAGTGCCGGGAATTAAAACGAACACACGTCCAGCCTACCTGATCAATACGCCCAACCCAGACAAAGAGCGACAAACTGGTCTCACACCTTCGTTGTTTCACGAATATGAGTTAGGCTCCAATGCGCTAAGCTTTTTAGTCTGTGTTTGGTTTGGTCTAGCGCCCAGAGGCCAAGATATGTTCACGTGACAATGTTTTGGTTAGGCACGTCAGGTACTCGACCATTCCTTCTTCGTCAACTAGGAACCCCAACCCTAACCCTGAACCACCCGTATCTAAAAAATTGATATCCTCTCACCAAAAGTCCCAATTATGGAGAAGTCTTTCAAACTCTGAAGCGGTCGCGTACGCGCCACAGCATTACCTATATCTTCGGAACAGCATGGCGCGCTCAGCAAGAAGACGCAGCACACCGTCTTCGCCTCCCAAGAGTCGTGTCACCAGACATTCTCCGCGACAGACGCGTCAACCGGTACAGGCACCAGGTCGCGACTTGGGCAAAGTGAAGGTTGAACTGAAAAACACTCATCAGCAGCCACTGGAGTCGGTGCGCGAAGCAGAGGATCCCGTTGCGGTCGAAGACAGATCTTTGGCTACCGATGAAGAGGCCTCCCGTCGAACATCCGAAGTCAGAAGAAGCTCTCGGTCCGTTGCGACCCTCGGTTCGTCTGCAGACGAAGATGAGTTGGCTCAACTCGATAAAGATATCATCTTTGACAACTTGGACGTCATCTGTCAAGATGCTCAAAACTTATTGTCTTTGTTCAGCGCCAACAGTGCCATCGAGACCATCAATGACATTCAGGACCGATCTTCTCGTGCGTCAAGGCGATTTCGCAATCTGCTTCTCCGACTAAAGACCAGCGTCGAGCCATGTGGTATCGGTCCTCGACTGTTTCTCCCGATACCGAGGCTTCGACGGCTTTTGGAAAATTATGAATGCCCGACATCTGGCCCCGAAATCGTCTTTTCGCGGGCCAACCTGGCTCTTTTCGTTTCAATCCTTGTGAGCGGTGGTCTACGGGGAAGAAGCGAATCAACAACAGAGATGTTGCAGTATTTAGCTTTACCAGGCTCGTTTCCTCAATTGTTCTTTGGAGAGGACATGAACAGGGAGATCCGAGGGCATAAACTTAATCTTCCAACTGTCAAGTTGGGAGTGTCTATCTTGACGCAGTGCTTCATCGACCACGCTGTAGAGTCCCATGGCAGTGAGTCATTTAACTCTGAAAGTGTCTTGCAAGATATTTTCGTGGAAGAAGACGAGGGGCTACGACGCTTCTTCTTGAGCGCCAACCAAACATCCCAAGCAGAGATGGACCGAATCGTTCACTCGAGGTATCAGGAGCTCAAGAAGTACACATCGGGACAAGCTGGTCAGACATTCGATACACGAGACTTGCAGAAGAAATACCCTTGGAAGGCATTTTTAGTAGAGGCGCTTGCATGGATCACTTTCAGAGAAGCACAGATAGCCCGTCAGATTACTGCAAGAGGTGGCGTACAAGCCATGTTGAGTGCTTTGGAGGCCGGCTCAGCATCTGGTGCGCCCACTCCTGGGGAAACGGCAGATTCTCCAAAGCAGTCCAAAGAATCACAAGCGCTAGAGGACGGAATCACATATCTAAGGCAGATGGAAGAGGAGCTTGACGCTGCAGACGAAGAGTCGGGATCCGACTTGGGAATACAGTCACGATCGAGCCAGCTTGACACAGGCGAAGAATCCGAATGGCGTTTTCATGACCCGCCACGCTCAATGGCAACACAGCAATTCAAGTCACTCAGACCTAAACATCCGGACACAATACCGGAGTCTCCTCAGCGCAGAGAGGAGCCTTTGGAAAGTGAATCCCTAGAATATGACGACCGAGAGATTGACGATGGTGCTTTTGCAAATGCTGCTATCGATGAGCCCGCATTGGACGATCATGACGGACCACCAGATTCGGCTCAAACATTACCCTACTGGACTCAAACCACACAGGAGACTGAGGATGTGCTTGCCGCTGCGAGACGGCAGGAGAAAGAAAGCAACAAAGAAAACAGTCCTCCACCCCGGTATAGGCTTCTTGACCGTCAGCCAGATGCCGTTCGAGTTGATTTTGATGAAGACAGCCAATCAGAAAGGCGAGATCACAAGAGGCCACGAGAAGACGAACACACGGCTGGCGAGGAGGAAGACGAAGACGAAGACGAAGCCTTTGAAACAGACCCACGGAGCGTCAAGAGACCCCGGCATGACACTGGCAAAGCCCCAGCGACAGCTCCGCGCCGCGAGGACCACCACGATCCCACATTCGCCCCCAGCGACACAGAGCCTTCAGAAGCACCACCGCTCGCCCGACCTCCCGCCGCAACACAGCTTCTCCCAGCCAGCCAGGGCTCCAAAAATCCACCTCAGCCACAAGTCCAGACAGCCCACAAACCGCGGCCCCGCCACCGATCCCCATCCCCCTCTTCCTCCTATTTCTTCCCCTCCTCCGCCCCCGCCGCCGTAGCCTACTCAGACATCAAACGGCAAGCGCAGGCCAACTTCCGCCTCGCCACGCTCGTCAGCACCGCCTCGAGCACGCCGGCCAACTCCAACCCCAACCCCAACCCCGATCCCGACAACACCAATAGCACCCACAACTTCATCAAGTCAACTGCCCAGGTACGCCGCGCCTGGACCGCCGACGAAATCCAGCGCCTCATGGACCTGATGCGCGAGTACGGCACCTCCTGGGCCCGCATCAAAGAGGCCGATTCGCACTTTGACGAGCCCATGCTCGCGGCCCGCTCCCAGGTCCAGCTCAAGGACAAGGCCCGCAACATGAAGCTGGATTTCCTCAAGGCCGAGCACCCTTTGCCAGACGGCTTTCACGGCGTCACCATCAGTAGGTCCCACAAGGACCTGTTAAGGAGAATGAATATTGGCTTGCCGAGGGACAGGCCGCAGGAGGAAGCAGAATAAGAACATCAGTAGGAGGAGGAGGAGGAGGAGTGGGCCCTCTCTTTTTCCAGCTCCTTTTTTCTGGGCTCCGGCATGGGAAACTGGTGTTTGTTTTGTTGGTTTGTTTTGTCTTGGGAGAGAGGGTAAAGGAGATTAGGGCTTCTTCGTTCGGTACTCTGTAACCCATACATACTTTGGTACACACTGGTAGGCTTTTTGCTCCCAACTAATAACTGAGTGCTGCTACCATGTATATACATACTACCACTGAGCTCGAGCTTGACATTGAGGTTCAGATTGAGGTTGATTACTGTAGATTTCTAATATTCTAATATTCTACAAAGAAAAGGCACACGTTGACCACCACCACCACCCCGCGATTCGATTCGCGTGTACCAAAAAACGCCTCAACCCCTTTTTCTTTTCCCTTCTTCCTTCCCTTCCCTCCCCAGGCGTTGTTTAGTTATCCAATAGGAACTCCAGATGGCTCCATCTCCATCTCTATCGCTATAGCTACAATCACTTTTCAGAACTCCTCGTTCCCAGCTATTCTCGTGCCCCGGCGGTAGCTTGCTGGGTCCGGGAAAATATTACACTAGAACCAGATCTCGCTAGGCCTCGTGTGCTGCTTATTTTGCTGTACACGGTGCTGCCGGTGGTGCTGGGAATGCTGATGCTGGTGCTGATGCTGGTGCTGATGCTGGTGCTGGCTATCACTGCTCAAATCACACAACAAGCTCCACTGCTCCCTGCCGTCAGCCGGGGTGGTGTAGGGCGTGGGGCCAAACCAGACCCGGGGCGGCCTTCCGCTTCCGTCACCAGCGAGGGCGGCGGCGGTCCCATCAGCATTGCGCCTCATCTTCTTCTTCCACGGGCCCCACACCTCGGTCTCCTCCTTTACTCGCTGCACGGCCTCTACCACGTCGCAGTCAGTGTCGCCGTCGATGCCGCTGCCACTGACCAGCCACCGCATGCAGCCGCCGATGGTGCCGGCGCCCTTGCTGATGCTCGTGCCGCCGACGATGCGGACGGCGTCGCAGCGGCGCCACCAGAGCAGCACCAGCGCATACACGCCCACGATGTAGGCCGAGATGGCCATGGACGAGATCGAGCTCAGCTGGTACACTTGCCAGGTCAGGGCACTGGAATAGGCGACGCCGGCCACGGCGATGATGTTGATGTCTGCCGCGACGACGGTCAGCGAGATGAGCAGCTGGAAGAACATCCGGCCGCCGTGCAGCTCGTGCGACAGGAGCAGCGTGATGCAGTGCGGGATGTTCGAGTACGGCGTCCCGGACCGGGAGATGAGGAGTGTCGTCTCGGGTGGGACGGTGGTGGTAGCGGCAGTACTTTTTCTGTTCCATGCTGCTACCGGTGCGTTCGCAGCAAGCCGACGAAAGGGCTCTGTGATGCGGACGCTGCGTTCGAGGTGTGAGAGATACAAACTCGTCAGAGTGGCGAGACCCACAAGCAAAAATTTGGGCGCTGGGCTGTTTGAGTTGAAGAAGTCGTTGAACGGATCGCTACGATCGTCAAAATAGAATGCCACAACCAGGACGAGCAGGGTCAGCGGGAACAGCAGGCCTACAATGTCGGCGGCAAGGTGCTTACGGTTGCGGGAGTGAAAAGCCGTGCTTCCGTAGGACGATTGCGCCGAAGAATTGGCCGGGATATTGTGGATTGAGTGGTAGCCGTAATTCGGGCGTTTTTCAGACCCTACGTTGCGGCTTGACGCTGTAGGTCCTGAATGATCGACCACCTCGGGTAGAGTCGAGGGAACCCTTGGGGGGCCATGCCTCACGCCGATAATGCCATAGAGATCGTCGCCCGCACCGGATTTGTGGTAGCCAAGCAGAAATCGATGCTGTTGCAGAGCAGCCTCAAAGGCTGAGTGATCAGCGCTGACGCCGACTTTCCGCATATCGTGTAGCAACGGTTCGTGATTCATCAGAGCCGCAAGAGAGTCAAGCGACGAAGGATCCGCATCGACTCCGGATTGATTCCTGGTGGTTGTCCAGAGCAAAAAAAGAACAAGAAGGAAGCCGAGTGCAAGAGCAGATTCCACACCGCGTAGCATAGCCACATTCACTACCCAAACCAGATCACATCTCCTCACTTCTCCATGAATGATGCAATAGTCTCGAGATCTGATAGTCATTGAGGCCGCTGCAAGCGGAGCTCCAATTTGCACAATGACAAAGAGCATACTGGACAGGATAGGTAGCATATTGCCGTCCTTCATCGACGTGAATGCATCCAGCGACAGCGAACTTGATAGGTACTGTGAAAGGAGCGATGATTTGGCATCCACTCCATATTCAGTCTTCATCCTCTGAAACGGTTGTATCAATTTGATTGCCGCAAATACCATTTCCCACATGACCCTAATGAGCACAGCCACTACGGCTGGAAGATACATGGCTGAAAAGTAGGTCTTTCGGGTGTATGTTTGGTCCACAGTTCTTTCTTGAGAGGAATAAATGTACTGTGGTGGAGGTGGACGTGTCGGTGAGGATGTTGCAGAGCTTGCGGTCGCGGCTGCTGGACTCGTGGAGAGCACTGTGGTCTGAACGACGACAGCAAGGAAGCTGGAGACCGACCCATCCGCACCTGTTGTGGTGACTAAAGAGGTGAATTGGGTCGTGGTCGTATATCCGGCACTGGGCTGTTGGCTGACAAAGGTCTGCACAACACCAGCCGCATTTGTGGTTGAGTAAGTAGTCCAGGAGCCCACGAGCGCATATGCAGCGGTCGTCAGAGTTTGCACTCGACCTGAGGAGTCTGTTGTCACGTACGTCGTAGCGGTTGGAACGAGCGCACTGGCGGGAGCGACAACAGTTTCCACGGTGCCATCGGAATTCGTCACCAAGACAGTGGCAGAATACTCTGCGAGGGCTTGGACCGCTGTGACCACCGTCTCTGCCGCACCTTGAGCGTTAGTCACGACCACTGTGGCAGAAGACCCTGCGAGGGCCTGAACTGCCGTGACCACCGTCTCTGCCACACCTTGAGCGTTAGTCACGACCACTGTGGCCGATGCACCTGCAACCTGATTGACCTGAGTCACAACGGTCTGTGGCTGGCCGGCCTCGTTTGTGGTAATGTATGTTGTGTCGACCGGAGCTAAAGCAACTACTATCGGGGCATCGCTGCTGGACTCATCCACGGGAGCTCCTGATTGCGTCGATTGTCCGCCCACAATCGTGGCGGGCCCGTTCGCAGTGGCTGGCTGTGTTACGGTCGGGAGATCTGGGCTAGCGGTACCGGCAGGTGCGGGCTGAGTCACAGTAGGCAGGGTGTTTGTAGGAGTGTCCGTGTTGAGGAGGTCACCAGCGCGAATCGTGCTGTCAGTGGTAGCAGCCCGGGGCTGAGAAGTCTCTACCACGACGGTATCCCTGGACACACCGCAGACCGTTTGGATAGTCGAAGTCAGTGCAAAGCCTTCGATCCGGCCAGAACCGCGGGCTGTGCAGGGGCGTATATCCACTGTGAGGATAGAAAAGGAGCAGAGCACATCGATGCTACTCATATAGGTTCCTGAGTCATCACTAGTCGGTTCAGGTGCACACCAGTCAGATGAGTAAGTGGCAGAGCGCAAGTCAGCCGATACGGAGTCGAAGTCGAGTAGCCATTGACTGACGGCTGTTTGCATGGGGAATGACAAATTCGCCGTATACTTTTGGTACGAAGTTGAGAACACCTCACACAAGCTCTCACTTGCTTGCAGGGAACTACTTATGAGGTCATCGTATATCGCAGTGTTCGTACACTGAACGCCGGTCGTATCTCTGTCTTCGAGCGTCCGAGGTGACTGCCATCTTCTCGGTTTGTGGTATCGGAGAGCGGGTGCAGTGGTCTGTGTAGGAGTGGAGTTTGTCGAAGTGCTTGGATCAACGGTGTCGTGTAGGAGAAGTTCGATGAATATGATGCAGGTTGCAAATATGAGAGCAAAAGTCGCGAGGAAGGCGGGTCTCAGCGGAATGGGTTTGAAGTCGTGGGCTTTGTCAAGGTACTTCGAAGATGGACGCCGCTCATGGCCTCTGGCTGTTCTGGTTTTAGAAAATCAAACAAATTGAACTTGGTTGACACTGACCATTGTTATTCTGGGGAACCGCGTTGTAAGACCGGTGAGCAAGGCCAAGCGGCATCTTGAGGATCAGCGCGCGGACTGTTGATCTTGCACAAACATGGTATGGCAGGATCTTGAGCGGAGGGAGGCCTTCTCCATATAAAAAGACTTCTGTCAATCACTTAGCTGCAAGCCGGCACATTCTTCATATAAACGTTCCACCAAAGTGAGAGGCTGAATTAGTTCGGGCGCAGTGATTAGCTTATCAAAAAGTGAATTGGGGCGCAACATGCATTAGAGTCAATATGGGATGCTTGTTGCAGCGCTAAAGGCTACCTAGGTAGTAAACCAAGGTAAAGGCCGCCATCAAACACGCCTAGCCATGAAGGGTAGACCGTACACAAACGCCAGCTCGACACGCAAAACAGGCAAGGACTCCCAAACAGCTTTGGCGCAACAGGCGACGAAGAGCCAATTGCTGGGAGGCCATGGACTAAGAGATCCTGCTGTCAAGAGATGCGGGCTTCAGAGAGTCAAAGTGATAGAAGGGGTGAAAGACTATAGGCGTGCACCATGGCGCCGGGATAATAGCATCCCAAGTGTCGTCCGAATAAGACAAGCTGCAGCCCGGGATCAGTCTGGGTGAAGTTGGCAAGCCAGAAAGAGAGGACTCAATGGGGTAGCAGGACAGATGAAATAAGCGAGAAAAGTGGAGCAGCTGTAAAGTAGATTGGCTGGTCCCCTGGCGAAGCGAGAAGCTTAGCATGCCTAGCTTGTGAGTTGATCTCTACTGGTCGTTTTCTGAAGCCACATGGCTGCGCCGTCAGGACCAGACCGTCGGAGCGTAGACTAGAGTTATGGAAGATGTGATCGCAGCCAATCACACTTGCAAGGGCAGTCTATGGTGTCGCAATTCGGGTGGACAACACCGGTTTGGCTGAGACACCACTAGTTCGCGCAGGGCAGACTTGAGGCCTGCATGAGACTTTCATGTGCTGAACGGCATCGGAACATGGTCCTGCCCTCTTCTTGCGGAGCATCCAACCTCGGAATGCTCGAGTCTGCTGTTGCGACAGAAGTACATTGGGCACGGAAATGCCACACGGAATGACTTTGCTCTCACGACCCCGACCGACCGTCAACTCCGAAACTCCAGCCCATTTTGCTTGACAGGGTTGTGCCGTAGCTGATCATTCTACCATCCGCTCCCGAACACCAAAGCCAGAGCCATTTGAAGATTAACCACCATTCCATATGCTTCCACGTCTAATGCAAAGGGTGCGAGGCACGCCCAAACACTTCCAGATGCAGACGCCATCGGATCAATTGTGCATGCTGTGTGACTGTATTGTTCCGGTCTAGTTGGCGAAGCTGGGTGGTAGGCCCAGGTCTGTGCCAGAGTGGAAAAAGCGTCGATGCATCAGCTGTGCCACGCGCGAGTCCAGGCACTAATCCAAAAAAAAATTCCCAGGTCAAGCGGTGACCTCTGAAACAGAGCCCCTCCCCGAGGAAGGACGTGGTTCGTCGTGTTTGCGAGTTTAGAATGCAAATGAGGATGTGGAGCCAGAGCCACTGGTCCACATTTTCTGACCTGGCAGGGCTCGCGTGGTCGAGACGGCAGGCAATCTCTGGGCTGTTTACAACTCATCGTCGTTATCATCCCGCTTTTGGAACAAGGTGCCGCCAAACTTCAGGCCGGAAAATGCTGGCTCTGGGTTGTTTGACGCACTTGGACTCGTGGTGCTCGTGGTAGTGGTGCTGGTGGCGGCGGCGGCGGCGGCGGCAGTGGAAGCTGTGCCCCCTACGATCTCGTTGATTGAGTTTGAAGTCATGGCCATACCTGACGAAGCCAGGCGTTCTTTTAATCCGTTGTCGAAGTCGGCCATGCTTGACCTCTGTCTCTTGAATGGGCTGCCCACCTGGAAATCGTCCTCCTTCTTCGTCTCATTCATTGCCGATATAGATACTTTAGGGCCGGTCGCGGAACCGTTGGGCGGGGTGGCACCGTCCTCCGGCTGGGCCTTTACCAACGGCGAATCCGTCACACTGGGACTGGCGGTGCCGGAATTGCCCTTGGAGGATTTTCGCATGGCTTCGAGACTGCCGTTGCGGTTGAGCGGTTCCGCCGAATGCTGTCGTTTAAGCTGGAAATATCTTAGTCCATGTCTATGAGTGAACACACGAATACGACGACGGGTGCTCTCGTCCCAAACCACGGTCGCAGTGAGATCACCTACCTTCATTTTGCGGATGCCTTCAGAGACCTGGCCTGCACGTTCCGCATCTTCGGTGGAGAGAAGAGTGGAATCTTGTTTCGGATCGTCAATGTCCTCCATTTTGCCCACGATCTCTGACTCGTCGTCCGAATTATCCGACTCCATGTCGTCCTCGGATTTCCTCGACTTCGGCTTGCCTTTCCGGCGGCTCGGCGTGGCGTCTGTGTCACGATAGTTGAGGAAACCGACGGTGCCCTCTTTCTTCAGTGGACCGAGCGAAGGCAGGTCGGGTACGCCGCTCCGTCGCTTGATCGAGGCGGGCGTTTTCTCCGTCTTGGCGGCTTCGAGGATGCCCATTTTCTGGAGCTGTCGTTCGCCTCGATAGAAGAAGGTGAAGGTGGCATATGGCTTGTCGGTGGGGTCGATGCCGGTGACGGTCTGGGTGCTGATGGTCTTGGGATCCAGGGTCTTGGGCTTCGCAAAGGAGGTGGTGTGATCGACGTCCTTGCCGCCTCCGCTTCCGTTCTGGCCGGCGGCCTCTTCGTCGTCATCGTGAGCGTCAAACTGGGGGGAGTACTCGCCTCGCTTGATCTCGCCGGAAGCCAGGACCCGGAAGAGGGCGATTTTGATCTGGCCGGCGGCCTCGGGGACGGGGTCGTCGTCGTCATCTTCGGAGGTGTTGGAGTCGCTGAGGGAGTTGTCGTCATCGGACACGTCCTGCAGGTCGCCATTGGCAGCATATCTCAACGTCTTTTTCCGTGCGTCCTTTTCTTTCTCCATGTCGTCGTCACTGCCGTTGCTCGTGCCATCCTTTCTCTTTCTCCGCCTGCGCTCCATCTTCTGCCGTCTCTTCTCGATGATGGCGGCCGCATCCTGGCCGCCTTCTAGATCCAAGCCGTTTAGCCATCGTTCGATTCCGACTTCTCGAAAAAGGAACTCTCTTTCTGCCAGGCCGCCACCTTCGGACTCGGGCACGGAGACCCAACGTGAATTGACCCATGTCTGTGGCGGGCCAATTAGCATTGGTGTTGAGCGAAATGAAAGACGATATTTGAACAGGGTAGGATTAAGATCATGAGTAGGATTAGGAGTCGAGATGGAAGTGGAAATGCAAACGAGGGTTTATGCTTACCTCTTCGGATCGTCTGAGAAGGGTGGCCACCTCCTCTTTCGTTCTCCCGTCAAAGTAGATGTAGGCCGCAATGGTTTCGTTGGGTGAGGTTGTCAAGGGCACGTAGGGACCGACTCCCGGCTGTATTTTACCTTTGTCTCCGGCATGCCCTGGCAATGCGCCGACCACGCGCGGGCGAGGATGAGGAGTCTGCGGTGTCGGTTTAGGGGTCGAGTAGGGCACATCTTGACCCGGGGTCAATAAGGTGATGGAGATGGCAAAGGCCGACTGTTCGGCTTTGGTGGTGTCGCCGTCGGCAGGTATCCGTGGAGGCGGCACCGGGATGTAGGTCGAGATGCGAGAGGCTCGTGAGACCTTCTGCACCGAATATTCCGGCAGAGGACCATCGGGAGTGTGTATCGAAACGGCCAAGCCCTTGAAGCAAGGCATCTCGACGACGCCGGCAGCGGCTCGTTGCGAGAGAGCTCAGGAAGGTCGTCGCCAGCAATGGGAGGGGTCAAGGTCGCTGTGTGCAGAAAGCAAACCAGACGACAGTGCTGCACGACCGACTCGATTTCAGGATTGGGACCGGGACCAGGACCAGGTTCAGGCTGGTGGATGAAGTTGACGATGAGGATCGATCGAAATCGGGATGGGATTGAGAGGTTCGCAGTGTCTGTGTCGCTTCTCGCCTGTCGCCTGTCGTGGTCGCCAGTAGCCGTCGCACCAAGATTCTAGCAGCTGGTGGGCAATCGGTGTGTTGGGAAGAGATGGTCACGCAGTCAGGCACAGCAGATACACCTGCGAGCACGGCGAGGAGGTCAGATGGCGGCTAAATTAGTAAATAATTGTGCTCGTTGTCGGCAGTCGGTGAAGATGCACGCAGCTTTCGCCAGTTTGTGAACCAGCACGCACCAGAACTTAGAACTTGAGCGACTTGGCACTAACGTGTTTTTAGGTTCTAATCGGTCACCCGCAAGAAACTCCAAAAGCACTCGAATTTTTAGGTGAGTGGTGATGCTACTGACCCATTGGGCCTACGAAGACGTTAATGGTCCGACGATCCTCATGTTCCCCATGCTCCCGTGCCCGATTGGACAAGACACACCAGACTAGAGGAGTGTCCCGCAGCTTCAAGAGACTACCACCCACACTATCTGGGTACTCCTTGATCAATGCTTTGTAGTGTTGTCGCAGAGAGGACAAAGTACATTGCTGTATCAGTAGTTCAGTAGTTTACTCGTTCAGTGTGCTACGTGTGCAGTTGCCTAGCCACACGAAGCTCATGTCCAAACTCGGAAGTAGGTCTGGAGCTGCGATAACAGGAAAACCTCGGAAGCCCTAAGCCACACAGACAGTGATCAAATTCTCAGCTTAAGGCCCCTCCCTTATTATTACACATGCCTGTGAAATATTCATATTAACTCATCAGGTACCTATCTAGGACGTGGGTAGGTACCGCAGCTCCTCTTACCTTAAGTCCCTCCCATCCCACAGTCCCTCCGCCCCAAGTATGACCATGTCCCAGGGACTTTATACTTTATGCGTCGTAATTACCTAGTGTGAAAGTCCAGCCCTGCAGCGTGTAAAGATGCATTGATTTGGTAAAGGATGATGAAAAGACACCGCAGAATATATACCCTACTGATCGTACCTTCCCACACTACCTAGGTAGGTATTAGCTGCTGACGCGTCACAAGCAGCACCCCAACGTGTCGATACAGGCAGGCGGGGCAACTTCTAGGCCCGAGTCTATGCCCGTCTATCATCCATGTCATTCCTTCCCGATTGCACTTGCGTGCTAATCTAATGCTCGTCAGTGGTGCTCACACTCCCCCTCTTCCCCTCTCCCCAGGGCCGCCTTCCGCACTTCCTCCACGGCGTCATATCCAAAGGTCCAGCGCGCACAGACCGGATCACTCCACTGGCAGGAGCTGTACCCATTCTCATTCGTGAAACGTGTGCTCATTGCTCGATCTCGCGCCTCCTGCATCTCCCCATCCGCCAAGTGCCAAATCTCTCCGTTCAGCCAGCTCGCCTGCTGCATACCTCCAGCTCTCCGTCTCCGGACCTGCTCAAATACCCTCAGGGCCTTGTCAAGTTCGCCCAAGTCAGCCACCTCGGCGAGCACCGTGGCAAGGGCTGCGCCATCCTCTACTGCCATAGCTGCTCCCTGGCTCATAAAGGGGGTCATGGCGTGCGTCGCATCTCCAAGTACAACTATTCGACCTGACTTGTCGATCCACGTCGGCAGTGGCGCAGTCACCACGATGGGCCATTTGACCACTTTAGCCTGCGGGTGTTCGCTCAAAACCCGGATCACCTCGGCAAATTGCGCTTCGAAGCCGTCGAAATTCTTCCTCATCTCGGCTTTGGTCTGATCGATATCTTGGTTCCATGTCTCTGGTGGCCGCGGTTCTGGGTGGCAAAGGACCAGGTTGAAGACTCGATTGGCACTTCCACCTCCGCCGATTGGATAGGTCATGGCGTGTCGCCCAGGCCCAATCCACAGATTCTGGTTCGGTGTCTCGCATATCCATCGTGTTGCCGGATCCTCTTCAATCACCGACAACGGGAGGGTGCATCGGTATGCCGCTTGACCCGTTAGCTGAACCTCCACAGCGGGTAAATCGTGAGAAGAGAGCACTGCTGCTCGAGCCAACGATTTGATTCCGTCGGCACCGATGATGAGATCAGCCGATGCAGACGTGCCATCAGCGAATGTGACGGACACGGCATCGCCTGGCGCCCTCACCTCTGCAACCGAATACGATCTGACTTCTGCCTTAGCTTGCACTTTCACTCCAAGCTCACTTGCCCGAGCCAGCAATGACGAATGGTAGTCCGCCCTATGCAGAACCCAGTAAGGTGCACCATAGCTCTTTGTAAATTCTGGCCGTAGCCGCGTGATGCCGATCAACGACCCATCTTTCCAACGCCGTATATTGATTCCATACGGTTCTGACACATGCGCCTCGATGTGTTTCCCGACTCCCCACTGCAGCAGAAGTCGTGTTGTGTTGGGCGGCACCTGTATGCCGGCGCCCACCTCCCCAAAAGCGGGCGCCTGTTCGTAGACGCGCACCCGATGTCCAGACAAGGTCAGGGCAATAGCAGTCGCCAGTCCGCCAAGTCCCGCACCGACGACGATGATATCGAGTGGCATTTTGGCCGGTGTACACGCGGCCGCCACATCCAGAATGACTGGCGAAACATCTAGAGCGCCTTGTTGGGGGTCTGACCCAGTCGTCGCTCCCAGGGAACTTTGATCGGAAGTGCCATTGACAGCGCCATTGACTTGCAGATTAGAATCTTGCTTTTGTAGAAAGCGAAATGCATTCGTCGGGTACGTCGTCAACCCGCTCCCGTCCGGGAAGTCTTTGATGCGCCAGTTCAGCCCCGCATAATCATAATCATTATCATAATCATCGTCCATGTTTGCTTGTTGTTGCGTCACAGGGCGGCGGCGGCACCAGGCTCTCCGCTCAACCCAGACTATATTACCATAATCCGCTGTCGACACACAGATCACAGCCTACAGCTTACAGGGTGTGATTTGTAAAAAAAAAATACAAAACGGAACATGTCAGATGCCAAGCCCCTAGCCTGAGATAAAGTGCTACAATATCATCATAACAACAATGGAGTCATCTCCAGGAATCAGGAGCCGATATGCCTAAATATGGCGCAAAATCACGTAGGCGCTAGTATAAGGATATAATATATATCATTTATTGCGGCAGCGATCTGCAATGCTATTGCAGCAGCAGCAGCAGCAGCAGTAGCCAACTGAAGAAGAAGAAAAAACTTTGCAAGCTATTTCGTAGCACCATTCATTCATTCATTCGTTCATTCGTTCATTCGTTCATTTAGAGTGCCTTCTCATATGAGGACTGATCACCTCTAGCAGCTTCTCTAGCCGATCACTTTGGCTGAGGAACCGACGATCGCTCGGCTTGACCTTCGATTTCAAGGTGCCGGGGGATCCAGCAGTTCCGACCACGAACCCTCCGCCTGCTCCGACTGTTCCAGATCTCGATGCGCTCGTCGTGGTTGTGTTTGTGTTTGTGTTCGAGCTCGACCGTGATCTAGTCCCGTTCCGTTGTCGGCGCTGCCAACTCCCTCCTCCTGCGGACGACGACGACGACGATGACGATGACGACGCCAGCAGCCCCGCCGATCCCGCGAGCAGACCCTCCAGCTGGATGTCGTCCGGCCTCAGCAAGAAGTGACCGAACGCATTCTCGCAGCCGGCCACCGTAAACGGCGTGGGCAGGGTGTTGTCGCAAAAATCACTCAGGGTCGAGCTGCGAATGGTTCTCGACGCCGCCGCCGCCGCCACCGTCGGGGAAAACGGCTTGCTGGTGGTGCTGCTGGTCAAGGGGAGCGAAAACTCGGCCTCGACCGTGACTTTGCGGGCGAACAGCACGACGCCGATGACGGTGAGCCAGCGTTTGGACAGCCCCGAGACGCGGATGATGATGCCCGCGTGCAGCTTTTCGGTGGCGATCAGCACGTCGCCGTCGAGGAGGTAGTCCGTCGAGACCATGCCGAACACGGCTCGGCGGTTGTTGCGGCTGCCTGGGTTGATGAAGATTGCGCCGCGGAAACTCGTCTCGGAGAGGTCGAAGCCGTTGACGATCGGCATCGAGGTGCCCGGGGTGTAGCCGTGGACGTGGGGCATGTCTTTGCTCGGTTCGGGGAAGTCATCCCAATGTTCCATCTGTTCGATGTTCCGCCGTGCGGTGATGCGGTAGTAGCCCAGCTTTTGCACGCCGAGGCGAGCTTGCACGATGTCGGAGATCTCGGTGCGAGTAGGGATGGATCTGACGGAATAGACTGCGCGGCACGGTCGGCCGATGACGTCCGTCACTGAGGGAGTGGGCGTCGTGGGGGAGCCGTCCTGGACGAGGCTTGGGCCGTTCTGCTCGTACTGGAATGCGCACACATGCAACTGATGGGCAAGCATAGAGACAAAGTCGAGCTCGACAGAGCCTTTGCAGCTGAGGATGACTGCGCAGAAGAGCTCGATGTTGCTTCGACCGTAGTCAATGGTCAGGCTTGAGTCTGAGAGGCCGACCAAAGCGTAGACGGTGTCGCGTATGTCGGTGCATGGCCTGTAGCTGTACTGTTGCAGGAGCTCGGGCAGAGGCCTTCGTGCTGATGTGAGATGCCAGCGGTCAGTCGCAAGATCGGTATAGCGAAAGCTTCCAGTCAATTCTTGACCCGTTTCTGTCGTGAATTTGCTCGGCGGTTCTAGTACAAGACGCGATCGGACAATGTCAGCAGCTGCGCTGTGCAGGATCTTGGCTGGGTCGACGTTGCTGATGGGATTCCGCTCGTACACTTTCCATTCGACCAGATACCACATCAGCAAGAATGGAGCCCGAAATTCTGCCCACGTCCACAAAACGTCGCTGTACATGAAAATGAGGTTTTGGGCAAAGTGGTTCTCCTGTAAGATCCACAGTCGAGACCAATAGCGGTGACGACATAAACGGAGTAGAATGTCCCACTGTTGCGAGAACTGCCACTGCGAGGATCTGTCGGCTGGACAATACTTCTTGGTCAAGAACTGGTCGTTGTGGCGACTCTGATTATGGTCAAGGTCGCTGTTGACTTCTCGGAGAAATCTGACAAACTCTGCCAGGTCTGGGAACTCTCTTGAGGCATTGGAAATTTCATCGCAGGGCTCGAGCCAGGACAGGACAGTCTTGGCTTTGGCAAAGATGTTTGGCATGATCTGGACTTGGGAATTGCGCTCCCCCACATCTCCGTAATTTAGACAGAGAGCGTCGATCCACAAGAACACGGTGGGCAGCGCATTCAGCATCAATTTCTGCCGGTAAAAGCACAGAAACTCGAAGATGTTGCTTTGAACAGTGATTTGTCTGCCATTGACGAAAATCGTTCGCTTACTGCCGTCGTGTTTCCAGGTGTACGACAAAGCCGTATAGCAGCCATCATATTCGGTGAGGCGCACCGACCTCAGTCGACAGCGCACCGACACATCTCGTGGACTAATCAGTGGCAATACCTCGAGCAGTCGGATGTGGGTGATGGGATGTGGAAGGGGCTCATGGCTAATGTCGCTTCGCGGCGTCGCAACGCAGGTGTCTGAGCTTAACATCCCCAGGATGATTGATGCGCATCACTGACACCTGTCAAAGACAGTTTGGGTGTGCGATCAGCAAGCTTAGGCTGACTGCTCAGAGATACCGGCCGAGCAGGCCAATTGAATCTGGATAGTTGCAGGTAATAATGGTACGGCAGTTGCTTCATGTCCAGCACCGTACACAAGGCACGGGATTCGGTATATACATTGAGGTTCACGTCTTGGTCCTTCGACGCTCGGGCCAAGTTCGTGCAGGGGATCGCATGGACCATATAGTGCCAGATTACGCAGGTTTGAAAAGTTGAAGTCAGCCACATCCTTGGATCCCCGTGCGTCATGTTACCAAACGAGACCCCTTGTGATCGACGGTCGGATCGACGAGGTGATCATTTCAGTCGTTGCCGAGTGCTGTTTCCCACCAATGGAAAAATGCCGGTGGATGTCTTAAGCGAATGACTGCTACCTAACGAAACGGCCAAGCAAAGTGTCGACCAGAGCCGGCCATTTCTCTTTTTTAAGGTTGCCGGAGGTGCGATTCCTTTGAGACGGCGAGGAGTGATAAACAGCAAGCTGTGGAAGCGCTAACTGGGTTTCCGGAGACGTCGAGTGGAGATGCACCGTTTAAGGTGTTTTAGGGTCACCGAAAGAAAATCCAAACCCAATCGGTATCAACGTGATTTTTAGGTGATTGGCCCATTTGACCCTAGTACTGACCCATTGGGCCGACAAAGATGTTACCGATCTGGCTGCTTGGATCTTCGCAGCTGAATCGTTCGTAGTGGCCAGCTCGCCAGTCAGCCAGTGGCCATCTATATCATAGCGCATAGGACATCACAGCAGCACAATCAGGCTGGCTGTGCGTCGGACTGTGCAATTATTTTCAAGCTATCAATCTCGCGTAGAGGTAGCGAGTGTTTTATATGAAGACTACATCCGAAGTGTGAAACGGCGTTGCACTTGGCACACGCAAGGGACATGCCGAATGCATCGATGGTGGAGCGGTGCTATTCCCCGAACAAGCACCCTGGCAACCCGGGCTTGGTACGACATGATTTGGTCGTATCTTGGTCGTGTATTTACTTTGCAGAGATATAACTCTAGTGAGCCTTGTGATAACTTCTACGGGAGGACCGTGGAGGACCCATTTTACATGAAGAAGATATCTCGCATGATCGACCTACTCGCTTCGAAGTGCTCGGTTGTGTGACGTTGGACAGAATGATAACTTCGAATGAAAACTGTCGGCACTTGGGCCTGTCATTATTGGGCAATGGTTAATAATTGGAACGAAAGGTGGTAATTCGAGTGTATCAAGAAGTACTTTATATTCCGGCTAGGAGTCTTTTGTGATGCGACATGAGGCAGATATTAGCTTCAAGCAAGTAGCTGAATTCACGAGGTGCGTTGGCAAACAACACGAAAAGAAATTCAATCAATCCTAATTTACAAAGTATGTGTCGGTGCATTGCACTCTCTATACAGTTTTAAATGACTAATATTATCTCGCGAGTAATTCCTTTGGGGTGGTATTCGACGAACTGGAGTTGTACTCAATATTCTATACTGTTGGAATGGAGGAATAGTTGGACTGTCTGTACGGGCTGGTTGGGATGAAGAAATTGTTGAAATTTTCGAGTCACCTATAGGCGTCTTGCGAGAGTAATTCTTTCGGGAGCCCGCTCCGTTTCTAGGTATCGGGGATAAAGAAATAGTTGAACTTTCTGGTGGAAAGTCACCTGTGGTCGTGCTAGAGGTCGAATTAAGACCGGTGGGTGAGGGTGGTGTTGAGGGAAGCGGTCGATCTGAGGGGCAAATACGAAGTAGTTGAGTTGCCTATGGTCGTGCTGGTGGGTTGGGTTTCTGGAGAGTAACTCTTTTGGGGTAGTTGAGTATGTATTCTCGATATCCCATACTATATATTGTGTAAAGAAGAGCCCGCTCCGTTTTCAGGTATCTGAGATAAAGAAATAGTTGAACTTCCTTGTAGCAAGTCGGCTGTAGATTGGTTTTCCTGCTACGGCAATGAATTCAACCTAATCGACGATCCTATGATTCTTGGTTGGGTACGCCACCGGTAATAACAAAGAATAAACCCTACAAGGTGAGAAGCAAGAATGATAGAAAGCAAAATCGAATTAATCCGCATATTCTTATTCTCACTTTACTCTCTCTTAGGCCAGGCTTTAGCCTTCTAGTAACATTCTGTAGCTAACGATTGTCTTAAGGCGATGGTGTTGTCGCGCAGCATTAACGTGATAACTTACGGAGCTAGTCGGGCCGTCGACAATCATGCCATGATGGCTCTTTTATCAGTGATCCCCAAAGTCATTGCTGCGATGCGCCCTTTAGGAGGGAGTTAAGTCGGGGGTCGAGGAGGGAGTTGAAGTTGAGTCGGGGGTCGAGGAAGGAGTTGACCTGCAAATTGAATTGGCGATCGGGTTGGGAGTTGAGGATGGAGTCGCGGAAAAAGTCGTTCGCGTTGAAGGAACGTGGAGATATAGAATTATAAAATATCTCTCCCTCTTATAAGACTGATAATGTATTTCACCGGGGCATTTAGTTCTACACCGATTTGCGAGCCCGCTGCTTTAAGCAACACCCTGACTCTCGAATACCCAAGTTCGACGCTTCTTATAGCCTTTACACTGGAGACCAAGTCTCCCACAGTTGTGGCAGTAGGGCTTGCCCTCATCGCATTTGACATGTCGTTGTTTGCAAGTCAGACAGCCTGTGTTAGACTTAGGCGCGAATCGTCTTCGACGTGGGCTTCCCTATGCTTCTTTAACAGACTTAAGACAAGAATTTAATTCTTAGTATTAGACTCGCATGATGACAAAGCGTGACCCAGGGTCAAGAATGAATCCTTGGGCGCACCCTCCGAAGCAGATTCACTACAGCACCCACATTGTCCGCCACCACTGATCGAAGAATTGAGAAATGAATTCTGTCACATCCGGATAGTCACAGACGGTCCACAGCAGCGGCGGGGTGTTGCTCTATCGATAGGAAGACATTGCAGAGGTGATGAAGCATTTGGTGCCAAAAGATGAAGACGATATGCACGTGCACGGGGTGGAAGCGCGGCGAAACTCCGCACCCATCACCCTTGCAGAGGCCCACGAGTGTTCGAAGGACCCAGAGTGCGTTGAGTACGGCATACAAATGAACCCTTAAGCGCACTGTTCTGCGAGTAGTGTCCTGGAGGCCTCAGGCTGTCAGGTTGCAACTTTCCAGGCAGAGCACGAGTTCAAGGTTCAATCCTCCATCTTCCACCGTTCATTTTCCTTCCCTTATTTGTTGCGCCACCATGGTCTGCCAATCCTTCCGATCAGCGCTTGCAAGTGCATTTGGGGTAGCTCTGCTGCGGCCGGCAAGCTCAGTGTCAGCACCAGCATCGACATTCGCATCGACGACTTCTCTGTCCGGACGAGGACAAGCGCTGGTCGCCGCAGCTGCACGACATCAAAGAGCAGCAGGACCCCATCGACAGCCACATGGCGGCACAGCTCCGTTTTCGACATCGGCTTCTCTGCCTGCGAAAAAGAAGGGCCGAGTGCTTACAGACAAGAGAATCAGTCAGTGACGCCCCCTCTCCCCAGAAGAAAAAGGAAAAGGAAAGGAAAAAGGACAAAGGAGTTTCGGTTGGGGGTGTCAAGCGCTTCGAGCAAATTATTTTATATGTGTTTGTGCGTGTATCATATGCTGACTGAAAGTCGTCTTGTTTGCAGCTTTAATCCGATACCACCTGCACCATCCGACCACGCTGACCCCGAGACCGCTGCGGTTTTCTCGCAACCGGGCGTTGAGGCATTGGACCATTCACCGAGCATGGACGCTGCATCGGATGAAGGTGAAGAGGGAACGGGAACGGGAGCTGGAGCGGCAGTTCAACGCGATGGCGGCGGCGAATGAAGAGCTGAGAGTCGGCGCTGGGGACGGTGGTCGGCTTTTCCGCAGGGCGCAGATGAAGGTCGGCACCTGGAGTATCCCTGAACGCGGCGGCGGGATTCCCATTGAATATGCCCGGGCTCAAGCAGAGTGGATAGGTTCCGTCGCTGGTGGTGTTGGCGGTCCAGCGAAGATATGGGACCATGGCTGGAAAAGAGCATAGCCGACAAACGGGACTGCAATCGCATTTCTAGCACACCATGGCTTTGGGAGCTGGCGGCATGTCTACTACAAAGTACATTTATGGCGTACGGGTGTGGATATGAATATTGGCAGGGGCATTGGCAGAAGCAGGAGCAACCGGTCCGCCGGTCCAGTGTCAGCAAGGTGTTCCAGTTCGAGTCGACGACTCAAAAAAGGAGCGAGAAGGCAACATGTCATCATATCTTTGGTGTCCTATATGCCTGTTTCCCCAACCGAATGTGAAACCAATACCGAACCACACGAAATGTGACCGCCAGGACCTCTCCCACGTCCCATCTCATTCCATCTCATTCCATCTCAGCACCGTCTCATCCCTTCTCACCTGGCGGCGCACGTAGGACAGAAATTCGTAGTAGCTCAGCTTCTCTCATGACCCGCTGTGGAATAAATATAAAATAACTGGTTCATTCCTGACTGTCAGGAGAGAGTAGTAGATGATCAGTTTGAGGTGATGACCAAGTGACCAATAGAAAAAAAAGTGGTATATAGTGACTGGTGACAGATGAATGGTGGAAGGGGAACGGTGACTGGCGATGTAGGCGACCAAGACAAAGACAACGGAACTCCGGCCGGACTTTTGCGTTCCAGTCTTTCCAATCCAATGCCGGGCAGACCTGTCCAACGTGAACTCCATGGCTCCCGACGCTCCAACGAATGTCCAGTTAAATGACCGAAAATGGGAAGAGGAAGGGGAAGAGAAATGTCTCAAGGGCCCCGTGAGCCCCGAGGACTAGTGAATATGCTTCACAGAATGGTGCAGCATCCGCCTTCGGACTGTTTCCCGTTGTTCAGCAGTGCGGCTCGTGTTGCTGCCTCAAAGACATCGTCGACGCCTTCGCCCGTCAAGCTGGAGCATTCCAGGTATTTTCGAGCACCGCACGACTGGGCCATCTGCTCGCCCTCCCTGGCCGAGATAAACTTCTGGCTCCGTTTCCTCATTTCCTCGATGGCGATGGGATCCTGCCGTAGGTCGTTCTTCAATCCCACTAATATAATCGGCACATCCGGGCATCGCTCTCGTGCTTCTTCAATCCACTTTTGTTGCACGTTCTCCAAGCTGTCGGGACTATCGACGCTGAATCCGATGAGGATGACGTGCGACTTGGAATATGCTAGCGGTCGTAATCGCTCGTAGTCTTCCTGACCGGCCGTATCCCACAACGCCAGTTGCACCGATCGGCCATCGACTCGACAGTCGGTCACGTAGTTCTCGAATACCGTCGGTACGTAATGGGTGGGGAAATATCCTAGAGTGAAGACGGACAGCAACGATGTCTTCCCGCACGCGCCATCGCCTATTATGACCAGTTTCCTAGCAGCAAGTGGTCAGCAGAAATCGACGTGTGGAGGGAGTGGACAAGGCCGCGGCACTGGCACTACAGCCACTGCAGCAGCCACGGGCAGTGAACTTGGAAGGTGCGACTGCCACTGCAATTGCGACTGCCCTCCATTCTGCCAAGGGCCCACGAGCTTGACCTCAGGCTCAAGCTCGTGTCTCAGCCTTGCTCCATTTTGATGGGCAGAGGAGAAAATTGCCTACCTTCTCATCACATTTTGCTGTGCTTGGTTTTGAGCCATCTTGTCTCGTAATTATTCAGGGTGCCGCAACTGCAGGGCTGCCTCGATGAACAGGCAGTGCCAGCAGAAGGAGAGTAAGATGCTCGCTCGGGGCGGAAGACGCAAGATGTGGAGGTGTAGGAGGAAGAGGGAGAAGAGAGGAGGAGGATAAAAAGGCGATGGCGGTATGCAAGAAGCAGAGTCTCAACCGGCGACGCTGTGTAACGATGACGGGCAGAGTGGGCTGGCTAGCTATAGTGCAGCACCCGGTCTCCCGTGCCGTGAGGTAAACTTGAAGAGGGCACACCAGGCTGACGCTTCTGATGTCCTGCCTCTCAGGATCGATCCGATTCCGTCAAAGTCGAAGGTGCAGGATGCTTAGTTGGGCCGTGCAGCTTCCCACTGCAGTGGTGAATGCACTCGGTTGATGCACTCGATCGGTCCAAGTGGCAGCTGTCGTCCTTGTGCCGTGAGTTAATTGCAATGGATTATCGCCCAAGCAAGTAAGACGCTGTACTAAACAGGAGGCGGGGCGTACGGCTGTCGCGTTGGACCAGGAAGAGCGACGTCCTCTTCAGGTGGTGCACGTTCAGGCCTATTCTACGCTCGGTTACGTGGGTGGTGACGATGGTGGTGGTGATGGTGATCGTTAAGGTGGTGGTCGTTGAGGTGGTAGTCGAGGTAGTAGGAATGCTAGGAGGAGTCCTAGTAGGAGGAGAGCAGAAGTCGTAATAATAAGAAAGTCAGATTTCCAAGTTGCTGCAGCCCAAGTTGCCGCGACAAGCGAAGCGGCGGCAGCGGCGGCGAATGATACGGAGCAATGATAACGAGAGCAAATAAGGGCCATCGGGCTGATGAGGCTGTTGGCCTACGCAATATCAGGCTAACAGGCTGATGTGCTCCAGGCCTAGGGCATGGCCTAGGGGCGCAAAGCGTTAATAATAATCAGATTAGCGGGGCCACTCCGGGCGGTGCACTGCCAATGACACGGCAGCGTGCCTTGTGACTTCCACACCTGCAGCGTGCTGCAGCAAAAGCCGGCCGGGTGTTGCTTAGGTACAGAATCCTCACATCGAGACTCTTTTCCCACCTGCACGTCCACGAAGCAAAGGCAAAATTGACGACGCAATTGTCACGCTCCTTAGTCGGCCCTCAAGCCGGGCAACAAACGAAGCTGCAGCCGCACGTTCCTGACCTGCCGACCAACCTCGCCGACTGCATCAAAGAAAGACTCTGACGCTCGTTGTTCCCCGCCGCCTCTTGTCTGGCCAGCGTCATCCATGTCCAGTTCGCCTCCCAACCGACCGTCAAGGACTTCGAAATCCTGAAGGAGGAAGTCTCTCACACCTCGTTCTGCTCCCACCACGGCCAGACTATGCCTTCCAAGTCGAAGAAATCCAAGGCTTCCCAGCCCGGCCCGACGTTCAAAGTGCCACCGGCCGCCGCGCCCACCGGCTCCTCCCACTACTCGAAGCAAGAAACCCTCTCCCATGCCCATCAGCCCGATCAGCCGCCCTCGGGCCCGCCGTCGGCCGACCCGGATTCGAGAACGGGAGACACCACCGAGTCCGCTGGCGAACCAGCACCGCAACCCGCGGTGAACCGCAAGAAGCAGAAACGACGGGAGAAAGAAGCTGCGAAGCGTCTGGCCGAGCAGCAAGCGCAAATGATCAACGGCCACGCAGACGGTCGGGCGCCACAAAACGGCCACCTTGGAGCCGTCAAGCAGGGAAGAGGGCCCGTCAAGGGCTATTTCACTGAGGAGACCGAATATGTCGATCCCGACTTCCAGAATCAACTGGCCGAAGCCGAAGACGAGTTTTACTCCAACGACGAAGACGCTGAATACAGCCAGTCATACGCAGAAGGCCCCGACAATTCCTGGTTGAACACCAGCAAACGCAAAAAAGGTTCCAAGAAGCGTGTGAGGCCGGCTCCAGCGCCGCCTGCGAGTGCCGCTACCAATCCCACCACGACGCTGCAGAAACCCTTCCCAACCCTCTCCAACGCGGCACTGCGGTCGGCGCACAAAATGTCCAACGCCAACGACCACATCTGGAACACCTCCACCCAGGCCGAACGGGAGAACATCAAGAAGTTCTGGCTCGATCTGGGCGAGAACGAACGACGCTCCCTCGTCCGCGTCGAGAAAGAGGCCGTCCTCCGCAAGATGAAGGAGCAGCAGAAGCACTCGTGCAGTTGTTCCGTCTGCGGCCGGAAGAGGGCTGCCATCGAGGAAGAATTGGAGGTCCTCTATGATGCCTATTACAAGGAACTCGAACAATACGCCAACCACGACAACCACGACAACCACGACGACCAGCTTCCCAACGCCACCCACACCATGGGCCCTCCCAGATCCCCGATTCCCTATCGCAACCAAGCACACCCCATGGCCGGCGCATATCCCGTGCAAGGCCGCATCCACGAGCTGGGAGACGATGCCGACGAGCTCGAGGATGACGACGAGTTTGACGATGAGGACGATGAAGATGACTACAGCGACGAGTACGACGACGATCTTCCGCCCGGTCCAGCCGACTTCTTCCAGTTCGGTAACAGTCTCACGGTGAAAGGTGTGCAAACTGGATCCACTGGTCCTGGGTCCCACGCTAATGGAAACAGATGGCATATTGACCGTGGCAGATGACCTGCTCAAAAACGATGGCAAGCACTTCATTGATATGATGGAACAGTTGGCCGAGAGGCGGATGCAACGTGAGGAAGAAATCCATTATCCTGCTCCGCCACTAGCTCATCAATCTCTTCGTCAAGGTCATAATCATCCCCCGATAGACGAGGATGACGAGTACGAAGACGACGACGACGAAGAAGAAGACGATGAGGACTACGACAGTCAAGAAGAGGACGAGTTCGAAGGCGACGAGATGGTGAGCTGCTGCTCCTCACCACGCTCACCCCGCCTTCCGTTGGCTAACATGGCACAGGATTCCATGACCGAAGAACAGCGCATGGAGGAAGGTCGGCGCATGTTCCAGATCTTTGCAGCCCGCATGTTCGAGCAGCGCGTGCTGACCGCGTACAAAGAACGTGTGGCCGCCGAGCGTCAGCAAAAGTTGCTCGAGGAGCTGGAAGCAGAAGGCGAACAAACCGCTCAACGCGAAGCCAAAAAGGCCAAGGATGCAGCGAAGAAGAAGGAAAAGAAAGCACGCCAAAAGGCAGCCAAGGACGAGGAAAAGGCGAGGCGAGATGCGGAGAAGGCGGCTCAGGAAGCGGCTGCGCGCGAGGCCGAGGAGGAGAAGCTGCGGGAGAAACGGGCCAAGCAAGAAGAACAGCGGAAGAAGCGAGAAGCCGAGCGGAAAGCAGCAGACGAGGAGAAGGCCCGGAAAGAGGCCGAGAAGGCGTATCGCGCCCACAAGGAACGGGAGCGACAGCAAGAAGCCGAGAGGAAAGCAAAGGAGGCCAAAGAGCGTGAGAGGAAGCAACGTGAAGACCAGCGAAAGCGGGAACGAGACGAAAGGGAGGCCAAGGAGGCTGAAGCCAAGGAGCGGCGCCTGAAGGAGGAGAAAGAACGCAAAGAACGGGAATCCCAGCGGAGAAGAGAGAAAGAGGCTGCTGCCAAGGCCGAGAAGGAGGCGAGAGATCGACAAAAAGCCGAGCAGGCATCCCGACCTCAGCCCGTCGCCCTGCCACCGGGCCTGGCACATCCCATGCGAAACCCACAGATGCAATCACCGCAGGTGCCCGCAGCAACCCCAGTCATGCCGCCACATGTGCCCACCCCGGCCGGTCGAAGTAGGCAGGTCTCTCAACCCTCACAGCAATCACATTCGTCGTCGCCGCGATCTCAGAAGACCAGCACCGACGTGTCTCACACCTCGGCGTCTCCTGCCAATATGCCTCCGGCGCAGACACCGGTGGTCAGTCAAGCGCCCAAGCACGGCAGACAGGGCCCGACCTTGCACCATCCTCAACCAAACGCCCCGCGATCGCCTCTCAACAACATCGGTCACGGAGGTCGTGGTGGCCACATGCCTCATGGCTATGGAAATGTGCATGGAATCGGGCTGAACGGAATCCCAACGACGGTACCGAGTCAGATGCCCCTGAACCCTCCCATGCACATGTACCCCGGACCCCCCATCGGCAACCCGCAACGCTTTCCTCCGAATGGTCTACCTTTTCCACCCGGGTTTAATGGGCATCGACCGTTCCAACCAAACCAGTATGTGCCTTTTCACCAGCCGCCGCCCGGGGTTGGGCCCATCGTTGCACCACAACCACCACCAGCCGCACCGCAACCAACTCATTCCCGACAGCCTTCAGGGTCGGAACACGCGTCGCAGCCTGCGCCTATTGCTCGACCTGGGCCGATTGCCCGACCGTCCAGTACGACGCCAGACAAGCCAAGAGGGCAGCCGGGCAAGACAGACGCCGACGTGGAAAAGATCACGACCCAGCTAGGGAGCTCTGCGTTACTCGACGATTCGGACGAACCATTTGGAGGGCAGTTGAACAACAGAGGACCTCCCGCACCCTTGGGCGCACCTGGCACTGGTCGCCTCCCATTCGCGAGCACGTTCGGCAATGAAAAGACTCCGGCATTTGGGCTGGGCGGATCCAATTGGGGTGCTTTCAACAACAGTGGAACAAGCGGTCCCTTCGCACAAGCACCTCAACCGAGACAGGCGTGGCCACAGCCAATGTTTGATCCAATGGGTGCCCAAGCAGGGCCGGCACGAGCCAACGTCCCCCGACCTATCGCAGTACGTCTCCTGCTTGTGCAAGCGTGCCGACAATTGTCGACTGCTTCGGGCGGTAAAGGCGATGGCTACTATCCTGCGCAAGAAGTCCTCCGACGCGTCGAACAACTTCAGCAGCCCGGCGAGCCGGCCGTGTCGATGGATGAGATTTTGAGTATTTGCGATACTGAAGGTAACGTGCAGAATGGTGGAGGCACTTTCGAGGTCATGGTGGACAATGCTCGAGGACAGATGATCAAATTCATCGAGGACAACAAGTTAGGCGGAGCAGCACGGAGTGGTCTGGGCGATATTGGTAGTCCCATTGCCGCGCCTGGACATCATATGTCGTCGTTCGGAAGCATTGGACAAGGCGTTCAGCATCAAGGATTTAGATCACAGCCGTCAGGCAGAAACTTCTAATGTGAAGGCTACTCTGCCCGGCCTGGTGATCCCAAGGAGTAGCTAGGATGAGCAATGGTGCGTCCTTACATAGGCGGACGTGTATGGCCGAGCTCTTTTTCGGTTACGGAGCCTCACTCTTCCATTTCCATACACGACCAGGACGGTGGATAGATCCGTCACTACAGAGTTCCTTGAGAGCATTTTTCGTCTCTTTTTTCCGTGGCCCGTGCTGTGTGACTCGGCCATCGTGCAACTTGAAGTTCAGATGCGCCGAAACTCCAACACGCGGTGCACGTCGCGGGCTGCAAGTGCTGGTGCACCTGTTGTTTGGGAGACTCTACGAAACCGTTGTGCCGGTAATAGTAGTTGGACCTGCTTTGCTTCGACTCGCCTGCAGCAACGTAGAACGCGACATACGATTACTTACCTAGGTAGAATGCTTGAACCCTCCCGAACCAAATTATCTGGCACCCTAAGGGAAGAGCCGCATCTTCCCACACACATTTTCTGCGGACACCCCGAGACGCTGGCGATTTGATCAAACTTCTCCAAGGCACTATCGCTGCATCAGCTTGCTAGGCATCGTGAAATCCACCTTTGCCAAAAATAAGTCGTCGGTGTGGCCTGTCAGGCGCTAGAACACCTTCGCATGCACCTGGGCAGCGAACTAAATGATTCGGAGTGAAGCATCACCTAACTCCAGCCATTCAGAAGCTAGAACCTTGGAAATTTTTCGAAACGTCGAAATTGAATACTGACTCGTAACGCATCCATCTACGCTAGTTTGCTTCAGCTGACAGGATGTGGCTGCTGCGAATTGTGGGGCGGTAGATCGATTTCGGTAGTTGCAGGCGGGGAATCGAGTAGCAAAAACAGTCCTCCAATTTTGAAAGCATCCATGCCTTTGTGGCAAAGGTGTGATGCGATTCTGTCATGATGTAATTGTGCCGTTTTTTCCGTAATAGCTAGTATGTCCACCCATTCGACATGAAGAGTGCTTCATCTCGATAACGAGCGGAATTGATCGATGGCATCAGGGCACGAAGATCATCCGCAAGATCCAAATTAGGGTGGTTATATCTAGCTAATACGGAGAGCACTCTGTAAATCAATGTATCGGATCTCTGATGATCTTGAGAACAAACCGCCCTGCATCATATAAAGGCTAGTGGAAATGTCGGAAGCCGTGTCGCTTCTTGCCCAGGCTGATCTGGAAGCAGCAAAACAGGGGAGCCAGGGTGAGAAATGGTGTCCCCAGCACAATCACCATCTAGGCAGTAGTCCGCTCCACTCGAAAGGCTTTAACATCCGGGCTATGTAGACGCACCAGGGTATTTGCGCTAAAACCGAGCTACAAAAAGCTTGAGCACACTTGGAAGTTTCTTGTCGAAGCTTGAGTCGACAGATACATCATCCTCAACTCCCCTTCGTCGATCTCGATAGTTGGACTGTCCGCTGCTTCTAGACCATTTTCGTCTCCATGGCTCTGTTTGGTAGGAGCTGAAAATCAGAGAGATGAGTCGCACAACGTATTTGCCCGCATCTCGGATAATTATTGTGCTTGCTTGAGGTTTTCCGTGCCTTTTGAATGCGGCGCACTCCTTGGCGTGGTACAATGAATGCGACTTGGAACCTATTGGATGTGGGTTGACTGCCATTCACTTTGCGTATTGTGGGCCATTCCGAGCGTTCCACTTCAAAATATGGGGATACGAACTTCACCCATTAACCATCCTTGTCCTGGAGACTGCGATATGCAGCTATCCTTCTTAAGATGAAATATTCCCCCTTGTCGTCATTCGGCCGAATCGCACCAGACACGGTCACTCCCTGTCCTCCGTCACTAGTCAAGGACTATCACTCGAGTAGTATGGGCTTGCACTTCCCTACAGTTCGTTCAGCCCGCGCGTTTGCTGTACGCGCCAAGGCCGCGATGTATCTGTTGGAGTCTGAACCGCAGCGCGTTGTTGAGCATTGCTACCGGCGCTCTGCCATCCACCTACTGCGGAGTATATGAAACACTTCAAACCCAATGTTGATTCTCGCGAAACACTTGAATTGTCTTTGATATCCACCTCCATACTGCTTCTCTTCAGATCCCGCAGCATCAACACCATGGCTGAGAAGAACGTCCCAAGGTGGCGAACACCATGACAGGTACATGCAACGTGGTTCTATCTGGCGTGAGCGTGGTCGACTAACGTAGCTGTCAGCATCGACTCGGAGCCTGAGCCCAAGTATCAACAAGCGGCTCGTGCTGAGCTGGGATCAAACTGGTTCGAGCGGAGAGAACTTGTCATTCCCTTGCGCTTTCAACATCTCTGATGCCGAGTTTGGGTGCGACGGAACCACCTTCAACCCGGACTACCGGACAAACCAATGGCTGGTGGGCGTGATTAATGCCGGTCCTCACATTGCATCGGCCTTCTTCGGATGCTGGATGAGCGATCCTCTCAACCGCTACTTCGAGAGAAGGTAAAAGCGACCTGTCGTCTTCCTCGGATTGCACCAACGTCGGGTTAGGGGCACCACTTTCTTCTCCGCAGCATTCTGTTGCCTGTCCGTGATTGGCTCCGCCGTTACGCAGAATTGGTCGCAACCCTTCATCACCGGACTGTTAATAGTATTGGCATGGGCTCTGAAGCGTCCACCGTCCCGATTTTCTGTGCCGAAAATACTCTTGCAGCCGTGCGCGGTGGCCTTGTCATGTCTTGGGTAAGTGCGGGCACCGACTACGTCCTTTTCCCAAATGAATATCTTCCGTTTAATAAGCAAGTCGGCTAAATCGTTTCTATGCGGCAAATATGGACAGCATTTGGTACTTTCCTGGGTTTCTGCGCCAACCTTGCTGTTAAAGACGCTGGCGCCATTTCCTGGCGTCTCCAACTCGGGTCGGCGTTCATTCCCGCTGTGCCTCTCTGGGCTGGCGTGTATTTCTGCCCGGAATCGCCACGTTGGTACATCAAAAAGGGACGATATGCCAAAGCGTTCAAATCGTTGAAGCGGCTTCGCAACACCGAACTCGTGATTTGTACTATATCTTTGCGCAGATCCGGATGGAGCAGACCCTTGTTCGCGGGTCCAATTATCTCATTCTAGCTCCTGGTGCGTTTTGATGCTACGCCGGCTTGAACGTCACCGCGTTTGTGATGATCTTCCTCTTTGTGCCAGAAACCAAGGTATGCTGCAATGCGTGGCTTCTTAAGATTTCCGCATTTCCCCTTTCCCCCCTTTTTCTCAAACCCCCTGGCCGGCACACACACACTTTTCTTAACCGAACGATTGCTTACATGCTTACGTACCCGCAGAAACTCACGCTCGATATTGAGTCTTCAGGAAAAATGCCACTCCGCTCCACTACCCTGACCTCGATCTCCAGACGGCTATCTGTAGTACAAGGACTAGGAGCTAGAGGTTCAGGCTAGGGATTCATCCCAAACACCAAGGAAGCAAAGCACGCCAGCGCAGGCAGATCCGCCACAGCGGTCCGCCACGCATGCAGCCTCAACCACTGCCTGTGGCTCTCCAGGACCTGCTCGTCAGCCACCTCCTCGAGAGTTTGGCCCTTCTCTGCCGCGTCCTGCTGCAACTGCAACTGCATCTGCACCTGGTCCTGGTCCTGCTCCACGTCCTGCTCTGCGTCCTGGTCCTCATTCTGCTGCTGGGTACTCCACAGCCCAACCCGCTCGTAGGCGTACATCATCCCGCCGATGCGCCGGGCGATCGCGGGCCCAAAGGCAAGGTGTCCCAGCACGGCGAAGAGTGTGCCGGCTGCGGCGGTGTAGCGGGCGTAGGCGTGGGTGTGTGAGTGTGAGTTGCGAGCGGATGGGAGCGCCCGAGTGGCGCGGATGCCGGTGATGAGCGTCGTTAGGGTTAGGGTCAAGGTTAGAGCTAGGTTGGTGGGGAGGGTGTGGTGCCACCACTGTGAGATGGTGCGGGCGGCTGCAGCGGAGGAAGAGGAGGAAGGAGAGGAAGAAGAGAGGGAGGAGGTGGAGGAGCGCCGGAAGCCTGAGCCTGAGCTGGCCCTAGTGGTGGTGGTGGTGGTGGTGATGGAGGTCGATTCAGACGCTTTGAGCAAGCCCCGCTGGAAGAGCGTTTCGTATACAGCCAGCGAAATTGTTGCCGTCGTGCTTAGGAGGGGGAGGATGAGGAGGCTGCTGCTGCTGCTATTGCTGCTTGATGGCATGGTTTGGGCTTACATGTGTCCAATAGTGAGTACTATTAAGTGAGTACCAAGGATCAGCATTGAGTATTTCGGGCCTCGAGTCGTAGAGTGGTAGGTACTTCGTACTCCGTCCTACGTCTCTCTCTCTCGCGCGCGCGTTGAAATGTATTTTAAAATGCCGGTGGTATTTGGACTTTAAACTTACCTAGGTAAGAAACATCTTTCTATACAGTCTCATTCAGTGAATCCAATATATGAAGATGGGGGCATGTTTAGCTTGAAAGGGTTTCCCCACACTGACAACAACACTTGCCAACTCCGCACTTTCGAGCTAAGGAAGCCCCGAGATCGGTAGCCAAAACCCTTTCCAGGCACCGTCTGTCCAAAATAAAAGTTGGACACTTAAAATGTGACCTCGTAGGTTTTGGACCGCTCCTATTTACTTGGCTGGTATCGGAAACAACTGAAATTCTACTCTATAGTAATAAATAGCTCAAACTACATGCGTAAGAAATTTCAGACGTGCGGCTGGATGCGATAGCTTCCAAGGTTGTGGGATTGTTTATTTAGGACGGAATAAAGCCTCCGAGCGTTCGGGACAATAAAGCCCGAGATCGGCAGGCAGTCCAACACCCGTGCACCCTTAGAGGCTAGGAGAGTGGTAAAAAGTGGGCTCTTCAACTGGGGGGTAAAGTCGCCTGGAAGCCTTTTCCCGGGCAACCTCTTGGGCTTAATGGGCTTGATAACGATCCTATCAACCTCCAGGTCCTTCTGCCGAAGCTAGTAATGATGCTCCCGTCCTCTGCGGCAGGATATTGTTCAACATGGTTTTGGGCTTGCTAGAGTTGCCCAGGTTCGGTCCTTTCATGTTGCACCCTCACCTGTTGGGTCTCTTGCTGGACAAGACCACAGCCGCATGAGCACTTCACCCTCACAATGCCCATCTTCAAGTCCCTTCAACCGCCGATCGAGGTGCCCGAGCACTTGGCCATCTGGACCTGGCTCTTTGACTCGGACTATTCGCCGTTGCGGAAGCATACGTCGAAACAGATCAAGGGCTTTACCAATGCCCTGACCAAAGAGCATCTGTCCTACGCTGACATCAAGGCACATTCGACGCACCTGTCGACGGCGCTGAGGAAGAATTATGGCTTGCAGGAGGGCCAGACGGTGTCGCTCTTCAGTCCAAATACTGTGTGGTATCCGGTGGCCATGTTCGGCGCTCTGCGAGCCGGTGGCGTGGTCAGTGGTGCCAGTCCTGCTTACGGTAAGCATGGAAATATCCTGCAGGGGAGCAGAAAGAACGAGTGCTGATCCAAGGCTCTAGGGGTTGAGGAAATGACCTACGCCCTGCAAAAGGCCGACTCCAAGGTCTTGTTCACCGTCCCATCGAGCATCAAAGTCGCGGCCGCAGCGGCGAAGAATGCCGGGATCCCCCGAGAACGAATCTTCCTCCTCGAAGGCCGAATGAAAGGCTACAAGACCATGTCGGACCTGCTGCTGGAAGGAATCGCACACGGGGACGCCGGGCAAATACCACCGTTCAAGCTACCAGCCGGAAAGAAGAACAAGGACGTCTGCGGCTTCCTCAGTTTCTCGTCCGGCACGACTGGCTTGCCCAAGGCCGTCATGATCGCACACTCCAACGTCATTGCGCAATGTCTGCAAGTCGAGCAGATCACGCCGGTCAATCAGAAACGAATCCTCGCGGTGCTGCCCCTGTTCCACATCACAGGCCTGGTACACCAGCTCCATCTGCCGGTGCTGTTGAATGCCGCAGTGTACATGCTCCCCAGCTTTACCATGGACTCGATGTACAAATGTGTGGAGGAATATAAACTGGAAGAGCTGCTGCTGGTGCCGCCCATCCTGATCAGAATGGTCCGCGACAAGGAGCTCTTGAAAAGGTATGATTTGAGCAGTGTACGTCGCTTCTCGTCTGGAGCCGCTCCCTTGTCAGCCGAGGTGATCGACCAGTTACAGACCACGTTTCCACAGACAGCGACGGGGCAAGACTACACGGGATTGAAACAGGGCTATGGCATGACCGAGTCATGCTCGTGCATCACCGCTCACCCTCCGTCGAAGTTCGGCTATCAGTACGCGTTCCGAGTCGGCACACTTGTAGCATCGACCGAAGTCAAGATCCTCGACCCCCAAACGGGTCAGGAGTGCGATGTGGGTGAGCCGGGCGAGATTTGTGCCCGAGGGCCTCAGATCGTCATGGGCTACCTCAACAACGAACAAGCGACGAGGGAAACATTCGATGAGGACGGATTCTTGCACACGGGCGACATTGGTCAAATCGACGAAGAGGGCTTTATCACCATCGTCGACCGAGCCAAAGAACTTATCAAGGTAGGCAGCGATGTCTTCAAGTGCGGACGTTCATGATGCAGCTAACTTTTGGGAACAGGTCAAGGGCGAGCAGGTTGCGCCAGCCGAACTGGAAGATTTCCTCCTCGGGCACCCTGACGTGGAGGACGTGGCCGCTCTTGGCATTCCCGATGACTACACGGGCGAGCGGCCGAAGGTGTATGTGGTGCTTCCCAAAGGCAAAAAGGACAAGCCGCGGGAAATTGGGCAAAAACTCATCAAATACGTGCAGGAAAACAAGGTGCGACATAAATGGATCAAGGAAGTGGAGATTGTGGACGAGATACCCAAGAGTGCGTCGGGCAAGATTTTGAGACGCGTTCTACGGGAGATGGCGAAGAGTGGACAGGCGGGTGTGGTGATTAGAGACGACAGTCCCAGGGCGAAGCTATGATGATTATCTCTTGTCTCGCCTTGTCGTGCAATAATCTATCACTCAAGGCGGAGGAGTTAGTCTCTGCAACTTGAATGATAGCGAGTATGGAGATGTGCACACACCACTCCACACGTGACTGCAGGTCGACTAGGCCGAATGTTGTTGGCGGCACGCTTACCATAATAGGACCTCGGCACGTACGTACGACGATGGGAACTCGTTTTCCGCCCAGCCCGCCTTGGTACGTAGTTAGGTATGGGTCGGAGTTGCACTACGAGGGCCGAGCCAGCCAATTTTTCCTGGACTTTGACCACTAGCGATCGAGCACCCGTCTGGCCAAAACACCTTGGCTTCGGTCAGCTTACTTGCACGCATCGATCCGGATGCTGTGTGGCTTGTCAAATGCGCAGCGTGCGCCTTGATGTCACAGATATTTTAAATTGAATCGAAGTCGCCAACTACGAAGCAAAGACCAAGTAATCGCAGTATCACCCGCTTCACCCTCGTCACCTGCTCATCCTTGTCATCCCCTGGCGGGTTCAAGCTCCCTAGGCCAGGATTTGTGGACAGCAATTGGACCCGTCTCCCTATACTCTCGACATCCTCTCCAACCTCTCCCACGCCTCGACACAGCCACAGCATGGGCAAGCAGCCAGCAGCGATCATCATCGTCAGGTTTGTCGCCGTCCAGCCATCCCATCTAGCAGCCACTAATCCCACCCAGGCATGGCACCCGACTCGATCAAGCAGACAAGTTCTGGCGAGACACAGCAGAGCATCCCTACGATCCTCCGCTGTCCTACGGCGGCTGGATCCAGTGCCAGACGTTGGGAGCCAGAATCGACAAAGAGCTGCAGACTCTGAATGGCTACCCCATGCCTCGACCCGGTCCACGAGCCGGAAATGGTGGGGTGGAGGGCCCTCAGCCACCGCAGAAGAGAAGGAAAATCATCATCCATTCATCCCCCTACAAGAGATGTGTGCAGACGTCGATAGCTATTTGCGCCGGCCTGAGATATCCTCAACCAGAAGCCTTACGCCCTCCGCCCATGCCTCTGTCTCTGCCTTTGCACCACTCGTCCTTGTCAACCCGCCGATCTCCTGTGTTGATGCCTTCAAATGGCGAGATCCCACGGAGTCGGCCGCCAACCGGCACAGCGACAGCAGAACCCAGCGAGAAAATTGACAAGAGCAAGATCGAGCTCAAAGTCGACCCATACTTGTCTGAATGGATGTCTACGGGCTATTTCGAGGACTCGAAGCCTCCTCCCTCGGCCAGTTTGATCATGGAACGAGCCAAGTCAACCATGACGAAACCATTGGAAGAGATTCGAGGAGCCGATTTATCAGCATTCCTGCCCCTACATGAGGACGTCGAAGCCGAAGCCGAAGCCGGGGAGAAAAGTGGTCTCCGCGCCATGGCCGCTGCTGGTCATTCACTCCCCCACCGCACGCGAACAACGTCATTTAATGTTGATCGAGTCAATGGCGCTCACCCCTCGCACGCCCACGCCCACAAGTTTCGCCAGCGGCAGCGTGCTCGCACCACCAACGTCTACAGTCCTCCTGTGCCTCAGTATTCCCTGGCCCCGCAAGACCCTATCCCTGCTGGCTACGTTACCCATGCTCGCGATGCCTGCGTGCGACCGGATTTGGACTGGGACAGTGAAAAGATGGGCTGGGGCGACGCCGGCGCCTACCCGGAGGAATGGAGTGCCATGCATATCAGGTTCCGACGCGGCTTGCAGAAGACGCTGGCCTACTATCAAGACCTCCCTGCTTCGCCCGCTCATGATGACGAAGAAGACGAAGAAGAGCAGATGGAGGAAGACTTGGTTCTGATCCTCGTCACTCATCAGGCCGGCGCGAATGCATTGATTCGCCTGGTCACGGGCGCACCAGCACTTCACGATGTGGGAGTAGCCTCGCTGACCTTGGCCGTGAGAAGGCCCGTCCTCCGCCACATGCCTTCTCTCGAGGGCACCAGTCATTCGCCGCTCGGGTGTGACAGAGAATCCAGGAAAGCTCCACGCCGGGGGTCGGTCGATCTGGGACTCGCCGATGAGTTTGAAATGCGCATCATCGCCTCCGCAGACCACCTCCGCACCGGCTCCAACCCGCTGGGCTTGAACTCACCCGGTCTAGGCAGGAGCCCGGCCTTGTCGGGTCGACGAATGCTCGCTGTTGACAGCTTGGACAATTTCTCCATTGGTGATTCCCTCACTTGGCGGCCCAGCACTTCGGCCGGCCTGGCTCGTTCCACCAGTCAAAGAGGCCGGCCGACCGAGCTCTCTTCCAATCGTGTCTCTGGCACCGGTCTATGGAGCAGTCCGTCATTTTCGGCAGTCACAAAGGCACCAATCGATGAGGACATTGAACACTTGACACCCATGAGCCCCAAGTCGAGACCGTCGACACCACCGGTGGTGGTGCGGACAGAGAGCCTTGCGGAGAGCAACACCAGTTCACCATCACGAAGCAGGAGTAGTACCGTGCAAAGTGCCGGTCTTTGGGGCAGCAACAATGCGAATCTCAACGTCAGGTCGGCATCCGGTGAGAGCACATGGGGCGGCACGAGCTCTAGTTCCGCTCCAGGATCAGCTTCCGTCAGTCGTGCGAGAAGCCCGGCCAAAAGGAGATGGACAGCCGTGGATTCTCCTTGAGCATGGCCCATCCTTACCACATTTCAAAAACACTTGCATATCGTGCAAAATCTCAACCGGCTTGTCCTTCCAAAAATTGCTGCGAAACTTGGTCGGATCATGGCCGGGTCAAGACCGAAATTCTCTCCTCATATAAGTTACAATACTCATCTTAGCCCCGTCCCACTCACCGCTTGTCATGAATGATCCCTTTGGATGTTCGGTATCTGCCTCACGAAACCGGACATCGTGTCCGTGCTGACACTTGATGAGCTGGATCTTAATTTCCAGGCGACATAGGAGGCTGCCCCCCAGATTGAGATTCATAGTCTATACATTAATCCTTCAACCTCACTGTCGTACTGGAACGATGATTCAATGATGACTGTAGACGTAGGGTGCCGTAGGAAGTGAGATGGGAATTTGGTCGATATTCGCAGAATCAGAGTCGGAGCACGTCGCAACTACCACACGAACGTTTCCGATAATTGTCGTAGTTCCTTCGGTCGAAAAACAGGCGCCCTTTCACTACTCTAATGCACATCCCGTGTCTGATGTTATTCCACAAACCCCTCGCAACTGGCAGACGAAATGATATCAATGTCTCTCCGCTCAACCGCTCGATTTCAATGCCTTGTGACCAGAGTTTTTATTGTAGGCGCTGCCCTTTGCCGTCCCCAGGTTTTCTCGTACCAGGCCAACCAAGAAATGGATTCCCATCCCCACGCCGTCGACGACCATTGCCATGCGGTCGTGCATGCCCACAGCCGTCTGACAAGCCTTCTGCAGGTCCGTCATGCCCGCACAGCCGAGGCAGATACAGTCAGCACCTCGCATCTGGAGCTTCTTCGCCGCCGCCGCCAGGATGTCCTCCACCTGTTCCGCCGACCGGGACTCGAGCTCAAGGACACCCAGCTTGGACGACTCAGTGCCCACGGAGAAAGCACCCAGACCGTACACATTCTTGATACTGGTCTCATGCCGAATCATCGATCGCACCCCGGTCGTCACGATTCCAAACCTCGTCCCACACATCCTCGACGTGTACAGCGCCGCCTCCATGATCCCGATGACGGGCTGCATGAGCTGCTCACGCAGTGCAGCGATGAGGGGATGTTCGCTGAAACACGCAACGAGAAATCCGTCGTACTGCGCGGCGATGGGTAGGATGGCTTTGGTGCAGGCGGCCGTCGACATGATGGCGTCCGTCTGGCTTTCGATGGCCGTCGGTGCCGGTCTCGTCGCCGTGAACCCGTATACCGTGACGTTTGTTGGTAGCGTCTCTGCAACGCTCTCGAGGCACCGGTCTGTCATGCTCCGTGTCGAGTTCGGGTTGATGAGCAGGATCTTGATCTGGCGGGTCGACGTGCCACTCACACACGGCAGGTCCCCTGCTTGAGTTGTTGCTGGTTGAATTACTGCTGGCTGAGTTGCTGCTGTTTGAGATACCGCCCGCTGAGATGCTGCTGGCTGAGATGCTGCTGGCTGAGATAGTCGTGGAGACTTGGATTGTGGGATCGACTCCGTACTTTCTGTTCTCGGTCCTGGCGAGAGCCGCGTAGGCCTGACAAGCAGGCCATCAGTGCTATCAGATCTTGCCATTTGTGACACTCGATACGGATTGGCAGATAGCGCTCGGTTGGATTGCTCCTCGCCTGACGGCTTCGAAGGCGCCTGGGACCTGTTCGTCGGCACATCTTCATTGCTGGCGGCACGCATAACTTGGGATAGTCGAAATGGATTGTTGGCGGGCAGCCTCTCGTCGGATATTGCACTCAGCGCTTGCGAACTCCGCTGCGACCGCAGTGGTCGAGGAACCTCAGCATCTGGTGATTCAAGCGCCTGATCATGGCGGTAAGGCTGATAAGTCCGTACCTCTGGTGCGAACGCTGCGGCCTCGTCTCGAAGTGCATTGGACGATTTAAATTTGAGTGGTTGAAACCTCATATGCTCTGCTTCCAGTATGCATTCCTTCTCATCGACTGAATCATTGGATGCAGATATTGGCTCGTCTTCGAACGAAACTTCTGAATCAGCTCTGCGTACCTGACGATCGCCGTGGTAGACCACTGGTGAATTGTAAGACGCGTCGCCCGGCCTTTCAGTCGGTGTCCACGCCCTTGCTGGTGCTTGAGATGCTTCGGCCATGGTGACAAAACAATTGCTGGTCAAATCACAGATTAGGCGTCACAGTTTAACACAGTACTCCCTAATCATTTGTGACGGAGGTATGGAGTAAATTCTCATTCAGCGATCGATCAGCCCAAGCCTAAATTCGCAACGTGAAGATTGTTCCTGTTTTAGGCGGCCCGCGCAAGCCACAATTCTGATAAACGCGCACTACGGACGCCAAGCCTGCCGGAAAGTGGCCAAGTTCTGACACTGACACGATCTATAGTGATGGTCTAGACGATGGAGCCGCAAATAAAGCTCTTGCTTTTGGCGTGTTCGAGATGCTCTTGTGGTGCTTACCTGCCACCCGCTCGAGCGGTCATTGCCAATCAAAAGCTTGTGTTCGTGCTAGCACCACAAGCCCAAGACGCCAAGCGCACGTCTTGTCCTCCGTAGTTCCCTGCCATGAGTTTGACATCGAACCATCTACCACGAATTTGATGAGCTTTGCAAAATGTCAAGCTGAGAGCAGCTCGGGTTCTATCACGCCCTTCTGTTCGATCAGCAAATGGTATAGCTCTGTTCTACGATGCTTTCCGAAATTGAACACCTATTGCGCAAGTCAGCGTAAAAGTCGTTCGAGGCGTCGATCAAAGGCATACGGTCTCCTTTCCAGGTCTGCACGCGGCGAGGTCGATCTCAGCAAAGACGATCTCGTCACCTTCTGTCTGTGCTTCTGCGATGATCCTGCCATCGGGTCCAATGATACAGCTTCCACCGATAAGCCCAAATTTCTCGTCGTCCACCCCGCAACGAGCTGCGCAAACACTGAAACAGCTATTTGTGTAGCTATTGGACTGCATGACTAGTTTGTGGTGAAAGTACGCATCGGCTTTGGACTGTTCTCTCGTCTGCTTGAATTGGCCATGAAGATGAGGTGCCCATGATGTGGTGTTGTACCCACAGAGCACAAGCTCAGCGCCTTGCAGGCCATAAACTCTCCAGGCCTCGGCCCACCGACGGTCATTGCAGATGAGCAGACCGAGGATTGGATCGCCCTTGCCGGCAATCGATGCCGCATCGACGTGCTCAGACGACGACGACTTCTTTAGGGTGTCCTTGAGCAAGCCGGGCACTCTAAATGCTTTAAACCCTTGCTCACCCTCTTCGAAATATCGTTTCTCAAGCTGATTGATAGCATTAGGATCATCAAACGGCTCCTTCGTGCCAGGTAGATGTGACTTGTGGTATTTCACAAGTACGGAATGGCACTTGGAGGAGAAATACGCGCAGGTATTATACGAATGGCCGTCACTCGTCCGCTCTCCGTACCCAACACAAATGTCGACTCCCAGCTCGTCAGCAGTCTGGAATAGTTGATTTGTATTGGGGGACTGGGTAATGTCTTCATCGTGTTCAAACCAGCTAGCAAGCTCGTTTTCGTCGGGAATGAAGTGCCGTGGAAAGAATGTCGTAAACGTCGTTTCTGGGAAGAGCACAAGCTGCGCACCTCTACCGGCTGCCTCTTTGAGAAGGCCAACCAGTCTTTCGAGCGTGTGTCTCCGCTCAGACCAGCGATGTACCGCGCCCACCTGTGCTGCCGCAACCTTCAGTCGGCGAGCCGGCACCTGTGATTCTGCTGACAAGGAACCCATCTTGGAGGGAGGCGAAGTGGCTACTGTCGCTCACTGTTGTCAAGCATTAAATTTTGTTTTGCTTGAGATTGTGACCACTTCGATGTGTCTTTCTCCAACCCGCCATCCCAACTAAGATATCCGCCAGATCCCGTCATACTCCGTCTAGATGGGCTGAAGAAGCGGAGATTCGCGTCGAAACACCTCAAAAGGCTAGGCAATCATTACACAATCAGATGATAAGGGAACGTGTTGAAGTTTTCAAGTCGTCTCCCTTGTTCTGAACTTGACATGCTGCGCAGATCGTCCCCGTCCGCTATCCTGCTACCATGTTCGACCTCATCATCAGAAATGGTCGCTTCGTCACTGCATCCGAAATACTCCCGGACGGGCTAGAGCTTGGCGTCAGCAACGGCAAAATAGCTTACATCGGCTTGGCGTTACCGAACGTCGAAGGCGTACCGGTTATTGACGCCTTAGGAGCATATGTAACACCCGGTGGCATTGACTCACACGTGCATATCGATCAAGGGAATCACCCAGCTACCGATAAGTGGGACAATGCATCGAAATCGGCAATTGCCGGAGGGACGACAACCGTGCTTGCGTTTTCACAACAAAAGAGGCATGAAGATAGCCTCTATCCATCGCTCAAGGAATACCATGCCAAGGCCACAAGAAACTCGTACTGTGACTACGGTTTTCATCTGATACTCTCAAACCCCACCGAGCACATTCTCGAAGAAGAGCTTCCTAGCATTGTGGAAGGAGAGGGTATTACAAGTGTGAAGCTGTATATGACTTATGATGCACTTAAACTTAGTGATGGTGAGCTGCTTGATGTTATGATGACGACGAGGCGGCTCGGCATGACCACAATGGTACATGCAGAAAATCATGAGATGGTGTCAATGATCATCAAGAGGCTGGAACGAAGGGGTCGTGGTGATCCATTCTTTCACGCAATAGCGAGACCACAAATCGTCGAGAATGAAGCATCATATCGCATCATCAGCCTCTCTGAGCTGACCGACACGCCCATTTTGATTGTGCATATGTCTGCTGAAACTGCAGTTCGACATGTTCGCGACGCGCAAACTAGGTTGCTGCCGGTACATGCAGAGACGTGTCCTCACTACCTGTTCCTAAAGAGCGACAACCTTGCGAGACCTGATTTTGAGGGAGCAAAGTATGTGTGCTCACCACCGCTGCGACACAAGCAAAGTGATCTGGATGCAATGTGGCAGGCTGTCACCAATGGGACATTCACGACAGTCTCTTCAGACCATTGTCCTGACCAACATGACCACCCCTGCGGGAAGAAGAGAGGTATCGACGAGAGCGGGAAGACATCATTCAAGTTGATTCCAAATGGACTTCCCGGCGTCGAGACAAGGCTGCCACTGCTGTTCAATGAAGCGGGCGAAACATTCCAAGATAAGTTGAGCTTACCGCGTTTTGTGGAGTTGACCTCGACCAATCCTGCTAGGTTGTACGGGTTGTCCGACCGAAAAGGGAGTCTGGCGCCTGGCCTTGACGCTGACATTGTGATATGGTACCCACCCGGCCACCAGTACGGTGAGGATTCAAGTGAGGTTACCATATCGAACTCGATGCTTCATCACAGCTGTGACTACACTCCTTTCGAGGGCTTCAAAGTACGAAACTGGCCGAGGAAAGTTCTCTTGAGAGGCAAGCTGGTTTGGGATAGAGATAATGGTGGTGTTTTGGGCACGAAAGAAGATGGCGAGTTTTTGAAACGTGACAAGTCAAAGATTATCACGGGTCGAACAGGAATGCTTCCCACCGGGATGTCCAGTGGGGAGACTGAATGGTGGCGTGACTGATGGTCAACTAGTAAGATGGACATGGCTTCCGGCAGACTCACTTTGACAGGTCAACCAAAATCTTCACATGCTTCTCCTTCTCATTGATCAAAGGATGGAACCCGTCCTCAACCACACGGTCGATGGAGATCTTGCCTGTGATCATTTTCGCCGGCTTCAGAGCGCCCGTCCTCAAGGCTTCGATGACGCTTTGATAATCCGAGTGTGTGTAACCGAAGACTATACTGCAGTGTCAGGGTCAAAAGGAAGGGCGGCTTCGGGGCAAAGGGCTCACCAGCAGAATATCTCTTCTCGCCAGCAATGAGGATATTGGGATTGAACGGCACGTCTTTCTCCCAGACTGCGACATTGACAATTCTGCCATGCGGGCGGACCGCCAAACAGGCGGTCTTGATACTGGCCGGCACACCGGCACAGTCGAACGCAACCTGTGGACCACGACCATCACATAGCTCTTTGCACTTTGCGACGATATCGTCGTGTCGAGGATCGAAGACGTGCGTGGCGCCAAACGCTTCGGCGAAAGTTCGCCTCTCCCCAGCAGTCTCAGCCACGATGATTGTGTTGGCGCCCCGAGCTTTCAGGCACTGGACGACACCAAGACCGATCGGGCCCGCTCCCAAGACCAGGGAATCGTTTCCATTTTCAATCTGTGATGCCGCGACTGCGTGCCACGCAACGGATAACGGTTCGACAAGCGCTTTGGAATTGTGAGTTCCTCAAACTGCAGCCAAGGTTTTTTTTCAAATATCATGTCAAAACTCACCACCTACGTCCAAATCGATATCAGGAGGCAGCTTGAAGACAAACTCGCTTCCAATGCAGAGGGCCTCGCTCAGCCCACCGCCTCCGCCGCTCAACCCAACGATTCCCACTTTGTCACAGCAATTCAGGAACCCTTCTTACATGAGGCGCATTCGTAGCAGCAGATGACGGGCTCGACAGCGACTTTGTCGCCCACTTTGAGGTCTGTCTGCGCTTTTGAGCCAATCTCAAGCACGGTGCCCGAGATCTCGTGCCCAAGCACTACGGGCATTGATTCGTGTGTGAGTGGATGGGGAGCCTCCTTCAGCGGGACAAAGGTAGGAGTAGAATATTCATGTAAATCAGAGCTTGCCTTATTATTAGCTTCAAGTTTGATGTAATTTTTGCCTTGCGCGTTCTCACGCACCCGCAGATGCCGACGAATGCAGGCTTCACCTTGATCTGGTGCTCACCACACTGAGGCTCGGGTACATCGTGGTCGACTCGGAGGTCTCCAATGTCGTGGTAGCGAAGTGCGCGCATCTTTTTCAAGCTCTCACCTTCTCGTGAAGTAGGCGGCGGCGGACAGTGGGGTCTCGAGGGTTCTATCCCACTTGGCTTTCAATGAGCAAGAATTACTCAAAGCAAAAATCGGTTTTAGCTATGTGCCTCTTCTTACTCCGTGGATATGTGATATTTCCCTAAGGAATGGTGGGGCCAACCTTGTTGCTTGACTGGACGTCCGTGACGTCCGCCTCGACGTGAGGGGTTTTTTGTCGCATAAAATGGTTCTGTATCAGGAGATGTTTGTTGACAATCACGAGATCTTGATCTCGATAACTCGATAGCAATTTCCGAGCAAAGCACGACCGTATGGCGTATTGTCTTTTCAATTCTTGCGCACTGCACTTAGCACCTTGGTAAGGGTCGAAGTTTTCTTCTGGACCTGTGTGTCTCATGCACGCACGAATGCACGCATGGATCGGTCCTCGTTCACTACGGAAGACGCCGTATCCTACTTATGGAACGTTCTCGAGCTTCCGGAAGAAGTCCTGCAGTTCCTGCAGTTAGAGGGTGGTGATGATGACGACGATGATGGAATCGCAGCTCCCTCTTCCTTCAAGATCGGCCACCTCGCTCAAGCATCCATTGCGGTGAGCGGACTGCTGGCCGCTCTCATCTACTCACATCGCCACAACACTACCAGCGTCCCCACGACCAGACTCGACCGGCAGCACGCCGTTGCCGAGTTCCACTCGGAGAAACTCTACCTGCTGAACGGGCAGCGGTCCAACCCTCCCTGGGGCGCTATCGGTGGACTCCACGAGACTGCTGACGGCTATGTACGCGTGCACGATAGTTTCCCCAACCACCGCGCCGCGGCTCTTGAGTTGTTGAAATGCCCGCCTGGCTCGGACAAGGCAACGTTCGCTGAGAAGGTGAGACATCACCGCTCGTCGGACCTGGAACATGCCGCTGTGGACGCCGGCGCTGTCATCTTTGCTCTGAGAGATTATGCGCAGTGGGACAGCACGCTGCAGGCGCAAGCGATCAAGGACTGTCCCGTCACGATAACGAGACTTGCCGATTACTCGCCGCCGAGCAGCAGTGTTCCAGCTTTGAAGCGGAACAGTAATGGTTCTTCTTCTTCTGCTGCTGACAAATGCCTAAGCGGGATACGCGTGCTCGAGCTATCACGAGTCATTGCGGCGCCTGTCGCTGGGAAGACGCTCGCTGCGCATGGCGCAGATGTGCTGTGGGTCACGAGCCCGAATCTACCTGACCTGCCTGACCTGGATCGGGATGTCGGGCGCGGCAAACGGACCACGCAGCTGGATCTGAACGACCCCGCGCAAAGAGACACTCTGGACGAGCTCCTGCAAGATTCTGACGTGCTGTTGCAGAGCTACCGGCCAGGGAGTCTCGCTAGGCGAGGCCTCTCGGCGGCAGACCTGCTTTCCAAGCGGAGGCATGGCCGGCCATTGATCGTTGCCAATCTCTCGGCTTGGGGCACGGATGGGCCGTGGGCTTCTCGCCGCGGCTTTGACTCGATTGTCCAGACCGTGTCAGGGATGAACGTCTCTGAGGCGGAGCATTATTACGACAACGGTGGCAGCGAAGGCGCCAATGAAGGTTTCCAACCCGCAGCAGCAGGAACTAAAGCAAGACCAATGCCCTGTCAAGCTCTGGACCATGGAGCAGGCTACCTGTTAGCCTCGGGGATCATGGCCGCCTTGTACCGGCAGGCGACTGAAGGCGACGGCGGATCATATCAGGTCGACGTGAGTCTAGCCGGAGTTATGAAATTCCTGCGAAGCCTCGGCCAGTACGAAGGCAATAGCGGGTTTCAGCGCAGCATCAACAACGATAATAACAAGGGCTACAGCAAGTTCGAGGACGTCCCGCCAGCCTTCACGGAAACCCGAGACTGCGCCTTTGGGAAACTGCAGTCGATCAGACATTCTGTTCGGATCGACGGGGTCCCTGTTGGCTGGGAGCACATGCCCAAGCCGCTGGGCTCGGACGAGCCCGTGTGGTTGCCACACATGCCACCTTAAAATTAAACAAAAAAAAAAGACACGGCAAAATGTTAATGTCTACAAAGGTAGATCGAGTTAATTGTATACTATATATTGTAACCCAGTATTCTCTGGAAGATAATAACTCGTCTCATTTAATAGCATATCTACCACGTCCCCTAAAAAGCATCTTATTTTTGCCAGGTCTCACACACTCCAGAGCCTGGGCCGTTATACTAATTTTTTTAAATACGAGCAAAAATGCTGCTCTCTATTATATATGTGACTCCGTGCATGGATTTTGTGGGGCAAAGTTATTACTGTTCCTATTCACTTGAGGTGTTCCGGAGACAAAGACAAAAACCAGTCCGGTTCGCGCGCGCAGCTTTAGATACATACAAGACATATTAATATTACTCAGGAGAGGGCGAGCAGGCACTCGACAGAATACAAGTTATGAGTGAGAGATTTCTGTCGTGACTGGCTTAAGGACAAAGACATGATGGAGATTTAGATACATATATATTAGGGTAGGTCAGCTATGGCCGGGTTTGGTTGGCATGTTCGCAACCCTGGAATCGAACGGAGATGGCCTTTTGCCTTTGTCATTTGGAAAGCATGCATCATCTCAATCCCAGGTACGGGATAAATCGTTTTGATCCTTCCTTCCTATGTCAAAATCATCAGTCTTGGCTTGGCATGTCCATTCAAGGAAACGTACTCCTAAGGTACCGTAGGTACGGAACCGCTGCCCCCTGACGCTCTCCCACATGGTTGTAATCATATTCCGTAGAGCAATGCTCCCCCAGCTAGGGCCGCAACACCCACACCTACACCCACTAACGGCGCATTCGTAATCACAGCCCCCATCGCCTCATTGGCAGAGGCAGAGGATGCTTCAGCACTGGCGGCGCTCGCAGTAGACTTACTCGAGCCACCACCGCCCGATGCTTCAGTAAGCGGGACTTGAGTTCCGGCCGTGCAGCTTGTCGGAGCACTAGCGGCAAAATTGATCGCTGTAGAAGAATCGCCCTGGCAGCAGATAAGGTTGTCAGCGTCAGTGCCGCCGTTGTGATCTTTCTGCAAGATCGTTCCATCGCAGCAGTATCCTGCTTGTTGTGCGCCTTGGCAGCTTGCTCGTTTGATGGGTGTAAAGGCGGTGGTGGACAGGACTGCGAGGCTCAGCATGAGCAAAGGTGTAGTTGAGAGGTGCATCTTTGTTTGAGGACGGGCAGCAGAACCAAAAATTGACAAGTAGTAAGTCGAGACTGTAGAGCAGGAGTCTGGAAGCAGATTTCAGAGGTCAAGGTGGTAGAGGATGGTCTTAGATTGTGGGAGTGGGAATGGTCCAGTCTTATATTTGCACCAAAGACACCAGATCAAGCTTGTACGAGCCTAGTAAGGATCTGCCTTTTCCACAAACAAGACAAGATGTTGGAGATTCATAGTAGTAGTGATGCTGGCTCTTGCAACCGCCTTGATTCAAAACTGGCGGCCTTAAGGTATTGATCACAGATCGGGGGCCAATCGAGCAGCTTCAACGCTTGCACTTGAACTCAGAAGATCCAACCGTGCCAACTTTCTGCACCACAACAGGGTAGAAGTACCGTGTCGTCATAAGATAAGATACTCAGACACGGAAGGTCTCAGACTTTGAAGTGCATGGTGTATAAAGCCGCTCTCGGATACTAGTTGCCGCAGCCTAAAAATGCAAAACATATGTCGGTCAGGCAGGCTCTGAAATAAAAAAGCTTGATGGAGAGCTTGATTGTAGTGTGGAGAGCGGATCCTTCTATCACGAGGCCCTTGAAGCGGCATCAGTCATTTGTCGGGGTATCGAAATTGAAGGCAAGGTATCCGGGTGCTAGTAACGAAAAGGGAATACAAAAGGACCGAAATTAACGATTTTTAAAGACCTGGCGGTGAGGCAACTTTGAATGCTTTATTGACAGCTCCCGGTTAGCCGTAGCTAGAAAGAAAATCAGACCTGCAGAACACATTTCAGTTAGCCATAACAGGTACTGCACACCTACTCTAATTCCTCTTGTGTCTCCTGTTGATCCTTTTTCCAGTGTTTGAAATCATCCACTGACACAGGCAGCAACTATGCTTTGGGGGCTCATCATCTCGCCGGAAAGTAGTATCTGCGTCGTAAGAGGAGAACGTTGCGAATAGTGGAACCTTCTGATTTCCCACCTCATGTTCTCTTAGCTTCGAAAGCAATTCCAAGAAACCGCAGACAACTGGACGATTCTCCCAGGATATTGCCTTGTCGTAAAAGATAATTTCCACACCCAGCAAGGTGTTGTGCAGTCTGATATTGAACCTGGTAAATAATAAACTTTTGCGGGCAAGGCGCCCACTTACCCTAAACTCTGGTGGTGCGGGCGCACGAAACTGCCATTTTAGGTCTAGCGCTATGGAGTCGGAACTCGTGTCAGGCATTGCTTCCTACGACAAAAGCTACGCAGTCCAAACTCAGGTTTGAAGGGTCTGGTGAAGCTTGCGGTATCGAGCTCTTCAGTCTCTACTGGCCGAGTAGCTGCTGAGTCGGCTCTGCTTCTTCCGGTGGAAGCGCTTGGGTCTTTGTTTCGAAGAGGGCCTTCACGACGGCGAGGCATACAAGTCGAAAGAAAAAAACCTTTGTTTGATCAGCAAACACAAAGTCACCTGCGAAGGCCAAATTAGATGGTCGCGCTGTATCTTATACTAGGCACTCGAGATGTTTCCGTCCTCTATCTCTCTAGCCATGAGCCTATTAAGGGGTGCTGTCCAGTAGAAAGCTGTAGCTTACGTCTCGACAGGTAGGTAACGCTGTCTAGCTTCTCCTTAACCCACTAACAAATATACTGCCCCTTCTGCTTAGGGGACTTCTGCTTAGGGAGCCCGGCTCACTCAGTGGAGCGACGCCTGCAATCGTAGGGTCATGACCACGTCCTCTGGAGGCATATCGATGCACATCTTAAGGGCGCCTCATGACCGCGGACCTGCCCTCACCCACTGTGTGATGTGTCGCTCGTCGATACGGAGGACCTACGGTTCCACTTCATCAACAACCACGGTATGAGTCGGTCACTTCCCAAAAGCGTGAATCATTTGAATATTCTTCTCCTCCACCACATCCGGCCAAAGCGAAGGCGTCTCAAAAGAAACGGAAGATCGACAAGGAACTCTCTTGGCCATCGCACGAGCAAATTATCTCCGGCCCATCCCCCAAAGAAGGCTCAACATTTCCATCTTGAAGCCGATAAAGCCAATTGTCGATAAACAAAAATGTAGACGGGCCAAGTTAGAAGCTGAACGTAGACTTCAAACTTTTGCCCCGCTCAAGCCATTATAACAATCGGATACTGCAAGTAAGAACACTCCTGTGGATCATACGTCTGGACTGGCTCACACAATAGGAGCGTGCGTTGCCAATTCCGGCTATCACAGTACGCGTGATAGGTCTCACGGTGCCAACGATAAGCATTGCCTTTCACGCCGTTTTTAATCGAGGTGGCAGGACAATAAGGATGATTTCTCGCCCAGCGAAGTTCGCCGGCTTGGTGGATTTTCGTGTGAGTCAAGGCCGTTCTTCCGGTTATAGCCTTAGATGATGGCGGAGTGCAAAAGGGAAAACTTGTGGCTTGAGCGCGTTATCACAACAAAGCCTCCGTCCGAAGGCTGCCTGCTTGGCATTTCCTCCCGGTAGCTAACCCCTGCTCAGCTGGATGAGGCTGTGTGATGCTTGTACATAGTCCAGAGGGTTCAGATTTGGCTGTCCAGGCATTTTCGTACCAATCTTGTGAGGAACAAATTTGTGGAAAGTCCGTACCACAACAGAACGAGAATGATTGCGTTCGATTTGTCGAAAACCCAACTTAGGCGAAGGAATCTAGCTCAGAGACATGTCTCTGAATGGAGGCTAAGGCCAACAAAAAGCTCTCTGTCTCTCAGCTAATACCGCTGCCCCCTACTTATAGGCCTTCTGGAACTCATAAGCCTAAGCCTAATGCTTGGCGCCAAAAAAAATTGAGCGACCACTTCATTTCCCTAACCCAACCGAATGTCTGGTTTTTGAATGCGAATAGCTTCACAACGACGACAGGTATTAATTGATGGATAGATATGGTATCTTAAGGAGTGGGTAAGTTATATACAATCAAAAAAACTTAAGTTTTCCTCTACAATACTTTTGTCACATACCGAAATTCTGCTGTACAGTGAACTGGGTACCTTATTTTTGGCGCGAAGCATTGGCCTGGCGTACTACGCCATTAAGCTCGCGTGGCTCCCCACCAGCACCGAGAACAATCCAGAGCTGCCTCGTGTACGCCTAGATAGTACTCTAACGCTTAGCTCCCTCCTGAGCCTCCTAAGCCCTGCAACACCAAAGATCTATACGAAGTTGATACCTAGAGAAGTACCTTTGTTCTACTCGAGCCTATATAGTTATGGATTCACTATCTGCCTCGTCTTCTACGATGCTTCATTTTAATATTTCAACCAAGTTACCCGCTTCATTTAAAGTACGATTGCGGAATCTCTTTTAACGGAGGCATTCAATCACCCGGATATACGACCATGGGCAACAAACAGAGCAAAATGCGGCCGGTCTACGGCCCTATCGGCAGCCGTAGCGACACCACCCGTATGTTCAAGCCAGATACGAAGAGAAAATTAAAGCGCGGTACACCCCGGGCCTTCATTTCCTTCCCCGTAACGGCGCCTGAGGTAGACCTATTCTTTGCCATCAAATACAACCGGGGCAGCGACCAAACTCCGACAGAAGAATATATCATCAATGGAAACCTGATCCGTGTCACAGCGAGCGTCGCCCTTGCGCTCAGAGCCGTCGACAAGTACGTTGACGAGATCCTTAGTCTTACCCATGGCTGGACCCCGTGCTTCTGGCTTGACGCTGTTTGCATCAACCCCGCGGACGAGAGCGAACGGGCTAGACAGGCGGAGTTGGAGCCGTACGTTTTTGGGTTGGCTACTTACGTGCTGGATATCACGGGGCCAAAGGCGAAGATCTTTTCTGGTAGCACGGCCTACACCGCTCCAGTCATTAACATCGACGGCTCTGTGGGCGCGAGCCTCGTTGCGTTGGACAATGCTCTCACCAATATGGATCGACTGAAGAGACATAAGCCCGGAGGTCTTGTGTGGTCCGAGCGATAACCGCGCAGCAGCTCTCGCTACACAATGGACCATGCGTTCCGCTGGTGAGGCCGCAGGAAAGACACGTCATGACCAAACTAGGAGGGACGCAATGTTAGGAAATCCAGAGGACCGACCCGTCCTTCAAAGTCCTTGAGGCGCCATGGCCAGGGTAGTGCAGTCAGAGGCACCCATCGTTTTCGAAGTGGTAGACAGACCCCTTGCTGTTTCCACAAAAGGGCTATTCCAAGGACCCATCGAGCCTTTCACGTTTGCATGGTGCATAAAAAGGCACGTCAACCTGAGAGACGACGATGGCTGATTGAGGCTGATGTAGGTAGGACCAGCGGGGACTGAAAGGTGCCACAGAGCAGACACAGCCGGTAATATGTATCGCAGAAAGCCCATCTTTTTAAAAGACCATTTAGCAAGCATTCTGTGGGTGCTTCTACGGAACTATGTAGAGAGCTGGGGTGTTTTCATTTAAAGCGGATGGTCAGGAACTATAGCCTCCCACGTCCCTGTCGGCAATGACCGAGCACCCAAGGCAAGAGCAGACAAAGGCACAAGTGACATCCATACAGTGGTAGGAGCTGATCGGGGGGAAAGGATTACGAGAAGGTCTGGAAGCCAAAATCCAGGAAATGCACCCTTGATCGCTATGTGAGAAGAATCGCTGGGGTGGGAAGCTACCTGAGCACAACGTCCTTGAACCACGGATGCTCCAATGCCTGTTGTGCAGATGTGCGCTTCTTCGGATCCAAATTCATCAAAGCGAGCACCAAATCTCGAAATTTACTGTCCTTGACCTCAGGCCATGTTGAAAAATGCTTATAACCATGGTCATCGTCGTCTTTACCATCGTACGCATTGCTCAAAAGCATCAGGCTGGTCTCGTCGTCGCCGACATGCGTCATCAAGCCGTTGATGCCTTCCTTGTCGCCAAAATACGATACCTGCCTCTGGAGCCGAACAATCCATGCGATGGCACCTTGATCCGTGTACTTCTTCATATCCTCGTCCGGCCCGAATATGACGCGGCCGAGAATAGCGTATATGCACTTTTTCACGAGTCAGAATGATCACACCTTCCTTCTGAACGTAAACAACGCTTACCATGGCTCCAAAGGAGAACATGTCTGTCGCCTTATTTAGCTCGCCCCGAAGATGTCCTTCTGGACCTCGCCAATTATCATTTCCGGGTAACATTCCCTTGATGCATCGGCCTTTGGGTAGGTATGCTGCGTTTTCGAGGTCCGTTAGTTGGACCTTCTGGACGACAAAGTCACTGCCATTGCCATAGCCATCAACCATAATATTATCTGGTTTGATATCTGAGACTTATCAACGCTTGTAGCTTAAAAAGCCTTTCCGTCCAATCTGGTACCGACCTAAGTGAACGACATCACAAGCATGTAAATCTACTAGTCCGCGTAGGGCAGCCTTCAAGATCTCTTTCTTTCCCTTTAGAGAGATCTTGTTTCTAACTAAGGTGAGAAAGTCGTCATTGAGAAATCGATAGACAAATATTCGCCGGTCGCTGATGGTGTCGATAGGAAGCCGCAGATGCGAGGTCTCCTTGATCTGCGCTCGGGTGTCGGATTCGAACGCCGCAAAGATATTTTTAGGAATATCTTTCAGAACGAAGTTATCTTCGCCGGAGCTGTAAAGTGCTTAGCTGGATCAGAGACGGGAGGAGATGCCTCGGAAGAGAAACTATACCTGGCAAGCCAAACGCGTCCGATGTGAGGTCGCTCTTGAATGAGCTGCTTGAAGACGTATTGGCGCCCGCTAACGCCAAGGTAATTTAAAGACGAGGCTGCCATTCTTGAGACAGTTCGACGCATGTCGAGGAAATAGGAGAAACGATGGCAGCATCAAGGAGTCGAAGCGAAGGCGTTCGCTCAGAGGTGTGAGGTTTGCCGCTCCGCGAGGGTTCTATGCTCGAAACGAGGACGGTGCGTGTTAGTACCAGTCTATAATTCACACCAAAATTGTGAAGGCGTGGACGAAACGTAGAGTGAAGTGTGTGATTGATTGATTATGTAAACAGTGGGTACTCTCCAAATCAGACCGCAAAACATGTCAATATAAGTTTGTATGTTCAGACATAAAACGTTGAATGACGGCTGCTGCTGAGATTGCTGTAGCGTAAGGTCTTTTTATTGCTGGAGAGTTAAACGATGCTGCACCACCAGCTTCAGTAATCTTTATCATGATGTTGGACAAATGACGGTCCGCCGCCTGTGCAAATGCCACAGTCATGATTACCTAGGTGCCTAGGTATTTTCCGCGTCACACTAGCGACGTCTGAAAAGGCAAGTCATGCTATCACCCTAACCTACCTCAGATTCTTCGCAGGGACGAAGTGACGAAGTAAAACGAAGTAACAATATTGGTTGATTAAGTTCCATTACCTAGGTACTTTCGTACATTCCGATCGAATTGAATTGTGCTTGCTGTTCGGAGCCGCCGCCACCCCACACCAGATGTAACCCCAAACGATACTTCGAACCTCTCCATATCATGCACACCTGGGCATCTAGTCTAGCCAGGGCCTGCGTTCCAATCATCCCATCGCGTTCATGCGCCGTCCACCGAGGCGAGCCGAGTCAAGCCATGTCAAGCCCACGAGCTAAGAACCGATAAGCATTTTGGATTTAGTCTGATAGTAGTAGCAGTAAAAAGAAGAGGCGAACGGGAATTTTTCGCCTTTTTCTTCGCCCGCGACGCTGCTGTACTCTTCGCACTCTCATTTTATGTCGAGGTGTGTTATTCAAGTTGACGTTTTACTGACCTCTGCCAATTCTTTTTCTTATACATGAGAAACAAAAGCACGCATCGACATTTGAATTAATTTCTCAGGTTGGACAGCGACGACAAAGAGTATCTTTGTGAGAGAGAGTCAGCAAAGTCAGTGTCAGTGTCAGTGTCAGTGTCAGTGTCAGTGTCAGTGTCAGTCTGTCTGCGTGCACGATCATGACCCACCTCTCAGGCGGCGCCGTCTCAGGCATCGTGTTCGGGTCGCTGCTGTTCGCAACGACATCGATCGCGCTGTGTCTCTGGTGGCGGCGCGTGCACCGCGACCTGTACAGCAGCGACCCGAACACGTGGGGCGGGAGCTGGGGCGTCAAGGCGCAGCGCGAGACGCAGGCGCGCATCGATGCGGCGAGGCAGGAGCGCTGGGCCATGGACGAGCTGCGAAGGTCGAGGGCGCAGGCCGAGGAGCATGCCCAGCTCGAGGTGTGGAGGGATGTAGAGGCCCAGGATGCGGGGAGGGGAACAGGGGGAGGACAGGGGCTTGAAACGGCCCTTGGAAAGGGTCTTCCAAACTTGAAGGGCCTTGGTGGTGAAGTGAGTGCGGAGGATGGCGATGGCATGCAGAGGCTAGAGGCTGGGACTGGGACTGGGACTGCTGGGAAGGAAGGTCGATGAATGCGAGGTGAATGAATGACTCAAGGAGGGGATGGATGGTTATGCTTTTTCGCAGGCTGGAGTCCCAAATATGGTGTTTTTGTTTTGCTCTGGTCATCAAACGTCTCAACGTCTTCGAGTCTGGACGGAGGAAGCAGAGAGGCCAAAGTCTGCACATCTGCATCTCATTTTTACCGGGGTAGGGAGTGCCTTACATCTACTTTACGTACAAACATTCCCACGACAACCTTGAATGCCACAGACGGGTCACAGACGGGTCGCTACTCCATGTCCGGCGTTATCACATTACTGTCCAGCCCATCAATCAGCACGTCCCTCATGGTCTCGGCGCTCTTCTCCCTGATGTCGACAAAGCTCTCCGGACTGTAAAAGGCGGTATGACACGTCAGGACCATGCGGCCCATCAGCCAAGCTTCCTTCCGGCGATACGCCTGAATCAGCGGATGCACGCGATCTTCCGGGATCGGTTCTTCCGGCAGCACATCCAGGCCGGCACCGCTGATGATGCCTTCCCTGAGACATTTCTCCACGGCATCCAGCACCACCACCTCGCCTCGACCGGTATTCACAAAGACAGCGCCGGGAGGCAGCAGACTGAGCAAGTCATAGTCGACCATGTCGCGCGTCTCTCGCGTGCACGGGCAGTGGATGCTCAAGATCGTGCTGCGCCGGAACAGCTCGCGGATGTCGCGCGTGCGTGCGGCGCCCATCGCCTTGTCGATGCCGTTGGGCTGGTAGGGGTCGTAGAAGAGCACGTTCCAGCCGAACGCCTTGGCGCGGAGCGCTGCTGCCTTGCCGATCCGTCCTAGGCCGAGGATGCCGAACGTGGTGTTCTGGATCCGCGACACGAGAGGCGTGTCGATGTACATCCAGGGTGCGGGGGGATCGGCACGTTGCGTTTCGTGGTGCAGCAGCACGCCACGGCGCAGAGACAGCGCGAGCGCGAGCGCGTGGTCGGCTATTTCGCAGGTACCGTAGTCTAGCCGAAAAAAAAACGTCAGATCTTTGCTGACGAAGGGAAAGGATTCTTGGAATCTTGCTGGCATGGCAGACATGGCAGGGCAGGGCAGGGCAGGGCAGGGCAAGAAAGGACAAGAAAGGAAGGGATAGGGCAGGGTGGGCATCGCTGTTGGTACAGACCAGGAACATTGCAGACCGTCACTCCCCTCTCTGCCAGCGCCACTCGATCCAGCCGATCATACCCCACGCCCATGCGAACAATCCTGCCAGCCCAAAATTAGGAATTGCAGACGAACAGGGAAAGGATTTTCATCGCAGTCAAAGGGACGGTCATTATTATTTACACTTTCAGCCTCGGGAACAGCTCGAGATCGGCCCGCGTAAAGCCCATCTTCAGGACAAGAATGCCATCGACCTGGTCTCGCAGGGCCTTATCCAGGGCTGACCACGGTTTCGCCGTCGGGATCCCCGTCGGCCACAGCTCTCCGGAGAAGTAGTTGAGCTCGTAGTCCTGAGACGGGCGCGGTTTGAAGATCTCCTGCTCCACCGTGTCGTCCTGCCCAAAAATCGATTTTAGTAGGATGTTGTGCAGTGAGAAACACGGCCCCATACAAAAAATAAAGGAGTCGTGGGTGGGAGTGGGCGTTTTTCATACTGGATAGAGCCCGTCCGCTTGCATGATGGTGTAGCGTGGCCTCGACATGATGGGCAAAGAAAGCCTACATGTGTGGGGCGCTAATCGAGCTAGAGGATGTCGCTTTTTGGCAGGACGAGAAAATCGAAGGAGTTGAGGCTTTTAATACTTCTCCGATGAGCCGCAAAGGAGGGCAGGCCTTGAGATTTGTAGGCAAGTCACAGTCGTCGATGTTTACCTAGGTAAATACTGATGGACTGGTGGAGTATGACGTACCTGTTTCTTGGAGATTCCGTTCCCGAGGGTAGCAGTCAATGTCAGTGCTCTGTCTGTAAATATGAGATTCTTCTGCTCCCAAACTACTTCGTACTTACTCTGCGAGGTCATGCGTTATGCTTTTCACCTACAAACGCTGGGTTTGTTGTATTGCTCTCAAACTCAAACACGCACTAGGATGAGTAGATGGTAAGCTGAAAATGTAAGCAGGTCGCTTCCTGTATATGCCTACTGCACGGGCTGGACTCAACTCAATCACTTGCATGTGTGAGGAAGAAAGGTTTTAGTTTGATAGGTTCTGAGGAGAGATACAGATGCTGCTGGAGGAGGAGGGTTGTGCTACTTCGGCCTGTCGTAGCCTGTACATCTGAGATCACCGAAGACGCCGAGCCTGTTCCGTAGACAATTGCGGGTGGTGCACATTGGCTGTGGGCACTTCGATGCACTGCTGTCACACTCTTCTTGTCGTTCTTCTCCACGTGACCTCTGTCACCTGTCGTCGTCACCCACCACTGACTATTTGAAGTCGTTATTTCGAACCAGATAGTTTCTTCCTTCTTCCTTTGAACTCCGTCCACCAAGTCCAACAATTCCACGACCAAATCCTCCATATTGGTACACGAAAGTTGGCCAAAATGCTGACCGACACGACGGAACTGGCGTTAAAAGCGGCTAATACTTCTTCCAAATATTTTCACAGCAATCCACTGAATCGGGACCAGCGCCTTATTTCGCCATGATAATGTCATTGTAAGATAAGCGCCTCTCCAGATGAGATAGGCCAAAAACCCCTTCAAGCCCTTGCCGGCCCCTTTTTTGTTCGTGGTCGGCCCCTGAATGATGGCCCGGTTGCCGCCGAGAAAGGCCATGACGCCGCGATTGTGGAAGTTGAAGCCGGAGTCTGAGTTGTATGCAGCTGCATCGAAGCCGCCCGTGGAGGAGGAAGCGTGCTTGTTGAGCTTCAACGCCAGATACTGTGCTTCTTGGTTGGCAACTTGAGCCGTGGCTGGTAATGGTGGATCTAGATTGGCCTGCACCGTGCAGTCCCCTAGGGCGAAAACGTCCTGCATGACTGCATGAGCCGGCGCTTCTCTGTTGCTGCCATCTGTCTCCAGGTGAACCCGAAAGTGATCGTCGACGATAATGCTGCCGGTGCGTGGGTGGCGCTGGATTCTCCATTTTCTTGGATTGGACTGGTCTAGCGGAGCGCCCTCGGTGATGTGTGCGGAGTCTTTGGGAAAGCGGCGGACGTGGCTGAGAGCCTTGGCCACGAAGGGATTGTTCATCAGCCCCGTCGACCAGATACACATGCCGATGCCAATCTCGCCCTCCTCTTTGGTGCGAATGGTGAAGACACGACCAGGTGGAATCCGGTCCTGCGGTACATCGATCTCTGGAGGCCCCTTTCGCAACTCTTCGACGTGGTGACTGGTTTTGATGGCGACGTTGTGTCGCGCGTACATTTTGGTGGCGTAGTCTGCGAGGGCGGCGTCAAACATGGGCAGGACCTTGGGAGCGACATCGTAGACGGTGATCTTGACGAATTTGGTCAGCTGAGGATGCAGCTTGGTCATGTCCTGGCGGATCAAGTCGCTGAGGTTGCCGGCAAATTCCATGCCAGTAGGGCCGGCTCCCACGACGCAGAAATGGAGCAGCTGTGCTCTGGTGTGGTCGGAGATGAAGGGCAGGTGACATAGCTCGAACAATTCCAGTATTCTGTTGCGGATCCTCCGGGCATCGCCGATATCTTTGAGGAAGTAGGCATTCTCGCGAACGCCGGGAGTGTTGAAAGTCTGACTGTAGCTGCCCACGGCCACCACGAGCCGGTCGTACTCGACAGGGAACACGGGGACGCGACCTTTTGCTTGCACGGCGAGGGCTTTTTCTTCGACCGGCATCAGCATGCTTTCCGCAGGAGGCTGTCTGGCTTGGGTCGGAGCAGAGCTTTGGGCAGGGTCCAGCACCGAAGGCTCGACGTCGACCGTCTTGGCCACAAAGTTCACGTCGTCGGCCCAGCCCTGGATGTAGGCGACATCGCGATTGGCTTTCCTGACGGACTCGAGGATATTGCGAAACTCCAGGGTGCCGACGGCGGTGTCGGTGAGGAGCGGCGTGAAGACGAAGTACGTGCGAGGCGAGACGACGGTGACCTGGTACTTCTTGGTGTCGAGGTTCCGCGCCAGCACATAACCTGGCCCAACGTCAGTAGGTGCGGCAAGAGGTTGGCAGGCTCTGGAGAGAACGCACCTGCCCATCCGGAGCCCAGGATGACTATCCGCTCTCGTCGGTCGTGGGTTTGGGGAACGACATCAGCACGGCGCTGCGGCGAGGTTGCGAATAGCCGCAGCCCTCCTGCGACAAGCGGCTTTGTTCGCCCGAGTGGGCTCTGGACGAGGCGGGCGAGTGCTGAGGAGGTCTTGAGACCGCTCTTCATCTTGGGATCTGGCTTGTCGGCGTCTGGGCAGAGCGGGTTGAGCCTCTGAGCCCAGCGTTGGACGGCAGCTGTTCACCGAAATGGCAACGAAAAGCAAGCTGCTGCTCCGTCGCCGACAATCCTCTCATACCAAGACATTTTCCGATGCATTCTGACGTTTGGTTGGAGACACGAGGATGTTCCGGATACGCAAAGGAGCGACGATAATATTAGCCCTGTCACTCCGGCTTACATATACTCCGTAGGTACTAGCACCTATAGGGCACAGGGGCTATCAATTGCGCGCCGTTATTTCGTGCGTCGATCATAATAGGCTTAGAAGGCTTCAATTTCAGGCTCCACCCTCGCGTCCCTTAGCCCAGGGTGCCCAGGCTCGGTCGCCGAGGCCCAACTTGAAGCCGCGGAGCCGCACCAAGTACGAAGTACTGTACATAGTATTACGAAGTACGAACCGGATCCTGCATAAGCCCGCAGCGATTGCAGCGATTGCAGCGATCTGGCACCTGAGACCTGAGTTCGGACATCTTGATGGATGTGAGAGGTCACTCTGTTCATGCAAGTGGTATATAGAATCATGCACATCATTAGCTCATGAACATGGGCCACACATGCCATCGCCCCTCACCCTTTTATCCCTCCCGTCTTGTGTGCGAAAGGCCCTGTGAGCCAGCTACAGCCAGAGCTACGGTATATACAAAGCCTCGACAGCCATCGTGTATCATGTGACCCAAGTCTCTCCCGCTCCAGACGCCACATAACGCGCTGGGAACATGCTCGCCCTGAGCCCTGAGGATAAATATCCAGATCTCCACCCTCCCAACGCCACGCCAAGCCCAAATGAAGGATATGAAATGATTGTCCGAGGTCTAGTCAAGTCGTGCTTGACACGAAGCGAAAGTGATGCATGATGCGTGATGTGTGATGTGTGATGCGCGATGCGAGGGAGACCTCACTTGTCCACCTTTTGCCACGAATTCAGATATGCCATAATTCCCACTCCAATCAGTACCACCCCCATCATCGACACGTACGGAGCACATTGCGCCGGTACGTCCCCTCCCGCCTGCTGCTGCTGTAGTGCCGTCGACACGGCGTGATGAAGGTGTTCGGGCAGTTTCGGTGCCAGGGCGTGTCCGTTGGCCTGCCGTATCTCTTTGCCGCTGGCGTTGGCCGTGGCGAGGTCGGCCGATGACCTCGACACCTCCTCCACATCGTCGTCTTCGTCGTGGTGAGCCGTGGTGGCGGAGCGAGCATCCTTCTCTTGTGCCTCTTTCCGATACTTTTCGATCATGGCGGCTAACGAGGCCTTGTCTGATTCGGCCGTCTCGGCTCGGTGGGTAATCTGTTCCAGCTGTTTCTGCATCGTCTGCCTTTCCAAGAGCATGAGGTCTAAGCGGTGTTGCAGCTGCGACTCCGCCTTGGCGTCCTGGGGCGGCGGTTTCCGTTGATCTTCTGCCGCTTGTGCATCCCGTGCATGGGGCTCGTCTTCTACGTGCGGTCGGGGTTCGGCTGAACTGGACTCTTCCAACCGCTTGACCTTGTCCTCGGCCGCCTCTCGCGCCTGTCGCTCTTTGCGTAGCAGACCCTCTAGTTCCTTCACTTTCGAGCCTTGCGATTCTATCTGTTTCTTCGCTTCGTTGAGAGATTCTAGCAACGACAAGATCTGGCTGTTTTGCGACCCGGTCGGAGATGTCGTCATGCCATTGACCATCGGCTTGATGGTGCCTTCACGTTTGAGCATGTGGGGGCCGGGCGGAGCTGGACCCGACGCTTTGGCACCGTCGGGCTTCTCGGGCAGCGGTTGCTGTGGCGGAGGCGCCGGGGGGTCGGTGAATCGAGCCGGATGGTCGAGTCGAGACGACTTGATGCGACCACCGGACTGCTTCAGATGGTGGGTCGATTCTTTGCTGAGAGGAGGCTGGCCTTTGGTCGATGTGGCGTTGGTGGGCATCATGGAGGTCAAGATGGTCTTGGCTTGCTCGAGATCCTGGGCCTGCTGCTTGGCGGCTCGCATTTCGATGCCCACTTGCTTGACCAGCTGTTCAATGTTCAGAGGCGTTCCCCAGTAGTTTGCCTGTCTCTGAGCGGCCGAGCTCATGTTCCCCGTAGGCACATTGGGAGGAGCCGAGCCTCGACCGGGCGGAGGGCGGCCTTGTTGACTGCGCGAGTGGGCCATGGGCGAGCTCATGGGCGGATTCAGCAAGGAGTTGCCCTGCGAGGGATCGAGCTCGCCGAAGTTGAGGAGATCGAGGGCGTTGCCGGCCTTGCCCGGGAAGCCGGCAAACTCGACCTTGGCCGAGACCTTGTGGTGGACGATGGTCTTCTGGTCCTCGCTCACAATGTCGATGCCGAGTTCGAGGCTGTCATGCTGGCGAAGTTCGTTGGGCTCTGATTCCCGGTTCTCGGGGGACAGGCGGGTGCCGTTGACAAAGGTGCCGTTGGACGACTTGACATCTCGGATCCAGATCCTGCCACTGGCATCGGCCCAGATCTCGGCATGCTGGCGAGACAAGACTTTCGAGTCAAAGAAGCCGTTGTCCTGCTTTGGAGTAGTCTTGTTGTTTGTCTGTCTCCCAATCTTCTGAGGCGGATCCGGGTGGATGGGGACGTTGATTTGTTTTCGCTCGAAGGTGCCGTTCATGGGCAACAAGACCAGCAGAGCGGTGTTCTGAGGCCGGCTGGGGGTGCCATTGACCGCATTGTTGGTGTGGTCAGGCACGGCGGGTTGCAAGGAGACACCCTTCTGGGCCGGGGGAGCGAGAGTATTGCCGGCAGCCGGCTGGACGGCACCGTTGGGTCGAGGATGTGTGAGGGCTGAGGTGGAGTCTGCTTTGGACACGGGCCAGAAGCCGCCTCTCTGCTTCTTTTTGCCCGGGGCGAGCCCGTCTCCATTCACGGCATGCGCAGAATCGGCGGCCGAGGTGACGGTCGACGTGGAGGCGGTCGAAGTGGTCGAAGTGGTCGAAGCGTTCGAAGCGTTCGAAGCGGTCGAAGCGTTTGAGGCCAGGGAGGAGGAGGAAGCGCTGCGGGTGACGGGTTTTCGCTGTGGCAGAAACATCCGAGAAACATCATCGGTGCTCATTGCCGAGAAACCGGCCTGGTTGTGGTTGGTGGACGACAGACCATCCCAACCGAGTCTGGGCAGCGATTGGAAGGTCGCGGTCGGCGGGGAGGCCACGATCGTAGTCATTGACGGTTCAAGTCAGGGAGAGCTTGAGACAGACACGGTCCGCGGGGAGGGCGAGACGGTCAAGCGAGGTCGACAGGCGAATAAACAAAAACCAGACAACGTGCGGACGGTAGCAACGGCATGTGTCAAGCGTCAAGCGTCAAGCGTCAAGCGTCAAGATGAAAATCGGCCACGGAAACCTTTGTTCAGCCCAGTCAGCTCGCCGCGTCGACGTGGATCGGTCGTGAGGGGACAGTCAGCCCTTCTCCTGCCACGCGAGGCCCAGATGTCGGCCGGCACAGGGGAGATCGAAGGGAGATCGAGGCAAGATCGAGGCACGAGGCACGAGGCGTGGGTGTGAGGGCGATGAGCTGACCGACGGACAGAGGCTGCGACGGGTGCTTACCAATCGAACTAGGCGGCAACAGGCTCCCGGCCGAGGCAGGAGTCGCTGGGCGGGTGAGCTCAGGGGTGCTGCTGGTGGCGGCGAGGCTGGGAGCGATGGATTGCAGGCGGCACGAGATGTGTGTCGACGACGAGGTGATTTGCAAAGCCATTAAAGGGCGAGTCGGACGTGCAATTTGGCGCAGCTCACGCCCCCGTCGAGGTCAAGCGCCAGGCGAGCCAGGCCTGACAGGACCGCCCAATTGGTTCGCTTGCCGAGGCCCAGCCGGGCTAATCCTGATCGGGGGCGCAGTTGGCTGCTCCACACAACGTGACAACCTTCCCGGTACGGCTAAGGCTGGCAAGGCTAGCAAGGCTGACTAGGGCTGACTAGGGCTGTCCAAGGCTGCTCTCTCACCTTAGCCTGAGCCTGGTCGAGGCTGCTCTCGTCTGCTCCGAGGCTGGTGTGACGGTGATGGTGATCGCAATGCTCTCGTTTCCCACCGTTGCAATCTCTTGCATAGCTCATCTACCACACTGAGGTGCAGTGCAGTGCGCGACCGGCTTCTCGACATGCCCGTGGTGCCGGCAGGAACACAGCGACGAGGACCGTCATGGGTCGATAAAAGTATGGCCATGGACCGACTAGATGCTTCTCTTAGATCTGTGCTAACACGAGAGACAGTGACCATGGGTGCCATCATGGGCGGCAGTATGTAGTGACCGTCCTTGCAGCGAGCAGCGAGCACCAAGCAACAGACGCTGACGAGACAACAGCTGTCGGAAGCATTATGGGCTTCATCTACGGTCTGTTTCTTCGTCTTTCTTCGTCCTTCCCCAATCCATGCTGACCCAGCCAGGCACGGTGACGATATTTCAGTATGGCGCAGGCACCGCCGGGGTCTTCAGGACGCTGGGGAAATACATGGGTGCTTCAGGAGGAATGTTTGCGTATGCCACCGGCCCTTTCTCTCTTTCTCTCTTTCTCTCTCTCTTTGCTGTCTTTCTTGCTTTCTCTCTTTCTCTTTCTCTTTTGCTGTCTTTCTGGCTTTCTCCCTCTCTTGTCTTACCCTCTTCTCTCCTCCTCGCTAACCCCGACAGCGTCTTCATGGGCATCGGCAGTGTAATCCGACACGACTCGGAACAACGAGCTCTGCAGCTATGGCGAGCCCAGCACCAACAGCCGTTTGTGCATCCGTTACGAGACCGCCGGCAGATGTGGAGATGAGAGAGTCGTCCAGCCCAGCCCAGCCCAGCCCAGCTGCACAGTAGGCAGCTACCTGTTATGTACCACCTGTATATAAAAACAAAGCAAAAGAGAAGGATTCTCCGGCCAGACACAAAGCTGCAACTGTCTGGCAACCTGAATGATACCCAACAAAAGCTCGGCTGAAGCTGTGGATAGCTCAGCAGCAGACGGGGGAACGAGCAAAATAAAATGAATCAATATGGGACTTGGCTAATCGCATCCATCTAGCTCACGCCTCTATTCCTTGCCTCATGCTCCTCTCTCTTTCTCCCTTTCTTTCCATCTCTCCATCTCTCTACGACGCACTGACTGTGGGCAACACGCCACGGGCGACCAAGATCGACGTGATGCGATATGCTTGTGTGGCCGCCATCCTACTTGGCTGCGTCACCCAGCGGCCAACGCTGATCGTGGTCCCATTCGCAACTAATTCGTAGCCCTCCGACTGCCAGTATGCACCGGCACCGCGTTGCTGTCTTCCAAATGCAAAGGCTGCGGCATCGGAATGCATGTTCAGGGCAACTCCACCAAGAATGACCAGAGCAACGGAGACGAGTGGCTTCTCCATCCATCCCAGTCGGGAGGAGGGCTGGCGCAGATGCCATCGGCTTTCCAGCGCTTGCAGCACCCATTTGCCTCCGTGCAGCAAGCCAGCGGTGGCGCACGCCGGATGCACAGGTCCATACCACTTGTCTTGCTCGTCCCCACGCAGTGCAAGCATCAGGACCAGCATCATGGTCGGCTCCAACACCTTATTGACAATGTCGATCGCAATCTGGCCGAGGTAAGCGGCCAGGAAATGCCTCGCTCGGACCTGGACCTCATGCCCCGCTCCACCCTGCTGTTGTTGTGCCTGTTCCAGGCCACGAGCAGCCCGTCGTCCAATGTTTTCCAGCACCGAGAGCACAGCCTCGGAGATGTCGCACACACCAGAGAGCATCAGCGTGTACACGGCAAGCAGGCAGCCCGTCTCGACGAACGACCCTAGAGACCCCGACAGCTGCTTGTAGAGGATAGAAAACATGCTGTGGTGTCTACAGATCGGGCCCGCCGAGCACAAGACGGCCATCAACAGCACCAGCGACAACCCCGCCGACACCACCACCCGTGTCTTGGTGAGATAGACCAGTCCGTCATGTACTTGAGCGCAGAAGAGTTCCCGGAACCCCGTTCCTGGCTGGCCGAGCTGTTGTGCTGCCTCCAATACCGCCTGAGACTCGGACGGCGAGCGGCTGGACCTCTGTTGGTGGTGGTGTCGGATTAGTTCAGGCGACGGCCCTCTGCTGCGCCTCAATCCAGAGCGGGGTCCCCTTCCATCCCTGCTGCTGTGAGGAGTCGATGTCCGTCGCCGCATCGAGCTGTGCTCCAGACCACCAGAACCAGTGCTGGCCGACGCATAACTCGCCATTTCGATCGACTCTGCCGCTTGATCAGGGTCGTACACCGGTGTCATGAATCGCTGCGGACTCCCCTCCGTGTCCGCCTCAGACGCAACTTCAACTCCATCGTTCTCATCTTCGTCTCCGTCTTCGTCTCCTTCCTCCTCCTCTTCCTCTTCTTCTTCCTCTTCCTCTTCCTCTTCTTCTTCCTCCTCCTCCCGTTTAATCACAACGTCATCTCCCGGCGCTCCTACCCCTCCAAGGCTCTCTGCTTCGTCGGCCTCCTCCTCATCTTCTTCCAGCATCACCGGAAGCTCACGCGACCCATATCCCATGCCCCGCACTCCGCCACGAGTATCACGACGAGCGTCACGATCACCGCCGCCATGACTCCGCTCGCTCGCGAGACTCGACCTCCTCGACGGCGTCTTCCTCGGCGTCTTCCCAATCTTCTCGGGATCGTCCACGACCGGCGCCAGCGGGACCTGGGACTGGCCCGTGTTCGTCTGCCGACTCTGGCGCGTCACTCGCCCTGTTGTCGTAGGTGCAGGTGCAATTGCAGTGGCGGGCGTTGCAGGGGCAGGGGCAGGGGCATGCGACACTGATCTCCTCCTTCTGCTGCTTGCTGGAGGTGGTGGAGTAGTCGTTCTCGGGATGCTCTCAGGCTCCTGACCACCACGACGCGGCCCGCCTCCTGCGCGCTTAATTCTTCCCCCCACCATCGCAGCAGCCGTGTTTACCGTATCGTACCTAGGTAGGTTGGTAGGTATCTAGCGTAACAAAGTATGTGGTGTCCCTTCCCAACTAACAAGAGGCGCAAACACCAACACTGATAACTAATATCGATGCTAATGCCAATGCTGATAGTGATAGTGATAGCCAAAAACGGGAGTAAAAGGGTTTCAAACAAGTGAATGTATGTTCTCTCTTCGCGAGACGGAGGAGAGAAAGAAGAAAAGCGAGGAGAAACAAGATCAATCAAACAGGTTTTACCTAGCTACATACTTTTACTCCCCCTCTGCTTTGTCTGCTTGTCTGCTTGTCTACCTGAGTTTTGTTTGCTATACTTTCTCAGTGCGGCTGCCTTTCTCTCAAACACACACACACACACACACACACCTCCCTCGGTCCGCGATCCGCAACCGCAACCGGATCTAGATCTGCAGCGCCTTGCAAGCAACCTGCAAGCACCTGCGTAAAATGGTAGTGGCAATATCATCCAGAGCATTTTGCTTTCGTTTTCGCTTTCGTCTTTGACTGTACCTTTGTTCATTGTCTGCAAGTTTGTCACTGTCACTGTTTTTGGTATTAACTGTTTGCAGCCGTTCTCGGTATTCGGCTCCCATCCCGCCGATCGCGTGCGGACAACACCAAAAAAAAGGAGTGCGCTTGGAAAAAGAACACGCGCATGCGGATCTTCCCTGAGCACAGACATTTCCCCGTTTTCATCTACCGGAAAAATCAGACATTGCCAACACTGTCGCTGCAGACCTGTTGTATGGAATGGGAATTTTCGATTCATCGACTCGTCGGCTCGAATCAAGATCGCATTGCAGCTCGTAGTAGTATTAAGAGTATTAGACTTTGGTATTAGTGAACCTCCATGTCTTCCTCTGTATATATGTGTGGATATTTTAATCTAATGATTTTATGTTATTATTATTATTATTGCTGTTGTTATCAATATCAATAATAATAACAGCAATAGCAATAGTAGTATGGTGCATGCTATTTTTATAATTTACGACAACGGAATCGCAGTCTGCGGACCCGTCTCAACATCAGGACTTCCCACGGTCGCGTCCTCCCACTTCCGATTCACGTCGTGATGTGCATCGCTCGCTACATTGCTATCGTGCGCCAGCTGGGATTTCTTGAAATCCTCCTCTAGACTACTGCTGCCGTCGCCCGCCGTCGTCACTGTTCCTGCTTCTCCTGCTGCTCCTGGTTCGTCCAAGTCGAGCAGTTCCCCCAGCACTTCACAGACAGCATCGCCGACCTGGCGCGTGGTAGCATTCCCTCCCAAGTCGCCTGTTCTGATCTCAAGCCCCCCAACGTCCTTCCCGTCCAGGACCTTCTCGACGGCGCGCTCGATCAGCAGGGCCTCCTGCGTCAGGCCAAGGCTGTAGCGCAGCATGAGCGCGGCGCTCAGGATCTGCGCGACCGGGTTGACGATGCCCTTGCCTGAGATGTCGGGCGCGGACCCGTGCACGGGCTCGTAGATGCCGTTGCATTTGCATTTCTGGTCGTCCTCTCCGCCACCAGGGATGCCGCACAGGCTTGCGCTCGGCAGCACGCCCAGGGTGCCGACCACCCCGCCCGCCTGGTCCGAGAGCATGTCGCCAAAGGTGTTGTCCGTCACGATGACGCCGTTGAAGCGCGCCGGGTCTGTCATCAGCAGCATGCTCAGCGAGTCGGCCAGCTGGTGCCGTAGCGGGATGTCGGGGAACTCGTCCGCGAAGACCCGCGACACCACGCGCCGCCACAGCCGCGAGTTCGCGAGCACGTTCGCCTTGTCGGCTGACCACACCGTCGCTGGTGGGGAGCGGCCCGTGGCGGTGCCGTCCTGGCCGAGCGTGCGTGCCAGTGACGCCGCGACGCGCGCACACCGCTCGATCTCGCCCGTGCTGTAGCCCCATGTGTCGCTGGCGTAGCCGTCCTCCTCGGTCTTGACGCCGTAGTATGCGCCGCCGCAGTTCTCGCGGAGCACGATGAAGTTGACACCTGCCACGATGTCGGGTTTCAGCGGGGAGAGCGGGACCAGCGATTTCGAGTAGAACGTCGCTGGCCGGATGTTGGCGAATGCCCCGATGTGGCTGCGCAGCCGGAGGAGTCCGGATTCTGGGTTCGGGTAGCTGTGGCCCCTGGGTAGTCCGCACTCAAATTAGCCTAAGCCTGCATCCCCATCACCGTCCCGTCCCGTCCCGTTCCTCCTGGAAAAGCAGAACGACGAGTATTCTATAAGCAGCTCAGAGCAGTATTCCAGAAAAGATACATTTGTGCGAGAGAGGAAGAGAGAGGGAGAGGGAGAGGGAGACTCACCACTCGGGCCCACCCACACTGCCAAACAGCACAGCATCACTCTCCTCCTTGGCGATGCGCAGCACCTCGTCGGTGATCGGCGTGCCTCTGCTGTCCATGCTGCACCCGCCCGCGATCTCATGCGTGAACTGGAACTTGACCGTGTCGGCCCGCTTGCGCTGGATGACCTCGAGCACCCGGAGCGCTTCGTGCATCACCTCTGGTCCGACATGATCACCGGGGATGACGAGCACGCGGTGCGTTGTCGGTGCCGGTGCCGAGGCATCATCATCTGCTGGACCAGCAACAGATGTGGCAGGGAGAGAGCTTGAAGTGGCAATACCAATATCAATACCATTAGTAGTGGTTGAGGTGGTAGTAGTAGCGTCGTCAGGAGGGAGCACCGGAGCCGCCATCTTTTGGACTAGCAGGTGTGTAGTACTTCGTATTTGTTCTTTTAAGATTTTAAAAAAAAAGATCTACTCGGTTTTAGCCGAGGTCAAACGAAAAATATCCTAGAGGTGTTTTAAATAGCATATAAAGCCAGGGAGAGAGCAGAGGGTTGCAGGTATATGTGGGGGGTTCTGATCTAGGATCTTCATCCGGTCTTGGGAACAAAGTATTTCGTTTTTTGCAGGTGATAGTATATACAGAGTATGTGGTGATAGAAGGTACTATTAAAGCGAGGTCTAACATTGAAAAGTTTCCCGGAACTTGTCCCGCGGCACGACTTGGCTGAAATGACTACTCGGATACTGGCCAAGTATATGCCTAGACACGTATTATTGACGATAACGATACTGGTATACATATCATTCGTTGATCCCATGGTGATTGGGTTCAAAATCTACCGCTTAGTGGCTAGCCTCAAAGCAGAATCCGATTCAAAGCTTCATACAACCATGTGTATATGAGCTTCTGCAGTTTACTCACAATGGCCGCTTCGCACCACTATACGAACTGTACTGCTCTTCACGCATGCTAGCTTCGAAGCTATTTCGTCGTTGCTTGTAAACCAGACCTCGTGTGTGCCCGCCGTGGAAAGTACTACATCAATTTTTTGAAAGAATATGCATGGGCCAACAACTAATCAAATAATCTTGGTGACTTGTTATGTCAGGTATGCTAGGAGTAAATTTGCAGTCCTTGGTTCCTGAAAATCAATTCGTGTCCATATCGAACGTTGGAGAACGTTGCGTCTTTCCCTTCAGTTTCAGTTCCTCTTCAAAAACAGTGGCTGGAAATCCACAATAGGAATATCCTCAATCTTGTGTCCATTCGGGAGTTCGTAGAACCTCTTTAGACCCTCGCGATCACACAGCCACAACGAAATCTTCAGCTGTCCATAAAGGAGTAGCGCAGCTTGGCGAAGCGACAGAGAATCAAAAGACGGAACCCGAGTATCTTCAGCCGACCATGAGAGATGCATGCTGGTGAATATAGCTTCATCGAAAAAAGACCAAAGTGGTTGGGATGCACTCGTGAGCACCACGCAAGAAGCGTGGGATCAAGACTGTCACGACTGTGCACTAAGTAAGGGACGCATATAAGGCTCGCTGACGAAACCAAGCTCGCCAAGATCTACCCCAAGTCTTGGCACTTACATAGTAAGCAATAAGCCCTGGAGGTTTTTGCGTTACGGGCTTGCATCGACGCTCATCTCTCACTGCGAGTTTTGCTGAATTCACCGACATACCATATGCACAGCGACAAGCGAGCTGACGAAGACACAGTTTGCGCAGATGAAAAACTGAGGAGGAAAAGAGCAGAGTAGAGCAGAGTAGAGCAGAGTAGAGCAGAGGATCGGCTCATCAGTTCTGGATTCCTGGTCCAAAAACACTACAGTCAGATTCAGATGTGGGTGACGACGCTGTATTTCTCTTCCCACAGCAAGCACTTAGGAGAGTCCATAATTGCACACCCATGGCCAATGGCAGTTATTGCTTGACTTGTTGGGTTGCCAACCACCCAACACGCCTCAGGGCCCGCACAAACCAAACGCCTCCTCATAGCGGCCTGTCACTGCTGCGTTTCGTGTTCCAAAAATGACGGCAATTGCAATGGCAATGGCAATCTACATGATTATACAGTCCCTATCTCTGTCGGGCCGTGCATCTCCCATCGTTCTGCGCCTGCCTTCGCCACCACCCGACCCGATAAAGGCATAGGTCGGCCCAAACGCACCGGCCGAGTAGTCCGGCGAGCTGTGCTGGTGCCAGCCGTCGTGGTTCTCGCCGTATGCACTGGTGCGCCGTCTCTGCTGGCCAGGTCCCGACCGTAGCTCCCGGTCCCGGGGTTCGTGAGGGTGCCCATGTCCGTGACTGTGACTGTAGCTATTGACCACGCCCGTCGTCTGACCCTGTGCGTGCACATTTGACGTGCTTGTGTTTGCCATCGCTCTTCCCTGCGTGAGGTCGGTCGTGCTGGAAGGGTGCAAGGGACTGCCAATGGGTGGCACGTAGGCGGTCTGCCGAGCGGCCTCTTCGTACGCGGGTGGTGCATCGACCGCGTTTGCATCGGCCGGCCGGTTCACGCCTGGATTTCGGGTCGCTGGGTTTTGATTCCGTGGTGGGATGACCGGTCTGACTTCGCCGCCGGGATTGCTGCGCAATGGAATCGGAATGTTGCCTTGACCGGACCGCCGACCCTGTGGTCGTTGCGGCAGGCCGGGTCGGCCCCCAGGCCCACTCCCGCTGCTACTGCTCCGGCCACCTTGCTGTTGGGCACGGGCTCGGCGATGTGCTTGTTCTTCCTCTTCCTGCATCTGCAGGGCCAAGGCAAAGTCCATATCGGCCTGCTCCTGCTGCTCTTGCGGCGTCAGGCCCGGTGCGGTAAAGAAGGGATCATGTGCCGTCAGTGCGGGAGCCGATGCTCGACCGGGATTCGCCGCGTCGGTCATGCTGTGCGGCATGGCGTGGCGACTGTCGCCATGGCTGACTGAATGAAAGTCGCCCGAGAAGAACTCGGAGCGGGCACCGTTGATGTCTTCCAATGACTCCCAAATGATTTCATCGCGATCGGCGTATCCTGCATCAGTAATCAAGGTGTACAGACGCTGGTCTCGCGGGTGCTTGTAAATGGTACTGAAGTGGTCGTTGCGGAACAGGATGGCAAACTCGCCGGGGTTGAGGGTTCGCTGGACGGCTCCGAGCCCATACGGCGTGAGCTGAGTCGGGTAGGCCTGGAAGAATTGCTTGATGGAGCCGATGTCTTCCCACACCTGCTGTTCTTGCTGGGTCAAGCCACCCTGCGAGAGTTTGTACTCGAGTTCTTCTTCACCGAACTGCACCGCCTGGGCGTCTTCGTAGGTTGGGGCGGAGCGGGCAAAGGCCCTTGCGGCCGAGTCGCCCGGCTGAGGGAGCCAGCCATGCACTAGCTTGACCCGAAAGGAGCCGTAGAGCTTGATGTCCTGGGTGCTCTCGAAAACGCCGGCTGGGGTCGAAGAGGCATGAGCGGGTGGTGGTGCGGTGGGCGTGGTTGGAGTGTCGGCGTCCATCAGGTTCGGGGCTGGCTGTGAGGCGGGTCCGAAGCGTGGGTTCGCATTCATGCCGGTGCGCAGACGCATCAGGAAGCGATTCAGCTCGTCGACGTCGGGCAAGCGCAGACCTTCCACCATGGCCGCGGTCGAGAGCAACTCGTCCATCAAGGTCTCGATGATCAGTCCCAGCGAGACTTGCTCCCTCAAGCGCAGGGCCTCGTCGAGAGCAGCCTGCATGTCTTCCGTCGCACCCAGGATCAGGGCGTTGACCAGAGCCAGCAAGGGACACGGCCCGTTTTTGTTCTGGGTCAACATGGACGACCTCCTCATGCGGGCGGTGCGCATGTCATACCAGTTGAAGTGCTTGATCTGGTAGGTTTCGTTCCTTTGCTCTTTCATTTTGGCCAGGTCGTTTTCGCTGGTGACGATGGCCGGGCGTGGAGGCTTGAAGGATGCTTGATGGGAGGGCGGAGGACCGGCCGGGGGAGAATACATGTCCTCGGATTCGTCTCGCGGCAGATGAGATGGCCGCCTCTCGGCAGGAGGCTCGTCGTTGTGGTGGTTGTGGTCGTCGTCGGCCAGCAGCGATACTTCATCAGCAGGATATGGTCTCGGAGCGGCGGCGCTGTTGGGGATTGCTTGCAGCTCTGCGCCCAGAGACACGGAGCCTTCGTGGTGGCCCCGATCGAGCAGGTCATCGGTGGAGATGGTGTAATGCTGTTTTGACGGAGGGAAGGCGGAAGGCGAAGGAGACGGAGAAGGCGGTTGCTGGGTTGACGCCCACAGGTCTTGTTGAGATTTGTGGTCGTGGTCGTGCGGCTGCGAAGGAACGAGAGGCTCTTGCAACTGCGGTATTGGTGGAGGGGCGTGTTGAGGAGGTGGCGGGGGAGCGTAGGTGGGGGCTTGTGGAATGGTTTCCTGGTCGCTTTGAGCGTCGGTCAGGACGATCCGGGAGAATTGATGGTTGTCCGTCGAAGGCGAGCTGCGGAGAGGATGTGGGTGTTCTTCTCGTTCTCGTTCTCGCCCAGGGATGGGCCTGGCCTTTGGCTCCAAGCCCGTGTCCGGAGCGAGCGCTGCGGTGGAGCCGTGGGAGGATGCATCCGACGGTCTTTTGTAGGGGTTGTTCGAGGCCAAGTCGTGGTGCTGGGCTGGCTGCGGCAGGGCAAGGGCCATATCATCCTGGGCCGACGGGCTCGGCGGCAGCGGCTTGCGCTTGACTGTAGACGCCGGCTGCACACTCGTGGTCAGACTCGGCGTGTCGTTGACCACGTGGAGGTGGGTCGATTTGGGCTCGGCTCGCTGCTTGGAGTCTTGTTTGTCCTTGTCGTTTTCGTCTTCGACCGCCTCGTCGTCCCACCAATCTCGCTCAGGAGATCGATCGCTGTCAAAGGATGAGCGCGGAGTGGCCTCGCCAGACCATCCCGGTCTCAACACATCCGGCAGATCCTGGAGCGGCTTGGCGGGCTGCTGCGAGGTCTTGTTCAGGCCCGGCCGCAGCAGATCGGGAACGTTGTTGGCCTGGCCGGCTCGTGGACTGAAATCGTCCTGCCACGGATTGCCCATGTCCTCAAACGGAGCAGGGGCGTGGTCATGAGAGCGGTGTGCGCCGGACGGCACCGGTGGCACATCGGCAGAGTCGACCTCCAAATGAGACGGCTGAGTCGATGGTTCCGGTGGTGCTGGTGGTGGCGGCGGGGCATGAGGAGGAGAAGCCGGATATGGGAGGGTCGACGTGCGGAAAACCATCGCAGAGGTGTTGGGGGGTTGGGGCAATGGACCACTTTCTCAGCTGAGGTCAGCGGTCTCTAGGCAGTCACACCGGTCGCACTGGTGCTGGTGGATGACCGATTGTGCGCACACTCACAGACACGCCGTGGGAGTTGCTCGAGAACGAGTGGTTGGGGACGGGCGACGGGCGACTGAGAACTGGGAACTGGGAAGTGCGCATCACTCGCGCCTGCACCGCGGCAAGGCACCCAGCATGAACCTTCCGGCCCGCAGAGAGACAGGAAGAAGACCAGGAAAGCAAAAGACGGAAGAGACCGTGTCGACTCAGACCAGACCGTCACAACATTTTATGGCGAAGAGTCTGTATCTCATGTGTCTGCGATATCAAGTCGCAAGGCTGTTGGCCAACAATTTACGAAGTACCAGCATCACACGCCCACTACCCACAACCTTAGTACCAAGTGGTCTTAGTAGGGAGAGTAGCCACAACCCGCGTCAGCATTGGCACTCGTCTGCACTGGAAGTGACGTCGCTATCGCGTGTGCCTATTATTCATCCTCGTGGCGTGGGTGGCTTGGAGGCTCAAGGCCGAGCATCGCGAAACACCGTCCAATATCATGAGCCTTGGGGGTCACATCACAGCGCCAGAACGTGGCTTAGGCTTGGATTTCGTACGCCCGTCGACTTTCCCAGGTTCCACTGCGGGCTCCCCTTCCCATCGCGCGGAGTACCAAACGGTAACTATACCCAGCAAGCTGGTTATCTGGCTAGGCATTCCGAGGTTGATTATTAACAATTTTGATCTATTAGTGTAAAGAACAATCAAGCAGGGAACATCTCATGCCAAATTATGAAATCCACGATCAAGCTTTGTCAATCTTGCTTGTTTCCCCCTTCCTTAGTTCTCGTCAACTCTTGCCCGTAACGCATCCCAACATAACACGTCCTGACCCGATCTCTCATCTCTCAATAAACACAAGAGTTTAGTGACCTCCCACCTTCCACCCAATCGCAAACTCGCCTAGGCCCTCAGCTACTAACACCGCTCTCGCACGCCGCTTGGCAACCTCCATCGCCGTCTCCTTTGCTCGTGGATAGTCGTACTTGATCGGCACAACCGTCTTGATACCATTGCTCAGCGGTTGTTGGTGTGGTGGCTTCGCAGACGTGGTGCTGGCCGAGCTACAGTTCCTACTATGGAGAGTGGCCGATGAATTGCTGGTCCTTCTCGAATGATCTTTCGTCTTGATTGCTTTGATGCCGTTGCTGCTCGGAGTTCTGCTGGGTGTGCTTGGTGTCGACGACGTCGCACCCTCTCGCCGCACAACCGGTGTTTCATGAGTCATCCCATTAACATACCCATTGACCTTGCTGTTGTTCGGACTCTCTACCTCGCCCTTTGCTCTCCATAAGCCCTTGGTCTCCGTCGTTCTCACAGCCCTCATACCCGCCGGGACTTCCAAGTATCCCTTCAGATGCTTCGGCAGGCCCGCTGCACCCTCCGCCCAATCCTGGAAGGCATTTTCTGTCGAGTGCCAATTTCCGTAGCCGCCGGCGTGATGGCTGAACGTGGCCGTCAGTGTCTGAGTGTCGAGCGTGCCTCCCTCATGACCGTATCCTCGAGACTGCATAAAAGTGCTCAGCCGATCGAGGATGTCGCGACGGCGGGACTGGCCGGGAGTGTTTCGAAAGATCAGCGTGCATTTGTACCATGTACTGGCTGGCTTGATTGGGTACGGGTCTGAGACGGGTGCATGGATCGACTGAGTGGGCCTGGTATTGGACGTCGCGGTTTGAGACCGAGCCAACACATCAGATGGCGTGGTTGGAGTTGCAGCTGGAATTGGAGATGGCGCTGGCGCTGGCGACAGGCCGGGCATCGAGCTTTTGGCGTTCAGGGCAGCGTCAAGCAGACGTTGCATCTCTTGCCTGTGCAAGCAAGGCAAATCAGTACAGTGACCTTCACCTTCGCCTTCTACAAAGACGCGATGTGTACTCACACTTGCTGTCGCAGTCTAGCTAGCTCAACGTCTCGAGCGTCCGTTGTTGGGACATCAGCCATCACCGACTCGTCTTCGATGCATTCTTCATCGACCTCCTCAATGGCCTTGGCGAATTCACCTTGTGCGTAGTACCTCACGGAGAAAGAGCCATTGCGTTCGTGTGTGACGATCGCACCATGACCGTCCGGTTGTTGGGTGAAGTCCACACTCGCTGCAACTCCAGCGACTTCAGTACCGTCAACGAGGGCGCCCTCACTGGAACTGTGAGCGGCGACAAAGAATCTTCTGCAAGGAGTAATATCAATCGTGGCATTGCCAAAGGCACGGATCTAAGTACACGCAATTAGTCTTACTCTGGCCGTGGGTGAGATTGATGGAATGTGATCCCTTACCGTGGACAGCGGTTTGAGGTTCCCCTCGTCGTCGACGGCAGCAACACCAAAGACATCATCGATCCCCACGTCGCTGTTAGTCTCTATCTGGAACGCCTGAGCAGCGCCATCGGCTGAGGCCTTCTCCTTGAGCACACGGCGACAGCCATCGGAGGAAACAGTGATGGTACCTGAGATATATTCATCAACTCTTGCCCTTGTATTCATTGGTTGCATGCAAGCTAAACTTACTTCCGGCTGCTGACTCAGTTCCGAGAGTCACAAGCTTACCCATGCACATTTGGACCCTAGCACCGGGACACCAGCCTCCCTGCACGGTGCCGTACCCTAAATAAAAAGCATAAATATCAGCAACCCCTGCAAAACTGGGTTTGAGCCTCACGTACATGCATAATGGTTGTTGGATAGACCAACTCTCCAGCTCTCGTTTCGAGTCAATATCGTTGATTTGAACACATTGCTGTATAGCGGGGATCCGATTGGGTTGTGGGATAGCTTCGGCAGCTCACTGAACAAAGCATAGTCCTGGTGCTCGCCTGCTCCAGAGTACTTATTGATCACATAGACAGAGTGAGCAGACATCTTGCCCATTGCGTAGACCTCGACTATAGAGGGGGAAAAGAACAAGCTCGACGGCACAAATGCTCAACAACTCAAATAAATAAACAAAATAAGGTCAAGAAGCTGAAGAAAAAGTGGAAAACACACAGCCAAACAAGAACAGATCGAGCCAAAGGAGTGTAGTAATGAGCGACGTGAAGGAAAGGAAGCAAAGGCCTTTTACTGGCAAGTGCGATTCTATTTATTACACAGGCAGCAGCAAGGTGATAAATGATTCCACGTATTCAAGCGCACAATGAACGCTTTTTAAATCCTATTATTCACCTTTCACGCCATGTTGACGGCTCAGCTATGCTCAGGGGGAAGCTTCTCCACATGGCGGAGATTTCTTAGCGCCACTCCGGGAAATGATGGTGAGGCTATTGAGGCTAATGGGCCCGCCGAGCCTTATAGGGGTTCTCAGACGTGTCAGACTCATCGAGGAACAACCACCACCACCGACGCTTTAGGCGAGCACATCGAATATGCCGAGCATGCCATTATACGCAGAATACATAGCTAATAATAGTTGTATACGAAGTATACACTCCGGGCTTCTGGGCTTAAAACGTATTAGCTTACCTTGAACTGCTGCTGGTTTCCAAACAGGAAAGAGCTACTTGGCTCATAATTGAAGGATCCTATTATTATTGCACTCTCGTATGTCTTTGGCAAGATCGGGGTTAAAGTCATCAACATGCTTTAAACCCCGGCGCCAATCTTTCCACTCCGAGACTGCACACTTAATGTCTTGTCACTTGAGAACTGCTGGGCATCCGAGTAACAGATCAGCCCTTCATGATAAGGATTAATACGGCCGCGATCAGACGAACGAAATACTGTTTTCAAAAGGACAATGCGAAAATATGTGCATTGCACGATAATTTGACATACAAGGGGGCCGCCTTTCCCCGGCCCTGAAAGCTCTCATACAATTTCGATATGTCCATAGACTCCGCGCTAGATGGCATTCTGTAAAACGACAGCGGTAAATATCCCAAGATGAGGGCGTGCTATCGTGTTACCGACAATCACGTGGATGTCAAACGCCTTCCCAAATGCACCCACCGGTTCATTCAAGATCGGTACATCTTCACCACGGCCTCAATTGGCTTCCTGCAAACCGGACAACCATTGGAATCCAGTGCGCACTGCTTGGCGCACATATGGCATGCCACGACGTGCCCACACCTGTAGAACAGCGCATCAACCTCCTCAAAGTAGCAGACTTGGCACAGTGCCGCTTGTTGATCTGCTTGTTGCCAGTATGTGACACCCTTGCCCCACCGTTTGTCGTTCTGATATCCACCCACATAGCGATTGCCGGTCCGCTTCTCGATAAACTCACCTTGACCATGCTTCTGATCATCAAGCCACTCACCGTCGTACACATCGCCGTTCTGGTATATCATTTTCCCACGGCCACCAGACTTTTGTCCTGACACGAGCGGCCCTTCGTAGGCATCACCGGCTTGTGTGATCACGGAGCAGTTCTTGCCATGCCGTTGACCTCGCACCAGCGTTCCCTTGTAGTAGTCACTTCCAAACTCGGCGATCTCAACAGGCTCCGCGGTTGTCAAGGCAGAAACTGGATGGCCGCGTTCAGCCATGGCCAGGTACCTCATTAACTGACCAGGATCGATAAACTTCGCTTCGCTTTTGAGAGCCTCCATTTGAATCTCGTCCAGATGGTCTCCTACAATGACTTCACAGCAATCGGTCAAAGATGCGTCCTGGAACGACGACTCTAAGGAGACTGCCGCTGTCCGATACGTCCCGTCGCGCTTCCAGAGATGAAAGCTCTTTTCCTCATCATAGCCCAGTTGCTTCCGAACCAATGTACCGATGGTGCTGCTGCGAGAGGTCATGAAAGTCCCTTGTGCGGTAAACCTTTGATTTACAGCATCGAAGAGGTGCAGAAAGCCGTAAACGTCGGGAACATGCTGTCTAGGAGTCATCGGTCGCGATTCGATGACGTCCTCATCTGCTTCAGATTCTGCGTCACCTTCGACGACCTCCGCACCTTCAGTGAGAGTTCTCACTAGTCTTTCTGACCTTTCAGCCGCTGCCAGATCAGCCGCTATCATGGAGGAGATCAAGGCAGCATCCTCGGGGGAAATGTCATCTTGGTTTGGCTGCACGAGGATAATTTGATCTTCGGAAACCGCAATCGGGATTCCGACTGGCAATGAAGGCTCGCCATGACTTAGAGGTGGTTCACTGTGAGATTCGCTGCTGGCCGATTCGAGGGAGACGTGATTTGTCGCTTCAACGAGATGGCCGTGAACAACAGGGAGAAAAAATTCATCTTCAGCAGATACGACAGTGGAGTCATGGCTGATGTCACGGATCGGGGCTTGAACGGTAGATGAATCGGGTGGTGTTATCGGAAGACCTGGCGATGAGGAAGATGGTCTTATGGTGTCACTTTCTCGTCCGGAGGTAGCCTGAAGCTCCGAATTAGTATTTGATGTGTTGACTTCTCGCACCGACTCGGGCTGTGACGCTGAAAATACAGCTTCATCTGGCACCGACGCGTCCGGAGCAAGGATGGACGGACTCCGACTTGTCTGATCGCTCGGTTCTACCTCAATGACCTCAGCTACAGTGTCGTGGGAAGCTAGCTGACCGCTCTCTACGCCTTGGACGACAACCTCGCCCACCGACAGTTGTCCTCCATCCGGCTCTGCGGTTGCCGCAGAAGGTTGCACAACAGCAGCTTCCCGCGGATGCGTAGAATCGCTGGCGACGATAACCAATGGAGAGGTGTCTACAGGGTCAAAATTCTCAAGGCTCCGCTCAACAGCTGCATGCACGGACGCCTGCTCCAGGTCGGAAGCCGCCAGTGCATCATCGGAGACGGAGGTAAAAGCTGATCCATGCGGAGGCTCGTTCTCTGGAAATTCCGAGCCCCGAACCTCAATAGTTTCAGCACACGGGTCTTCTGTGGAAGGGGATTCTGGGTTGGAGGGTGCATTGGAGGCCGCCTCGACGTGCGCACCACCGATCCTCAGAAAATTACGAGCAAGGGCATCTTCGTCAAGGTCGTACGTGTTCGGAACCATGGTAAACCACACGCAGAGGTGCTGACTGGTGGACAAGCATGCGCCAACGACTGCGGCATTGGAAAAAACGCTCATGTAGCCCTTCGAGACTCCACCGAGCTTGTGGTGGTTCATCTCCCAGAGCTTAAAAGACTTTTCGTCGACTTCTAAAATGGAGGCCAGCGTGGCCTTCAGTTCGCCGATAGAAACCGTCCAATCAGACGTCAGAATTTGATGATATTGTGATTGTCGGGCTTTGGTGTTGCTTTTCAATTTATATAAGTCGAGTTTGCCTTCTTGACCCCCGATAGATCTATCCCAGAATAGCTCAACATCAATTTTAGCATCCTTGTGCGTATATTCCTCATCGGTAAACTGGTCTGGTCCGGTGTAATATCGTTCATCCAAGAAAGTCTTCAACCAGGAAGGAAGCTGATATGGTTCGAATTGTTGAAAGAGGTAATCCAAGAGTCGGCTGGTGCGGACGTACAGAGCTGAATGGATCGTCTTACGAGGGGAGGAAGTCCGCTTTAACTCAGCCCCTTCCAAGCCTTCATATGCTTCCACCTGTTTCTTTGTGAGGGAATGCACCTTGTTTCCGTCACCATCAGAGAATTCGAGCCACTTTCCGCCCGGACCATTTGGCCTGAGAAGACTAAAGAATTTACCGGATGTGCGATCTCCATCGTGGATGATGAGGCCATAGAGGGTATATTTGGCATCATCGTCACATGTGAATCCTGACAGATCAATCTCGTCCCTGGTGCGTACTCGATCGTTGTGAAGCTGCCATTGCCGCTTCTGAGTGTCGAAGCTCTGTCTCTGGAGGGTCAGGGGCAGAACGTCAGGCAAAGGTCCTTGATAGAGAGCCGTCTTGAAGGCTCGTTCAGCACTCTCTTGGAAGTTGGCGACATTCTGCACTGGCAATGCCGGCAGCTTACGAAGTAAGTCACGACTTCCAAATATCCCGTTCAATGCATTCTCTGTTTCCCCGTCGCCCTCTGTCTCCACTTCGATGCAACGACGAAAAGCCTCCCAAAAGGTGTTGACGTTCTCAAAAGATTCTCCCCACCTGGTGATCTCGTAGATGATGTTGTCAAGACGAACGTAAAGCTCGTCCTTCATCATGTGGCGCATTTGGAAGAACATGAGCTGTAGGTAGGTAATCAGCGGCCTCGGCCTCACAGACGAATCCCTGCGCCAAAGTCCGGCATCGATGGTCTGAATGATCGACCTGAAGGGTGCAAGCAGGGCCCATGAAATTATTCCAGCAGTGGCAGGGCTGTGGTAGAGGAGTCGGGTGCCCACCGGGTATACGCCCGCCAGCGTTTTTGAAGCCCATTGACTTTCCCCGTTCGACTTGTGCCAAAAGAGAGCTTTTGTCGGATCATGGTAAACCTTGATGTATGCATCCAGGGCCAGGGTATCATCGCGGAGGAGGGCCTGGCGTTGTCGATGTTTTCGATGGTGCATATCCTCCCAGTGGGGAACGGCAGTATTCCAGCCCCAGTCATCCTGATCAGGATAGAATTGATGCGAGGCGGACAGAACGTGACATGTGCGCGGCTCAGCAGGATTGTAAATTGTCATTCCCAGTTGAGCCGAGACGCGAAAGTCTTGCGCGGCGGCCGGGTGTGGTTGGTTCTCGGACGGATCATCGTCATCGACCGACATGTTCTCGTCATCCTCGCGATTGCCCGTATGTGCACCGTGGTGCGTGGTTTCAAGGCTTTCTCTTCCTTCTCTTGTGGATTCGGTTGTGGCTGGCGAAGCTGGAGTTTCTTCATCACCCGGGGCCTCAGGGAGTTTCAGGTCCATGCTGAGCAAGGGGTCAGACTGCGACAGGTCAGCATCAAGAGCACCTTCCCAGCACTTGAAAGAGCCTTCCAGGCCTTCGGTTGTGGTGAGGGGCTTCGTCGAGCATTGCACGTAGGCGCCAAGCGCTGTGCGGTCTCTGTTTCCCCTGGGGAAGAGCTTGATGTTCCAATAATTGCCATCGATGCATACTGCCGGAGAGGTCATGATTCGGATGCGATTCGGACGTTCTTTGGAGCCTCGGACACCTTTGACTACCCAGGATAACCTAATCTTTTTATACGGTCGATACTCCGGGTCATCCAGCTCGGAGAAGACCTCTTTCTCTATCGCTTTTGAATCCGATGCATCCAGCTCGTTGCTTTGGTTGATCGCTTTGAGTTCTTCCTCGTCGGGTACCGACATGTCCTCCTCATACAACACCCACGAAGGTACATTATCGGCCAGTGATATCTCGGTATCCATCGGTGGCGGAGGCGGCGGGATCGAGGAAGAGTCCGTTGCATGCGGCGAATCTGAAGTGTCAGATTCTGATTGATCCCCAGAAGCGACGTCCTCCTCGCTCTGTGGTTCTTGGAGGTCAGCGCTTTCGAGGCGGGGTGTGTCGGAGTCGATGACGGGCTGGCCGCTGTCATGGGTTAATGATCTTGGAGTGGAGATGGTGCCCGGTGTTTCGGTCGAGGTGCTCGAGTCGGATGCAGACTCGGAATTCGAAGAGTCGTCGGCATCCGTGGTGCTTTCAGGCAGCGTCGTCTGCGTATCGGCGGCCGTGTTCATAGATGGCGCCTCTGACCCATCTTGCGCTTGCGTCGAGGCCGGCTGGTCACTTGCTTCGGCCATATCCAAGGATGGCGATATGATAGTCGCTTGTTGGTTCGATGTGATCGGAGTCAGTACAGACAGAGCATACTCGGGGGTTGAATAAGGATGGGACGGCGGTGAGGAAGGCTGCTCCACCACGACAGGCGAATGCTGTGTCGACGCCATGTCTGTCAAGCCAGAAAATTGCTCACTGCCACTGGATCGTGGGGCCAAGGCAGCAGGGCGACACAAGCGGAACAGACTAGGGCGATTTCGATTTCGATTTCGATTTCGATCTTGCTCTGGCTCTGCCTCAAGTTACGTTGTCAAGTAGACTGCAGACGCCGGACGCCGGACGCCGGACGCTGGATGGTAAATGGTGAGTCTTGAATGGAAATGGTGAACGGGCGCAGATTGATGTGGCCTCAAGCTGAAGAGCTACATTGCATCTGTGACTATCTCATCCGGTCTGGCAGCCTGGAGCAGAGGATGAGTAGCGACGGCCGTGGCGATGAGGAATGATGTGAAATGCAAGGCTATCTCGAGATCTACCTGAGGTAAGGAATTGTTCAGGGCTTGCAGCACCAGCTTCTGAGTCGAGTCCCCGTGTGAATGAAAAAAAAGATAAACAGGCGGAATCTGAAGACGATCAGTGAGTGCCTGCGCCTGGATGCACCTGCTTTAACTATTATTTTAGTCAAGGCAGCACAAGAGAGTGAGCACAGCAAAGCGCAGCGCAGCCAGGCTGGTGAAGACTAAGGCTGCATGGTCCAAACGATTTCTCGGACCCGTTGCCTTAGCGTCTGGTTACGTGCACCAGTGGCACCCAGTGGCACCCAGTGGCACCCAGTGGCCATGGGCGAATAGGCTATAACGGGCTAACGGGCTGCTAGCTTAGGCTCTCCTCGAATAGGCTAGGCTCAAACCATCTAGTGGAGGCGGTAGCGTCAGATCCAAAAGTCCTCAAAACCCGACTGAGTACCGGTGCGGTAGCCCTCCTACCTCACCGCTTCAGCCTGTCGCAGCTTGCTCCTGGAATGAGTCAAGACATCAGACTCTGCTTTCTGACCTAATGATTGTTCATGTACGCACTTTTCTGCTAGTTCAGAGACGGGACTGTTTCTTTATGCCCTATGGGTGCAACAGGGTGATACACCGGTGGACAGATGGGGGGCTCCACAACTGGCACAACCGGTACCACAGGTGCACCGGGTGACGAAAAATAGTCGTGGAAGGCACAGGCGAATGGACAGTGCCAGTGCATCGGCAATCCACGTCTCCGCTTAGGATCGGTGAGGCAGCCTCACAGCTTTCGCGTGCCACGCTTGCCCACGATAATCGATAATTGAAGCGAAAATCTGTATGCCTAAGATCATGACGCCAAACTTGAACCCTTAAGGGCTCCTTTAGTGGCTCGTTGATTCGTGCCTACAGGTTCCGTACTTACACGCAGCCGCCGCAGGTAGATACTTCGTATATTTTCCGTAAAACGCACGTCTGTCCAGTCCAAGTCAGCCATACCCGCGCGCTAGTGAATAGGTATCGAAGCCACTAATGCAGGAGAATCCTGGTGGTAAATCCGCCCAGTGTCAACCAACAAATGATCCAATCATCGAATATCTACCGTCTACCTAGGTGGTGCGTCGACGAAGATAAAGCCAACATGCATCAGTCCGTCGTGAGCTGATTGAGGGCAACTTTCGAGAGCGTGTGCTCACCACAAGTGTACTCCGAGCATCACGCACCGATCCGTGGCTTTGACGGCTACGACGCACGTCGCCCGTATGTGCAACCCGACTCGCCGCTCACTCTGCTGCAAAAGTAGCCGCAACGATCAATGGAAAAGCAACCGTAGCTTCAACGTACACCTTGCATCGTTAGTGGTGGGAGCTCGATCCAAATAGCAATTGGGGCGCCATACCTTGACATTATCGGCACCGGCTTTAATCTTTCCCCAGCTCACTGCTTCGTCTGGCCGAGCCCCGGCGTCACTCCCGTCAAATTCCTGAGCCGTGTTTATATAGACCGCGCTTTCCGCTCCGTTGCGCATCAAGCAGGCATTGGCGATGTGGTGCTTGACCACGCCCCCACCCAGGATGATCATGCCTGCCCGCTTGGCTCGAACCGCCAGGGTGTTGATTTTCCGAATATCTTGAACAATGTCAATATTGAGCTGCCGAGGCGTCGCTTTGAAGGAATGAAAGTAGAGCATATCCCCCAAACTTCCATCGGTCAGTGCCGGACAGAAAACAGGTATGTCGTTCTTATAAGCCCAATAATATACCGAAGACTCGTCGTTGATGGCCTTACCCAGGCGTTGGATCACCTTGGACGGCGTCCACATGTATCTCTCGCCCGATTTCTCAAATTCGTCTTCCTGTTCTTGCAACATCTCGTTCAGCAGCGGCACCACCCAATCCTCAAAGGCACAGTAATTGTTGTTTGGCACCACCAAGTTGCCAATGCGATTCAGTCCTTTCGAGCGCAGGTCAGCCCCCGACATTGTGAATGAGCCGTGATATGTTGGAGCCAGACACTTGATCAAGTCTTCTTCCACCCCGCCAGCTGTAGTGACAATACAGGAGACGTGCTTGTTCTGAACCAAATAGCGAAATGTATCACGTAAGCCCGACGAGATCAGGTTCGATGTGTATCCAAGAAAAATGGTGGTGCCACAGCCGCTCTCCGGGTCTTTCCATTTGCGCTGTAAGGGCAGTCAGAGCTGCCTCCTTTCTGCGAGTCGACAAGACAAACCATATCATTGACGATCCGGATAGCATCTCCAATCGAGCTGGACTGAAATCCTTGACCGCACATATTCAGGACAAAATCCGCAATAATCGATCGAGATTCCACAGGCAGCCGAGCCCAGTTGATACCTTGAACTTCTCGTGCTCCTTCCGGCACAGGCCCGGAAGGGAGAAGAACAGCATCAGTTGCTTTAGATGGTGGTAGAGACTCCGACATCCTGGCACTGCTCTGTATGTGGCCTGGGCACTACTTCGTACACTTGTCCAAACTTAACATGCCGTCACATCACTGGCAGCACTGCGACACACACTTTTTCATTGTACTTGTCTGCTTGCAAAGACCGAGATGGCCGGACAAAAATTGACGGTGGAGCCTTTTACGGGAGTGGTGCTTGGCGCGTTTGTCATCTGTTTGCCCATGGGTCCTTGCGGGTCTGCGTGCTCTCCTTGCCATTCGTGCCAAATCGAATTTTGGCCACTCGAATCCTTGCACATCGCCTGGCCTAAACGCCCGAAGGCGCGATCCATTTTGCACCAGTTCTGCACTTGCTTTTCAGACTTGTTCGTGACTTGCGTGCAGGACCCGCCGAACACACGCCGTCAGGTGCCAGAACGGCAGTGGGTTCTTTCCAAGCACTTCCCAACTGGTCCCGGTTCCTTCCTCCATCCTGTCCTCCCAAATTCGATTCTCTCGATAGAGCTTTGTGCTTTTCGACGCCCCTTTGACCGCGCCAACAACATCGAGAGCACCTTTACGATTTGTCGCGGCAACCGGAACTTCGATCTTTCGCTGCACAATACGACATTGTTGCGTCGCCATTCTGGCGCTGTTCAAAGTCACGACGTCTCGCGGTTTGGGACACTTAGCTCGCCTTTCATCACGATTTTCATTTTTGTTTTGCGTCTAGCATCGAGTTTTGTGCACACCAACCAATTCTTTGGCCCGAGGAAATCTGCCACGAGCGATCAAAGCACAGACAACTACGTCCTACGGCTTCTGGAATCACCTATTCGACGCTGAATGCGCGGTTGACCTGTGGCTCGGCAGAGGCCAAACTCCAGATTTGGTTCGCGAGGGCTCGCCAATTTTCGTCAGCACACCGAACGCGCATTAGGCTCAGCCGCATCGCTGGATTAACCCCACTGTTCTTTCGCTCATGATTGGCTGAATCCACGCACGAGGCTCAGCCACAACCTGGTCTGATTTTGGTGCGCAGCAGGTTCGCAGCTAGTCCATATTAGTCCCCAGCGGCGCCATCCCTTACTGGTCGAATGTCTCAACGCGGATACCTTCCTCCACGAGATCGATCGCCTACACGTCCGTTTGACAGGCGAAGCGCGAGCACCTATACTCCGATCAACAGCTCATCATCCTATCGGCCGTCCAATGACTTGTCGCAATCGCCGCTCGATCGCCAGCCCCCACGTGGTCCGCGCGCTGACTCGTTCCGGGGAGGTTTCGCCTCAACCCCGCGTGGTCGAGGCGCAACATTTGTTCCACGTGGAGCCGATTCGTGGGACAGAGACAGGGACCGAGATCGCGACATCAGGAATCAGCCCAGCACCTTCCGGAGAGACGACGACCGTTCTGACTGGTCGCGACGAGATGAAAGACCTCCCCCATTTATCAGAGATAGGTCTTATCCGAATCGTGAGCGTTCAAACTCTCCAGTGAGGCCGCGTCGCGACTCCAAGGAGAATGTAGGGCCGCCTTTCAACAGGCCCCAAGATCCTGCACCAAGTTTTAGAGGAGCCCCGGATCGGGGCAGAGGGCGTGGAACATGGGATCGAAGTCGTGGCAGGAGCTCGTTTATCGGTGATCGGGAGCGAGATCTTTTTCCTACCAGGAGTCGTTCACGTGAAGGTTGGCGAGAGCGGGATTTCGACAGGCCAAGTGACAGAAGCCATCGTTTTGATCGTCAGGATTATGACCGGCCACTCGACAGAGATATCCGGCCGAGGGAGCACGATGTATGGCAGAGAGATCAGTCTCCTGGTCGTAGCAGCACTGGGAACCGAGCTCCTTCTCCCGGCGCTCTTTCATCTATCAGCCAGGATCGCAAGTTTGACTACGAGTCCGCACGCAAACCGTTGGCGACGTCATCTCTGCAGGGACGCGACCCCAGACGTGAAGCCGATTCAGACTATTTTTCTCCTCGAAACGACCCCCCTCGGAGGGACGTGTCATATCCTCCACCACCCCCAGCGCAAAGTCTTCCCCAAAGCTCATCTATTGGTCTTGATTATGGCCCACCTCCCTCGGCACCTGCGACCGCACCAGTCGCTCCTCCGGCCGAGAAAGTTAACCAAGCCTCAAGATCAGTCAAGCCGGATCCTCCTCCGCCGGCCAACACTCCCTTCCAACCTCCTAGTGGCCCAAAAGCAGACCGGGTGAACGCTACACCCACTGTCACGCAGCCCTCTCCGCAAGCCCCTCAGTCAGGTGATAGCCGGTCTAAACCCGACCACTCTACTCGACCACGCTCGCAACTCCTAGAGTCATCAGCTGGCCATGTCAACGAGTCATCAAAATTAGCTACAGATTCTGGCCATGAACGCTCAAATATAGTGTCGTTGCCATCGGATCGGCCATTACCCCCTAACGTGCCTTCGGGTCCGCGCCTGGCCTCGGGAACTCAATACAAGCCGAAGACGTCCCCAATTGCACAACAAAGTGCCTTGCCTCCTGCACAGCCAAAGTCGCTAGGAATGGATTCTCGAACTGTCCCAAACGCACCTACCGGACCTCGAAGTGCTTCAATACTCCCACCTTCCGGACCACGTGCATCTTTACCTACCGGACCTTCGGGGGCTCAAACGGGCCCGGCGTCTTCTTCATGGAGGCGCCCACAGATAGAATTTCGCCCTCAGAAGCCTTCTATAATGGGAAATATGAACAGGCCACACATGCCAGAGCGTGTTCCACCTTCAACCGTTCATATGACTTCCAAACAGTCGCCCAAGCCAAGTATTGTGCAGCCCTCAGAAGCAGATAGGCATGGCAAGGCGGCAAGATCTGATCTGGAGCCACTTGCAGGATCTCAAAATGATGTCGAGAAGGCTCGCATAGTCCCTTCTGATGTAGAGATGTCGGCACCTGTATCAGAAGACGAAGACGCAGATGACGAGCCTGAAAGTGAGCTAGACGAAAGTTATTTTGCCGATTCTGAAAAGAGCCATGCAAGGGAGATGGACTTGTTGAAGGCTAAAATGCCTTTGCCATTGCTTCAAGATTCCCTGGTTGTCAGACTGCTATTCAGGATTCAGATGCTTGGTATGATTGCCGAAGGATTAGTCCCCGAAAGTATACATGTGAGCAAAGACGAGAAGGACAATGAATCTGTTGACAAGCGCGTTGATGGGCTTTTGTCTCCACAAAAAACACCCGAGGAGGCTGGATCTCCTCCCTTGGAGCAACCCAAACCTCGCGGCAGACCCCTTAGGGAGGCACCGGTGAATCCGATACCTACGCCGCCCATTGAAGATCTTCCTTTCCTGCAACGACCTCTTAGCAGAGTCGTCGTCTTCGAAGAACCGGCCGAAGATGAGGTCGAGGATGAAAAGATGAACACTATACTTCGCACAAGATTCGAGCAGGAGGCTTGGGAGTCAAAAGATGATTTGTTTGAGCTTTCTGTCTTCTACCAACGTACGTTCCCTGAATGGAGGTATGAGATGGACAAGCACGAACGTATGAGACGAGAGCTTGAAGCAACGCCTGATCCTGGGTCCCCTGGTGCACAATCTTCAGCGTCAGTTCCACCATCCATAGAACGTCTGACAGGGCGAGCGGCGCGAAATGCAACAGAATTTGACATCGAGAAAGCTATCTTGATGTCACAGCAGTCTGCTCGAGAAGAAGAAGAACGACGGGAAAGAGAGGCTGCATCGAATGCGAATCCGAACTATGAAACGGAAGCTGTGGTTCCAGATATGATGCCCCCTACGGAACGAGACCTTTCTTGGCTCTTTCAGGATACAAATTTCTTCGTGCCGACCGAGCTTGCTGTCGAGCTTATGCAGTACATCCCCCCTGAGGACGATTTTACCGAGGAAGAACAAACCAAGTTCATCACGGCATTCTGTCAAACCCCTAAGAAATGGGGCCTCATCGCCGACCAGATACCTGAAAGATCATATCACGAATGCATTGCTCACTACTACCTTACCAAAAACCATACTCACTATAAAGAGATCTGGAGGCGCTCTCAGCCAAAGCGAAAGCGAGGACGCGCCGCGGCGAAGCCAAGGTCTACCGCTCTCCTCTCGGATATGGCTCTCAATGAGGATCCAGATTCAACGCCGGTACCTGTCACTGATAGCGGACGACCTCGACGTGCTGCCGCTCCCACGTTTGGCGACGCTACTGATGCAGAAACAGCTGCCATGCCGGCAGCAAAGCGACTTGCTATAGGTCCGAAGGATCCTGCCGAGAATCCCGTACCAAAGGCAACCAAAGGCAGGAAGGCAGGTACTGCAACTAAGGTTCGGAGGACTAAGGCGCAGATCTTAGCCGACAACCAAGCCCTAGGGGCACAGACAAACGCCGATGGTTCACCTATCAAAGTTGGTGCTGGACGTGTGCGTACTCTCATGCGCGCTGATAATCCTACTGCCAAATCCGATCTCAATGTAGCGCCAGCTGCAGCAGACCCTCATCAACTCGCAACGGTACAGGGGCCTGTGACGGCAACGCCCACGAGACAAGAGTTGCATCCACAGGTAACAAGCTACTGGTCGGTCCCTGAACAGCTAAAATTTCGTCAGTTGGTGGCTTATTATGGCCGAGATTATGGCAAAATTGCAGATTTTATGAAGACCAAAAGCCAAGCCATGATCAAAAATCACTATGCACGTGAGATTCTGAAAGGTGATACTGAATTGGAGAGGATTGCACGAGTTGCCGAGGAAATGATTGCTCGAGGTGAACAGATGGGAAGACCGCCTTCGCCTATAGCGCCACCGAAAAGGAAATATGATCCAATACCGCCACCAGCTGGGCAGTCAAGATCGCTACCAACAAATACGGAGACAGCGGTTGATGCAGACCACAACATTGTTGGCCAACCGAAAGGACCTCTGGTCGACGATTTTCCTCCAAACGCGATCCACCGCGATGCAAATGGAAGCATTGTCGCCAAAGCTTCTCCACGCCATGATATCCCACAACATAGCCCTCTCAGTCTTCCAGTGCAGCCCAAGGTCGAAGAATTTACGCGAGATCGACCGTTAATAGCCCAGAAAGCCATGACAGGCCCACCCAGGGGCCATTTCACTGACGATTCATACCCTTCCCACGGTCAAGTGAGGCAACCCCATCCAAGTGGTGATCACATGTTACATCACCACCCTCCGCAACTTGTAGACCTCCGCGGTAGTGGTGATCACACATCAAGCCACGGAAGGGATATGTTGTCGAAACCTCGTGAACAGCTTCTACAGAGTCAGTCGGAGACGTTGATCCCCAGGTACAGAGGAATAGAACCAGAAAGGGGTTTGACATCAGCCCGATCTGCCCATAGTCGTAATACGAGCTTGGCTGGCCCCACAAGTCTCTCCGAGCAGCCAGCCTCGGAGAATATGGGTCTTCATGACCAAAGAAACAGAACGCATGGATTGGGCGCCGCACACTCTCCTCGACCTCAGCCGATGCAAACGAGCGCCACAGCGAAATTGGAGCCGTTTGCCACTTTTGCTCATCAGCAGGTGCTTCATCAACCAACACAGCCAGCAGCTGCCAAGCAGGAGCCATCCAAGCCATTGAAAAGGTCAAATGTGTTTGATATGCTCAACAATGAGGAGCCCCCTGAGCGTGCTACGAAGAGATCCTCCACAGACAGTGTACATCGGTCTTTCCAGCAAACTCCTCCGCCGCAATCAACGACGGCCCAGTCTCAACCAAACTATAACCAACGCGTTTCCGACGTCTTGATAAACCGTCCTAGCACGTTTCGAACTCCAAATCAGCATCAAACACACGCAAGCATTAGTGATCTGCGGGCTCCTGTTTCGAGCAGTCCAGGTCCCCCTCACCGGCCTGATGCGTGGCTGGATAAATTTGACCCACGACAGTCAAGTGCGGATCGGACAAATACTCAGTCCCCACTGTACGCCGTCGTCCCGCCAGCACCCATGCCGAATGTGAAAAGTGTTCTGGTTGGTCTTGGAGATAGGAATGCAGACCCGAATGTTACAAGACGTAGCAATTTAAGCAGAGGTAAGATATCTTCGCCGCCTCGACAACCTTCTACGCCTGTCCCGCAGTTCAGTTCAGCCTCTTCGGCACCACAGCACCATTCAAGGATGTCGTCACTTGGCTACGGCCATGGTTCACATCATACTTCAGATCATCGATCTCACCAACAAAGCACTCAACAGCCTCAAACAGCCCAGCAACAGCAACAACAGCTTCAACCTCCTGCAAGCCACGCTGCATCCGCCAGCGGAACGCCAATCTCTTCAATGCACCATCGGGGACAATCTTCAGTGGAGTACGCACCACGAAGACTCACCATACAGCAATTCACAGCTCAGAAGAACTTGGACCAGCCTCGCGACCCGAGAGAACAGACAGAGCACATGCTTTCGAGAGAGGAAGTCATACCGCGAAGTATGCACGAAGCTCAGCACCGACAGATTGCCCCACCCCCTACCACGCAAGGACACGAGGCATTACGGCAACCCCCTGAACATCGAGGAGACCACTACCGCCCTGAAGCTGTGTCTCAACAAGTCCCACCTCCACCGCCAAGAACGTCGCAGATTTCCCACTTGACCTCAGGCTACGGTGGAGGCCCTCCGCGAGCATACAATGCCACTCCACCGCTCGGTACGTATGGAGGTGACGCACGCTCGATAGCTGCTACTCACAATCAGCACGCACATCAGCATCATCACAGCCTCTCGGTCCAGCCGCCGCCACCACCACAACAACAGCAGCAACAACAGCAGCAGCAGCAGCAGCAAGGTCAACAAACTCAAGGTCCCGCTCAAGCGATGCATCATCATCACCACCATCACCATCAGCAAGGCTCACTTGGTCTGCCACCACATTCCCACGCTGGGCTCGCTTCACATGGTCATCATCAGCCGCCTGCGATGCACCAGCACCCACAAGCCCCTCCCTCACAGTACCGTGAACAGCCGAGATTTAGCCAAGCGCAGGGCTTAACAGGACCTTCACAGAGCCACTTCAGGAATTACAGCCATGGCGGCGAGGAACGGAGATAGAGTCTCAGGATAGACGTCAGTGGCTGCGATGACCCGACCACAACATGGGACGGACAGCATAGCGAGGCGACAGAAGAGGAAGAGGAAGACGAAGAATACGAGTCAATGTTTTCACGCAGAGAATCCATAGAATGGACGCTTGAATGAGCTTAGCTGGTGTTGGATGACTGAAAGGACCATTGAAACAAAACATGTCCCGAGAAAAGGGTTTTTGTATGGTCTAGTCAGTGCGGAGCTGGAGAAGAAAGCGATCATGTCCAGCACGGTCGTCACTCCGTGGTTTCCGTACCATTTTTTGTTTGATGTTTTGTACAGTATTAGTATATTCTATCCGAACCAATCATCATTACATTGGCCGTTTTACCACAAAGTTCCCGAGTCCAAATGCTTTGCATCCCTGCTGTGGAGGTACGTCCCCTACGATTTTGTGAAGTTAAGCCCGGATTTATTGTGCCAAGGCGGAATATCAGCAGGACCATATAGAATTCGAAGAGGCAGGGAGCAACACGAAGACTGACTGTGCAAGCGTTCTGTGTACTCCGTACGTGAAATACCTCGATTGTGTTTAAGCCTAGTGCAGCCAATCTGCTCTGCTTAAGCTAAACGCTGCTATTTTGGTGTCCTATATCACACTCCCGTCCAACACGGTAAAGAGTACCAAGTACAAGAGACAAAACTGAAACTGAAACTGAAACTGGGTATATGCCTAGTCGCCTAGCTGTCATAAATCGTATCGCTGCTAGCTTGCCTGCATGCTCGCCGAAACAATTCAGGAAAAAGTGTACAACGAAAGTGGCCTGGTCAATCTTTCTCTGACAATAACGCGAAACACAGGAAACAAGCATTCCTGTCAAAAAAAGTCAAAGGGGACTTGTTTGCAGAGAAATCGGTTGTGGCTAGTGCCCCATGCAAATCTTTTCAAAGCAAGGGATGTAAGGGCCAGCAATTTCTTCAAGGCACGCGTCTTGTTCGTTCACGAAGTTGCTGTGATCCATATTTCGCGGTCGCTAAGTTGCTTGCTTGACGAATTTGTGTGCCATCGAGATAAGGAGTTTAGATGAGGTTTTTGCCGGACCTCAGCTGGATGGGAATACCAGCCGAAGACTTGCGTTGAGCTGACGTACTGCTGGTTTGAGGAGTGGCTTGTCTATTGAGACGATTCGTTCTCCAACGCTCGTAGAAGATCTCACGGCTTGCTTCTCGGACCTCGTTCCGCCATTCGCTGAAAACAGCATCTCGAAGTTTGACAAAATCGCAATGGTCGGGGTTATAGGGATCGGCAAATCCCCATGGGAACTGCCTGCCGACCGGACCGTTCTTTGGATCAAGCGAGTACTTGTCCGGGCTTAGGATTGACATTGGGACATAGCCACTATCCAACATCTGGCTCGAGATGGAACCTTTCGATATGGTTCTAGCATGCGAAATGCGCCGGCGGGGGTCTCCATTTCCGCGGTCACCAGGACCAGCAGCACGTAAAGGGTTGGAGGTGGTGAAGTCCTCGTCAGGCGATTCTGTGGCGTTGAGATCCTCATAGTCGTCCTCGTCGCTGTCAGCAGCGACGTTGAGGGCTTCCAGAGGGTCCAGGCCTGCTTGTTTGAGGCTTTGCCATACCGTTTGCTTTAGATGCGACATGTGTGCAGTTGTGATTGTGTCGGCTTTGCTGATGATTGGTATGACGGTGGTCTTGCCCTGAAAGCTTCTTAGGACCTGGAGGTCGAAATCGTCGTCGAGAGCGCCGATGATGCGGGCGGCATTCCCCACTCGATTGGCTCCAGAAATGTCCTCTTGTGCCAGTTGCATGTTGGATTCTAGACGAGCGGGATCTAGGATCATGAAGATGCAGTGTATTTCAGTATCTCGAACTCCAGGTGAGCGCACGACCTTCATCTCTTCGGCAAAGGTCTCCTCAAACTTGCTTTCGACGAAGTTGGTCAACTCACGCAGCTGCAGATCCACGACACCTTTGTCCAGACCCTGTGAATCCCATAAGGTCATGCCAATCCGTTCGTGGTCGACCTCGATCTCTTGGTAGTGGTGGGTAAAGTTGTGGTAGGATTTATTGGAAGAAACAACCTCAGGATCAGACGGTCTCGCTGGCCGTTTTCGTGGAGGTAGAGCTAACGAGGTCTTGAGGAAGTTGATGAACGATGTCTTTCCAGAATTCTTTGCCCCGATGACCAAAATGCTAAAAGGGTGTCAGTCCTGTTCCGCGCATGCGTGCTTCCGCCGGGCGTGGCCTTCACTCACTTGTATGGAGTCGGGTCTTTCCTTCTGCGTACCCTGCGTGGGCTATTCACCGCGCTCGATGAGCTCTGCGCATAACTATAGCGGGAGCGATGGGTCATGCTCTCTGTCCGGGCGAATGGATCCACTATGCTGTCTTGCAAGCTGGCCGGCACCGGCGGCACCGGAGGGATGTCGTGCGACCCGTTGGAAGCAGCGGCAGTGGAGGACATGCTGGTCCGTGGCATGTAGTCCTCGCCTCCAAAGGAGTCGATGACGGGCTGAGGAGCGACCGAAGGCAGAGCCGGCGGCGTGTCTTGAATGGACGGGCGACGTTGACCTTCCAAGCTCTTCTTACGCAGCCGGGTTGCAGAAGACTTACGCTCACTTAGGATGTCATTGGATTTGGTACGTTTGATGAGAGATCCAAAAGATGTGGTGCGACGAGAGTCAGCTCGATCGGGCGGGTGATCGGCCGACATGATGGATGCAGCTTTCAAGTAAAGTCAACTTTGAGGCCGGGGAATTCGTACGAGTTGAGGAAGGCGTGACTGCGTGGTTTCCTACTAAGTTCCAGCAGCCACGAGCAGGAAAGCGCGAGATTGCAGGGTTGTGAGGGTCGCAGGGGACAGCAGTCGATGGTGGTGCGTAAGCTGCAGAAGATAGGCAACGCACATCACTCACGTCCAATGATGCTGGTCAAAGCCAAATGGAGATCGTCACTGGCCCTTTCGCTGCAGCCCCGGAGAATTATGTTCATGCACGAGCAGCTCCGAACGCTGGTTGACAGTTAATAAAGAACCTGGGGTGCGTCTGCCACTTTGCGCAGCATTTGGGCAGGCTTGGCTACGGAGTGACGGAGTTACGACGTGCCATGAAATATTAGTGATAGTCTGTCGGTGCTAGTGTTGGCTGCCCGGCTACGGAGTAGATCCAGGTCCCCGTACAGATTTGTTTCATTTTTATTATTATAGGAGGCACACAGAGAGTCCAATTCGGGCAGTGATGTACAAGATACGTGAAAGTATTACGCCGAGAGGATACGGCAATTAGCAGCTTCCAAGTTTATATCTTTTCGAACTGTGGACTTTCTAGCCTGATTATGACACAAACCCTGATGTCTGTTACAAAGTATAAATATTAGCTTCGCATCTCCACAACGGTGAAACAAGCATGGTATCTTAGACGGTGTAAACCCTATTAATTCCCGCTGCTGTTGCAGCTAAAGTACGTGCGCACGTGCGGAGACTCTTGACACCAAAGATTGCTTGTTGATCGGCAACAGATCCACTCAGATGAAGACCTCGATGTCGATTGAGCATCCACATCCCTCTTTCCAGCTGTGCGCCCGTTGTATGGTTTTCAGCATTTGCCGAAACCCTGTATTTTTGTGACTATTGCGCACCATCAAGATGTTGTCGTCGGTGTCTAGCCAGGGAAAGGAAACCATGCAAAGGCGAATTGTGCGTGCACCAAGTTGCCAGCGCCAGGCCTCCTCAATATGATCCAACAACTCATTCATCGAGGTTGCGTTCAACGCTACCGTCACGGCTCCGTTGTCCACCTCCTTGAATCGAGTTCGCACGTTGGTTTGACTAATATCAAAATCCACACCCGTCGAATCTGCAACACTGCACGATCTCTGCGCGGATGGCCCACGAACTTTGGACGAGGTTGACCGTCGCTTCCTAGAGACAATTGCATCAGAATCCTGCTTTCTCTTTGAGCCAGACTCTCTGAGTTCTTTCTCCAGAAGCGATTCGGTGGGTTTAGTGCCTTTCCTGCAGTGATTATGTTCCATCTTGTCCATCTGAAACGGATGCTTCTGACGGTCTGTCCGCGTTCGAAACTGTCGCACTGGTGTGTCTTTACCACGGCTGCTGGCCTCTTCCTCCGAATTGCTGCCCTTACCCGAGACTCTAGATGCCCCGGACGCTGCTGTAGCAAGCCCAATGTCAAATTCTCCCTCAAAATCGCTATCAAACTCGGTGTCCAACTGCTCGGCCGCCACCGATGGATCGGTAGAAGCCTTCAATCTGGATCTAGATTTCTTTCCGATCACTTTTGGGGCCGGGCGTGATGACTTCCGGGGTAACTTCAATACTCTCGCTATCGGCTCCGCATCGAAGCCCTTTTCCGTGCCGCACCATCTGTAGTAACGCCCTGCGTGGTGGACAATATATTTCCTGCCTCTATTCACCGGATCAGGATACTCCTAGTAGCCATAATCTGTGTCCAGCCATTGCTTGTACGTCATTCCCACTTTTTGTCTGGTCTGAAGGTCCATTACCACCCTCGAATCCCCCTCCTGTCCATCTTTGATACAGAAATCAGGTTGACTGTTGCCGAAGACTCTCTCAGCCTCAATCAAGAGCGAATCGTATGAGTAAGTATCGATCGACATTGTGTCGGAATTGGGAAAAGTCGGCTCCAAAGTCTCACATTCAGAGAATCGAGTCTGATGGAACTGATCTTGGTCCATATCATCAATGTACCCATCAAGAGGGTCCATTGTTCCATCAACAGTGGCTTCTTCGAGAGTTCTCGGTGAGATTCCAAATAATTCGTCCAAGTTGTACCCCATGACTCTGGGCGGTGAAGATGATATTCGGTTTATTGCTATGAAACCGTGTCGCTCATCTCGCTGTGAGCGTTTCTGTTTCACTGAAGGCATCGCCGTGGTAAAGGGATCCCTTTTTTGTTGTCCCAAGCTTTAGGACTGGCGAAACAGGGAGAAATAATAATTTGTGGGAGAAAGGTCCAACATGGAAGGCAGGCACCCCCGCAAAATGCTGGTCGTGCCTGCTGAATTCGCACCGGCGATGGACTGACCTCCAAGGGTAGACACGTATATCACTTTGGGTATTATCAAACCTATGTACTAGTGTCGCACCGGTATGAGACAAGCTAGAAAAATGGCCTCGTGTCAAGAAAGCTCCCAAAAGTGTCTCGAAGAACAGGAGACTAGTCAATCTCAATAATTCACGATGCAGCTGCTCCCTCCTCCTCAAATTTTAGCAGATTCCCCCTACCAGCCTCAGTGGTCAATCTTGGAAAATACCAGTCCGCAATGGCAACCGCTCACCCATCCAGGTCGCACGCTGTGTATGATTCCTTTCTTCATCCACCGGTTTCCCGTTCTCATCCACTGTATTCGGGTGTATCAGCACAGACAAAGGTCCCCGATTGATCGTCAACCACGGTACAAAAGCCCCAAATTGCTCCGGTGTGAACAAATTTACTTCGAACATGGCAATCAGATGCGGCCCAACGGGCCTGTCCCAGGGCATGTAGATGCGTAGTTCGGGAAATTCTCGCCGTACTCGCTCCCAGAGCGCACGGGCAAATTTGGATTCTTCCGGGTCGTATTGGTGGTAGTAGATGTGGATGTCGAATGCTCCCCGGATCCCGGTGTCAAGGCCGTCAGTGAAAGCCGAGTATGCTGGAGAGCGGACTCCGGTCTGGGGATTTGCAATGGACTTGTCTGCTTGTTTGACTTCTGGGAGCGGTTCGGCTCCTTCATAGCCTTTTAGCGGCCAGGGGTAGGTGTACTTTGCTGGGTCCATCGTAGCAGCCGCAACCAAAGAACTTATCGTGCGTCGTCAATTTTGCAATGAGTTACTCACCATATAGATACCGAGGGTTCGTGTGTACTTATATTCAACCCCCACGACCCGGTCACTGACTCTGTCGTCGTAACGAGCTGGGTGCACAATTAGTCAGACAGTTGCGAAAATTGGTTGGAGAGCACGCCATTCACTTATAACCTAACGATAGGTTTGAGCGGAATTGCTCCGTGCCTTGCAATAATTTTATCTGACCTAATACAGACGCTTCCTTCCGCTCCAGAGGCATCAGCAGTTCCACTGAACAAGCACATCACCACATACAATAACGCATGTTGTGAGAAGTATAGTTTGTTTAGGGTTTCTAAAGAAGAATATGAGTTCCAATGCATACTATGTTATCAGGAAATGCCAATAAATATCTCGTGGGTGGGTTTTAATCGCATTATCGTGCCGTTCCTCCCAGTACATGCCCAGTTTGATTCGAGAAACTCCTTCATACTTCACCTCTTCCCCATACCTTGACAATACCATTCCCCTTAACATGATAGAGCCATTCTCCGTCCGCTAAGTCATTTACACCTTCCAAATCCCCCCAGTCAGACCCATGACTAACTCGTACGCTCCCACTGACTTCCTTACTTTGGCCCGTCTCCAGCGGTCTGAGTTGAAACACCCACCTCGCCTCGTGCGCCAACGTCCTTACCAGAGTCGCGTGCTCAAGCTCTACAGGGGTAGCCGATGCCTCTGTGTTGTGCAGGAGTGCACTGTCAGCGGGACACGTCACTACGACGCTGTGAGCGTCGGCCTGCAGCCCGAGAAGTAGTTGTTGAACGTCGACAGAGGTGATTGAGGGCTGAGACGCGAGCAGAATGTCGAGCCCATCGATGAGGACGATGTTGTTGCTGTCCTCGGACCTTTGTGAAGGCGTTGTCTGTAGCGCTCTCGTAAGAACTGCTTCCAGATCCTTGAGATTGAGGGAGTTCAAGTTGACAATATTCCCTGCGCGAGTCACCTCAGAGTCTGGCGTCGCAGACAGTCCGTCGACGTAACATATTTTGCCCGAAGCGATGGCCTCTTGAAGATTCAGGCCCTTCAAAACGGTTAGCTGTTTCAATCTGGCACGATGTACCTCGATGCTTTTACATTTTTTCTCAGCAACTCGGCCCAGAGGTCCAGCGAACGCCAGATGCTAATGAAGATGACTCTGAGCGTCCTTTGCTCGCTCCCGCTGCTTTGGTCGCTAGGATTTCGTTTTGGAAGATTGGCACTGCTCAGCGAGGCAAGAAGGAAACGAACCAGTAACCAGTTGGTTGGGGTGTCAAGAACGGACGTGAGAAGCGTCAGCGAACGTAGGTGCACGCACTGTTCAATATATGGCGCAAGTGCTGACGGCAGCGATGCATTCATTGTGTGAGTTGTCAAGCGGTAGATATGTGGAAGGATGCAAGGGCTACATGAGAAAATCTGATTTCTTGGCAATCTGCCGGGACATGTGGACGAGCAAAAGGTAGATTCCGAGCCTACCATGCAATTGAATAGTTTTTGGTTTACAGCCTTCCCGAAGTTCACCTCGCGTTCCTCGACCTTCTTCTTGTTCGCAGCGACTGGCGTAGAGCCAACAGCATATGGTTGGACTCAGGGCCGTCCTCGGCGTTTCTTGGATTGAGATATCACCATTCTCTTCCAGGCCGCAACAATCTCGAACGAATCGGCCAATGCGTATCACCTCATGCTAGTCATAAAATCACATTTATTGGGTTGCCGGTCCTCGTGCACCTTTGGGTGTGCCTGTATTCAATCATCAGTCCTATTCGTCACGGTGAAATGTGAACTCTTTGCTTGGGTGCATACCGAGCTGGAAGCCGTTTCTGAACTTTCGGTTGACCGTAGATAGTGATCGCATGCGACCAGTGCCTTCGCCCGCTTGTCAGAAACTCCTCAAACACATCCGTTGTGGCTATGGCTCATACCAGTCGTCTTCCTCCTCTTAGCCTTCTCGGACCAGTTGTACTTTCTCGTCTTTGCTGCTGGGTACCCGCAGTTTGCGCACGTATGCTTTTGGATATGCAACGACCTTCTACCACATCGTCGGCAGAGAGTGTGCGTCTAAATAACTGTCAAAAGACCGCCATGATATTCGTCTCCGTGGGTAGGCTGACCTTGTTGTGGCGCTTGCCGAAGCTGGATGTGCCCTTCGCTGTTCCACGGTCAGTCGATTGTCTGCAACTCTGACATCTTGTTGACGGATTATTCGGCTCTAATGGAATGACGCGGATCGCAAAACGTACTCATATTGACTGTGGCACTCTGAAATTGATTTCCAACGGGTTGTGAAAGGTGGAAGATGTTACAGTTGAAAGGCGATTAGCCGCTTTGGCAGTGTGGGCGCAGGTAAATTTCTGCCAAGCCTGAAATCGCTTAAAATAGTTTAGCCTCATTTTATGCCTAAGGCATACAGAACCATATTACTCTGCGTGGGTGGTTGGTACATAGCTAATCCATAAACGGTATCCAAGGTATCTACTCCAGATCATTGTTGGAATATACGTTCGCCGCATGATTCAGTAGTACGTTGTCTTGGTGGTTTTTTCGCGATAGGTATCAACATAGCCTCGCTCATCAGTGTTGTCATCATCGAGATCCCTCCCATGTCGTCCATGTCTTCTGCTAGTGACGCGCTGTGGAGCGTACCGGACGGATTCATAGTCCCTCCTATCGTCATACCTATCAACGTCCTGTCTGTTCACACCTCTTGCGCTGCGCTGCCGATCAATGTGATCGTTAAAGTCGTAATGATTTAAGTACTTTCCCATCATGTTCGCCTCTGCACCCGGGGGTTCGTGGTATCTCTCACCAGCGTAGTGTCCTTCGGCTTCTTCCTCCCTAAAGTTTATGCTCCGAGACCGTCTTCGGGTGAGGCGTTGTTCAGGAGTGTAAGTATCCTCTCTCACCATAGCGGATTTTCGAGGATGACGAGCAGCAGCAGATTGGCGTCCGCTGACGTAGCTCTCCCTTTCGTCAGGGGGTGAAACCATAACATAGTCATTCTCAGACGGTGATGTCGTAAATGTAGACGCCCTATTTCGACCTCGAGGAGTTTGAGGTTCGCGGGGAGAATCGCTTGCGAACGGATTTGTAAACGTCTCGCGAACCGAGGGTGCTCGGTCCCGGGTCGTGGTCTTCTCAACAAAAGCGAAGTCCTCTTCCTCTCGTTTTGTTGTAGCCGTCGAAGGAACATAAGAAGTGCCCACTGCCCGAGAGCGTTCATCATCATAGGCTCGAGTTGAGATCTTAGACGGAGGACGAAAGTCTGTCTGAGATCGCGCTGCTATCGCTGTTCCCGGGCGGTCTTGTCTAGCCCCCGACATGTATGGTCCATCAACGCGAATCGAGGGTGCTGAAGTCCGAGCATCATCCCGGTCAGTATAGATGATTTCCTTCCGGTATGGTGATCGCCGGGACGCCATATCACCAGGGTAGTTGCTTCTCGAAATCTTGTAGCTATATGTATCATTTCGATAGCCAGCGAAGCCACGATCAGACTCACGCACGTCGTTACCGGTACGGATGCCTATTAAATCCGCATCTCTGACATCAACAACATATCCTCCAGGCTCTCTACGAGGCCTCTCAACATCGTAAATGCGTTCTCCACGCAAATAGTCCCGATCGTCGTAAGGTCGTGAAGCAGTTCGAAGCGGGCTTCGAGACCCCGTATTCCCTTCTTCCGCTCGATACGTGGATTGTCGCAGAATTGTTGCAGCCTCGCGGTTCGGGGCCGAAGTTGGCGCTCGAGATACAATTTCAGATTCCTTCTCTAGCCCACCGGACGTGACGGAATAAGTGGTTCTTGTAGTGCCTGGTCCCGCAGTGTCTTTGCCTGCGTTTACGCTGACGTTATCGCGTGTAGAGTCGTGTCTCATCGAGAATTCGTACTCATGCTCATCACCTCGGTATCGCGCACTGCGGACTCGGCTCTCAGCGACAGGTCTTTTCAGCTGGTCACGATCCTGGAAGTCTTCGTAGGGATCTAGTGCTGTCGGGACTCGTTTTCGAGGATCAATATACCTACCTTCGTCCTGTATTTCACGAGTCCGATAAGTTAGACGGTAATCATGTTCCGCCATCGTGCTTCTCCAATGGCTGATTGGCTGTTACACAAGATATCTAACCTGCAAAGGACCTGCTTGTGCGATCTCCAATCAACCTCGGATCCAATTCCTGTCTGCACTATGTGAGAACTTGAACTCACTGGGTTTGAACGTGTCAAGCGTTGCGAGGTGAATGTGTTCCACATGGTCGAATGCGAAAATGCGAGATAGGCTGAAAGGTGGTTGACATGGCCACAGGCTATTAGGCTAGGGATGCGTGACGATGTCACAATGCAGAAGCCGCCTTGCGCAACGCCCGCGAACGCAAACTCATTTTGGGGCTCCTCGTTCTCCGGCGATGGGAGAACACAAGGATCACGCAGTACTGGGCATCCACAAAATAGGGTCTTGGGCTACAGTCTACATGGAGCGCACAAAGTGACAAAGCCAGCATGGAAGTGGAGGGAGTTGTGTGAAGCCATAATTGTGAACAGTGTTCGGAACAATTTTTAGCGGGAACTGCCGCTCGCCGAAGCGCAGGCGACGTCATGTGTGATGACAAGGTTTTGCTCCAAACCCGATTCCTAGGTGAACAAGAAGTCATCGGTAACAGCCACGTTTGCATCTGCGGAATTGGTAAAATTCAAATTCCTTGAGAAACCGACCGTTTGACTGTTGTAACGTTATGCAGGTTCAAGACCTATCAAATGCTGAGGGGCGAGAGGATGCCTCATCGTCTCAGGAACTCCCGGTAGCAGCTATGTAAATCTTGTGCGATATGCTTAAAACTCCTTGAGAAGGGCTGGGAGCGCTCATGAATGCTGCTAGAAAGAAACTTGAAGAAACCTCAACGCCACCGTTACATTACAGCACAACCACCGCTCCTAGCTCTTCTCCTGGTCGGTCGTCTGGGCCCACCAGTCTCAAGACCACTCATCTCTTCTGTCTCAGTTCCTGTGCCCGGCCCATCCGTGTCATGGACCAGGCCGGCAGCATCCTCGCGTACCCTGTTCTCTGCTTCTCTTTGTCGCCTTCTTCTTCGCCGAGCTCCCCATCCATGACCGATGTTTCCGACTTCTTCGGTAGCTACCATCCATTCAGCCCACTTACCTTCAAGACGAGCTGCAGCTCCCCAACGAGCGGCCATACATCGTTGGTAGTGAGCGTCAACTGTAGGCTGCCAGATGTGGAACGCTTTCAGGTGGATGACCTGTGAGGGGAAGAGCAGAGTCTGGATTTCGATCACACGCTTAATCTCTTGAGATGCCGAAGGAGAGGCGTTCCCAATCACCGATTCGGTTTCGCTGTCTGCAGAAAATAACGGATTTGAAGTGGGCTCCCTTATTGTACTCTTCTTCCGGCCCTGCAGCACTCGACAGTTTCCCTGCATAATCTCGCGAACACCAGCCCATGTGACGTTCGCACAATCAAATGCAATGAGTTCCATACCTTTCTTGGGCCTGGCACCTTTCTTGGTGAGACTACCTCGCTTCCGAACTTGCTCGCTTGCTTCCATCAGGACGAGGTCGGAAATCCTTGTATTGTCAAGGCATAAACTCTTGAGCTCAGAGCAAGATTTGAGAATAGGAAGCACCCCGACATCACCCATTTGGTCACAGTACGAAATACTTAGGTGCTCCAGCGTCTTTGCTGCTGGGGACTTGGAGAGTCGTACTAATACCTCATTGGTTAGATGCTCGAGCTCCTCCACTTCCAGATGCGTCAATCTAGTCATGCAAGTCATAAGTTCTAACAGAGCATCATCTGTCAAATTTGTGATTTTGCACAATTTCAACCCTTCCATGAAAGGGACGTTGTGTGCCAAGCCTTTAACACCTCGATCGGTTAGTTGGCGACATTCAGATATGTCAAGATGCCGCCATCGTCGTGGTGGAACGATAGCGCGATTCGTAAGCATATCAATCTGCGGATCTGCGCCTTGCACTATGATCTCGAGTGCGTCGTCTGTCAAGCTTTCACAGCCAGCTAGGATCAAACGTTCCAGGCTATTACGCTTGTGGAGCTCGAGCGCAAGTTCTGGGTCATCAAGGCCTCGGACTTCGCTCACCCGAAGATCAGTCAGGTTCGGACAGCTTTGTACCACTTTCAGCAAACCCTTGTTATCACAATTTGTGCACCAATTGATATTGAGCAGCTCGATGTTTCGACAGTGTGCTGCAATAATTTTCAGGGTTGCGTTGCTGACTTGCTGCATACTGGGCATGTTCAGATGCAGTAGTTTTGGATTCCGAAACAGAAAGAAGTGTATGCTTGATCTCTCAATCTTGCAGCCTTCAATGCTGAAGGTCTCGAGATTGCGGCATTCTTGATTGGTCATGCGGGTACCAAGACCTAGCCATTGATCTCGTAGCTGTACACAACCGCGCAGATTGAGATTCTTCACGAATGCGCCCGCTTTCAGCATGATCTTCATCAAAGCCTCGGATGTGATTTTTTGGTAGTACGTCTGACAGTCTAGGACAGTCCACAGCTGTCCGTCAAAACACATTTCCTGCCATGATTTGGAGACGGCAGAGAGTCTGACAATCTCCTTGGGAGGAAGGTAGCTCAGTATTTGTATCCGTATCTCTTGTGGCAAGTCTTGCCAAAAGTTGAAGTTCTCTCTTCTGGGTAGGGGCTTCTCGGAGATCTCGTGTAGGGTGGTTTTCGCAGGACGAAGGTGAAGTTGCTCTGAACTGGTAGTTGCTGGGCTAATGTCGAAGGGTCGGTATCTGGCATACGTATCGATGCCTGAAGATGAGCTACTGGGCGAGCTAGGTGTTCCCGGTGGTGTGACAAACGTTGAGGAAGCTGCTTGAATTGGGGGTGAGATAGAACTACCCTGAGGCGACGACCCCAACGAAACACATGAAATGGAAGCTCTTTGGCTCGCCTTGTAAACCTTGTCGCTGGACCTTGTTCTGCCCATCTTCGCCAGCGAGGGAGAAGATAATTGTCGCTGGAAACCTTGCAGCAAGCGATGTCTTCCCTTCAGCTTCTGGGGTGGATCTAGGGAGACCCCCGTCAGCATGGGACTAGGAGGAGCCGAAGAGTGAGGCGACGGGGTCGCTATCGACCTCGGATCCATGGAAATGTTTGCCATGGTTCATGAGAGGGACAAAACCGGGGTGTGAGGACGGTTTCCAGGCATGCGTGGTCTATATCATTTGAAATAAGAGGTCAGATGACGTGCGGATATGCAGTTCGCCCGGAGCTTTGTATCATTGGAAAGAAACAAATGCTTGTTCCCGACGTAGATTTACTTTGAGCTCAAGCGTGACCTAAGCATCGAAGAGGGATGTACCAAACCGTGGCGGATAAGCGTCTTCTGTCGTGCCGTGTTGGCTGGTCCAGCTGAGCAATAGAGGGGGTACCGCGGTACCAAGTGGAACGGCCAAATCTTATCGATAATGATGATGTCGCGATAAATCATAAAGTGGTGTGACGTCCCGAGCAGCGAGCCGCGCGAGCCGATATTAATGTCAACCGCTCTCTGTTGAAAATCAAGTTTTCGACGCAGATGTCGACGGTAGCCAACACGACAAGAGGTCAGCAGGGCCGCAATGTATCTATTGAGTAGGCCTAAATGAATAAGTACAATCAGCCACGGCCATGTGAACGAGGATCAAGGTTGCGTCGACAGAGTCTAAATCACGATAATTGCCGACTTGGCTTATCAGGTCAGCGTGACTTGGGACCTCTTAGAGCCAAGCACGGTGGTCTTGGTGGTCTAGGACGGTCTGGAGTAGACAAGGTACCGTGATTGATGACGAATGACACCACTCGCTTGACCCCCCGAATGCGCAGGTGCTCCAATTTCGTGCATGCGTCGCTCATCCGGCCACCCCTACAAACCGCGAATGATCAACTGATGGGAAGTCTTCAGTGGCATTCCCATCAATTTTGCATCTTGTGTGGCTGATCTTACCAATTTGTGCCCACAACGTGCGCAAAGCATACGTAGCTCGACCCAAAACGTGATCAATAATCGGTGGGAGTGCTCTGAATCGACTGGAAGTCTTGGGATTGGTTGATACGCAGCATTATCGCAGCATTGGGTTTTCGTGGTGATCTGAGCTTTATCGAGCGTTCGCTCCGTTGGCTGTAGGACTTCTTTCTCACAAGAGCATCTGATGATCCTGCGTGGTATCTCAAACGGTAGAGGCATTATATCCTTTCGAGCAAGGTTGCTCAGCGCAAAAGGATGCAGAGGGTTTTCGCTTCCACGTTGCCCCTTCTGGAGCTCCTCTTATTCAGGTGCGGGGCCGAGACATGAGCATTAACCTGATCTAGATCATGGAACGGTGCCTGCATCAAGCTGCTGCAACCCTGGGTCGGACATCAACTGGACCCTTGAAGCCGTGACTGGTTGCAGGCAGTGATGGCGATTGCTTAAAACAGAAATTGCCAGTCCTTAAGGCCGGGTAATATTGTCATCAAGTTCTTCTGCCGCAGCGTCCTACACTCGTAGGTAATGCGATGGGATTCGCATTGACGGCCTTACAGAACGGCTTCTAAAACACACAGGCAACGGACGCTACTATTAACCATTTCAACAAAACTGATCCCGACGCTTTCGGACGGACTGTCTCGCCAATTGGCCTTGGAGACCCACCTGCTGTCCCAGGGTCGTCAATATATTCATAGGAAATGGGGCAAACAAGCAACCACGCCTGAATCTCAGGGGGAATAATGACTTATTGAGGCCTCGAATATGATATCTATCGAAGCTTAACTGATTATCTATCCATAGTTCTTAATCATTTGAGAACATCTAATGTCAGCGTATTTCAGGCCGTCTGCTTTGCAGAGAATATTCCGTCGAGGGGAGCAAAAGCTTTCTCAGTCTCTTGTCCTTCTCTTGCTCAATGTTGCCTCGCATCATCCTTCCAGTCTCGAGGAACTGCTGGCATGGGGAAACTGCCAACAGGCGGAACATCGGGATCGGGTGACATCCATTGACACATATTCGAAGCAAGAACGTCGACTTCGATTGGCAACCGCCGTAGGGTCTGATTCGCATATTTGGCCACCGGTTCTCGTTTGAAAACCTCGTAAGCCTCGTTCTCGCGGCCAAAATACCAATCATCTTGCTTATCCAAGCACAATCCAAGTTCACTTGAGATTTGATTCACATAAGACGGGTGGCGGCCCAAAGTAGACATTTGGTATAAGCCTTGGTTGATGTCTGCATGCCTTGAATGCATGGGTTCTTCGGTACACTGGTGCTGATAGCCGACATTGACCTGGCTAGATTGGTACACCTGCACGGGCTCAATGCCGCCCAGGCCAGTCGGATTCTGAAGGCTGGCTAAGTGCAAATTATGTTCACGATCAAGAAGCTTGCCATTGACTTTGAGTAATCTTGTGCGAACCTGATCCCTGTCGATTATTTGTACCTTGTTGTCGTCGTCCTGCAATTCTGCACAGGTGTAGTCATAGGTAATGAAGCCCAACCTACCCGTTGTTAGTGGGATATTGTCATTGCGATACCGCTCCTCCCCAATCATGGCAGTATCGTCAAGAAAGTCGCCGGATTCCTTCATAGAGCGCTGGATTAAGGGTGGCCAGTTCCCAGAGGCTTTGGCTGTTTGTGCTTGTTCAAATGAGAGATACTGAACATATCCGTGGTCACTCACAGATATCCACACGACGGTAGCTGCGTCCTTCGCGAGACTTAAGTATTTCTTGAGGATGTCTGCTTCGACTTCAACTGTACCGTTACGAAGAGGTGGCGAGAGCGCTCCTACCTCCAGCTTGTACTCAATTTGTGGATACCCCAAGTACCTTGCTCGGACTAGGTTCTCCAACGTTGTCGCCGAGATAGTGATGTCAGATACATAGAGGCGCTGTAGGCTGTGAGGCAGGCAATCTACCAGTTCAGTCCGATAAAAGTGGTCTGCTCCCATGTGATGGATTTCAAGGTGTTTTAAGGCGTGGAAGCGGCCAAGGTATATTTTTAATGCTTCTACTATCATACCAATGTCTCTTTGGTATTTTTCGCTGGACGGTGAGACGTCCGGCATCTGGATGCACAACCTCAATGTCTCGAGTTTGAAAGCTCTTGTCGACAGTGTTTGCAATAGCCTTGCTGTGATAGCGTAAAAGGATCTTGCGTAGGTGTCATGGTTGTGCTGATGATCGAGGTTCGGGACCCGCCAACTGAAGTGAGATAAGCTTGGTGCGAGATTGTTCACAATCATTTCTGAAGGGACAACTGCATTTGCATCAAGCTGCAACGCTTTAATGCGCGGGTACACCTGAACCTTGCTCAATAGTCCTCCGAATATTTCTGGCCTCTCACGGTACTATCGAGAGAAATCATGAGTGCGCGATCGAGGGTCACAGGTTACACTGAGAGCTTGTAGGTACCGTTTGTTTAACATCAGTACTCCCCTCATGACCGGAAGATTGAGATTGCTGATTCTCATGATGCGTAGATTTCTGAGATTAAGTATTGGTCGCATCAAGACCAGTTTATTCTCGACGTCCTGGCCATCGATAGGCAACCCTTGTTGAATGCCTGTACCTTCTTGAAGACTGTTTTTGGCACATCCCTCTGCACTGACCAAATTGCCTTGCAAGTCTCGTCCTACGAAAGTAAGATGGAGTTCTTGCAAAGAAAGCTGGAATTTGTGCAACACACTCGCGAGACCAAGAAAGTCGTTATTGGACATGTTGAGGGAAACCTGAAGGAAGAGCAGGCGCAGCGTGCTAAAGGTCGTTTTGTTTGCTGGGGTTCTCAGAATCTTGGGCAATTGTTTGTCCGTAACGCGGAAGAGGAATAAATTTTCAGATGTCTCCAGGTGGAGCTGCTTGCAGACCAGACGGATGCCATCATACTGAGAGATAGGCCCCTTATCCCAGCTTTGTCTTCGGTCACATAGGTCGTGGAAAATATGGTTGTAAATGCTGAGTCTGGTCTCATAAGGGATTCCAAGGAGGTGTGCATCTGGATAGCTTTGACTGGATATTGAAGCCAAGGAAGAACAGGAAGCATAGGCATTGGTGGACATTTCTGGACAAGAGAAAGACTATCGTGGCATACGGACGGCGTGTGATCCGTACGTCGCTTCTGTGACGATAGCGAAGACACTCAAGAGGTAGGAGCCACCAGCGCGATACTTCCATACACCTTGGAATCCGGGATATAAATATGTCTGGAGCTGCCAGTGTATCAGGTGCGGAGCACAAACGGTGAAACGCGACCTTAGCAGGGTTTCAACTCGTTGTCCAGACCACTTCATCGTTTGCAAACGGCAGAGATTTCCAATGGTGTCCTACAAAGCCCGTTTTGAATACTGATCAAGCTCGAGTCACAAGTCTGTAGCTTTAATCTTTGGACACCATTCATCCTCAGTGACTTTGGGCGATGACCCGGCCAACGATTGAAAACCCATTCTGCCTTCAGATTACATTTGGATCACGCTGGTGGCACCCACATTGTGAATCTCCCATCCATCACGTCCGATCAAATTCAACGGAAGCCATAGCCAATGTTTTGAAGTAACACCAGCGAGGAAGGATATGATTGACCTGATTTTCATTTATATTTATAAAATAATTGGGCACCGTTTCAAAGTCAAATAAGCCGAGCTGGAGACGTGATCAATCTGTGGTTTCGTATTTGAGTGGAAAGCCGAGCGAGCAAATATAGGCAAGTACCACCGAAAACCACAAAAGACCGGTGCCATTCAGCGTTGCCTCGTGAAGTCGTCATGACTTGCATGGTTCCAACGAGACATTGGGATCTCGTTGTCGTTGTGGGTTCGGCAAAGATGTTTGCGGAGGAACGAGTTGGGATTTTCTCTGTCCAGCACTGCTCTGCAAAAGGCAGTAAGAGCCGGAGACGAATTTGGCGAGGCTCACAGCATGTCGGGGTAAGGGAGGGTACGAGGGTAAGTTCAAGTTGTTTCCTCAATATAGCCTTGCAAGGCTGTATCCGCCAAGTGTTATGTTTCACGTGACTCAATATTCCTGATTGGCGGTATTTATGAGCTTTTGTCGTAGTGCTACGGGGGATCAGCTCGGTCCCCAGATCTTCGGGACTACAAGCCATTGGACATGCGACTATTGTCGCTATGGTCCAGGAAACTCGATAGTCGGACCTGGTGCGTCAAAACCGGCGACAGTATACGACTATTATCGACTGCAGTGAAACGGACTGACTTTCAAGCAGTCGATGCGAAATGGCAAGCTACATGGCAATCGTTGTCGCCTCGATCACCTCGAGCAGGCGCATCTGTTCGGAGCAAGAAGTATGTTCTACCAATGTTTGCTTACCCATCCGGGTCACTACACATGGGCCACCTCCGAGTCTATACGATCTCCGATGTCCTAGCTCGTTACGCAAGCATGAACGGTCATGAGGTACTGCATCCCACAGGATGGGATGCGTTTGGTCTTCCTGCAGAGAACGCGGCGATCGAGAGAGGCATTAACCCGAGTCAATGGACTCTGACAAATATCGAAAAGATGAAGGGGCAGTTGAAGAGCATGAACACAAGTTTCCATTGGAACAATGTAAGGGTGCCGGGAGACATCTTGTACATAGGCTGATAAATGGTGTAGGAGCTATCGACATGTTTCCCTTCCTTCTACAAGCACACCCAGAAACTGTTTTTGATGTTGTACAACAGAGGCCTCGCGTACCAGGCCGAAGCCCTTGTAAACTACGATCCAATCGACAAGACCGTGTTAGCCAACGAGCAGGTCGACAACCAAGGTCGATCGTGGAGGTCAGGTGCTGTGGTTGAACAGCGCATGTTGAGACAATGGTTCTTTCGCATTACAGCTTTTCAAGATTCGCTTCTTGATGACCTCGATGCTTTGGCGGAAAATGAGAGATGGCCGGACCGAGTAATCCAGCAGCAGAGGCATTGGATTGGGCGGTCAGACGGTGCCACGATCCAGTTCCAACTTGTGCATCAGGATGACTCGCAAATGCCAATCAATGTTTTTACAACCCGGCCCGACACGCTTTTCGGCGTCAAATACCTGGCTCTCTCCCTTTCCCATCCAATCGTACAGCAATGTGCGAAATCAGATCCCAGTCTGGCGTCATTCATTGCGGGAAGAGCAAGCTTCGGTGCTGATTCTAAGGATGGGTTTGAACTTCCACTCCGAGCTATTCACCCGGCGTCTCATATATCTGCAAGTGCGCAAAGCACTCTTCCGGTCTATGCGGCTCCCTACGTCCTGGATGCCTACGGAGAAGGAGCAGTGATGGGCGTTCCTGCTCACGACACGAGAGATTTCAGTTTCTGGAAGTTGCAAACCCCTGACGACAAACTAGCACTCGTGGTCAGGCCCCTAACCACGCCAGATGATGGTTTGATTCTAGGTCTGGAAAAAGCATACACCGATCATGGAGTGCTAACAGCTTTGTGTGGACCGTACGGTGGATTGGAAAGTTGTCAAGCAGGTAAAAAAATCGTGCAGGACCTCAGTAGGCTGGGCTATGCTCGCGCAACACAGACGTGGAGGCTGCGGGATTGGTTGATCAGCAGGCAACGATACTGGGGGACACCCATACCGATAATTCATTGCAGCTCGTGTGGTGCGGTACCGGTGCCTGATGAACAACTGCCGGTAGAGCTTCCAGAGCTTCCAGGGTACATACAAGGCCAAAAAGGGAATCCTCTCGACGCGATTGAAAGCTTTGTCAATATTACCTGCCCATCATGCGGCAAGGCGGCCAAGCGCGAGACCGACACCATGGACACCTTTGTTGATTCTTCATGGTACTATGCTCGGTTTCCAGATTCCAGGAATTACGACGATCTCTTCTCTTGTGACTCGGCTGGCAAGATGCTTCCAGTTGACATATACATAGGCGGCGTCGAACACGCAATTCTTCACCTTCTATATGCTCGATTCATCTATAAATTCCTCTGTCAAGAAGGCCGTATCCCAAGCAGCCGAGAGCCACTAAGCAAAGAGCCTTTCTCGCACCTCATTGCGCAGGGTATGGTCCACGGCAAGACCTTTAGCGATCCTACAACGGGCCGCTTCCTCAAGCCCGAGGAGCTCATTCACCAGGAGAACGGGCAACCTACTTTGATCAGATCAACAGGCAAAGAAGCAGTCATAACTTGGGAGAAGATGTCCAAATCAAAGCACAACGGGGTTGATCCTATCTCCTGCTTCCAAAAGTACGGCGCAGATGTCACACGTGCACACATGCTCTTTGCGGCACCACTCAGCGAAGTTCTGCAATGGGATGAAGAGAAGATTGTTGGTATACAAAGGTGGCTCGTCCGTCTCAGCCGACTTGTGGACGACTACATTTCCAACTCTTCCGCAGCCACGCGTGAAAGCACGGGATGCGATATGCAGCACCATCCTCCACAGGACAAGCATCAACGCAATCTGGGAACCCTTTCCAATGCCACGGCCGACATCCTCCTGCTCACGAACTCCACGCTCCGCAGCGTATCTCACACCCTGTCCAACAGCATATACAACATCAACACCGTGATATCCGATCTCATCAAACTCACGAACGCCATGTGCGACACCAAGCTGAGCAACATCGATCCCGACATCGCAGAGGAAGCGGTCCTCGCGCTTATCAAGATGCTCGCTCCCATCGCCCCAGCGTTCGCCGAACAGTGCTGGGAAGACATCCATACTCACGCCGGCATGCGCAACCAGGAGGCATCGAACGAGAGCAAGAGCAGCGGAGAAGCGTCTATCGGAAGCATCTTCTCCTCCGCCTGGCCCGGCCCGCTCCTGACCGAGTCTGAAGAAAGAACGCTCCAATCCAGCAAGACGAGCATAACGTGCGCTGTGCAAATCAACGGCAAGCTAAGGTTTACCACGGACGTGCCTGCGCCTCAGCTGGGCGAAGACAAGAAAGCGGTCAAGAGCAAAGAGCACGAGGACGCGGTCGTGGAGGCCGTGCTGGCGAGTGAGCAGGGAAAGGTGTGGTTGCACGAGCGGAACGACTGGGACAAGAGAAAGAGGGTCGTCGTCGCTGGTGGCGGCAGGGTCGTGAGTGTTGTGTTTTGAGCGGCTTTTTGCGGGCCCATGGAGATGGGGCGAAAGGAAAGGGTGTATCACCATCGTGGACTATCCTATATTTACTACCTACCTAGGTACTGTATACTACCAGGCAAAAATAAATGCGTCGAGTGTTCTCAACGGGGACGGGTTACAGGTACAGGTACAGGTACAAGTACAGGGTTAGAACACATACGGTGCTGCTGGAATATGGCCCCATTCTATGAACATAAAACGCTTGTCTTGCCACCTGCCTGCCAATCTGCGTCAGGCCTGCCTAACGGACTTTGAGCTAGGTTTCTTCTCGCTCTTCCCTCTCCTAGGTACGGAATGCACCGAATCCCAAGTATACATATCCACGCGTGCTCAGCCTCCGAACGATTCACCTTGTATCGATCAATCCCTGCCTCCTATTCCCGTCCTATACATCGCAACCTCCGCTGCCATTTTTTTCGTATCGTATCGGATCATTTCACATCTTGAATTTCTTCAGTGTGCTGTTCTTCCGCAGGATTCGCTGATAGCTCCGCTCCGCTAATGTATCCAGAAGAGAGTATCGCTCTTCCTTCTTTTCAGAAAACCGTCTCAACTTTGTGAATGCTACAAAACGGTAGATCCCGGAATCAGTATCGAAAACCAAGTTCGGAGATCCTCGGTCATGCCATGCAGCTTATATGTCGAGAGCTAGATCTGTAGAAGTTGAGAGAGTTTGTACTATATCGGCGGACGGCCATGGATCGACCGGGCTCGCCATCAAGTTCTCCCAGCTACACTAACCTCCTTTCCACTTGAGGCATTTTCGTCTCCATATTTCTTCATCTTCATCACCCATAGCATGCGCAGCAAGAGCCCTGCTGTATTTGCACTGCATCACTTCCTGAAGCTATCCATTCTCGTTAGGACCACGCCGCGCCATTCCAGTCAACTGGGTACATGACTTTCCGGCATCCCGACGCTTGAGGCTTGGGAATGCTCTTTCGCTGCACAGTTCGTTGTCTCCTTTACTTTTTGTCCATGTACGTCTTCGCGAGCAGGGTCACGATGGGGGCGACGTCCTTGTAATGCTTCTTCCCGAATTCCACGTATTTATCCACGCTATCGGGATCGAATGTACCCTTCTTCTTTTTGGGTTTGTCGCGATAATCGTCTCTGTACCTGTCTCTGTCTCGATCTCGATCTCGATCTCGACCAGAAGAATAGGCCCTGCGGCCAGAACGATCGGACTTGTAGCCGCGATCACGGTCGTCGTCACGATAGGAGCGGTGTCGTCTTGGAGGAGCATACCTGTCGCGATCATCATATCTGTCTCGGTCGTCGTACCGGTCTCGCTCTTTATCTCTTCGGCGACGATCTTGGTCTCGATCTGAGGGGCGCGGAGGAGGGTCGTCGTAGTCATCGTCGTACCTCCTTCTCCGTCTCCCGTCGTCGGATCTATAGCTGCGGTCGTCCCGTTCGTCATATCTGTCTCGTCGGCGGCGTGGCGGAGCGTCGTCGCCGCCATCGTCGTCATAGTAGCGGCGTGGCTTAGGGCGTGGAGGAGGCTCGTCCCTGCGTTTCCGGGGGACATAGTCGTCATCGTCATCGAATTTGCCCCGAGGTTTCTCCCGCGGACGGCCTTCGTTCATGTCTGGATCGTCTCGTGGCCTCGGTTTGGACTTGCGGTATGCTCTGTCGTTATCACTGTCGCCTACAAGGTCCTCTTTCCTGATCGGTCGACGGCTTGATCTCGGAGGATAGTCCGGATCGGCGTCGTCGTATTGCTTGCGTGGCTTTGGTCGTGGCGGAGCCTCGTCGTAGGGATCGCCTCTGTCTCGTTCTCGGCGTTCTCGTCTAGGAGGAGCGATCTCGTCCTCGTCGTACGCTCGACGGCTGCGAGGATTCACAAGTGACGGGTCGTCTTCAAACGCTGGTCCAAGGTCTCTGGGATCACGAGCCGCTTTTCTTGGAGGCGAGACAGCAGGAGGTGGAGGCCTGCTTCCGTCATCAGCTTCTTCTGTATCGGAGGATGTTTGGAGCGGCGGTGGCACAGCTTACGGTTCGTCTACATCCAGGTATCTTGGTCTTGATGTACGAGGGCGATCGTCGATTTCCGACATGGCAACTAGTGCAAATTCTGGTTGATGTCGAAGGGACAGAACTCAGCGTGTGGAAGAAGAAATAAGGACATGAGCAACTTATAGGGATGAGGAGTGAACAAGATGCCAGGCATGGGAATCACGGAGCACGGGTGGAACGACATGGGGCTCATTATTACTGGGGCACTTGTGGGCGCTGCACGGCGCTGGCAGCACAGTGATTTGGCTCACGAGAAATGATGTAGTGTCGCATGGACCTGGCACCCACCCACCGTAAGCCACCTGCACAAGAACTGCCGGATCGGCTCAAGTTCGGTGAAACTCATTCGTGATCAATCCTGCTGACTAGTGACAATGCGCGGATAGGCACATGAGTCTGAAGCTGTGTGGTCATCGATGTTGGTGCGCACGAGGAGGGCATACCATCACATGTACCCCGTACCATCTTTGTAGTGTCCCCTGCCAAACTGCGACTGGAGAGTGTGCTACTGGAGGGTGCTCATGGTGAAGCCATCATCGTCAATCCCCAAACGCTTTGCCCCAGCTTTGCCCTCCTTCTTTTCCTTTGCATTAGGCTTGCCCCGAGATTTTGAGTCGCTACTGTTCTTTCTATTTTTCTCTGTTGTGGTTTCGCTGCTGCGGCGCTCTTCCGGTGGAAGAGTATTTCGGACGAATGAGGAACGACGTCGATCTTCACCCAACATGAACGAAAAAGAGGATTCAGCAAGGGATGGCCGACCCGGCGCAGGTCGTCCTGGTGAAGGCGACCCTCTGCGTGCTGGCTCCGACGACTCGACTCCCGCTTTTGACGCTGGTGACTCAGCGTTTGCTGAATTCAAATTTGACGTCGCTTGTTCAACCGCCGATCCGATTGGTTTGTCCTGAGAGACTCCACTCTCTTGGTTGCGCTCAACTCGCTCAGAGTGATCCAGTGAGGAATCCCATGCCATCCGCTTTTCCGTCACAGGACTCGTGACCGGAATTGGGATATCAGAGTCGGCAAGGTACACAGTAACGAACTGGATCTTGGCCAAGGCAGTATTGAAGACATCTTCGCCCGGTACGCTTTGTTGAGAGTGACTTGTTTTCCACTTCCGCAACGTCTCCTGTGCATTCTCGAGCATTGTCGCAAGAGCTCTGTTTCGTTCCTCTAATTTCCGCAGTTGGCTTACGAGCTCTTCATTGATTGAGGCTCCTTGCTCGGATGCACCTTTTTGAACATTTGCACTTGGCGTTCGCGAATGGCTGACCTGAAGCTGCTCCAGGTTCCGCCGAGCTTCGCCAACCGCACCTCGGAGCGCTTTAGAAACATTTTGCACGCTCCACCCCTCGGCATTCTTCTGGAAGTTGTTCGACACATTGGCAAAGAGGCCTTCGAGATGTCTTTGAGGTGTAGCAAGGCGAGCTGGTGAAGGGCTTGGCGATACTTGCTGAGATTTCAACCTACGATGCGTTCTTGTCTGAGGCGTTGACGTACCTACCCTCACTTCCTCAGCCAGAGGATTTATATACTGCCGTCGCCCTGTTCGAAGCTGCGTGATGTCGGCACCAGCCTCCGCTGTCTTGCGTTTCGCAAGTTGAGCTGCATCCTTCACTATGGCTCGAGCCGAGTCTCCAGCCTTGGGTAGATTCAATCGCGTCAGAGTCGTAATTGCTTTCGTGTAGTCAGCATCAATGAGCTCCCACCTCAACCGCAGAAGAAGGGCGACGCAGGACATGTCGATAATGTCGACGTTCAGGTTCTCGGCAAAGAGAGCATCCCACAGTTTCAATACGTCCTTGAATTCGAATTCCCGACCGAATAGGAGTCTCAACCATCGGATTGCAAAGATCTGAGGCACGACGCCGATCACTTGAAGGTGTGTGCTTAGGTCCGGGTCTACCGCCCCCAGCAATTCATTGTGTATTCGCTCGCTTTGTGCCACAATGACAGACGAGTCCTTGCTTTCGCCAACTTCGTAGAATGTCTTTGCAGTTTGCATTACAGCGCAGAACAAACTGAAGGCATCGTGCTCAACGTAACGAGAGTCAAGTGCTTCGAGCATGAAGTCGATTCCCTCTTCATCTCGTTTCGACTCAGACACAACTTCAATGTTCACCGAATCTTGACATACAACCCATAATACAGGCGCAAGTAGTTCATGCATACCTTGGCGGTAACCTGTGTCTGGATTGAGCTTGGAGTAAATGAACAGAATGTCCAGCAATCTCCGCTGGGTTGAGGGTTCTCTGAAGAAGTAGTTGTCGTTATTGCATCGTATCACGTCTTGCCAGATTTCCTCCCGATTGACTTCATCCTGTCGGAAAGTGGCCCACGGGGACTATCGCTGGGTCAGTCAGACACAGCACTTGCTTGGGAGACATCTTACTAACGGATTCGTCGTCTGCAAGGGGATCGGCCGAAGAGTGCAAGTCGTTTGGGTTATCAATATACTTGAGAAAATGATCCCGGAGCGAATTGTATCCGCATCTGCTGTCTTTCAACTTCCTCAACCATGACGCTTTGCTGAGTGGTCCATTCAACAGGAAGGATTTCCAGCAGACTGATCGAAGTCCGTCTTCACATGGGTCGAATTCGCTGTCATCATTGACCGCTTGCCTCAAATCAACTCCGATAGAGGTATTGAAGAGCAGTGACCATCGAGTTTCGATGTCCTGAAATTGCCGCATCTTAGGAGCTCAACCATTGTAAATGAAAAGCTGCCTGGTATGAGCGCCAAAATGATTGGTGTCGTTGGGGACACTGGGTGGTAAAAGTGACGCCAACATGGAACGTGACCGGGTCATTGTTACCCTATCAGCTTAGTGGGTCCCACTTACGATAATCACGGCGCTCCATTTTCACCCCAAATACTTACACAAAATGACAGACACATCTAAATCGCTGCTGAAGAGAGCAAACAAGTCTAACTTTAGTGAGTGACTTTGCCCACTAGTGCTCAAGTCAGTACAACCAAATTAAATTTTACGGACGCCTATAACTTCTTTCCGCCAACAATGTCCGCTGACTTGTTGGCGGAATTTGGTCACAGCGATGATCTTACTCAAACTACTTCACAGACTAGCGGCACTAATCTTGGAGCTGGCCGGAAGGTCGGACAGAGACTCTTAGAAGCGGATGATTCTTGGCAACCATGGTCGGGTCAGTCACAGCGGGAAGTGAATGATTGTTCGGCAGTGAAGATAAACAACTTGTGGAAGACGAATGAACATGGCGCAGATGTACTATTTGATGCTGAGGATCAAGACTTTAAAAGCTTTGATCAAGGCTCAAACGAGGACTTTGGGGATTTTGAACAAGCAGAACGCAATGAAAACTATCGAAGCCCAATTCCTGCAGCGCAAGCGGAGAAGCAACCGCAGAGCGCAAGCACGGACTTACTTGGGCTGGATGAAGTTGAAGATTTGTCTATAGCGAACAACTTCACACGCCTCAAGACTGACTTGCTACCTGTAGAACAGGTCTCCAACGCAACATCCGGCGCATGCGATTTCTTAAGGGGCAAACCAGCGAATGATTTTGAAGACGATGACGACGGTGGCTGGGGCGCTTTTGAAGAGGCTAACAACAACGGAAGTGGTATGACCGTGGGTGAAGAGTCGTCAACAGTAGCAGGCGTGTTGTCGACGAACCTTTCGATCAATCCTCGCAACAAACTAACGGTCAAGGAAGGTCACGGAAACGACAGCATCCCGAGGAAAGACTTGACCACTAAGGCAACACATGTCGAAGATGAAGATTTTGACACATGGGAAACTTTCAGCGATGGCGAGCCAAGCATTGCATCGAAGCAACAGTATGTGAAGGAGGCACTAGAGTCCAAAATAGCAACATCCCCACCAGCATTTGCTGAAGGTACACGTCAAGAGAGACCTGTGAATGTGCCTCCTCCAGCACTCCTCCTGACTTTGATACCGAAGGCTTTCTCCTCCCTCGCTTTACAAACGAAGCAAGTGGACTCTGCCGCAGAGATTGGTGCCCAAATAGCCGAAGCCTATAGGGTCTGCGCTCGCATCATCGCTGGCCGAACGTTGCGCTGGAAACGCGACACTGCTCTTGCTCAAAGTATGAGAATCGGGGCAGCAGGCAGAAGCGGTGGGATGAAACTCGCGGCGATTGACAAAGGAGAGAATAGAAAAGAAGAACAAGGAGTAGAAGAATCCCTCGCAGCCTGGTCAAAGCATTCTCACAAGCTGAATGCTGCTATGGTCAAGGCAAGGGTAAAGAAGCCACCAATCTCCTTATCGTCTCACTTGGTCGCACGAACGGCTACTGGAGCTGGTGTCCTCAATGCGAATCATGTTTGTCCAATTTGTGGCCTGAGACGTAATGAGAGGATTAGTGGAATTGATATGGACGTCTCTGACACATTTGGTGAGTTCTGGGTTGAGCATTGGGGCCACACTGATTGTCACGGGTTTTGGTACAGATATAGCCAACTGCTCGAACAAAGATGAAATTGTCCTGATTCGGATGCGGGCAAGGTGACCTTGGATGCGCGTCTGCTTGTACACCTGCTCGCAACCGATTGGCATGCTGACGGACTTTCGAAAAGAAAATCACGAGAAGATTTTACGCCCGTCATCCTCAATTGCAGGAGCAATGTCCGTCGCATCCACAAACGAGCCAATTCATGCTGTTGCAAGGACATTGTCTCTTTTGATTGTTCGAGGTTTGGCTTCCTCGAAGTTTGATGCCGCCTGATGCTTGAAGAGTCTGTTGGAGATTGTTCTCCACCTCTATCGCTTGTGAAGTAACCTTCATCAAGGCAATCGAAGTTGTTACGCCAGATCAAGCTTATACCTGTCAGTGGCTTGACTAGCGAGAATGTGATGATAACCCCCGAAAAGGGATCTTGGACAACACTGGAGGGGGAAAGGCTGCCCTTGGTCAAATGCTTGAATCGCACTCCGGCATTAGCCTCGAAGGGGTCCGGCACAAACCTCTTGGAGACTCCGATCCTGGACAAGACCCAAGAAGCAGCTTCAGAAAAATATTCTAATCTTTTGCAGGAAGATTTGGATTCATATGACCTGCGCCCTACCAAGAAACGAGGAGGATCTAGGAAAACTTGCTGGCGAGGACATCACAATTTCCGATCAGCGCAGACAGCGCCAAGCCGAACCCGACATCCTTCGAACAGGTTTTCTTGTCAAGATGCCCCGATACAAACGATAAGTTGGTTTTGATTTGCCCAATGTCAAGCATACCGTTGGCGAAGTGAACAAGCCAAAACTATGAAGCACCCCTGGACTTCGAAAGATGGTGATGGACACTCAATCCTTTCAAATGCCATATCAGCCTCTGAGTACTCCGGAACTGGCCCAGCTTGTTAAAGACGTCTTGACCTTCTTACTCATTGCTGGAAGCAGGCCACTGATGCGATAAGACAAGCTCTTCGAGGATTCAGCTGTCAACTACTGTCGAGTATTGACGAACGACGCAAAACTTCAAAACGGAAGCAGCAAGGCATATGCGTCGCTGATTTGTGCGAGCCCAGTGTGCTAGAGACAACACATGCCTGTAGCGGCCTGCATGCAGTGCGAGGATTTGGCCAAGTCAATAGAAACATAACCAATGCACCATTAACTTAGCTCAGCGATCAATGCTACGCATGTACAAAGATAGCAAATGCTGCTCGAGTGTCTCTTGCCAAGAGCGCCATTCAGAAATCCCAGATTGGATTCTTGATTAAAATCAATAATGAAGCCAAAGTTGGTCGATCAACTAAAATCAATGATACCAGGGAAGGCGAAGGTCATGAGCGACGAGGACCTTGGGGAGGCAAGATCGGGGCGCGCGGAGAAGGAGGCTGCCAAAAGTGCCAGAGGCAAGGTTAAGCGCGGCAGGAAGCCGAAGAATGCTCTATCAGAGAAGTAGATGCAGAGGTAGAGTTACGAGGTAGAACTGCCACGGGAGACGATATGGAACGGGGTCGGAAGCGCAGGAAGTCTGCACAAGAGGCAGGTGTGTTGGAGGTGATGGCCAAAAGGGCGCGAGCGGGCGAAGCCCAGAGCTGTCGGTAGCTCCGATAGTAAGAATAATTTGATTGACTGCTACGCTGTAGTTACTGTAGAAAACCTGGTATTCGTGATAAATATCGGCCCCATAGTCTCCCATGCCCACCAAGTAGAACAGTTCATGTTAGCCGGATCTTCTGAAGACTTATGGGATCTATGACCGTCACCTCCCACTTATCTGTGAATAAAGTTTTGAGAGCGCCCTTCACCGCTTCTAGAAGGTCAGACGAGAAGCCTGGAACTTCTTTAGCCTCCTTTTCAAATTTGTGTTTCTCCTTGGTGAGATACCCTTTCACTGATGCCTCAGCGAGTACCTTCCGCACGGGATGTTCCCGAGGAAGATGCACTGCGGAAGTAATATGCTCTGAATTGATGAGATAAGTGTTCGAGTCAAACTCATAGCTGTAAGGCACAGAGCTGTCATTTATGAGAGCTTTGACGCGCTCAGCCATTCGAACATCTATGCCAGTGACACCATACATGTCTGCAATTCGTGCGAATTCGATAGCGGTAGTGATCGCGTCGGTTCCGCTTGAGTTGCCAAAAACGACTTGGCCGATATACATCCACTGTACCAGTAATTTAAAGCTACGGAGTGAAACAATACCATCCTCCTCATTCAATGTCGTTGCCTGCTCTTGGCCTTCTCGAAAGTTTCCCTCAAAGGTGGCTTTGAAGACTGGCGAATGCTCGCACAAGAGAGCCTTCGAGAGCTTGTATTCGCGGTTTGTCGGCGCTATGCGAATGATGACTTGTGGGCCAGAGTACAGTGGTAGTGAGCTAGATCAAGCGTTAGCCTTGGTGGTAAGAGAATTGCTCATTGACCAACGAGTCGATAAAGTCTTCAAAAGGTCGAGTAAGAATAGGATCCGACATGTGCGCTTTCGAGAAATTCTACGCATTCGATATTTTGGTAACAACGCCGTGGTTATGACGGGGTTCCGTGGTAATACGAAGCAAAGGCATCTTGCTGGGGATTTGTCTTGGAACACCTAATGCCACTGCCGCACGCCAAGACGGCTGCACACATTTCCTACATTCCCTTCGCTAGTACTGAGGTAACGAAACCCTCGGAGTAATAGAATGTCCGAATGAGTTATGGAATTACCGCATCTAATGATGGTGCCTTCAATGAAATGCCGTTATATATTGCGTTACGCGGCTTAACTACCTTCTATCACGAATCGCTACAGCGTTATCAATTACAGCGATATCTACTGGCAGCATTATCTAATAACACCGTCATCCGATCGTAGCGTCGTCTGATTATGGTGTTACTAGGTCGTAGCGCTACCGGAGAACTAGTAAGAAGCGGTAGTTGAAGACGCACGACTATTATTGTCGTCGTTACAGACGTTAGTAATACATCTGACGAGACTTCGCTCGAAGCGTAGAATATAGATACTGTTAAGTGCCTACGCTCTGTCAACACCGATGCTTCGTAGCCGGAATTGAATACATTTGGAGATGCTTGCACCGCTTAATGCCGGCCGCGGATGTGACTGGGTGTTATATGTTAGCGGTTTGATCTCCTACGACTGTCTAGATTACACGACTGTGCCGGCTTCGTTATTATCGTCTCTACTACGAAGTATTGGCGAAAGGATTTGTGGCTGAGCCCACGGTCCAGCATACTTCTCGCATGAGCCTTCGACTTTTACCCCATTTGACGAAGAACTCCCTGCGGTTAATTGATGCCTGCCGTGTCGTACGTGCCTGTTTGTGCGTTAAATCAACCTCCATGGCGTCTGTTGTGGTATGTTGTTTACGTCTTATACACAACCGAGCCAATGCAAACTTATAACCTGCGTGGCAACGAGGACTCGCTAAGCAAGTTGCTATTTGCCGATCAACCGGTAGTGCTCTCAAATCATCACTTCGCTCTACTACCTATGCATACACGTCAGCATCCAATGCACAATGATCGCAATACAAAGAATCGTGAACATGACATATACGTTAATATGACCAACGAGATGACCTAACAGTCGAAGCCAATGTGTATTGTCGACGGTCGAATCTCGCACCATGAAGTCATCTATGACCAGGACGCGAGCTATTGTGTAGGGACCAGCTACCGAGAAAGCCCAACTATCAGTGGAACGTCGTCATAGAACCTCGCTCCGAACATTATGCCAGCAATTGCTACAAGAACAGCGCTTGCGGGTTTCGAACACTCAATTTTGAAGCTTTAGAGCATAGACCTTTCTGAATTAGACTATCGTATATATGCTGTAGAGCTATACTTGCTAAATCATGGTGTTGATATCAGCTACCTATACCAACACGTAATTCAATGACGACAGACTCGCTTAAGGTCTACGAGATACTACGAAACTGGTAGAAACACGATCTGTCTATACTAAACCTTTAATACCACGACGACGACGACGATGCTCAATTACTCGATTAGGCAGTTATACACGGGCTTCGAAACAAACTTGTTCCTTGCTTCGAAACCCGCAAGCGCTGTACAAGAAGCGAATAAGAAGCCATCGTTTTGGTTGTAGGAAAGAGAATGTTAGTGCGATTTAGGGTTACGCATAATATAATGCTGAATACACATCAGATTCTTGCGGTCGCTCCTTTTGGTTGCCTCAATATTTTTGTTGTGGTGCCGCGTTTGTGCGTAATCGTCAACTATCAAGTGCTTATTACCCTTCAGGAAGAATGGTGGAGAGTGGAAAGCGAGATGTCTCCCCACCGCCAAAAGTACATATCAGCGCCTAACGAAAAGTTCTATCTTGCCTCAAGTTTCCTTATTTCGATGTGGAATGACCAAGTGACGGTACCCCACCGCCTAATTAAAGTTTGAAGCAAAAGGGGAAAGAGCGAAATAGGAAAGTGATTCCGATTTACGGGTTTTCACAATTAATGCGAGCACCTCACTCATCCACCAATCTTAATCTCACAGGCACTCTGAGGACTTTGGCCTGGTTTATTACTATTTTGGACCTAGCACCGATGTCCATTGCGTCCTCTTAGGATTCCAGTCTCCGAACCTCGCAGCGAAATGGAATTGAATCAAGAGGGTATCTATGGCCGTATTCTCATTGAAGGTGAAGCCTCGTCAGAGGTGGTCTTCTCAAATGTCCCATTAAGTTTCATGATGGGCGTCGATGCCAAAACTGGAGTTGTATTAGACAAGCACCATCCTCTATGTGGAACATGTCTCAAGGACAAGGTTGTTGTTCTCCCTTGTGGCCGTGGATCCTGCGCCGGAAGTGGTGTTATTCTCGAAATGTTGATTGAGAGAGCTGCTCCTGCGGCTCTGATATTCCTAAAGATGGAGGAAATTCTCACCCTTGGAGTACTAGTTTCGCGAGTTATGTTTCGGGAGTCGATACCAGTTATACTGTTAGACGACACCTTTCCAATGTCACTACTAGAAACGGCTAAAACCATCCAAATCAAGAACGGCAGCCTCTACATTGGACAAAAACACCTCCCCTTGAACCCCGGCATGGATAAGGTGGATCTTACTGAAGCGGACGTTGAGTTATTAAGTGGAAAGGATTGCAGTGCGGCGACCAGTATGGCAATGGAGATTGTCGTTGCATTCTCGGCGATTCAAAAAGCAGAATCGCTGATCAATGTCTCACAAGTTCATGTCGACGCTTGCTGCTATGTCGGGAAGAGCAGTCTACTTATCCCTCAAAGATTGCATTCATTAGGGGCTAAGTTCAGAGTCCCTTCGACTTGCAACGCACTCAACGTCGACTTGCAGCGATGGAAACAACTCGGGGCAGATCCTGAACTTTCTAGAATTGTACTGCAGATCGGCGATCTTTACGGAGCTATGGGGTGCACTATGAGCTTTACATGTGCACCATATCTTCTTGAGACAAAGCCGAAAATTGGTGAACAGATTGGTTGGGGAGAATCTAATGCTGTTGTGTTCGCCAACAGCGTTCTAGGCGCTCGAACACAAAAGTATCCAGACTACCTAGATATCATGATAGCTCTCACCGGTCGAGCTCCGTACGCAGGGTGTCATTTACCTGAGGGACGTCTTCCAAAAATACTTATTACTGTACCGAAACTCGAAAGCTGGGATGACTCACTCTTTCCTCTCCTGGGATACCATATTGGAGAGATCATCGGATCCGAAATTCCCCTCATCTACGGACTAGAAAAGAGCAATGCGACCATCACCGACCTGAAAGCTTTTAGCGCAGGGTTTGCTACAACCTCCTCAGCACCAATGTTCCACATGAATGGCATTACAACCGAAGCTAAATCGCTACAAGTTGATTGCAATCTTAGACGTGTTGTGCTAGGGCTCCAAAATATACAATATACCTGGAGACAACTTAATACTGCTACGACAAAAACTGTTGATCTCGTCTCTCTAGGAAACCCCCACTTTTCCCTAGAAGAGTTTGCGGAGCTCGCTCGACTTTGTGGAAACAGGATGAAGAAAAGCAACTGCGAAGTTATCATAACGACCAGCAGACATGTCTATGGGGAAGTGGCGACGAAAGGTTATCTTGATACAGTGGAGAAATTTGGCGCTCGAGTGATCACTGATACCTGCTGGTGCATGATCGAAGAGCCAGTCATTCCAATAAAGGTCCGCACAATTATGACCAACTCGGCCAAGTACGCCCATTATGGACCGGGAACAACGAAGAGAAATTACCATTTTGGGAGTCTAGCTTCTTGTGTTGACGCGGCTTGTACAGGAGAACGAGATTCTATGGATATATCTCCACGGTGGTTGTTTGGTGCCGTTACCGATGGGTAGGTACCACAACCACAACCAAATTGCGTCTTGAGCTACGGCAGATGCCATGGCGAGTAGCCATGAGAAAACCAGATCAAATTGGAACCCTTGTTCAAGACCTGCAGTGCCCAGCGATTGTGCCAAGGAGAATATCTTATTGTATTTACAAAGGAATAAAATTTTGCACGGGCACTAGCAGGTTGAGAACAAGTTCAAACGCCCAAGTTTGTCGCTCATGGACTCTCAACTGACTAACACCGTATGCCAGGCCTTCACAATTCATCAACGGGAGCTTTCTTCCCGCACGAAGAATAAGTTATAGTCTTGCAGTTTATTGTATTGTCTACTCGACTACATAGAAGGTCTAGTTATAAACGAAACTAAGTCCAATCGTCGATATATCTCCTAGGCTTAGATATTCAATGAAGATATATTGCGAGTTAGGTAAAACGTATTAGGAGACAAGTCCCTGCCACCGTCCATGCTTGGGGTCGGTTTTAATCACCACTAAGCGTGATCCCCTCGCCCCTGGAACTGCATAGACATTTTTAGCACATTAGTGGCAAGCCTCACGGTAGGCTCGTAGTCGAAAGTAGTTGTACGGCAACGGGACAAGAAAACCTACTAATGCCGACGACCCTGCAGCCATCCAAAAGTATGGGTTCCCTAAGTCAACACAACCACCGGTAAGATTGTAGTCGACAATGTTTTCGGATACTTCCATTGCAAGCATTGATATCATGCTCATTCCCGCCGCCGTCCTAGCGGCGAGTTTCAGGGGGAGGTTATCACGGCCAAGATGAAGAAGAGCTGTCTCGAGAAGAATGGATGTCGTGATCCCAGCCGCCACTATAAGACCAATGTCAGTTTCTTTCGACCAACATAGCAGTTGTGACATTATCGCCATTGAGTGAAAATGTACTTACTTGACAATCCCATGGTCGTCAGGGTACCAAGCTCTGGATATGCTGATTGGAGGTACCACATGGTTGAGAAATCGCCCGTTGTGCATCCCACGAGGCAACGTGTGGTATTGATTGCAGACCGCTTCCAAGTCGACTTACATGACCAGAATCCAATATGGGAGGTTGTGAAAGGCGGGCTTTGATTCGTGCGGCATGCTTTTGTGGTGGTCGCGATTCCACGGCCCCAAAGGAGATAGCTTTGTGGAGCACTGCAACGCAAGGGCATAACAGGATTTCGGAATACCTCTTTGCAGATCGATGCTGTTACCAACTTGGCGGTGATAGCTTTTGCACTGCAAGTAGGCATCATCGTGAAGAAGTATTTCGGTGCAGAGAACGTGGTCTAGTGACAGGAGGTACCGTTCTGGGATCGCAGCTGTAAGGCCTTTGCAACAAGCAATATTACCAGCGATAAAGCAGCCCTACTCAACTTTCGTTGATTGATATTACCGCGCGCCTGATCGTAGCCAACAATAAGCAAGGTGATCGCCGCGGATGCTGAGCTTAAGGAATGTTTAAAGGAAGAAGCCGCGACTGGAAGTGTTGCGAAGTCCACCAGAACCTCCATCGGAAACTGTAGTTAGCCAATTGCCTGACGATTTTGAAAGACCATATCATATATGCCACCTACCAGCAGCCAGCAACGAGATCTGTGGATCAAGGCTAGAATGACAGGTGAGAGCCAGAATTGGCTAGGTCTGGGCGACTTCGACTCATCCGTTTGTGTTAGCGGAGGTGGGCAGCAGGAAGGCATCTAAACAGAGTACAATTATCTGAGATAGAACAGGAAAACTATTGAGGAGAAATAACGGCCAGATGAGCTCGGTATCCGTGTGATGGTGGCAACACTCACAACAAGGTCAAATATTACGCACAATCCACGCACCAGATACACTGAGTAGCCGCCCGCGGTTGACCCACAGCCTTGGCGCTCATCACCCACGCTGTCCCGCAGGGGAAAAACCGTCCTGGAGACGCCAGAGTATTTTCAAAGGCCAATCACAGTATGTGCCGGCGATTACCTCGGAACTACTAAGGCTCGGTTCGTACCTGGGCATTCTCCACACCACCCGAGACCATTCATAGTTTTGTATTAAGTTCGATCTGCGGCCACGGAGTTCACATCCGACGCAAAAATGTCTCAACGCCATTGGCTCTGGGCGATTACTAGCACGGTATAGGTTAGTCGTATTGCGGTATTTGTGCGTATTCCTAACGACTCCCGTGGTCATATCCGTTAACCATCCTGAGAGCTTTGTGCGTTGTCCTCACTTTTTGATAACAAGAAATCTAGAATCTTCTCGAGTCCGGCGGATATGGCCCAGGTCAGATCGTTTCAGTATATCCTGATCAACGCTCTCCCAATACAAACCTCTGATTTGCAACGCAAATCCAACCAACATGCATCGAATCGTGTTTGTAGCATCGAACCTTCACTGCTCAGCCTGTGCCTCTCATGTTGGCGAGGTATTGGAACGTCTTACTGGAGTTACATCATCCCCTGAAGTCTCCTTCATCTCTCAAACGATTCGAGTTTCTTTCGACGACCACAAAACAGGCTACAAGGCTCTACTGGATGCGTTGATAAACGCCGCTTTCGACATAAAACATGCGACAATTTACGACCATAATGGGTTTGTTATCGGGGACCTGGACACCACTCTCGATCAAGAAATCCACTCGCGCCAGCAATCTCTAGAAAAGCACATAGACAATTGCGATGCATGCCGACGAGACCTAGAGAAACAAGGAGGGGAAGGAAAGATTGCTTCCTTGACCAACTCTCAAGTTTCCTCCCACGGAGCTTCTGCAAGCCTCGGCAAGCCTGCGGTCATCCAGGTCGACCCAGATGAGGACGACGACCCCACAGCTACATACACTGCATCAGTGTCAATAGAAGGGATGACCTGTGGTAGCTGTGTCGGGGCCATTACCCGAAAACTTGAAGAGTTGGACTATCTTTCCAGAGTTAGTATCGACCTTCTCGGTAATAACGGTTCAATAGAGTTTCGTGGTAAGCATAATCTGGATGAGATACTTGCAGTCTTCGATGAAATCGGCTACCCTGCGACATTAATTCAGCTGTTAAATCCACAGTCTAAAAACATCACCTATACAGCTTCTTTGTCAATAGAGGGGATGACATGTGGCAGCTGTGTCGGGACCATCACTCGAAAGCTTGAAGAGCTGAGCTATGTGGTCAACATCAATATCGATCTCCTGCGCAACAGCGGAATTGTCGAATTTCGTGGCAAGGATCACCTTGGCCGTATTCTTGCACTATGCGATGAGATTGGCTATCCAGCAAGGCTGATCGAGCTATCTGATCCAAGTTCTAAGCCCACACGGCAACAGGAGCGGCGGGTCGAAATTCAAGTTGACGGTGTACACTGCGCACTATGTCCTGAGAGAATCGTTAAGGCGCTGGAGTCTTGCTTATCTCCCGAAGACGCTAGACAGGCTCGGTTTCGGATCTTGAAGCCACCCTCATTGAAAGACCCTCGAGTCAGACTCGCATACCGGCCTAATCGGTCTAAAGGCATCTCACTAAGGCGCTTTATTTCAGTCATACAGGCAGTTGATCCCAGTTTCAATGTGTACTTGTATCATCCTCCTACTATCGAAGAACGGTCGAGGCAGATACAGAGTCACGAACGGTGGGCAATCCTGTACCGAGTGATTTTTGTGGGGATCGTCGCTATCCCTTCATTCATTATTGGTGTCGTCTATATGGCCCTTGTACCGTCCGACAATTCTACAAGACTATGGTTTGAAGAGCCTATATGGGCAGGTAATGCTCCACGTATGGAATGGGCCTTGTTAATTATGACGACCCCAGTCATGTTTTTTGGAACCGATATCTTCCACCGTCGCGCTGCGAAAGAAATTTGGGCAATGTGGAGACCCCGAAGCTCAACGCCAATGATCCGCCGATTCTACCGCTTTGGCAGCATGAATATGCTCATTAGTATTGGTACGACAGTAGCTTATGTGGCTTCACTTGCCGTCCTCGCGATCAACGCAAGTAGTGAACGTATGGAAGGCATGGAAGGACATGAGCGTATGTCGATATCCTATTTCGATGTCATCACGTTGCTCACCTTTTTCATCCTGATCGGCAAATACCTCGAAGCTTACAGTAAGGCAAAGACTGGGGATGCGGTTGCAATGTTGGCAAAGTTGCGGCCCAGTGACGCCCAACTCATCGATGGGAACCATTCACGTAAGGTGCCTGTCGATCAATTGGAGGTTGGAGACATCGTCCAAGTCCCGCGAGGACATTCTCCACCAGCCGACGGAGTTATTGAGAACGATGGTACCTTCTCGTTCGATGAGAGCTCACTGACGGGCGAATCAAAACCGGTCAAAAAGACCAAGGGTGACAGTGTGTACACGGGCACGGTAAACGTTGCAGATCCTGTACAGATCATTGTGACAGAGATTGGGGGAGCTTCCATGCTTGATCAGATCATTGACGTGGTTAGAGGCGGCCAAGCGAAACGTGCACCGATCGAGCGCTTTGCTGACGTGCTCACCAGCTATTTCGTCCCAATTGTCACTTTGCTTGCCATTATAACCTGGATCATTTGGTTGGGTTTGGGTCTTTCTGGGCGACTTCCTCACGCGTGGCTCGACACCAACAAAGGAGGATGGGTCTACTGGTCATTGGAATTCGCCATTGCCGTCTTTGTCGTTGCATGTCCGTGTGGTATCGGGCTCGCCGCTCCTACCGCTTTATTTGTAGGAGGTGGATTGGCCGCTCGTCGGGGCATTTTGGTTCAAGGCGGAGGACAGGCTTTCCAGGAAGCATCGAACCTGAACGCTATCGTCTTTGATAAAACAGGGACTTTGACGCAGGCCAAGATGCAGGTCACCAAGTATAACCAATTATCACAGCAGTATGGCGAGGGTATCGTACTGGATATCTCCCGCGCTATGGAAGGCACATCCAGCCACCCGATCGCTCAAGCCATCACTGCGTTTTGCTCGTCGAGCACTCAAGAAGTTGCCATGTCTGATGTCCGCGAGATTCCGGGATACGGTATGACAGCAACATTCTCAATGGGCGGCGCAGACGAGAAGCGGGTGATCCAGGCGGCAATTGGCAATGAAAAGCTACTCAAGGTCTTGGATGGAGAGCTCACTGGCCAGTCTCTACAGACGAACGCAAATGCGGCTAGCACTCTGAGCGCTTCCACAAACGTCGACTCCACTGATCTATACCTCCAGGAAGCTCTGTATCGTCATCAGAGTCAAGGCCATTCCGTTGCTGTTGTCGCTATTCGTCAGGCTGATCACTTCGAGGCGGTTGGCATCTTCGGCCTTTCAGACCCGATCCGGCCGGAGACGCCATCGGTCATCGCATCCTTGCAGGACCTCGGGCTTTCAATTCACCTTTGCACCGGTGATAACGCTACTACTGCCAATGCAGTGGCCTACCAGCTAAACATTCCGGCTTCTAACGTCCGGGCAGGAGTGCTGCCGGGGGGCAAAGCCGATTACATCCATGAACTCCAGTACCCAGAAGACAAGAGCAGGAAACTGGTTGCCTTTGTTGGGGACGGACTGAACGATACTCCTGCTTTAACCGCAGCGGACGTCTCTGTATCACTTTCATCCGGGAGCGACATCGCAATCAACGCGTCATCTTTTATTCTTCTCAACTCGCATCTTAGTGCGATTTACGAGCTCGTGACTCTCTCAAAGCGCGTTTTCTTCAGGGTGAAGGTCAACTTCTTCTGGGCTGGGATTTATAACATCATCCTTATTCCCGTCGCCGCAGGTATCTTCTTCGCCATCGGAGCAACTGATGAGCATGGAGGCTGGCGAATGAGCCCTGTGTGGGCTGCTGTGGCAATGGCTGGGAGCAGCGTATCTGTTGTGCTTAGCAGTTTGGCATTGAAGTTACCAGAGATTAGGTCGCCGTTCCGGAAGCAGGAGAAGTCATGATTCTTGTCCGATTAGGGAAATTCGATGTTTTGCCAGGATGAGGGGTCATCAAGTTGTCTGGTCGTGAAGAGTAGTTATCAAGCTTCACCATCCTCGAGTCAATAACATATGTTCTGCTGAATTTAGTCGAATTACATCTCGTGAGTGCTGTATCACGTAGAAAGAGAGACGAAGCATCAAACTCTAAAGGTCGAGTATAGTCTATTTATAGAAGGTATAATGATATATTATTATTCCCTGCGGTATTCCTACTGCCCCGAGTGGCGAATCTGGATATAGCGACTTCTAGATGTTATCCCTGAACCCGGCATTCGAAGAGGAAATCAAACAATATTAGTCAAGACTCAAGCGGCTTGCCCAAAGACTCCTCTTTCACTGTACCTCATTGCCGGCCAGCTAGCCCAGTGCCAGGGGACCCACGCCAGTTATTTATGGTCCCGTTCAGAGTAAAGCTTTTAGGATGATTTCTTCGCGGCCCCTCCTATACGGGTTTTAGTTATATGGATTTCAGCTTTTCCTCTTCTATATATGCCAACAGGTTCCACCGCTTTGCACGCAACGTTGCGCAACTGGCAAGCACTACTCGCAGATAGCAACCTGCTGCTAGAATATTTCAGCATTCGAAGATGATGAACGAGTACATCAAGGACATACATCACGTTATTGTTGGTGTCACGTGGTATATAGGACGCACGGAAGGCGCAGACGCAAGTTATTTATAACGTCTATCGCAGATGGAACGTTCTTAGATCATTAGACATCAGCCCCAGTATGAAACGTTAAACATTGAGCTTTGTTCCTTTCTTCTTTTGAGTGCATTACGCCTCGCAAGTGACAGCTGGATTTAGTTATTTTCCAGAGATGTCTCCGTTTCGCCAATTGGTCCGCGACTAGGAATGGTAAGTGCAAGTTCTATCCAGTGATTCAAGCGCCTCTCGGGCCTTGTGGGCTCGCCATTTCCCCGGGCAACGTTTACACATGTCTGACATGTACTTCTACTCAACATGCTACGTTCCCCAGCATGTGCAAGTCGTCACCACTCACATCATTCATACTGAATTATATTCTCTTGCGTGTTCCCTCGGTCCAATTTTCAAAGCCACCTCCAATCTTGGCCATCACCTGCAAGATCAGGGAGACTGCTCCCAACAAGGTCATGGAAGTTATGAGAAGGACGAGCACGTTCGTCATGAAAACTCAGAACGAGGACGTTATTATCAGCAAAGCATATTTTCAAAGTCCTGACACACCTGCGTCCCGAATATATTTTCAACTAAATCACCAGGACAAGCAAACGGGGTCCCTTTGCTCGATGGCCAATTCTTTTGTTTCTTCAGTCGCAGCATGTTGATTCCTCGCAGATAGTCGTGCGACACCCGACACGGCATGCTGAACCCACCATAGCTCGTCTGTGAAGGGTTCCTTGTGCATTGTCAATGTTCTCGCCGACAAGTTCGGGACCTTGGACAGCCTCAACCGAAACCACCTCCGGCTGCAACGTCGCTGAGTGAATGCCATGCGCATGAAAACATTCATTGATCGTGTTAGCAAGCTGCATGAAGTCGTCAATCGACTTCACAATTTCGTCGCTGACCATGTCGTGGGCGGAGGCCACAGCTTTTTCCTGATTAAGGAGCCATACGTGAAATTCATGAATGGCAAGGATGTCAGGAAGTGTTTCAAGATCATGTTGAACATCGTCAGGGTTGACTCCGTCCGGCGTGCTTTGCATTAAAATGCTTCAAGATCTCTTCATTAGCGGCAAAGAAGAGAGTATAATCATTGCGGCGATGCCCATACTAACAGCGGGATCGGCGTATAATCGCGCTGCAGATGATGTTTTCCAGCTGACAGCCGCAGCAATGATCACGCCGATGTTATTCACAGCATCTCCCATGATACCAAGATCATGCCCACACCTACGGCTTTTGTATTGTGGATCTGTTGGTTTCTTATGTCAGTGGGATCTATGCTCGCTTATATTTGTAACGCGAGTTCGGAGATCTACGGAAGACGTCGTTGTCCTCTCATCGTGCGAATGTTCTTCGTGAAGAATAGAAGCACAGAGGATATTGTGGGCCAGGCCGACACATCCAACAACCAAGACAAGTTTGGGATTTTCAATATCTATGTATCGAAGTCAGTGTATCTGTTCGGAGTTTCCAGGAACGTTTGAGACGCACGCTCGATAGATACAAAGCGTTCAATGGACTGGAGCAGGATGCTCACGCCAAGACCAAGCAGAAGCACACCATTGAAGAAGGCACCCAAGAGTGTGGCTCGCTGCCATCCGAACGGCAGCGCTTTGGGAGCTTCGTTGCGCTCTGAAACCTAGCAAGCGTGGTTAAAAGCCATGGGAAATATCGGCGAACTATTCGCACCTTGAAAGCGCAACATATCCAACGAGATCAGACAACTGAACATCGATTAGTTGGACGTCTCCATCTAGCGGTCGATATACCGGGCTCACGTAATGGAAAGCGTCTGATACCAGGACGAGTGCTCGTGTGTAGAACCCGACTTATTAAAGGACGCGAATATCAGCGAAAGTCTGGCGATGTTGTTGTAAGACTGGCCTTGGCCGTACCAGCAATCTCAGCGAGGAAGAATGCAAATGAAATCAAGATTATTATCAGCGAACATTGCCGCTTAGTTAATTTGTTGAGAGACATATCGAGTTCTAGTCCCGGGAGGATTGTTGATAGGAGGGATTTTAGAACAAGTTATCGAGGGACATATATACAGCTAGTTGGTCAGTGGCGTCAGAATCGTCATCTGCAGACGGACTCTCATTACGCTGGAATATAGTGCACTTACAATCTTTGCGGAAACGCGCGGTGTTGAAAAGCTCTTTAGGTTATGACGGGAGTCTAGAACAATACGAATCGGTTCAGGCAACGCATGCCTGCCAAGAGGAAGCAAGGTAGATTATAGATAGTGTAGCGGATATAAGGTTTGAAAACAACTTGGAAGTTAGCGGCGGCGTGGTCCGTACATGTGAAGCAGTGGTCAATAAGCAGGGCGTCCAAACCATCTCCCACCACAGCCTTGGGGTATTCGTGTCAACGCTCTCCATGTCAGTCAGGATTGGGGCACCCTCAGGCAAGGAGGGCACCGGAATTGATTTGAAGTCTCGATTGACTGCCTCGGCTTCCTCTCAGTGTCCAGTACTGTCAGGAAGGTAGAGAAGTTAGGAAGTTAGGAAGAGGTTTACACAGACGTTGAAAGCAGCGGCCCGAGCACTTTTTGACTATACTCAAAAAGGCAGGTCTATGTAACCCGAGCCGAATTTCGCGGCAATTAAACGGCATCATACAAACCAAGAATGAGCCTATCATAAAGCCACTGGCAAGGCGAAGACACAGCATTCAGCCCAGGCAGGCAACACTCGGATGTGGTTTTCCAGATAAAGAAGTGACTGCTGTGACAGACAATTCAACAAGAATTTGACTATTGTCGGTGGAGAAGAGAGTACCGCTGGAGCGTGTTAACAGATATTCTGATCGGGATAAAGATTAACTAGCAGGGAAGTCCATTTAGTGCAGTTTATTGGGCTCAATAATTAGTTAGGTGGTTAGCAAGCAATATGCTACTTACCACTCGATCTCGGATCTTGCGGCGGAGGGTTGTATTCTAGTCCCACTCGGCGTCGTGGTTCCTGAGAGCTGATTACCTAGGTAGGTGTGCTGCACTGACAATACATACTTGAAGACTTCGAGGCTAAGGCTAAGGGTCCCGAGGGCCTTTCAAAGTATTCAGTTGTGTGAGCTCCACACTCGAAAACGAGATTTTGCCCGCATTCATACTGAAGGAGTTGGTTCAAGATTGTTCCTTACGCTGTCCGTGGACAAAGGTAAGCTGTTGTCTGAAAGCCGCAAGGCTTGAAATCTGCACGATAACATCAGACACAACAAATGAGACGCTGGGACATGTTATAGGAAACCATTGGACATCCACATGACTGCGTCAGAGCTGCGAAAAATCACCAGATAGCCATGCAAATACGATGTATATTGGCAGATTGATGATACCTCCTTGATGCCTGCCTATACCGCTGTGCTTGGCGAAGCTAGACTTTTCCCAAAACCGTGTGATCGGCGCCAGGTGCTGATACAGTCTTCAACACACTGTCCTGTAGACCTTCTTCCACAAAGGCCATTTTGCCTGAATAGCACGCTCCTCCGCGAGTATTCGGGGCAGATCTTCCACATCTCGTCGTCCAGAAGTAATATCTATATCCCTAATCCTCTTAATCTTCGTCTTCATCACGAACTTGAAGATGAAGTAGAAAAGCATGATAATCGGAATGGACAGATTTGCGGCCCACCAGGATTCTAACCTTTCCACAGCCGTCATATCAGCGTAGCCAATTGGCGCAAATCCGGTCCAAAACGACACGACAACGACCAAACAGTTGAATATTAAACCCACCCAGGAACCCCAGACACCGGCCTGAGACTTGAAGGCAAGTTCATCAACCGTATGTCCTCCTGCCTTCCAAGCCTGTCTGAAACGGATGTGGCAAAGATTGATGCTGCCCCAGGTGAACATGGACGACAAACCTGAGAGAGCGATCATCCAGGTGAATGCTTCGTCCGCCATATCCTGTCCCCCCGCCACAATGTAACACACGAAACCAACTGAGCTGGAAATGATGATGCTTATAAGAGGACGTCCGGATCGGTCAATGTATCCCATAAACTTCGGGGCTTGGCCTCGATCCGCCAGAGCCGCCAACGTACGACTAGCGCCATAGATGGAAGAATTCCCCACCGAAAGCACAGCAATTAGGATGACGGCATTCATGATGCTTGGGACGGCACTGATACCAGCATTCCTAACAGCAATCACGAACGGTGACGCATTTGCATCGGAGGAGGAAGCGCCGAAGAGACTGGGATCGTCGTAGGGTACCAGGGTGCCAACGACAACGAGGGAGACCATATAGAACTGTGCGAGTTAGCTTTGGACTCATGATGATATAGCATGAAGAAGGAAGCTTACCAATGCTATACGCCAAAAGACTTGCTTTACCGCTTTGGGAAGTGTTATCCGCGGATTTTCTGTCTCTGCAGCTGCAAGACCCACTAATTCCGTGCCAGCAAAACTGAAAGCAGCAGTCGTAAAGACGGAGCAGAGACCTTTAAAGCCGTAGTGGAAAGCTCCGGGGTCGTACCAGTAATGGGTGCCGTAGTATCTGCCGTTCGGACCTCCACCACAGTTGATGACGATCCCAAGAATTATGAACCCAACAACAGCTAGGATTTTGATGATAGAGAATAAAAATTCTGCCTCTCCGTATCCTCTGACACCGAATAAATTTATCGCTACGATCACGATTAAGAAGATGGTGACCCATGCAGCTGGATTGACATCTCGGGAGCCTTCCCAGAAATTTAGGGTGATTGAAGCAGCAACAATTTCGAGCGGTAGCGTAACCATCCACTGGAGCGCGTAGCTGCGATTCTGTTAGCAGGAAGACAATACATGGGTAGTCAGCAAACTTACTTCCAACCCATCGCAAATCCCCAGGCTGGATCTATGAATCTGGTCGAGTAGACGGCAAAAGATCCGGCAATAGGGTACGCAACGGCCAATTCACCCAGACCATGGACGGTGCAATAGAGCATAATTCCGATGAGACCATAAGCGACCACAAGTGAAGCAGGGCCTCCGGTTGAGAGCGCAGAACCGCTGCCAACAAAGAGGCCAGTGCCAATGGAACCCCCAATTGCGATCATCTGCAAGTGGCGATTTTTTAATTTCATTGCCAATGCTGGTTCTGCGGGAGGAGCATCTTCGACGGGCTTCCCTTCGGCGTCAACGGCTTCAGTTGTGACTCGAGCATTTGGGTTGCGCTTGAAACTGTCCACGAATCGTCCAAACACTGAATCCGGCGGTGGCAATTCGACGAAGCCATTTTCTTTGCTCGGAAGGGATGGGCTGGTTACGCCCTTCTCAGTGTCTGGGCGGCCCTTCTCGGGGTCTGGACCGGCTTCAATATCCGGCGGCATGCTGTTCTATTGATGATGCGGACCTGTTTCAAAGGAACACACTTGTAAACACGCAAGGAGAAGCTTGAGTTCAAATATAAGGGCCATCTTATATGCTCACGGGTAATGGAGAAAGAGCAATTCGGCGAGGGCTCGTCGTCCAACCACTGCTTGAATTGCTATCAAGTGGATGTACCGCGCCCCACCCGGGCACGATTGAATTAGGAGACCCACGGTGTCGATAAGGGTTGCAAATATCCAGATCCTCGTGTAAATTTCACCAATCAGGAACATCTGCAGGTGTACAGGTCAAGGTCGTAATATTCAAAAAAAAAGTGGTAAAAACTGGGCCCGGCCCCTTGCCCAGACTATTAATTAGCGCGGTTCGGGAACGAAGAATATTGGCTAATGAAATCTCCGATAGTAGCGCCGCTAAACTCTAACCCGAGGCTAATACAGGCGTAAAATCAATAGTTGCTGTCACCGCTGGCCCGACTAGCCTTCATTATAACCTTTAATTTTGTAAATCTTAGCACGTCATATTAATCATATCGGCACATGGTAGGTTAACTCGGCAAATCACGTGCACTTTTGTATATCCAAATTGGGCCGTATTAGTAGACCCCATTAATTACAAAATTTGCGCCGCGGGTGCGCCGTTACAAGTTAATGCACCTCCCCTCAGGGCCCAGTTTTTACCACAATTTTTTTTTTTTGAATATTACGACCTTGACCCGTACACCTGCAGATCAAAATTTTGCGAAATCCCCCCATGTCAAATAGGTCACCACCTGCAGCCGCAGAAAAAGTCACATGATTACGAAAAGTTTTGGAATGTTGGGCCCGTTGAGTGCACAAATACGTTATCGCAAGATTTGCACCGAGACATTACGTTTTTCGATGTTATGCCGGATCAACCAGGGGATGCCAAGCTACCTAGGTAAGCTTCGGGCAGCTTTTGCTTAGGCTTCGTGCCAAGGGATTTGAATCTTCCTCAGCAAGTCTTAGGCTATTTCCATATAGAGCTGTCCTTGCGACGAAATACATCGTTCACATCGTCTAGATATGACGGATTTGCAAGCTCTCTGATAGAACCGATTGTCCTTGTGGGTTACACTATCGGTGGGTTTGGACAATGTACACCCTCACGCACCCTGTAGGCCACAACGCGGTCCATTCATGGCGGGGCGATAACGACGGCCGATTCGATGCCCCACACGGGCGCTATGAGATTCCAATTACGGAGTAGCTCCAGGCCTCCACGCCCTCGCGCTCCGCAAAGGACTACTGCTTCCAAATTGCCGGCTTTCACTGGTCACTATGGCCAAGTATGTAGAGCATCGCTTGGCCATCGGTTACTCACGGACGCAATCTTCCCACCTCAGAGTGGTTTAGCTCGGGCTTGGGGAACAGCGGCTATTTGCGTTACGGCCAATTTGTATTGTCTTGATGTTAAGGTTTGGTCGTCGGCCGCGTCTGCATGACTTTACTCCTGATTGATGTTATAGCAGTTATGTTTTGAACTGCAAAATGATCCTGCTTAAATCCGTGTAGGGTACCAAAACTTACACTTCGTAAAGATGGTAAATGCCGAGATATGTAAGGGAATTGTTCGTGAACAGGCCCAGCCGGCCACTCGAATGCGCGCTCGGTTTCTTACCTGCCGAGTTCACATCTTTGCAGGCTCCTAACGAACCACCGCCATATATCTTCAATATGGCTACTCCGTACATGCATAGCTAAAAGACTCCTCAAGGAACCAGGGCTCCGAATTGTTGTTCTGCCCCTCCAGCAACGGGGGTTTCACTGTATGGCCTGGTATTCGATTCTTCCACCTTATCTGACCGTGTACGAAACATGGATTGTGAGAACCTTTGTGAGTTGGTAGTAAGATATTACCGGAGCGAAGCTAACCTCAGATATCATAGCTATTTTTAGCGGTTCTGAATATGGCGCCTTGGGTTCTTGCCATCGTCTACGACCTCGGACTCTGGATTTCTCGGTCGATTTGGTACGAAGTTCCGGTCCTCGGAGGAAGAGCTCAAGGGCACAGAAGACCCCGAGCACCCAGCATTCGAGATGGCAGGAGAAGAAAAAGCTTTGCTGAAATAATCATCTGTACCCAGCTTCGCACAGAGACTGAAGACAATGCCGCATCCGATGTGCGAAAACGGGCTCGAGCAAAATCGAAATAATACTGGAAAAGATTAAGGAGTTGGACGCCAGTCTCTGACACGACCTGGTGCGTACTTCGACAGACTTTCTTCGCCGTTTCACACAACAGCCACTTTCAACATTGACGAGCGATGCCTCTTCACATCGATGTTCGTTATGTGGGCAAGATTCCATCAATTCAACAAGTCTTCAAAAATGCTAGAGTCCATACTCCATAACATTCACCGTGCACCGGAGCAAGGGATGCTCAACAACCATAAATGGCTGTCAAATTCAAATTAGGCAGTTGATATCCAGGTCGAAAAAGACCAATGCGCATACATCTTGCATCTGTTCGACCCGGGAAGAGCTCAATGTGGTTTTCGAGTTCATCTTTTCCTTCTAGAGCCTGATGTTACGTCAATACATTGGCATCCATTTGCCTGCCGAATCTCCCGGAATCGAAAGTCGATTAGTCCGTGCGGTTTTGCAATGTTCGATGTCCATTACATCAGGCGTGTAGGCTCAATTGTCATTGCCATTGATCAATGATGCTCACGTCAGCGAGTTTCTCACACCTCCATACATACAACATCATCCAAGTGCCGACTGACTAGGACGCCGTTTGTTTAACATTTTCCACAACTGACGTATGTAGATGAAATGCTCACAGACATGCCTTTCATACGCGCGGGCTTGGTTAGGATACGTTCGATTCCCTTGCATTTGCAACGCGTGACTTAGCGAGGCAGTGGCCACACAACATCAACAGGTCTTCCAAGAGACTGACGAGAACACATAGCTTTTTGCTGCGGCCTTGATTGAGTTGAGAACGGCTTGACATGGCACTTAAATTTGGGCCAATGCTTTGATTGGGTGTTTAACCTCTCTATTTCTAGCTGTACTTCCTCGGATATCGACCATGAGAGAGTAGAGGACTCGACCACGTCTCCTCGTGGCCTCCTTGATCAAATCCCCCCCCAAACAAAAAGGGTTTTACACCTGCGCTATGACCTGTTTGGACACCGTGATCAGTTGGCTGCCGAGAGTCGATCATTGTGGCGAACATGCTATGGAACGTTGTCAGCGAGGGGCAAAATTAAGAATACCTTCGCAAATGCGCAGGGGTCGTACCTCTCTACATTGGCCATCCTCAATCCAATTTAGATGCTCTTAGCGCTGCCACAAACATATCAGCTTGCTCTCTGAGGCGATGACTTACTGTCATGGGTTGGTACAAAGCTCAATGTCTGACTACTTGGGGGAAGGCAAGGTTTCAACCTTTGGACCTTGTAGAAACGTCGGTTCAGGACCTGCGACACAAGACTTCACAGCCATTGGGCATCTTGTACAGCCAATTATGATTGAAAATCCCATGCAAATTTGCAAGAAAGTCCTAGCAGCGTTCTTTCAGCCAGCAATTGAACCAGCATAAGCTACAAGAAGCACCTACAAAGGTAAACTACTAGCCCGATGACCCGATCATACATGTCGCCATGTGTGCCTACACGACGTGGCGGCCGGCGGGTGTTTTGGGAGAATAGGTGTGGTTGTGATCGCACCTTTCGAGAGATTTCGAGCCAGGATATCGGATCTGTTGCTGACTGATAGAAGCTTCCTTTTTAAATGCTTGTGCATCATAAGATTAACAGTGCTCATGCGTATAAAAGTCTCAGATGTCTTCTTCGGCGAAGTTAAGCGTTGTACGAGATTGTACTGCACACTACATCTCATCAATCCATCTGCCGGCAATCGAAATGCTATCTACTCCATCTCTCATTCTCCAATGAGCGTTACGAGCACTGAAGGAAATTGCCCCCCTTGCATTTAATGGCAACACTATACACGAGTCGGGGCTGAATGCTGATTGTCGTCAGCGTCATCATTCAGAAGACCACATTGATGCCAGGCACGGCCCTTTGAGAAAGATATTCTCACAATCTCCAAAATCGCAAATATTTAGACAAATGTCTACGAAAACGCTAAGTACGAAGGTCCGATCCTGCCTCGACTGTGCCTGCTATCAACGAGAGGCTTAGAAAGTCGGGTCGAGATGGGTTATCAGCCGGCACCTCGTGCACTTGGACCAAGCCGGGCTGCGAGACCAATAATTGGAAATTCTGGTCGAGCCTGGTCTTTGATATTAATGCGGCTTGGGCCTCCAGTATTCAGTCAGTAATACATTACCACTGGGTTGAGAGCTTGGAAGAGGTTGTAGTTTCTCGAGCTCAGTGCCTTTCTAGTCGAACGCAGATCCGTCCAGCCAGTTGACTTGCCATCCGGGCTATGGAGCCCTAATTAGACGTGGCAAATTTTTGAGAACTCCTGGCGCTGCTAACTCATTGACCCTAATTACTGAACGATTGGTCTGTAGATGGTACGAAGTCCAAGTTACTGCGACCTGAATACTATTTGATAATCTCTGCTGAGCGGTCGTTGCGCGACCGACGACGATCAATTACTCAAACATCCTAGATCTTGCCCGCAGAGTTAAGGCTTCGCTGGTGCAGACTAGGACAATCATGGGAGCGAAACCCAGCTGAAATATGACCGGAAGGGCTCATAAAGCGTGGACACTGTCGCTAGGAAGAGTCTGCGGCCAGCGCGGGGCCAGTAGAACCATCTGGCCCAACTTGGCACTACCCAACTATTAATACAATGCACGTGTTTTCAGCTCATGACATTTTTATTACATACACTAAGCCGAAGCTAATAATAATGTTACGGCAAGCCCAGCCGCATGCCACTCCAACACAGAGATAAGGACAAGGGTGACGAGGTCCCGGGCTGTCACGAGCGTCATCTCCAATCCCACTAAGTCCGTAGTGCCTTGTTCCCAATGTCCATACCATTCTCTGTGTTTTACCGGCGCGGTTTGGACTTGGAATGAGATCAACTGCTGAACGTCTGACACGATGCGAATATAGCTGATAAGTTGCCTTTGTGACATGGCGGATTCATTAGACCGCATATCAAAGACGAAACACCGAAAATCCACATGTGCTGGTTGCAGACGGCGTAAGGTATGTATTGTGATCGCTGGTGATTTGCGCTTTCATTACCCAATTCTCAACCTGCTCCCATTACATCCGATGCTGATCACACTTTAAACCATAGTCTAAATGCGACGGAAAAGCGCCTAGATGCACGACGTAAGATGCCTCCGGTTTCACTGTGCCATGAACGAGTCAAATTAACACTCCAGACAGCTGCATCGCGTATAAGGATGAATGCGTTTATGATAAGCCGTAAGTGTGGCTCTCAGGCTCACCCAAAGATCTGCTATTGACCCCTGATAGTCCTTCCTTGGCTTATGTGCGAGCTCTCGAAGATGAGGTCGACCAGCTGCGGAACCAGCTGAAATCTTTCAAAACGCAAGCATGGGTCAACAAATCTTCTCAACCTGAGGAGAAAAAGATTTTACCCGCCACGTCGCCAATAGTTAGCAATGCATCGTCCTGGCAGTCAGAAACCAGTTGGAATAGTATCTTACCTCTGAGATCCCCTCGTGCTACTAAATGGGAGGCAGACATAAGTGTGGACGACCGAGGCTCGATCTCATTCCATGGTTCAACTTCAGCTGTCCACGAGCCACCGACCCTGGAACAGGTGGCTCAGATTTCACCCGACAAGGTTCTGAGCCCCGTGTCTCAGCACAGAGAGCAACAAGCTAAGGAGGACTTACGTCAGAATGCCCGACAACAGCGACAGCTGGAAGACTTCGCTATTGCCAACACTGCGTCGCGAATCAATCTTCCAAAGGAGGTCTCTGAAGAACTTCTGAAATTCCATTGGTGCTGGATCCACCCCCTCTTCATATTTGTGTACCGGCCTGCTTTCACCCGGGGCATGACCCTTGTCAATACCAGCATACCAGGCTCACCAGATCCCCCTTACTTCTCGGAAGCACTGCTTAAAACAATGGCTTCTCAATGTGCCCGTTTCCTGAATCATGACATATATCAACATCATTTCCAGATCAGATATACACCGGCGGAGTTAATGCAGCAAACAACTCACGACGCAAGGCTGAGTCTCGCCCATGAGACACTGAATTCGAGCTCCATTCCCACAATACAAGCACTCCTTCAACAGTCAGCCAGAGAAATTGTGTTTGGCAGATCATCCCAAAGCTGGCTCTACGGAGGGATGGCGTTCCGCATGGCATTCGATATGGGGATTCATTTGCCGAGCGACAAGCTGCAGACCTTCGTTAAGAGCCTGTCCAACGAAGACATCGAAATCAGGAAGCGACTCTTCTGGAGTTGTTATACCTGGGACAAAGTTTTGAGTCTCTATCTCGGCCGCATGCCAGCATTTACACCTCTAATAGACGAGGTGCCCCTATCTTTCTTGGACGATTCCACCGATACAGATCCTTGGTTTCCATACTATGGGGAGGTGCTGGATGCTGAAGCTCGGAACCTTCCTCTTTACCCGCCAACACCAGGCCACATGGTTTCTTGCTTTCAGCAATTGAGTAGACTGTGCATAATTGTAGATGATCTTATGCAAAATATCTACTCAGCGGAGGCAGCCGCGAAGCGTGCTGATGAGTCCAACCTCACTGACGCAAAGGCTAAGACAGAAAAACCATTCATAAGAATTTCAAAGTCCCTGCAAGAATGGTGGCTCAACTTACCCCCTCACCTAAGAGTCAACACTGAACCGATGCCAAAGCTCGCACCGCCGATACACATCATGTCACTCAATATGTTGTACTATACGATCGTTATCTTGCTCCATCGGCCGGTTCTTCTGAACCCACCGAAAACGCAGTCACAGCACACCTCGGATTCATACACGAGTTGTCTCATCGCCACCGCAGCCATCCATGATCTGCTTCGCCTACAGGTCAATACCTTTGGTCTTGGCCAGCTTTCTTACCTCAATGCTTACTGTGCCTACATGGCTGCCACTATTTCCGTCCTCCGCTTTGAACGCGAGCTGAGGCCCACGGAGGATCACAATACAACAGCAAAGAGGATTGGCCTGGAGAATTTACTTGATATTATCTCCCAGGGCGCAAACCTTATGCCTGGCCTCGAACGAAGCGATGCAATAATACGGAAGCGAATGCATGGTGTGGTCGATGCCCACCTCCGGGCTCATTCAGTCCTAAGTCCTCAGGGTATTGCACAACAAACAGCAGATGTAGGCCCAAACTCTAACCAACTCGTCCTCTCACAAGCTACAGCCTTTCAACAAATGTCCAATTCTAGCATCGGACATGTTTTGGACCCGACGCAGCTCACTCCTGAGATGTCACACTCTAGCGATTCGATAACCAACAGTGCCCCTTCCTTGTCGACCCAAACATCATCAACACCATTCGCAACGACAATACCATCTGATCTTGACGGTCAAATGCCGTTACCTGCTTTCGCCGATGACTTTTTACCTGCCTTTCCTGGTCAGCAGTATCCTGTGGGATCAGAGTATTATTTTGGCAACAACGATTTTGACGCGCAATCGAAAATGTCTATGATGGGCTACAATTTAGATCCTCATCCGAAACTCAATCAGTCTGCCATGCACTGGGCTACTATGCAAAGTGGACAATCTTCGGTTCCATCAGGTCTGGGGCCGTAACTATCAGGCCAAGATAACAAATCTACAGCTTTCTAAAATCGCTAGGGACTTCCCCAATTACGTTTTCTGCAGGATTCCACCTCCTCATATGTGGTCTCCTTCAACCGCAGCAGGTTTTCTGTGCCTGGTGATCACGACTTATGAGCTGACGACTCTTACTTCTATGGCATCCATAATGTCGAAGTTGCTTTATCGTTTTCGAACGATTGGCTTCTCGGGTTGACGATCATGATGACGAGCGCTTATCAATGAATAGTAGGGGATTCCTCATGCCAGACCACCACCACGCCTTTTACGGCGGGCCTGCAGCTGCTTTTGAAGAAACCTTGGTGCCGACTTCGAGAAGATACTACCAGACAGAGAACGTCAAGACCATGTCGTTTTCGTCCTGGCAACCCCACGTGTGAAAAATACACTGCGGTTTCTCTCTAGGAAAATCATATACCTTATAAGGCATATATCTGCCACCACACTTCGGGCCACGTAGGTCCGAGAATTTTGACAAGCAAGTCCCAGGCAGCCTTGGAAAGGGACAGATGATATTAGGGGGGAAAGGTCATGGGCCATGTCACATTGACCGTGAGCGTCAAAGCAGAGACTGAAAAGCCCCTCCAAGATAAACAATGTCTCGAGCTGTAATGGCTTCTCAACCGCTCTGAAACTCACAAACAGTCCTCAGCGGAGTGGCGAATTGGCGATTTGTATGCAACAAGACCTCTTGGGTCTCATATGCAACCCAATGTTCCCTCGGGACGCCGCTTTATGTACCTACTATATGAATGCTATCGGCTTGGGAGAAACATGCCGGCACACTGCAGTACAACAGAATCACAGGTTCAGGAGAGGTCCAAACAGTGCCGGAAGCCCAATAGAAAGAACGATTCAGCTGAGTGACTGAGCTCAAATTCTGATATTTATGTACATCTGCCACATTAAACATACGTTCAGCGATACAAAGGCACAATTATTCCGAGCTCCCGCTGGAGTTCGAGATCGCGGCCATATGATAGATGAGTTATTAGCCGTCCGCACGATTGCCCCTGATAGTCATCAACCTTGGACTTGGCCGTGATGGTGAAACATCATCAAAATTTTCTTCTCCCACGGAGTCTACATTCAGCTCGTCTCGCCAAGTGTTTTCTGGTCCAGAACCTGATTGTGGGCTTTGAACTGGATCCCTAGCACGCGTGCGAGTGGTTCTGAGATGATCGGCTCGTACTTCACGTACGAACTCTCTACGTCGTCGTTGACGAATAAGTACTGCTTGGGAGACGGGGCTTTGTTCATCGGAGGTTTGCTGTCGATGTAGGTGGACAGGGGAGCGAATCATACCTGGCGGCGCAGTGTATGCTGCGTTGAATTCTGTGAGGACTTGATTTCGGCCTAGCTCAGCTGGCGTTTGCGGTTGCAAGCGAGCTGGGATGGAGTCGTCATAAACAGTAAATGAAATGTCTAGGTATCTCTGCTCAAGGTTTTGGTGGGCGGATCCTGGTGGATTGGCTGCGTCCTGGACGGGTAGCATTGGTGGTAGTCGCGGCAAGGATGGTGACCGGTAACCAGCATTTCGTCGAACAGTTCTGGGAATGGGAGGTGGAGAGCTGGGCAGGGACATGTCACTTGAGCATGGAGAGGAATCAGCCTTCTCTTTGCCTTTCCGGGAGCACCTGTCTTCAACACGAATGGAAGATGGTATGAAGGACTCTGCTTCGGGTCGCAAATTCGATGCAACCCGACCTGTTGACACTGACTTATACGCACTTGTAAAGAAGAGCTCCTCACTCAGAGTCAGGTGGCTAAATTCGTCGACAGGAGCATCGCAAGGCCGATCGATATCGAATTGACCAACGGTGGACTGATCTTGAGAGCAGGTTTCGGTTCTTGGCCGATCCATGTTATCGCACTCTTGCGAGGAGATCATCTCGCCTCTCTTTTCACTGTCCTCGGAAAGGTCGGAAGATATGCCTTGAGCATATCTTAACAGAGAGCTCTGCCTGGGTGCATGCCGTTGGGTATCGACTGACTTTGTCGGGAGCACATCATTCAGCAGGTCTGAAGAAAATTCCTTCGTTATCGAAGTAGTCTGTTTATCCAGCTCTGGCTCACAACCGAGATGTTGCAGAGATCCGAATGTTTCTTGGGCAGCTGAATCGCATCCAGCAAGGCTCGGTACCCTCGTGCATAGTTGGAAGGTCGAGAGTGGTTCTTCAGAAGGCTCAGCAGGTAACCCTTTGTGCGTTCCTTCTGCGTTTTGATCCTTGAAATAGCGAATAATTTCGTGTCTCTTGAAGCCTTGTCTACGAAGACCTGTGTAGATGTCAAGTTGTTGCAAGTGGTCATTCAGGTCGTTTTGAGAGATGCTGATAGACGTAGCCGGCAGGCGAATCATGGTGGACAACAACTCAACGAGGTCTGTCACACGAGAAGAATGTTGTTTCGTAGGCAGGTACTAAAGGCATAACAGCGTGTTGCCAGTAAGTAGGGGGCGGCTCCGTCGCGCTTACCTGGTGAAATTTTCAATCCATGGACGTACCGTCAAATCCACACTTGCCCTGCCCGAACAGTTTGGAGGAATTGAAGACAACCTCTTCGTGCTCACTAGCAAGTAACTCCACGGATCTGACACTTATTGCAGGTAACAAATGTGTGCACCAGCCAGGGTTCGGATATTTCTACTGACATTTATGGCGCGATCGAACGTTGACTTGAGTGCACTGAAGATGGGGATGCAAATCAACGTTTTGCGTTATTGACTGTGTAATTGGAACCCCGATACCTCATCTGGTAGTTGCGTGGGAAAGGCCAGGCTGGAAGAAGTAGAAGGTTCGGGCTGTACCGTGCCGCTTGCTGTTCTTTTTGGGACCTGCCCCACGTTCATCATGGATTGACGACGGCATTGACTTGAATGAGTACATAATATTAGCACGTTGGCTTTGGCCATTGTTTCCACCACATCATCCCGAGGCAGGAACATCTCGTAGTAGCCATATTTAAGCAGTCATACCTAGGTATTAGCGTGCCAGCTGATTTTTCTTATGGCGGCAGCTTGAACAATTTGTGCTACTCACCGCTTGTCAGGGCGCCGTGTTAATGTCGGTCCTCTTGCTGGCTACTAGTATGCAAAGCCGAGAGACGCATTTTGTGTTATTATGTAGAGCTACATTCAGAGGAAGTAAGCCACAGTCGCAATTGTGCACGGCGAGAAGGATAAGTACTTCGTGCAAACGATCAGCGGATCATCGCCTTTAATTAATTAGGGGCCGGAGTCCACGTTGCTGACAAGCCCCAAACCTTGTTGGTTCGGCTTTGGTTCCTAAGCTTTTTGGGCCTCGCATGCGCCATCTCATCATTGGTACACCCGTTGCAACAACGGTGTCGAGGGCTTTCTTGTGTTGCCCGCTCGTCACCCCGAATATGGTTTGGAGCTGATTCAGGTAGGTATCGTAGTCCTTTCACGCTCACAGCTTTTTCTACGTTGCTGTCTTTCGTTCCCAACGCCCACCTCGTCCGCTCGCTCTCCAACCCCGATCCGCCTAGTCGGCGTTTAGTCGATTTACAAAATTCTCGCCAGGACGTCAATCTCGACACCATTTCTCGCGGCGTCCCTCCTGGTAAAACACCGACGTTGAGATCATGCGACCAGATCTATAGGCTTCGCATCCAACACGAAAACAATGCAACAATACCTCCGGATTTGAACCACGGGCTCTACCTGCCTGCCTGCCTGTCTGCCGAGTGCTGTGCTCGTCTAGCGTCTCACGTCACCGACTACTGCCTCAGCCTCCAACGCAGCACGCGCGGCCGAGCACCCACCGCTGACGTCTACCTTGCACCATGAATGACCTATCTTTGGGCCAGCTACGAATAGCAAATCCTGACGAATCGTCGCCCGAGACACCTCTACAGCCTCAATCTCCCCCCAGTTCTCTTCCCACCCTTCCTGCCGTGTCACCGCTTGCGAGCATCGACGATCTAGATCAAGAATATGCTGGGTCACATCCGCACATCAGAGACCGGTCTGTGTCACCCATAGACGGTCAGCAGGTCCCTCAGCGGAATTACAATGGCTCTCCTTCTGACTTGCTCTCGACTCCACCTCCCTTTCAGCAGCAAAGGCCGGATAGGTATTCGAAGAAGCAGAACGAGAGGCTCCCGCTGACTTACCAGGACCAGCAGCAGGCTCAATTTCCTCAATATCCTACGATGATGCCACAGAATCTCCATGATTCGAGAAAATCCGCTAGTCGCCCAGGTTCCATGTACTATACCTCCCTACCGGTCACTAACAATTGCAATGGCCTGACACAGCAAATCTCAAATGGTGCGGACAGAGACTCCAGTGTCAGTACACCTCAACGAAGCGTATCGAGAAGAACCCCTCAGCTACCCTATTCCGAGAGAGACATACGACAAGCTTCGCAGCCGGGCTCAAACGGAAGTCTGCCACAGCGTCGATCATCCCGCCATTTCCAAACACCAAGGCTCGGGTCGACTGCAAACAGCCAAACCCCTCTGTCAAATACACCCGCCTCCGTTGCTGGTCTCTCAGCATCTCCCTATGCCGTCGAGGGTGGCCCATTGAGCAGCGCCGAAGACTGGCAAGACCGAGGGGCCGCTGTGGGAATGCAAAGAGACCATGCGAACGGACAACCCGTGCTTAGACCAATCAAGAAAGGCGTCAAAGATTTCAACTTTGGCGCAACATTGGGAGAAGGTTCTTATAGCACCGTGATGGCCGCCCAAGATCGACAAACTAAGAAGGCGTATGCGATTAAGGTCCTGGACAAACGACATATAATTAAGGAAAAGAAGGTCAAATATGTCAACATCGAAAAGGAGACCCTTAACCGACTCACTGACCACCCTGGCGTCGTGCGCCTGTACTACACCTTTCAAGATGAGAGATCGCTCTATTTTGTCCTGGATCTGTGCAGCGGCGGAGAGCTTTTGACTGTCCTAAAACGCATGTCCACATTCGACGAAGAGTGCACCAGATTCTACGGTGCACAGATCCTGGACACCATTGCGTACATGCATTCCAAAGGTGTCATACATCGAGATCTCAAACCAGAAAATGTGCTGATGGACGACGAGCAACACATTAAGATCACTGACTTCGGTACCGCCAAAATGCTCGAAGCCCACCAGGATGCTTCCGGACGGTCCTACTACGATTCTGATACCGGCCAATCAAGTGAGCGAGCCAGTTCATTCGTCGGCACCGCCGAGTACGTCAGTCCGGAGCTCCTAACGGACAAGAACGCTTGTAAAGCTAGCGATCTTTGGGCCTTTGGGTGCATAATATACCAATTGCTTGCTGGTCGACCTCCCTTCAAGGCCGCAAATGAATACTTGACATTTCAGAAGATTGTGGCCTTGGAGTATGACTTCCCACAAGGCTTCCCGGAAGTTGCTCGCGACCTGGTAGAGCGCTTGCTTGTCTTGGAACCCATGCAACGCCCGACACTGCAGCACATCCAAAATCATGAGTTTTTCAGAGGCATCAAGTGGGGTCGTGGCTTGTGGAAAGAGAAAGCTCCTCGGTTGAAGTCATACGTGCCCCCTCCGAGATACCCTATCAAGCTCAACGGGAATGAAGGCAACGATAAGTACGTGTCGAATGCTGTAGGACACAGCACACAGCCGACGATGTTGCCTCCAGCTAACGGCGCGAAGCCTCTCAAGCCTAGAGTGATTACTGAGCTTCCTCCACCCAGTCAGCTCGATATTGAATGGTCGCCAGTCTTAACCAAGAACAACGAGCGCATCTTGAAGCTTGGTAATCTGAACGTAAACATGGCGCAAGGGCCTCATACACCGGGCAATGAGGGTGGAAACAAGCTTGCTAGGTTTTTCGGGGGAAACACGACCAAGAAAAGGCAGAGGCTTGTCATGGTGACATCGAGTGCCCGGATTATCATCGCTGCAGCTGGTGGTGAAGAGAAGAAGTCAAAGTCCGAAATCGATTTGCTTGCTGCGGGTACAGATGTGCTGAGTTTCACCGATTCCAAAGGTACAACACATTGGACTGTCAGTACGGTAAGTTTGAACATCAACGCTTCCAGGTATGTAGCAGCTAACTTAGTGCAAAGCGGGACAAACGGTACACGTTTGAAGACATCAAACCTTCGTTTCTCGATAACAAATTGACGGCTGCATCAACGCAAGAATGGTTAGATGCAGTACATCGAGCCAGAGAGATTGCGAGTTCCCAATCTCAACTTGGGAATCAACAAGCCGATGATTCTTTCACCCCAGGCGTCCTCAGTCATGCGTCCCCCTTTGGAGAGCAGGCTGACCTGGATTCCTCGCCGCCCACACAGGGTCACCGAGGAGTCCTGCAGAAACAATTGACCAACAGCGGCGACAGTGAGTCGCTGAAAGGCCGGAAAAGATTCAGCAAACGCCAGAGCAAGAGCGGCTTGACAGCTGTTTTTTGATTTTGAATTCCCGAAAGTGACATGTCGTGCGTGAGTTTGGAGATCTGACGGATTGGAGCGTGTGCTTATTATTGGTGAGCGGCATTCACGAACAGCGTAATGTGCTTCAGCATGGCGACAGGCGGGGCAGGCAGTTTTTTGTTGATTGAGGAACCGTGCGTTGCGGTCGCCAAAGGTGTGTATAGAAGTTGCCTATCTACGACGAACCTATCCAGGAAAGTGTGAGGGCTCAAGCAGTGAGACGATTCAATAGACCAGATCGGACGGCTGCAGATGTGGACAAAATTTTCAGGCATCAAAGTGCCTTAGGTCAAGGGTATCAATACCATACAGAGTAATGGTGAAAGTTAAAAGCGTTTTACCTACCTTTGGTGGCTGAGATGCTGATCAGCGATTCTGAATCCAGCTGCTTTTCAGGGCTGTATTTTTGCGTCTCTTGTCAATTGGGCAAAACGGGCAGAGGGACGGGAGGCAAAGGGGTCAGGTGCAGTGCTGCAGTATTTGATTCCCTGCTTCTCCTCAGCTGGCAGCGGTCAGTCCACTAGGACTTTGAGCTAGGGCACTTGGGGCACCTGGGGTTGGGCGATCACCTGCTCCATTGGAACCCGACTGCGCACGAGCAGCTGTGGGTCCGTGTCGGTGCCACCGCTGTAGGTTGTCAACTTGACCAATAGCCTCTCCAAACTCCTTCCCACCACTCCGAGGTATTCGAACATGGTTTCGGGTATGCATGCTGGGGGCCACTCTGCAGCTTTGTTGTAGGTGATCGCATGCAGCAGGTCTGACATATCTGTGTAGAACCATTTATTGCTTTCTGTAGTCGTGACAGCTTCATCAAAACGACATTGGCACTATTCCGAGCAGGTTACCACATCGCTAACGCGTCGACACTTCCACACAATTGATTTCGTTTTTGGCACGACAGGCTCCTTGTCAACCCTCGGAGACACAACTAACGACCAAAGCACGACTTTGTCATCTAGACTCGACCCGACAAAGTCGCGCCCCGCGGCGATTTGACCTACCGTTTTGCGAAGTAAATTTTGGGCGGGCGCCGTATCCCAGCGACTCGATTATGCGGCGAAAGGTGGAATGAGCGCGTCTGATATCGCTTTGTCAGGAGCCGCTCAGAACCGGAATCGAGCTACCACTCAAGATCTTGCACAGATGGTGTCGCATGCTGAGGTCCCGCAAGGTTCTCACCGAGCGCCGTCCGTGACCTCGAGAAGCAGTCGAACCCGTCACCACCACAGCCGGATACGACACGGCAGCTCCAATCACCCATCACCGAATGAATTCCCCTTCTTTGCACAGACCGGCGACGTGGAGATAATCATTGAGTCGGATGCACAGGAGAGGAGATACCTATTACACAGGCTTATGCTTGCTCAGTTCTCGGGTTTTTTTGATGCTGGAATGAGCGAAGAATGGTCCAGACCACCCGGACACCTTCCAACAAGCGACAAAAAGCCAGAGCAGGCACTCAGTATTATAGGAGAAGAGCACTCGAATCCTGATCTCCCGGGAACCTTCATTACCCCTGAGCAGGCGAGCAGGATAGCCCCCGGCAAAAACAGATGGCACTACGAACTCAATTGGGCAACGGTGGGAGAGGAAGATGAGCCTATACTTGTGCAGAAAGCACCTCAATATCAATACTTTCTGCCTACACCAGCACAAGGGCCAGCGCCGACAAGCGTCGCAGCACAGACAAGGCCAAAGCCACCACCCTCACACTCATTTTTCCGATCAATGGCCAATCTATCGATGGGTCCGTCTCATACTGGTCATGCGTCACAGTCCACAGCAAATTTGTCCATGCCACCAGATCCAGCGTTATCCAATCCATTGATACGAGATTACGACAATCTCTTTCGAAGCTTCTACAACTACACACCGATTCTCAACAACCTCAACATTGCCGCTGCATACACTGAATGCAAATCCTTGCTGGCGCTCGCAGATATGTACGACGCTCTTGCCGTGGTCGGCCCAAGAATTGAGCACCATTTGCTTGCGTTCTCTTCACGACTGTTCAAACAAATTGCCAAATATCCGCCATCTTACCTCAAACTTGGCTATCTTGCTCGGTCTCGAGTCATTTTCTCCGAAGCGCTGACACATGTAGTCGGCCAGTGGCCATCGGCCCAGCCGTACCTCAAACCAGGCAATCCAAATAGTGGCTACGAGGTTCCGTTGCTGGTGCTAGATCTAATAGAGGACAAAGTGGACGAGTTGGAAGAGCTAAAGTCGAGAGTTGAATCAAAGCTCTTCCGACTTACATTGACCACCTCGAGAGGGGAACGAGTAAATCCGAGCAACGATTACCTCGGCTGGCTGGCAATGAGTCTTTTTCGGCAATGGATTGCGGAAAACACGACTCCTGAAATTCGAGGCATACTGAAGAATACGAGCGATGGTTCGAGGCAGCCGAGCATCCAGCCAAATATACCTGCCGCAACGACGACCACCCACTTACCACCACCATTGTTAGCTCCTCCACCAGCTGTCAATACAAGCAAGATACACAGACTCATCGGATCACCAAACTCTCAAGCGTATTTACCACATGAAGAACTAAAACGCTTCCTGAAGCTCCAGCCTTCGGCATCGTCGAGCTCGGCGTTGTACACTCGAGACAGCTTAAGACGCTTCGAGCGCAAAATGGACCAGCTGAAGAACATTGCGCGAGACGTCGTAAAGCCACTGACAAGGAACTGCCTCGAACTTGATTTGAGGAGTATTAACGATGGTCTGGGTGGTGGTCTGGGTTATTTGACTTGTACAAAGGTGGAGGACGAGGATATTCCGTGGTGAAAGGTCTCAGCGACAGGCCTGGTCCTTCGCAATAAATGTTCTGGGGGTTCGCTGATGCTGACGTGCCAAAGATACGGGAAAGAGCAAGATATGCACAAAGATGAGATTGATGACTGTCATGTCGGACGCAACTTATGATTTCACGATACTCAAGAGACGACTGTTTGATTAAATGTGGTTTCTGTAAAGGAGTAAAAGAGCGGGCAAGCAGGATAAAGATGACTGGTGACAGAACAATCTGACCTGACATACCTTTGCCGGCTCAGAGATGCATATCCTTAAATCTACGAGCGCTGGATAGAATCTTGAAAACAAATTTGAAATACGCAACTATGCAAAGTCACTTAGCCGCCCGATTCCCGGCAATGTTCAATGTCGCCCAATATCAACTTACAAGGTTTGTCTATATTTACAATATTTCCGAACTTTAGTTCACGTGATGCCACAAAGCACACAGAACGTTTCAATGTGAAACTAACAGGACGGTTTCAGTGGTCTAGCGGTTATGATCCCTGTCTAACATGCATTGCAAAGCGCCGTAAAGCATGGGCATGACTGCCTGTACACAGAAGGTTCCAGGTTCGATTCCTGGCTGAAACAGTTTAAAACATCCTTTTCCTTTTTGGGTATCCCACTTCCACACTTTGGCATTTTTGCGAGGAAGGGGCCAATTGTGCCGACGAGATGGAGCTATTTGAAAGAAAGGCCAAGGGTGCATACCTAGGTAGGTACTTCGTAGTTCGTACTATTGGGAAATGGCACATCCAGATTGTGCGCAGTCCGCTATGGATACGCTCCCATTATTTGACAGGTATGCAGCATGCTTTTGATATGAGCCGGTCAACACTCTAGGGATCCGGAATGGCGGATTAGATGTCACTGAGATATTCCAATATAAACTATGGTAGGAATATGAAGTCCATGTACCTGTGACCTGTCTACCTAGGCATTGTCGAGACCGATTCCAGAAATACAGGTTAGCGGAACGTACTTCGTATGCTTTATCGTCTTCCCCGCTGCCGTCATCGCATAGCTGCTGAACGATCGATTGGTTATCTTAACAGTATCGATGCTGGGAATCATATTTCATGCTTGGATATCATAAGGAGACATAGTGTCGGAATATCAATAAATAATATATCTGCCATCCTCTCGGCTATACGACCATTAAAATAGCCCCAAGCAACGCCTAGCCCCACCTCCAGCCTCTCCAGATGCGAATCGCTGACAGGTCATAGTGGCGCCGACTGAGCTCCACTTCTACTAACCAATGAGATTTCGTGACGTCAAAGCGACAACACAGGGAAGCCTGTTCGCTCCCAACCTTGATCTATCCTGCGTTCCAGCCCGTACAGCCGGCGTTCCAAAATAACACTGAGGGGAATGACCCTACAACCAGGGTTCCCAATGTGTTTCCTTCCATTTCCAATACTTTATATGTTGATCGACCAACTCCTTGTGCTCGTTCCGAAATACTAGTCCTTCTACTTACAGTCGGCTTCTGCGCATTGGGCAGCTCACACAACTTGAAAAACATCTCCATCGCACCTGATCGCGATGGTATGTCCTTCAATGTCGGCATTTGTAGGGCTATGCGCTGACCCTCTTCGTCACAGGCTCCTTCCTTGCCACCATCCGCCGTGGAACGCAGTCCCAATCTTGTCCTTGAAGCGCGACAGACTGTGCAAACGATCGGCGCTGGAACCACCGTCTCGAGCCCTTGTCAGGGCCAATACTCCGGAGGCACGTTGGCAGGCGCCATAGTTGGCACTTTTTTCGGCACCATTCTGTTGATGTACCTGTTCAGTACGCTATGGAATACTCGATCTCGATCCGAAACGGTCATCGTTGAGAAGAGAAGAAGTGGCAGCAGAAGACACCGAAGCCAGAGTGGGAGCAGCAGTGTCAGGCGGCCAAGCAGGGTGTATTCTGCTGGCTGAGACACACTCCGCACGAGACCGCACTAAATTCATTTTAAGTCAGCATGGGGAAGCTACCTGCATTATTGTCCAGTATCCGGAGAAGCACCACTTCGAAGGGCATAGAGCCTGCAAATCACCAGCGGCTAGAGTGCGTATCGGACCAAGCCGACCATCACCGGCTTCATTAAAGCCAAGGGGGCGTCATCTGCGTTGCCGTCGCTCGCCACGAGGCTACTTTGTAGTCGTATTTGCACGGCATGTCGCAATTGCATGGGAGGTCCAACCTTACGCCGCAACAGCTTTTTGCTGGAGTTACTGACTCGCCAAGCTTATGGACGAAGAACCTAGAGGATAGCTGCGACGCGAATCCGATCAAGTCAGGGCTTCCGTCTAGAGAACGTCCACTTAAAATCATTGGAGGGATGTGTGTACTCTGATCCGGGAGCGTACCCCAGCGTTTACAGGGATGTACCCGTAACTTCCTTCCATGAAAGGCTCACCTGCATGGTCCTGGTTTTGGTATTGATGACCATTGCATGGTAAAAGCCACAGCGACAACCACTTTTGTTGCAAAGCCCCTAGAAGTAGGGACAGGCAACGATGCTACTTCAGATCTATCTCACAAGCCACACTGACGCTCACTTGCGTCAGAGGATTTCGGCAGAGTCAAGAGAAATGTTTTATATCTGTTGCAACTTTACCGATAGATGAGGTCTCAAGTTTCCTAGTATACCAATTATCATGATATCGGATAATGATGATTCTTCATTCGTGCAAAGGGTTGCGAATGCCGTATATCCCACGACTAAAAGGTGGGTGGGGGAAGGTGGCTCGGCGAACTTTCCCTTTTCGGTATATTGTCGGCGTCATGGCCAGAAGCATTTCCTCCAAATTACGCCCGACACGCCTAGCAACTAGCAATTAAGTCCCTTCTGGAGACGGGTGGCTCGAGCTTTGCTCTCTTTTTTCGCGTCCGATACTCGTTGCGGGAGGGCAAAAGTCTCTGCTTTTTGCTGGTGAGTTTATCTACGTCATGGCTGAAAATCTGCTGAAGAGGCCTCACCCGGAAGACGATGAAACAGCCAACAAAAGATCGCGATCGAACCATGGCTCTCCACGTCCTACTACTCCCTCGCAGGCCGGCGCAAAGCCTGACATCAGCGCTGCAGTCGCAGCTGCGCGAGCCAAAGCGGAAGAAATAAAAAAACGACTTGCAGGGAGTTCGTCTGCGGCGCCGTCACCGCCAACACTGTCTGCCTCGGGATCGTCCGCTGCGAGTGACAGGATTGCACAATTGAAAGCCCGCGTTGCTGCCGCTACCTCAAGATCCAAAGAGTTGGCTCAGAGCAAACCCTCCATACCAAGTCCACCCATATACCAGGATGACTATGGCAAGGCACGGGGCGGTCTGGATGTTGGGCTTCATCCAGCGCTGCAGGAAAATGCTCAACACGATCGGCTGAACAAGGGCAAAACGAACCAAGGCGTATCCAAGAATAAGCAGGAAGAGCAGAAGAAAACTCAACTTGATTTATCAGGCCCATCGTTGGAAGAATTGAAAGCGAACCCGTATTTCGACACCTCCATCAGTGTCAAGAATGCATCTGGCAAAGGTCGCTCATCGCGACAGCTCATCTTTAATCAGCAAGGCAAGTATATTGCTCAAGCCGCCGCCTTACGACGACAGGCCCAGCTCGAGGAGATGAAGAGGCGAATTGCCAGAAGCGTGAGGCAAGCGGGCATAGACGAAGATCTAGATGCCGAGAAAGCGTTCTTAGTCCCCAAACCACCAGACATCGAATGGTGGGATGAGAACCTGGTGAATGGCTCGTCTTACGACGCTATTGATAATCCTGCAAACCTCAAGATCGACCCTCCGGACTCGATCATCACAATTTACATTCAACACCCTGTTCTGATAGAGCCACCTCAAGAAAAGATTGCCCCTGCCGCAAAACCAATGTACCTCACCACCAAAGAACAATCCAAACTCCGCCGCCAACGCCGCGCAGCCGATCTCAAAGAGAAGCAAGCCAAAATCCGTCTCGGCTTGGAGCCTCCACCGCCACCCAAAGTCAAGAAGTCCAATCTTATGCGTGTGCTTGGCGAACAAGCGATACAGGACCCTACAGCAGTCGAGGCCCGCGTCAACCGTGAAATCGCAGAACGCAAAAACATGCATGAACAAACCAACGAGGAGAGAAAGCTCACCAAAGACCAACGCCACGAAAAACTTGAGAAACAGCAGGCCGAAGATGCAGCAAAGGGAATCCATGTTCGTGTCTACAAGATTGGTAGCCTTGCAAATGGAAAGCACAGGTTCCAAGTCCAGAAGAACGCGGAGCAGAACAAGCTTACCGGCGTGTGCATAATGCACCCTCGCTTCAACCTTGTCGTTGTGGAAGGTGGGGAGCACTCCATCCGTGCCTACGACAAGCTCATGCAGAGTCGAATCCGATGGATCGAGATGGAAGCTCCATCGTCCCTTCGAGAGGGCAACCGTGAGGTGCAGGCACGGTGGCTGGAAGCTGAAGATGAGAACGGCGAGCTGAAAGACCTCAGCGAGAACAGGTGTGAGTTGATCTTCAGTGGGGAGGAGAAGAGCAGGGCATTTAGGAAATGGGTGGGCGCTAGGGTGTGCGAGACAGACACGCAAGCGAGAGACGTATTGAGCCGGGCCAAGATGGACAGCTTTTGGACCATCGCGAAGAATTGGAAGAAGGATGCAGGGTATTGAATAGGTTGGACAGGTGCCGTCTGAAGGGAATTTCGTGCCTTAGTAGAGAGAGGTAAGGCGTGCAGTACCAAAACCCAATGGCGGCCCAATCCGGTTGTACATTTCCCCGGATCTCCTCCTTTGACGCCTTTGCGACAAACTTGTCGTGGCGGATGAGCCGACATTTCGCTCATCCTCGCATGCTGGCCTGGAGAGAATATTTGTTACATGACTGCCATGACTGTGTCTGCAGGTGGGATAATAATACGCACAAAGACACGGCTCTCCGAACCCGGAAAATGATACCATGTTGTTAATAGCGAATGAGAAAAGTCATATCATTCTAGCGCGATCTAACCATGATACTAATTACTGCTACACGGCTCATCCATGGGTATCTTGTTTATCCGTTTCGAAAATGCTCTCGGAAAATGCTCGCTGTCGTGGCCTTTGGTTTTTTTTTGTTCTTTTTTTTTACAAAAAAAATTACAAGACGAAAACGAAAACAGATGCCTGACTTCAACGACTTTGGATCAGTCTCTCCTCTCTGTTTCAAACGTCGTCTTGGTCGAGCATGATCTCGCTTGCAGGCCTGTAGATGCCAGAGCACATCCAGACCTCGTGCACGAGCTTCTCCTTCAGCGTGCTGGTGGTGGTGGTGCTTCCGGTGGACAGCAATTCTGGTCGTCTCGCTGGCATGGCGAGCTTGGCTGCGACAGCGGCGGCGGCAGCGGCGGCCTGCTCATCGTCGTCGACGATTCGGTGATAGATGCTTCCGAGGAGGATCAGGGCGTCGCCGGCTCCCAGCTGGATGTCCTTCACGCCTCGGCTGAAGTCTGGTTTTTGGTCGTCCCAGAGATGCGAGCCGGGGATGGTCGAGACGGTTATCGTGGCGGAGAGGGAGTCGAGTTCGGGCACGAATAGGCCGAGCGAGGTGTCGCGGCGGGATTGGTAGTCGTAGCGATGGGCTGCTTGGTGGCGCGTGTGATGGCGGCTGTCGGCGCGGTGGAACGATGATGATGATAATGACGACGACGATGATGATGCGCCTGCTGGCTGAGAAGAAGCAGAAGAAGAAGACGCTGAGTTGAGGTCTCTTGTTGCCGAAGTGGAGACTCGTGGTTTGGTCACGTTCATGTCGGCTTGCTTGCTTTGCCAACCTATTGTTTCGAGGGTGAGGAAGTGAGACGAAAGCGTTTGGAAGAGGTTGTCCGCCAGGAAAGATTCTCTCACGAGGGCGTGCACGTCGATGTCCAACGAGCGTGATTCCCGTTCCTCCTCTTCCTCAACGTCCGCATATCCCGCGTCCTGCACCCGTTGCGAGATTTGCGAGTTGATGAAGTCTTCGACGACCACGCAGCCGTCTGCTTCGAGCGCCTCGACGAACTGCTCGAACGGTTGGTTCTTCGCGATCCGCTGGACACGATTGGTTCTGCGTGGCGCAACCCATGTTGGTCTTGTTGGTTTCTCATGAGTCTCACAGGTGCAGACTTCGGAAATGCTGCTGGAGGGTCTGAGTATGCCCTGGGCTTGGCTCGATGGCGATGATGCTCTGCTGCTCGACCTTGTACTGCTGACGTCGCGGAGGTCACTAGATGAGTCGCCGAAGGCCAGCCTTCGTGCTCGGGAGCGGAATGATGACATCTTGTCAAAAGGCTTTGTGGTGCGCTGCTTAGAGTAGGTGATTTGGATAGCTTAGTCCTTCCAAAACTTCTGGTCGTTCAGCGATTGTGATTGCTGTGCGCAAATCCCAGCGCTCTGTGCTCTCGTATCTTACTTTGCTTGGTATGGACCAGTCAATCTGGATTCAAGTTCGGCCACAAGGGGGGGTCCCAAGCTTCCTATATAGACAGGCATGGTCAAGCAAGCAGGATTTTTGTTTAGCCATAACGTTCCGAGCGCCACTATGTCAACACGGAAGCAACGGTACCTAACAACAAAAAGACCAAGAATAGCCAAGGTGCTGATCCACGTTACGTATGTCCCAAGTTTGCGTCCCTACCCGGAATCAAAAGGGCTTGCGTAATTCCCTGACACTCCAGGCAAAAAACCCTTGGCCTTTATTTAGCCCGATATGGAGTTAACAAATGCGCTTGACTGCATAAGGAATAAGGAGCCGACTCGCTTGGCACTGATCCACTTGAATGCAAAACTTCAAAACTGAGGGGTTTTTGGGAAAAACTTTTGTCCATTGTCTCACTACTCAATATAGCACAAAAAGTGTCGTCAAACATGAAACACACCAAACCAAGATTCAGCTTACTACAGTTGATGTAAATGGCTCAGTCAAAAACGTCTCAGCTACTCCGCGATCACAAAGGGTTGTATCAGAGCACGCGTACTTCCGGCATTGACATTCAGTTCAGCACGCTGAAACTCGAAGAAGCTTGTTATTTCTCAAGACCATTGAGATGGTCCTTGGCAAGACTCGGTGCTTCTGATGTGCACTTCAGTCCCGAGGGTGCCATGTATAACAAGGACATAGGTAGAGCGCTAGTCCGATAAGCAACCTGGAGTACGGGAGCACACGTATGCGCCAAGAACCTCAAAGACCCTGCTGCTGCTAAAGTTCCACCTTGCATAGAGTCTCGTGACCATCGATTAGTTGATCTCTTGGCACTGGAATACCCAAAGTCGCTTATGCCAAGCCAGCTACCCATGCACGAAGATACGGATAGACCAACCGCAATTGACAAATTCATGCCAGAACTGTGCAGCTAAACATCACGTTCCCGTCGCGACTTTGTTCTCTTTGGATGAACGGAAGGGGGCCCGCTGCAAGTGCTTGCTCGCTGAGGACATCGGCATCTTTTGGCAAAAGCCCTCGATCAATTGGACCTTTTCTTCGTCCTTCCAGCTCATAAAGATGGCCATCAGCGCCTCTGACAAAGGCTATGAATGCTTGGTCTGGACAATCGCCACGTTGAGGAGCTGCACTATCGCCCGTGTGAGCTGCCACATCATGAGCAGCTTCTAGAATTTCTGAATCATGTAGCAGCTTTGCTCGGGGTTCGGGCTTAAGAGGAATTGCTTGTTGCACGAGAATATCAAGATCGCTTCCAGGGACAATTGAGGATCGGGTAGGGTTGGTGACACAATGGAGCAAGCCAATTAGGCCGCAGGCATGGGTAATTCTCTGCCTGAAGAAGAGAACTGGTTGGTCACCTGCTTCGTCGTAGTCAGTCTCCTGGGCGTATTGCTCGTGAAAATACTGCTCAGCGCCAGGCGTGGACGGATAGATGAACAGCAGAGCTTGGGCAGGCCTCGGAACCAGACTAAGCAGGACTGGATCTGTAAGACTGTATAGATCGTAAAACTTAAGATCTCTCGAAAGGCCTAGCTTGTAGGCTAAGTCCGTCATCACTGTGGGGTTGTTCTCGAGAGGTACGAAGACTTTTTGGGATGCCATTCTGTCAGATTCTGTCAAACAAGAGGGTGGGAAGCGAATCTAGCTACTTCTCGAGCATAATTTTGGACGAAATGTCCTTGAGCAGATCGATAATACCTGCGCCTTACTCACATCACCGCCGTGCCCACATTCGAAGGCATCGCTGCCCACGTCAGCAACGCGAACAAATGCTACTAACGTGACGACTCGACCGCGCCACGCAGTCACGTGATGTGACGCACTCAATTAAGGCATGAACTGATATCGGAATGCCCGCCATGGTTCTGATGCATAAGTCTTTTCAGCAGCTCCAGGAGCTCACGCAGGAAAGAAACGCGTGATCTCCCTCATGCGCAATATTCTCCCGGGCCGTCCCCAGTCTAGCAGACAAGCCCTATGCACAGTAAATTGGGACGGCCTTCGAGTCGTGGTTGGTCCCTCCCTGCGCTCTTGGCGAATGCTGAGAAAGATACTTACAGCCCTTTAGGCATACATCTCCGGAAGGACTGTCAATATCTTTAACGGCCGACGAGAAATCTTACAATCCATCTCCGTTGATGATGCAGGCATCCTGTATTGCCTTGCAATCGAAGAGCAGACTGGTCAGATCGCCGTCTCCGATGAGCGCACCGTCTACGTCTATCAGCCTTTCGGGCGTGACGAAGGTGACTTGCGATGGACTCGCACACACAGTCTCCCACCCGAGATCAATTCCTCCATAACACACCTTTCTTGGGGGTCTCGTGGTGAATTACTCGTCGCAGGGCAGCGCCTAAGTCTTTGGGACATTGCCCACGGGAGCAAGCCACTATCAATATGGGATTCTGCCATTAGCTCTCCGTTGGAAATCGCGCTGTTCTCTCCGGACGCAGCCTTGATTGCATCCTGCGCTCAGCGCGATCGCATCGTCAAAATATGGAGGAGACTCTCGTACGAACAAGACAGTACCAGATTTGACGCTTCCTACCTCCACCATCCTGCGACTGTGACGAATCTCTCGTGGCGCAAGCTCTGGCATCAGGAGCAGAATCTTGATAATCTTCTCTACACTTACTGTGTAGACAATCAAGTTAGAGTATGGGCGCATGCCGAGCCTCACGCCTCCTGCACTTTGCAGATGATCATGGCAATCGACACTACCACGTCAATTCAACCTCGGACGTTGAACCCGGCGTCAATCAGCAAGAAAAGGTTTTCGTTCATTCTTCATAGTAGGGATTTAGCTCGTGCTGCCGAACGAGCTTTACAAGCGTATCGCAATGGCACTGATCATGCTCTTGAACATCTTATCGAGGTGGCCAATCGATCTCCTGAGATATGTGTTATTTTGGATGGCATAGGCCATATGTCAGCTTGGGGAATAGAAAATGTTGGCTTCAAGAACAAGCTTCCTTCGGAAAAATTCAATGTGGCTCTCGTCGATGGGTCTGGTATCACCTTGCAGACGCATCCAGGACAAGATGACTTCGTACAGATTCACGCATTCGCCAACAACGACTTTTCTGCATCACTCTGCATCCTGGTTCACTCATATTCTGGTCAGATAGACTGGTACCAGGGATCGTTTGTTGAATTTTTCGACACCGCTGCGAGGATGAATCGTGTTCGTCTTCAGTCCTGTTGGTCCGGTCATGAATTCGCACTAGATCAAATGTTTCCAAGGTGCGATGGGCCTGGCTTTCTGTCACTGACTGACACAGACCACGCTATCTATTGGTCTCAGTCACTGGATGGAACCCTCCTTCGAAGATCTGAGATGCAGCTGGATACAGCAGTCCTCGATGCTGTCTTGGTCCAAGGAGGCAATTACGCCATTGTGTTGCACCCAAGTGCCATCACCACCTGGGACTTGCGCAATGCTGGTGCGAGCTTGCTCACGAGCGCCAGACTTGAGCAAAATGAACCTATGTCCATAAGCCAAATCACCGCGACTGTGACATCGAGTTCCATATGCGCGGGCGTCCTCTTCGAGAACGGCACTCTGGAAGTTTACAAGCTGCTTTTGCCGAATCACGTTGGATTGCCTCAAACCAATGGTTACCACAAATCCATCACACGCGTAGGCTCATCGGAGATCGTACTCTTAGGCGAAAAACTTTCATTCAACTTCTGTAGAGGAACCACCGGACGTATTTGTGTGTGGTCGCAGCATGGGAAACTTACAGTTACTCCTGGTTCTGTTTCGCAACACTCAGCCGCTACCCCTGCCGACGTCACGCTTAATATGCATGTTGCTGCATCCAACATTGCCTCGTCCTTCAACGATCATACTTGTGCAATTGTGCATGCAGATTTTCGCACCGTCTCAATCTGGAACCTCGAGCAAAAGTCCTGTGACCTCGTTCATACATTCGATAGGTTCGACTACATTCATGAGGTGTACTGGCATCTAACGCAGGATGGATTTCTCATCCTTGTTGTTCAATTTGCCTATGATGTTGCCATTTTTAGTCAACAGAGATACATCGACAATGGCGAAGGCCCTGCATGGGCCTTGCAACAAGTCATCCACACCAGGACAGATTCAAGCCATGTAATAAGCACTTTATGCTACGTGGAACCGTCGAAGATCGCCGTGGGCCTAGGAAATCAAATTCTAGTCTACGAAGTTCGATCAGGACACGGCGTAAGACCAGACGACAACATGACGGGGCGAGAACCTACTCTGTCCTTGAATGAGCAACTTCGGCTACAAAATTGCAGTTTACCCGTTTTTGATCCAGAAGTACTGGGCTGCCAATTCCAGACGGGAGACTATCATGCTGCGTTGGGTACGTTAGAGCTTCTGCATGGTGAACTCAAATTCTTGACATCTGGAGAACTGGTCGAACTCGATGCAAAACTTATACTTTCAAATGTTGTCTTGCCCTTCGCGCATGAACAGCAGTCAAACGGTGTAAGCAATCTCCAGAAAGTCGTTGGATCTGAGTTCAGCCTCGACGAAGCTCGCCCCCATATGGAGGAACGTATATCCCAAATCTCGCCAATTCAAGTATCTATGGCTAACAAGCAGAAGCTGAAAACCCTCATCAACGTGGGAGTACAACTTGTAGAGAACAAGCGGTCCTTAGACGGTCCTGCTCTGATCTACCTCTATCACTTTCTCGTTACGTTTGGGAACACTGACAACTCCGCGAGCCAACCAACTCCATTGCCATACTCCGCTATTGTTCATGCATCATTATCGCAGACACAAGAGGCTTTGTTGCACTTCATTTTCGCCTACTTGGATGAACGAGATATCAAGTTGAACTGGGCTACTGCACGCTCCTTGGGTCTCTCTCTTTTCATCTCGGATGAGGAAACTCTCAAGCTCCATTTTGAATCAGTCGCTCGAGCCGAATATAACCGCAATCCAGACGACAAAAATCCGGTAGACTGCAGCTTGTATTATCTAGCCCTAGATAAAAAGTCTATCTTGCAGTCACTCTGGCGGAGAACGATTGGAATCAAGGAAAAGGACTCTACTATGAAGCTTCTTGCCCGTGACTTTAAAGAACCTAGATGGAAAGCGACTGCGCTCAAGAATGCCTATGCACTTCTATCAAAGCGGAGGTTTGAATATGCTGCGGCATTCTTTCTTCTTGGTGGAAGCTTACTTGATGCCGTCAACGTCTGCGTAAATCAAATGCATGACGTTCAGCTTGCGATTGCGATTGCTCGAGTTTGGAGTGGCGCAGCCGTCGATAAACATGAGGTCATGAAGAGCTTGATCGAGAGCACAATCCCCGATCTAGCAATCGATACACACGAGGCACGATGGATGGTGATATGGGGGTGCATTCAGGTAAATGATCAGCTTAGAGCTGTGCATTTCATTGTCGATCCTGTCGACCAGCTCTTTGAAAAACAATTTCAAGCTCGAAGGCAGCGAGAAAGTGATGAACGCAAGAACATACCATACGCAGCCATGAGTTTCAAATCAAATGAGCCTACCCTGCTTTTGAGTCTGTATAAATATCTCAGAGCACAGTTGAAAAGAGTGGGCGTCTGGAACAAGGCAGTCTCCGCGGCTCAGGAGTGGAGCTTTATCATGAGATGTGTGAATTGGTATACTCGTGCAGGGCTGGATTGGTTGGCGCTCGATCTAGTTGCGAATTGGGAGTTTGCCGAACCACAGACAGACAGGTCAAATTCTGTCTCTGCTACCTCCCCAATAGACATGGTGCCGGACAGTGGTGGAGGCCAATTTGAGAACGTATGGGAAGTAAGGCCTGCACCTGATTCTTCGACCGCCGGCCCTGCAGACCACAGAGCTGAAGAATCTGCACAAAAGGAGAAACCGAAGCCAGCACCAACGCAGTTTGTCGAACCAAGTGCCGACAGTCTTCTGGACAGCTTTGGGTTCTGAATCAAATAAGAAGCCGTCCTTCGCTGACATTTATGTACCATTATCCTCTTATAAATTCGAAGTCTTCTATATTCTAGGCGTGAGGCATGACGCCACGCCTAACCACAACTTTCCTGCCCATGCACGCCTTTGTGTTTCAATCAGTTGGTGAAGTTGCGTAATTACGGGTCCTGGTGTAACTCAACGCAGGATGGAACTTGGGTTTGGGGCACCTTCGTTTGCAGCCAGCATTTCAAACTCGACGAGTGGCTTTTCTTCGCCTCAACCACAGAGCGTACTTGTATTGTAACCGCATTTTATTGACTTGTGTTTCTCCTAACATCATCCTCCTAATTCGATGGTCAAGACGGAGAACGTCGGCTTCTTCCCGTTTTCGAACTTAATCCCTCAACCCATTCGATCAACAAACGTTGACCTTGCCAAAGACCCTTCGCTGGCGTATCTCGGGGGGATCCCAGAGTATATCAACAACACTCAGCCGTGTTCTTGCCGGTACCTCATAGCCTCCAACCTGCAGGGTTTGATCATTACTGACAGCCATGAACAGACCATGACTGCCCTCGTCCAATGATCTCACAACAATACTTTTCAGCCCTATCGCCTCTTGAGCACGTGCAGATATGCATTCGAATAGTAGCTCGGCGTCTCTGGGGGTGCCGACTTGATAGATCCCTACGCCCAAACTAGCCAGCCTCAAGGGGTCGACGTTGCCCCACGGCGTGAACGCATTGCCAACATTGTTGATGCCCATGCAAGCATTCAAGTCGAATCGCTTGATAAGCTCCAGTACTTGTAGTGTGCCTCGCGGTCTGCTGCCTCCCCAAGACCCTTCGGCCGGCCTTCCCATCATAAATATATCACTAGTTGGTAGGCCGACGAAATGAAGCGGCAGGTTGGCACCTTTGATCTCACTAGCAAGCTTGTTCATTTCGTCATCATCGAAAATTGTCATCCTCGAGCAGTGGCCAACCACCACGGTTTTCCCCGGCATTTTCCGCGTCCACTCTCGCCTTTTCAAAATCTCAACGACGTGCCATATCATGGGTCGGCTCCGCGCATCCAAATTGTAGTCCAAGTGGAAGTCTAGATGCAACGCGTGCTCGATCGCTTGCTCGACCGCCCACTCGATGTTCTGCTGCTGCATCTCGTCGTTGCCTTCCACATAAGGGGTCGACCCTAGCACGTCTACATGCTGTCCGAAAGCCCTGAGAGCCTCCTTGACCATCTCACGATTTTCTCCTCCGTGCTTGGCTGGGTCGATAACAGGATCTTGAGCAAAGACGCACAGCTGGACGTGACACTGCTCCTGGAACTTCTGCTTGAGCTCCACTCCCGCCTTGACGCATGCAAGCTTGGTCACCCGATCGACTTCAACGAAGGCCCGCATGGACGTCACGCCGGCTTGAACGCTCTCCGCAATCAGCTGGGAGCCACGGAGGACCAAGTCATTGTGCGTGTAGCGCGACTTTGCCTGGCTAGTTTGCGCAAGAGCCTCTGCGAAGGAACCATCCTGCGGTGCGAGGTCGAGATAGGAAGGAAGGCCGTCGCCCTCATTATGAGCTGTCAAGAGGAAAGGCTTGTCGAGATGGATGTGGGGATGGCATAGAGTCGGTACCACCCGTGATGGTGGGCTTGCTTCTGCAACTGCTTGGCTTGTTGGTTTGATCGAGACAATCTTGCCATCTCCGTCGGAAATTTCTACGTCAAATCTGTTCTTCGTGCCTCGTCCTGGGAGGATAAGATTAGTCAGGCGCATTATACCGTTCTAGTTCCTCTTCAGGGATGAGCTTGAATGCTCCCTTTCTTCGGGTTAGCGTGGTTTCTTCCCCTCTAAGTCGTCTTTCGTAAGTCTACGTGTTCTCGAGACTAGCAAAGATGGGTAAAGCAGGTTTGCTAGAAAGAGGATTTTAGGGCAGCCTGCCGTCTCATGAGCAAATAAGATCCTTGAAGACCTTCGACCTCAACGCATATCGCATTATGCATCTTCATAACTGGAATGGAACCGACGTCATCAACTCCCAAGCGGAGGAGTGAGTCTCCAATATACTCGTTCAGATGAGATGCATATTACTAATAGGGACGTCGATTTAATAGAAAATAAATCTTCCCATCACATTAATTCGAGCACTTACACCACCCAAAGCTTCCCAGCTTAACCTCTAGCTGGCCTTCCCTCGCAACAAATTTCCAGGACTCTTCAACCAGGCCACACAAAGGAAGTCTAGACCGTACATAGGCGTATCCTCAAAAAGGATGTCAACCTTCTTCCGCTCAGGCGCAACGGCGCTCATCAGCGGCGGCGCCTCAGGCGTTGGCTTCGCTATGGCACAACTCTGCCGGACCCACGGCATGCACGTCGCGCTCATCGACTACAACACTTCCAACCTCCAAGCAGCCCTCCAAGCACTCAAGGGCACGTCACCGCCCTTAAGCAGCAGCGCCTCTACTTCTTCTTCTTCTTCTAATGACCTCAAAACGCAAACCTACCAACTCGACGTCGGCGACCTCTCGGCCTGGAAATCCATCCTTCCAGCTTTCCAGTCCGAGTTCCCCAGCCTAGACCTGCTCATGCTCAACGCCGGCACCTCCGTCACCCCGTCCGCCAGCGTCAAGCAAGTCTACGAGGACGTGGAGTACTTCCACAAAACGCTCAACACGAACATGTACGGGGTCATCAACGGCCTCGCGACGTTCTTGCCGTTGCTACAGGACTCGGCAAGGAAGGCGTCGGCGGCAGGCGGCGGAAACCGCAGGCATGGCGTAATCATCACCGGCAGCAAACAGGGCATCACGAATCCCCCCGGGGCAGGCAATCCGGCGTACAACATGTCCAAGTCGGCGATCAAGACGCTTGCGGAGCACCTGGCGCATGATCTGAGGACGCCCAAGTCGCCGAGTTATAGTCCGGATGTTTCGGTGCATTTGCTGATTCCCGGGTGGACGTTTACGGGCTTGTCGGGCAATCCGGGACCTGTGCCTTCGCAGGAGCAGCTTGGCAAGAAGAATGAGGGAGCGTGGCTGCCGAGCGAGGTGGCCGAGTATGCGGAGAGGAAGATCAATGAGGGTAAATTCTATATTGTCTGTCCGGATAATGATGTGGATGAAGCGCTTGACATGGCTAGGATGGAGTGGGCGGTGGGGGATGTGATTCACGGCCGGAGTGCGTTGAGCCGGTGGGACGAGGAGTGGGGAGAAGAGGCGGGTAACGCGATCAAGAAACGGGCAGAAGAGCTGAGGGCTGGGTGATCGTGAGATATGAAGTGCAGTTTGATAGACAGTTTCTGCGGACAGAAATGTGTGACATGGCGTCTGACTCGTTAACATTTTTTGATTTTTTTAAGGCTGGCATCCTCTAAGCTTTCAGTACGTCCACACTTTTGCCAGAACGACTCCTAATAACATTCTTTCAAGAAACCACCGCTGAACCGTTTCGGCATAATGTTGCAATTGCCACCCTTACCTACTTGGATGGCGTTTTGGATGGATTCCAAGAAATCCTCGAATGAGCGTCAGAAATTTGTGCTAGAAAACTGGCAGAGGCCGGGGGCCCGTCGATCCGCGAGCCGTGGTCGTGTCTACTTCCTATGCTGTGGCGACATCGGGATTCTCAGCGTCTTCAATCTTGGTGGCTTTCAGCTCCTTAGCGGCATCAGCGACGCCGTCTTTCTCGGCATCTTCGACCAGGTCAGCATCAACATTGACTTCGCGAGCTTCGTTGTCAATGCCGACATCTTTCTGGTTGACTTTCTTGCTGCGGTCTTGACGTTGTCCTCGAGCCTTTGCTGGTGGGGCGGCGGCGGCGGAAGCTTCTGCCTCTTGCTCAATTTTTTCAATATCTTTCTTTGCCTTTTCGATATTCTGCAGAAAAGTTAGCTTGATCGGGTCTGCTGCCAGGGACCGATGTATCAACTTACCTTTTCGGTTTGAGTTTTCTGGTTCTTCTTCCAGTCGGCTACCTTCTCCTTCAGTTTCTCGAGCGTGGCGGGGACGTCACTCTGGCTGCTTGGGGGATTGATACCCAGCTTTCCAAGGCCTTCAATGATATCAATGCTCAGATTGAATTTATTGTCCGACGTGGCCTTGGCTCCTTTCCTGCCTTTCTTTTTGCCGCCAGCTCCAACAAAAAAGTCTTCTTCTTCCTTCTTCATGACAGTCATACCTTTGAAGCCCTCTCTGTCGACAGATCTTTGAGCAGATGCAGCAAACTTGCCGGGGCCCTTGTCGTCCTCTAAAGCACCATAGCTTGGATCGAAATGTCGGATGATTCCTTCAGCGGTAATAATCTCATCGCTGAAAGCGAGAGCACTGGCCTCTTCTAGCCGGGCCTCTGCAACCTTCTTTCGCTTGTCTTTCTCAAACTGCTCACGCTCAAGTCTCTGTCGCTCGCGTCGCTGTTGATAGACTTTGTCTTCGTACTCCTTGTAGGCCTTTCGCTGGCCATAATACTCGTCCTTCAGATCTTGGATGGCTTTCCAGGTGGTATTCTGCTTCTCGTAGAGCTTCTCGCGCTCCGCCTTCAGCTTGTCAAAATTCTTGTTCACATCCTCTCGGTTTGCCTTGATCTGATCCAGCTCCTTTTGGTTTGCTTCGTATTTCTCGCTCAAGGCCTTTGTCTCGGCATTGTCAAATGTCTTCTTGAGCTCGGTGTTTTCGGATTTCTTGGCATCGATCTTGGTCTGGAGGTCATCAAGTCCGCCAAACCCTTTCATCTGTCTTCTCAAGTTGCTCACTTCAGCAAGAGTTTTCTTTTCGTCTACCAGCTTCATCTGGCCAGAATCGACTTGCTTCATCAGGGCAGCAATTTTGGCTTCGACCTCATCGGGGGACTTGAATCCCAGGCGAGTGCGCGCATCCTTTTGCTGGGTGATCAAACTCTTCAGCTCACGGTCGTTGGTATCGAATTTCGCCTGCTGGGTTTGTCGAGAGGATTTGTGGGCGCCTTGCTTATTTCGAATCTCCTTTTGCTCTTCGACGAGTTGGGAGTATCGGTCATTCGGGGAGCCTTTTCCTGGTCGAGCACCATCAAGCTTGGAACGTGCGGCTTGCTGGAAGAGATCAGAACAGTCGCTGGAGTGGCAGTAGACAACATACGAATTCGGCCTGGACCGCTTTGTGGTCCTTTTCTCGTTCAGCAAGGTCTGCTTTGAACTTTTGTTCGTCGGGCTTGACAGGTCTTTGCAGACCTGATTCAGCGGCCGGCGCAGTTGCGGTGTCAGCCATGATGAAGTGTTGCCGGAAGCACAGTGCGCAAGATGGAAAGAAGGAGGAACCGTTTTAGGACTGCGACATTGTGCGTCTGCTGCGGAGTAAGAATGTGATATGGATATGTGCGCACGATGATTCTAGTGGAAGACCGGTTCTGCGTGATGGCTACCGAGAACGTGAAGCACCTTTCAAATTGGCACGGTGTGTAGCACAGCGGAGAATATTTTGTTAGCTGAAGGCCGGTTAGTGGGCGACGCTAGCGTGAGGCCTGCAAGATGGGCACGAACTGCTGCAATTTCGTAGAAGGTCAGCCGATTCCTTGTTGCCAGCCTGCCTTAGCCACGCATTTGACAGCCGAGGTCATCTTCACTCGTCGGCGACCAATCTGATGACTCAAGTACGGGCGGGTTCATATTCATTCGTGGGTCAATGCGTGAAAGGTCAGGCATGGGAGCTCCGCAGAATTTAAACCTGTTGCTCTTTCACGTGCTGTCACATCTTTGCCTGCACTTTTGCCCTACAGCATCCACCTACCTCTCTTCGGCTTGACCTGCACCACCTGCACGTCGTTAAACTGCGCCAGCCCCTGGACATGGTGACAACTGTCTACGGCCCACCGTTGTCCGCACTGAGCAACGAGGTCTTCCCTCGCTTAGCATCAGTGCACTGGGAGTCAACACTGACTGCTAATCGAGACACGATAGGTGCGAATCCTATGGCCGTTACTCCCATCGACGTACGACGCCTCCGCAATCGAATATCTTCTAAGCACTCCCGCGCCCAGGCAGTGACGCAACCCAAACGGGAGTCAGTGTAGAAGAGTAAGGAAGGACGAATATAGCGAACCTCTCGCCGGCGTTAAAGGCCAGCTCGCTCGTACAACAAGAGACGACGGGTCAGAGAACCACATTCTACATCCGCTACGTCCGCTAGAGTGTGTCAGCTATGCCTCGTTCGTTAAAGCGTACGAAGCTACAGTGTACCTCTTACTCGAGGAAGGCGACTACCAGCGTGCTATCATCTTATTTAACGCTCTCCGTCCGCAGGGAGGCAACGCAAAACCTCTACTAGAACCTACGACGTGTTAGGAGGATAGTAGCGACTATGTTTATATTTAGATCTTACTGGCTAGAAGCAGAGCGCCTTTTCGCGTACGAGAGTCTCTCTACGTCAACTAAGTACACACTCCGTACACTAGGCGAAGGGGTCCCTCCAACAGGGATACGGAGCTCTAGAACGTACATTCTACATTTAACCAGTCGACTAGCGACGAAAAGCACGGCGATAGCCCTATAGAGAGAGATAATATCGCCGGAACAGCACCTACGTGGTCCCCGATAAGTGCGGCACCGTACAGGCTTAGGAATACCAAACCAAACCAAACCAAATACTTCGTACCTCTCTTCGGCATTGAAGACGATTTGGTCTTGTTGCACGGCCCTCTGTCTAACGCTGGTCGTTCTTGGCGGCAGGGTGTCCGTTGTCGAAGGCAAATTGTAGGCGCCAAGATGCAACGTTGCGCGCCTCGACCGACCAATGATAAATACCTTCATCCGCCGAACGGGGCCACTGAGGCAGATACATGTTTCACAGACCCAGGCTTACCAGGTTCTGCCTATCAGGGCGCAGTTGTTGAGACAGTTGCACGCTGATCCCAGGCATGATATGCGCCAACTGGCCATAAAAGTCGCGATGCTCGTGCTTCTCTTTGGCAATCTCTTTCCATGTCACCCCGGCTTATCTCATACATTGTCGGGCTGCTAACAGGATACACACCCTAGCATCCTTGACTGACAGAATCAAGGCTAAGGCATTCTCTTGAGTCCAGGCAAATGCAGCCCGGGACCCTTGCGTCGGTAAGTATTCATCCAATCTGGACATGTCGATTCTTATATAATCCGTAGCCAACTCTCGTTTCAAAACTCGTAATTTGGTGGCAAAGCTGCTGTGGCGGAGGCAAGCTTGGAGTTCTGAAGACTTTAGCATCTCGCTATAATCTTTTCAGCTTTTCTTGCATAATTCACTTGACCGCCATCGGAGCATCCACCACCATCCTTGGTCTCAACGCCGGCGGCTACTACGTGGGCAAAGAGCTACAAGGGAGCATCAATCAAGATGGCACCAAAATGCTGGCATTACAAATCACGTCAAAGATTCATGAGCTGCTGATGCTTGCCTCTCTGAGCAAAGTGCTCTGGTCCTACTTGCTTGAGCTTGTCGTCCTCGGCGACGGGGCACCCTTCGGAGCACTTTCGGTGGGAGACAGATTCAGTGACATCTCCTACTTGTGGTCAAGGGAGTTCATGGCAGCTTTCCGGGCTCAGTTCCCTCACAAGTCTCCATTCTTACTTTTGGCTACCGTTTGCACAATCTTGGGCGTAATTTTGGGCCCCTCTTCGGCGACAGCTATGGCACCTTCTCTGGATGAATGGCCTGCCGGTCAAGCCACAGTTCCTCTCAACGTCTCGGCCGACCAGCTATGGCCTCGGAAGCTGGACCAAGACTCACTCTCTGGGCCACCATGTATTGACCCAGCGCAGGATTGTGATTACAACAAGACGTGGGGTGCTCTAGGAGCCAATCTCTTCTCCTTTTGGGGTCAAGAGACTTACGCTGGTCAGAGAGGGATGCCGGAGATTGTGAACGTGCCGGGAAGCCAAGCGGTGCGCACGATGCGAGTACGTTTTCGTGGCCCGTTCAGCTTGTATCAGCCAGAGTACACCAGCGTCACTGTGCAGTCTGTCTGGGCCGCCAACCAAGTCACCGGGCTCAGGTTCATGTGGTCTAGCGACAACACTAAAAAGTGTGAAAAAGGGGCTCGCGCATTCTGCACTTACCAAGATCTTAAATGGACCATCAGTTCTCTGCAGCCAGTTGTACGGACGGTGTGTAGTCCTTTTGAAGACCAGGCGGAGGTAGCATTCCCAACCCTGGTCTCAGCAGATCCGGCCCCAGTGGTATTGGTCGCAAACCCATCTACGTCGAGCGTGCCTTCCAGATCACTTCTGCAGTGGGTGAATATCGACAAGAGCTCGTCTGCTGACATTGCGGTCGGCGCGATTATAAAACTCGTCAATTTCACAACGGATGCAATGCCAGCCTCCTTTGCATGTAGTGTGGAGGCGGAGTGGGCCAAGTCAACTGTCATCAACAGTTTTCTCGGATCACCTTTCCTGGCGGATGGCTTTCCGCCGTTTTTCTTTATTCCACATAGTCAAGGTAGCACGTACTCGGGAGATAAAGTCAAAATCGAAGCTGCTTGGGCCGAGAAGCTGAACCCAATTATCGACGGAGAGTCCAATCAAACTGTATTCGAGTCTTTGTACTCCGCCAGTGGCCTCCCAAATAACTTGGGTGACGCCCAGCCGAAGATCGAGGCGGTGCTGTCGGTCATTGTCGCTGAAGCCATGTCCTGGGTTGCAGCTGACGCCAGCGCTGGTGAAGGACTGTCGGCCGAAGATATGTCCTTAATTCAATGGGGAGGACTCCGCGAACTTAAATCGGCTCCAGACGCCCATCACTTCACTTTCAAGGCATCGGCGATTGGCTATGGCTACGGGGTGAAGACTTTCAATCGGTTTGTAATCGGAAGGCTCTTCTCGATGCTGACATTAGGATTGTACGTTGTGATCATTGCTACTTACCTTGTCGTCCAGCTCGTCCGGAGCCAGGACAGCCTCAAGGCCTGGACCAGCATGCTCGACATGGTCCTGCTTGCTTTGAACAGCTCTCAAACCGAACGGGGAACTCTGGGGGGTTGGAGTATGAAGGACACAGGCATCTTGAGAATGATCGTCAGGATCGTGAGAGGCAAGGAGCGCGTCCACATAGTGCTTCAAGGTCGACAAAGTTCTTACGGGGTTTACCAAAGGGTAGAACTAGACGAGTTGGACTGAAATGACCTTAAATGCAATCATTGCTAAGCGTTGCACATGCCAACTTGCCACAATTGAGCCCTTGAAAGGTGCAAGCGTCGCCCTGATGAACTCACGCTGGTACATGTGCCCTTATTTCATCTCATTCAGACATTTTTGCACACTCGGCTCCTGCTCTCTCTATATCTTTCATCCATAACTTGAGCGTGTCAAGGATTTAAAGTAAAGCTTCCCTTTCAGTTGGCAACCGATTTTCGTCCGGAAAGTGCCGGTAATCTTGAACCGAACGAGTTTGCCGCAAGGTCATATCAGGAACAGGGTTGGAGACTGGAGAGAGGAGTGGCGGTTGAATCTTTACCTGCATTTCAACTCGCATTGTCTGGCCTCCCCTGTTTTCGTCATTGATACAACAAACATGAAGATTCAATGCACATGCACAGCCTACTAGTGATTGCGGCTTGACAACCGGGCGTTGCCAGGGCTTGCAGGCTCAGTAACCAAGGTCGATCCGAAAAGTCTGACTCGGTTCTTGTTTCGACGGGGCTTGATTGACAGGGATAGGAACTCTTCAAAACTCAGCGGGGCGTCTCCATAAGTCGAACAGTATTTATTTGGACAGTAGGATTTCAACTAGACTGTACTCCGATTCAGGTAGATACAGATCAGGGGGCAGATCCTCCGGTGCAGACCGGGAAACGATAGAGAGCTAAGTAAAAGCGCCCACATTTAAATTCATCGAACCCTTCTTACCTAGATGCAGGTATTAAAGCTGTACAGAGTACTTGCGTACACCGATCTTTCATCATGCCATTCCTGCTATGATGGTGTTAGAGCGGGAGACACTCCAAAATTCAAGCACCTGTACCAATTTTCCTTGGCCGTGGCAGTGACTGCCGTTTTCTGAATGGTCTTCTCTAGAACTTTCGTCAAGATGGAAGACTGAGTGGTCATATCTCTCTCATAACAGCGCCACTGTCCCCACCTTGTGGTGGAACCGGTGCAGGATATCGACCATCAGGGCTTATGTTCTCCAGCACACTCGGTGGAGGCGGTCCTATAGGCCTTTGCCTCAGTCCACCGTAACCCCCTGGGCCTCGGCCTCTATATCCCCCTCTTCCTCTTGGTGGTCCCGTTCCAGGGATCTCAAAATCGGGGTTGTTTGAAAACAGTATGTCATGCCGGCGCTGCTGCTGTTGCCGATTCGTGGAAGGCCCAAAACTATTGAACTCGCCTCCAAGTCCCGGTTGCCAGTCTGGATTCATTGGCCGTTGCGACACTGACGTGAAATTGCTTGTTTCTGATTCGACGGGCGAGCGTGCGCCCGGGTGTAGGTCTTCATAAGAGGTTGCTCTGGGTATTTGAATCTGGCTGTTGCTCGATTCTGGTGATGGATCGTGCGGAGGCCGGCCAACCATTAAGAGGCTGGGTATTTGTGGTTGAGTTCGATGGGTGTCAAATGCTTCTGTTGTCGGCGCCACTGGCTGCTCTGCGAACTTGGGGTCGACATCTTCGAGATAGTCACTTCCGCCGGAATTAAGACGTTTCCTTCGCACTGGTGGATGTGGCCCTGCGTGAGGTGTGTTTGTCCAGCCGGCCCGCGGAGGAACGTATCTAATGGTTTAATTAGCAGCCCATTCGCAAAGTGGATGGGTAACTCTTACTCCTCATGCGAGGTAGGTGGGTGCGCAAATTGAGACTGCCCTCCCTGCATCTCGATCATAGCATGATCTTCCGGGTTCGTGGCAGGAGGGGCACGTGGATGATTCAAATGCATGAATTGTGCCTGATCAGGTAAAGGAGGCATGGCCGGTGGAGTCTCTTGTGGTCGACGTGCGCTTGCAGGAGACTGTGCGCGTGAGCCATATGGTGATTGACGTTGCCGGCCGGGAGACTGAGCTCGAGCACCGTAAGCGGGGGCGTAGATAGCATTCGCCTCCGGGCCGTACATTGAAGGGCTGGGCTGCTCATACCCAGAATTTCCAGACCTGGCGTAAGGACCAGTCGGGGATGGTCCGTAAGCTCTATCAGGACTGTGCGGCCCATAGCCAGGGGGCGGTCGGCTACCCAAACCAGGAGGGATCACGACTGCAGGAACTCCGTTAGGTGGTGTCGGTCCTGGATAGCCTCCTGGACCTCTAGTTTGATAGCCAGCACGACCGTACGGTCTCGAGTCCATGCTTCCTCTAGATGGCATTGCGGCGGGTGGAGGGTAGCCACCTCTGCCGCGAGGTGGACCGTAAGCGTCCCTGGGTGGCACTGGCATGGGGGGTCTATCTTCGTAGCTCCTCGTCGCTCCTAGAGGAGCCCCATAATCCTCAGCTCGTGGTCGGCTGTTGGATCTTGATCGTGGGCCGCTGTAAAATCTTCCATTGTCGACAGGAGAAACGGGAGAAGTGGTAGCAATTGGATCGGTGGGCGAGGCGCCATTCATGCGCCGTTCCTGGCTGCGGCGTGTGGCATAAGAGGCAAAGGTAGGTAGTGCATCGGAGCCTGGGGCTCCATTTACCATTGGGGTTTGGGACTCGATGCTTTCTTGTGGCATTATCTTCGACTCTTCGGCCTGACGGGCGTAAAAGTTGGCGCCACTCATCTCTGCATTTTCGGCGATTCTCTTTTTTCGGGCTTTTCGTGAAACCAAAGTTCTCCTCATAGCACAGGTGACTACCCCAGAAGCGGTGATCAAGATGGTGGATGCCAGAACAATCCAGCCACCCCATTGGAGGTGGGGCACGAAGAGGAGGATATCAACGAGGAAGGCCAGGAGGGTAATAAGGAGGGTCGGCAACAGGAGGATCAACAGGCCGAGCAGGTAGCGAGCGGAATGAGAGGGCGAATGGAAATGCGCGGCGACTGCAAGGCCGAGGACTATCAGATTGCAGAGAGCTGCCACCGGATGGACGATTAGGAGGGAGGAAAGCGAGTGCCTGGCGCTGGATGGAAGGTTGAATTCGGCATCCTCCTGAGCAGGCAGGGCCTCATCTTGACAAGGTCAGCCGGAGCGCCAGTAGGAAACAGCTTGCTCTCAAACGTACCCGTATTCCATCCCACCTGCACCTTTGAACACTCTCCCGAGTCTTTGCACCATCCGAAAACACCAAAATTCACGCCTTCATACCGAGCAATTGGAATCCCTCCGACAATGGGAGTTGAAATGACTGAGATCAGCAACAGCACGAACGAGGCAAAAAGCAGGACCGATAATGGTGTTGCCGGCCTCAACATGGTGAGCACGCCGTCGCAATCGGAGCATGTGGTCCTGTGCTGTCACAGCTTAGCGCGATAGCAATTCAGGATCAGAGAGGAAGAAACTGTTGCAGAGTGGGCTTATCATCGAGTGAGTGGCATGGACTGGCCGAGCGGACGGGCGGGCGAGTGGGCGAGTGGGCGGGTAGTCGGGCAATCGACAGTGACAGTCCGAATCCGAGTCTGAAGGTCGCAGAGTTGCAGGTTCGCAGGGTTGTAGGGTTGAGATACAGCCTCCGTCTTGAGACTGCGCCTGGTAGTAGTTGCACTTGGAATTCACATTTACAAAGATGCGATCTCTGGAGTACGCGGACGTCGGCCTAGATGGTGTGGGAGCTGGGATTGACGATTGCAAGACTGGTGCGAAGTAGTATAATAATCGAGCGCAGGGCCGGTGAGGGTCCCCACCGTCCTAAGGTTACTAGTAGTGGCGGGCTAATGGCCTGGTGCCAGTTGCGGACTTGGAGGCTGTGCTGGAACACGTCCCTGCCCTGGATATACCGAAACGAATGAAATGTCAGGAGCCTACCGCGCCAGTCGGCAACAACCAGTGTGGACCTCTTGGAACCGTTTCCGCAGCATTTAGTGGGCCACTTCGAATGCACGTGGACGCTGGGCAATGGTTCCCTGCCTTCCATTCTGTCTTCATCCAGTCTCTCACTTGCCACTCAATATAACCATCGGAGCACGAAGTGTGATGGACCTCGACCACCTTTGCCACCTTACACACGATCGTATAAAGTGCATTGCAGTTGCTCTCTGGCCTGTTTCGTCAAGGCTAGTTGGAAACGAGTACAGAGGAGCAGACAAAGGGTTAGCCCTCGTCTGGCTCGTGCTGCAGGTTTTGGTTTGCGCTCCACCTACCATGGTTTGACAGGCTGGTACCAATGTTTTTCACCCGGGCAATCGATGGTAGAGTTTCAAAAGCCCAGATTGCCACGAATGCTTATTTTGCACATGCATAATATGCGAAGAGGTCAGATTACCACTCCAGATGACGTTGGAGAAAGCACACCTTTTACTCGGCTCCTGCATCTTCATCCACGAAGATCAGAAAAGCTTTTCTTAGCAAAGCTCTTAACCTTGTCAACCCGTAAATTCACAACTCAGGCCGATGGATCTAAACACAGTTAAAACGTGACCTTTTCACACTTGCATTCGTAGCTTCTTTGAACCGAATCGTGCGACGCCTTGTAGGTAGATTCTTCAAATGACAATTGCTCCAAACAACGTTGCTAACTATTCCTACATGTCTACTGAACCTTTTAGGCAGTGGTAGGTACTTCATATAACGGTGTGCAGCTACGCTAGTGGAAGCACTGTGCTGAATGTTTTTCACAAACTTGCATCTATCAGTGACGCCAACGGCCAGACACCAAGAACTTGGTCTGACTATACCCGATTCGCAAGCATGGACGTGAATGGATTAGATTAATCCGAATTACCTGCTTACTCATAAGATCGGTTGCTTGCAAACTTGAAAGCAGTAACATTAGACTCTACCGTTTGTTCCGTGTTCATTTCTATCCTTCTTTTAAGTAACATATCTCGATCATGATGTTTTCCACGCTAACATTACCCGTGCTCATCACCCAAAGCCACGGTCGCAATAACCCAACTCATCCAACCCGGCTGTGACGCTGCTACTGTGTCCCAGTCTCACAAAGGAAACCAAAGTTTGGAGACGAACTCGACACCACCTAGAATGAATGACCCAGGACTAGACGAGAACATCACCGGTGCGGCTTCTGAAGCCCACGATAGAGTTAGAGGTGGCGAACATGATGCCGCCGAATCGGGGCTTTTTGAAACCGAAAATATTTCGTCTACGGAGCCTACTCGCTGGTGGTACGCATCGACTGCCTTTCCCTTGATAGCGGGCACTTTTGGTCCAATGGCAAATGCCTTCAGTGTCGATGCTTTGGTGGAAAACTGGAGAGTCGAAGTGCCCCCGGGAGGAACCGAAGAGCACGGTATCGACTTGGAAGATCCAACCTGGTTGATTGCCGTGAACGCAGTCTCGCTTGCTTTCGCCCTAATCGCCAACTTGTCCTTGCTCCTCAATATGGCGAAACGGGTCCCCTTCAAGATCGCACAACCGATAACCATCTTGGGCTTCTGGTCAGCTTCAGTGCTCCTAATTGGCTTAATCAGCTATGCCTCTACAACTCACTTTCACGCTCCCGGCGTTAAAAATCAAGCTCTAACACAAGCCTACTATTATGCCATTTTTGCGGCAGGCCAGTATCAAATCATCAGTTACCTGATGTGTATCACTGTCTGGGGCGCCTACAGAGGTGCTTACAGTAAGGACTTCGACCTAAATGTCGCTCAACGGACTTTGATGCTGCAAACCATCTCTTTCTTGGTCTACCTGGAAATTGGCGCATTGATCTACAGTCACATCGAAGGCTGGAAATTTCTGGACGCCTTATACTTTATGGACTTTACCCTGCTTACAGTTGGAGTCGGTGACTATTCGCCAGCTACCCACCTTGGCCGAAGCCTGCTGTTTCCCATCGCTGTTGGCGGTATCATAGCGGTTGGTTTGGTGGTATCCAGTATCCGGACACTGGTTCTCGACCGTGGCGCCGAGCAAATTTCAACTCGAGTAACCGAGAAGATCCGTAGACGAGTTGTTCGACAAGTCGCTGCCATCGAGAAGCAAGGCACGGCCCAGAATAAGCCTATACTTGGAATTCAGGCAAAAACGGCTCGGACGCTTGCACAGGGCCCCACCAAAGACCATCTAAGGGAGCTAAAAAGAAGGAAAATCGAATTCGATGCAATGCGGAGTGTGCAAAGGCTTGCTAGTCGAGAGAGGAAGTATCTTGCCCTTTTGTTTTCAATTGCCGCTTTTGCCATCTTGTGGTTCGTTGGCGCCATTGTCTTTTGGAAGAGTGAACATGGACAAAAATGGTCCTATTTCAATGCCTTGTACTTCAGCTACACGAGTATTCTCACTATTGGCTACGGAGATCTGGTCCCCATGTCAAATAGTGGGAAACCATTTTTTGTGTTTTGGTCGCTGCTGGCTGTGCCCAGCCTGACGATACTAATCAGCAATATGGGCGATACTGTGGTGAAAGGCGTCAAGGATGCCACAATATGGCTCGGAGAGATTTCTGTGTTGCCCAGCAACGAGGGCACCACCCGGGACCGATGGAAGAGGGGCGCGCACAAGTTGACAGGGGGTCGTCTAAAGTTGTCCAAACAGGAAATTGATGAAGAGACCGGTGCTATCAACCGCGAGGCGACAGCTGAGGAGTTCGCGAATTTTCGAGATTCTCATCCCGGCCTTGTCCAACTTTTTGGTCCACATGACCACCCCCACGTTAACACGAGGGATCTCGTTATTCTTGATCGCCTTGCAGAACTTTGGAGTGAAGCAGAACTTGAAGATCAGAATTCAGCTGAGGGAAAAAACGATCAGCGCGCGAAAGGTTTGTTCCTGATGCGGGATTGGCTAATTGGGCTAACCTGTGCAGCCGAGCATCACTATCGTTACCTCCTAATCAAGCAAATACCCAGAGTATATGCTCACACCAAGTTGCAGGTACCGAAAAAATATACTTATGCTGAATGGACTTTCTACCTCAGGCTTCTTGGCGAAGATGAAAGTAACAGTAGCGAGCACAGAAGCGCTGTGCCAGGAACCAGAAATCGCAATAAAACACACACGAATTCGAGGTCTCCTAAAGATGATGAAAATTTTAGCCCGCATGACAACTCCACGACGACTTGTAGTGACAAGACTGACCACAGCCAACCGGCCTGGAGCTGGATTGGTGTAGACAGTCCGCTTATGCAGAATAAGAGTGAACCCGAATGGATCTTAGAACGACTGTTCCGGAGGCTGAACGAATCTTGTTGGGAGTCGGCAAAGGCGTCCGGGCTTGAACATCAGCGTCAAGACCATGAAACCGAGCAACGTGATCATGATGACCACCTTCCAGAGTGATGACTGACCGCTCCATCATGGTCTAGAAATGAAACTTGACTGGCTGCGAGTGTGTGCATTTCATGATGATAGTAGCCTGTGCTTGAAGAGGCAATGTTTATGCTTGCATAGCTATATTCCGGAATGAAGCCCTGCCCTCCTCCCACAAGATGCTCCATGTCTCTCAACCCCGTCTCGGATGATCGGGCGTCACAAAGAATTGTGGCATAGCGCAGTTCAAGAAACCTTAGTCAGCCTTTCAGAAAAGTTTCGTTGCTTTGCCTTGCTCATACAGCGCCAGGCAAACGAGAATCAGCAGGGGCACGGAAACAACAGGTGTCAACCCAAGCTCTGAAGGTCCTGGTCTTTCGAAGTGAAAGATTTTGAAGCGATATCGCGAATTAAGGCTAGCCGCATATCTCCCCGGCTCCAGATCGGGTGTTAGTCTGCCAGCTTCGGGCTCATTACAATCTCTTCCGACTCCTATTTGCGACTTCCGTCCTCGTCAACCCTTCGAGGACATGCGAGTCCTTCGATGGACTATAGGACTCATGGGTTTCTGTTCAGAATGGCAAACCTTCAGTCTCGCTCAGATCTTACATTTTGGTCAACTGGAAAGGAAGCGTTTTGCCAGTGTCGGATCACCTCCCGGTATGTTCGAAGGCACGCTTGGGTGTTGAAGTCAGGCACCAGGTGAGCCTTGATTGCTACAAGCGGATATGAGACGCCGAAGCGGCTGTCGACATTCTACCCTAACAAATCTTGAACCTTGTTAATAGGTTCGAGAAGCCAATAATGCATGTCGAAAAAAGCTTCTGATCTCGACACTAGGTTCCGCCGCGCTTCCTACGAGAAGTGCCAAATGCATAATAATGAATCGAGAAAGTTGATGACGTGCATGACGCCCAAGTCTACCCCACAACACCTCCATTGAAAACGCTAAACTCAGCTTGCCGCATCGTATTTTTTCGGTCTTCAGAACTTTGCCCCGGATTTTCGGATTGAAGAAAGTCGAGATTTGTAGCCGTCTTCGATTGTAAGTAGATCTCTACATCTCAATTCGCGCACCCGACGTCCACCGTCACACGATGCAATCATTCTGGCCACTAGATTCAATTACGTAACAGGTCGCTAGCCCAGCCCAACATTGAAGGAATCAACGACGCTACCATTGCCGATCATTGGAAGGGTAGCACTAAATCTTCAATGGGCATGGCGATGCCTGAGTTTCCCAATATGTTCTTCTTGTACGGACCTCAGGCGCCCACTGCCTTCTCAAATGGCACATCTCGTATTCAATTTAAGGCCGAAGTTCTTGCGAAATTTTTCAAGAATCAAGGAGGACCGGGACGCTCAGGTTCATCCTAGATAGATCATAGAATGTCAGTTCCTTGCGAGGATGCCCTTAATTCGGTGGACTTCTCGTTAGGCCTTTCAATACTAGGAGACACGAAAAGAGTGCTTAAGAAAAAGGCTTTTTAGGTGGTGACGGGTGGTGCAACCTCGGATCGGCAAACCTGCTTGTCCGTGCCCCAAAAGTCGAGCTGGTTCCCCAATTCTGTAGACAAAGTGCAACGCAGATTGAGCTCGACATTTCCAAGAGATTCCCAGCATCGCAACCGCTCCTATACACTCCTTGGTGAATCAGCATGCATACATCACCTCTAAGGACGTTGGTATCGAGACATGTTTGCTCATGTGCCCGCACACGCGGCTTTCCACGGCCGGTTTTGCGCAGTTTCGTGAGCAGCGCAGTCAAGCACGGAAATGTCCCGTCTCCAGCGACTACAGTGGTCGGTTCAGCGGAGGATCTTCGACGGAAATACCGACCCAAGCAAGAGGAGGTCAGCAGAGACAAAATTGAAGATGCAAAGCTTCGCAAAGCAAATCGAAAAGCCACGCTTGGAATCATTTTGACCACGCTTGCCACTTTTGGCACAGTTTACTTCTGGCCCACCGAGATCAAGCTCGTGAAGCACGATGCGCCGCCTCCGTCAGTACCGGGAATCCTTGACACGAAAGTCGCTGTTGAGCAGGTCGAAACGGGCACATCGAGTGTGCCTACTTTTCCAAAGAGTTTACGCTTGTCCGAGCTTGACGCCGGTAACGCTCCGGCCGTCGATCAAGGAGACCAGGAATACTGCCTTGTTGGGTTAGGGATACGCACGGTCTCCTTCCTAGGGATTCAAGTCTACGTAGTCGGAATGTACGTGGCGCTACCAGATATTGACAGGCTACAAGAACGATTGATCAGAACGCAAGATCCGGTGGCTACCACCCTTGTACCCGGCGAGAAAGGCAAATTAAGAGAAGCACTCATGGACGGAAATCAAAGCGAGGACATCTGGAATGATATACTGAAAGCTGGAGGAATCCGCTCTGTGTTTAGAATCGTGCCAACCAGAAACACAGACTTCAATCATTTGAAGGACGGCTTCTTAAGGCAATTAACCGGGAAGACGCAGCATTTCGCAGCTCACAAGAATGATCAGAGTTTCAGTGATGAAGAATTCGGGCAAAGTATCGACAAGTTCAAGGCATTGTTCTCAGCGGCGCCCAGGAAGACTTTGCCGAAGGGAGAGGTGCTTCTTCTAGCGAGGGACGCCAAGGGCAGACTATCTGCTTGGTACGAAGATCCAAAGGGCAAAAGGACTCGGTTCGGGCAGGTTCAAGATGAAAGAATTTCGAGGTTGGTATGGTTGCAATATCTTTCTGGTGCGAAGCCAAGCAGCGAGGGTGCGAGAAAGAGTATTGTTGACGGTGTCATGGAATATGTTGAGAGACCGGTCGGCACCGTCGCTGCCCAGGTTGTGTAAGGGGCTCAAACTGATATTTTGTTGAAAGGACTGCCACCTTTTGCATGTATCAACCTGGTTATCAAAAAGAGGCAACATGCATTGATCATGAAACTCCGCCGGGTCTTTGTAACGGTATGTACGCTTAGCAAAACTCTCGAATCAAAGATAACAACCTCCCTCAAGCAGCACAATACGGCCGTTGAGATGCAGCAGCGTGTTGGTTGACGAATTCCCATGCCTCTTGCTCCTTGAGAAATTCACAAGAAAGCAAGACCAGTCCAAAACTTGCAGGTTCGTTGCCTTTGGCTTCTGCGCAGCGCTTGCCCCTTGGGCAGTCTTAAGCTAAGGTATCTGCAAGCCTGCCAATGGCGAAACTCTGCCCAATATATTCAGTGGAAGAAAAATGACAACCACTGCCAACATGAGTATTCTTCTGTGTCTGTTGATGCTAAGCACCTTTGGCGCAGCCCTAGTAGCACGACAAAGTCCTCCGCAGCATACAATCTGTCGCTTTTCACCCAAATATTCTCAAGATGAAATCGTCCACAATTCGACTGACTTTGAAGCGAACATCTTTTATTGGGATGGGCAATTTCATACAGATGGCATCGGCTATCGACAGTCCAACGGCATGACGATTGGTCACACAGTGTTAGGCTACGCTACGGGTCTTCCTGACCGTCGACAGTTTGATGTTACAGTCAGTACGCCAAAGAACGAGGTGAAGATCTCCAGCTATTTACCAAATATAGCTGATTGGGCGTAGGCCTACCATATCATGCTACTCGCTCTTGCAATGAATGGTAGCTCTCGTGCTTCGACCTTCATTGATCCTACAAATCCTGCTGGAGCTGGCGATATTGCCGCCTCGATTTTAACCTCCAAGCTCAATACTTATTTGACTTTCAATCTGACTTATCCTGGATTTGGTGGATTTCTTCCCACATTTGAGAGCAATGCTACCGCCATAAGAGCAGTGGACGAGCAACGTGAGAAACTCTCGGCTGCTCATAATGGGTATAGACATCCATGTAACCTGCGTATTGCTTCGCTGAATTTCTCAGGCAGCTGATGTGGGCGGTATATGCTCTATGTCACGTACCGGGCCAATCATCGAGACCTGAATTTCGGCAGCTCGGCAGCGATTGGGCCAAATGGTTCCTATACATTCGTATACAAACGCTAAAGGCATCTTCATGAGAGGGCCAGCAACAGGGGATATCTGTGCGGCGTCTCGCGTTCGCCCAGAGATATCGACGTCCGCGTCTGATCAAGTCTATGCTTGTGAAGATGATGGATGCCTTGACAACGACCCCTTTGAAGGAGAGCTGATGGCGTGGTTTCTGTACTTTTCGTCGACCCTCAATCAAACAGAAAGCAGTCAGATTTGGGACAGGAAGAGACCACAGCTCTTGGCCGTCAATTATACTGGATCCGTTGTGGACACCACAAAGGACCAGCCAGGTCCTGCAGACTATGATGGTCATGCCATCGTTGGACGGCACATCACGCCTATCACCGTTCAGAAGGGACTCTACTTCAGTAGTAACGAGCAAATCAAACTCCTCTTCATGCCATACCTTGATGATCCACTGGTGAGTCGAGTCTTCAAGAATGCCGAACGAGTTCGAACGTGCAACTCTGTGCTAATGGGCAAGACACCTGGTATGTTTGCTGCAGCTCCAAATGCCACGTCGCCTCCGGCCGGCTTGAACAACGCCAATACTTTTCCGGAGTACAGCTCTATCAACAGTGCAGGCATTCCGTCAGTGTCCGTGTTTCAGAAGCAGGAATTAGACATGATTACTCCGTACGCCGTCTTCCCTACGATACTCTTCGACAGGGGTGTTGGACTGGCATTCTACAAGAAGATGCTCGATGGCAAACAGATGCAAACAGTCTACGGCAGCACGGCTGCTACCCGACGAGATGGCTCAGCGGTAGCAAGGTTTGTCTCGTGGGAGACAAAGGCCCCGACGCTGCTTGCCCTGCTCGGGGGAATCGTCGAAATTGTCAGAGATGCAATGCAGTTGGATGGGATCTACGATGAGTTCCTGCGAGTCGTCCAGAACGAGTATTCCGGCGTTTTTGGTGAGGGAGAGGGACGTTCTCCAATTGTCGGTGAAATCGTGCCGCTGTGTCTGCCAAATAATGTGCATGTGCCTACGTCTGGGTTGATCGATTTCTCTAGTTGCAATTCACAAGCTGGAGTCTAAGGAAATCTGGCGACAAGGGCTTGACGGGGGCCACGAGGCAGATGGACGGTGAGATAACAGCAAATTCGAAATCTGCATATTCTATAACTATATACTGTACAGGACTCACTAGTCTTTGTGCACAAGTGGTGCATCTTACATGACAGTCAATGTTATTTGTCGTTAGTCCATGCATCCATGCCCTCGAATTTCCCCCAACTGCGGGAAAACGTGTAGAGATTGAACTTGCTACCCCTTTGGTTTCGTCGGCACTGGCTGAAAGCTTTGCATGACAGACAGGTATTGGAGGTGAGCCTGAGGCCGGCGAGTCATGGCAAGACAGCTTCTCGATTCCGGAGCTGATCCTTGTCCGGACTTTCGGATCGGGAGCAGTGCAACTGACAACTTTTTGCCTTTTCCTTTCCGCCAGCGTAGTTGAGCATTCGCGCTGTCTAGCTTCTGCCGAGCGGAAGCAGTCTGAATGCGAAATAGAGCTGTTTCAGCCCGAAAGTGTTCATCTCAAGCTGATCTCCCCTTTCCACATCGCATCGTTGATTCCCAGACTGTCGACCAAATTCTGCCAGCGCGGACCACCCCTCTCCTTCCGTCTCAAATACTTCAAATGCTTCTGTCTCTGATGCACAAGCAGAGTGAGTCTTCGCTTGTTGTGTTTGTCCTGTTTCCCCAGATTGTCTGCCAGCACGTTGATCTTGGCCGTGAGGATTGCGACCTGCACTTCGCTGGAGCCGGTATCGGGGCCGGCGCGCTTGGGGATAGATTCAAGCTCAGCGGCGAGCTTGATGCGCTCCAGGTCGGATTCCGATGGTGATGTGTTCGATGCGAGCTCGGTCAGCGTCGGGGCAGAGTAGGTGTGGCCCAGGAATGCCGGTTTCGGTGGAAGGGTGGCGTCTGTGTTGTGGCGGCCGAAGGTCTCGATGCATCGAGCTATGTTTATTCGTGTCCGGTCTTTGCTGCTGCTGTTCTGCAGAGAGATGATGTTGCTGACTGCGTGTGTGGCGTTCTTGTGATCGCGCTCGTGGGCCTCGAGCAGGCTTTCGTGACGCTGAGGATCATGGAGCCCGTCGCGTCGGGGAAGGGGTTCCGTGAGCCATTTGCTGTGGGCGAGTTGTTGCTCGGTTGCCGACGGGGTTAATTGGTAGTTGAGGTGTGTTTCGCCTGTGGCAGTGCCAGCGCTGGGGTTGTTTGAGAGGAGATTGAGTGAGGCGAGGAAGGGGGTTGGTTTTGAGCGGACGGGGTCACCCAGCGCTGCTTCTCGCTCGATCTGGAGCTGTCGGCGTTTTTCTAGGTTGGCGGTCTTTCGTTGCTGAGCTTGAAGGATGCGATAGGGGTCTTTGCGCTGTCTGGGTCGTTTGCGGCCCCCGCGTTTCATTTGGAATGGAGCTGATGTTGAAAAGAGACATGCTGAACATCTTGTGAAGGTCTCGGGGTGCTGAGGGAGAGCTTCGAGGAGACTCTTTAGATTGAAGGCTGCATTGCTCACAGCAGCTAGCGGTATCCGCGGCGGCATATTCGATGAGGTAGTCGATGAGGTAGTCGATGAGGTAGTCGATGAGGTAGTCGATGTTCAGGAAGAGGCGACACTTGACCCAGTCCTGCTGCTGAGTACTCACCACACGAGTCGGAGGTCTTGAACTACCCGGGAAGAAAGTTTGCCGGGCTCCAGGCTTGGCGTTTGCGGCTAAATCTCGGCACACACCCACGTATGCTTGCCCGAACTTTTGCGAAATCATTGGCCGCGGGCATATTGCTTCTACAACTGCAAGACACCACGCTCGCTCTCTGCAGCATTTCTCGTCGCACGACTGAAGTGAATACAGTCGCAAAAATGGCGAGCCCAGCAAATCTACCTCCTATCTTCAACCCTACCTCCGCGGACATCGAGCAGCTGCTTGCCGCACAATGCCATCTCGGCTCCAAGAACTTGCAGGTTCACATGGAACCATATCTATGGAAGACTCGACCTGATGGAATCAACATCATCAACATCTCAAAGACATGGTAAGATGGCTACTGGCTGCACCGAAGAAAAGAAGGCGCATTTAGAGGGTGCCTCTAGCACGAAGAGCTGCAGCTAATGACTTGGATACAGGGAGAAGATTGTCCTCGCAGCCCGAATCATTGCAGCAGTCGACAACCCAGCTGATGTCTGTGTCATCTCCGCCCGTCCTTATGGCCAACGCGCTGTTCTCAAGTTTGCCGCTCACACTGGTGCCGTTGCCATTGCTGGTCGATTCACCCCTGGTAACTTCACCAACTACATTACTCGATCTTTCCGTGAGCCACGTCTCATCATAGTGACCGACCCTCGAACCGATGCCCAAGCGATCAAGGAAGCCTCATACGTCAACATCCCCGTCATTGCCCTCTGCGATACCGACTCTCCCACCGATTTTGTCGACGTAGCAATCCCAACCAACAACAAAGGTCGACATGCTATTGGCCTGGTCTGGTGGCTGCTTGCAAGGGAAGTCCTCCGCCTGCGGGGCACGCTGGCTGACCGAGATGTTGCTTGGGATGTTGTCGTGGATTTGTACTTTTACCGAGATCCTGAGGCTGAAGAGCAAAAGGAGGAAGAGAAGCCAGGTGCAGACGAAGCTGGACCAGGCGCGGTTGATCGAGGCTTCACCGACAATGCTGATTGGGGTGGTGAGCCAGGTACGGGTGTTCCAGGCATCGCAGGCGCTTCTACCGCCGATCCAAACTGGACTGACAATGCTACCGGCGCTGACTGGGCGGCTGAAGGCACTGATGCACAAGCTCAAGTGGGTGCTAGTGCTAGTGCCGGTGCTTCTGGCTGGTAAAGAGCCAACCAACAGGCCTTGTCGATCGCTATCTTCCAGGGCCATGATCACACAAGAACATGAAGGGCGCACATCCCTGAACGTCTCTCAATCGGTTGATCAAACCCTAGGTCTGAAGAAGATACAATTTCAGATATACAGCGAAATGACGAAGAGTATGTTTCAATTGATGAGCGGGCCAAAAGTGGACAGCACTTACGGAGGAAAGATATCCTCGAAGTCTTATAACCAGACTGAGAGGGGGAAAGCCTCGTGCTGGAAATGAAGAGATGTACTTAATCGTGTCTCAGCCTTCTCGTATCAATAGAAAAAGTCCTATGATACCATCCAGGAAAAGACCTTCTCAAGATGAAATCAAAATTGCCTGTTCTCATTCTGCTCTAATGACCGCCCGTCAGCGAAGATATTGACGCTCGTCACGTGGCCCGCGTTCTTTCCCCCTTTTACATCAAATAGTTGCCCAGCTTGCGTCCTCAAACATTTTCCACACGCACAAGTATGTGTTTGCAAAATTTTGGGTTCGTCACCTTCGTCTGCGACCAAGAAAGATGTCAGGATAGATCGGACAGTGAACGTGGACGACACAAAAGATTTGGGATGCGCGACATGGTCTGGCTCCACTAGCAACTTAGCTGCTTTGAATTCTAGTCTGGACTACCCTTTACGACAAGCCATTAAGCGTGACACATCTGTTATTGTTCTCTTAAGGCCATCAAATGAATCAACACCTCACAAAAAGGTCGTGCATCACTATGGGGCTAAGGTCTGATATCTCCACAAAACATGACCTCAATCGTATTGACGGCGGCTTCAACAGTCTTCCGCGGTGGTATGCTGTGGCATATTGGCTGTTCACCGCGGCGACGCCATGCTTACCGTGTCTGACAATGTACGAAGTATGAAGCACAAGACTTTGGACTTTTGGACTTTGCCACCCTTCGTAGTCTGTCCTTGTGTCCTGTTCCGAAATGCCGCGCCACTTACAGCTTACCTCGTCAGATTGTCGACAGAAAACAAAACCAATCAGAGCCGCACTCGGGGAACTCGGCAATCGCGTATGCACGCTTGAACGTCGAGGACGGGCAGAAGAAGATGTGCGAGAAGCCGTGGACACGGCGACGTGCTTGCGCGCAGACCGTGGATCGATGGCATAGGCTTCGCCGACGGCGTCGATTTCTTGAGAGCGACGTGGGACGAAGAAAAGGAGGCCATGGTTCTAACGCTAAAGCGGTGGGAAGGTGGGTTTCCTTTAAGGATCGAGACGCTGTCCATTCTTAACCCATTCTGATCTAAACCGATCTCTATAGAGGCTGGAGATCAACACGTACTACAGACAATGTAACTGCAAACGGAACAAGGACAAGAGAACTTGCGAGTCATTACTATGGGATTAATCTAAGCGCACACCTTTTCTCTTCTCATTCCGCAAAGCAGCGTTGATGCTACTCCGAAAAGGCGAGAGCGAAATACTACAAGGTACTCGCGACGCAGGAGTTGCGGCGCTACAGCCCGTAACGATGGGCAATGTCATCCACGAAGGACTCTTCACATTATGCTACCACTTTCCATCTAGACATGATGAAGCCACAAAGTAATCAGCAGGGTAAGTTGGGCAAAGGTTTCTTTGAAGCATCTGGAACAGATGTGCTTCAACGGGACGTCCATAATTAATCGAGGTGCGAGACTCATGCAAGCCGGACGAGAAGCGAAGACTTCCTCCTCCTAGCTCGGCACGATTTCTTTATCCGCAGCTTTTTCGTGGTTGTGGCACTATGACGAGTCTCAGTGTTATTTCTTCTCTTCGCCAGAAGTTTTGGCTTACCTTATAAGCGTGCGTCCACCAGCCAACTGCACGACCTCTGGCTTTGTTGCGGAGGCCATCCATGGCCACCCATGTCTTGCATACACCACAGAGGCCCTCCCTTTTCCTGTGGCGAAGGTTGGAGTTGGACTCACTCGGCCGAGTGACAGATCCACCCCCCGTTGCGTGCGAACGGTCAGAAGCCACCCATCTGATCTCTTCAGGATCTCCAAACTTTGTCTTCGTCCTGGCACAAATGCCGTGATTTCTGAGCTTGTCTTCCCAATATCTGCTATTCTTCAAATCCAGCCATTTCCCCGGCTGACAGTATCCGCACCATCCTTCCCAGCGTCCGCTGGGTGTCCTTCTCTTGTATTTCGGAGTATACACGTCGCCACTAAATATTGGCTCCTGCTTGATGGGAATAAGGTAGGGAGCATTTCGCAAGAGGAAATCTGACGGTGGAGGTGAACTCGGTCGTTTTTGCTGGGGAATCTTGACATCGTTCGAGCTAGCTTCAGTTGCTGGTGTTGATGTGTCCGACGCCATTGGACTGGGATTCGGAAGATACGGTGTTTTAATGAGGACGCTCGGTGGAAGAGGTGGCAATGGCAATTGTGGACATGCTGCAATGTTTCCGTGCTGTCTCAAAGGCGAAGCATGCAGAAACTGGCCAGTGGATGCCGCTCTTATTCTTGCAGGGAACGTAGTTCGAGGGACGTAGCTCTCTGAGAGGCTAGGCCGTAGATGTGGCTTCCTTCGTGGTGGCACTGTCACTATTGCTCTCACAGGAGGATGCGAACATGGTATTTGAAGACTTTGTTCTTCGCCATTCCAAGGACTGTAGCCCAAAGCGGTTAAAACCTGCGCAGGAGTTTCTGCAAAGCATCGGTCGGTTCCTTGCCAATCTGGTGTGGCACTATGAGAGGTCCACTGACTTTGAGGTGTCCATTGAAATGGAGATGTTCCAACGCTAGGTGTTTCGTAGGAAGACCATGCACCTCGAGAATGAATCGACGACGCAGAATTGTGCCGAGGAAAGGGAACTTTGAATCGGTTGAACTGTTGCCCACCGTCTTCGAGGCAGCCGCAGTTGTTGATGGCCGCTGAGGAAGTATTATGAGAGGGCACCAAATCCCGTCCAGGAAGGCACAATTGCACGTCCACACTAGTCGACAGTGTCGAGGAGCGATCTTCCCCTAATGTACTGGATTTGTGGTCATCATCCCAGACGACAGATGAACAGCCAAGGTGCTCATGGAATGGTGAGCCCAGTTTCCGCTGGTCCTCGCGACCTGTATGGGATTTGTGGTCTTGTTGCACAGCAAAATGCGATTGCTGGATGCCTGGTGTGTAATAAGAAGGGATGAAGAAATTCTCGTCTGTTGTAATACCAAGGCCCGAGTCCTGTCCAAAACTGGTTTCGCAATTGCTCGGATACTCAGGGTTGTAAGTCCCAGGGATTTCCAACTGTCTGCTGTCCATGATGATCTCAAAGCACTACCAACAATTGGGGGGGGATGTATGCATGAAAGAATCTTTGCTAGACGTGTACAGGCGGATTCAGATTCGATCGGTACTGGACAGATGTGCCAAGCCAGATGTTGTACTTGCCTTCGATGGGCGTTGGCAAACACTCGAGATACAGTCGGAAAAAATGGTGGGCAAACAACAGCAGGGACGTGTTGGATAATGCGCAATTCTTTCTATTACACCTGTTCCTCGTTGAGCGCCCGATTTGGCAGTGCACCAATATTCACTGCTTGAAAGATGAAATACCTAATGGACCAGATTACACCGAAGCTAGCATAGCCCGGCTGAAGATCATCAACCATAGCGTATCCAGTTCCGCGATTATAGTTGAGTGAGCTCGAAACAAGCAAGGATGCGATGCCGCCGGGCGGTCCAACTCCACGATGGACGAAACGTTGTGTCGTTGGCATTCTCGGTAAAGAGACTCTCTGACAAGCGCTGACCACTCAAAAGCCTCCCCATAGATCGCACTAAACGGTGACATATCTCGTGGCACCCATCTTCGGGTTTAGGCAAGTACGAAGAAAACGTAAAGAACTCCCACATGAACAATTGACCAGGGTAGGAATAGGCGCGTTTCGAAGTGGTAACATGGTGCAGACGGGTCAAACTGCACATTGTCGGCCGCAGCAGATCCACACAACAACGAGAACTCTCACAAAGATCATTTCAGCGAGCGGTAGACTTGATTATGGTAGTTGATGGCGATGGCTGTCGACTCGTTCAAAGGAGGAGCCTCATCCCTTATCATACTGGACGACTGTGATGCCTTCGTCCCAAAGAATTCTCGAAATTTTAGTTTGCACTTCTAGATACTAATCGGTGTAATAAAATTCGGCGTAGTAGTCCTGGGAAGTTGTTTCTGTGTCTGTGTAGTCTAAACAGGAAAGGATGGTGCCGCAAGAATCAACTCGCGTTTGGTTAGCCGCCCGGCTAGTGCGATATGATTGGTGCACAGGAAGCTGCGTCTTTAGGGCGCAGCTCTCCCTGAGATTCAACCTCCACCTTGACCTCTCAAGTCGAGACGTATTTTGTTTGGCACAATTTGCGGCACTGCTTCTGCCGCTATGCTATCCAAATACGTCCGTTGAAATCGCTCGATCGACCCGCTTCAACGAGCAACCCCTTAAGGTGACCGAGAATATTCAACTAGCGCGTGTATTTGGCACGAGTGCGATGGATCGTACATAATGACCGCAGCTTCCCCTTCCCAAGATCGAGGCTTAGTGTGCCGCACGTTCAGCATGTCGACTTCGTCCTGTTTGAGGGCTATGCAACCCAAACAGGCGAACCGCCCTTCACATCGTTGAAGGAAGGTTTCGACTAGACAAGCCAATGAGGGGAGAGTCGAGGCAAATTATGTTTCAGGAGAACCGTAGCGGAGCGGCAGATACGAGTCCATATCGTTGACAATCAAAATACAGCGGGAGCAACAGCGCACGACTTGGCGCATCGCTCTAAAATCGCTGTGGCTCATCCAAGAGGAAGCTAGTATCACTCGAGCCTTAGAAAGAGGATATTCGTCCTGCAAGGCAGATGGAAGCGTCGCCTCCTCTCCCCATGAACAAGTGCCAGATTACAGAAAGCTAACATTTGCGAGATAAGCGCTCAAAATCTAACTTTCCAAAGAACAGTGAACTAGAACCTCAGATGTGATGGATCCCACTCTCTCGATCGAAGTTTACTTTCAAAAATGTCGCGCAAATATTGCATGTTGCAACAGGGAGGTAAAATTCGTAACTACATACAGCAATCACATGTTGCTACACATCCTACTGCTATTCTGATCTTACACAGAGCTCATACCTCGGTCACGTTCAAGCTACGTCTGGACCAATTGAAATGAGCTTTGAATCCTGAGAGTCGCCATCTAAGTCGCCCGCTGTTATGAACGGGAGCAAGCGCTGTGTCTATTAGTGACGGCCACTTTCCCGCCGCAGGATCCCTCGATCTGCGGAAAAGATCACCACATCCCAGAATGGTTAATCTTTGTTGGCGAAAACGATTGATTTGAATGGCGCGTTCCGTCTCAGCGTTTCTCATGTTTGGCATTATTGCATTGGTCTGTTTGAGGAAATGACTGTTTTTGACAGCATGTGATATTTAGTTTCAACACCGCTTCCGTCTGGTATAGCCCTGTCGCGGCTGGAATGACTGAAGCGAACATGCAGGGCCTCTTGGTGATCAAAAGCTCAATATTCCCCAGGACCTCAATTTTGCTCAATCGTCCGAGCCATTCTACCCTCCCAAGCTTGCTGGCTTTGGCCGGCTTCGGCTGGCTTCGGTGCATATACAGAATCATTGAACCAAGCTCGACCTTGAAAGAGGGTAAGGTTGAGACTTCCTCGTGGTCTGCTGTAGTTTTAGCGCCGCACTCGATCTCCACCCTCGCGCTGAAGCGTATTTCATATATAGCGACGTCTACCCCTACGGCACAAAATTTGCAATCGACTAGGTCGCACGAATCTCTCTAATCCTCATCAAAGCAATAAACCTTCATCTTCCAATGCCGCTAGGCTTTTTAGTATTTGGGGCTTTCCCGTGGACATCTTGTCCGCATGATCTCCTCAAGTCTAGTGAAGGTTTGAGTGGTTGCTTCCCAGATAGCATATGAGGCGAAACTTGAGCTGCGGTGAGGTTCTTTGAAGGATTCGGACACCTACAGGAGACATCTGAATCATGAATGTTTTCGTCGAGGAAAGTGGCATAGGTTTGTTGGACTGGAACAGGAGCCAGCAAAGCTGTCGCAGACCTAAAACCCCACATTTTGTAACATGACCGATATAAGAGACAATTCTTCCATCAACAGGTATTTCCTTAATTCACGTGAAGAAAGACCCAGGAGTCGATCACGGCATTGCCTAATTGCGGGTCACCAGGTGGTCGACAGATATGTCTCGCTCGCAATTGTCTCTGGAACGAATGGGTATCAAACAGTGCAAGCCCAGTTCTGAACAGCTCAACCGGTAATCGAACCCGCATCCTATGATTTTATTTCATGGCGGAATACCCTGTATCAGCAGGGTCGACATCCCGCGAACTAAAACCGTCTAATTGCAGACCTAACTCCTGCTCTGTCATTACTGCAGGTGCATCTCTTTTTTCAAGGTCAAAAAGCATCAAGTGGCATTTACGCCGTGGTGTGTAGCCTTAAAAACTTCAAAAAGTTTATTGGAGTACCTTCACCCAAATAATTTTCATAACAGCAGCTCAATCCAGAAATTCCGCAAAAGTGCGACTACGGAAATTTATTATCTTGTAAGCGCCTCGGAAATGCGTCCAATGTAGCATCGAATATACAACAAGCAGAGCTCAAAGCTGCGAATATCCCCCCATCACCTAAATCTGAAGTGGGACACTCGCTCCAAAAAGTCATACATTCCAAAATTTTCCAACACCAAAATTTTTATGTCGACACCTTGAGCAGCAAGAAGACATTCATCCAAGGACAAGTAGTGGACAGGGAATGGCAAGCCCAAGTTCCATCTACCTCACTTGACCTCACCAGTCACGTTCGCCAGTTTTTGTTGCGCCTTGTGGGTATCTTTTGCGTGCGCACGAACCACCAGATAGATTCTGTGCGATCTATACCCCACGCCACGCTCGCATCAAACAGGGGAGGGTTTCGAGATCTCACACTCCTCTTCTGGGAAGACAATGGCTAGGAACGGTGCTGACCACGACCCCGACACCACCCGGCCAACAGCAACTTACTCACCCAAGGGACCTCGAACACACACCCTGAGCGTAGCTCTACCGTCCTCCATCATTCACAACTCGAAACGCAAACTCGAAACACGGACCGCACTGGCTGGCTCGATAGCCCGTGCTCTAGCTGTGTTCTGCGTTGACGAAATCGTGATATTTGACGATGGCGACTCACACAATGAAGAACCGGGGCCCGGGCCAGATGCCACCAGTACGAAATTAACTGCATTTTCACGGCCGGCGCACTTCCTCTCTCACTTACTGAGTTACCTCGAAACACCACCATTTATGAGAAAGTGGCTCTTCCCCGTGCACGAAAACCTGCAGCAAGCTGGGATGCTGCCAAGTTTGGACATGCCGAGCCATTTGCGGAGCGACGATTGGTGCGAATTTCGCGAGGGCATTACAGCGGGGAGCGATGGAATGGGAGCCTGGGTGGATTGTGGCCTACCGAAACAGAGACTGATACGGGGTGCTGAGATCCCGGAGAACACACGTGTTACGCTGAGGTTGAGAAGTCAACAGGGTGATGAAGCAGAGGCAGTGAGTCCTGCGACACCGAGGGAGGAGGCGGGGTACTACTGGGGCTATACGCAGCGGGAAGCCAGGAGCTTAAGCGCGGTGTTCACGGAGTGTGCATTTGATGGTGGGTATGACTTAAGCATTGGGACAAGTGAGAGAGGAGAAGATGTCACCAAGACCATGGGCGATATCCTTGAAAATCAAGAGAGCCGAGAGTGGCAGCACTTGTTGATCGTCTTTGGTGGTGTGAAGGGTCTGGAGGAAGCAGCTAAGAATGACGATGAGCTCGTAAAGATGGGAATTGGCAAGGGAAATGTCAAAGAGCTATTCGACCATTGGGTCAATCTTTTGCCTGGCCAAGGTAGCCGAACCATTAGAACGGAAGAAGCACTGTGGATGGGCCTGATGGCGACAAGGCGCTTGGTCGATGAGCGGTGAGGCCTGGAGATTTCCCTCAGAGGTTCGACAACTCCAACGGAAGCACATGCGCATATGTTGACTTGTGTGCATTGCACAGGAGCTCCAGTCAAGCTCATATTTGTCTTCGGCTTTCGCAGATTTCGCCCAATAAGCTTTTTCTGGGGGTCAGCAGGCTACCAAATCCACTTAATATCCCTTGCCGGATTGACGGACCGACCTTGAGAAGGGGCTGGGACCTCAAACATTCGAAGCGCTGCTGCGTTTCACGTTGTTGAAAATGGGGTGGCCACAGTGTGGCCCCGACATACAGGGAGGTCTTGAACGCAGCGCATCGCCGTTCAGAACCTACTGGGCGACTTCAGCGAGCTCATCAACTTTGGCAATACGGCCTTCCTTGGTAATGCCCATCTCGCCATGGAACCTGGCCTTCTCCTGCTCTTCTTCAGTCAGCGGTCGCTTCTTTGGGCTCCTATATCTTGGCTGTGCTTCTTCAACGTCACTTTCGTGAATGTCGAGCAAAGGCTCGGCAAAGGTGTCGCTTATCCGACACATCTCAATCCAATCAAGCACGCTGGGCCAGCATCGAACTAGACAGCTTTCTTCGTACTGCGTCTCCCCTGCAGCATAGACATTACAGCCAAGTCTCTCCCTGCCACTGATGACACACTCGAGAGGTAGGTGGTTCAATCGATAAGCTCGTGTTCGTCGCGCAACGAAATCGGTCACTTGTTCTTTCTCAGCGGCATCACCCGGGACGGTGAGGTCGAAGGTGGTGAACAATTCGTTCAGTGTATGTTGGGGATTAATCAGCGCAACACAGTTGATCCGGGTGTGCCATCCTTGCCAGTTCCTGGCAATATACTGAAGAGCGTCAGAGCCGACGTATTCTTGACCTATAATGGAGAACCTAGCCTCTGAGTGGCATATGGCTTGTTCGCCGACGCCAGCAGACAAGACGTGCTCAAAGATGTACTGAACATGCTCATGAAAGTTTTTGTTGCCTTCAACTCGATTGTTGGTTTCGTCAACACGCATGGCTTCATGGACAGCAGACGGACGTGGGAGGCACATCCATTCCCGATCTGTGACTGCACGTGCGCCGCCTCGATACCAGATCAGTTCGGATGGATTGGCTATGACGATACCTGGAGCTTCGTAGGCGGGCCCCGGTGCTGGTTGATTGTCAGACGCAGTCTCGGTGGCCTGGTGTTCCGTCGTTCCAAGTCCAGGGCCATAGATGGTATTCTTGACGAGATTGACAACAGACCCTACATTGATGCCTTCCTCACCGATCACACGGTAAGAGAGAATGCCGGCCTCAGTGTGACGTTCTGGGAATAGGACGATGACATGTGACTTGGTGGCGAGATCCTTCGAGACCAGAATGGGGATATGCTTGCTCTCTTTTGGAGTGCCGACCGGCAGTCGAAGTTCTTGCAGCCCAAGCTCGCGTAGACGTTCCAGTACGATGCGGCGGGTACATGCTAAGTGGCTGTCAGAGAAGGTGTCAATGATTCTGATGGTCAAGGACTCACTGTTCATAGCCTCTTTGTAGACATCGTTGACCCGCTCGTTTCGGTTGATCTTGTATTGGTACTTGCGATCAGGATGGAGCTTTTGGCGGATCTGGTCATTCTCGTTCACAAAGTAGCCGAGCTTGTCGAGATCTGCTGGGAAAGTCGGATCCTCAGGCAAGTTGCTCGGTAGACGTCGAAACATGACTGCAGGGCGTATCTTGTTATTTGTCCTGCAAATTACTTCCTACCTGGGTTGCTTAAGGAGCCAGGAAGAGTAAATAATAAAACAAGAACAGAGAAAAAAGGGAGAAGCGGACGATGGGTTGTGCCAGAACGGTGGTCGGGTGCTATATAAAACAGGAATACTTCGTAGTTTCTACCTCTAGACCTGAGATTACGGAAAGCACAGTTGGGTCATTGCTGACACCACCATCGTGTGAACTTCACCAAAATATTTTTTCACGCTTGTTTGCTGATTTTAGGCCGTGGAGGCAGCAACCAGACATTGTTTGCTCCTTCGGGGCATGGTCTTTTCTAGCCGCCAACAGTTGGACTGTCCTTCAGTGTTTAGGCGATGCGTTGTAGTGCTCGAATACTACTCATCTTTTCGCCTCTGGTCTGTGGCACGTCGAGTTGTGGGATGACCAACACACTTCTCAGCTCGCCTCGTGCTGCTGGGAGCTGCTACGAGACGATAGTATCCATGCATTCATTACATGCATGAAACGTTGGCAATCTCAACAAAGAGACTCGGCCTGAGTGGACGTAGCCATGGCCGTTTCGCGATCAAAATGATATTCCTCATAGCCTGGGAATGTGACGAGCAGACATTCTTTGCTGAGATGCGTTGTAGTCGACCAGCCTGATCACCAACTCGCTTTCTTGACTCCCGGCAGGTTTCCTGCCAACGCATTCATACGAAACTGAAATCTTCCCAGTCGGAAATCTCTGAAGACGCCTCTCGATATCCCGCCCATCACGCATCGATTGTTGATTTGGGTCGGTCTCGTGTAAGCGTGCATGTTGGCAAGTTCCAGTTGGGCCTTCGTTCGCATGGCCTGTGGGAGGGTCGTATTCCTGACAATATACCGAAGAGCTTGTCTGCACCTTGTAGTCAATATCACCTCCGTGTATCATGTATCTCCCGGCAATCGAACAGCGTACCTTTCTTCTTCGAATCTCTCCACCACTTTCCGTTTGGTATGGTCTCTGATGATGCGAGCGTTGATGAAGCCGCCCAGGTCAAGCCTCTTCGCCCTGAATTGAGGCATCTTGTGTCAACGCGCCAAAGTCTCCTGCACACCTGGACCGATGAGCTGGATGACTCGAAGCCAATGCATACAATCCTGGAAACACCTCCAGCCAGACCAGCTGCGGTGAACACCACAGACATTTCATGCAAATCCCAGAGTAGGGCATGTTTGCCGAGATACGAATGTGTACGTAATCCTGTCTCCCCGCATTTTTCCGGGTGACTCACAAAGAGTCATTACGTGCCTTTAAATACCTTTATCTCTGACTCAGGCACTGAAAAAGGGCCCCGGCTCGCATGAGATCTCACCCATGTCAGAGCCTATACAACCTCCGATGAGCCGTTCGTGCAGCCAAGCGTCGTGTTGCCGCGGCTGGAAATATTGTATGCTCCACACTCCACCATAGTTGATAAAAGGCACGAAGTTTGCTTCCCTTGCAATGTGTCTCAAAACGATAGAACAACACGTCCCCGACCGTCTTACGAGTTCATGACCAGGAACAGTCTCTATAACGAACTGCCCAGCGAGAACCAAAATTAAAAAGATCTGATGGCTCCTTCAAAATCCAAAAAGGGAACCCCCCAAATTTATGCCGAGGACAAAATTGTTGTCACTGCCCAACAAAGTCGCTTCCATGAACTTGACAATTCTGCCTCGAAAGACATTGATATCAACGATTTGACCATCACCGTTGGACGCCGAGAAATTTTGCAGCATACAAGGCTGGTTTTGAAAGCAGGTCTTCGTTACGTCTTCGTTGGGCGAAATGGCCTGGGCAAGTCTACTGTGCTCAAAGCACTTGCTGAGAGGCGCATGCCTGGAATTGCGCCCAACATACGAATTCTTCTTCTGGATCAGACGATGATTGAGGAGAGTCAGAAGGACATGCTTGCCAAGGAAGTTGAGAGCAGGAATCTCACCGTGTTGGAAAACGTCGTGGCGAGTGATCGCGTGCGCCAGAGACTCATTGACGAGTCCACCTTATTAGCGGGTGTGCTGCAAGAAACATCGACGGACGAAAACACAATTGTACAAACGCACCGTGAGCTAAAGCTGAAACAAGCACAAAGAGACCTTGAAGCTGCGCGATTGGTTGCCCAACACAAATCAGGAGCACGAGGATCCAAAGCACGCCAACTCCTTATCCAAAAAGAAGATGCGGTACAACAAGCGGAACAAGTGTAGGTTTCCCCTCGTTCTGGCTGACTGGTTACCATTGCTAACGCCCGAAGGCTTGGACAGGACTCCGATCCGACCACTGCGCATCAAGAGGTTGACTCTGCTGTTGCCATGTTAGAGGCAATGCAGCTCGACTTGGATGCCATGGGCTCCTCTACGGTCGAAGCTCGAGCACGTACTGTCCTGCTCGGCCTAGGATTCTCCACAGAGCAAATCGACGGTCCTATGAACAAGCTATCTGGAGGGTGGCAGACCAGAGCGGCGTTGGCGGCAGCCCTTATTCAGAGTACCGATATCTTGCTCCTGGACGAGCCAACCAATTTCCTGGACCTTCCTGCTGTGATATGGCTTCAGCATTATCTCACGAATGACCTGGCCGAAGGAACTACCCTTGTTGTCACAACTCATGACCGGGACTTTGCTGATGCTGTGGCTGAACGGCTCCTCATCCTTCGAGCCGTTCCTCCATGTACACTAGAGACATTCAATGGCACTTTATCCGACTACTACGCCGAGATACGAAGGCAAATACGTCGAATGACCAAGATGTCAGAGGCCCATGAACGGCAAGAAGCGCACATGAAATCCACGATACAAAAGTCTGTTGCTGCAGCCAAACGTTCAGGCGATGATAAAAAGCTTAAACAAGCGGCCTCACGCAAGAAGAAACTGGAAGAACGCTCTGGCATTGAAGTCAATGCCAAAGGACACAGATTCAAGTTGAATCGAGACAAGGCTGGATGGCATACTTCCAACCGTGACGGCATAGAGGTACCAGAATTCGATCCGCCAGTCTCAATGTCCATCCCAGACCAACTGCCAGATTTGCGCAATCCAGGATCCCTGGTAAGCATCGAAAACGCCACCTTCACGTACAAACGAAGCAAGAAGCCCACACTTAACAAAATCAACCTCGTCATCCACCCTGGCTCCAGGACTGGTCTTGTTGGTCTCAACGGGTCTGGTAAATCGACGCTGGTCAGTCTGATCACTTCTGACTTCTCCTCGCCCTCAACGTCTCCAGGAACACTTTCAGGCACCGTTACCATTCATCCACAAGCCCGCATTGCCCATTTTACACAGCACGAGACATCGCGTCTCCTTGCTCGAGGCCAGTCCCAACCAGAACTGACCGCTCTTTCGTATCTGCAACAACTCTATCCTTCCATTACTGAACAAACTTTGCGAGCCACCCTTTCGGGCCTGTCACTACCTCCTCAAGCTCAAGCAAACACCCCTCTAGCCGCACTTTCAGGCGGACAACTGGTCCGGGTCGCGTTAGCCGAGTGTTTCTTTCCAACGGCTCCGCATCTCATCATTCTCGATGAACCAACCACGCATCTCGACGCCGACAGCATCGTGGCTCTGATTACGGCTCTCAAAACCCACAAAGGGGCAATCATCGTCGTGTCTCATGACCGTTTCTTCGTTCGCTGTGTCGTAGAAGGACAAAGCATCAAGCAGGCTTCCTCGGCCGAGCCCGGAGAGGAGGAAGACGATGCGGACAGCAGCTCGGATGACGAAGACGCCGCCGCCGTAGTCGGACAGGTATACCGGCTTACGCGCACCAGCGGGAGCATGATCCGGCTTCAGAACGGCGTGGACGAATACGAAAGTTTTGTTGTCCGACAATTAGCAAAGAACGGAATCGAGGTGTAGGCCGATAAAATATCACTCTGCTGAGTTTGTTTCTCCCTCTGAGAAAAATGAAAATACGGGGTATGTTGAATGTCCTTTTTTTACGCACAGCTTACTACGAAGAGAAGAACTAAACTGGCTCGCGCTAAGCCATCATCCTCTTCTTCCAGACGCCCATTTGCTCGGGCCGTCTTGTTGGCCTGGGGAGGCATATGAGGCATGGTGGTGACGATTTGCTTTCTACTTGAAGATCCGCCACCGAAAATGTTAAAGACGGTAGGGTTCCTGGCATTTTTGTGCAACAGCGGGGATGCCATGTTGTCCCGGGTGTCAAGCTGGAGAAACCTTGTAGGTAGGGCGTCGAGAAAGCAGCCACACGGTCATATTCGGAAACCGTCGCATTGTCCCTTTGGTTGTTGGTTGGGTTGTACAACAGCGACCTCGGGAATTCGACGCTTGCAGTAGTTCAGAATGACCGCCTTGGAGGAATAATCTTCGATGTTGGGTCAACTCAGATCTCCAATGTACACGTGCGTGCAAGGATCATGCGCCAGGTAAACGGAGAGGTGTCTGTTTAATCAATTGACAGGGTATCTCATTTGTCTACCAAACAGTATGCTATTGGGCGACGGAAAAGTAAAGAGTGATGCCGACTCTCTTGAGTAGGCAGTGACCAAAAACTCCATACTACTGTTGCTCATCATCCATGCAGGTGTAGGATTCCAAAACCTAGGTCATGCATTATCTATTCCGATCTTCAGAGTTTGCCCTCCATAGTGTATCACCGCTGAGATTGGATAGGCTAGCATTGATTATCCCCCGCCATCGAGATGCGACCGGCCGTTCGGTGTCTTGTTCAGTTTGCGTTGCCTCATCTCCACGCTCTATATCTTCGTCCATCAGATTTGGTATGTCCTGCATGTCGTGCCGGTCAGGGATTGGAATCGCCGCCATGGCAGGATCATCCGGGACCGTCATAACAGCTCGATCCTGAACATCATCCGCTGTCTCTTCACCAGGTTCACGGTTGTCTTCACTTGTTGAAGATCCGGCTTTCTGTAGCGATCGTACCACGTCACCTTTACAAATAGGGCATGTTCGACGTCGATTGACGAGCCATGGCGTTATGCATTCGGCATGAAACTCATGACCACAAGGCAGCGACATGACTTTTGATTCGCCATCGACATATTCTTCCAGGCAGACAACACACTCAATCTGTCGACCTCGGTAACGTTGTGGTTGTTTGTTGCGAGCCTTCTCTTGAGGCGGACTCTGGGACGGGGTACTGCTTGAGCTTAGCACACCAGCCGTGGTCTGTGATCGCTGACGAGATCGAACAGGTTCAGGTCGAAGCTGAGGCGAGGTTGCCTGCGAACGGTCTGGAGTGGGCAAAGAGGATGAACTTGTCGACGATGTGGTAGTCATTGTATGATACGTTCTTACCGGTAATCGATCGACTACAGACTTTGGAGCTCTCCACCTTCTCCTTCGAATACGAGACCTCAAGAGCAACAGACCGTAGACGAAGGTTAAAGTCACCAACGGACTGACCACGAGGACTAACAAGGTGTCGAAAAATGGGCTTGTCGAAACACTGGTAGGAGTTAGAGTCACCCAGAGTCCTTCCCTGTCATCCTCTTCACCAAGTTTGAAGGTTACTGGGTCTTTCTTCATCGCATCAAAGGCGTCCGGCTTGACTTGAACTGCGTCAAGAGGTCTGCCGAACCAAGACTTGACCCTCTTGAAGATTGAACCACAATCTTTGTGCTCTGAGGATTTGCTTTTCTCCAAGTTATCTTCTTTTCGAGGGCCGTCGTCCTTGTGAGGCTCTTGGTATTCACCACTGCCTGGGATAATGCTACCACCCTCCAGCTCTGTTGCTTTGCTGGCAGCGGAAGTCGTGGTATCTGTCGCGTCGTCTCTGCTCCTGTCGTCCTTGAATTTTTGGTTTGTCGCTATCGAGGTAGACTTTGGTGCAATGAGTTCAGTGTCCCGCCAGTCCTGAACACCAATTACGAAATCGTCATTGCCAGCCTTGCTGGTTGTCTGTTGTTTGACATATCTACTAGTGCTGGACGTGATCTTGGAAGTGGCTGACGATTGAGCACCAGTGGTGGTGGTTTTGACAAGGTCATCATCCCAATCTTTGACCTGTACCCATTCAATATTTCCGCTGCCAGGAGGCCGACGACTGTCTTCCCCATGCAAAGCAGCATCATCAAGTCCTACCGCTTGCAGAACGTTTTGCATCCACCCCTGTTCATTTTGCTTCACAACTTGGCCCTTAGGAGACCTAGCGGTAGGCCCTTCTCTCGTGGTGGTAGTAAATATAGGACCACGTTTCTTGGTGGGGGTGCTGGCTTTAGGTTTGGCTGCCTCAAGACCCGTCTCCTTCTTTGAACCCTGGCCGGTTTTGACTGTATCAGGACCGGAGCCCATATCTAGTTCAGGAGGCACAAGTGATGACAGAAGATGAGCCGACGTATACGAAGTAAATATTGCTGGAATGGTGATGTTGGAAGTATCCCCTTTGGCATACATGATAGTAAGCTGGCCGTTGCGCTCGTTGTCCCCCACAATCAGGGCAATGCCGCCTCTTCGTTGAGTCCATTTGACCTTCTCCAGAAAGCCACATCCCCCACGGCTGAGCATCACAATCTTCCCTGCTATGTCTGCACTCTCTTGCAAAGATTCAATGTCTGCATGAGTTGGTTTCTGATTCTTCTCTTGAGGAGTGGAGTCGGCAGGCTCACCAGGCTTGACGACAGGTGCCGGATTAGAGTCCTGAAGCGGTCGATGGAGGTGATCATCCGTGCCGTCCATTTCATCTGCCAGTGGCGCGCCCCCATTGTCAACACCTTCGGCCTCGTTGAGATCTGAGGAGAGCTGGCTGTTGGGTTGGCTGGCCGCAGCCGAGTCATCGCTTGATATTTTGGGTGCCTTGTCGTTCATTGGGGGATTATCTGGGATCTTCTGTTGGTCATCACCCCACCCAGGCACGTCCGAACAACCTAGTTCAAACCCACTAATCTTGAGATCATCCTCTGATAATAGAGTGTCGTCTCCAAATCCTCTTCCAATCCATAGCTGCCCACTGAGCCCCTTGGACGGAAGGGAAGGCCCAAAGGCTGCAGGTCGTGCAAGAAAGAAGGTTGAATTTTCGGTCGTTAGACTAATGATAGCGGAGGGAGGAAACAATGCAGAAGGAGTCGAGAAGGAGAACAGAGCTTGTAGCCGGCTTCGCTGGGGGCGTTGAAATACATCAGCATTGTCGTTTTGGCCTCCGACTAATGAGATGCAGGTTAGGAGGACAGGGATGGCGATGAAGCAGGCGACGAGTAAAACAAAACGAAGTGGTCGCATCGTGGGTATCTCAGGAGACAAGTCACATTGAGTGCAACGCTTGCGTCGAGCAAATAACGACACCTGTGCCCATCAAGCAAAAGAGAGGCAAAGCAGCAGCAAGGGACTGCCTTGGAATCTGGAATAATGATGGTGTTCATAGGAATAACGCCAGCCGGGCGAACTTCAGCTAACTTGGCCCGCTGGAGGAAAGGTCTAGGGGCTTGGCCTCCAATCAGCCACAAGCTCCAGAGCACCTGTTCATTACCTCCAGGACAAGGCACGTGATGTGGTGGCTGCGTCTTTCGCAACGCTATTCCCCAACCGATCAAGTAACCGTAGGAGGTCTCTATCACCTAAAGGTGTAGTTGATCAAGTTTAACTCGTCATGATCATTCTATCACCTAGACCCGCATCTTCGAATGATTACAAAAAAGACCGAGGACAAGACCCGATTCCGCTGCTCATCATCGTTATGAACCCTGAGCGTACACGTCCTGCTACGGCGGGTCACTGCAAAAGCCAAAATGACCACGCTTAGCAGATTCCAAGGAGTTCCTTGATAGGTTGGGAGGCGTGGAGGCTTCAATTTTGTGGCTAACTACCATGCACGATACCGATCAATGGGTTTCTATGCCGTAGTAGGTCGTCAATCTTTACTTTGCTGATGAAACACGACCTCATTCAAAATAGCGTTTGCAGGATGTTCATGTATACTAAATTGATTGTGCCTCTTTGCTGAATCATCTTCCACCACAAGTTCCGTTGAAATGAGCATTCAAAAGCCCAAGCCGAGCTGAAAAGTTTCGCGCTCAAAATTTCGCCGTGATCCGAATCCAAGAACGGTTGAAAATTTGACAGCGGCGCTCCGCTTCAAGCGACCAACTGAGGGTGCGGAAGTGGCTATTTGATGATTGGCTAGGCTGCTTGGTTCGTAGTGTGCGAGTCGAAGAAAGTGCATAAGCCACGCTTTCATGAACAGAAAGAGACCCCAAACTCCGCGCTAAACTTCGACAGGACGATGTCGGAAAATGCTTGCGCCCAGAAGTGCTTCAGAGGCGGGGAGGCTCATCCGTGCTCAAATTAGGGTTCTGGTTGGTGGTAGCCAACGGTGATCTCGCGCCGTCTCTCGAGGATTGGTCTTTGCTATTTCGGGTTCTGGACAGTGATGCACTTGCTCTGCCATCGTTTGAATTTAGGGCTGCCAGATCCTGGGCTGTAGACCTGTCCACAACAGCGTTTGGCGATACAACCGGTCGTGAGAGATCTGTTGTGGGATCAAAAGCATTCGCTTCAAGGTCATCAAAGTCCTGGCCAGGGTTGGCGGTCTGAAATTCGATGCCTTTGATGAACCAATAAAATCCGGATGCCACCAGTGCTCCGAGCGCTGGTCCTATCCAGTATACCCAATGATCTCCAGGGAAATCTTTGTTGGCAACACAAGGACCGAAGCTTCGCGCAGGGTTGAGGGAACCGCCAGTGTAATACACACCAGCCAATTCGGCAATGAAGAGCGAAAGTCCAATACCAATGGGAGCAAGGAATGTCCCCTTGTGCTTCTCAACAGCTAGCATGAGGATGGTGAAAATAAGCTGAGCAGTCAGAAACATCTCGATGAACAGTCCTTGGGCAGTGCTTGTCCCTCCCGCAAGCGATGTTGTCACAGCCAACGGGCCAGGAAAGAGCCCCTTAACAACACCGGCGCTCGCCATCGCGCCTAGCATCTGGGCAAGAAAAACAAAGGCACCTCGGCTGAAAGGCACCGCGCCAACGAGGCATAACGCAAGCGTTACAGCCGGGTTGAAAAGCCCTCCACTTACTCGGAAGAAAATCCAAGCATTCACCGCCAGAGAAAAGGCGAACGATAAGCTGATGTAGAGTAGAGCCATCGGATTGGGCCCTTGCGGAATACTGGTGCTTTCATCGCCTCTAGTGGTGGCCGGCGTATTAGCCACTTGTGTGCCAGCAAATGCGAAGAACCTGCTATTGTGAGTATCGTAGTCTATGGCACTTGTCCAGCCGAATGGCTTGGCTTACAAGAACATACTGCAGCAGATTAGCTTGGCTGTGAGATTCGAGAAATGGGGCCTTACAATGTCCCAACAAATTCCCCTGCCATGGCAATGAAATGGTTGCGTGCCCGAGATGGCACTCGGCTCACTATCGACCATGATTGTGGGGTTACCTTCTCCGATGTCGATGAAGTGCTGCCAGAACCTTTTACCCTGCCAAACAAGCCGGGTAAAAACCCCGAAGTGTTGCGCAGTCTGTCCATACTGTCGACAGCTTAGCGGGATGTAGGATACCTGAACTCAAATAGCTCGTTTATGATTCGATGCTTAGGTAAACGCAAGAAGGCTGATAATAACGAATAATGATCCAGTTATCGAAGAAGAAGCGGACGGAGGGCTCCAGAAGAGCACAAAATCAAGGAAATGGCAAACAGGAAACACAAGGTAATAACTAGCAAAGAGATCAAATATTTGAGGAATGAGAAGACGAGAGGCTGCATCACACTCAAACGATGATCACAAGCCATTTGGAACTAAAAAGCGTCGTAGGATGATGTGGATGATTATCGTCACCCAGCGAGGACAAAGCAGCAAAGCGTCATCAGTCTAGGTCTTAGCAGACCAGTCTTGAACACGGCTTGTGATTGATCGGCGGCGGTAAGCCTTGGCTAACGCCCAATCGGGACTCCTTGCAGTGCGGAAAGTGAAGAGTGAAGGAGGGATCTATCACCACAAATTCGACCCCGAAACACTATTGATTGCCCATAATTTTGTTCGATCTGTCAAATGGGTTCGATCTGTGAAATGCCAAACGTTTAGCTGGAGCTCGCTTAATGCGCTTATTCCTTTTTCGGCAGCTTCCTCACCACTAATAGACTTGTCGTGTTCGCGGGATGACGACTGCTCCAGCCACTCCAGAAATTATTATACGAGGTATGTGCACACCACCACTTTTTAGCTCAGCCTTAACCTCACTCGGCAAATCTCACAAGTTGCCAAGGCGTTTATCTTGGGGCCCCGACTTCTCGCAGATGTTCGCAAAGACGAAGCCATGTCCAGACATCGAGGTAATATGTCGAGAATGTAATTTGATTGGAAATTTTGAACCACAGACTACGTGCCGTATCGAGAGCGTATATTGTTGAGCTGCTCGTCGAGGCTTAAACCCTTGCCCTGTTCCCGCGTCACTGACGGTCCGGGATAGACGACTGCCTCACCAGATGCAGCCTTCATGCGCTTTCTGCGCTCCTCATCATCATCGAGTACCCTAGCCGCGGCCTCAGCCAGCGCGTCAGAACCCCCGCCTTCCACCTGCGCGCGTAATCGCTTGAGGTTGGCCGCTACATCCATACCAATGACGCCACTCGACGAGAATCGTTCTGCATTCTTTCTCTGCTGTTCTTGCCAGCTTGGATCAAGGAGCTCAATGCGAAGGTGCTCATCAAGTTCATTGTTCGGAATACGTTGATGACAATTGGGACATATCGAGGATTGTTGTACCTGCTGTGCTCTTTGTTGCGCTCGTGGAACATAGTCCTGTCGAATGCGCATGGGCGCGGATTGCGCTGCCATTGGTTTCTGAGGTGCTGGACTTGGTGCTTGCTGGGGCTGCGGTATTGGAGGGAATGGGACATAATTTTGCTGAGGCGAGAAAGGCTGTTGCACACCGGGAGTCGGAGTGGGCACTACTGGACCATTATCTGGGTATAGTTGCTGGTACCCACCATACACCCCGTCGTAATTATCTTGATATCCTGCATAGCTCCCCATGTCATCCGTGGGCATTGCTTCTTCAATTCGCATGTCTGGTCTGGCAAGACTCATCATAGCCTTCTGCTCGAGACTTGCGCTTTGTAAGTCATTCAACGTTGTTGGAGGAGGAAGTTCAGCTTGGTCGTCTGCTTCAGAGAACAGGACTGTTTCGACCACCACAAAGTCATGCCAATCGACTTGGGCATAAGCTACTCGCTCGGCCTCTTCTGCTTCCTCCTTTTGCTGCTTCTGTTTTTCTTGGTGTTTGACAAACTCAGACCTCTTTTTGGCCTTCTTCAGTACTCGAAACCTGTCTTGGACGTTCTCCTGGATATCACGAATGCGAGCTTGCTCCGCCTTCTGTCCCTCTGGGCCGGTTTGCAGGAGCAGTGAGTATTGATCCACCATTCGCTGGAAGAAATTGTATAGAGAATGCTGAGGGCGCAGGAAGTCGAATTGGAAATTTCTTGCTTCTTTCTGTGAGAGGTTTGTCATCCAACTTTTCCCCTTCCGCGCAACGTGGAGAGCGGTCAACCGAAGAATCTCCAGATCAAGGGCACTGATATTTGGCATCCGGGCACTAAATTGGAATTCAGGTGGTGGCTCGGGGCCTTTTGGTTTGGACGGCGCAGGTGTGGTACTCCCCCCTCTACCAGAAAGGTCGACGTTTCGGCCGGCTCTCACTTCTGCTAATCGCCATTGGTAAAAGGGCGCGTATGCGTCGTTTGTGGAGAGAAACGAAAATTTCGGATTCGATTGCTCTTTATCTCGAATTCGATCCTCGAATACGGGCCCGTTTCGAGCAACGTAGCCTGCGGTTTTTTCGACAATGGCTCGGATATCTTTGGGCGGTAGGATTACACCATCGGGAACTTTTCCAGATGTATCGACGGCGTTTAAGCCTCCTTCTTGTGCCATAACGGCACGGTCTTGAGATGGGCGCAGACCTCGGTTGAAGAGGTGCAGCGCAGCGCAACAGAGCAAAAGGAGATGGGCGTGGAAAAGCGCAACCAGTTGCTTTTCTTCCGACCCGCTAAGTAAAGCTCGGGTCGTAGTCTTCAACCATGAAACTCGTCTACGAGGCTCCGAACAATCACGCATAACGATATCAGGCAGGTATGCCGACAACCTTTACGCCTATTCAGGACTAGGTTGGTTTGATGAATTAGGATCCCAAGGAGACATCCCGAGCCATTATTGACAAACACTTACGATGTAATAATATCTCGGACTATATCTCTACGACCCGTACGTACTTTACTGAAATTCACACAAGGTGATGAACGTAATGCTTGATGTGTTCGTATGTATACGAAGTAATGCGGGCGAAAGGGACGCTGTCCCTTGGTTGGGCCCAAAGTCGATCACCACAGGACAGGTACACGCGAACTTGAAGCGCGTTTCGCATCCGCTGCTAATGCGGAGTAGAGTAGTTAGAAGAACGACCTTCGAGGGAGCTAAGGGGCCGCCTTGCGAATCTACCTATAGGAATTCGACTTCAGCTGAGCGCAGCCTCACTGGCGTGCGCCCAGACCCATAATTATTATTCGGGCGCCCCTGTAGTACTCCTTGAGACCCGCAGGCTGGACGTGCAAAGTGTCCTGAAACATATAATATTCTTCGCTCCTGGGTTTCCCCCATCCTACAAGCTCTTCAAAGTTATTCTTTTCGCTCTTTTCTTCCCACTAAGTGTTTTGAACTCCTTGAGTATTACGGAGTACTTGCCATCATGGCCCGAAAACCAGGCAGGTCGCCTGCGCCTCAATCTCATCGAGCGTCGCCGGCCCCACAATCCACCGTCACTGAAGGCATCTCGTTGCAATCTCCCCAGACGGTCGCAAAAAAGTCCAGCAATAGCAAATTGAAGAGCAAGAGTTATGCCTCGGATGGCGTTAAAGATAATGACATCTTCCTACTACCTGCATCTGACTACCAAATCCTCGGTCTGGTCACCGTACTGGGGGCAATCATCAGACTGTTCAGAATCTACCAACCCACTAGTGTCGTCTTTGACGAAGTTCACTTCGGAGGCTTCGCGTCCAAGTACATCAAAGGAAGGTTCTTCATGGATGTGCATCCACCGCTGGCGAAGCTGTTGATCACCTTGGCTGGCTGGGCTGCAGGATTTAATGGAGATTTTGATTTCAAAGACATTGGCAAGGATTATCTGGAACCCAAGGTGCCCTACGTTTCGATGCGGATGCTACCTGCTGTCCTTGGGGTTCTGACCATTCCCTGCATGTTCCTGTCTCTGAAGGCTCTGGGCTGTCGCACCTTCACCGCAGCTTTGGGTGGAGCTCTTCTTATATTTGAAAACGGCCTGATCACACAATCGAGGCTGATTCTGTTGGACTCGCCGCTGGTAGTCTGCACCGCCTTCACCGCGTTGGCCTTCATTTGCTTTGGCAACCAGCACGAGCTGGGCCCAGAGAGAGCATTCGATGCCGCTTGGTGGTTCTGGCTGGCCGCCACAGGCCTCGGTTTGGGTGCCACCGTATCTGTGAAATGGGTTGGGCTCTTCACCATTGCATGGGTAGGAGTCATCACACTGCTACAGCTTTGGGTCTTACTTGGCGACACAAAGAATGTCCCACCACGAAAATGGTTCAAGCATTTCTTCGCACGAGCGTTCTGCTTGATAGTCATCCCGGTCTTCTTCTATGTTGGCATGTTTGGAATTCACTTCATCTGCCTCGTCAATCCCGGCGATGGCGATGGCTTCATGTCATCTGAATTCCAAGCTACTCTCAACAACAAAGGCATGGCTGACACCCCAGCTGATGTCATATTCGGCAGCGAAATCAGTCTCCGTCATTGGAACACACAGGGCGGCTACCTGCACTCCCATTCTCACATGTACCCCACCGGTAGCAAGCAGCAGCAAGTCACACTCTATCCGCACAAGGATGAGAACAACGTCTGGCTCATCGAGAACCAGACCCAACCAATAATCGGTGAAAACCAAACGATTACTGGTCCATATGCGTGGGCAAATATGACCGAGCACATCAGCGACGGGGACGTAATACGACTCTACCATACCACTACCCATCGACGGCTGCATTCCCATGATCAGCGTCCACCAGTGACCGAAGCTGATTGGCAGCAAGAAGTTACGGCCTACGGCTACGAGGGGTTCGAAGGCGATGCGAACGACTTGTTCCGTGTCGAGATCATCAAGCACATGTCTGACGGTGAAACTGCCAAGACTCGGCTTCGAACCATCCAGACCAAATTCAGGCTGGTGCACATCATGTCTGGTTGTGTGTTGTTCTCTCACAAAGTGAAACTACCGGATTGGGGTTTTGAGCAACAGGAAGTGACTTGTGCAAAGGGTGGGACACTGCCCAACAGTGTCTGGTACGTTGAGCAAAATCATCACCCACACCTCGAAGGAGACGTTGAGAAAGTCAACTATCGACACCCAGGATTTTTCGGCAAGTTCTGGGAGTTGCAAAAGGTCATGTGGAAGACCAACGCCGGCCTTGTTGAGTCACACGCATGGGACTCCCGACCCTCTTCCTGGCCAATCCTCCGAAGGGGCATCAACTTTTGGGGCAAGGACCATCGCCAGATTTATCTGATCGGAAACCCAGTGATCTGGTGGTCCTCTACCATTGCCATTGTCGCGTATGTGGCCTTCAAAGCGTTGGCTGTTCTTCGATGGCAGCGGAGCTACGGGGACTACTCTAATGTCACCTTCAAACGATTTGATTACGAGATAGGACAGTCAGTGCTCGGCTGGGCTTTGCATTACTTCCCCTTCTTCCTCATGGCTCGCCAACTTTTCCTTCACCATTACTTTCCCGCTTTATACTTTGCGATAATGGCTCTCTGCCAGATATACGATTTCGGCTTCCATCGTGTCTCGGCGCTTGGTTTGAATCAGACCCCTGTCATTGGGCGCAGTATTGCGGTGTTGTTCGTAGCTTTTGCCATCGGAGTGTTTACGTTGTATGCACCCCTCACATATGGCAACAAATGGACCAAAAATGAATGCAACATGGTCAAGCTCTTCGACACGTGGGATTTCGACTGCAACACCTTCCTCTCAGATGTAAGCCCATCCCTTTCGAAATTGGGGACCTGACTACTAACGAGTTCCAGTATCCAGCCTACGATAAACTAGTCCATTCAGGCAATGCACAATCTACCGTCCCATCTCTTCAAGTACCTTCGAACAAAGGACCAGAAGAGGCCGTCACGCCTCAATTTGGACAGCCTGACGATCACCAGATCGTGGGCCAAGAAGAACGTGTCGAGTATCGTGATCAAGACGGAAATTTGTTGGACGAAGAAGAAGTCGCATCACTGTTGGCAGAGGGTAAGGCATCTTTTTCAACAAGGTATGAAACTGAAACAAAACTGGTTGACGAGCACGGGAACGTGATCCCCGATCCGAGTGCAATAGCACCCGAGCACCCCGATGCCGAAGGAGCCAATCCCGACACCAAAGGCCAATCTATGGCAAGTCGTGAACCTGCTGAGGCAGAGGTGTCTCTGGATGATTCCAGGGAAGAGGATTTGAAGAAGCCTAAACCTGCCAGTGACGCAAGCGAGGCAACGAAGTAATGCTATCTCAATGAACGTGTACTATTTGATAAGACTGAACTTCGCGACACAAGGGCACAATATCTGATGCATTAACCTTAGGAATCTGATGTTCATGACATTATCCAAGGATGCGTAAATGAAGTGCATGCGACTCCGAGCGTCCACTCCGTACTCGAGCCCTGCTGGAGCAAGCGTGCTGGTCAACTACAAGTCCGCCCGCCCTACCTAGGTAGGAAAAGCACAGGAGGTGACCTGGCTTGTCCATGATCAAACCTTGGAAGGGTTTGAGGTAACAGCGTAGTACGGGATGCCTAGACTTGCAAGCCGAATGCCGCACGTTAAGCACCACCAAGCTTTGACGAGAACAGAACAGTAGATGTGTTCGCAGTCTTGTGAGGATCGGCTGGTTTATCTCCTCGGTAACAGAGGTTTTCTAGGTTGCTCGATAAAACACCTTGGGAATCGTGGTAAATGGAGCAACAACCCCTTGGACATGCTCCGTATTTCCCGATTCCAAAACCAGGGTGTCTCGAAAAGCTCAACCTATAAGCCTGCATCTTGTTCTAAAGTTTTCCGCTTATGTAGCTTTCTATTGCGTACAACAATCAAATCACCGGCAGAGACCTACCAATCCTCCTCTTCGAATATAACTCCCGTACTTACCAACGATGTAGCTAATCGTTACTTCGTAGAGCGTATGTGATCGGCACGCCACGCGATGTAGGTTCAGTTGCTCGTCCAACGCAAGGCTGGTTCCGTAGAACAAGGCTCTGCCCCTACGTTCTTTGGCTGGGGGCCACAACTTTGTGAAACTTAAAAGTGGGGTCCTGCGGCTTCTGCAGGGCGGGAAATGTTTAGGGTGCAATTCATCCAGGCTCTATAGAGTCGCCGGGTGACCATCTGAGTTGATGAAATGATACCAGGAGCGACCACAATCGCACGGAGGTAGACAATACTTCCCGAAATTGTTTTCATTGACATCGTTACACGAGTAGGAAGCACAAACAAGCATACCTACTGGACCGTGCCTATCCTCGCACAACCCGCAGCGGAGTGGTTTACGCACTACTGACACCATGGCTGGCGAGTCAAGGTGAGATGGGAGTTTAGTGACTGCTATCCCATTTCTGACATCGGGTCCCAGGCAAGAACTCTTGCACTGGCTCAATAGCTTGCTGCAACTCAACATAACAAAAGTCGAGCAGTGCGGGACTGGGTAGGTCAATTGTTGCGCGGTCTGCCGTTTCTCAAGCGCCTGCCTCTTCCCGACCAAGTCAAAGGCGTTGAGATGCTAACCAACCTTTGTGCTAGAGCGGCATTGTGTCAAGTCTACGATTCGATCTTTCTCGATGTGCCCATGGGCAGAGTCAAGTTCAACGTAAACACTGAATATGCCTACATACAGAACTTCAAGATACTACAGAGTAGGCCCTTTTCCTAGAGAGAAGAGAGAAGAGAGACCATGAATTCTCTGACCGGCGACAGATACTTTCACAAAGCATGCCGTCGAACGAACGGTACCAATCGAGAGCCTCACCAAGTGTAAGATGCAAGACAACCTTGAATTCCTTCAATGGACGAAGCGATTCTGGGACGTGAATTTTCCCGGTCATGATTATGATGCTGTTGCTCGACGAAAGGGTGCGGGTGTGTCAACCCCAAGCGCCGCGGCATCGGGTAGAACATCGACAACCACGCGCAAGGCAGCCACACCGGCCTCGAGAGCGGCGCCTCGAGCGGGTGCAGCTGTAGGGGGTGCCGCAGTCGGCGGCGCTACAGCACTCGCTCTGCGACAAGAGAATGAAAACATGAAAGAAGCGATCCAAGGACTTGAAAAAGAACGGGACTTCTACTTTAGCAAATTGCGAGACATAGAATTGCTTCTGCAGACTGCGATTGAACAGGATCCCGAGCTTGATAAAGAGGAGAATGGGATGATCAAACAAATACAGGCTATTTTGTACAGCACCGAAGAGGGCTTTGAAATACCTCTGGAGGCCGAAGGCGATGCTAATGGCGAGGAACCTGAGACCTTTTGATGGCCAGCGTGGCGAGATGTGAGACACGACGGGACGAAGTGACGAGAGATGGAATCCGTGATGCTGCCAGCAAGCGCGAGAATAACTGCTTGAATGCGGCTGTCTGCATCTATGACGCTCTTGAGGTCAAGACAGGGGAAGCTCTATTGGAGCTTCGCAATCACCGCGGCGATATTGTGAAACTGATCATTAGAAACTCGCGTTCGCGCGAGATTGGAATCTGCGGCTCCCAACCATCAATTGCCCAAGGAATTGTATGACAAGTCGCTGCCTCAGAGGATCTCTGCAGCAGGTGCACAAATTACCTGAGTCTTTTAATACAGTTCGCTTTCCTAGCTACCGTTTTGTTGACACCAGAACCCCACCAAGCCAGCGGGCAAGCTATCGCCGGCGCCACCGTTCCGTGCAACAATCCAGCCAAAAGAATCCAAGGTTTTGAAACTCGTGGGTGAAAGTTGATCCGGAAATAATAATAAGCACTCTAATTTTGGGCCTTTTTCGCAAGGTACGAAGTACTAGATAAGAACATGGCGATATGGACGGTGATTTGGTGTCTGCTGTGGGGCTTCGGTGGATCGAGGCTAGAAGCCTGCACCGCCAGCCAGCCAGGGCTTTTGGAAAATTTATTTTTGGCGAGTCAGCGACGCGTCGGGCTCGCCGGATTCCGACTTTTGTTGGTGCCAAAAAGATGCTTGAACAATGCTCAAATACCTTGAATCCTGAAGCACAATATCATCAGCAGTTTCTTTTATTCCATTCAGAACGTCTCGATAGATCTGTACCAATACTACGTTCGACCTCTTAATCACCGCTACAGCCGAATTAAAGGTCAACAGAGCTCATTTCCACATCAATAAATCGCCTTTCCGGACACAGGGATGGCGGCCTTGAGGAGAAGCTTTAGAACCGTGACCTTGGGTGCGGTTGGGGTCGGAGTCGCTTACAACGGGTACCAGCACTATCAGAATACTCGTCTATTCTTCACAGCGCATGCAGAGTCGTTACCTTCAGACTCTAAAGCCACTTTGAAGAAGATGGAATGGAAAGGGTTTACCGAAATGAAGCTCCAGAGCGCGGAACAGGTGAACCACAATGTGAAGAAGCTCACTTTCGCCCTTCCGACAGAGGATTCGATCACAGGCATCTCTCCCGTCACCTCCTTACTCTCACGACATACCCCAGAAGGTGCTTGGATTCCAGTCATCCGACCATACACGCCGGTGAGCGAAAATGATGTGCCTGGAACTGTGACCTTTATCATCAAGAAGTATCCCAACGGCAAGGGTTCAGGGAAGATGCATTCGCTTGTCCCTGGTGATAGCATGCTATTCAAGCCCCTGGAAGAATATCAGTACAAAGCCAACGAGCACAAGTCCATGCTCTTTGTTGTTGGGGGATCTGGCATCACTCCCATTTTTCAGCTGACACGATCAATTCTACGAGACGCCGAAGACAAGACTAAGATAACACTGATCTACGCCAACAACACGGATGAAGACATTTTGCTACGACGCGAATTGGAAGAGCTTGAGCAGCAACATCCTGGTCGATTCCAGAAGGTTTTCACGGTGGGCAAGAACAACAGTGGCGATACCTCTCTAGAACAAGGACATGTGACCAAAGAAATGATCAGCAAAGTCTGGCCAGGAAAGCAGGATGGACAGAAGGTGCTCGTTTCCGGACCCCCAGCCATGATCGAAGCTGTCGCAGGTGCGAAGGGTTTGTCTGGCTGGACGCAGGGCAGTATTGGCGGCATTCTCCAGCAATTGGGATATACAAAGGACGACATCTACAAGTTTTAAACAGATTGTGTAATGCAAGCTTCGCTTGCTTACTACAAAAGCATAAAGAGATGAGATTGCAGGATTGGGATAGACTCTCTGGCTCGAGAATATTTAGTGTACATTATGATACCATCAGACCAGCACTCTTTGAAATTGCTCGACAATAATAGACCAAGTCTCCATTACAGTTTACGACAAGACTTCTGGACCAGCGGCCTCTTTGGACACATTTTTCGAACGGCGCACGGTTGAACCCTCCAGCGGCGCATTGCTTGGTGACATGTGCGCGATTTAAAGCTTATCCTCCATTTATTTTCTCCTACGCATCATTAATAAGGCCGTACTGGACGTAGAAGAGTGCTCGTTACTACGCTGTCAGTACTACTTAATCCTGCCATGTTCCACTACTATCGGGTTAGTGATCGCCTATGCACGCCGTCCGTTCCCGCCGCGCTGTGTTTCTCTTCACAAACCCTTCAGTGGGGATTGCAGTTTGATCCGACCGGGCCAGCTCCTTCACTTCGCTTATCGCGCGGGATCGAGGTACTTCTGTGAACATGCAAGCATTTGGTATGTTTACGTCTTCCCTCCGGTGTTGCCCAACCATGGCTCTCGTCTTTTGGCATCGACAATGCTGCGAAAGCAAGCGCTGAACAATCTCTCTTTTACAGTCCCGAAGAATCGAAAGGTGATGCTCAACGAGCCTCAGGTCGAGTATCAGATATGCTGACTTCGGACCCGTAGCCCAAATTCGACCTCACGCTGAGCGTCATTGACCTCACGAACATTCCTCTCGTCGTTGGCACCGTTTCCGTCAAATGGCATCTTCCTTCGTCCAGCTCGGCCGAACATCGAGGCGGGACGGACAAGGCAAGAATCAGAGAACATAGAGCCACGTGGGAGTACACCAGAAATATAACTGTGCGACTCACCATTGACAAAAACCACGCGCTACTGCCATGCGACATCTTCTTTGAAATCGTGCAAGAGTATCACGATGGAGGAAGAGGAGGCCGAGTACACCTGGGGAATGTCAAGCTAAACTTGGCAGAGTACACAAATGTACACGAGTCAACCGTCGACGACCCTATCGAGGCAGAAGATGGCATGATCACGCGGAGGTATCTGATGCAGGACAGCAAGGTCAATGCAACTCTAAAAATTGGCGTGGCAATGAAACAGGTTGACGGAGACACGAACTTTGTTTCCCCTCCTTTGAAATCGGCTATGGTCATTGGTGGCATCGCTGGAATCATAAGTGGTGATGTAGGGGGGGAAACCGACGATATGCCTAGTATAGCGAGCAAGTCTAGAGAGCTTTCAGAACAGCAGGACGTTTACCGACGGAATCTCGCTGCGGCATGGTCGTGCGAGAGAGGCGAGTTGGCTCCTGATAAGCTCATCGAAGACTTATTCGCTGGCGGAGACGGTGGCAAGATGAATATAGCGCCAGCCATTCAACGATTAGGCGTCGATGTAGGCCCACACCCTCAGGATGACAGCAGCAATTCAAGTGATGCCGATTCGAGGCGTGAAATTTCGCACAACTCTCTTACCCCGGACATGGCACGGCACGGACATCGAAGAGGCGGAAGCCGACAAGAAGCTTCGAGTGCGCCGAAGTCCCTCGACAGCAGTGTTAGTGGCAGAGGAAGTATTGAACAACAGATGCAGCATAGCCAGCCTATTCACCATTCCCATCACCATCACCATCACCATCAGAGACGAAAAGGACAAGTCGACAGTCGTGAAATCACCGAATTCGACCTCCGCGACGATTTGCGAAGTTGGCAAGTTGACGTCAAATCGGATGCAGCGTAATCCACAAGCCCGACTAAACGGACATTGGCGAAAGGGCAGAACTCTATAGCATTCTACGAAACAGGCAACCGGTGCCATCCAAGGTCACTGCGATGTCTGCCTGAACTTCGATTGGCCCGTGCCCTCTGGCCAATCAGAACGCACAATCAACCTTGTCAAGGCAACAATCACAATCAGCCTCACAAGAGGACTCATCTATTATTACATATTGTCCGTCACCAATTTTCATCATCCTTTCTACTTCGCACCATCTTTAGAGTATAAGATTCCCAGGAATTCTTGTCCACGGTTTCAATGCTGAGACTGACCGGGTATGTGAGATATATCAAACTCTAGACTCCACGTTCTAGCCTCCTTCGTTTACGACAGCTGGATATAAATGGCCGCGAGAGTGGAAGTCGTGGTGGAAAATCCTATAATTGAGCCAAAGAAGTTGATTTCATCTCCATTGATGGACAATGCCACACTCGTGTCCGACGAAATCCTCCACGAAGCCATACCCGACGACGACGACGAATGTGTCATATGCTACCAAACAATATTCCGCCCAGCCAGAACGGAATGCGGACATCTGGCCTGTGAGTCGTGTATGCTGTACTGGGCGCTTACAGCCATGGATGCTACAAGCGACAACTCAAATCTCCCGTCCAATTTAGCGGTGGATGGAATTAGGTTCAAGTGCATGCACTGTAGAACCTACACCCAGGCCAAATTTGATCCGGTTCACAATGCGAAACTTCAAAGCCGGTACCCCCAGGAATACACCACTCGTGCCTCTGAACTTGGTGGGATCCAAGCAGATTCGGACGATGAATTTGCGACTCAGACCATGGTTCTCATGTTTGGCAATTCGCACCGCACGATACCCCCTTCCATCAATCCTGAGACCGGCAAGGTCCGCACGCACGAATGGACGTTTTTCGTCCAATCGTCGAGACGGGATCTCATCGAGAAGGTAGAAGTCATCCTTCACCCAACCTTCCGGCACAATCGGCTCGTCACGCTGATCAATCCGCCATTCTCGACCACACATATTGGATGGGGACACTTCACCATCTTTGCAGGTATTCAGCTCAAGGAAGGCTGGCAGTGGGTTGATGAAGATATGGCCGTGGATAGCATCCAAGGTCGCACGAAGGATCGGTTGCCAATCCAGTGGTTGCTCGATTTTCGAGAGAATGGTGGCCAAAGCAACAGGTTGGTGAAGTTCAGAAAAGTAGAGAAAAAGGACGAGACTGAGACCGACGAGGAAGATCTTGATCTAGGCCCATTGAAAGATTTAATGAGTGAGGCGGAGATTGCTCAGTATAGGGATGTCAGGAGGCTGAAACGGGCAGCGAGGCGGGCAGCAGAGGCTTCGTAGAGCAGGTAAGTCGTGAGGGGCGACCATACACGTGTACCCAGATCTTCTTGCCACCTCTTGCCTCTCGATAGTCAAAGAGCAATTGCCCAAGTAGTCTTGAAGGGCTTGGAAGGTAGGCTCGCATGATACAGAAGGTAGACTCCGAGAAAATTACGAAAATTACCGCAGTCTTTACACAAGTGCGTACTGAGTTTGTATTGTTAAAATCACACGCTTAGAAGTTTACCCAGGTACGCGACAAATTGCCCGGATCTCTCCCAAGCCCAGACTTTGTGAATTACGTCCTCCCTACACTTCTCTCGTCCCCTACAAGTGTCATTTTAGAATTACATGTTTCCCCGTGCCTCAGGCAGATGTTTCGCCTGTGTTAGCTGCCAACGGAGACTCCAAGTCCAACTTTCAAATGGAGTTCAGAGTGGATTGCGGCAAAGCCAAGTTTACACCAGATGGCAGAGCACCGCTGCCTCCCCCTCCCAGCAAGATGAAGAAGACGAATCCCAACCTGTAGTAGGGCTTGGTCAGGCAAGATCGAACACGAGGTACAAGCACTGGCAGCCAGCGCCTACCGCCCCCTTGAGGACCAGTGTACTTGGGAGGCCAGCTGAAGTCCTGGTCCTGCCTCAGGATGGACGAAAGAGAAGGATACGCCGAGGAGAAAAGACGATTGACTATCGCGAAGTTGATGTGACCTCTGCAACTCATGCAGACCATAGACAAAGCATCTATCAAGCGCTTACTGATGAATCCAAACCTGTTTCCCCCAAACAAGTGATGGAGAACATTGAAAAAGTAAAACGGGCATTTGGTGATCAGGGCAAAGAGTTGGACAATGAAAATTGGCACAAATGTCGCAAAGCCCTTGCATCGGGTTTCGCGGTTCGCCATTTGCTACTTTACATACAAAAGAAGGACCGATCTGCTGCAGTTAGGCATGAGACGAGAAACAAAGCTCACCTGGTCGAGTTTATCATGGAGCGAGTGTGGGAATTGAGCAATAACAGTCGTCCCGGGCAAGTGTCCCAACAAGTCAACATGTCACGCAGTCAGCTAGAGCTCATGCTTAAAACCGACAAGTTTCTGCAGTTGCAGTCCTCACATCCCACAATGACTATCCAGCCCAATTCGCGCGACAACGGAATCACCATCGCGGGTTCGAAATCTTCCGACGTCCAAGCTGTCTATCGTGAACTCAGTAACCTCCTACATCGGGTTGTTTCCCGCCCTATCTGCATAACTCCGGAACTCTTCCAGCCCAGTTCTGACGACGACAGCTTGTCGATCGAGGCTTCTTCCCGCCTTCAGAAACTACTGGAACGCCATCCAGTTGTGCTACGAAAGCAGAAGCAGAACACACACATTTTTGCCTTTTCTGAAACCCGCATAGCATGCTTTGAACGAGATTTGATGCTAAGTTACAATAACCTCTACAAAGAGCCACGGACCTATTCTTCGCTACTCGACCAGTCTGTCGCAGCATACAGATTGCCTTTACGCAGGATGTTGGGGGAACCCGAGTCGCCCCGTCTATACCGAACAGTGGGTCTGTCGACTGTGCACAAGCAGGATCATGTTTACACGGACCCTTTCACAGATATACTACGAAAGAATGTCCTAGATGCACCCATAAAGGCATTTGACGGAGCTTCCCTGGGGAGTACGAATTCGGATTCTCATTTTACCGCCGAATTAGGGCAAATCCTCACAGCATACGAAACACAACAGAAAATATTGTCCATCCCTCAGGCGCGCTGTATTTTCCGATCGCACATCCCATTTCTACCACAGTTCCTCATCCAACAGAAAGTCTTCAACGCTTACACCAAACAACAGAGCTTATTCCGCCTCCTATTCAAGCCGTTGGATCCTACACAGCATCCGGCCATTCAAATTCTTGCGAGTTGGGACCAAGATTCTACTACCCGCATTCACGAGATCGTCTTTATTCTTGGTCAACCTAAGGAACTCCTTGCCCTGCCTACGACGCCTGTCGACCTCAAAATATCTAGGCATGACGAAAGAGTGATCTTTAGAGATGGCGCTCCCCTGGACGGCCAGTTCATACCACTGCTAGCACAACTAGCAGAACAGGTAACGGCAAAAGTGTCAGAGGTCAGACCCCATTCTGATCCCTTGATCAACCTTCTGCTCGACCTAGATCTCAAATCCATTAGGACGAAGTCGACTGTTGATACCGCTGCCCAAGAGACAGAGAAAGATATGCCTGTTCGATATGCGCTCAGTCGAGCCGATTGGGTAGATCAGGCAATCTACCGACCTCCGTCACCAGGGGCTTTCCTCCTCGAATATTTGTCTTTCGTCCCATTCCACGAGAGCTCGAGGCACGAACCAAAATATGTACTCAGGCTTGTTGAAAAACCTACGTTGTATCGTCTTGAGACGCATCAGATCACAGAAGATCAAAGTCGGCCAGATGAAAATGACTCTCCAGCATCAGAGGCTTTAAGCAAGCGCAACCAAGCGTCCAGTGAGTGCGTTCAGGGGTCTGCGATGATCGGAAAAGATCCAGAGAAATTTCAGCAATTCGTCAAGTCAGCGCACGAGCTGGCTTTCGCTTTGGACGGATTCGTGAAAGAGAGAACAGAGGACATGGCTGCGCATTATCCTCGCATTTGACAACGAAGGATTTAAACCTCTATATTGAACCTATTGCCGCATTTCGTTGCAGCAGGAAAGGGGTGCCGTAGCCTGAAAGTGTTTGAATAGCTTGCTAGATTGTATGAAGACCACAGAGATCCCCAATTTGGCGATTTCTGGGAACGTCCATTGGACAAACGTGATATTACCTACACAAGCCCTAAATTCCGCAAAAGGTGATACCGGCCGGCGATGGCTTTCAATGTTCCTTCCTTTCCACACTCAAAGCAGCAAACTGATTGCTAAAGCTCCCGGTAAAATCATCCCTATCCCACAGCTGTGTTTCCTCGTTCGACGTCCTCCTAGCACTTACTTCCCTCGCCATATCATTACCATCATCCCTTTCTTGGCCCTGGACGTCTTCCCTCCGGAAGTTCATCACAACGTCGTCGCCTGGTGCGACCGTCGCAGCATCGGATCGAGCACCGTCTCGGCGCAAGATCTCCTCCACCGCCCACGCAATCCGCTCGGCTCCGAGTCTCGCCCCAGCCAAATTCGCCGCTCCTGGGCCCAGCCTCAGGCCCGCCAGACCCCCGGTAAAGAAGCAGGGGACATCATCACTCCACGCGAGATCATCGTTGAGGACGGGAAGGACACCGACCGTGCTCGTCGGATAGTGGACACGCAGGCTGTGGAGGAAAGGGATGGCGGCGAAGACCGGCTGCGCGCCCGTGCAGCAGACGATGTGGTCTACCTGGGTTGGGAATGTTGTGCGGAAGGAAAGCGGTGCATCTGCGGTTCGAATGTGCAGGTTCGACCACGATTGCCGGTCGTCGTCCCAGGCGCAGGTCCCGTCGAGGTGGAGGGTCGTATTGCGGTGGATTGTCAGACGGCCAGTGGCGACGTGGTTCTGGAGCAGTTTTGCGAAGGCCGGAGTCATGCTGCCGCCGTCGCGGGCTTGCTGGAGCATGGCGAGGCGTTCGGCATCGGTGTCGGCGCTCCAGAACGTCGCCATGAGATGGTTGCGAGTTTTGCTTACCCACGGTAGGTCGACGTCGAAGGGCTTGCATTTGACCTTTGCGTGGCGGAGGAGGAGGTGAATGTGTAGGTTGTGGCTTCTCTTGTTGGCCTTGGTGGGAGGTGAGTATCGTGTGAGAAGAACGTGGATCAGTTGTGCCGATGTTAGACCACCGCCGATAACAATAATCGTGACCGGCTCGTCGGTTGTGGTGAGTTTCTGGTGGACGGCAGGAGGGACTTGTGTGCCGTTCGGTGCGAACACATGGGTTATAGCTCCCTGCTTTGCAGGTGCCGGAAGTTGGTCCAAGTTGGGCACCGATGGTGGGATAGAAGGGCCCGTTGCAATGACAACAATCCTGCTATGGAAAATCCCACTCGTGGTCTTGAGTGTGAACAGCCCGTGGTTAAGATTCTGGGGATGAGCATCGTACGATATATCGATCACTTGAGCTTTCTGTACCAATGTTCGAAGACAGTAGCGGTCAATGATCTCGTCGCAATAGTCGCTAAAGAGTTGGGCGGGTGGCGTATAGTAGTCGATTTGATCTCGTCCGTCAATGCGAAGGTGCCTTGCAGTCGTTCTGGCTTGCTTCCGAGAGCGCTCGCGCTTCTTTTCGTGCTTGCTCAGCTCCTTACCTATCACGTTAGGAATTTCGCGAAGTTGGTCTAATTGAACACGTTCGTGTGCAAAGGCAAGGAGGCCATCCCTATCGCGGGGATCGGGATGAAAGAACAAAGGGCTACGAAGATGAGAAATTCCCAGCCTCTCGAACCGCTGCTTCCACGAAGCCATCCATTCATCAGAGTTTGCATCCAAGACAAGCATTGAAGGAGCAGCTACTTTTTGAAAGCGCTCCTCATCCTCGCTGCCATAGCCGCTGTCCGACGAGGTCTTTCTTCGCTTGAGCTCTTCTTCAAGGCTGTTACGGTGCTGCCTGTGTTTCTGCCAATATCTCGCGTGCTCTTCATTCGTGAACAAGGCCGAGGGGGTCTTTTCGCAGAGACGAGCTGCAGTTGCCAGCCCACAGGGCCCTGCACCAACCACGACAACGTCGTAGGACATGATAGCACTTTAAACATGAATTCCTGCAAGACTGGAAATGGGTGTAGGATGGTCATAAAAATCCATATAAAGCCCGCAACATATAGTCAAAGAGGGCAGAGTCGGTCATGTGTTTGTGGATTTTAAGGTACTCACTCTGAAGGTACTCAATTGGCTAACATCAAGAAAGGACAGCAAGGACCCGACAGTTTGGAAAATGCAGTATTCTGAGCTAAAATAGATAGCTGAATGCCGGTGACTGACGAGAATATCGTAATGGACATGGGTTTCAAGCTCATTACTTGGCCCTCCCTGGAAATGACCCATGTGCTTGGAAACCAAGGCGATCCGCAAGTAAGCGACCGCTTCGAACCCATTTTTCGTAAATACACGAACCTAGTCAGTGAGGGACAGTTTGAAACAATGTTGTCATTAGAGAAGTGAATAGCCACGTTAGACGTGACTGGCGACCGATGATTAAGCCCTTTCTCTAAGGAGACGTTCGATCGAAACCCGTTATGATGTCCTATAAGACTTCCAGTCGTGCCACCTGTTGATAAGATGCGCAGAGGCCAGACACAGTCTCGTGTAAATCATGGGCGTGAGTGGGACGAAGCTGTAGGTTGGAGGGGTTATCGGTCGACATCATGAAACGTTAACTTAGCGTATGGACATAGAATTCAAAGACCTCGATATGTTGGTTAATTTCCTCCTCTGCTGAAGACGACCGATCACCACCGATTGGGCTATCAATAGGCACAAAAATAGGTACGGTTAGATTCCGGTCGTGCATGAGAATGCAATCACCCAGGCACCGAATTGTCTGGGTGATCAAAAACGAAAGCTACTCACAAATAAAAAAAAATCGGTCTTGGCCGTGGATCGAACACGGGACCTCTCGCAGTCTATTGCTTCAGGGTGAACCCTAAGCGAGAATCATACCACTGTGTACGCAGTTAGCGCACAGATCTTCTTGCTAGACATAGGTAAGCACATACCTAGACCACCAAGACGATATTCGAAATATCTGTGTGACGAATTTGTGGCAAACTTCAAGACAAAATTTTTATATATGCGTTTAAACTTGCTGGTGCCGAAAAGCACGACAAAGCGCATCCACTTTTTAGAGACAAAAGGGCTGCTGCTCACGTAACTGCTAGTCCTTGCTGCGCCAACGACGTTGACTTGGCGTGCTTTGTTTGTCCAGTTGTTTTGCCTCACGAGGAGAAGTTAGTCACGGTTTCTCTGTAACCAGTGCGGACCTGCCACCTATTTGTAGACGCATGAGAGAACATTGCAACAAGACGAGATACCTGACTGAAGCCAGAAGGAATGACGTTGTATTTTAAAGCGGTACAGTAAAACGACGGAGTCCATCCCGTCTATGCACATCACATCACGAAGGAAAAGCTCGCCCAGCACTTGGTGGAGCATTTTCACGGTTTTCTCGCGGTTTCATGCTTTTGGCTACCAGATATGGCTTTAGGCAGCTTGGAAACTAAAAGACAATCGCCAAACTCCAAAGCATTAGGAATATACAGCTTTCTTGGCGACATTTAATCTTCCTTATGTCCACATATTACGCACTCAGTCATACTGGAAAAGTACGCTGATGCTTTCACCGTAGTGAACCCTGCGAATAGCCTGCGCAAATGTCAGTACCGCTCTCAGAAAGTGCTACCAGCGATACTTACCTCAGCGAAGACAGTGCCAACTTCCAAGACCTCCAATTTTGGACATCTTCTGCAATGATCTCTCTGATCAATCGTATTCGTCACCACAACCTTGTCAAGCGCACTGTGGTTGATCCTGTCGATCGCATCACCAGAAAGTACACCGTGCGTAACGAGGGCATAGATCTTGCTCGCCCCCTCTTTCTTCAAAAGCTTCGCCGCTCGTGTGATGGTGTTGCAAGTGTCCGCCAGATCATCGATAAGAATCGCAGTCTTCCCAGCCACATCCCCCACCAGCATCATCGTTGCATTCTGCCGATCGGTGATTTTGGTCGGTCGTCTCTCCTTGTGAATAAGCGCGAACTGAATTCCCAACGAATCTGCAATGGCGGTAGCTCGTTTTGCACCACCTGCATCCGGAGAGACCACGATGCCATGCTTGTAGTCTGGAATGTTCTGTTGGATGTACTTCTTGAGGAGCGGCCGTCCGTAGAGATTGTCGACGGGGATGTCGAAGAACCCTTGATATTGGGGATCGTGCAAGTCCATCGTGATTACGTGATCCGCGCCAGCACAAGTCAGAAGATCAGCCACTAGAGTGCCCGCTTGTGCGACCCACTGTCTATACCCAGGTTGCGGTTTGAAGTAGATAGTGGAGCTTAGCTGCGTTACGCTCTCCTTGACCGCACATTCATGACCAGCGACCCCATTGACCTGAGCGTTGTTGAGGGAGGCGGTCGAATGGGCTCGACTGCGACTGACGTGTTCCTTGTCTGAGCTATCCGGATCCTTCTTGTAACTGTTGAAACGGGCCTGATGAGCGCTTGGGCTGTCAGCCAACTCATCCATGCTGATTTTTGACATCGCTCTATTCAAATTGTGAACCCCGTTCGTGAGTCCATTACTCTCGTATCGATCTGGGTGCGGCGTGGAGGGTGTGCTCTCGAACGTATAAGGGTGTGAACCACTCTCTCCAGAGCTGATTCGAGATAGGGCGTTGGATGCTTTGACAAGAGGTGCTCCAACTTTATTGTAGGGAATATCAGATTGTCTCGAGTACGGGAAAAGCGGCAGAACAGCTGTAACCTTTTTCGCCGATGCAGTCTTGCAAGCTGAAATCGCGATCAGCAGCTCAATGAAGTGGTCATTGACCTTTCCACCTCCTGACTGGACGATGTATACATCTTTTCCTCGGACAGACTCGCCGATCTCAACTCGAGTCTCACCAACCGAGAATTTGGAGAATAAGGCTTGTCCCTGTTGGATGCCCAAAGTCTCACAAATAGTCTCATTTAGAGATTGGTGAGAGGACCCTCCCAGAACGACAATGTTGCGGACCATTCTGAGCGTTTCAGGAAGATGGAACTGGATATTTATATAGCCGAGCCGGATGAATCCACTGATGATATGCTTCGGGGTTTGGGAAAGGTCAAGGAATGAAGAAATTGGCTACAGAGGAAGACTTGCACAAAGATTGCTCCTCTGCATGTTGTCTATCGAAAGACTCGTTTGCATTGACGTGAAAAGGTTGCATATAGATAGAGTGCTGTTTCAGCGTAAACGGCGTGACCCTCGTTTGAGGGAAAAGTCACGATGTCGTCAAATCTTTGTTCGGCAGACTTTCCTATTCCAAGAGCGCCAAGCCGGCTGCTTTGGCGAAAGCGGCCGAGCCGCACTATAGCTTTCCGAGATACCCCGGCAATATATTTTTGCAAGTGTCAACGAGGTGCGTCAATATCTATAATAGTAGTCTTCTTTCAATTTCGTCAACAATCATCCTAAAGATCGATAAATTTCGTGGTCTCACTGCCGATATTGGTATTGTATGTAGTGGCATAAGGATTGTTCTTCGGTCGATGCTTGTGAAAATGTGTTGAGGCTTGCTGCGACGCCTTTAAGATTAGCAAGCGGATTATGTTGAACACCAATATGGCAATAGCCCGCATGGCAAAACCAGTGTAGAACCTACAGGCTTCCCGTACCATTCATTTTTAAGGCTCTGCGACAGCACCAACCTTATGTTGATAGTCGCGCGAAATGTGTCAAGTTCCTCATTAACAGCAAGAGTCCCCGAAGTAACTTTTATGTGTATGAAAGAGCCGCCATTTACGAAGTTGTTGATGCACGTCAAAGCTTCTTCATCACCTTCATGTCTACCCTAAAACGGGACACTAGGGCGAAAATTCCACCCAAGGTAGCAACGCCACCAGCATAGAAAATAGCAGCGCGATATGGCTCAATCGAAGACGACTCGGCGGCTCCAGTCGATGATATCAAGATACCCGCTATCGAAGACCCAAAGAGATAACCCGGTGTCCAGAAAGAAGTGCCTATGCTCATTGCGCCTCACGCAAGATCCGGACCAGCAAGAGCCGCAATTGAGGTTGGCATTGCAACGAAGAAGGATCCATTGCCACAGCCGTTGATAATGGCGAAGATGATTAAAGGTGCCAATGAGTTACTGACAGGCCAAATTGCAAGCATTGAAATGGCATTCGCCAACAGGGTAATCGACAAGGTATTCAGGGCACCGATTTTATCACAAGCGAATCCAGATATTAATCGTCCAAAGGTGGTGGCAGCACCAAAGCCGGCCACCAAAGCTGCACCTGTCCGTGCAGATAGACCGACGGATTGGCAGAAAAAATGGCGGCACGAATTGTGCAAACACGGTGACAGCCCCTGACAAACAGAGACACAAATGGCAAATTCTTGAGTATCGACCATTGCATAGGTGGAGTGTGATTTCTGCACTTTCTTTCTTTGATCAATACCGCCGCAGGTAAGAGAGTTGCAAGCATCAAGAACCCAAAGGTGCGGAAAGCCCATGCTAGGCCAACTGCATCGATCAGCGCCTGGGCAAGTATTGGAAGGAGAGTCGCCCCTATTCCTCCACCGGCCTTGACGAGCCCTTGGCTGACGCCGAGCTTGCTGCTGAACCACTGTACAGGCAGGCAGTTACTCGCCGTGTATAACGTAGACGATCCAATGCCAATTACTACGCCTGACGTGCAGAACAAGCCCCCAAGATTGTCAAGACTGAAACTCGTCAAGATAGGCAGGCCCAGAACTGAGTAGTAACACAGCCAAGATACGGTTTTCGCGTTCCGTACCTGTTCATCAGTCGCACAGAAGGTAAGCCAATGCCACCAGGCAAACTAGGCCTAGGCTTCCCACCCAAACGATCGTGCCCGTCGTCATCTTGAGTTGCGCAGAACGGAGAATGGCAGTCTGCAAGACACCCCATGTAACTGGGTATCCGTTCGTCCAGAGGAGAAATATTGCACAGGTGAAGACGACTGTCCAACCATAGCCACCATCTGGGATTGCATCGAACGCACCTGCAGGCACCTCATTATCTTCTATAGCATCTTCTCGTGCATCGTTGTCGTGGTTCAAAGTCTGTAATGGAAACAGACTACTAGAAGAACTTTGTGCTGACGACCTGGCATCGTACAGAGAGCTACCACCTGAAGGTAAGTGTTGAGACACTATATCCTTAGTGGTCGACCTCATCGTCTATAGGCAGGCCGACTTTGCAACCAAGCAAGAAAATATTGAAGTGTTTAAACAGCGGAATGAGAATATTCCTGCTTTTGATTCGGCCTTAAGACTTTTAGGCTGAAGAGGGTGCGGTGTACATGTCCGAATGCCGAAATGGATCAGCCATGGTGGCCGAAATGGATTACGGTATAGCACGAACTTCCCAAGGCCATTCGAAAAACTCGTTCAAGCCATGGTTTCAGGACAAGGTTGACTCCTCAGTAGAGTGTTTGCGCCTCAAGCTTTTGTGGTGGCCACTCGATGCTTTAGGGAGAGGATCTTGAGCACTGGAAGCTCTTTATTGTTCCTGCATCATATCCTGGGAGCTTCAGCGCAGATTTGAGACTTCGGAGACCGGTGTTTGTACTCAATTGAGTGTACTTTGTGCCATCGATCTAGGTCATCGCATACTTTGGCTGCCATGAATTAGCCTCAGTCGTTGACTGACTTAAATGGAAATGCTTACCCCTCCACCTCCTTCTGGGACTGTCCATGTTATGTCTTGAGAAGGATCTTTGATGGAGCATGTCTTACAGTGGATGCAGCTGCGTCATGTGATTAGCGAAAACCAAATTAGCGACGGACGATGGACTCACTTCTGCGAGTTGATTTGAAACCGGACACCAAGATCTTTCGAGTCGTCTTCCACATACTCGTAGACACCTGCCGGACAGAAACGATTTTCGATACCTTTGTAAAGCGGATAGTCTTTTGCAGCATGCCCGTCCAGACCGCTTTTCGCGACTAGGTGTGAAGGCTCATCTTCCTGGTGGTACGTTCCTGTTCTGTTGACGGATGTGAGAATATCGAAAGTGATCTCATTGTCTGGCTTGGGATATTCGATCTTTTCGAATTGATCGGCTGGTTTTGTGGCAGCGCAGTCCTCCGTTTTGTGACTAATCGTGAAAGGTAGCTTCCCTCGGAATAAGAAAGCCTCAAGGCCGCTGTAGACTATGCCACCATATATGCCAAGAGGCGAATGAAAGGATGGTCTCATGTTTCGTACTTGTTTTAGTTCAGGCCATATCCAACTCTCTCGCAATTTATCTTCATATTCATACAAAAAGACACTGCTGGTTTCCCCTCTGTTTTGGATGGCGGAGTATGCTGCTTCAGCAGCCAGCATCCCCGACTTCATACTGGTGTGCGTGCCCTTGATCTTAGGCACGTTCAGGAAACCGGCGCTATCTCCGATCAGAGCACCGCCCGGAAAGGCACATTTCGGAATGGACTGGAAACCGCCTTCGTTGAGTGCTCGTGCGCCGTAGGCCAGGCATTTGCCTCCCTCTATAACCGACTTGTACATCGGATGCAATTTCATCTTTTGAAACTCGCCGTATGGTGCAAGCCAAGGATTAGCATAATCCAGCCCCACGACCAATCCAATGGAGACCAGATTGTCTCCATAATGATACATCCAGCCGCCCCCGTAGACATTCTTCGTTAGCGGGTAGCCCATCGAGTGCGAAATCTCTCCCTTTTTAAATTTGTCTGGTTGTACCTCCCATACTTCCTTGAGACCCAAGCCATAGGTTTGAGGTTGGGAATCACGACGGAGCTGGAATTTTTTGGAGGCTGCTTTGGTCAGGCTGCCGTGGCAACCTTCGGCGAGCAAAGTCACCTTTGCGTAAAAGTTCATACCCGGCTCAAAGTTTTCCTTTGGCTTTCCGTCTTTCCCGATGCCTTGGTCGCCTGTGCCGATCCCATTGACTGAACCATCCGTGTCGAAGAGCAGGCGACTGCCAGTAAAGCCAGGATATATCTCAACTCCAAGCTCTTCCGCACGTTCTCCAAGCCACTTTGTGAACTGTGATAGAGAGATGATATAATTGCCTTTGTTGTGCATTTGAGGAGGCGCCGGGATGGGGATGGCGCTTGTCTTAGTCAAGAAACGCATCTTATCCTTGCCAGCTGGAGTTGCATGTTCGTATCTTGATTCGTTGACATCTTCCAACCAATTCGGGATCAGCTCATTGATTGCTCTTGGCTCGAGAACGTTTCCGGAGAGGATGTGTGCCCCAACCTCACCGCCCTTCTCCAAGACAATGACACGAAAATCTTCATTGCCATCCTCGTTGGCGATTTGCTTAAGCCTTATAGCTGCGCTAAGACCTGCAGGGCCTGCGCCAACGATGCAAACGTCCACCTCATCTGACTCTCGTTCAACACTCGCAGGGTCGAAGGATTCAACCACATCTGCGTCACGCGGTCGAGGGGTGGATGAAATGTTGCGTCTCTGTCCCACGAGGGAGAGATGTCTCGATGTTCGCAGTGGCTTTCTATTGATCCTGGTCGAAGTGCCTGATGGTGCTGTAAAAGACGGCGACCCACGAGAAGAGGATAAAGCCGTCAAGCACTGTAAGCTCTGAGAAATTCGCCCGAACGGCCTGGACAGAGTCTTTGTTGCCATGGTGGGCTTGCGACAAAGGCATGAAGTTTGATGACTATTAAAAAAACATGGTAAGTATTGTTTGCTCGAACGAGTGAAATGTGTTCGGAGCTGGATGCAAACTTACCGGACGACGGCTCAAAGAGCAAGGGCCGAGGTGTGATGCATGTTGCGTAATAGTTGCCTCTTTTGTCTCCTGGAATCAAATCCTTATGGTCTCTTTGAAGCCAATCAGCACCTTGCCAAACATAAGCCTCAAGGCGTGGTGGGCGACACCGTTTGATTGGGCTTCTTCTTTAACGGGTCAGCGAACGGGCCACTAAGATCGAAAAAGGTCTCCCAACAGACGAAGTAGGAAGTATTAATATTATATGTACCTAGGTAACCTGCTATTAATACACCTGAGTGGCCCATTGAGCCAAATTAAACCCCCCCCCCCCCAAAATTTCATATTCAGTCAGCTGGGTACGGTAGCCGTGAATTGTATCCATCTGTGTGTGTGTATCCAGGACTGCAGCTAGGGCAATGCATTTTAGTAAGTGTCTTTGTCGGCTTGCATTCACGGTGCTATCTAGTGATTAAAATATTAATTGTCTGGACTAAACAAGGAATTAATGATGGTTCGGAAAACGATCGAACAATTAACTCTTTGGTAACATTTAACGACATCGATAAGAAATTCTATTTGCTGATGTGTTTGTTACAAGCAGGAGCAGGTCAGATGAGGCCATCTTGGACGACCGGTGCTCCGAACTTGGATTGATCTGAGACATGAGAGACACCCGATCTATGTTGTACGATGCTGTTATCTGCCTGACTACTTCGTAGACTGAAAATGGAACTCCCTGTGTCTCGATGGGAGCGCTTCGGATGAAAAATGTTCAATTGAGAGAGTGATTTAACAGCTTTCAACTCGCCTAACTGCCTACCTAGTTAGACAATTAATAGAGACTTGTCAACACTCGATCTTTGGCGAAGTCGTTGTACCTACCAAAATGAGATCTTATAAGCTTGTGTGGCTTGTGTAGTAGTAAACACAGTGTGCAATGATACCAAACGGGTTGGTCACAGATCTCAGTTTCTTGGTTGTTTTGGCAATTCCTTGCGGTGCTTGCAGAAGTGCGGAAGCAAGATTTGCGGCATCATGCTTCCGTCATCACTAGGTGCACACCAGGAACGATTTAGCGCTCTTCGTCGCGTGGCCTGCGCCCGGAGTCGAATCGTCATTCGCCATATCAGTGGGACCTACGTCGAGGTGGCTAACGGTGCCTGCAGCAAGTTCGGCCACAAACTTACCTGAGCACAGTGGCCATCCACAAGCTTCCCTTCCTTCCATGATCATAAGCTGATTCGTTGCTGAGGGGAATATGTGAAAGACAATAATATTTCCTTCCCACTTTTTCCCTTTCTCCGGTTTCCATCCGACTCACAACTTCGGCCTCGCATGCTCCCCGACGTTCCTTTCCAGTCCGTGCACTGGTGTTGTCGCTCACTCTCACTTCCAAGATCACTACAGTCACATCGTTTCCCAACTTGACTTCTGCCTGAAGACGCGTTGAGCGAGGATGCGCTTTACCTTTGCATCATAACTGGTGCTTGACAGCGAACGAATTCCTCGTATCTGCGATCCAAGCCCGGCAGCGCCATGTCCATACCGGACGCGCGACAATCGACTCTGCGCTGGTGTAGCCGTCATTGTGACTTGAGCCTGTCCGCTAACGAGCAAACACGTTTTGGTTCTTGAGGAACAAGCTGCAATGGCCCTGACTAGTTCACGACGAAGCAGCAAGACATCGATTATCTCTCTGGACGCGGCGGTCGCAAGTCATATCACTGGCAGTGTCAGGAGCACGAGCGTGACTCAGCCTGGACATGCGAGGACTGGATCAAGTCCTGCCCCGACCACGACTGCCCCACCCACGGCCACAACTAAGGGTCACGGAAGGACGATCTCGGCGCCCAATCGAAACTTGAAGAAGAGGTCAAACTCGCTGCGACGGGCCAAGAATAGCACTGAGCTCCTCAAATTGAGATCGGCCGGTAATGATAAGAACGTCAAAAAGGTCAATGCACCTATAGTCAATCGCGGTCGTCATTTTACCGTCTCAAATGTTGGCACTGGGGGAACACTTCACTTAAGCCCCTCTCCTCACCAAGCAACCTTTCCTTCGACTGCTGCTTCTCCACCACCATACCCGTGGGCTTCTCCTGTAGCCTCGCTCCCGACGCGAGCGCCAGTAACATCACACAGGCCACTACCTTCCAATACGACACATTCGAGAACAAGATCAGCCTCGCCCAAGAGACTACTTGGACGTACAGCACTTGGCAAAACCTCTAAGGAGTACAACCACGTCCATAACCGCAGCAAGTCCTTCTCTACACTAGATGAATCTCGCAGATCTGTCAATGCTGCCCTGCAGCCAAAAACACTGAAGATTGTCATCAATCGACCAGAGTCCTTACACAGTAGTGAGGAAGAAGAACCTGTCCCCACACTGGCAATCCCAATACCACATTACAAACTTGGCACCCCTCGTTTCAGTGCGCATGGGACTCCTTTTATTCGCGGATCCAGCTATACCAGAGGTTCTGGCCTTAATTCAACGACCCAGTCGAGTCTAATAGAAGAGGTTAATGGTAGAGCAGCCTCAAGTCGGAAACCCAGTTCCCAAATTCAACCCTCAACGCCTTCAGATGGAAGTGTAGTGCCTGTTCCTGATCCCTTACGTGTTGTCAAACCCACCTTTAATCGCAAGTCGTCATCTACAATGAGTTACACGTCCCCAATATCTCCCGACCTGTTCGACAAATTATTGAACGTCTATGACGATCCATCGGTTGTGAGATACGCCAATAACGGAAAGGAGATTTTGGCCGGCACGAAGATACGGATCATCGCACAAATATCGTCCGAGTCTTTCATGGACTATGACTTGGTGTCGGACTTCTTCCTGACCTTCAGGTCCTACATGACCACCTTCGAGGTTCTGGACTATCTCCTCGCTCGACTTAGATGGTCGATCGGCCGCTTGTCAGATGATGGCAGAATCATACGCATAAGAACATTTGCCGCCCTGAGACATTGGATCCTAAATTATTTTGCTGAAGACTTTGTGGTGAATCGTCACTTGCGTGTAAGATTTTGCCAAGAAGTCAACGACATGTACGATTCTGTCAAAAGAAGGCCAAGAGGAGTGGGTGGTGTCAGCGACTTGAAGATTTTGCAAGATCTGAAGCGCTGCTGGAATGGAAGGTGTGCATTGTACTGGGATGCTGAGCAATTTAATATGGACGCAGACCAAGAGGAACCCTTGTTACCGGGCGGCGTGCTGGGCAGTCGCAATCCTGCGTATGCTGACATCAGCGAAGCAACTGCAGCGCTGGGTCTTGGTCTGCAAGGTTTGTCGGAAGCAAACTCCTCGCCACGAACGAGTGTTTCTTCCAAATCTACAAGAAAGCCTCACCACAAAAGACTACCATCGTCCGAGTATGCAAAAAAGGCGATGTCGATCGAAAGCGGAAAAAGCCTCCAGCCGACCTCCTGCTCCTTGCCACGACATCATTCCCGATCTCCCCACGATGGTATGGAAAAGTCTGGGCTAGCGCCGCAGCCAGTCTCTGTTTTATCCCGCCGACAAAAGGCACCTTCCGATTTGAAGGTGCATATACACTCTGCGTCCGAGAACCGAAACGACCAAATCGAGCAGAGTCAAGCGAGACCAAGCGTTGAGCAGACTCCTGTGGAAGCCTTGGTCGCCTCTGGTTACTACGATGATCCACATGCAGGAAGCATGATAAGGGGGTTTGTCTATGGGCCGGTTGAGCCCTTCATTCAACTACCTTTGAATCCGCCTCTTAGCCCGGCAGTAAGGTTCAGTACGGATCAGCAGCGCAGTAACGCGTCACGCATCCCCGCTACTCCACAGAATTCCACATACAGCGCTCAATTGCCTGCAGTGAAGAATATTTTTGGCTCAATTAGACGAGCCCTTAGCGGTAAGCAGGCCTCCAACGAAGTCACCCTGATCACCGTCTCGACTGCTCGTCCGAGCACGGCCCAGACGGGACGAAGGGCGCCTGTTCCATTGAACGTTGCCAAACCGAACGACGATCCCCGTCACAAATTGATGGTTACCCCTTCAAAGACGCAACTACGCATTGATTTGCTATGCGCTGCTGCAGTTCAAAGTTTTCAAATGGTGGTGCCCGGTGCACAGGATGCATTCGAGAAACCCGGAACACCACGAGCTGCTATAGCCATGCCTCAACCAGTGACATTATCGCCACCTTTGCGCGCGCCAGATGATCTAGCGCAGCACTACGCTTCAGCTAGACAGCCAAGTCACTATACTGCTCGTAGTGGTTCTATCCTCATAATTGATGACACTGCTGTCGCAATGCCGGTCATGTCAGGTGGATTGTCAGATGCGTACATTCACCGTGGCGACGAGTCTACTGAAACTAAAAGGGATGCACTGGCAGGAAATGTTCAGTATGCCTCATCCAATGCTCATGATGCGTTGTGCTATGATACGAAAAGTACTGCACCTGCCAAGAATGATGCAACACAAGGCGAACGCACTCCGGTGGCTAGTCCTAACGGGCTTGCTTTGCCCATAAGTAATGCTGCCCACAGATCGACGACAGCCAGCGCTGTAACGGTGAAGAAGTTGAACCCTTCACCCGACTTCGATGACCACAACCCTGGGACCGTAGGCTCTGCGGAGTCTCTGAGGAGCATATCGCCACCACCAATGACTGAAGCAACCTCCAAAAGCGAGAGCCCAGTATCAAAAGCTCCGGCCCATGGCCTACGTCGACGACCGGGAGGCGACCTCCGAAAGAATCAGAATGTCCATGACCTGGAGACCGCAGGCCATCATCAATCGCTTGATTCGATGTTAAGGAGTAGTTCTACTGCAGGATCTTTGTTAATCATGGGTCAACCCATGACTCAAACTAGTTCTCCAGGGAGGCGCAACCAGCCACAGCGAGTGTCCATGATCAATACACATTCGTCTCAACACCTGAGGCCTTCATTCAAGGCTGCGGTATCCGGCTTCTCCTCAATTCCTGACGATCATGATGGTGGCTTGGAGGCGACCTTGTTGAAATTAGAGGGCCGATATGAGGACAAGTCACCTGACCTTAGCAACCAATCTCATAGTCCAACAAGACAGTCCTTTACCGCTTTTTCAGAAAAGCCAAGGTCTGTGTCTACCAATCCGACTGAACAAGAGGGTGTTAATGGTGCGGGGCAGAAAGCCAAAAATGGCCAGCACGTGGGTGAAGTTTCTTTCCTTCATGATGAGAAAGTTGAATCTGGTACTGCTCAATCCCATTCACCGCGTTTTGCACACCGATCCTTGATCTTTGGATTGCCGACTGAGTCGCCTCCGGGCTCTGACTCAGACGAATCAGAGATCCTGTTGCCAATCTTGCAAAGACGTACGGGCATTGGGAGAGCAGTAACCACCGATACACCTGTAACTCGGAACAATACTCAAAACGAATATAACAAGGCAAGATCTGGCTCGGACATTTTTAACACAAAGCCTGTTGTATCAAATATCCCAGAGCGGCCTCCAACGGCGGACACAGACGGTGATATCTCATTCCTACTTGATGAGGACGAGAACATCTCCGATCTGTCCTCCGATATATCGGTTGAGATCATAACATACACTGATGATATGGGTAAGCCGATTTCATCCATGCTTGCGGCTCCAGGCACAGCGGTATCGGGCCTTGAAATTCCTAGTCACCCATTGACACACGCTTCACTGGTACACTTGTCTTTACAAGCGAGCCCAAGCCTTGCTAGTTCGGGTGCATACATCAACCAGCCTTTAACACCACGGCAATCACCAGAACTAGGACCAGGCGCGAGCAAAGTTGCTGCAGGTCAGAATACAAGGAAAAATTTAGTTGACAACCAACAGCGAGTGACAAAGCCACCGCTCACAGCTGGACCAGCACACGTCCCGTTCATTCTGGCATGTGAATCGGACATTCTCGCTCAACAGATGACAATAGTCGAGCAATCCGCTCTGACTGAAATCGAGTGGTCTGACTTGGTCGAGATGCGCTGGAGCATAGACAAGTCGACCAGTTCATTAGATTGGGCTGAATACATGGCTAACCATGATGACGCCAGGGGTGTTGACGTGGTCGCTGCACGATTTAACCTGGTCACGAAATGGGCATTATCAGAGATTGTGCTCACGCAAGATATCGAAGAAAGAGCTAGGGTCATTTCGAAGCTAATTCATGTCGCTGCTCATGCTCGTCGCCTGCGAAATTATGCGACCATGCTTCAAATCACTTTCGCCTTGATGACTACGAGCTGCACTAGGTTGAAGGACACCTGGAGTCGAGTTCCAAGTGGAGATCTCTCTGTGTTGAAGCATATGGAGAAACTTGCCCAACCCCTTCGGAATTTTCAAGAGCTAAGACATGAGATGGGGACAACCGATCTATCGCAAGGTTGTATCCCATTTTTAGGTCTGTATGTGCGAGACTTGACGTATAACGCGCAGAAGCCGGCGGAATTGCAAGGAGGCGAAGACATGGAAGCGCTAATCAATTTTGAAAGGTTCCGGACTGCAGCTATTATCATCAAGGGGCTCTTGCGCTTGATTGATGCAAGTCTGAAGTATGAATTTGAACCGATTCATGGCATTGTTGAGCGATGTCTATGGTTGTCAGCTTTGACAGATAAGAGGATCGATGCTTTGAGCAAGACGCTGGAGTAATCTAGCATTACGTATCCTGTGGTGTCCATCGAGGAGGGGGTGAATGTTTGAAGACAACGTTTGGCTTCCCATTAACACTGTAAGCGTTGAGCGCTGATGTTTGGGTTTGTGTTAAAAGAACGAGATTTGGCGCGCCGTGGCGTAGCGACTCAAAAGAAAGGATGTGGGATATTCTACGGAGGTAGATAATGGATTTCCTAAATGATTACCCACGTAATAAGGCCCCTGGTGAGGGTACAACCCCATCCGAACGTGGTTTACTTCCGGCACCGTGACGCCAGCTCGAAATATCTTATGTCGTGGGAATTCTTTATCGTACTGTCGTGATCTGTGATCTGTTTGACATGACGTTTCTGAATGTCATCCTTGTGGTGTCACGGATCACCTATGCGCACCTGGGCGAGTTTGTGCTTCCTGTTCAGTCTTTTGCGGAAAGTGTTAAGCGCATGAGATACGAGCAGAAGAACAGAAATCTCCGTTCCAACAGCGCCGCTTAAAGGGAAACAGCCCAGCATGCATGGAGACAGTCAGTACACAAATCCGCCCGTCAGATGTAGGGACTAAGACGAAAGCTACCGTTGCTCTCCGTGGGAATCCAGCCGAGGAAGAAGGTAATGCTCCACTTTCGCGAGGTCTGGTTTCGGATCCAGACACGTGATCATGCGGTCCGCTTGCAAACCTAAAATCAGCGATCACATATTTGTGTCAACGTTTAACATTGAATGAGAAGAACACAAGCAATAACTAGATGGTCTGGCTTCTGTAGCGACAAGGAGAAGGCTGATCGCTCTGAGTTTGGAGGCGTCCTAATCACACAACAAACTGGTCGTGATGTTGAATATTCAATGTGACTGATTTCAGAACCCCGATGTTTTGGACTCGTGCATCTGCATACACACCGACGCGGACCACAACATGCCCAACCGCTTTTAACAAGAGACAGTACCACAACAGTAAGCGACCCTGATGCTGCCCTTTTCCAACCTCAATGTAAGAACCATAACGCGCAAAGCCGGCGCGAAGTATTATCTAGGAATATTTATTCGTTTATATTTTGAAGACGATAGGTTCGTCAATTCACAAATTGCTGAGAGTCAAAATGTATATCCCTGATCCAATTAGAGGTACATGTAGCAAAATGGTCCTGAGATGGTGCTCATGAGATCCCGCATCGTCTTGGTCTCATTGGTGATGGTGCCCATCTCGATAACCGTGTCAAATGTGGTATCTGGACTTGGGGGATTGTTCAAGAATGTCCCTGTGCCGTTGATCGCGTTATCGCCATAGACACGGTTGATGGGGTCTAGCGCCTGCCAGATCCACCAAGTCTTGTCAATGGCGGAGTGGTGAAGGTAGAAAGTTGGTTCGCCAGGTGAGACAAACACGTCGCGTCCGGGATCGCCGCCTTATTTTAGAGTCAGAAGGCATACCTTTAAAGAGTTTCAGAGCTTACCAAATGAATAGTGTCCGCCACCATGAACCCCAAGGTCACCGGTTCCTGGAATTCCTTGCATGATCATCTCAAAATCGTATATGGTCCTCTGCTTGATTGTGTTCAAAATTGAGGAACCATTTGCGAATCTCTGATTAACCCAGTCGGTCAAATCTCGCTTGAGACAGCGCGGGTTATAGGCCAAAGGATTTGGTTCTGCTAGAGTGATGTTTCCAGGGACGTTCAAAGCGGCAGGACCCAAGTTGACTGTCAAGTCCTTAAACGGACCAGTCTTGACACAACCACCACCAGTGCCAGTTGGCAGTATCAAATATGGCAAACCGCCACCTCCAAGCACGACATCGCCAGTCTGCACAATCTTCTCTCCGTTGCCGCCCATGGAATACTCAGTGCCGTCAAAGATGGGGGAGTTTTCGAGACCAGTTTTGGCAGTTTTCGCCCAGTCCCAGTAGGGCTGAGTACCTGTATAGCCACATTCCTCGCGAAGCGCCCGCTCATAGAGCCAAGTAAACCATCTGTGCCATGCGAGGAAGGTGCCAGTGTAGTGGATCTGCAAACTTTGACTGATGTGAGTCGCAACCCAGTCGTCGAAGCGAGTTTTGGCGCCCGGCGCAAAGTCCGGAGACCCATGGGCAGCCTTGTTTTGCAAGCACAGAACAGCATCTACATATGACTTGCGCTCCGGCTTTGAGAGGGTTCCCCTGTCGAGCGAGTCAATATTGTGCATATATTTCATTACCTAGACCTCAAAACATACCATTCCCTTCTGACTTGAATATTCCGCCAAGTACACCCCGTACCATGTGTGCGCTTATATACCTCGGACTCGAGCGTCTGCTTGGTGGCTTCATGTGCCTGGGCGAGCAAGCCATCGAGCTGGCTGTCTACATCGTCTCGTGCAACCACTGCATAACCGCTGATCAGGCTGATGCACGAGAGGAGCACGACCGCCGAGCAGATTCTCATCCTGAATTATCTCGAACAAAGAAAAGAAACTTGTGCGTGGATTGAATGGTGAAACAAATGAAAGTCGTGATAATCGAGATCGACTGGGTCTTCCTTCTCAATTGCCGCCGAGTTGCTCCCATGTTGAGAACTTAGCATGTCCAGGACATGCATAATGCATAAATCGCCAACAAGGTTGCTCGGTCGTTGATACCTCGGCTAGAGGTACTTGACACAGAGCCAAGGTGCTAAGTTGGGTGGAGGATTAAAACCAATATCCTGTACACCCCTGGAATCACTAGTGTCACATTTGGAGTGCCACAATCCGGGTATACCTAGTACTCCGAACTCCGGATGTGTGCTAGCACAGAATAAGAAAACCCAGCTTGTTGACCTCAAGGTCCCCGTAAAAAACGCTTAAAACCTTGTCAATGGCAAATCAGACACAAAACGTGGTTCTTCAATATGCAAAATTTTAGAATCCTAGAAAATGACTCGGCAACAGGACCAAGTGCGCCCTGCGAGCAGTCTGCCTCCATATGAGACATCGATTCAAAGACCGCTTTGGCCAGTAAAAGGTACGACATATACAAGGACTACCAATGACCAAACCTCAATATCCGGTTAAGGAATCAGAAAGCATTTCTTAACCTATAGTGCTGGAGTTCGTAGGCAAGGCATCTTGCTTTCAATCCTGTATCTCAATAATGTGTTGGTGTTCATGGTGCTCGCACAGCTTGATATATACATGAAAACTTGAAGGTGGCTTTTACGTATACCCTGGTAGGATACACTACGTGGGGCATCGTGGGGCAAGCAATGCCGATCGATAACTGCCAGTGGGTCAACTCAAATTATGCAGGGACAGGGTGATTCGCAGCTTCCAGGTTCCTGTTCCCCGCGACACTAATTTCCAATGATAGGTTTTGCGTGAACACTTTGTTCCTGGGCTAGGATTTGTTCCTGCATGGCTTTGTGCCGGGAGAGCCTGAAATTCTCCGCAAGCTATCTGCTGTAGATATGTGACGAATATGGACAATTTGAGACTAGGCAGGCTCGCATGTCTGTATAGCTGACACCTAACCTCAAGCCAGGTCCCATATAGGTCACTAACTGGAAGAGTTGGAATACGGACCCGCGGAGCCAAACACCAAGCTCAGTCCTAAAGTTGGATCTTTCTTGCGACTTCCCAGATAAGAACTGATCTGCAAAAAAAGTTTTTAAAGTTCTCGGGTGTCATTCCACAATACCCACACTGTGACGCGACGGCTGATTGCTGATCTTGATCATTCCATAAACGAGTGACAAGTGACAAATGCCAGGCTGCCAAGGTGAATGTCGAGTGGGAAAAATTCGATATTACTGGTGCGGTGGCTAAATCCACTGCTAACTAACTTGTAACTATTTTCTCTCGATGCCGCTTTTACCACTCAGTATGTTACAACAGCCGAATTGTACAGCAATTTGTGCGATATCATTGGGCAATCTTCGAGATTCTGTCAGTACGGACCTCGGCGCAAAGGTGGAGTCGCCTCAGGTCACTCTCCTTGCATACTAGGTGCATTGTGTCAAACACCGAAGTTCATGCACAATCGACGGACTATGCCTTGCAGGAGTCGCATCGATGAGAGGTGCCTCACGTGGTGCCTGCAATATATGTATATAGGAGTAATCCCGGAATGCGCTGATCACTTAATGCGTCTTCAGAACTCAAATCGTTTGACACGTGTTGCAGTTTGTAGACACCGAGCCTTCTCCACTAAGCCCCTCCTGTCGTGGATCAGAGTTCTTCGCTTAAGAGGAGCGACAGTCTCGCCTTATGGCGACAGCCCATCCTGTGTTTAGGGTATTTTGGTGATCTATCTGTCTGACGGCTTCATCGTTAATCGCTATCTCACCTCGTCGACGCTGCGATGTCGTCCTCAGCACCCCCCCTGCCGTCGAATCCGGGCGACGATGCCGGGCATCGAATACTGGGCGCTACATTGACAATGACGATCACGGCTATGTTGTTTGTCGCCTTGAGACTCTACGTGCGGACATTCATGATCCGGGCGCTCGGCTGGGACGACTGTGTCATGGCTTTAGCTCTCGCACTGGTTAGTAGTATGAGTTTGACACGATAACGTTTTTGACCTGGTTTACAGTCCATTGCCGGCCAGTGCCTGGTCGTGCTTCAGGTAGCGAACGGCGGTGGGCGGCATGTTGGTGATGTCAACCCTGCAGTGTACGCAAAAGGAATGCACTATAATTTCGCGACCCAGCCGACCTATTTATGGTCAATATGTATCGTCAAGATGGCAATCGGTCTTGCACTGCTTCGAATAGCAAGTTCAAAAAAGTACAAGATCGCTATTTATAGTGTGATGGGCTTCATGTTCTTTTACACGACTGGTTGCTTTCTCACGATCATGCTTCAATGTCGTCAACTCTCGGCGATTTGGAATCCTGCTGTGCCCAGGGTCTGCTGGGGAATCACTACATTACAGGCTCTTTCTTTTACGAATGTGGCACTGAACATCCTTACCGATTTCACCTTTGCCATCCTCATTCCCGTACCAATGCTATGGGATCTGAACATGAACAAGAGAACTAAGTTGTCAGTCATTGGTGTCCTAGGTCTGGGCGTCTTTGCCTGTGCGGCTGCGATCGTCAAAATCCCTAGCCTGGTGAATTACGGCAAAGTCGGTGACTTCCTCTGGGACTCCCGAGATATCACTATCTGGACGGTCGTGGAGAATAACATTGGCATAATCGCTGGTTCATGCCCTGCGCTGAAACCTCTCGTAAAGCCGGTTCTGGGAAGCTCATATATTGGCAGCTGGACCCGGAAGTACGGCAATTCCGGGAATTCCTACCGCAACGAGAATAGCAACTACTCGCAGCGACAACCAGATATGCATTCTCGGCATTTTGCCAGTATGGGAAGTAAAGTTGAGAAGGACGAAGAATTCGAGGCCCAAAGCCATATGAGTCAGAGTGGTTTGGTCGCCAACGGCAATATTCCGCTTGGGGGCATAAGCAAGACTGTCGTCACAACGGTGACGAGACAAGATTCGGATTCAAGCTCTAGTACGAAAGGATATATATGGGGATTGCCACACGCTCGATAGATGGAGCGGGATCGCGAGCAACACGATCGTAACATCCTTCTGCCTTGTGCCTTTTGAAAGCAGCATGACTACCCACCATATTGGGAATCCAATTTTTGTCACAACATAAGAGCGCACTGGGTTGTTCATCTTGTCCAAGTTGAGGGGTCAGGTCATCAATGCGGAGTTCAGAGTTCAATGCCACAGATGCCCGACACTACAGGTCTTCAGCTCTCACGGTGGGTAGTTCAGCGACTCGTAACCTCAACGACTTAGTTCTGAGAGCCAGCAACAACAAACTCGATGGATACGGATAACTCTACAAGAGCGAAAGTCTCAGCCAACCCTCTGGTCGATTGTATGCGCTTCAGTTTGGGCTGCACTCGAGTACACAAATCGGTTCTGGCAGGTGGATGCTAGGAAGATTGACCGTTGCGAAGTGCGGCCAACTTCCGCAAAAGGCGATCTTCCATAGTTGGGCGTTCCGCTCCTTATTGCCCTTTATTGGCAGAATCCCTGCCTTTTCTCCTGAGCGGGACGTTTCAACATCAATTGGCCTGTTACCACTGCAACGATGTCAAGCTGTTGCATTATCGTTGCTGGTTGTGAGGCTCTAAAACAATATTATCGGAGGGTTTGCCTCCTTCAAGGCCAGGAGACAAGTCTGTGCAGGATCAAACTTGACCCTGTTCAAAGCCTAGGAGCCAGGGTACCCTTGACTACTCCGGAAATGGAATGGATTGATACGGACCTTGGTTGCCCAGACCTGATCTTTGGAATTGAAACATCGGGGCTATAGAAGCCTAACAGACTTTTTGTATCTGCTCGTGAAGTGATTGACAGCAATCACCTGTGGACATGGCTGTTGACTTGCTGATGAGGGACAAGTGAGCCATTCATCTATTACACCAAAGGCAAAGTTACTTGGTACGGTTAAGATGATGTTCAGGGCTGAGCAGTGCGTTGCGCCACGTTGCGCAACGCTCATCGATATCGATATCGCTTATATAATCACTTCCTTTATCGTCGTCTAGCTTCTAGTCACTCTCTATTTCTAGATTTATCTCGGACTTCTACTCCGACGATAGTACGCTATTCCTCTTTAATCTACACTAGGAGATCCGCTTTCGGTGCGCGCAACTTGAAAGTTGCGCAGCAGGCCACCCCTGATTGAGTGGCAAAGCTGAGACAGGTATTGTTCCGTTATAGTTTCGCTATTACTGACGGAAATAGAAATTCATCGACAAGTTCGTTGACTACGCGAGCTGCTCCGAAGCTGTGGATATAACCGCCTCCACCGAAGCCTAAAAGTTTCCCCGAGATTAGCAGTGAACACAAGATTTTGTCAACTTACCATATACGTGTATGATGTTTTGTCCATCCTTGACTTCCTTCTCCAGTCGAATACCAGTTGTGCGCCCGGGCCTGATACCTACATTATGTCGCAGGACATGGTAGTCAGACAACTCAGGAGGGAAATGGTCGGGAAGGTTCTCGTGTACCCTTCTCACGATCTAAATGTATTTGCATTAGAAGAGTTGTGAATAGTAAAGGGGCCGGTTATTGCATACATCATGGCATATGTCCATATCCGCGTGAGGATGACTGTCAACATTGTTAGCTAACGGCTTTGATCTCTGTTCATGCTCGTCTTCTGGTGTTTTGTAACTCACGTCTGACCCGGCTGTCTGATACCGCCAATTATGGCAGTGCCATTTAAATGAGGTATAACGTAAGTATATTTCTTGCCGTCGTCACGCATGAAAAGCTTCTTGTAGTCACTTTTCACGAGCATAGTCTGGCCTCGCACCATCTGCGTATCGCTATCGTTGACGTCATCCAAGAACTGCGAGCCAAATCCTGTGGCATTGATGAGAATGTCGTGACCCAAGTCCCGAGCTTCCGATAAGGCGCTCAAATGGGCACGTTTGAAGCGTACTCCCAGGCCTTCGAGTCTGCGCCTGAGCCAGGGTAGGAAAATAGGTGGGTCAAGAACCAATGTCTTATCTGTCCAGCGTCACCTAAATCAGTCTCAAGGTCTGGATATATATAACGTACAAGAGATCCCTAGTTTTGAGCCTTTCGGTAATTGATCTGGCGTTAAAAACCGAAACTAATACCTTGAGTGATCAGATTATCGTGCTCCGTTATTGGGCATGTGTTTGTCGACACAACTGTCTCACCTCAGGGAGAAACTCCTTCCACCATATATCCTGCTCAGTTGTATCATCATCGTAAAACTCCTCAAGCGCCACTCGTTTCAGGCTCGAATCCGGATACGATGCACCCCATCGCCAGAGTTCCGCAAAGGCATCGAGCTGCATTTTCATCTCACGAGGTGACGAGCACCCGCCGGCAATAAAACATGCCCCGGCCCACGGACTAGCCCATTCGATGGACGGCTCATCACCAGGCAAGTCCCTGGCGATGATCGTGATTTCGTGATTGCGAGAAAGGAAAGCTGCTGTGGCCAAACCTATAATGCTATAATTACAAAGACGTGGGTTAGTGAGGAGCTCCAATGTATATAATTCGTATCACCAAAAAAATCAGGGCGAGGAATCTGCTTACCCGGACCCCACGATTGTGATGCGGGCCATTGTGTATTCTGCTTGACTACTGTGAAGAGCAAAGAAGTAAGCTCATTGTTTAGTACGCTGCAGGAATCTTGTTAAGATATCTGCTTGGTAGTTTATACTCCATAGTATATACTCGATTTATAGCAGCTCGCACATCAAAGGGCGCACCGCTCGGAACCTTGCCCGAGTGAGGGGTAAAGGGGGCTTTGCTCCGAAACACTGGAGTTTCTTCAGGAAACAGCCCACCATGTGCGATATGCTTGACCATTACTGTAACAGCAGCTCGATATTAACTACGGAGTAGAGAGCTTTCAATGTCGGGCTGTGGGACCAATGGATGTTAACGACACTATCAAACTGAATTTTACAGAGGAAACGACACAACAGCCCAAAGTGCCTCACTTGTCTCGACATGTTTGAGGCTCTCCAGAATCCTGACTGATGCAAAAGCAATCTCCTAGTAGTCGTTGCCGGTTGATCCGTAGAGATGTTCGCCTTGTTCAAGGACTTGCACCTGGTCTCCGACCTCAACATATACTCTCACACCGCGTTCTCTCCCTTTCCTTAGGCTTACATCTTCTGGTACGCAATGCATACCTAGATATCCCAAAGCGGCCTTGTTTCCGTCCTCGACTGAACGATGTTGGATTAACGTTGTGCTTGGCTGAGGTTTACCTCTTCGTTTTTCTCCTGTCGGCTCCTCAGTCTCGAAGAGACCTGTGGCTGGGTTCACGTTTGGCATTGTACAGCGTGATGTTCGACAGACGACTGAAAGCTGTGGAGAAACTCTTGCAGGGTTGGCTGCCAGCACACAGCAGCGCTTCCATGTATCCTCTGCGTAAGCGGCAACTCCGCTAAGGTATATGTTAGCGCGAAAGCGACGTGGGTCAAGAGGCTGGTTTTCTGCAGGAAGCAGCTGCGAGACCGCGTAGACAGAGGACAGATTGATAAAATGGAGTGGCTGTTGATCAGTATAGCCGTGCATCGCGGGTGTGCCGATGTGGCTGAGAGGCGCCAAGTTTAATGTAGTTCGATGAAGCGTATCTGACGTACACCGCAGCAGCGTGAAACCTTGCTTTGGGGGAATTCGGAGGAAAGTTTTGAGCTTGGGAAGGATTACTGAAACGTCCGGAATAGTGCCAAGGTCGAGCCCTCGGGCTGTTCGAGAGTGGATGCGGAATTCCTTTTGTTTGATTCCGAAGCGTGTAACCTGGTTGTTTGATGGCATGAGAGGCACAGCAAAGCGGATTTGTGGTCTCCATGACCATGTCCAGGTTAAAAGGAGCGCTTCCAAGCATTCTAGGAACGACGACGATACATCCGGATTGGGAAAAGTGACAATGATCTGTCCGCCCGTTTGGGAGGAGGAATCGGGATGATCAAGCTCTCCACGAGGCAGCCAAAGCTCAACGCCAATCTGTGACATTTGCGGCTTTGTACGTTGGCTTAACATGCGCCACACGGACGGTCCGCTGGAATCGTTGGACCCTTCCTCTGCTGCAAATGCAAAGCATCGATCGTATGCGAAGCCAGTCTTAGTAAGTATGGCTCGGTCCAGCTCGATTGGCTTGCATGATTTGATGGGATGAATGTAAAGCGCTTTTACTCGCGCCGGTCCGGTATCAAGAGCATCGTGTGTGCTTTTATGTTGAGAACTATGTTGAACAGTGAGGTTGCTGTTGCCACGCAGGCCAACCCTTTGTAGGTTTCGCAATGGTCGTCCCACAAGCAGCCAGGACGCCACTAAAAAGGAAATAATAGATAGTGGCAGGGCAAGGCCAAAAATACAGGCAACAGTATTGATCACAATATTACTACGCAGAAGCCGTAGTAGCATGTCTGCTGCGTGGACGACCAAGTCGTAATGCCTGACAACATAGAAGACATACAGCCTCGCAGATAACTGTGTGCAAACAAGAAATTTTTGATTTGCTCTCAAGGGAGACTTGCTTTTAAGGGTTTTGTCGCGCCCTTGGGACGACGTACCTTTCGGTCATCTCCTCAACTGACAACGACAGTCAGATCCCGCGCACCCATGTCCGTCAAGAAGGATCTACAATCTCGCTACTTACAACAGATCTGGCAGATCATCTCTCACGCATGGATTTCACAAAAGCGACGACGTATATATAACCTTTGGGTCGCAAGATTCAAAATATACAGGTATAGAAGTGGGACGGGGATTGAGTCTACGCTAACGGAAGTAGCCAGTTAACTACCCGTAACTGTTGGTCGTAAGGGGAAGTCTCAAGGATCCAAGGCAACAAGGCTTGCAGGCAAAACCTTTGCCGCTTTCTATCGAGTCCGACGAGCGGAGAGGGTCACTGTGAGACCATATTTGAACGCAGCCGCCTATTGTTGAAGACAAAATCCCTTCTTGCTTGGGATGGCAAGGTGAAGTTGCCGTGCAGCGAATCGCATCGCATCGAATCGTCATGCAGCTCGAGCTGGGTGGAAGAGCACTGGCCTGCAATCAGAGTCTGAGCGTCGCTCCATCTCCCGCCCGTTGTGTATCCTGTCCCAGCAGGTAACGGCATGCGCCATGTCGACAGAGAATGCTCCCTCGACCCCTCGACCGACGCCCCTTTCAATCGACCAGGGCAACGATGCCCAGCCTGCGACGGATCCGGTCTCTCCTCTGACCCCGACCAGCCCACAACGAGCCCTCCCTGCCGATCTGCCCACCTCACTGGACGACCGTCGCACCTTTGACACTTACTATCCCGGTCAAGAAGAGTTCTACGATGACTGGGCTGGCTCATCGGCCCAGATCTCTTATTCATCGAAGCCTCCAGACCACACCAATACCCGCTCATTGACGGGCACCTTCGACCTCAAGCTCGACAGTCCGTTGGGTCTGAATTACGATGGAGATGTGGAAAATGAGACACAGGCGCGACTCGAAGATAACGAGCGTGGTTTCATGACTGCCTACACAAGCACTGTAAGGGCACACGGGCAAGGCGCCGCGGCTGCGAAGGACGAGGAACATGGCGACGACGAGACAGTCGCCACTGATGACAAGTTGTCTGCTGATGAGAAGAGGTCCATTCTGCAAAAGGGACTTAACATGGCTGCCTCCAACGGTGATACTGAGCGTGTGCGGAGATTGGTCGGCGGGAAGCCGAAGGATTTTGTACAGATCAACAAACCAGACGAAGAAGGCACCGTTCCTCTTATCTATGCGAGTTGTTTTGGACATGAGGGCGTAGTATCCGTGCTGCTTGATGCGGGCGCCGCTGTCGACGCCCAGGACCGCAACGGCTGGTCCGCCTTGATGTGGAGTGTCATGAACAGACACAAAGTTATCGCTCGGACCTTGCTCGACCACGGCGCCAACGGAGAGCTGCGGAGCAGTAGCGGAGGCAGTGCCTGGGACTTTGTCCAGCCTGGTTCAGATCTCGCGCAATACCTGCGCGAAGGAGGCTATTCTGGTGGCATGGCTGCTGGCGCTGGATTCGCCGCCATGGGTGGGTTCGATGCTGATGACTTTTATTCTGCCAGTGGTGGCTTTGGGGATGACCGCTTCGAGGAGGAGGCCGTCGAAAGCATGATGAAGAGAAGAATGCTCATGCAAGAGTCCGCTGCCAATCTTGAAGTCGACCTCTCCACGCTCGGCTTCGACGAAGCCCCGGAATTCGATGAAGACGGCCTGGATCAATACGACGAAGAGGAATTTATCTGGGAAAGGTGCGTCGGTGACCAGATGTTTGTCTTTCAGGACGACAAGATGGACCTCATCCTCGACACCATCGTCACGAACATGACCCCGCAACGATCACCTAGCCAGAAACCAGTCCCGGCGAATCTGATCTTTCTAATGGCCCGATATGCTCACTACCATATGACGGGCTCTCTATTGGAGGACTTACTCACACGCGCCATGGATTTGATCAACGATGTTGTCGAGAGACATCAATGGGATATGACTATGCTGGCATTCTGGATATCTAATGCCACCCTACTATTACACTACCTGAAGAAAGACGCAGGACTCGTCCAGGCTACTGCGAAATATCAGCTTGAGCTGGCCGAGCTGGTCAACGAAACATTCATTCTCATCATCCGTGACGCTGAGAGGCGCATAAACAAGGTACTCGATATTGCAATGCTAGATCACGAGACCATCCCAGGTCTGAGCGATGTTGAGTTTCAAGGAGAGTGGAAAGTATTCAAGAGCAAGCCCAAAGTGGTAGAAGAAGATCCAACTAAAAGATTCCGACCACCATCGCCCAATCAACGGATGCAAACATCGCCCCGGAACATCACATCACTGCTCTCCTCGACTTTGTTTGTACTAGACCTATACGATGTTCATTCTGTTATCACCGCCCAGATCCTAGCTCAGTTGCTCTATTGGGTAGGTGCAGAACTGTTCAATCGTATCATGACTACGAGAAAGTATCTGTCGAGGACGAAGGCTATGCAAATACGGATGAATGTCTCCCAAATTGAGGACTGGGCGAGGGCAAATAATAGGCAGCCAGAGCACTACGAAAATGGAGCGACCACAACCTCAGGTGAGACCACGGTCGATGCTGTACGAAGGCACCTGGCCCCTCTTGTTCAACTCTTGCAGTGGCTACAGTGTTTCAGCTCAACAGGCGAAGACCACGGAGCGCTTCTCGAGACACTGATGCAATTGCAAAGGCTTTCACCCATGCAACTCACCCACGCGACCAAGAATTACAGATACGAAGTTGGTGAAAAAGGTCTACCGAAACCGCATATGAAATTCCTCCAACTATTGCAGAAGGGCTCGGAGACCTTGATACGAAGACCTGTAACACCAATCCCAGATACTGAAACACCCTCCACGCCTGTCAAACCTGCCACACCAGTCTCACAAGCTTTGACGAGCGAACCCAGCGCTCAGTCCGAGAAAGAAGTCTCACCAGATATTCCCAAGTCAGACTCACAGCAGAATAAACAGCATCTGGAACCTGACACAGACCCGCCACTCGATCGTAACAGGTTACTTCTGGATCAATCGCTCATGCTGCCTTTCTCCTTGCCTACATCGACTGATATGCTCATTACATACGGCGCGGGCATCGGCGGAACAAATCGAGAGCGAGCAAGGAAGTACATTCCAACCGTACCCACCGAGGTGCTCGCGAAGCTAAATTTGGATGGAGACGGGGCAGGTGCTGCAAGAGGCAGGCACCCAAGTGTCAGCACCATTGCAAAAGGGTGGCGATCGAACGGGATGGGTGGGACGTAGCGCGCCTCACGCAGAGGAAAACTCGAGCGACAGACGTCGAATTGAAACTTTATTCACTCGAATTATCCATGGGTATTTGGACCTTGACGCTTTGACCGTTAATGGGAGTAGGCGAGCGTAGGCAATATTACGAAGTACTTGTCGTCCAACCCTGGGCCGCTTGAGTCTACTTTCCTGCAGCCCATGAGGAAGCCCTTTTACCTTTGCACCTTCGAGCTTTTGGTCCTCATGCCCTTATCTTGCAAAGCCGCCGACGCATTCGAGCTCTGTCTTTTCGCCTGCCAGCCTTCTTCTCTTTTCCTCTTCCTCGTCGTTGTTGCCCGTTCTTTCGGGTCGTTCTGCTGCATTTTCGTTCGCATGTCGCCCAACCATGCATCATACCGCGCCCAGAAATTCTGCAGCGCTTTTCTCCTGGCGCCCTCCCCGCTCGATCCGTACTGGGACGCGATGCCCGCAACAACACCCTCGATGTCTGTCTCGCCAGCCTTGACGAGCAATTTGCAATTCAGGATCTGGAGTTGGCCTGCTACGTCGATGAATGCGTTGCTTACGCCTTCGTTCTGAGTCTGGCCCTGGCTCTGGCTCTTACCTCTGGCATTGCCGGTTACGGCCGCATGGATAGCTTCCAGGTGGGTTGTCAGCGTCTCCCTGGCGGCCGGGTCCTGTTCGATGTCTGGCAATTTTGCTCCTTTGGATTTGAGGATGTAAGCTTTGATCATCTCAAGGGCTTTGTGGATGAGTTGTGGGGTGGCGCTGGTTCGTGCCAGGTCAAGTAACGAGCTCAATAGCTCGGTGCACTCGAGACCCTTTGTCTGCTGCGCACGAAGATATATCTCGATCAAGTCGCACGACCGGTTTTTCAAGTTTGCGACATTCTCTTTGGCACTTTTTTGCTCCTGTTTCCGGATCTTCTGTGCGGAGAGCTGGGTTTGCTGGTTGCGGAAGACTTCGGCTAGTTTAGAGTCGAGGCTGAGCATTTGAGAGTCGGACATGTCGGAGTCGGATGAGGAGTCGGAAGTGGAGGATGAGTCTGATGCATGTGTGAGGTCGTCTCCTGTGATTTTGCGCGTGCCGAGAGCTGAGGCAAGAGCGGATTCGAAAGCGCTGAGTGTTTCGTCCTGAGCGTCGTCGCCATCGTCCTCCTCTTCCTCTTCCGAGGTCGAGGCTCCTTCGTCATCGGATTCTGCATTTTCCTCCTCGCTGGCTTCTTCGACGTCTGATGCTTCGACAATCTCAACGTCGGACTGCTGTGAGTCGTCCTGAGAGACACTACTACCTTCGGACTGAACATCCGTAGCCGCATCTTCACTTTCAAATAGTGCTTGCTGGCCTTCTCGAGATTCTCTTGTGCCCAAAACATCGCAGAGGGCTCTCAACCCCTCCGATGACATATATGAGGTGAATGGATCAAAAATTTGACTGCCAGCTCGTCGGAGCAACTTTGATGGTCTAGCAGTCAACGCGAGGACGACGTCGACTAAGTGATCCGCCACTGTTGCTGCTCCGTTTTCTAAATAGTCTTCAGCCATAGCATTGACTTCATCGAGCATCTCAGTGCATTCTTCGTCACCCTCGTAGACCTCGTAGAGTAGCAGGCCAAGCAGCAACGTAAAGCCAGTGTCAGGCAGCGCCGTCTTGCATTCATTGATGCTCTTCCGGCTTGAATTCTCTTTTGGTTCCGAATCGAGTCGCGCACAGATTGTGTTGAAATGTTTCCAGCTGACCGCGACAGCCTCTGCAATGGCATTCTCGGCATGCACGTCGTAGTTGTGCAAGACCCGGATGATTTGAAGGAAAGACCGTTGACCTTCAATCCCGGTGGCGAGCATCGCCTCTATCATCTGCGTGATCCTTTCTCTCAAGGCATTCAATGCCCCTTCGTCAAATGTTGGTTGGAGAAGTGATCTGTTTTGAGCTTCTTGCTTCGTCTCTAGTAGTTCTGTGATCAGCGCCAAGAGCGCTGCTCTCCTTTTAGGTATTGCTGGTGTCTCCTGTTGTTCCAGCTTGTCAAGCGCCCGGATGGACTGACAGACCGCACGCTGCAAAACAGAGAGAAGGTTTTTTCGCTGCGATAATAGCTTGGGACCATCCGGCTTTTCACCCACAGGATATTTAATCCAATCAAGCAAGCGTCGACCTACGCCGCCCTGATCGGTGATAATCGTAAGCTCACACAGCGATTGCACGGTCCTGGTCCCTGTGAAGGTGTCGAAATCTGAGAAATTGCTTCCCACGAGAATCCCTTCAATAATCTGATCGACAGCTGAAGGCGAATTAACACTCTTGAGTTGTGATGTGAGCTTGGCCAAAACGCTTTGTACGACTTTGTGAAGGTATGCATCTTGCCCGGATCTCAATGTCTGTATCAGGCATGCCATGAGGTTATTTGAAAAACAGACTGCGAGAAGTCCAGGGTCGATCTCCCTGAGTGCATTCTCGAGGACTAGAAATCCGATGATCTTCCTTTCAGGAGTGCTGTTCTGGTCAAACAAGCCATTATCGACCACCCCTTGCCAGAAGTGCTCAAAAGTAACCTGACCTTTGACTTTAGTGCCATTTAGTCTTCTTAGTATCAGAATCCATGCATCATTCAAGCGAGGTGACCAAACGGCTGTACCTGACACTTCATCTTCTTCATCAAGAACAGACCAATTTCCAAGAAGGCCGTTTTTAAGGCTCTTTAGCTGCCCTGCATTGAGAGGATTGCCAGAAGTCCATGTATCTTGCGGAAGGACAAGTTCAGGCAGCATTTCCTGCACAGAAAGCCAAATAGCGATTCCGTCGACCGTGCGCACTAGCTTGGTCTTTTCCAATTGCTTCAAAATTTGCAAGATTGCTTTTTGACGGTCCGCGATACCAGATGTGGAAAATTGAAAGACAGCTGAACGTAGAATCAGGCTTGCCTCAGCACGGAGCCAAGGTTTTTGCAGCATCAATTCGAAGGTCAACTCCAGGAGCTTGGTCCAGCTGTCAGACTGTCCCTTGCTGTCCCCTATCAGAACTCCTGATTCGATGACAGCCTTCACCCCAATCAATCTCCCGAAGTAATGATCTCGCTCATCTTGACCAGAGACTCCCGATTCTGGACAAGTTTGTGATTCTAGGATTGATATCGTTTCATCAATAGGTAACACACTCGTGCCAAATGGAGTGAGCTTCAAAGCCAGAGCGCCGACCAGGGCCACATAAAAGCCAAGTCGAGCGCTTTTCCGACCACTGCAGACCCCTCTGAAAAGTCGTTTTGCTATCTGTCGAGCGTCTTTGATCTCGGCTGACTGGTAGTGCTTGGTTAGGAGCTGGCACGCGGCTTGAAGTCTGACATCCTCGACCTCATCTGCCAAATTTTCCCATATGCGTGCCAAATTCGTGTCTACTTTCGGCCGTTTGCAGCTGGCCTCAGGCGGATCGGCTTCTGTTTCTCTGGGTCTCTTCATCCCCATTCTGTGCCCCCACACCACACACAGCGTCTTCTGGAAGAGTTTTTCGTTTCAGGTGTATTTTCGGCCTCCCACCTGCCTCTGTGGTGCTTCCAGGTGAACAGTCTGAAAAGTTTGTGCTTGGCAAGGCTTTATCCGAAAGCGGTAATGGCCCGCAACGAGGCTGGAAGATATTAGCGAGAAAAATCACGCTAACTTTGTTGGACTTGCAGATCTCCAGCCCAGAGCCCCGCCATGACACGAGACCGCATCTTAAATCTGCAACTTTTGGCTTCCGAACTTCCAGACTCCAGCTGAACTTCCTATTGTCCATCGCCAGCCCAACAAGACACAAGCATATTTGTGCGCTTCGAGCCTCTACGCAAAAGTAACATACATCTTGTCGCTTCACCTAAGTTCATTCGCACCCGTCTCCCCGAAGGTCCTCCAACGATGCAGGCAATGCCAGAATCCAGGCAGCAAACCTTCGAAGAAATATACGGTCCGCCCGAAAATTTCCTCGAGATAGAGGTACGATAGCTATCTTCCGACAAGACCATGAGAATTCCTGGACCCAGCGCTTTGTACTGTCCTTGCTTCAGGCCCACTCGTCGTGCGAGATGGCGCAAGGCTGACAACATCTCTCCCAGGTCAAAAACCCCCAGACACATGGCTCCTCTCCCCGGTCAATGTATACCTCCTACGAAATCCACACACGGACGAACATTCCGGCCTTCAAGCTGCGCCACTCGGTCGTCCGCAGGCGTTACTCCGACTTTGAATACTTCAGAGACATCCTCGAACGAGAAAGCGCAAGGGTACGGCAGCCCCTGGAATCGCCCCATATGTGAAGCATTTCCTGCGATGCAGCTGCTGAGCTCCTCAAACGAAAGGTCGCACCACTAACATTTCACCTAGGTTACCATACCGCCGCTCCCAGGGAAGGTCTTTACAAACCGATTCTCCGATGATGTGATCGAGCACCGACGTGAAGGCCTCCAGCGGTTCTTACAGATTGTGGTCGGACACCCACTCCTACAGACAGGCAGCAAAGTCCTTGGGCCTTTTGTGCAGGATCCAAACTGGGATCGCAATGCGTGGTAAATGACTAGAGTCCTGGTCTCGGTCAGAGGAAACCCTTTTATATCCTGGCGAATCTTTCTCTGGTGGTACGTATGTCATGGGGCGCCGTATGATCAACTACGATACCTAGATTAACAAGAGACACGCCCGCATGTAAGAAGTCTAAAAGACGGAACAAACAGCTTGGTGCAACGAAGGAGCCGACACACACGCTAGAAGCTATGGGAACCGGTTTATCACGGTTGTTGCAAAGGATGGCTGAATCGTCCTGTTCCGCTCGACTTCTGCGAGACTACAATTCCAGCAACGCTCGAAGCTATCTGTTCCTGGTCATAAATCTTACTCCTGGAATGATGAAGTTTGCGATAAGATTCGCCAGCCTTCGGAATCACAACAAAACCCGGCACTTTTGATGATTTTTTTTAAGATGCAGTGTCTTGAAGCTTTAGGAAGCATTATGAAGGAAATACTATTTTCGGCTGTATTCGGATTCAATCGAGAAGAGAATAGGAACAGGAGTGCTACAAAGCGAGTATGGCATACTGTCGTGCATGGGCGTTCATGGCTGACGGGTGTAACAAGCAAGCCAGAAAGTAGACATGATGGATTCTTTCCCAATTTGAACCGAGCCCCAGTGCTGTGCACCAGTGTGGCACTGGATTATCAATTACGATGTGGCTCTTCCCTACCAGAGACCCAGCTCGCGGAGCCTGGCCCAGCCCGGTCCGATCTTACGAGGGAGGTGCTTTACAATTCCGATTCTTATTCCTCCGTATCATCATCATCGTAATTCATGAGACTTGCTCCCTGGCTAGGGAGAGAGTTCGAAACAAAACTCCCACTGGGGTATATACTCCACAAACGAGCGCCTCCTCCTCGCCTCTCCTTTGTCTGGTCTGTAAACGAAGGCCGTAATCCGTGCACTGTTCACTTTCCGCCCCGCACCAGACATGGATCAAGTTCTTACTACTTTAGTAGTACCCACTATCCTTGTCCTGGCCGGCCCTAATCTAGCCCAGTCAAGCTCGACTTTTGATGTATGGATTGACCGCCAAGCGTAGGTGCGTTAAAAGCGCTCTAAAGAAATGCATGTATGCAGATGAGTTAGGTATTTTACCCCGCAAGCGAACGCGCGGTGATGAGGAGCAGGGATGAGCTCCCAAGAGTTTAAGGTGGATGGACCGTCCGTGGGCAAGCAGGACAGTTAAATGTCGGCTTCCCAATGCATAAATGGTGGCAACGTGTTGTCCCAATCGTCCATGTCATGTGCTGCGTCGAGGGCTAAGGACGGCAGAGTGATGCCGCTGTGGTCTGGTGGCTCGGCAATGGTCTTCGTCCTGCGGGGAACGGGACGAGGTGCAGAAGCTAAATCGTCATCTTCGGGACTTCTCGTCAGGCTCGCGATGGAGGGCACCTTGCCAGTGGTTGTCTGTCTTCGCATGATGTTGCGCGGTAGCATAGCTGCGGGGATGTTCGGTGTTGAGGTGCTTGTGGAGAAGTTGATCGAGTCCATCTGGCCTGGTGGGGCGTAAAGGATACCCGCTGGAGTCTCTTTTTTGCCTGCTTTTTCAGCCTTCTTCACCTCGGCCCTGAGAGGACGAGCCTCAGCATGCTTGTAGCCATCTGGATAGAGGTTTCGTATCCGGTCGCGCAGATCCGTGGCCCGTCGGTGAACGAGGCCAAGATCTTGGTCGTTATGAATGTCTGTCCACTGGAAGCCATACTGCTGCACGCCTCGTAGCAAAGCTGCATCCTCTTCTCTGGACCATGGGTGACGTTTTCTCCGCTGTTTGTTGACGGGACCGTTGACACCTGTAGATCTCCTATTCTCAGCGTTGGGCCCTGCTTCGGAGTTCTCGGCATTGGCATCATCCGAGTTTCCCGCTTCAGTCTGGGTTTCTGAGTAATCTTTGGCAAAGACGCGGAAGCGATCTTTTAGATCGATGGACGTGCGGTCGATAAAGGTATAGGTTGGATCTCCTAGTATCTGTTTCCATTTGCCAAATCCGTGCTTTTTGACGCCAGCCAGCAGATCTTGAGTTTCCGCCTCTGTCCACTTCCTCCTCGTGCGACGAACCTTGTGGTCTTTCTTCGGGGGCGGTAGAGCCGGGGTGGCTGAGGTGGTAGTCGAAGAGGTATCAATATCTGTCGATTGTCCTTCAGTGTCCAGCGAGATGGCCTTTGGCAATTCCGCCGCTGGTACCTCGGGCGTATTCAACATCTGTTCCGGCGGTCGGCTGTTAGAAGATTTTTCCATTGACAGTATATCTTGAACCTGCATCTTGGATGCCGAGCTCCTGTGCAGTCCAGGTCGTGCATCGAGGTCCATGGAGGGCAGCAGTGCAGCAGACGGCGGCGGTTCGTGCAGGCCGGTGACCATGGCAGGCAATAGCGGTCTGACTTGTTTGTCATCTTTCTGCACAGGGCGAGGAAGAAGTCTGTTGAGGTCGTGCGAAACATCCGACTCGGCCTCCAGGCGTGGGCGCTTGGAAGGATATTCATGGTTCAGGTTGAGCTGCGCTTGGGTTGGAGACTTTTCGACGACCGACAAACTCACAAATGAAGGGAGCTGGATCTGACTATTGTCACTCCCAGAAGGCGACTGGACTAATTCGCTAATCGCCAAGTGTGGCTTCTTGATCTCCCTCTCCTTCGCCAACGTGATGTCAGCGGGCGCCGAGGGTGTTGACGTGCCCAGCGCCTCCTCTTCACTACTCACAGTCGCACACTTGCGGCGATCCTGCTCATTCATGCTGGTGCCATCGTTGAGGTCAAAGGCCTGTAGAGCCCGGGTATTTCGTGCTCGTGCTGATGCTGATGCCGATGCCGACGGTGGAGCTGGTGCTGACTTGGGCAGCGGAGTGATGTGAACATCGTTCAGGTTGGGGAGGCCACGCAAGGTGCCATTCATGTTTATCATGTACCATGGCAGAAAGACAAAACATGGGAGCAAATGCGCAGGCGGGAAGGCACGACCAAATGAAATACCAATGCCGGTGTCGAATTTCACACGCAACCACCACAGTAAATGTCGATGCGGCAAACAGCAATAATCTTTCGGCGCTCTGTCAGCCTTAGTTTTTGCCCGAAAGAGATGCGAGCAAAGATTAAGTTTATGAAATCGCCAGGGTCTGCAAGGTTCTTGACTCGTGCGCGAGAACAGGGGAGCTTGAAGTTCCTCATGGGGGGATGCCTGTCAACTAACGGCTTTCCGTGCGCGTAAACCATGTCCATTCCGGTTGGGAGCATGTTTCGGAGCAAATTACGCCCCGACCTTCCGCCCGTTATGCGTAACGAGGTACAACGTGCTCTCTCACACAGCGCCTGAGGAATCCGGCGGCATTTTCGAACTGTCCACTAAGCTGAAACGAGCCTAACCTCTCCGTCGTTCCCGTCGATCTCCGCCATCTGCCTCGGCTCTGTTACTCCGATCAATGAAATGTTGCAAACCCTCGACAAATGACGTGTTGCAATTGCGACGTAGCTACGTGACGCTGGAGAAGGCCGGTAACATAGTTCTAATTTCTCGGCCTTGACATCACGCTCTGGGCCTCGGATTATTCTCGATATAGTAGGCGTGTTTTAAACTCGCATGTTTTTGCGCTTGTGTGCGATCTAATTTTATGCAATTGTGTTTTATATATCTGCCATTATATAGACCAGTTAGGTATTCGCGGGATTTATGCTTGGAGTTTCGTTTTAGTAGTCTGCCAAGTCTGAACTACTTCGTTGTCGGTGCTTCCCGGTGCGTCAACATGACATATTGAGGAAAGGCCTCGGTTTAAGGGAATCTAGTTGATCTCGCTAGCCAGATGATAGGTCCATTCTTCGCTTTCAAGTTTAGGCGTATTGATAAGTAAATAGTTCAAGAGAAAGCTCCTGTGTGTTTGGTTGGCACGGTTGGCTAGCATCCATAGCACTTGGCATTGTGAATTACCGACAATATCTACCGCTCTGAATTCCTATAATGCTTAAGCAAGCTCGCCTGATTTTCCGCAACTAAAGTCCCGCTAAAGGCTCGGCACTATCGCGCGAGCCCACGTGTTGAGCAGGGAAGCTCATGTATCGGTTATCCCTGGCTAGTTCGAGTTTTATGCGCATATCCCGCGTGTTCCTGAACCGGGCGGCATTTGAATTCCAGAGTCGGCTCATGGTACGAAGTAGATCCGCAGCGTTATTCCCTAACACTAGGCATCAATCGGAGAGTAGGTGGAGAAGGTAATACCTGCACTCATACCCGGTACTTTCGATCAATTCCATGTCTTGACCATTACTTCAGAACCCAACCTGATTAGCTCCAAGGTGCCAAGTTTTGACTGAAGTAACCACGGCGCCTTCGTAACTGTAGACCCCAATCCAGCTCAATCAGAGCAAAATTTGGTTGCCAAACTATCTTGTGGTCCTGCAGCCACATGAGGCTCATCGGTACCTAGGTACTGTATCCACTAACTAGCTGACGTACTTCGTACATTAGCATTATACATGGCCCCGGAGGCCGCCACCTGAACTAGCGGTAAAGATTTGGGAATTATTTTCGAATCCGCACGTGGCTGGGCCTCCTTCGGCCTATGTCGGGACGTTCTCCGCGGACCCAGGGTAATGGTAAGCGGTGCAGCTCAACGGCAAATAGTTGCTGCGCAGTCGAGGTCGTATGAAAGTGTTAATACCAGGTGAATCAAGATGCTGATTAGTTTACACATTGAAACCAAGCTGTTTTCTCACACTGGATGTAGCTTTGCCTCTTCACACGAAGGAGGTGGATCATCGCATCTTGCTTTCACGCACTGGTATGCTTAGATAAGGCACTGGGGGATGCTGCAGATTTACTCTGACGTGTCCCTGATTTGCAATTTTCCGGCGGTGCACGTTTCAGAGTTGGGGTGGGTCTGATCCGGGGAAACCTGGGAATACAGACGACAGAGCATATGTAGGCCGCGTACTGGCCTGTGCTCGGTACTTCGCACAAGTATTCCCACTCTTGCACCTGCATGCATGCATCTGCCCAAGGGCCTGGGTCTGTCGAAAAGTATGAAGGTGCGCAGATGGTACATATCTCTTGTCAGGCACGGCGATGGAATACGGATGGATAGGAGCAGCCCACTCCAATTCCGGAAGGCTAACCCATCGGCCAATGCTGCGCGTAAGCGAAGTGCATACCCGGGGAACATTTTGCGCAGAATGCAAAAGAGGAGCATGATGCGGGCATTCAGTGTTATGAACCCTGCAAGTGCATACAGTATACTACAGACTTCGTACATTATTATTGCCTATAGAAGATGGCTGACTCACCTGACTTTGCGGCAGCGCTGTGCTGTGTGGCTGTCAAAGCCCAAGACGGACCGTGCGCCGACGCCATTGTTTCAGAGTTGGCTGATCCGTGCTACGCACGACCACTCCTGACAAACTCGCAGCACACAATCCCCTTTGATTTGACGGCGACGGCTGAGCAAGAGACCTCGCATCACACCCCGTACAGATTGTTCAGATACTCGATCGCTTCAGTGCATTACTAGCGCATGCGGCGGCGGTGCTATTCCAAAGCTCGTGGAAGGCTGCTTTGAAAAGGCATTCCAACATGGTGTTTCAAGTGTTTGCTGCCAACGGAGCTCCTCGGTGCTATAATGCGTAGTCTGTGCGAAGGAGAGATAGAAACGGTGTTCACTACCTAGGTATAGCTGTATGATGTTAAGCAGGATTACGATCTTGGGAAGTATTGCGAAGCAGGCAGTCTCCAGTGCAAGTCCACAGGTCGAAGGCCGATAGCACGCGCTCTTACGACAACTTGGAAAGTCGATTCTTAATGGTAGGTGGGCATATTATTGCGCAGGTCCTCAGGTGGCCAACACGTTTCTGGCGGGCCCCGAGTTTATTACTTGTGGGAGGCACAAGGCTAAGGATTCAGCCCTGAAATTTTTGCCCGCACTTCCCTGTTCCTGTCGAGGCTGACGAGTAAGAGTGAGGCTTGTCCGGAGAGCTACGGCGGCCGCTCCTCCATCTCGCAACTCCCTGGCGAGATGCCCCTAAGTCTACGGGAAACGTCTTGACCCCGTTCACCCCATCCTCCTGTCCTCCACACTTCACCAGATTCCATTCATTGTTTTTTCGTACACTCTCTTGAGCCTAGAGTGGCTGGCGATCTGCTGCTGTTCGATCTGTGTCTTAATACCACCCTGGCTCCTTATTCAAGTTGACGACCTTGTCCTCTCGTAATCACCTAATTGCCCGCTGAAGGCTCCGAGACATTCGGTCGACGACGTTCTCTTTGCTGCACAGGCTGATTAGCTTGGACGTCTGACGATCAAGCCCTGTTCAGGAGTCGATCGGCTGCTCAATAACGTCGAAATTCGGAAGTTGGAAGTCTGGCTCGAACCCCTCATCGTCGTTTGCACGGCATCAACTTCGTCACTGCGTGACCAAGTGCGAGCGCGCTCCTCCTGCAGTGGAACATTATTTCTGTTCAAGAGTGAGAAACACTTAATACTTGATCTGAGGTAGACCTGGCTGTCGCCTCTGAATAGATTCGTCAAGAAACCCTCACCGGCCCAATTACCCTCCAACCCTCTCTAATCAGTCAAGTCACCTCTGCTCCCACCATCATGGGTCCGACCTCTAGACCCGAAGGCACGCTCAACATTAATCTCTCCGGTTTATCCCCCATCGTCGAACCGAATGCCCCAACCTCCAAGTCTCCCTACAATGCGCCGAAGTCGAGCGCCCCTGCCCTTGGCCAGATATCCAGAGTCGGAAGCGGTTCGCCGCTGCACGAGTCGGCGCAAAGGTTATTTCCCAAGCGGACCAGGGAGCTGCAAACATCGACTGGCACCACGGGAAACATATGGGGCCCGCCGACGAGCGGCACCTCCACGCCTCTCTTTGAGATACCTGAGTCACCCAACCAGGATGGATTTCCAGACCTCGTCCCTCTCACCGAAACCGGCATTAACAGCCCTGCTCGCAGAGGCCGCGCAGGCACCCTTCCCTCTCGCATTTCGCCCAGCGTGTCAGGCAGTGCTCCGAACATAAGCCTTCTAACCTCCAAGACCTCCCGTCCTACTCCCACCACGAGTCCTTTCCGACCTGGCTCAACATCTGCTTCTGAGAAGGCCTTCAACAATGCAGCTGCTCCGTCGGGCACTTCTACACTCCTGTCAAGACTGCGAGCAGGCAGCATGCCACAACGGGCCAACATTTTCAGCGGCTCAAGTCTTGTCGCCGGCCAATCACCTTTTTCCACATCTTGGAATACCCGTGCTAGGGCAGCCACTCTGACCAGTATTAGCTCGGCGGAAGACCCAGCATCTCCGCCGCAGCAGGGATCAGATAAGGAGAACCACGGCGTTCGAACACTAGACTATCTAGGCCTGGCAGAGACCCCAGCAACAGAGTCGAGCCTAATGTCTGAAAATGATACCGGAGTTGCATCTGCAGCATTTCTCACAAGTTTCAACAACAAGAACTCGAATAGATTTCGTTCCTTCTCTGTAAACACGCAGAACAAGTATTCTGGCGCCCAGCCGGAGGTGGTTCCCCAAAATTTCCCCGCCAGCGCGAGCGGAACAATGACTCCATCTGCCGCAGCTGCCCTCGAGGCAGAGTACGAAGCCATTCAGGAACGGGTCAGACTGCACAACAAGGCAGTTCAGGACTTTGCTCTCAACGCGAGTGCGGCCAGACCTCGAGCACGAACTGCGGGATTGGTTGACACTCCCCAGAGGTCTGTCTTAAGGCGATTTGGACAACATTTAATTAAGGAGAGCGATGGCGACGCTATGCAGACAGCAATGGCTGAAGCAGACGCCACAACCGGTGATCTGGCTACTGCCCTGTATAATCTTCATGTCAACGAAGCAAATTACAATAATGCCTTGCAAGAGCAGAACCACAATGCTTTTGACTACCCTGACGAGGCCCATTCCCAAGCTTCACGATCACTGTGGATTGGTAATATTCCGACTTCAACTACTGTATCTACTCTTGACACCATTTTCGCAAATTACGGAGCAATTGAATCGACACGAGTTTTGACGCACAAGAACTGCGGCTTCGTCAACTTTGAGAGTATGCAAGATGCCATGCGAGCTCGTCAACTATTGAACGGCAAAGAAATATTCCCTGGAGGTGGGCCAGTCCGTATCGGATTCGCGAAGGCCCCTTCAAGTAATGTTACCCCCATCCCTGGAGCTATGTCGCAGTCGCCTGTGCCTGGCCCAGAAGCACCGACAATGAAGAGGCATTCGCATGAAGAGGCTGCCAGCACAGCAGCTACCGGCGTGACAGGGCAACTCGCAGATGTGCAAGCAGAAATACTCGAGATTGTGAAAGAATTTGGAACGCAGAACATTGACCTCTCCGCCATCTCAGCGTCAATCACAAATGCGGTGAACTATGGTAGTTTGCAGAAGGAGATTCCACCTGTTGGAGAACCTACCGCTAATCGGGTGTTTGATGCTCCTCGACTTCGTGATATTCGAAAACGAATCGATAATGGACAATGTGCCATCGAGGAAATTGAACAAATTGCTTTGGAAATGCTTCCCGAAATCGTCGAGTTGTCTTCGGACTACCTGGGCAATACCGTTGTGCAGAAGTTATTCGAGTACTGTTCGGAGGAGATGAAAGAACAGATGCTGCTTTGTATCGCACCTCACCTTGCCGAAATCGGTGTACACAAAAACGGAACGTGGGCTGCCCAGAAGGTCATCGATGTCTGCCGATCTAGATCACAAATTGCCATCATTACGGAGCACCTGCGGCCCTACACCATTCCTCTCTTCTTGGATCAGTTTGGCAACTACGTCCTACAATGCTGTTTGAGGTTTGGGCCGGCCTACAATGCATTTGTCTTTGAGACCATGATGAGTCATTTATGGGAAATAGCACAAGGTCGTTTTGGTGCTCGTGCTACCCGTGCCTGTCTTGAATCCCACCACGCCAGCAAGGACCAACAACGGATGCTTGCGGCCATGATCGCTCTGAATGGTGTGCAATTGGCCACCAATGCCAATGGCGCCCTCCTGCTTACTTGGCTCCTTGACACCTGCACTTTTGCTCGACGACGTTCGGTGTTGGCGCCACGATTGGTGCCGCACTTGGTTCAATTGTGCACCCACAAAGTGGCCTATCTGACGGTGCTTAAAGTTGTCAACCAGCGCAACGAGCCAGAAGCTCGAGAAACTGTACTCAAAGCCCTCTTCTTCAGCTCGGGAGATGCGGTGCTCGAGCAAATCCTCAGCGATCAGAGCTCGGGGGTGACGTTGGTATTCAAGATATTGACTTCGCCATTTCTGGATGACAGCATGCGGCCTGATGTCATTCAAAATATCTCGAACGTGCTGGTGCGAATTAAAGCTCAGCCTAATCAAGGCTACAAGAGGTTGATGGACGAGGTTGGACTATCTTCTCGACCGTCTCAAATGAATCAGAATGTCGGGCACGGTCACGGTGGCATAGGGGACAGGTCACGACCCATCGCTCAAACAAGTGTCAGCCAGTACAACAATGGTTTTGTTAGCGACATTGACAACGGCATGACGCCTGTGCGCGCGGGCTCGTCGGACTCGTATGGCTATCCAAGCTTCGGAGTCAATGGGTATCAAGGTCAGCAGCAAGGCTTTGGCGCCATGCCATACCAGCAGATGAATGGTCCAGCACACTTTCAAAATTTCAGCACACCAGGGCCTCGCAACAATCACGGTCAGGCCTTTTTGGGGAACGGATACACTGGCTACAATACACCTCCGCCAACGGTGGACTATCGGAGCATGCAAAACCAGTCAGCCTCCCCCGTTCCTTTCCCGGCACAGATGAGTCCGATGATGCATAATGCTGGATTTGCACAGCCGTATACGCAGCAAGGGATGCAGGGTAACATGTATGGCTACAACACAAACCAGGTTCAGCAAGCTGTGTATGGGTACAGCCCGCAGATGCAGCCGATCCATGCTGGAGGTCGAGGTCGCAGGGTGAGTTGATTACTTCGTACAAACTGTCCGTTGAATGTGACTGACGTTGGAGCAGCGATGAACCGGTTTGCTACATTTGGTTGGGTTGTTTCTGAATGACTGCCGCGCAGTGTTGTGGAAGGTGCAGGAGGAAGGCCGTGTCGATCACGACCCGACCCGACCACTATTATGACTTTCCCATTGGTGTCTGCGTACGATCTACTGTTCTGGAGTTTGGGGGAGATTTGGTTGGAATGACAAATGGTCGCTGCCGTGGCAGGGTCTACGCCGCTGACACGGCGGCAGTCAATGGAATGGGAATGGACATGCGATGCCCTCAACACAGCGACACATGTAGCACAGTGGCTTTGCGTCATGTTTCGTTTGTTGAGTTTACATAGATTGATTTCGTGGACATTACACTCAACGAATCTAGATCGCGCGTCGATATACGCTGGTTTAGTACTTCGTAGCACAACCTCCGTACCATTCGACTTCAAATCGTCAATTTTTGGAGATCTTTGTCCCAGCCCTCGGGCCAGTGCCTCTCAAGCAATATGAATTACAAAAGTATTGGAACCCAAACATTCCTCTCTGTTGGGCACACTACTACTGACCTCGCTTCTTCGTTCCTGGTTGCGGCATGCGGGCATTCGTGTCTAGGCTTACGTGAATAGGCGAACCGCGGGCGGGTATGGTCGGCGTGTTTCGGGCCTACAGACTTGGATCTAGGTGAAGTTTCAAATGGCGTGGGTGGCCTAAGCCCACGTGGTGGCCAAGCGATCGTCGTCTAACAAAGTCATGCGTCGTGAAATTGCATGCTTCACATTACTCGAGTTTATGCACGCCTGACTCGTGCAACTCAGAAGCAGCGTGCAGGCTCCAATGACCAGCGTTTGGCGTTTGCGCATGTCTTTTCCGATAGCATGAACAGCCCCGGATTTGATCCAAGTGGCTTGCATCACAATAGCTCTCATGATGACGATGCAGGCACCAGCGCAGGCCCCTTTGCGAGTCAAAGCAAGAAACGAAAGGCGGCTGGCTCCAGCAGCCGAGGCGTGGCCAGTTTGACCCCAGAGCAACTGGCAAAGAAACGAGCCAACGACCGAGAAGCACAGCGAGCGATCCGCGAGCGTACCAAGAACACGATCGAATCGTTGGAACGAAGGATCCAGGAGCTCACCTCGCAGCAGCCGTACCAAGAGCTGCAATCCGTCATCCGACAGAAAGAGGCTGCTCAGGCCGAAAACGCTGAAATCCGTCAACGCCTGGCCTCGGTCGTGTCCATTCTACAACCTCTGCTCGCTACACAACCTCTCTCAGGCTTGGGCCTGGCCCAGCCGGCTCAAGGCCATGTTCAACCAGCCTTGTTCCCGACAGATGCTGGCTTTCCCCTCGAACCATTGTTGACCAGTGCCGCGCCAACTGCCCAGCCGGGTCCCGCTCATCCGTCAGGATCGCTCGATCAGAACAGCTACTCGAATCCTTTCTCTTCGCCAGAACATGACGCGAACTCAGAAGGACAACCATGCGCGAGCCAGCGTATGGCACTGAACAACCAGAGGGAACCCCTCCACCGCAATCACGAGCTGCCACAAAACGACGAGCGCTTGAACTTCGGCTTTCTGATTGACTCGAATACCCTCAAGCGCCACCTAGACAGCTATTCATGGTCCCACCGGAGAACCTCAGCCACTGACCGCCCCTCCCACCCTCCTTTCTCGGAGCCCGCCAGTGCAACGCAGCTGTGGAGTACCCTTCCAAAGAACTGTCCACCGACTTGTCGCATGGACAGCTTCCTCATCGAGTTCCTCCACCAGAGACAAAAGGAAAATGCCTCCCACAACCATAGCCCCGACCAAAGCCCTGCTTACCCGTCCATCTCGAACCTGCTAAATCCCATCAACTCTGCTGGCGCCCCATCTCCCAGCAGTAATGGTAATGCCAATTCCATCGACTGCTCAGCCACTTCACGATCAGACCCCATTTCCACGTTAATGACCAACATCATATCCAAACTCAAGAACGTCTCCGACCTTCCTGAACAAGTTGCCACAACCTATGTTATGTTCCTCCTCATGCATTGGCAGATCTACCCAACCCAAGAAAACTACGACCGTCTCCCCGAGTGGCTCGCGCCTCGTCCGTCTCAGCTCTTCATCCCGCATCCAGCCTGGATCGACCAAGTCGTTTGGCCCCGCATGCGCGACGCCATGGTCCGGAACTACCAGAACTACCCTTTTGACAACTTCTTTCCCTCATTCACCACCGGTCTCAGTGTCAACTGGCCCTACGAGCCTGCCACCTGTCTCGTCAGCATGAACGACGGCAAAGAGCCCGTGATTAACCGAGCCTTCGAGTGCCACATTCGCCGGTTACACAACTGGTCTGTCGGCAAAGAATTTGCCGCGACTTTCCCCGAGCTTGCCGACACAACGAGAATTCTGGAAAAGGGAACCCCCGATGCATAGTGTCACACCGGACGGTCAGCTGTTGCAAGGATTGATCAAATGCCGGCATGAGATTGGGTGCGCTATACCAGCACCTGGCGCATGGACATGTGCAAGCCCACGTGCAACAAAGCCAACAAAGCCAAGGTGCTCCAAATAGAGAGAATGCCGGGGGGGTGTTGACGGTCACGCCGCTTGCAACCCAGATTTGATGGGGCGACGCCTCAGACGCACATGCACGTCGAATAATGCCCAGGTCGGACCGCGGGTCAAAGCCAAGTCTGTTGCCAATACCAGACCCGTTGTGCTCGCTAGACAAAGCGCAAAGAAAATCATCATCGAGTCGAATCTCGGTGCAACATGCGAGAGCGGCACACTGGCAGAGGACATTTGTATCCCCCAGGAGGCCCCCCCAAAATCTCCTTGGCGCGCAGCAAAGGCAAGCCTCACCTGCTTGTCCATGCACCTCCCCAACTCTTGCCGGAATCGGTCGCTGAGAATGCGTATGCGGACAGAAGTGATATCCTGTTTTCGCTTTGATTGGGTACGAAGGGAGGTGGTGGTCTATAGAGTCTGGCTTCATCAGCTAGGGGTATTGCCCTCACGTAAGAGGAAGGTAAACAAAGAATGTTCTCGTCGTAAAAGACAATAAGGACTTTGAACAAATGGTTGAATCTCACGAATCTGCGAATGAGCTTACGTCTTGGATTATGAACCGTTTCTGGTTCTCAGGGGGGTTCGTTTGCTCAAAAAGAGTGCGTCTATTGCAAAGATTGGAGGCAAAGTTCGAGAACTTCAGTTCAACCGCGTCCTTGAATTGTAAATACTGAACCTGCGCCTTGTGCTAACTTAGACTTGGCAAAAGACTCCGCCATAAAGCACTTCTTTCGACAGAAGCGTGATCTCAAGCCAACGTTACGCCTCCTGTTTCGGCTGTGCCTCTTGCCTGGCCCCAAATCTGCTCTCAAAATCCTCGGAAGTCGTTGAGATAATCGTCCAGGGCCGTTCCTACCCTGATTGCAAACCAACTGAATCTCTGTTGTTCAGTTCATCTTTTACCTCACCCTGTCAACGAACCATTTTAACCTCAACTACGCTCTCTTTCATCGACAATGGTGTCGCTGAGGAAGAGCGGCTTTGAGCCTGCCTCAATCGAATAACTCATCAACGTCGTAACCTTCGTCCCCACTGGCGTGATTGGCTGGATCATCAAGCATGCCGTCCACCGCACTTTGTGTGGTCGAACGTTGACTCCCGGCGACTGGTGAGGGCTCATCTTCACTGTCAGATTCAACAGGCACTCTCCTCGTGTTTGGACTTGTCGGCTCCCGTTTTCTAGACGATAGAGTTCGAGAAATTGTACTACCATGGGGCGTATGTGGCACGTTCGCGTAGACGCCTGTATCCCAATGAGCGAACCTGCAATCTTCGTCAGTGAAGGAGCATTTCCCGTAAGTCTTCCAGAAGAAACATGTTCGCCCGTTTTTGTCTCTTTCTCCCTGGATACGTCCCGCACGGGTGTGTACGTATTGATCGGTGTCCTCTGAAAATTGTTGTTGGCCATTTTTCAGGTAACCATAGCTGTTTGCGGATTGCAGGCTTGGAATAAGCCCGGACCCTGTCTCGCGGAACTTATTATGCCGAGGTGACAAGGATGGATTGTTCAAAGGCATTGCAAGTTCTTCTGAGAGGAGGCGTTCTGGTTCTCTATGTCCAAATCCACCTTTCAGGCCCCCTTCTTCCCGACAAGGTTGTGGAACAGCCGGCATATCCACCGGGGTATCGGATATGAAATTGTGATGATCCAGGATGACCTCCTCCGCACCAACCGAGGTATCCACCGTTATCGGAGCAGAAGACGAGTCCCGTGGATCATCGGACTGCGGAATGGCATCTTCTGAGAATGAAGATCGGACCATGATGATAGGATCAGGAAGATGCTGGGAAATTTTAGATGCGGCGATATTAAAGCAAGACTTTTCAGCGCCTCCACCACTAGGAATTGTCCCAGAATTTGTTGCGTTCTGATCAGTAATTGTACCATCCTCTGCGGTTGTTGCAATGTCTGTTGATTCTAATTCATCAGCATGCACAGCGATCTTTACCAGAACCTCCTGGAGCACCCAGGGGAAGCTAATGAAAGGCATCAGTGGCATCACCTCGCTCCCTTCTGCCTGCATAGTCTTTCTGCACGCCTTTGCTGACTCCGCCTGCAGTTGGGTAACCCTGTATGCCGTGACTGCGACGGGTGCGAGGTGTTCGAAGTCCTTGCCGCCAGCCATTTCAGCCAGAACTTCGTAGTATTGGTCCTTCAGCGCCTTTGACAACATACCTACTTCCTCGTGAAACTTGTAGTCATTCGAAGCTTTACTGTGCGCTAGGACAAATGTGCTCCAAAGTTCGAACTCTGTTTCAATGCTATGCTGCAAAAGTATACGGCGTAGCGAGCTATCGTATTCCGTTTTGACAGCTTGTACCTGCTCAAACAATACTTTCGAGGGCTCATAAGCATTGCTGATTCGAGAATCGAAATTGAGGTCATAATCAGATTCAAATTTGACCGTCTGAACGGAGTCGTACAACTTTCCTAGCACTTTGTGGGAATGGTAAGTTCTCCTGTTGTTCTTCTCCATAAAGTGTGGCCATCGATCTCTTTCAAGACGACGTTCCATAATCGCTGGTACCCCGGTTTTAGGATAGTCCACTGCTTGGGAATGGAGTTCCAATAATTCATGGCAGACTTTACTGTCGATTCCATCATCGAGCGCATCTGCCGCCGCTAAATGCGCGTGCGCGATCTTGCCCAGAGCGTCATGGCGAATGTAGCTCACAAAAAAGTTAATCAAGTCAGAGGTAACAATGGGGTTTGCAATTTCGACAAGGTTTGGGGGATCATAGTGGAAAGGCTCAACGTTCCAGAACCGGGGCAGTAGTTCGGGATCCCAGATGACAATGTAGTCATCACCATCGAGGTCTCCGCCTGAACACATACTCGGGAGGTCTCGCTCCCCAGTCTGTGGCATAACAACTACATCTCGCAGATGGTGCAGACCTGGAACGTTGCGTGCTCGGACGACTCTAATATCCCCTGGGTGGAGTGATGGATTGCGTGCTAGGATGCAAAGACCCTCAATGACTTTGGCCTGACCAGTCACAACCTCAGTAATTTGCACGAATATCTCCGGTAGTTTCTCGAGGAAAGACGGGTCTTTAGCAATTATGTCTCGATCTCCGCACGGGCATGCGCTGGTGTGGCCTTGTAAGGTTGCTGTTTCGTCTACACAGCCAAGGACAAAGGCGCCGTTTGAAACTGGTATTTTTGCCTTCTCTTTGAGATATTTAAGTGACCAAGCTCGCCATAAGCTGAGCAACGTAGTGATAAATGGTTCCTTGGCCTTCCGAAAACCAGCCTCTACCAACTCGCAAAGGCTCAGTGCCATCATATTCGGGTCCACATTACCTTTTAAAGCCTTCATTGCTGCACCATCATCATGAATTGCCTGATTGAGGCAGTTGATAGTGTCGTCCTGCATGCGTTGAAACACGTTTGTCGGTACACCTAGATGTGAGAGACAGACGATGATTTGTCGATTTAAGTATGGCTGCCAAAACTGAGACCATCTGATAATCTCCAAGTCTCCTGAAAGGGAGTCGAACTTGAACTGTGACTCTCTAATCTCAACGCCAACGTGAGGCACATCATCAGATATTGCTAGCACACCTTTGCACCCTCCGAGGCGAAATTGAAATAGTGACGGAGGAGGTCCTTTGATACCAAGTTGGTTGCTTACGAGATTAGCAGCCAGTTTTGAGATTTTGCCGACCCCGTCCGTGAAGATGTACCTTCCGTTCCTAATATCCGGAATGGTTGTTCTTTCTGTGATCTTGGGTAATTTGCCTAGCTGAACAGGCCTTGTCGTAGAGAAACATTGTCCCATCCGCGCTGCCATCTTAGCAACATTCGTTTCTTTGAAAGATCCGAGGTCTTGGCGGATGCGTTCAGCACTCATGTCCAAGGTAGCTGCAAAAAAATATGCGCCACGTTCTTTGAGCTGCGAGTTACCCCATATGAGGAAATCGTAGGTGATATCACCAAGCTTGATGCCACGAGTCAATGCACGTTTCACACGGTTGAAAATTGTTACCATCCTATTATTGCTCGATGCATACAGTCTTGTCTGGCCGCGGTAATCATCGTCTTCGAAGCGAACCCTGAGAAATCGGTGAGACAAAGACTTGTATTTGCGGATAACTCGATTCGTAATCTCTACTCCGGGTGTGTGGAACAGGATGCCTGTCGCGGTTATCGTAGCGGTATAGACCTCAATGCAACTTTCTGGAAGGGGCTTCGCACGCACGGGTTTTGCGTACTCGATGTGGTTGAAAATGACCATAGGGTCCCAAACTCTCGTTCCATTAGTCGCAACGTAGACTAAGGCTTGCTTCGCCTTTTTTTCAGGCCAAGATGCGAGTCGTTCAAGGAAGGGCATTGTGATTGAGTATTCACTGATCCATCCGTGAGAAAGACAGACCTCAAGCTGGTACCTTACAGGAAAAGAGAGATGGACACGAGCCAATTCCTCGTCAAGGGTGGCTTTCACCTCATGTTCGAATCTGCCGTTGATCAAACACCATGTATCGTGTTCAAGATTCGGTGGAGCGATAGTTATCTGGAAGCCACTGCCATCAAGTAGTTGCCCGTTCCAGTCTCTGACAGCGTCGAGAAACACTTTGGTCGCTTGGTTGTCGACAGAGCTCCTTGAGATATGGAAACAGAACGTGGTCCATCTTGATATGTTGATAGCGTTAAAAGGCTTCGGCAGCCCGATAGAAGTGCCCTCAAGCTGTCTGTATGTTGGGATGTGGGTACAGATGTCCGTTTGTCGTGCCCACATGTCCTCGATGGACCAAATTCGGCTGTCTGAACTGTGCGACATGTCTTTCGCTTCATTTAGCAATTTTGTGTACCATGGGGGCTTTGAAAGATGAAAGGCAAACTTGTTCTTGTTTACATGCCAGATACTAAAGCGGTCGTCCAATGCAATCAGGAACCGAAATTGTCGAGGTTTTCTCTCCGAGGAAACCTGCGTAAAAGTGAAATGGACCTCGATCTCTTTCTTTTTGAGATTCAGAACAAGTTTCGAGGGAAGAGCACCCTCATTGGTGCCGGCCATGATGGTCATGGTGTTGGGATTAGCAAGAAACCCAAAGTCCAAACCGTCACCGAGGATTTCGATTCTTTCCGGATAAGATTTATTCTCGTCTACTGGACTTTGGATCGAAGACTCCTCCTTTTGCAATTTTGCAATACTGGCGTGGATACTGTGTGTCTCATCATGCAGTTTGAAGTCGACTCGACGGGTCCAGAAGGCTTCGGTAGGAACAGGCCTGAATTCGATGTCGGCATTGGATGAAATGTCACCGCGTTTAGTCTCATGAATAAGAATTCTTACGACTTTGCCATACCTCTCGAAGTTATTGTGTATTTGCTGCGTCGTCACGCCAGGAGGTAGGTCCTGGAGCCTTAATCTGAGTGAGGGCAATGTGCGCCATTTGAGCCGGAGGTGTTCAGCTCGACTTCCAATCGTTGTTGAGCGGGAGAAGTACGATACGGGGTCCTGCAGCGGTGGTGTCGGATTTTCTGGGGGCAAGTGTGTTGCCATCGTGGGAGTGGATGCCAGCTAGTCTCGCATTTTCCAAGCACCGAAACGTAACCTTAGTCGATGAGAGAGAGGCAGTCATCAGTACTATCTGAGCTGAGCAGTATATGAAGGAATAGCCGTGTTTGCTTCTAAGGATGACAGGATAAGACAATCGAACAGAACAATTCGTAGGAAGGCGGTGACCCGCTAGTGGTCTTGGCAACTTGAAGGACAATCTAGGAAGCCACGAAGAAATACTGAAGTGCCGTTGAATGTATCGTGGAATCCGCAATGATGGCAAGATGAACCAATACCCCAGCTCCGTGTGCTGTAGCATGCAGTAGCAGCGGATCCAACTGAAGCCGGGCAAGGAAAATTCTCACCATAGATCAAGGATCGCAAGTCTTTCAATGTTGACGAATCTTCTAGTTTACTTCAAGCGGTCTCTCGGTCTGACTCTGCGTTTACAATAGAAATAAACATTGGCGTCATCTTCTCAAGTTTGCTGATGTGAACTCGATCCTCGCTCCTCTCAAACCAGCATAGGACGACACACGCCCATGTAGATCCTTGTCAAGACGCACAACCCGTGTGGTCGAAAGCGTGGTCATGTTATTGAAAGAATACCTACCATATCAACCGCCAGTCGCAATACGCAAGACATACAAACCTGTGCTCCAGGTACAGATTTGAAACTGTGCTTCGATGTGTGACTTGTTGGGGTTTGGTAAGGACGCGCACTTCTGGCCTTATCGAGACCTGTTTGCGTATTGCTAGACACTGAATAACGAATTGACGTGCGAGCCTGTTCCTAGTTACAGCGTCTACTACAAGAGACTTCAAATTATGCATCAAATTCTCGGTTGACGTATTAATGGCATCGTAAGGTAGCCATTGTAGGGCAGATCCAATGGAGAAAGATCTCGTTTGTAGACGTTGTGTTACTGGGCACATATCGAAACGCTAACCGTTCACACGCAATCACGCAGATTTTCAGCTAGCGCGTCCGTGCGCGTCCATTCGTTGGCCCAATTTGTGCTGGGGTTCAGGGCGTTTTTGTTTGAACTCTCAACTTAGGGATTCATGTTCATTCCGGGACTTTATTGACGTTGATTCTGCGGTTGAGAGTAATAAATTTGCTTATGTGGTAACTGATCTTTGGTCTTGGATAGCGAACTGAGACTAGTTGACTGGGTCCTTTGCATTACGCGACGCGATAAAGTGCAAGAAACTTCGAACAACCTTTTTTAGGGTAAATTTCCATGACTCAAATTTGCAGCAAGCTCCATTACCTAGGTGCTTTTGCCTGATTGCTCTATCGACTTCTTGTTCGATCCCGTGTTTATATTTACCTCTTTCGAAGTTCATTACTGTGCCCTAAAACAATCCTTCATTCGCAATGTCGAATACTGGAAAAAAGAAATGTGGCGTTCTTGGGGCAACAGGTTCCGTTGGTCAGCGATTTATCCTTTTGTTGGCTGATCACCCCGTGCTTACTCTGCATGCTGTGGGTGCCTCGTCGCGGTCCGCTGGAAAGCTCTACAAGGATGCAGTACGTTGGAAACAGGCGCGGCCAATGTCAAAAGAGCTTGCAAACTTGGAAGTTCGAGAGTGCAAGGCAAGCAACTTTCGAGATTGCGATCTAGTCTTTTCCGGACTGGATAGTGATGTCGCTGGGGAAGTTGGTAGAGTAGACCCGCCCATGTTCGGAGTTTTCTCTCACTAACAATGGTGCCAGAGATGGAATTTTTGAAAACTGAAATCCCAGTGTTCTCCAACGCGAAGAACTACAGGAAGGACCCAAAGGTACCTTTGGTGGTCCCCACAGTCAACGTAAATCACCTAGATCTCATCCACCACCAAAGACAACATTTCAACCTGAAAAAGGGCTTCCTTGTGTGCAATTCAAATTGTGCAGTAATTGGTGTCGTCATTCCCTTCGCAGCCATCCAAGCAAAGTTTGGCCTAGTTGAAGATGTTGAAGTCACAACTCTACAAGCCGTCTCTGGGGCCGGATACCCGGGAGTTTCAAGTATGGATATTATCGATAATATCGTGCCTTACATAAAAGGAGAGGAAGACAAACTTGAGAACGAGGCACAGAAGATTCTCGGCTCGCTCAACGCAGATGCTACGGCTTTTGAAGAGCAAAAAGGGCTCACTATTGGGGCTACCTGCACACGAGTTCCGGTACTCGATGGTCATACAGCTTGCGTTTCGTTACGCTTCAAAAACAGGGAAAATATTCCATGCGCGGAAGAAGTGAAGGATGCAATGAAAGAGTATGTGTCAGAGTCACAGAAGTTGGGGTGCCAATCGGCACCGGAGCAGGCGATTGTTGTTTTCGAGGAGCCGGATCGACCACAACCTCGGTTGGACAGGGACATCTCGGGAGGATATGCGGTCAGTGTAGGACGAGTGAGAGACACTGCGGAAGGGTCGCACTTTGATATCAGATTTGTTGCGCTCAGTCACAATACCGTGATAGGAGCTGCTGGCTCTTCCATTCTCAATGCTGAGGCAGCCATCATTAAAGGCTTCATATAGCTGGAAATGTTCTCTATACTTCGCCAGTGGACAATACCGCGACCTGAAGTGTATATCCATGAACGAAATATACTAAATCCAACCTGTAGGATCCCACATCCAAGCATTCGAGACAAAGCCACTTCCTACGGGCCAGGGATTGTGGTGTTTGTGTAACGCCAAGACGCTAGTGGTGAATTCTTGGCAAAATCGCACTTGCCCAGAATTTTATCCAATTCCGACCGCTTCACCGACGCCATCTCGATTTCTCCCTGATCCAACATCACCCGCACAGTTAATCAAAATGGGTCGTGGTCCAAAGAAACACCAGAAGCGACTGTCAGCGCCATCGCACTGGTTGCTTGACAAGCTATCCGGTGCCTATGCACCCAAACCATCGTAAGCTGAGACAGTGAGCTGATCCTGTTGCATTTTAGCTAATTTGGCTTGCAAAGTGCTGGTCCTCACAAACAGCGAGACTGCCTTCCCCTCATTGTTTTCCTTCGGAACCGACTGAAGTATGCGCTCAACGGTCGAGAGGTCACGCAAATCGTGGCGCAGAGACTCATTAAGGTGGACGCAAAGGTTCGAACGGATTCAACCTATCCGGCCGGTTTCATGGATGTGATTACCATTGATAAGACTGGCGAGAACTTCCGACTCATCTACGACACAAAGGGACGATTCGCAGTGCACAGAATTGAGGCAAGCGAGGCCGAGTACAAACTTGGCAAGGTCAGGAGAGTGCAGCTCGGTCGAGGGGGCATCCCATTCTTGGTCACGCATGATGCACGCACGTAAGTCGCGCCTGTGTCAATCAGACGTTGGATCAATGTTTGGTTGGAAAGACCTCAAGACGAATATACTGATGGAAATCCAGAATCCGATATCCGGATCCCCTTATTAAAGTCAACGATACAGTCAAGATTGACCTCGCGACTGGCAAGATTACCGACTTTATCAAGTTCGACACCGGAGTCGTCGCAATGGTGACTGGTGGTCGTAACATGGGTCGGGTCGGTGTTATCACCCACCGAGAGAGACACGATGGAGGATTCAATATCGTTCACATTAAGGACGCCATTGACAATTCCTTCGCTACCCGAGAAAACAATGTCTTCATCATCGGAAAGGAAAAGCCATGGGTCAGTCTGCCCAAGGGCAAAGGTGTCAAGGTATGTCGATTTTTGCTTACATGCTCCATCTTGCTAACAGTCACAGTTGTCTATCGCTGAAGAGCGTGACCGAAGACGAGCCATGCAAGCTGCTGGCCAAGCATAGATACATCAGTTATACACCCCAAGGAGAAGCATCTGCAGATTGTTCATGTTACAAACCTTGTGGTCGCAGACGGTTGAGTGGGAAGAATCTTTGAGTGCGCCAGCATAGCAGCCAGTGAAGGAAGACGGCGTGTCGCAATGAATTTTAAAGAGGCGAAATTCATATTACCTCGACTTCCATAGTTCTGAATATGGTCGATCCCGACCAGCATCGAGATTCTCACACAGCCTTTTATTTATTGGCCGCTCTATCTTTGATCCAGTCAAACATCTCTAATACAGTCAACCATCTGTTGCATTTTAGGAAGTTGCTGCAGCCACTGTTGACGATGTCCATCTAATTGGGTGTTTGGGAAATAACCAGAAGTATTTCCCCCCTTAGCTTTGTTGGTAGGGTCTATGTGCCAAGTTGGCCAACGCGACGATGATCTGGTATCAGGGCCAGGCAAGCCATTCTGCGTGTAGCTCGAGTTTCGACACGGTCAGTGAATATTTGGGCACTTGAGCGGCATACTGTCCGACAACATCCCAGCACGGCGATCGTTACGATCACTACGATGAATCCTAACGCCTGCAGATGTTCAATACAACCAGGACTTCATGGGTCGAGAATCATAAGTAGATTGAAAGGCGTCAAGCTCGAGGATGACAAATGACACGAGCAAGAGCGGGTGAGCACCGTGCAGCTGGGAGAGTCCTGTGCCGCTAACACGATGCGTTGTCCGAAGTTTGAAAGCCTTGAACTCCTGAGCCAAGAGAAAGCCTGAAAGTTTGGGATGCAGTAGTTGTTCTTGACTTTCGTACTCTGGTACATATGAGTGTGCTATTATCTGTATTGAGTATGCCGTACAGACAATACAGGTAGTGCGCCGCAACAGAACATAAAACGTTTTTAGTGTGCTTCCACTAACGGCAAAAGTTCGGCATAAAAGGCGGCAGCGGTGATGGTTGCCGTGCCAACGGCCCAAGATTGTGCTGCTCGCCCAAGTGCCAAGTGCGAGCGGCTCATTATTCTTCGAGTTGCTTTTGCATATACTTCTTCGCACCGTCCATACTAACATAACTCTTCACCAGGAGCAGAAATAGACAACAGCTATAAGCCAGTATGGCACTGTCACAGGACCTTATCAATTTTGATCTGATTGAAGAGCATAAAGAAAACATTCAGCAGCTCCCTGGCGGTCGTTCGGCGAAACAACTCGCATCGATACTGTCCCCTCGAGGCTCCGGCAGTACAGCGACGTTCGAAGAGAACAAAACACATAATGATGCGATGAGGCAAAAGTACGAAAACGAGCTGCTGCTGATAGAAGAAAGTGATGATCCGTTGGACATTTGGACGCGGTACATCAAATCGACCATGGATGCATACCCTTCAGCCCAGTCAACGCCTCAGTCACAGTTACTACCGTTGCTTGAGCGCGCAACCAAGACTTTTTTGAATTCTTCAGAATATAAGAACGACCTGCGATACTTGAAGCTCTGGCTCCATTACATCCGCCTATTTTCCGACGCCCCCCGGGAGACCTTTGCATTCCTCGCATGCCACAACATTGGTGAGAAGCTGGCTCTTTTCTACGAGGAGTTCGCGGCTTGGCTTGAGACTATGGGAAGATGGAACCAGGCCGATGAGGTGTACAGGTTGGGTATAGAAAGAGAAGCAAGACCAGCAGAGCGACTCGTGCGAAAGTACAATCAATTCCAGCAACGATTCGAAGCACACCCAAAGGGTGAAAACGAGCCTTCATCGCCCGCTTTGCCGAAAGTCCGAGCTGCGCTGGCTGCAAAGATCGACCCTTTTGCTCCTTCACCAACCGAAGAACCTCGACAGCAGTCCAGACAAAACGCTTCAAGCACGAGTAGACCAAAGAAGGCGAAGATGGCTATCTTCTCTGACGCGGATTCGCGAGCACCGCCAGTCAATACCTCGAAAATTAGTGGTTGGGACAGCATAGGGTCCATGAAAGAGAGGACGAAAGAGAACACAATCGAGGCGCAACCTTGGACCGGGCAAACACTAAAGGCGGGCAAGCGAGCAGGCAGTGCGAGCAAGATGGAAGTTTTTCGAGATTCGGTAGGTACTTTTCAGTAAAAATCAGACCCTCACTTTTCTAGAATCAACGCTAACCGAGCGCCTTTGGCATTATATGTAGTAGAACGAATCCAAGAAGGCGCAAAGTACCAAACAGCCAAAGACAGTCATCAATCATCGGTCTGGTCGATCTGAACGAGTATTTGTTGATATGGATGCCGTGTATGGAGATAATGGAGGAGAATATAGCTTCGAAGAACTGAGAGCATTGCATCGGGGTTGGGCGGGCATGAACTGGCAAAGAAACAATATTCCTGTCTTGCAAGGAAATGCCAACCCCAAAACAGCACCCACCAAGGACAAGTCAAAGGAATCCGAGGACTTGGAGAATCTGACGAATCTGCTGGATCAAAAGCTCCATGTCACCGGAACAAGCACGTCACAAGAAAGCACACCAGAGAGCGCCCAAGAAGCTAGACCTCCCAAACCAACGAAAATCAAGGTCCGAGAGGTGAAGCAGGAAACACAAACAGTCAAGCTGAAAACAGACTCTCCCAATAGGCCGAAAATACGCAAGAAAGCTGCGGCAATGGCGGAGCCGACAATGACATTGCACAGTAAAGCTGCCCACAATGACATATACGAAATGTACAACAACGCATCCAAACCTGAGGATAAAGATGACTCCCAGAGTGGCATCGACACAGAATTCGAGGATGATACCTTCAGTACTGCGGGCGAAAGTGTTGGGACAGGGAGAGTATCCACCACTAATAGTGAATTCGGCGACGACACTATCAGCTCCGTGCGTTCATTTGGTGCCGATGATGCAAGTGCTTCACCTTGGTCCGATTTCACAACCGGCAAAATCTCGAAAGTCTTGAAGAAGGCACGATCTGCAAAACACAAACGGGCTGATAGTGAAGATATCACCGACAGCATCCGCAGCGGTCAGGAGCAGCGTCAAGACGGCTTCGACACTCAAGTCATTGCAGAACTTGCCAACCAAGACTTTGAAGAGCTGGACACGATGGCGATTGCTCGAATCGCAGGCAGTACAGCTGAAGACGGTGTTGTCATCGAAGACGAGCAACCAGCACCAAGTGACCTTAAAACTCCGATTGAAGCCGCGCACCCAGACGATGTCGAGGATACTGAACACCGACACATATTCATACCTCTAGAAGGCTACGAGCCGACACCATTGCGACCATATCGTGACCCAGGATATCTCGCGCAGAACAAATTACCATTCATGACTCCGATAGTCGAACAAACTGAAAGCTCACTGGCAGCCTCCACGATCTACCACCATCGTTTCACAGCCGCCAAGACACCGAGTAGGTCAGGAGCCGGAACGAACGCGAAGTTCGAGAGTCCGTCCAAACTGAAGGTCGACGACTTGTTGCTCGAGAGTCCAGAACCGAAAAGTGCTAAGAGAAAGAGCGCGCATGAAGTAGTAGCGGAAGACGATCATTCACCCAAGAAGCTTATCAGCGGATCGCCGGCAAACGGAAAGCAGAAAATACTCTTCCCTGGGACGGAGAGCTCCCAGCTGTCACATGGGGTTGACGACCACCATTCCGACCATGAGGATGTTTTCCAAGCATGTGCCGTTGAGAAGAAGTCAGCTGGACCAGTGCAGCCGCACATCCATCGAGGACCGATCATTCACGACCTGCAATGTAATCCATGCGACGAGACCGTCATCGACCAAATCCTGAAGAATGCTCATCCAGCACCATCCTCATATCCTGGCTTCTTTGACCACAGTTCTGAGAGTTTCGAGCATTTCGGACAGATCCGAACATTTGCACGGAAGCTGACCAAGCAAAACACGAAGTCGAGCCCAAGGAAAGCACTAAGCGAGAGCGCGAAAGCAATGACACCAGTGCTAAAATTTGGTGATAGCAGCCGTGTTTACGCCGTGAAGCGTGAGCTCGGGGAAGGCGCTTTTGCCCCCGTATACCTCGTCGAAAGTGCCGAAGCAGACGGCGGGGATGATGGTACGTCAAGCGGAAGGGGAATGGTCGAGGCCCTGAAAGCTGAGAACGAACCGAAGACACTTGCTTGGGAATTCCATATTTTGCGTCTGCTGCAGTCAAGACTTGGTGGTGGTTCCCGAGCGGTGGAATCAATCATTCGTGCACACGAATGCCATCTCTATCGCGATGAATGCTACCTCATCCTCGAGTACCATTCTCAGGGAACCCTTCTCGAACTCGTCAATCTTTGCCGAACAGAGAACATTCGAGCTGGCAAGCTGGCAGAAGGTCTCGAGGAGTCCGTGGTCATGTGGTTGAGCGTGGAGCTACTACGAACGATGGAAAATCTTCAACAGGTCGCGATTCTGCATGGTGACCTCAAAGCAGATAACTGTCTTGTCCGATTCGGCGCAGGAGAGCTGACGACTCCTTACTCGCGCCATGGCGCTCATGGTTGGAGCAGGAAAGGCCTCACCTTGATTGACTTTGGTAGAGGGATCGATACGAAAGCGTTCAAGGCTGAGGCTCGATTCATCGCCGACTGGAAAGCCCAAGACACTGATTGCCCTCAAATCCGGGAAGCCAAGCCATGGAAGTGGGAGATTGATCTATTCGGTGCCGCAGGTGTCATTCATTCATTATTATTCGGGAAGTACATCGAGACCATCCCTGTTAGTGGTGGGGGGCTTGGACAAAAGAAGGAATGGAAGCTCCGTGAAAATTTCAAGCGGTACTGGGAGAAGGATATTTGGACACAAGTGTTTGATGTGCTGATGAACGGCGGTGGTAAGAAAGAGGATGAGATTCGACGCGATCTCCAGCACATACGAACATTGATGGAGGACTGGCTGGAGGTGGAGAGCGAAAGCAACGGCCGTGATCTTCGCGGTGCGATTCGACGCTGCGAAAGGTTAGTGTGGGGTGGGAGCGGCCCCAAAGCGAGACGATAGAGTCATTTCCCTAGTCGGATCACACCAGGTTGACCTGGCATCTTGGTTTGCTAGTTTTAAGCGTGGCGTTGGAGGTACACGGAGATTGGCTCATTGCTATCGACAGGCATTGCATGTGAGCTGGAATCAAGTACCATGAGAGATAAAACAAACATGTCAGAATCTTCCCCAGCGACTTTCATGACTACTATTGAACGTGGCTACACCGGCGTTCAGGCCATGCTGAATTTTTTTGGTGCGACGTTGCCGTGCATTACCTTCCGACAATCGATATCTTCCATGGATTCATGCTGACCGGCTGTCCACCATTCTTCCTGGAGTCTGTACCTGATGCGCCAGACAAAAAAGGGTTGACAGCTGATAGACTTGTATGACTCGTTGTATCTTCGCGATTAAATGGATCGATAAGGCGATGATCGATCGTATAGACAAAGCGAAGAGTCAAGAGGGAGAGACAACAACTGATAGACGAGGGGCATACGGAGAGCGGAGAGCAATTTGATTCCAAGGGTGGGCAATGGGCGACATAGGGCCGTCGACACCACCGTCATTCGACGAGGCATCAAAGGAAGAAGCGCAAGTGAGAGAAGTGCATGAGCAGGTTCGGGACATCCATGTCCTTGTCACCGGCTTTGGGCCCTTCAGGTCGTTTGCTATCAACCCCTCTTGGCTCATCGCAGCAGCTCTGCCGCCAGAGCTGGACCCTTTGGCGCCTGCCAATCCAGCAACACCCAGCCAGGCACTGCAAGTGCATTCCCACGCGACTCTTCTCAACCCCATTGCATCCTTCTTCCGCCGCGCAACTTCCTCACACTCCGAGCCCGACTCACTGCCTCCAGCACTTGATTCATCACAACCCCTCCGCGCACCCAACCACAGCCCGTACCGCATCCACATCCACACCTATCCTTGCCCAGTCCGCGTGGCATACGACTCAACCTCGGTACTAATCCCCTCCCTCCTCGACCCAAGCACAAACCACCACGTCTGGCCCCTCCAACCCCGTGGCATCTCCTTCGATTTTGTCCTGCATATCGGTCTTGCTGCAGGACGTGACAGCTACAACCTCGAAACTCTCGCCCACCGGACTGGTTACGTGGACCCTGACGTCGATGACTGCACCGGCTACCTCTCAGGCGAAAAGATATGGACGTCTCTCGGCATCCCCGACCGGCTCGACGTAGGCTGGCACACAGCTGACGTGCAACACCGCTGGTCAGCCGAGGTGGACCGACGCCAGAACCAGCACCAGCACCAGCACCAGCACGAGCACGAGCACGAGCACGAGCATCACGCTGAGGAGAACGAGAAGACGACACCCCTGCATGGACAGGCGCAGACCGTGCAAATACAGAAGATAGCGGCGAAAGAGCCGGGGCATTATGCACAGCAGCAGAGCACAAGAAGAAGCCCTGAAAGCCATGAACAAGTAATAGTAGCGGGAGGAGCAGGAGCAGCAGCAGCAGGAGGAGGAAGCAGCCTCCGCCAGCTCATACCCTCCCACGGCGTGCTAGGCCTATGCCTCCCCTCACCTTCGCCCACGACCTCAGACCCGATTTCTAATTCTATTTCGTCGGGACGAGGAAAACCCAAACCACCCCATCGTAGCCCAACCGCAGTGGTCAAACTCTCCCGCGACGCCGGCCACTTCCTCTGCGAGTTCACGTTGATGTGCAGTCTGGTCTACCGCTATCGTGCAGCCTCGAGGGCGGAGGCAAGCCGTTCATCATTGTCACCAGCACCGCCACCGGCACCAACCCCAGCATACCAACAGCACCAGCACCAGCAACCGCGGCAGGAGGAAGCAGGACGAGTGTCGCAACTTCGCCGTCACCAACAGCACGACCACAATGATGATCAGACCCTGGCCCGGGAGCGCCTGGGGAAAGTCGCTTTTCTGCACGTACCGAACGGTACGGAGGCGTCTGACGTGGCTCGGGGCGTGATGGTTGCCGAGAGCGCCATCAGAGCAATTGTCGCGAGCTGGGAGGACGGATACAGGAATCCGCTTGTGTATCAACCGCAAGACTGAGTCGCCAGGACTGCAAAGGCGGCGGCAGCAGCGACGGAGATGATGGTTCGAGCGGACGTTCGTTGCCCGGTACCTGTTGCTGAAAGTGACCCGCCCGGATGGGTACGGGAGTCGTGAAAAAGGACATGAATCGCTGTGAGCAATTCTCCGTGCATCGTCACTACTTGGGTCAAAAGAGAAACGAAAAAGATGCAAAACACGCAGACAGATAAAGGCTTTCGCCAACAAGGCGGCATCGGCACGAATAGAGATGCTGGCTTCGACAAGGCAGAGCTCACTTCCACAGATACATTGTTGGCTATCGCACCGTTCGTTGCTGAAAGTCTATTTTCTTAGCAATGTAGACAAGCCTAAGCCTATATTCTCCATGGCAATCAGGAATCAGGATCCAGGTTTGCGGCTTCAACGTCCAACGGGCCACGACGACTGGCACCTCTGAGGTGTCTATTTCCATGCTGTCATCACCCATCCAACTCCCGCCCACCTCCCCATCTCCCATATCGCATGCATCATGTCTCGTGTCACCTGCAACAGCTCGATAAAGTACATACGTGAATGGAAACCCCCAGCCTGTAGACAAAGGAAAATGCTGGTGCAATGTACTGGCATAATTGCCCGTCGCTTGTTTCTTTCGCGGAGTACCGCGTCTCGCCCTAACACACAAACCTCGTAACTCGTAATCTCGTTATGCATATTGAACCATATTTCGTCTCCTCTTCGTGTCTGCAATTGCTCTGATCCACACTCACATATGCACATTCCATTCCATTCCACCTCTGTGGTCGCGCCTGTTCTCAAACCCTTACCCAAGGAACAAAACTCAACAATGATCGCCAGGTTGTAATGCGTGCTCAAAACCGCTCTCGACAATGCTGGGTAAAAATTGTTTCTCACAATCAAATTTGAGGTGTTCTGTAGTCGTCCAGTGACTGCTGGAAAGACGCCAGCCTCTCGCCAATGTTGCCAATGTTGCTGTTCTGTTGTGCAGGAGAAAGTCCGGTGGGATTACCGTGCGTAAACTGAATGAAAGGATCGCTCAAGCTAGGGAGGTGTCGTGGCTTGCTTCGAAGTGAGCTCTTGTTCGGGTCGAGCTCAAACGGTGATCCTAGACGCCTTTGGTTGCCATCAGTCTGTGGTGGGACCAACCCTAGGGCTTGACTGTGCTCGTGATTGGTAGAAGAAGACTGCAACGGGATAGTTGGAACTTGGGGCATCTCTTTCTCAGCGTCTATGGTCACGGGCGTGAACAGCCTCGCGATCCTCTCATGAGCAGTGCCAAAAGTTGCTCCCCGGTTACGCAGTCGGACACGTCTCTGGTTGAGATTACCAGCTCCTGAAAAGATCAATTCCGGGTTTGAGACGGGAGGAAATGTTGGCGTGGGCTCTTCGAGGTTAAGGCCGGATGCATGGCCCGCCAGGCTGCTGCCACTTGGGCTCAGTTCGTCTTCCAGATTGTGTTGTGCACGACGTTTGTGAACATTCAACCCGTTTTCTGCTTCTGGCTGGAAAGGAGACAGCAACCGAGGTCCGGTAGCATGCATCGTGTCAAAGTGATTTTGGCTGATGTACCTGCGATGATGGTTCTCTGACCGGATAGGGCCATTCCAAGTGTTATAATTGAATGGGGAGGCCAGCCTCGGCGGCACACTGGTCCCGGCAAACAGCTTGCTCTTGTCGACAGTGGACTCTTGGAGAATACCCAGACCCGTCGGAGGGGATGTGTTCATTTCCTCGACAGCATCAAACCCACGATTGAAACTTTCCAGAGCAGACTCCGTAGGAGGGGAGTCCCCCGTCGTCAATTGTGCGAGCGGTTGGGTGGCTCCACTCGCCACGAGATTAATGTGCATCTCACGAGTACCATAAGGTGACTGCTTCTTTTCGGGATTCTGAATGGGTGACGCACCCAACTTGGACGATCTCTTGGGCAAGAACTGATCCGCAAATGGAGACGGACTTCGAGACACCCGCAATCGATTGTAGTGCGCTGTAATTGTGAATTTCTCCCTGCAGAGCTGCTTGAGACGTTTTCTTGTGGCACCTTCCGAAGGCCAGCTTGGTCGCCGGTCGGCACTGGATGTGTTGAGAAAGTCATCTGGATCCGGTGTCTTCTCTCGAGTTGTCATTCTAACATCCAGCATGCTTCTCACTTTGTGACGCTGAACAATAGGCACGTCTATCAACGAGGCTCGCGGCCAGGTCTCTTTGGCTCTGCGTGCCACTCGATGGCAAACGCCAGTTGGAGGAATGCTACCGGGCATGGTCTTGAATGGAGTGAGGGTTGGATCGGCTAAATACATCTGATACACGTTGAAGAGATGATTATCCATTTCAATGGTCCATTCGACATTGTTCTTGGTGAAAAAGCTAGTCAACCTGAGCTTCTTACTCTTCCTCAATGGAGTCGCCGGAATGATCTTGACATGGTCTGTTGGCGAGAAGGGATCACCGACTTCACCGTCCGGACCTGCAATCGAACCGTCGTAAGAACTGGGACGTGTTTCACAGGTTTCACTCGTGGATGACGACGAATCGGATTGGAGAGAGCACACCGAATGTGCACGTCTCAGATCCCATTCGCCTTGCTTGAGCTCCAGAGACGCCTTCGTAGCTTGTCGTTCGGGTGTATGCGGGGCCTGCGCCTCGCTCATCAATCTAAGTCGGTTGGCATCGACAGGCTCGGAATGGTACTGGAACAATCGCGGACGGCAAGGTGTGCTTGCAGGTTCTACCGAAGCGACCGGCCGGTCCGCAACAGATTCGTCGTAGCTTGGGATGTTTGTCGTCCATGGTCCTGCACTCGATGGAATTGGAATCTCCGAGGCGAACAGAGTCGCTGGCAGCCCGTTGTTCCTGGCTTGGAAGTTGTCCAGGTTGATTCGAGGACGCCTGACGCGAAAGGTGGAATGAGGAGGTGGAGGAGGAAGCTCAAGCTCAGTAAATGTTTGATCTGGAGTTCTCGGCACTTCGTTAGGGTCGAGGGACAGAGGGGCGAAGTTTCGGGGGAGAGTGATGGAAAACCCGCATTTTTTGACGGCGGAAGACGCGTTCAGAGTGGGCGACAGATCGAATTTTCGAGTCGCCGGTGGTGTCGAGCCCAACCCAGGACAGAGAGAAGCCATAACCTACGGAGCGGAAAGGTAGGATATAGCTCGGATGTCGTACGCTGGCTTAGAAAGGCGTCATCGCAGCATGTTCTTGGTGCAAATCCTCGAGTCCTGGTAGATTCCTGCTCTTTCTGAATTGCGCGCACTATGGAAACAGATGGTGATGCGGACAGTAATGGCCAAGACCGTACTCCGGACAATGAGCAGTTGCCGCTCGTGTTCTGACCCTGAGCGAGCTCGTCGTCGTTGACCCGTGGTGAGAAATCGAGGTGGCTGGGAGCGGTGGAAATCTGCGACACTGGACTCGACACGCGACGGACGCGGTAGGCGCAGACAATCACGAGTGAGGATTGACCTGATCAAATGGAAGAAACGGTTGAGTAGTCGGCAGGAGCGTTGTTTACACCTGAGGTCATCAGCAAAGCAAAGAAAGGACGACGTCGGTTCGGGTGGAATGTTGAAGAATGTGAAAATGGAGCTGGGGCCGTGGGCGACGTGAGCCAGACGTCGCAGACCCGGCATGAGGAAGCCTCCGGGGTCACGCCTGGACAAACGTGTGGACGCTGGGAAGGAGCCTGCTTACAGGCAGAGCTTAGTCGCCACCAATACCCTAAAAGAGCACGCGATCCACCCCACTAAAAACATGACAAGGCTCCACTAAAGCCCACCATGGTTAACTCTATTACTCTTCACGATGTGCAACTGGGCCTAAGGAGTATTAATGATACCGATCGCCTGGCCATCGCAGGATCGGACGCACTAGTTGTAAGAACCAAAACACAGCGTGGTTTGTTCATTTGATCGGTCGAATGTTCGGAAGAGTACGTCAGCATAGCAAATCAGCCAACACCATTGCTGGGCAGTTCGTCCACCCTACACAAGTCCATCGACGGTATTGACACATTTGTCTCAATAGCACATGTCATGTCAGTAATGTTGTAGGGTTTCGAGACAGCGGTGGACACTCGTGAGACGGGCATCTCGATGCATTATTATTAGTAGGGACTGCTGTGGCTAAATCTCATTTTTGGTCGTTGCTTTCGTGGACGCTCGCGTTACTAGCATCACTTCAGGCTCCTCAACAGCCACGCAGCCAAAATTTATAAACTGTAGCTTTAGGAGTGCATCCACGAAGTACGAAGGACTTCGTTCTTGAGCCGCCCAAGCTCCGTCTTCTTGCAGATTGGGTGCCCAAATCGCGTCTAGCAATGTAAACAGAGCCGTTGCTCCAACCGCTGGAACCTCTCTTTCTTCTCTGGAAACAGTCTTGATGCTCGGAGTGCCTCGACGTCTCATCAAGCGCTGGCCAATTCTTTGACCTGATCCAATGTCCCTGACATGGCACCTTGGGTCTCTTGTCTCGACCAGCCTCGCCACGGGCCTGACAGGCATAAATCATAGCTCGCACCACTTTCGGCGTGCACGCGTAAAGCTTGGCAAACAACCGAACTCCACTTAGACGCGAAATTCTCGCGCTAGAAAACCTTACACAATTTTAACAGATACCAACATGGAGTATGATGCTGAAATGAGCCAATTAGAATTCACTTTGATCAGCCGCCTACTGCGCCCATCCATGTCATTCTTCTTTTGCAGGCTCATGCAACACCTCCCCGTTGTCGATGTGCTCGCATTGGCTTTGCAGTAGAGTATCCGTCGCGAACGTGCCTTGCTTATCCAGTCGTTCGCGCGAAACGGAACCTCGGCGTCCAACACAATGAACTACCCAAACCCTTTCACCTGCAGCAACAAGCGTGTTGGGGGTGTTCATGATGTGGGACTTTGAGCTTCACATGTGTCAGCTGGCACGATCGTGATGGCCGAATGCGAATTTACCGATTCAAGACTACTACAAGCCGCTCACTAAAGGGATAGGAAGACGGTACGTGCAAATCTGGAATTCAGACACACCCACACAAGAATGAATGGTAGGCGTCCGCGCTGCCAGTTTAATAATACCAGGATTTCAAAATGTCTGACTGTACTTGTTGGAGCAGCTATGGTGCTGCACAGCCATTGAAGGAACTCGCAGGTAATCAATTCCTTCTTATTAGTTTTACCGCATAGCCAGTGTCTCAAAAACAACTTTCTGCGTAATGTAGATCACCTATCACTGCCACTTGGGCCGATCCAATGACCTCCGTCTGATCAAGATGCCAGTTTCCGATGATTATATAACGTACTGACGGGTCCAAAACCCCTAGCAGTCTGCTGGAAGCTGCTGGTCACGACCATGTTGCCTTCAGTGCTCATAGATTAAAAATGCATGAGGGTAGCATTCCTGCCAGGGAGCTGCGCCGAAGGAGAAGGAGCAGAAACAGGTTTGGCTGTGCTGGCAACTCGACCCGTTATCACTCGCGCAGAATGGCGCGTGTATGAATACCAATGTAGATGAGTATGGAGATCAACAAAGAGATAGCATGGTCGATTCGATAGCTGGTGAGTTGTATACCGGTTCGAGGGGACACTCTAAGCTACCAATGTGAAAGCAAAGAAAGGTTTCGTAATCCTCAACACGGTAGTCGAGAAAACAAATTCGTGGTACAACAGACATGCCAGTCAGGCCGTTAATCCTCCTGCCAGTGCAAAGGCCAGTCGAAGGTATCAATTGTTGCTGATCCACTAAAGATACGCCAGGGACGAGAAATGGGTTTTCAATCCTCGAGTTTGTCCTTGTGCACCTTTGCAGGTTTCGAATGTGGCTATCCATCCAGATAAAAAGTTCGCGGCATGCGAAAGACCTCAAAATTTCTCGCGGCGGGAGGACACATACCCTCAACATTATTCTGTCGGCAGAAAACGGTCTCTATGGCCTACCCCAGGCTTGATATTCGGTAAACGTTTGAGCCCACCGAAGAACGTCGATTTATTAGGGTGATCAGCTACCATTATCCCGTTGTGGACGGACTCAAGTTAGGTATTGAAGCCAGATCTTTCATTGGTAAATTGATTGGATAGAAGCGTTCTCCAGGAGCGTCGAACACATCGGATTGCGCCCAAAGCCCCTATTCCGGAAGGCTTCCTCAATGTAGTGGTTGTTAATGCTGTAGCATGTTCAGAAAAGTATATCTTCTGACATGTAGGGACAAGCGGTGCGGAGGGGTACAAAGGTCAGGAATTGGAGCCGTGGGCTGTTTTGCTGCCATCCGTCGTTTCAACGGCTTTAGGATGCGACCGTGTCCTTGTACAGTCCGTAAACCGCCTTGAAGAAGCTTGATTTCCAGTTGTGCACCTGTATAGGACGCTTCATCATATCCACTCTGCCTTCGGCCAACTGGAATTGATAAAGAGTATCCACATTGGGACTGAGAACTTACAGATGAGTGTGCTAAGATGCAGAGCAACCTTGCTTTCCAGTAATCCGAATCGCGTCCTTGATGCTGTACTATTGGCGATTGTTGATTTGCTCGGCCAAGACATTAGCGAGGTCCTAATTTTTCGTACAAAGACACTGGTTCGTATCAGAAAGGGTACCTGGAGTGGCGCACGTATTTGCACTCGTCCGTCCTGAAATCCTTAGACTCGGTGTTAACACAACATATCCAGAGTGATCCCCCAGCGGATTGCCGTGATCTAGCAATTGACTAGAGGCATACAGCCTGGTGACTGGGAGGTGAATAGATAACTGTCTCCAAGATTGGTGGCATGCATTAGTAAAGTTTCTACGCAGGTCCTAACTTGGGATCCAAAGAAATTGCGTTGTCCCAATCCGCGTTGTTTTAAGGGCATCCTAAACGTTCTATTCCAGGGCTACTATCCAGAATCCCGTGGCTTCTCAGATGACGTTTCAACGCATCTTTTCTCGAGACTCCTCCTTTGTGGCCCTTTTTGGAATATGCGCAATCCGTAAACGGGCAAAATATCTTGGCCTTCCTGTGTACGGTGGTTATGTGTCTCCGTAGGTCCTTTTGAAGATAGGCAGTGTATTTGCAGTCCGGGAACTGGCAGGGATGTATGCGTGAATGACTCTTCACGTGCTTACTAAAGGAGTTGTTAGGCTTGAATGCGCCATAGACCAAATGAAGAGGCTATGGACCTCCAAGCGACCTACTTGAATTTATGTCGCTCCTTGAAAAGCTTGGCGCATCCATTCACGTTGCAGGTCCAAAGGTTCGGATCCTGGAAAAGGGATCCAGTGAGATCATCGTTTTGATTTGAAAGTGGGAATTCAAACTGCTCAACACTCGGGGTCACGTTCCAATCGGGCAAAACGTCGTGGTCCGGTAACAAGTATTTTCCATCCGGAGTATTCATCCAGTCATCCGTGTTCAACGTGTTGGAAGAAGGTTCAATCACTAACGGCGACCCCAAAGGCATAGCAGAGGTAGGGGACTTCTTCAACACAGTGCCTAGATGTTGTGACGATAAAGAAGCCACGTAAGTTTGCTCCCGCATCCAATTACGTACAAAGGGCCTAGGGGTATCTGGAATATGTTCGTTGCAAGTATCGCTAGCCTGATGGCTTGTGGCGTTAAAGATGCTAGGATCAGTGCCAACGGCTGCATTTGCGCTTGTCAATGGATCCGCGACGAGGCACTCAGGAAATGAGTGTGAATAGTCAGGTTGGTAGTAATCATAACTGCATTGCGGTTCGCCTGGAGAACATTGCCAGCCTTCCGTGCTGTGCGGTTCCGATGCATCTGAGCAATCGGAAGAGGGAGTTCCGCTGAACCAGAGGACCGGAGTAGAAACAATCTCGGATGGCGAACAATCTGCTATCCCAGAGCTAATGTCTTCATGCGATCCGTGGAAAAGCATGATGGTTCACTGTACCGAATTAGGACAGACTGTTACTGTGTCGGCAGAGCTGATTCCTATAGCCTTTCATGAAGAGGTGATGATGACGAACAAAACGGCGCTAATCCCCCAAGACGGCGTAAGAGTTTTCGTCAGAAAGAGCTGGAGGTAATAATCCCTGCTTTACTACTGTTAGCTGATTTTGAAACATCGCACTTTCGGGTTGACACCTCAACTAGGTTTTGGGAACCAGCTCTAAAATGATAGAACAGGTCTCTTGTGCTTCAAGTCTTTGCAACGGGAGCAGGATCGCTGGTCGAGGATAGATGGTGAAATTTTAGGTCGAGCCAGCAAAGATTGGATACGCATAGATCAACACACTGAGATTCCAGAGAGAAACAATAGGGAAGGATCATGTTGCTTGAGAGGAAGTGATGAACAAGTTCTTCAAACAGATGCGCCTCGTGGCCTCCCAGGGTCTTCGTCTGCAATGGGAGGCCACTGATCCTGGCCAATGAGGGGGCTATCGTAAGGCGCACACCCAAGTGCCATCGTGCCACTCGTATTTTCGAGCTTTTTGGGGGCACCGTAACGGAGTCGACGAACAGAATCGATGCTGCGTACTTTATGAAGGTGATGGTGCCTATGAGTAAGCATGTTGGGCTGCAATTTCCACGAGCAAATCAATAGCGGTCTTGGCACGCTTACGTTCAACGTTGGAGTTTGGCGAATCGGTCAGATTCGGGTACCCCGGGCATTCCACATCAGTATGTCATCTGATAAATCTAGTTCCCCGGAAATGGTCGAGTATTTGTCTCAATGTGCCTGGAATGAGAGACAGGTGCCCTCGCGCAATGCGAGCATGGTGGTCTGGCCACTTCAAGCAGCTTTAAAGACCGAAGTGTACATTTTCTGGCAAGGTACAGGCAATTTTGTTCTGGTAGATTTACAGCGAGAAAACGTTCCTTGATTTATTTTGCCCGATCACAGCTGAGCAATTTGGGGTAAATATAACGACCCACCTTGCTACCTGTGTAACGACAAATGTATATCGTTGCACTTGAAGCGAGTGGCAGCAATCGGAGGAGCCATGCTCGGAGCATGACGCAACAAGGCAATTAGGCAAGCGTCCTTCAATGAAGCATGGACCTAAAGTTGCACGTTCAAGTTGACGTTCCTTTATCTGAGAAACCCACAGCCTGAAAGCGGCACGACTGGACACGGCTCTACTGATACCATTCCAATACACTTGAACGGTGAGCTTATTCCATTGATTTACGCTTCGCGTCATGTTGCAACACCGGTATGTGTCTCGATTCCGCGTCCAGGCGAAACTACGCAAACTTCTCGAAACCAGCAGATTCATGAAGTGAATGCCTCATCGACATGCTTTGGGCTACCACGTTCGACATTGACCCAGATGAGAGCTCAATTTACTCGCGCCTTTGGTGTGTATGGTGTGTAAAACCCGATGGCGTAAAGCTTGAAACATTGAATTTTTGCCAACAGTACTTGTAAGGGATCCTGTTCACTTTTGGGAAACACTTAGATAGTGTTGAATGATGGCAATAGCGATAGTAGTTATGAGGTAGGCCATTTTACAAGCTGACATGATTCAAGTCGGGGCATCAAGTCTCTGCGAGCTTGCTGCGAGAGCACTGATTAGGGACTGCATGTCTGCGAACAAGCCTGCAGTGATTCCAATTCAATATGACTAGGTGGAAAAGTTGGTGAATTAAACGTAGAAGAAACCTCCAGTGTTTGCACTGGCGCGTCTCAGCCTCGTGCCTTGGCTGGATGAATTCTATTGGTTCATCTACTATTAAGCTGGCACGATCGCAGCAAGATTCCCGCGCTAGCCCTCCCCAATAATCCTTCGATCATCTCTTTTGACGCTACCGTGTCGACACCCACAATCCCCCCGTCGCAGGTACTGGGAGAACCTACAGACGGGTTGCAAGTAGACGGGTCTTGGAGCGCACCGATTATCATATTGCAAACTTGCACAGACATACAAAGCGGCTCACACCTTCCTGGTTTTCAAGGCGTGTGTACAGCTTTAGTCTTCATATCTTCATCTGTTTTTGACTATTGCGGTCAGTACAAAAGCTTCTCCGCACAGTTAATAATTACTGCATCAATTAATGGCCTCGTCCTCAAACCTTCGACCACCTTTGACTTCACAAATTGTTTGATCGAAGTTTTAACTCCAATTATGTCCTTGTCCCTGGAACATGGCTTCTGCTTCTGATAGATCTGCGCCGTCCGGCGCGTTTGCCCCCCAAGATGCCAAGCGCAAGGCTTGTGACGTTTGTAAGAGGAGGAAAGTACGCTGTTCGGGCGAGAATCCGTGTCAAAGTTGCACTCGTCATGGGACGCGCTGCCAGTACAGTTTGTCCCACGGCCGCCTTGCTCATTCAGAGCGGTATGTCTACCTTGCTGTAGACCGATTCCCAACTTGGGGGTGGGTTAGCATTTCCATGCTAACAACAGATCAGACGTGTAGCAGATTTACGAGAACGTTTACGCATGGTAGAAGGCGCGTGGAACAGATTCATGCCAGATTTGAAGCTCGAAGACGCCCTCCACGCGGTACAAATGGACGGATCTGCAGAACAAGTGTCCGGCACCCAAGACTGGGACCAACTAGAGGATTTGAGGGAGTCCCCATCTCACCAGGCGCAGACGCGTGACGAACCCGCTTCAGCTTCGATAACGCAACCCTCCTCCTATGCTGAACCAGAACAGGGCGATGTCGAATCTCTAAGTTGGGATGAAACAGAGGAGTTGACTTCCACTGCTGATGGCATCGGATCACTTTCTATGAGCCCAAAAGGCATAGGGTACATGGGACCACAGTCAGGTAACGCACTCCTGCGCAATCTGCAGTCGGCTTCAATGCTTTACGTTTCGTCTTACGATGACATGACAACTGGCCAATCTCCGATGCCCACCATTCCGGAGAATGTACTCAGATCTTCGTCTTTTACGTCTCAGTGTGTTGATTGGTATTTTCGGTATTATCACACCGCCTATCCCATTCTTCACGAGGGCTGTTTCCGGGCTCAACTTATGGGAGCGCTGCCCAAACCGAAAGATGGCTCATGGCCTATTCTCTTGAACACTGTCCTCGCAATAGGTTCATGTTCAGGGAGTACACATAACCACGATGCAGACATAACCTTTTACCGTGACGCTTCACGACAGCTGTCTTGGGATGTGCTCCAGCGAGGCACATTGTCGCTTGTACAAGCTTTGTGCCTGCTTGCCAACTATCTTCAGAAACGCAACCGGCCGAATAGTGGTTTTACGCTACTGGGCGTTGCTATGAACATGGCGCAAGGAATTGGCCTACATCGGGAACTTTCGGGCCCCTCCATGAGCATCTTCACTAGAGAGATCCGACGCAGGGTGTGGTGGACACTCTTCATCTTCGACACAGGTGCTCGCGTAACCTTTGGGCGACCAACCCTGACGCTTGGTGGAATCACGACACGACTGCCCAGAAACTTGACTGATGAGGACCTTGCAGTTGATGTTGAAGAGCTTCCTGCAGCCCATGAAACACCCACCATCACCAGCAGCCTTATCTGGCAGAGCAAGCTGGCAAAGATTGCCAATCAAGCAAATGAGGCGCTTTTAGCGAACCAGTTGCCAGACGTCTCCACCATACTGAGGTTAGGCGATCAGATTGCGGTATGGGCCACGTCGCTCCCCGCCTACATGTGCGCAGACTACCACGACCCACAGTATGAAATATTTGATGCGCCGCGCATGATATTGCTATGGCGCTCCATGCATCTGCGCATTGTGATTTATCGACCATTTGTCCTTGACTTGATCAAACAGCGGAAGCCCTTGGAGTTTGCAGATGCTTCGGATACACCGTGTATGCGGTGTTTTCAAACCGCAGAGGAGTGCGTCGTGTCCATCCTGAAATTTTGGAACAGCTCTGGGAGCCATCATGGGTCGCTCGCTTGGTATGCCTGTTATTGGCTTGTGACAGCAGTGTTTGTACATGTCACCTGCCTCCTTTACGATCCTCAGAACGTATTCGCGACACACTGGCGCCAACAAATCGAAGAGTCTAAAAGTGCTTTCGAAAGTATGGGAGCTGTCGAACCAACAGCGGTCCGCGCGCTACGTATGCTGGAGAAGATATTGCGCCTCGTGCCCAGCAGCCCAGACTCGACATTCTTCGCTGTTAATGAGCCAATTCGAATGGAAATGGCCGAGTTCTGGAACCAAAGCACCTGGGCTGATATGGCTGTCACGCAAGCGTCGCTTTTTCCGTCAGGCATAGCATAGCTCGGGCCGCTCTGCGAGCTCGTTCCGGCTTTCGTCGAGTTCAATGTTGTAAGCAAGAAGCGACCGAGCAGACTATCACTTGAGAGAGCGTTTATGGAGGGTCGCAGTGTTGGCAGAGTGTTCCATGAAAACTACCTCGAACGTCTGCTCCGTACTTTTTGCTGTGCTACCACCTACCTACTCGTCCAGGATTTGTACCTTGATAGCTTTTTCACTCGGGTCAGATGCTGTTTTGAACGCCTTCTCACCTTCCTCCAATACAAAACGATGGGTGACAAGTGGCTTTAAGTTGATCAATCCTGACGAGACCAAACCTATCGCCTTCGGGTACGTGTCTTTGTAGCGAAACTGAAATCGCAGGTCAATTTCACGAGCCGACATGTGAGCAAAGGGGATGTTCTGGAAATCTTTGCCGCAGCCGATAACGAACACCATTCCTCCAAATCGAGATGCCTAGTGATGAATACCGTCAGCAGCCGAAATCTTCACAAGAGCAGCGTTTGGACTTACGTATATAGCTGACTGTACACTCGACTCGACGCCAGTGCATTCAAAGGCAAGCTTCGGCTCGCACCCGAGAGCCGCCTTGATATTTTCACCAATATCCTTCGGCGATGCTTGCATGCTGCTTTGAACAGTTTGAACTCGAGGTACGAGCTTCTTTGCAATAGCAAGCCGATTGGCGTCCAGATCAGTGATTGCGATCGGATTAGCGCCAGCGGCATTCGCTGCCAGGAGCGTAACTAGACCAATTGGACCTGCGCCGCAGATCACAATTGGATCACCAAGACGAACTCCTGAACGATCGATTCCAGCCAAAGCTACGGACAGTGGCTCCAGAAGAGATCCTTCTTCATACGTCAGTGAGTCAGGGAGAGGATGTAGCCATTCTTCGGGGTGCAGATGATATCGAGTCAAAGTTCCGTGGTATGGAGGAGTCGAAAAGAAGACCACATCAGGACACGCATTGTACTGGCCGGTCCTGCACATGTAGCATGTTGCCTTCATGCATGGAACACCGCATTCGAGAGCGACACGATCGCCTGAAAATCGAAGTGTCAGCGACATGCTCCTTCAGCGCTTGGAGACTGCTCACCTGGCTTGAAGCGTGTAACACCCTCACCGACCTCGAGAATGACACCGCTGCTTTCGTGTCCTAGGCCATTCTCACCAACCACTACCATGTCTCCAATGTGGCCCCTCTTCCAGAAATGCACATCAGAGCCACAGATACCGGTGGCCCTCACATGAACGAGGCATTGGCCCTTCTCTGGCTTTGGCACTGATCCAGCCTTTAGATACAACTCATGAGAAGGGTTCGTGAAGACCCCCAGATTCTCCGGCTTCCTGGCTTGAATATCACTGACCGCCATTGTTGCAATGCTTGAAAAGGTACTGAGTGTCAGGGAATCAAATGCAGCGCTTTGAATAAATACGACGTTGATATAGTGGTCTATATGGCTGGTCAGCTGTTTGGTTTCGTTCTTCAAGAGGGAAAAAAAACCTTTGCAAGATTATACTTCACGCCGGCCGACTAGGTCCCGTCCAACTCCTGTCGTCTGACTTTCACGTGACCCTTGGGTTTGAAATGGAGGAAGTCGCTTAGGCTCTTGCTTGGAGGACCGTACATGATTGCGAGCTTTACGACTGAACTTATATCGCATTCTCAGCGCATTATTGAAATCACTTGCGAACAAAAACTCATACTACGTTCCTTGAGTTTTCGAAAAACCCTCAGCAGAAGTCTATGACCCCTCCTGGAAAACACGATGGTGCCAATCGGTGCCTACTTCCGAGGAAGTATTTACAGTCAAATTTACACGGAGGCATAAATGGTGGGTTTTGTTATCCCAAGAGAGCTGTGCCGTTGATCTCAACATCTATTGAGATGTTCAACCGGGCGGACCGACCTCCAGATCTGTTTTTCTGGGGCGTCAAACATGTGATTAGAGAGAATATATTGATGGCGGATCGGATAATGTCTGAAAACATTCAACGGCTCATATAGCAGTGATAGACCACCAAGTTCGGAGCCGCGACGAGAAAACTTCCAACCATTTCCCCTTCAAAGAACATTCTCAGGCATGTCTCTCAAAGGCAAGGTTGCAATCGTTACTGGCGGTGCCAGAGGCATCGGTGCTGCAATTGTGAAGGAATTAGCCGCTCAAGGCGCATCAGTATGTTCATCTTAGCCAGGAATCGAAAACGGCTAGGTAGTTACAAACAGCTAATAGCTGAACAGGTCACCTTCAACTATATCTCCCCATCATCCGAACAGGTTGCTCGCGACCTAGTCGATGGGATTGCAGGTACTGGGGGCAAAGCAGCCTACGTTCATGCTGATATGGCGGACGAAAATGCTCCGCAACTCATTCTCGATGCGGCATTGAAGAGCTTCGACACGAACAACATCGACATCCTCGTCAACAATGCAGGACTCGGACAAAATACACCATTGAAAGACATCACGGTCGAAGAGTATGAGCGATTGATGCGTGTCAATGTCCGTGCAGTTGTCTTTATGACGCAAAAGATCCTTCCACACTTCAATCGTGGCGGCCGAATTGTCAATCTTTCCTCGATATCTGCACGGGGTGGCTATGCGACACAGTCAGTGTACGCGGCAACAAAGGCTGCTGTCGAGGCCTTGACTCGGGTTTGGGCAACAGAGCTTGGCCACGAGTATGGGGTTACAGTAAACGCTGTTAGCCCTGGTCCCGTTGACACGGAAATGTACCGAGCAGCGGGCGAGGTTCACTTGGCTCGCATGGAGGAGCAGAATAAACGGACTCCTGCTTCGCCTCGCTGCGGGACCCCGCAGGACGTCGCTGACATTGTGACATTCTTGTGCGAAGAGCGTTCGCGCTGGGTGACTGGCGACTTAATTTGCGCTAATGGCGGGGTTCTGTATACATAGCGATGTAGATTAGGAGCTACTCATGCTGCATGGAATACTACTTTCTCTCCTCGGGTCCCACATCCTTGCATAACTACAAGTAGATCCGTCGTCCACTGTAGGAAAACAAGGTTCCTGTACTAGTATGATAATCCACTGCCAAGTGTTTAACTCCGCAAACCTTTTCGGCGATAAGACTGCCAAGATGTCAAACGCGGAGAGCTGGCAGCCAATGACGTTTGGGCTCTATACGAGGTGTGAAAACACTGTTCAACTTGGGCCAAAAAGCGGGCAACGCTAGTGGTATGGCTTTTCCTATTCTAACGTAAAACAGACCAGAGCGAAGGCCATGAGAGGTTGAAAAGCACGACCTTGGACCTCTACGCCGGCAGGAAGTTGCAGGAAGACGTTTTGTGTCGGTGGTCATGGGTTCCCCGGTGGCGCATTGAAATCTGTGCATTCGGTGGTTGCTCCCGAGCAGCAAAGTGACGTACCAATAGAAAAAATACCCACAGAAAACTCCAACCCCACTCTCAGCAACTACCACCTACATGATAGCTGAATGTGAAGAGAGTTGAGCCCACACCTTACATAGTCTATGGTCTCATGTTTCGTGGTCTGACCTCCGAAACGCTTACTTCACCAGTATTGCTGACAACACGCGATCTAGACTCCAGACGTACGAGGTTACGAGCAGGCGCAATATAAGGATGTACACACGGGGGTTGCTCCTCGGCTGGAACCACCGATGCCTAGGGCATCGTTCTGGGCATAGTGGACCTTCCACAGATGCCCAGACCTGATGGTCAACCCTGGCTGGCTAGAGTTATGCAGTGATGGATACTCGCATTGAACTCAGAAGTACGGTAGGGATCAGCTTTGGTCAGAACAGGCCGTGCGGGCGCAGAGAACGAAGGCCTCGGACGGCAGATGATGGTTTTTTCGTAGTGTCCTGTATGGTAAAGTGGTTGCACCACCTGCATTCCTCGTTAGTTTTACCCCAACATGCGGACCTGTGACCACGAGGCTAAGATACTAGTGGAAAAGTATGAACTGCCGCTCTCATTTGCTTCAAAGAGGTCCCTTGGCATAAGGACATACTAGCGTTTTGAAATGCTACGCCCACCTGCGAACAAAGCTAATATACGGGTGGAAAATGTACGAACTGCCCACCTTAGTGTTGACAGAGATCACTTGGCAGAGGGGATATAAAAGGACTCGACATGGCTCGTCTTTTAGCTACCAATGTTCACAGCAACGATCCCACCTATAGATCCATAGGATCAAGTGTGATACACCTCCCAAGATGGCCAGCACAAACACAGGCGGCGCCCACCAGCAGGGCTATCGTGAGCGTGCCGGAAGCTTGCGTCGTAACTCGATCCTCGTCGACAATGTCGCTCGACGGCAGAGCGTAGCTTCGATGTCGAAGAATACGTCGGCAGAGTAAGTCACTAATTGATTCGTACCTTGTATAATTGCATTACTAAAGTGCACATCAGGATCAAAAATCCTCTGACTGGCATTTCCAAAGAAGATCTCATGCGTGATGTCGAAGACTACGCCCGCGAACATTATCTGATCGATGCGATCCCAATGCTGAAAAAGGGTGCTCTCGTGGCTCAAAACCCGCTGACCTTTGAGGAGAACCCGGAGCTCTCCGACGCAGAGATCCGTGTGCTCAGAGAGGAAACGACGCATCGCTGGCGCCATCCCAAGACCTTGTACTTCTTAATCGCTCTGAATTCTGTCGGTGCCGCAATTCAAGGATGGGATCAAACCGGCTCGAACGGCGCAAACTTGTCCTTCCCACAGGAATTCAACATCGCAGATCATGGTGCGGAGTGTGAGGCAGCGGGCTCCTGTGCACGAAACTCTTGGGTTATCGGAGCAATTAATGCCGCGCCATACATGGCCATTGCACTTTTGTGAGTGCATCTTCTGCGAAAAACCCGTGGACTTGATTTGATCTAGTCCGTTGCTGACTTTCATTGCTTTTAGCGCTGGTTGGCTGTCTGACCCTATTAACGACTGGATCGGACGTCGAGGAGCAATCTTCGTCGGTTGCATTTTTAGTCTCGTCGGCCCCATAGGGCAGGCAGTCTGTCAATCATGGCCTCAGATTCTTGCCTGTCGCATTCTTCTCGGGATTGGTATGGGCCTTAAAGAAGTCACTGTCCCTGTCTTCTCCGCAGAGAATGCACCAGCAAATATTCGTGGCGCACTTGTTATGAGCTGGGTAAGCACCTCCATCCAACACTGAATCAATCACACCATCACGAAAGCCCGAAACATTGCTGACTGGTCCTAGCAAATGTGGGTAGCCTTTGGGATCATGCTTGGCTTTTCTGCCAACCTTGTTGTGGTCAACACAGGTCCTATTGCCTGGCGACTGCAGCTCGGCTCAGCATTTATCCCTGCGGTCCCTCTCACCATAGGCATTTACTTTGTCCCTGAATCAGCCCGCTGGCTTATGAAAAAGGGCAGGCATGCAAAGGCATACCAGTCACTTCTAAAAGTCCGTAACCACCCTATCCAAGCAGCCCGAGATCTCTACTACATCCACGCACAAACGCAAGCAGAAGAACTCCTGCTTCAAGAGAAAGGGTTCCAGAAGGACAACTTCTTCACCAGAGCAGTCGAGCTTTTTAGTGTTCCCCGTGTGCGCCGCGCCACTCAAGCATCTGGCATCATCATGATCGCACAACAAATGTGCGGTATCAACATCGTAGCTTTTTACTCTTCCACTATATTCGTCCAAGCAGGCTCCAGCCAGATTGTTGCACTCCTCGTCTCATGGGGTTTTGGTATAACCATGTTCATCTTCGCAATTCCGGCTTTATATACGATTGATAAGCTCGGCCGAAGGACGCTGCTGATCGCAACGTTCCCACACATGTTCTGGACACTACTGGCCACTGGCATGTCCTTCTACCTTCCCGAGGGAAGCAACGCACGCCTCGGCCTGATCGCCTTTTTTATCTTCATGTTCGCCGCCTTCTACTCTCCAGGCGAAGGGCCTTGCGCATTCGTCTATTCAGCCGAAGCATTCCCTCTGTCGCACAGAGAGGTCGGCATGTCTTGGGCCGTCGCAACGAATAACTTCTGGGCTGCGGTGCTCTCTCTCACCTTCCCATACATGCTGCAGGCCTTCACGCCGCAAGGAGCCTTCGGGTTTTACGCTGCCCTCAATATAATTGCGCTCATCATGATCTTCTTGTGGATGCCGGAGACTAAGGAGAGAACCCTTGAGGAACTGGATTATGTGTTTGCCGTACCGACCGTGCAGCATATGAAATATCAATTCGGACAGGTCTTGCCTTGGTGGATCAAGAGGTGGCTCCTCTTTCAACGAGATGCGGTCTGTCCGGAGTTGTACCATATGGAACAGCTGGATTCGACATGGCATGACACTTCAGCCGAGAAAGCCTGAAAAGGGATTTTCATCTTCAGATTGCGATTCCAAGTCAAGAAAAGGTAAGTATGGGAATGGTGTTAGCGCGGAGGAGGCTACTTTCATCAATTCACGTGACCTTCTTTGGTGGGACCAAAAATCTGTACACATTTTCTGTCATACGACGGAAAGCGCGAGCCTGGATTATTCCGTTCAACTACGAAGTACGTCTACCTCAGATAAGCGCATTCTTCTTCCTCCAGCAACATAAGGCTGAGATAAATGCAATGAATTGACCTCCTCCATAGCCAGCAGTATCCCGGGAGGAAAGGTCCAGCCCACGTGTCAAGTACTCCGTAAGGGATGCTCATTTGGGCTCGTCTTCTAATCGTTTGTGTTTAAACGGAGCGAGTCAGAAGAACAATACGGGCGCGCAGGGCCAAATGGTGTTGTACAAAGGCCACTACTATCTGCACTAGGTTAAACTTTCAGCTCCTCCTTTCGCGAGAACTGCTGGGGTCGCGATCTCTTGGCAAAAGAGCTGCTCGGCTAGTTCTACTTCGTACTCCGTACTTATAACCACCACCCAATAGGTCACCAAGGGACACGCAAGAAATCCAAACCAAACCCCCATTTTATTGGGTGTTTTACGTACTTGACCTTCCTAATCCATTGGGCCAACGAAGACGTTTAGCTACATTTAATTTGAGCTATGGAGCATGCTTGCCGAATGCACTTCGCACATGGTAGGTCGTAATATTCCAATATGTAGCCGTTAAAACCTGGTTCTTGACCAGCCAATCGAACACCTAGATAGCCGAGATTGAACATTAAACCAGCTACTCGTGTATGACAGGTCGACTTTGAATATTACGAGCCTGATCTCTTCAGTGTAAGGCGAAGCTGTCAAACCCATTCTTGGACACTTTTAGGTGAACCTGCGAACGAAATATCGACCCTGATCCGTGACCTCAGATATTGTCTTTCCTTCATCTCTCCGTTTTTGGTGTCGGGCATCCCGGTTTACATCAATGGAAAACCCTCGCCAAGCCTGTGGCGGTGACGCAACTGGCGTACATGGTGTGACAGTAGAGTCATGGGGTCAAGGCTTCATGGTCGGCGGCTTGATCATCCTAATGCAACTGGCGCTTTCGAGTGTGAGACGAGGTGTCCTCCTGCACAAGCTAATCGTCGCTGAGCTGTTCATGGCAGTGTGGCATGGAACATTCATGTTCGTCGTGGGACCCGCAGCTGGATGGTACACCAGTGCCACGGCAATCTTGCTGTACATATCATACAACCTCCACAATGTCATTAACTGGATGAAGGTCAAGCCGTTTCTAGGGCGTTGGGGCAGTTGGACGTATATCGGATCTCTTGTCATGGTCTGGCCGTACTGGATCGCAGAGATGTACTTCAATTGCGCATACAACAACAACCTTTCTGGAGGCCCCTACTTCCCAAAAACGAGAGCCTGGGAAGCCCTCTGTCGTGAGCCATGGTGGCTTTTCACCACTGCATTCCTGGTTTTTGTCATCAAGCGGTCCTACGGCTATAGTATCCTCCAGCTAGTTCGGGCGAGCAGTAGGTTTGGAATTTTGATTTCATCAATGGTATTTTCGATTGCCTTCATCATTGCCGACATCGTCAATATCATCGCTATACAGTCGCCTTGTGTGGGGTCGAATCCGTTCTGGAAGGTGAGCGAATCTGCGGGCCTTTGTTCCGGCTGACCATTTCGTAGTTGGGGCTTGTTTTTAAGTGCGCTGCGGACGCTATCTTCCTAGACGATTTCAAGTCGGTGCTGGATCGATTGTCGGTGCGTCCGAGGAATATCCGGGGACTTTCCGATTCTCTGAACGATCCCAATGTGCATCGCAGCTCTATCGGCAAACGACGCCGTTCCGAAAGTCAGCAGCGTGATGGTCGGAATTTGCGCGTATCGGAATGCAATGTATGTCACTGTCACCGCGGTCAGGCTGACGGGGACACTGCAACGCACGTCGAGGTCGTCAGCACCCCTGAAGTCACCAATGCCCCTGAGATCACCTATGCCTCCGAGGTCACAAACACCGCCGAGCCGATATCGAAGCGTCATACGACGAAGGAGTGGTTCGATGTGGCTGATCCGGTCTGAGGACGAGCCACTAGCTTGAATTAGTCTGTTCTCACTTCCTCCCGCACGAACCATGCGCCATGCCGATCCAGTGACGAACCTAGTGTTCAAAAAAAACACAATGCAACAAATTTGGAGGATGTCGGTAAATCTGCATGTATGTGTGGGGACTGACGACACTGACATGCCAGTGACCCTTCATTGGTCTTGGCGCTAACTGATTGCCAGTCACCTACGACGCTTGGTCGATTCTTGCAAATCACCTGTTGACCAAGTTAAGCGGACGTAACTCATGAATGGCAATCAAGTGGTAAGATGCACGAACAGCTTTCCCGGCGCACTGAGGGCAGAAACGTAAGAATTAGGTATTAGAGCATTCCCCGAGCAACCGGCATGGCTCGAACGGCACGGTCCGGTCACACGGAAATCTAATCACACTTAAGGTCCCGATCGCACGACCAAGAATCTAAGGGACTAAATTATGATATTGTTGGGCGTATGGAATTATCACAGCACCCCAGCCTCTGATGCCGCTCATCGGCTTAATGACCATCCCCTTACAAATGTCCACAGCTCATCGAAGGGTGGACTACTCCGTGCTTAGACGTCTTGGACGGTCAGTACTCTGGCCGCCTGACCCGGTCTCATTCATCTAGCCAGATACAAGCGTCCAAAAAGGTGTTCAAGAAGAGTCAAGGGTATGGCCCGAGCATAAAATCGGTCCAGTCATCTGCAACGCCCGCTCAAAATTCGCCAGATAAGCAACATGAGTTAAGAAGTGACTCTTGACGAAGAGGAAGATGCATAGACGTTCAAAAGCACCTGTTGCTGGGTGTCGGAGCTCCAGAACAGTGCTTGCGAATGATGCGGTGATTGCTCACATATGAAAATGTCGTGTCGTGATGGTAGTTGGTGCAAAAGTTACATGACAATACAGCATCCACACCCCTTTTTGGTCTTTTCATCGCCTCCGCCAGCCAAGCTCGTGGCTTGCATTCGTGCCGGAGGGGGCGCAGTTGTTGACCGACTTCCTGGTGCAGACATGGACCCAGATCCCATCTTGGGACTTCCCTCTCGCATGGAAGGGCTTACTACTTTCGGCATTGTGCTATATGCTCCAGTGATGCTGTTCGAAGTCTCAGGTCTGCCACTGTTACTGGCAGCGCGACTGACAGGTTTCATGTTAAATGTATTTGGGTCGAACAATTTCTCGTCCATGGGCACTTGTTTTGTAGGGGAGGGTGTCCTACTGCTGCGTCTTCTCGCGCTTTTGGCCAAATCTTCTTCCTTGTGCACGGCGATTGGTGTAAAATCCCGGTCATACGCCTTTGGAACCGCGCCACCTTCGGCCCATTGAGCCTGCATTTGTTTCTTCGCGAGGGTTGGGATGAGTTGTTGGTCCGGAGGCAAGCGAGGATCAGGTTTGTACATTGTCGCGAGCCAGGGAGGATCTCCTTCAGGACGATTGACGGCGGTGCGAGGCCTGTCATGGTCGCCTGATCTGGTGCCTGGTCTTTGGCTGGGGGACGGGGTGGCACGGGGTGGAGCCGAGACTTTCCGGGCGGTGGTGGTGGTGGTGGTGGTGGTGGTGGCGGAGGAGCGGGAAGCAGAAGGGTTCGGGGAAACGGTGTCCGACCTCGACCGCACCTTCTGAGGCGATTCCGGCATCCTAGATGCTACAGCCGGGGACGTTGTATCGCTTTCCTCCTGTAGCCTAGAAGACGTCGTGTTTCTGTTCTTCGCGACACCCAAGTCTGCCTCAAAGCTCATGGTGGCACTAGCAGTTCGCTTCCGAGCGATAGGCGTATCTCTTTCATATCTTTCAGCAGGAATCGGGACAGGGCTGCCCGCCAAAACCGGGATTTTGGAGCCGGACTTGCGCAGCAACGGATTGGAGTAAATCTGGGCAGCAGCTGCACGATTTTCCTCCTCAATCTCCTCGGGGAGCCTCACATCCCAAGTGGCATGGTCGAGGTCGTCCTCGATTTCGACAGGTGACTGTAGTCGTTGACGCTTCTCTTCTTTTCTCGCTTCGACATCACGGCCGTGTCTATCGCTTTTGACCCTGCTATGACTCCGTGAGCGGGCGTTTGCAAGATGAATCCCGGCGGCTTGCAGCTCTTCACTCTCGATCCTTGCCAGCTTGTCTCGGTGAATCCACCCCTCGGGATCATCTTCCTCAGGTCTATACATGTTCTCTGGGATATCTTCGTCGCTTCGAGATGTGGCATGGTGTTTGACTCGCTTAGACCGGTACACCGCCGAGGAGTCTGTCGGATCCTTTCGAGGAGGAGTGAGCGGGACAGGGGAGCGCCAGTTGTTCGTGGAGCGTGCATGATTTGATGCGACCGAACCGGCTCCTCCAACTGGCTGATTCTGTCAAGGTCAGACATGGCGAAGGATGTATATTGCATGCGTTTGACGCACCTCATCGGCAGCGGGGCTCTGCATGTCATAGGCAGCCCTCGCACCATTGATCGCACCGGCTGTCAATCCATTTTGGGGGCTGACCACGTTCGCCATCTGTAGGATAGAATTCCAGCAAAAAAAGCTCACGCCCAGCGGTCACCTCAGCGCCATGGGATTGGGCATGTGCGCTCAGTGTTCCTTGAAGGCTCTCCACCTCGATACAGTAAGCAGCATTCAGGACTGTTCCTCGTTATTGTATGGGGGTGATCCAATTCCTTCGTATGTACGCGCTCAATTGAAGGTTCAGCGTCGCTTGGGTAGAAGGATTGTGTCCGTGTGACAGGAGAGCTGATCGTTCTCAACTGAGTAGCGGTAGGACGACCCTGTTGGAAGTCTCTCGATTTCGACAGAGAACCGGGAACAATAATTGGTTCATGCAATGTAGAAGTAGACGACGAGGCAAGTGGTCAAGGTCGCACTTGCTCTTTGGGACTCCCAAACAATCGGAGACTTCAGTACTAGGCTCATCCCCGGGTTAGTGGAAGATTAGTTAGCGCATCACGCTACTTTCGACGGCCGCTACCGAATCGGAGAAACTGGGTCTCCAGCAGACTACGCTCATTCGCTATCAAAAGCTACAGGGGAATCTTATACGAGTCGCCATTCGTACCTTGGTTTGTTGGCAATCACAATCGTGGTTAGCCTGGCACCCTGGGGACTAAAACAACACTAGCTACGATTTTTCAAAACCCAAGATACGTTACGGTTAGCAGGCCATAGGGAGTTGATGGTCCCTTTTTCGTCACCAAAAAGCCGACGGCTAGCACTTCGACATACCACGTTATGTTCCGCGCCACGCATCGGTCAAGGTAGTTACAAACTTTGTTTAGGAAACCTAAAATATAGTGGAGCGGTCGAAATTGTGAATCTATCCAATATGGCGAGAAGTTCAAAGTCATTCTTCTCAAGCGCTCGGCTGCGAGCTACAAATCTGTACTGTTGACCATTCGCCCTATATATGTCGTCGTTTTAGGGGGCAGTAATTGCATTCAGCGCACAAGCTGCTTCATCTTACAGCTTGTCGCAAGCATGATCCTCAAGTTGGCAAATAGCCTAAAAGCCTCAAGCCTTTGCACCCCCATCCCGCAGAGTGGAGGGCAAATCATTCATCATTCGTCAAGCATGGTGCTCAGAAAGAACTACCAAATTGATGCTCTTCGACTTCCGGAATGCACCGCGTATCCAACGTACTGCGCCGCTGGAGGAATATTGTAATGGTTGGCGTATTTAACGTGCTTGGGGTCCACACGTCGTGTATATGCAGGATCGGGCGATCGCTCACGCATGCCCTTAGGTCGCGGCCGCTGTTCATAGCGTGAGGACGACTCGGCACGGTTGACCGAGGGTCGTCTTTCGAACTGCCCTGGCCGACCCGATTTTGATCGAGGTTCCGGCTCACGTGACCGTGACCGTGACCGTGACCGTGACCGTCTTCGTTCTCGCCGGTTATCGGACCATCGAGGGATCTCAACGTCCTCGGGACTCAAGTATCTCTTCATATCCCCGCCATCGTCGCCCTGCATGAACTTGCGGCTCTCCTCGGGAACAATTTTTCGTGCACGATGCCCATTCTCTTCCTTTGACGCCCTATACATCGTTCTCGCAGTTTCGCGAGCTCTGGTATCGCCGGGAGGGCTTTCACCTCGCATTTCAGGAGTCTGCGGATTGGAGCCGCTACCATAACCGGAGTCGTGGTGCGTTTCAGTTTGCTTTAGGCCAGATCCTTTTGCTGGCGCGGCGTCCCGCTTTGAAGCAGTTCTGGGAGGTAACGGATCACTTCCTGCTCGGTGGAATGGTGGGATTTTGTCCGCCATCTCTCTTCGAGGATTTCTCGCATCAAAACCGGTGTGTCGTGTTCTTGGTAACTGCTCCTGATTCAAGGTTCGAGCTGCGTGGCGAACACCAGCAGGGGCTGACGTGTGCGTGGATAGCCGTGGTCGCAGACTCCCTTCGTGGTCTTCTGGGATACTGCGTTCCGGGGCATTCCTTCGGTAGGACCGTTGCTTGTCACTGTCGCTGCCACTACGCTTATGTTCTGCTCCCGTCCAGTACGGGTATGTGTCGGTCGAGCCTTGACGAGAAAGGGAGGGTCGACTCTGGTTTTGAGCAGCAGCAATATATTCTTCCGTCTCGCGGAGATGTCGCACGTATTTCTCATCCGGACTCTCATATTCCTCGTCATTAAAAATTGGTTTTCGGTCTAGCGGTGGCGTCGGATGTTGTTTCCTCGCCGGTTCTGGAATTGGTTGTCGTTTTGCCTTCGGGGTCGAGCTTCGTTCTCGTGCCATGTTCCGACGCCCGTTGGTGATAACGGTGTCGCTTTCGTCGGTGCTGATATCCGAATCGTCCGAATAACCATGGACATGTGGCGAGTACCGGTCGTACGCGTGCTTCTCACTTCTCTCCCTGCGTTCTTCCTTGCCTCGAGCTTTGGCGGCTTTGGCGTGCATGTCCCTCTCTTCAACCTTCTTCCTCGTCGAAGCTGCCTTATTGAAGAAGGGAGTTTTGAAGGGCAAACTACCTTGCTTCTCCCAAGCAGTCGCTTTAGGCTTCTTTTCCTCTTTCTTTTCCACTTTCTTTTCCATCGGTTTCGCCGCAGCGGGCTTTCGTTCGTGCGATTCAGCCTTACGAGTATGCGTTCGAGGCACGTGTTCTTCGTATACTTTGGAGGAGGGTACATCGAAGTACGAGTCGGGTGTTCGGTCTTCATATGAATATCGTGGCTCCGGTTTAGGCTCACGAGGCAAAGGAGTTTCACGCGGCATGGGCTGAGTAGGAGCAGGCGAAGGACGAGCAGCGTAGGTCGTTTTGGTGTAAGTGGGGCGCGGCGGAGGTTCGCGAGCTTCTCGAGCTTCACTCATCCGCTCTTTGCGGAGCTGCGCGAGCTTGACTTGGGCCTCATACCTCTGTCGCCGAGCAGGGTCAACGAGCAGCTCGTAGGCTTGCTGCACCTTCTGGAACTCATTCTTGCCTTGTTCAACAAGGGCAGGGTCTTTTATTCTGTCTGGATGATGCTTCAACGCCAACTTTCGGTGAGCTTTCTTGACAGCCTCCACGTCGGCATCTCTGGGTACACCGAGGACTTCAAATGGATCTGGAGGTAGAGGCGAAGTCGACATAGTGCATGTGTGTCGAGCTGGTGAGCCGGACGGTTCCAAGAATGAGTGAATGGGATCGCTGGACTCTTGAAGTGAGGTGTGGCGTGTTGTGATGGCAGTCCGATTAGGCGGTCTGCGGTCTCCGGTCAACAGGCGGTTGTGGCGGCCATTCCCGGATTACTGAATCTAGTGGGGCAGAGCAGAGTGCAAGGTCGGATAAAAATGTTCCAGATTTCGAGACTGCTAAGTCCAGGTAAAGCGATGTGTTACAAGATGTGGTGCTTGAAAGAGTGGAAGGTAGTGAGTGACGTTGTCAGAATGCTGATGCGTCGTGCTGAAACTACAAGGACGATGGCAGCGTTGCTGGGCGATCGTCAATAATCTGGAATCTGGCGGGAAAGCTGTTGATCGGGGCTTATGTCAGATCAAGAGTTGAACACAAGTCCAAAACAGCAGATCCGGCACCAAACGACAGGCGGCGTAACTAGCAATTTCCCACAGGCGGTTGCAAGCATTTGCAGGCCGGTCTGTGGACTCGGTTGACGAAACGAAAAAAAGTGAAAGGGAAATGCATGTCGTTACAGCAGAGAAGCCTAAGCATCACAGCCAGCAGCCATCAGTGTTCGAGTTTGCATCTGACTGCTCGTATTGTCTGGCGCAAATTCCTCCTATCGCGAGTAGCGCAAGGTTTTGCCTCTTACATATTCTTGGTTGAGAAACTCTGCGCTCTGCTTGAGTGATAGGGCAGCCGTCGCTTTGTACAGGTAAAGGATATCACGCTTCTGGAGCCCGCTAAGCCTAAACGAAAGTCACTGAGAGCGGAACACTGCTGGCAAAACTCTAATCTCCGAGAACCCTGGCTACAAAACTGGGGCAATCATGCAGGCTGGCTCAGCACTCCTCAGCACTAGCAACGTTCGCTATCCTTAGCTAGCCCCAAACCGGTCGCGTTCCCGGTTCATCCTTTCCAACCACCACCCATATCGTTGCGCTTGGCCCCATGGGCTCCTCTATACCAACACCTGTCGTCACAATTTTCGTGGCAGCTGTGCCTGGAACATTCACGAGCTTCTCCGAGTCCGCCGCCTTCGTTCGCCTTCCATTATCAATTCGGCCGGCCCAGTGGTGGCCTCGCCCCAATGTTGAGAACATCGTCAAACATGGCACCGCGTACTTTCGATCAGATATAACACCAGATACAGCTGTATTTTAATCGCCTGTTGTACGGTTTTTGGCCAACGTTGCTTTTCATCCTTGGCTTGCTGTTTGCCTCGTCCTGCAACCCATCATGTGGCCCACCTGCTCCGAATCTCCCCACTCCGGAATATCGGTGCAGCACCATAATTCGAGCTTACGACTGCGCCATTGAAGAAAGGCAAAGTGCATGGCCTCTTGTGACATTATCGATCGGTGCACTGAAGTAGTGAGGACGAATAGGCAGCACTGCTCAATCCCAGTAGCTAAACCTGACGCTCAGAGTGGCTGCACGATTGTTTTGGCAGCAAAGTACAAGAAGCGTGCATAAGCAGCACGCATGGCATCGTGATTGTTGCTAACCTGACCAATCTCTATCCTCTGCCCGCCCAGTACCGCCAGCCATGCACCCAATCAAGGCTATCTAGTATGGGATAATGCGTGGTGGAGTCTTGAAGCCAAGTCACATGGGTCGTCACAAAAAATACGCGGTATCTGATGCACGCGCCGATTGTGGCCATTATACTATGTTTGATGACATCAGGGGGCCGTACCTAAATAGGCGTGGTAGAGAAGACGATACAATTGAACCGACTCGGCAGCGTGATGGCAAAGCATGTGTGCAAACACTTTTCTTTGCAAACACCGGCCTAGCCCGTGGTTACAGGTCAAGGTCGTAATCGTCAAAAAAGTGTGGTATAAAGTGGGCTGTTCTTTCAATCAAACATTGGCTCGATTAAATTTCCCACATGTTCAATTGGCTGGCTCAGAACCAATTTTTACCACACTTTTTTGAATATTACGACCTTGGCCTGTTCGTCCGAGGTCCGCGACAAGCTTGCAGACTTAGTGAGAATCAGGACATCCAACCGTAGGTGCGTAGGAACAATCGCTTGATCATTGAACTCCTCGGCGAAAACAGACCCACCAACTGAGGTGGTATCCATTGCGTGACGTGCCGTTGACGTCGACCGCGGATGACGGGTCGTATAGTAACACCGCCGTCAGCCTAATCTTTAGGTTCAATGCGAATGAGGCATATTTTCCAAATTTGCCTCCTGCCCAGATCCGAGATTGACACGCCACTTCCAAGCCAACAATTTGCCTCATCAGGCAACAGAGCTTCATCTGTGGGCTGAGCTGGTTTGATAGTATCAGCCTCTGGGGGACAAAACGCCCACGGTGTTCGAAAATGCGTGCTGATGGATGCAGGACGCAGGACCGTCACCACCTGCACTTAAGATCAAGCTGTGCATCCTCGACGATCCCTGCTCCAGAGTCTCGTAGCAAGATTCGATTAGTGTGTCGCAGAGAGACACGTGTGACTTCCTCGTGCTTCAGCAGCTACGGCCGGCATTATGTCTAATGGCGGCCGGCTCTTTGCAACTTCAAAGGGATGTTCAGGTTCATCTTGCTCCTGCGAATGCACAACATCGCCTGACTGACCACAGACGAAACTACCAACCAACCGTGGCATAGGAGCACGGTCCAAGTCCAGAAGCGGCAGCGGCAGCGGCAGCGGCAGACGGCTCTCAAGACTTCTTCCCTTGCTCCGACACCCCATTTAAGCCAACTTCTAGACAAAATGCAATCCGTACGATAGTGCAAGTAGCCACGATGACAATGTTACCCCAATCTTCAGCCCTCCACGCATTTAGACTGAGTCTCCCCTGCTGACCCAAGGCAAACCACGTGCCGTATAGTATCGCAAAGTCGTAAACCAGCTGTCCTGCCTGTTGCGTCTTCCATATCCATACCTCGGTAGTCCTCCTCAGGAGAAAGATATTTAAGATCGAGCACATGAGCAACGCCCCTCCAAGCTGATGTAGCAGGAAACCGTGCATCGGATTGTATGGCGCTATCGACGCCGGCACAGACGCGTTGACCACGAAGGCTGGGTTGACAAAGCCCATGTAGGCTCCGTACGTTGAGATGATCGGATCAATAATCAGGAAGAATACCCTGTAGAAAGTTGGGATCTTCTTTGGCGACGCCATTTCTTGTACCACCGATATGTCGACGCGCGAATGCTTACCCGTGGTATTGGTTATGCACCGGAATACTTCGTCTACTGTGGCGGAGCTCTGGTGTTCTCAAATTGGCGCGCAGGGAGCTAAGGAAGCCAGCAAATTTGGAACCTTTCGAAATCTCGGCTTACTACCCAGGTACCTAAGGTAGGCTACCGATCAGCCGACCATGCAAGGCATCCATGGATCCATCCTACAGGCTAGGATCGTAATACTCAAAATTCAGTGATAATTTATTTTATGCCAGGCCTGATAATTACGATCGGGGGGAGTAGTGGACGGTTCAGTAGCTGCGAGCCGTACCCTTCAGCCATCTGGTCTCACCTATGTACTCTCAATGGCGCCGGCATAAATATAGATCCATTCAACCGTCAGCAAAATACACCGGCGAAATGTGGGGTCTCGCCTTAAACAGCATGTGCTTGCGCGCACCCCCGCATGCACTTCTCACCGCCTGCCTATTTTCACCTCCTTTCACCTCAAGCCCGGGATAGCTTGCAGAGACTCGGATAATCACACAATATATAACTTACGGACACGGTGGCGGGAACTAGTCACAGCAGACGTCGTTGTAACATGCGCGAACTGCAGCGTTGAATGATTAAAGTAAACCTACACTGATCGAATCGGCATTTATGCTAAAAACCAAACATCATAAGTTTGAAGACTAGTAAAAACGTTGATGTTCGAATATGATTAATTCTCTATGTTATGTCCGTATCGACAGCCGGAGCAAACAGTCACTGTGATGATCTTGATAGGGTAAATCTGCAAAGCTGCAGAAGATTGATCAATACGAATTTCACATCGGCCTGCTTAAATGCTTAGAGGGATTTTTGACTTGAGCCACAATAGCCACTGCTAATTGTCTAACCGCTCCTACCGGTCGAGCTTGATACGGCAGTGACGCCAGCATCAGCCGCTGAGCCTGGACACGTCGTTGATTCGAATACAAAGCAGGATGAAGTGCCGGCATCAAAGAAATAATTGACAAAAAAGGGTTGAGGATGGGACTCACGCAGCACCTATAAGTGATAGTCGACTCGAGGGTGTACAGATAGCTACCGACGCCAGTAAGCAATGTGCCTGCAATAGGCTTCCTGTTCACTCTGTTGACCATGTTATCTGTTGTACAGGCAGCATAGGCCAACGTAGTCTCAGTGGCTGTGGATGTTTCGGTTGTAGTGGTCACTGTCGTGGTCATTACTATGTGTACTTGTTGCTGTCGAGGTGGTCGTAGTTGTTGCCAATGGCACAAATGTCGAGGTTTCCGTGGGAGTGAGAGTTGTTGTAACCGTCGGCATTGCAGAAGTTGTTGTCACGGTCGTAGTAATATGCCTGGCATTGAATTTTGCCATTATAGCCCTTGCGCATATCGAAACTTTGTGCTATGCTCTGGCCTCAATCCGGGTTCGAAGCGTGCTTTCGATATCGGACGAAGGCTGCTGTCGTAGGCACAGTTGAAGACACGGTGGTGGTGATTGTTGCAGTTGTTGTGGCCGTCTCCGTCGAAGTGATTGCCGTTGTAGTTGTCTCTGTTGAAGTGGTGGTCGAAGTGAGGGTGCTGGTACCGGCGGTAGTAGTTGTTGTGACGATTGAAGTGATGGAGGAAGTGATCTGGCTTGGGATGATGGTACTAGTGGCCGTTGCAGTCAACGTCAGGTCGCAGGAAGTCGTAAAGGTTTTCCAAGTAGTAGAAGGCCTTCCTCTCAGCGTAGTACTGTCTCTCGTCGTAACACATGTGGTCGTTTCCTGTGGGTTTGAGGACTTGTAAGTCGGTCGCTTAGGAGATGGTGCTGCAATGGCGATCGAAAGGAAGGTGGCCAACAAGGCCATAGAGGGGTTTACCATTTCGACCAGGTACGACAGATATTCAAAAGCGTGGCACCGAGCAAAAGACTCCTTACAAAATTGTCCAAAGAGTGATGTGAACGCTGAGTATCGAAACCCAGCGTGGCAGCCGGTTTATACCATGGTTATATTCGAAAGACATCAAGTAGTCTGAAATTAGTGATCACCTGAAGAGTTGGACGGGCACTACATTCCCGGCCCAGATCGCCTCTTTCTGATGATAGCATACGGAGTACTCGTGCCAGGAACATGGTCGTCTACCGGAGCCCAGCTGACTCGAGGCTAGACGAGCAAACATTGTCTTTGATGTAGTTTAAGGTCACTGAGTTGAGACAGACCGACGGTTTTTCGGATCCGAGATTGCTCGAGGGTCCGGGTCTTCTTTTTTGCCGGTGTGATCAGGTTCTTGAAGTTTTCTTTCAAGGAAAGAAAAGGGGGCTTGAATGCTCTTGCCAAAACTGCTCCTCATCATCTGCGTTCGTCAAAATTCTTCCTTGTCCTTCCTTGTTCCTGTTTGGGCGGCGCATTTCCCACATTTTCTCAGACGGACAGTGAGGAACAACAACCCAATGTCGCGAACACGGATGCTGTTTTCTGGGTAGATCCGTAGTGTATAGTGAGGTAGTTGATGTCGTACTGCCAGTGGCAACGGCGAACAAGATACAAACAAAATAATGTCTTCCAGTCACCAACGCAACAACGAGTGGGTCAAGCAGACCTGAGACTTCTGGTATCTGCGATCTGGCGAGAACCTGGAAAAGGGGTTGAGAGCCAAGCTATAGCGGTTGACAATTTCTTCCAAGGCTCAACTTACATGCGCAACCAGCGCAAAATTGTGAGTTTCTTGCTTCGTGCTCGGTGTATATAGCGAAAAAGCAGTCTCATTGGTACTTAGGTAGACAAATATTCGTCTTATGATACAGTATTGAAGACAAACGCTCCGTGATACTTACTTCCGTGACCTCGTTCGCAATGACCATGTATACATGACAAGTCATCTGGAATCCAGTGCCGTCTACGCCATGGGTATGTGTCGCCACGTTGTGTCTTAGGAAGTGGTGTTCCTGCAGTATTCGCATCTCCCGCAAGTGGTGTGTTTGTGACCTCGTTCAGGCACGCCCTTCACTAGACACGAGAATTTCTCGTCATTCACCAGTATCAAATGGGCGAGCATAGTATTCCGGGATGAGTCGCGATAGGAGAGGCATCCAAAGCTTCGAATCTCTGCTCTACCCTCTTCTGGTCTTCACCGCTATCCGCACCATGCGAGTAATACAATGTGATCTCAGCACCGCTGCAGATAGTTGCTAGGAACTAGGCCTATTCCGCCGGGTCCATGACTTCCAGTCTTCACGCTTTGACTGATCTCAGCTTCCCACCATCCATCGTCCTGTAATCTCAACACTGCCAAAATATCACCTTTGGCAAAGGTCAATTCTTCTGGGATCGCTGCGGTGTAACTGTACATTGCACGAGCTGCGACGTAAACCATTAGTATCTCCACAAACTGCAATGACACGATAAAGAGAGAAACACTTACCCATAAAACATACCGACGGCGAAACGTCCGCGTTGCCCGGCGGCTCATACATGGCAAGCTCCCCTGCTCCAGGTGCCATCTGTGTCTTCATGGTGCCCTTCTGTTGTCCTGTTGTTCCAGATCTGGGTCTTCCAGCTTGACTAGGTGTGGTGGTCTCACCATATGGATTCGGACTAGCTGCACGGTATTGGTTGACACTTTGCTGTCGATTGTGAGAATTAGTGACTCCATTCATCATGCTAGGATCAGCGATGCTCTTGCTTCGTTCTCTTCGAGTCGATGGATCAACGACTCTGCCACGTCGGTCGTAGCTGGACGGAGCAGCCGATTCGTACTGATTTGGATGTGCTGCATACGAAGAGGTAGGTCGGCCGTTTCCTCCATTCATCATGCCTTGTCGGCTTCTCCCACTTCCAGACTGTTGCTGCTGTTGATTTGATACGGTGCCTCGCATGCGCATATCAGGTGCAGGTGATCGAGCTCTCATGGTGGGGTCTGGAACATTCTGCACAGGGGCTGGTGATCGAGCACGCATTGGCATGCTAGTGTACGCGGCCTGGGGTCCAGGAGATCTTGATCTGACAATTGCCGTCGACGGTTGTGGACTTGGAGCACGAGGCACGACCCCGGTCGTGCCTGGTGCGGGACTTCGTCGACCGTCTCTACTTACAGGGCGACCCATGGAGCTGCCTGGTCTTCCTCCAGGTGCACTGACCGACGAACCCATGGCCCAATTGTCCGTTCTCGAGCGCATCTCCTTTGATGTAAATGCTGGTTGTGGCACTCCAAGCGCTGAGTGAGCTCGTCCGTTTCCTTCGTAGGCTGGCGGTGGAGTGCCTCGTTGACCTGCGAAGATATCCTGTGTCTGCGCAGTAACAAGCCCTGGTCGCGCTACAGGCTTCTGGTCAGGTGCTGGAGTCCTCAGGCGGTGGTATGCATCAACGGGCTGCCGTAACGATGCTCGTTTATTCATGTCGAGCCCTCCCGAACTTTGTTTGAGGTTTGCTAGTGCTTGTGCTACGGGATCATCGTTCTGTCCGGAAATGGGCGGAGGGGCATAATTTCCACGTCTGGCATTCGCTATCGACGCTCTTGGTGTTGATTGATGGCTCGTCGACGCAGCATCGGGGCTAGCGACAGGAAGCACGTTTCCACCGATGTTGAGTTGGAAATTTGCTCGCGGATCTGCGGGTTCTTCGCCTTCTGGTGCGCTGATCCCAGCATTGCGATTGAAAGGAGCTGATGGTTGTCGTGGTTGGAGTGGCTGTTTGGTTGGACTAGACTGAGCCGACGATGTGCTTAGGTCGCTTCTTGACGCATTCATTGACCATGGAGTGTTCTGCGCAATTAGGGTCGTTGGCTCTTTCTTCGACTTCCTTCGGAAAGGGCTGTTTGCATTGAAAGGACTCTTGGAGAAGAAGCCTGATCGTTTCTTTGCGAGGCCTTTTTCTGGAGAAGAGCCCATCCCCGGCATTTGAACACCATTCACTGGAGGTTGCTTTACAGGGGATGATTTGCCTGACATTGCCTCTGCACTGGTAAAGGACGAGGTATTAGAATAATCGCTGTTGCTGTCCCGGCTTGGTGGTCTCGTACTTGCTGACAGATCAGATTGCGTGGCTCGTGAAGGCTGTTCCTCTCTTCGACAATGCATCGTCATGCCTTCGTACGGGTACTCGTTGTGTGGCACTTGGGGGATCTGTCCGTGCTGGCTTGGAGAATAGTTTGGTGGTACATTCGGCTCCATAGGCCGGTAGGCAAGGGGTTGGGGCCGACCGCTGTTGGGATCAGGCAAGGTGGAAGCTGTTTCCGGCTCTTCTTGTGGCTCTTCTGACTCCTGTCTTTCAATGGAGTGCTTGGTAGAGGTGGATGTCTTGAAATCGTGCACTGGTGAAGCTGTTCTGAAGGCTGGATTCGTGGTCCTTGGAAACTGGGCTACAGAATAGCTGTTGTCGTCATCTGATACCTCTGAAGCACTATCACAATCGCTTTTGGCAAAGTTGATGTATCGTGGAGGGTCTGGGATCTCCTGTCCGGTGCCACAGACTCCGATGAAATTGGCGATGTCCTTCTCGACCTCGCAGTTCTCGAGCGCCAGCCTGATCTTCTCACAGGAGGCATCGTCTGAGACACAGACGGTTGAGGCAATGTTTGCAAAGGCCCACAACGAAGACTTTGTAAAATCCAAGCGCTCCTCTTCTAGGTCCTGGAACTTATCACAGGCAGCCTTCCACTCCTTGTTCCATCGGCCCGTTGTATCCTCGAGAACTTTGACCGCAGCCTCGTACTCCTGCGAGTTGCTCGCCATGTTAATCTGCGTCTTCTCCAGCTTGGCTTTGTTTCTCCTCTCCTCCTGACCCATGACCATATGGCCCTGCGCCAGATAGCCTTTGATCCTCAAACAATCCTGTTCATACCTATCCCTGCATTTATTCACCACAGCTGTCTGCTGCTGCTTGGACTTCAACAGCCTTTCTATCCCATTCTGTACAATCTTGCGGCGCTCTTTGATCCCGCCCGCGAACGCCGCCAGTGGCTCCTCACATTCACTCCGCATCTGCTGGGCGATCAACGCGTGCTGTTTCCCCATGGCCTCTGTTTCGCCGCGTGCAACGTCCAGACTTGCTCGCAGGGTTCCCATCTCCACGCTACCCAGCGCCTTGCGGGAAATCGCGAAGAGTTTTCTGGCGTACTCTTCTTCCAGTTCGGCTCGGGATCGATAGAAGGAGCGTATCTCGTCACTCGTGGTTTTGGCATTTTGCATTCGAGTCAAGAGCGGATCGACACCAAGGTCGGATTTACCCCAAAAATTATTCGAGAAAGACATCGGTACGGAAGGTGGCGCAGAGCCAGATTCGATGACATGGTTGGCGGTGGCCGGCATGATGCCGGTGGCAGTGGAGGAACGTCGATGGGATTTAGCAATTTTCAGTAGTTGCACTACTGAAAGATGCTGAGGATGATCTTTACAGACCTTTCACTCTGACTAGAGTTTGGATGGAAGGAAGATGCTGTTTAGGAGAGAATGCAATAGGTCTGAATTACAATGGCGACTTAGATTACGAGGAGATAGGCTTGGTCGGGCATTCGGGGCTCAAGAAAGGGTAGGTTTGATGTGTACCAAGAGCGTTGGCATAGCAACGAAGCTCCACTTGCGCGTCTCGTGACCGTCCACCGTGTGATACTACCGATGGGTTGATTACATCCATTCGTGTACTAGAAACTTATCCCACCACATTGACTTCTTAAGGGTATGCGTGGTAATTTGATCAACCCGTGCTCCTATTTCCACATTGCAAATGGACACCTCTGCTCGAGGGGCTGCACCAGATGATGCATCTGGACAGCAAAGATTGCGACCGGTGTGATGAATACGCTCTTGAGTAGAGGTCCTGACCATTGTCTCCTAGTCATCTCAGAGCCGTCTTGTCGCAGCTTTCAAACAACCTATGGCGCTCTACCCTGTGCCTGTTTGCAGACGCGTTGCTTCCAGCAAGATTCGGTCGTTGCGTCGGTAGAACCTCTCAACCTTCTCTTGTTAGGCGAACCTAGGCGTAACACATGTCTCACTCAGATCATTCCTTGGAGGAGCAGAGTATGAATACGAACTAGATCATGTGTGAGATGCATGAGTTTGCTCTTCAACCAATTCGAAGAGCCTGGGTTCTGGGCCTACGCGGAGGCGAAATAGTTGCCTTATGCGGTGTAGTATACTTCTCAAGCTGGGCATTGCAACTCAATTTGGAGTTTCCACAGAGCCTGGATCCGAAATATCTAGGCGCTGCGGCATCATGTCTAAGCATTTGCGATCGCCACACAAGGAACATTACATGCAAGGGATTTCTAGAGTGGAAAGAATTCAGGGTCAGAACGAAAAGTGATTGGGCCGATCTATGTAACGAGATTTCGTTATCTCAGTACTTCGTTTGTGCAGAGTTAATCTGACTCGTGCTTGCAACTTCCTTTCAGATCATTTGACAGGAGTGAAGATCATGTGATTCTTACTCCATGTCTACCTATTCTCTGCATCGTCTGTTGACTGGGTTCAGCCGTTGAGCTTTGACTTTCCTTGCCCTACGGAATGGGCCCATCGTCCCTCAGCCCAATGAAACACCATCGCGCACGAGAGCGACAAGCCATTCGCTTGATTACATTTTGAATACGAGGTCCTAGTCGCAGCCATCGAGCAACTGCATGCTCAATACGTCAAAAGTTCCAGGCCCTGTAAGGAACCTCGAGTTTCCGATCCATCCCACGTCATGCCCAAGTTGAGACAACCTCGAGCTTTTCATCCACGCACGACAGATGTAGAAACCGTAAGAAAGGATCCGGCCTGTATTTGGTGGCATATGGCATGTTTGTTGCCGCATACTTGTTCGTTGTCGATCCGTGCATAATTCATCGTCGTTTGCAGCCCATCTGGATGGATTGCCCAGTGGCGATTCGGATTGGCTAAACCGCATTAAGTGTGTATGGGGAGTTTCTAGCAATAACAGCCTGTCCGTGGGACCGCCGCAAGTGCCCTGATTAGCTGTTCCCGTCTGGCTCAAGCTGAGAGTACAAATGTCAACGTTTGTGGGTCTCTCAAGGTGACCCTGGTTGATCGGTCTCAAATTGTGAGACTAAATAAGTATATGTCTGCAGCTAGTGCACACGTATACGCTGTGCATGACAGCCGTTGCGCAAAAAAGGATGCTCAAACCGTTGGTGGGGATTTTCCCGCGAAGGTTTTGGACAATCTCATAAATGGAGGTTGAAGGCGGAAGCCACCGTGCCGTAAGATCGAGATACAGTAGCGTCTTTTGTCGGCAACACGTTTGGGGTCGGCCCTTCAACCCGCCACTTGTTGCAGCGCTATTGACCAAAGCTCCACATGGTTCTAAGCTGGATCTTACAAGAAACGCGCCATCCGTTAGCGGGAAGTTACGTTGACAAGTTTTTGCGGTTGAACGTTGAATTGTCGTTGCGGCAAGTATTGTGGCAAGTGCCATCTTTGAAATTCTAACTCTGGGGTCAGCTTGTCAAACTAGGTTTCATTTACCCCGTGTTTGACGCGGTTGACGTCAAACAGACGTGCCATCGACTTTAGCGGTTGTCGTGGTGGGAGACTTTCACTGCTCTAGACGAATCTGACTCCAGGGATAGTCAGAACCAGCGCCATTGAGCGAGCCATACATACTTGAAGCCCTAAGCCAATCTCAGCGGATGACGTTCCCGATTCCAATCACTCTTGTCAATTTGAAGTTTCACAACACACCCCTCTGTTTAAGTCTCGACCAAGGTCGCATAATGGATGCATAGATACGAGACTTGGCATGCTAGCAACTAGAATTAGCTACATGGTTGTCTTGGCCCCCGTATTTCAACGACGATCGGGCTGTGATGAAAAGTGCTGAGAATCTTGATATCCATCCACGCGCCTCTAGCGGATGATCAGAGCTGGGATGATCTTTGTTGGTTCGCGTTCTGACGGACCTTTACGCTGGTCGACCAACCACAATTACTAAAAGTAGGGAACCTTCCGCTTTCGATTGACCCGACAGATTGGTAACGAGGAACGCCAAGAACCAGAAGTCGGTGCAAAATCGTGCGACATCACAAATTCAATTGGCAGTCCAGCCGCACACTTCTTTGCTAATACGAGTTGTTACAGTCTCTGTTCAAGGATTGACGTTCGAGTCCATAACCTGACTGAGTGTAGAAATAAGCTGGCGGAACTTATTGTATTCTGCGCTAGTTGAAAGAGAGTAACCTATAGATGTGAGAGCGTCCCTGCGGGGTCAGAAAGTCTAGAAGTTTTGAAGTAGCTGGACGCGAGTCATGGTTTTACTTTCATTCATTCTGGTTCAAAAGGTTATGAGTCAGCCGCGGTGAAAACAGTAAGACAATCGTGACTCGTCTACTAGTGGTCCACTTGGCTTGTTAGTATCCACCCCGACTCGAGGAGGTGCTGGTGGACCTCTGCAGGGGGGCGCTACACGCTCGAAGCAAGGAGTCGAAGGCGGATACTCGTCTTGGTTCAGACGTGATAGCCATGCCATACTGTTTCCCAAACCTTCCTGGAGCACGATCGCCAGCAGACCCAATAGCTCTGCGCCAAGGCGCCAAGCTGGTGCTCAGGAGAAAGCGCGAACAAGACCTCATTGTCTTTGTAATTCGCTGCTTCTCTGTCCCACGCGGTACTTAAGGGATTAGAAGCAAAAATAAGCAACGAAGAGTGCGATAGCTGTGCACGAAAAGGATTATGTTCACGACACTTTTTGCGCTATAGCCCATGAGTAATTCAAGGTCCGGGATAGTGAGACGAGGGTCAATCCTTGTTCACCTTGGTGGACCTGCGCTTAAGCTATGCCAAGCTGCGTGCCAGACCGAGATCTAGCAACCTGGCGCCAGCTTTCAAACATCATGCAAGATCGAACCTTGCCTTACAGCCCCAAAATATCGCTTTGAATACTTCAACGACTGCGTCAAAGAAGTAAGTTCGGCATCTATAGCAATAGATTAGACTAAACGAACAAAATACAGATCAAGATGGTGTGTTATTTGCCTGCATGGTCATGATTTCCGCAATGTGGTTACGCAAGACTGGACAATCCAATACCAACCTCAATATAAAGTAACAATGTAGCTGGAGGAAACTGTCCTTAGGGCGGACGAACCCACATCGACATCGCGACTAGTCTTCGATGATCAAATCGTAGTGAATGCGCCATACGTCTCAGCGAGATTGCAGGCCGCAGGTGTCGGAGAGATCATCCTTGGGCGGCTTCTCTTGGAGCCAATAGGCCAGATCTCCTTGGCTTCACATTGCGAAGATGTATCATTCGATTTAATAGGCCAGTACACTCTTGGGATGAGCGGTACATTTCAGTTAGACTCTCCACCAAGGGAATGGGTTTGCTTCCCTACAGGATTCACAGCTGATGAACAATTTCGTTTTTCGGATTTTCACTTCTCACATGGTACACACTTCGCATACAGTGGGTCGAACTATCAAACGCAGGCGGCAGGTCATGACCGTTGGTGTCAGACCCGCCAGGCCTAATCTTGGTATCGAAGGAAATCATCATCAAGGGTCTCCTGTTTAGCTCTTCCTGCGTGCCGTTATGCAGCCAGTGCCAAGGCCAAAACAAGCCTGGCTCAGGGCGTGCTTGAATCACTGTAGGGCACTCTCCGTCATCAAAAGAGCATAGTCGTCTTCTCTTGCGAATGATTGAAGCTTTGCCGGGTATAACACAAAGATGTCCAAACGCCACCACTTTGAGGCCCTTAGAAAACAATCCTTGGTAGATGGAGAGACGGCGCATCGCATCAGACACGAGAAGGTCGCGGGAAAAAGCCACGCCCTGGCTTGAATCATCAAAAGTGGTATGCGGCACGCATGCAGGTGGGTATGGTCGTCCAAGGACGCAGCAATCAGTAAAACGACAAGGCTACTAGCTTACCAAATTCCCGGGACCAATAAGATGAGACATACCTCTGACTATCATCATCCCCGATGATGTGTTTGGAAAAGTGTATCGGAGTCCGGGGCCTAGACGACCATGATCCCTGGTCAAATCCGAAGTTGGAAGAAGAAGAGATCCCGGGGATATGCTATCGATATTCAGATTGGTCCAATTCGAAGTAAAGTGAAAGAACAGAAGGCCCACACTCCTCACATCGCCTCTCCGCCACTCTTACGGTGCGTGAACCGACTTCGAAGCAACCGATGTTGAAGGAGAAGCTTAAAAGGTGTGATCAAAGCCCACATGGTCAGACTTATGATCCCTTCCCTTTCACCCAAACAACCCTCCAACGATTCAAAACATGGTTGACTCATTAGGATCCCGCCTTTTCGATCCCATGTCTATATGCTCAATGCTCAATGACGACAACGAGACATCTGCAACCAACAATAAGATTGAGCATGCTAAATCTTCACGATCGCATGGCCAGAATTTCCGATCTTCGTTTCCGCTAAGAACACGCCATCCCAAACATCAGCATTGGCCAAGGAGTCCTGATACACTCACTACACCTTGTCCAAAGTGGCCTGCTCTTCGAGGTTCTCCCAAGAGACCAGCAGGCTCTGGAGGACATTCTCCTAGGGCACGTAACTCAAGATCTCTCAGTCGCCCACCGCGACCTAGGTACGACATTGAGCAGGCCTTTTTCATTTGGTACCGCCGAACAGATCTCAATGAGTCGTGGGACCAAGTTCTCAGGGAGTTTGAGCTACAATTCTCGCAGCGAAGGCCAAAAGGCGGCCTGGAATGCAAATTCTATAGACTTCTGGACGATTGGAATGTCGAGAAAGTGCGGGTTCAGCGGAGATGCGTCCAAGATGGCTCCAATGATAGGATTGGACGATACGGCGTGGTCCAACGCACGCCTCAACGGTTTCCCTGGATGAAGAAGGAGCATTACTATGCGCCTGTATTGCCCCAGTTCCAATGAGTGGGCCATATCGGTGGAATGGCAAAACCAGAAAACGGATGCTCGAAATCTAAGTATTCGGTGACAGCTGTGAAAGATTGGGCTGATTGCAAGTAATGTTGATGCGGCGTTCAAAAGGCTCTCCGGGATTCGATTGTGGATGTTGAAAATTTCAAGGTAGCAAAAGAAAAGACTTTGAGTCTAGTGGTCTATCCGTCGTCTTCGTCAAATTGCTCGTCGTCCGAATGACTCCGCCGGTGTTTGTAGACATTCCTGCCATATTCGTCGTCAGAGCTGATTTCTTCATCGGGGTATTCATATGAAGGATTGTTTTCCGCATTAGAGTCCTCATCTTCTGCGTCCCATTCATCGTCGTCCTCTTCATCTCGCAAATATTGCTCCCACAAGTCTTCATCTTCGTCATCAATGACGAGGTATCCATATGAGTTTGGATGAGAATCTATTTGGAAATCGATAGGGCCGATTTGTTGCACACGAACGTATGTTTCAAAGACAAATTCATTTGGGTCGTCAACTTGCATCGTCTCCTTGGCGTCAAGGTGTGATTTGCTTTTGCTCTTGGGAGCGAAAGCAACTTTTGCCTCAGGGTCCATCTCCAGGGCCAATGCTGCAAGCTCGTCTGCAAGCTCATCTGACTCAAGGTTCCATGTTGCAGGATGGTCACGTATAGAACATCCAGTCCTTTTTATAACGGAAATAGGCTTCAGAAATGTTGGAACGTCCTTTTTTGTAACGTTACCGTCTTTGGACACAATGTGCCCTACCTCAAGGCGGCTATCGTCGCCGGCTGTAGAACCAATGATTCTGTCCCTTGGAGGCTTTGCATAGATGAATGCCTCTCCAGCCCGAGTGTCGAACCTTTCAACGAATGTTGGCAAATGAGGTCGGATAGTCGGGTCACGCGGCGTACGATGGCCATTTGAGGCTTCTGCTAGCGGACGAGCTATAGTCGATAGGTCCCGTGTCAGATGGAAATTTCGTGGACCATTTCCCGATGATTTGGCATTTGTATGCAGTCCACCGGCCTCTCTGTACTTCTGGAGTTCTTTAACCTCGTCGCCGGGCCTCGTAGCTCTCACAAGAGGAACTGCAGATGTGGCCTGGGTTGCTGCCGACCTGATAGACTGGTGAGACTGCAGATCGTCTTTTGAGCGGTAGTTGACGCTGTCTGCGATCCTTCTGAAAACATGGTTCGAGGTACGTTGTTTCTTGCTCTGATACAAGAGATGTTCGACAGGCTCATCTGCACGTCGTCGTTTGATGCTAATCCGGTCAGGTGCCAAAGCCATGTTCACGAAGAGCTGCAATGTGTGTGAGAGCGTGATTCCTGTGATGAGAATTGTTTGGTACTGGCGACACCAATGGTGGGAATAATCTCTCTGGCTCGATCGGGCTGAGAGGAAACCGGTGCTAGGTGGAACAACCTTTCTCCGGAGGTCTTCAAACATGATTGTCAACTCACAGGTGGTCAACATTCATAAAATAGCGCGACACAATTGTGTGAATGCTCTATTAATGCTAAATTACATTTTGTCGTCCAAGTTCGTGATTGTCATTTATGTAAATACGAAGCGAAGCCTATCGCTCCCAAAACTGCGGGTATCGCAACTCATGTGGTATGACGTTTCCCGTATATCAACAGCCTTCTAGATTTATCACAGACCAATTGTGATAGATGCGCAAACTCAAGAGTATTCCTTGTCCGCCTTGATGAAGCTGCCTCGGCTGCGGGTGCTAGCAGTCCTTGTTCCTCCAAAATGGCCACCAGTCTGACTCTTATAAGAAGAAGAAGAAGTAGCGTACGAATTGCGCTTAGCTGCTGAACCGCCCATGCAGAAGAACACGGTCGCAAGGAAGAAGCAGGCAAATGAGGCCCATTCGAAGCCGAAGGCATACGTGCCAACTTGTGCAGCCTGACCGTTGCCGCGGAAGTGGTCTCGACCCTTAATGAACGCAGTCCTGAGCTCTGTTAGTATTCCCCATAGATACGTTGTGTACTAAAACGTACGTCATGAGCGCAGCGGTAAGACCTTGGAAGATGAAGGCAATCGTGGTCATAAGGGCACTGAAGTATGCTCCAATCCTTGTGCATAATGCAAGGATGCCGGTGAGTAAAGCGAATGCCCCAAAGAAGAGAGCAATCAGCGCAAAAGCGAACATGAACCTCGTCATCAAGAAGTAATAGGATCTGCCAATGAATTGCACTGGAATATTATCGGTGGTATCAAAATTGTGGCGTGAGGGCGGATCGAATGGTCGGGCAGGCGAAACATCACCATAACCTGAACCACTGCAAACGTCTGTACCACTCGAACCATCGCAGATGTTCCAGAATGTCCATCTGGAAATCGGTGGTGCACCGGGAATATTGCTTGTATCTACCTGGATAAAGTACCATTTGTTCACTGGGCCACTGTCGACAGCGCCGGCCAGGATAATGAAGAAGGCGAGGAGCAGGCCACCAGCCACTAGAAGCAGGGAGAGGAAACTGAAAAGTCCGCCTGGGAGACGAGTTAGCAACTAATTGGTAGCGAAACATGCGACTATAATGCATACGTCCAGCCATTTTCGATTCGGATGAGGCAGTTTCAGAAGAAATTGAGTCGAAGTGAAACTGGAGTGTGCGAATACAGAATGCTAGCTACCAGACTCAAGCTGGTGTAGAAGAGGAGGTGTATTTCAATTGCGAGAAAACGGTTAATGATGAGGTCAGAGCTGGTCATTGGCAGGATCAAGAGAATCAAGCTTGGAAGGGTGATAATAGTCGACAGCTACTTTACACGTGCAGAGGTGGCAGAGGGCACACGAATTGAAGAAGTTGCGAAAAGCCATGATACGTCAGACCTCCACCACCAACGTCTCAGCGGCGAATCCCAGCTCGTTTTTCCCCACTAGTTGACAATATACTTCTCTAGCCCTGCCGTAGCTGACTGCTGCTAGTGTGGGTCTTTTTTCATTGCCGAGGGTTTCCCCTCGGCAAGGTTGCATCTTTTGGGCCCTGATGTCAACAAACTTTTCCTAATAGGCGTCGGCGCATACCTGTGGCTGAGGGCGCGGGGGCTCTGGACTGTATATACGGAGGAGATGCTGCATCTCAGCTTGATCCACTTCGGCGAGCTGACCCGGAAGAAAGAATTTCACCTTTGAACAAGAGGCCAGAGAGGCAAAATTTGTGCAGGACGACCAATCCTCGTGTGTTCTCTAGTATTTCCTAAAAAATGTCGATGTGGGCCTACCCTCCCGCACCTGCGGACCAGTTACGAAAAGCTGAGGACAAAGCTCTCGTACGCTGAACAAGTGCTGTTATCTTTGCTCGGCAGGCTTTGCTAATGCCGACAGGCGAGAGAACTCCAATGGTATCTAGACTCTCTGCAGTCTTCCTTAGCTGCCCTGAAGGAAGGATTGCAGGAATGCGTGATATTGCTAGCGCCTGTTGAACCTGGCTCTACTCTTGTCCTGTCCTCGCTGCGCTCAGAGAGCGTGAAAGGGTTTGTCACGCGCATTGGTACCAAAATAGTGAAAGGGGTATGTTCAGATCGACCAAACCTGCATCACGGCCCCGAAAAGACAAACTTTCGATATACGACAATGTTAATTCTCCTCTTAGGATATCCAACTAAGATTCCAGACCATACCGTCAAACACGACCCGAAATTCTACGAATTCTAACCCTTCAACGAGGCTCACGTTCAAGCCGTCTCCACATACACCCGAGATCGTCCTTCCGCAGCTCCTGACGGTTCGGTCACTGATTAATGATTCCCTGGACATTATCGATATCGCTAGATGGACTGGCACGTCGTCTGATGCTTCATTCATTTGGGGCCAGCTTAAATTACTTCATGACCGCCTCAATGAGGCGAAAAGTTGCCTCAAGGGTCACGCTCCTGGTACAACGACTCCCGACATTCCAGGCATAATTTGGACACAAGATAGTGTCGCGGATGAAGCTTTTGACCCAAGACTACCAGGCCGATTAAGTCTACACTTCGCTATACAAGATGCGAATATAGTTTTAACAATCCGCAGCTTCGCACCCGTCTCTCCAGGTGGAACTCCAAGCACTCCTGCCGAGTCCGCTTTCTCTTTGTCGGGATTTCACCTTCGTAATCGCTTACTAGGGTTGTCATCCCGCCTCCCAAACCATGATGAAGCTGGTGAGGTGTTTGTATGGAGAGGGCAGCAGGACGTCATAGTGCGAGAAAAGGCGAGAGTAGAGACTGGAGACCCGAGTCTTATTAGTGTGGCAGCGAAACTGAGCGCCCTCGAGCATGAAGTGGCCCGGTGGCGTCTCAACTTGAAAGCTCTTATGGAGAAGGATGAAGATGATGATTGATCTGCGCCATTTTCGAATCATCCCAAAACTTGACTTTAAGGTGACTTTTCTACCCTAGCTATGGAATTGCCATTTCAACATCTCAGTGTTGCACGATGGGCTCAACATGCAAAAAATGAAGATCGTGGCCAACATCTGTTCAAAAAGGGCCAATGTTCATAGTTGCAATGCCAGCATGGTGCACAGCAAGTGGGACCCTGTCTGTGCACCTTCGACTAGCGTCAAAGCACGGATCCGTCACCGACTTGAACCCTTTGGTTTGCAACAGAACAACGAATAACAACGACGATGTAAGCGATACCAACATCTACAAAGAACGTCACCCAGAAGCGGTCGAATAGCAAAATGCCTTGTTTTATGCTTCCTGGTAGCCGCGACCGGTGTTGTGTACGGGTGATGAGTCCTACTCGACAGTTGAGAGAGATTTACATACAAACAACTCCTCTCAAAACTTACAGAAGCGGGCCATACTTTAGACTTGAATGTTGCTGAACCCAGACTAACATGCGTCGCACCAATTCGGGGAATGGACAAACTCGGCGTCTTCAAGATGCAGCGAGACGCCGTCCTGAGCTTACTCCATCAGTCATATCCAAAATCAATATGTTGCCAGGGTCGAGAAGCCATTCAATAGCGGATCAACAAAAGACGCACAGTCAAATTGACGGAGAGCAGCATGCCGAGAGTAATTTTGAATGGCAGATGACAGGCGTGTCTCAGGATGATGCTTCCCTGCTTGGCTTACCGGGCACTTCCAAGCACTCAACCAGATACACCATAACCTCCCGATCTCTCAAACAGCATCAGGAACCCTTGAGGAGTCGTTCATCTCAACAAAATGTTCAAGAATCTACTGACGAATTTGCTACTTCCATGAAGCTAACTGCCCACCGCGAGTCACATAATGAGGCGTCGGTCACTGACAGGCTCGGATGCCGAAGGAAATCAAATGACATCTTGACATTAACTAGAGAGAATGACCTCCTACCACGACCAGAAGTGTTGAGACAGTGCAAGGACAAGTCCGAACATGTGTGTGAGTGTGCTGAACAGATTTCTTCTTCAGCCGGTGAAATACCACCTGTGCACCATGACGGAGGGGCCATGGGCCGGAACTTGTGTGCACCTACACCCTTTTCAACTCCTCAGGTAGGACCATACGTAGTTGGAACGAGTGGAGCATGTGATTCTTCGGCGCGGCTTGTCCAAGGTACGGCGTCTCCCAGTCTCAGCCTTGAGAACCACACTGTGGGTGAAGGCAGCACTAAAAGGCCAAGAAATGGGTCTGGCACTGTAGCCATCTCATCAACGTGCTCTTCAGAGCACGAGTCCTCATCCCATCTGAGGGCATCTACAAACTCAGTTTCCTGGTCTCAATCTCATCAGAAAGACAAAAGGTACCCCCCAGTCTCATTTCCAAGATCCTTCAACGAAAGCTGGTACGAGCTTAGTTCAGAAGAATCTCTAGTGTGTGCAAGGATTCGCCCAAGCAGTACCCGAGTTCCGCCATGCTCCGTTTCACCACTCACGAAACCAAGAGACAATCAAGAAGCCGCAGAGCAGAAGGCACCAGCTGCAACACCAACCGACAGGCGAGGGAAACCGGCATTTTACAGTACAGTCCACTATTTCACCGAATGCCCTCATGCTTCTCCGCCCGCCACACGCCCGCTCGATCCTGATGCACAACCGCGGAGGGACTTGGAGTTTTGCCCGGGCGACTCTACCATCAGTCGTAGTATCATCCCCGGCTGCTGCTTTAACTGCGATACCTCCGTTCGTCGGAAGCAAGAGAACCAAATACTCGAAGGGTGCACTGAGCAAATCATCCATCTCAAAAATCAGCTCGCCAGCTTACTGGACCAACTCGAGCTTGGCGAACCTTCCACTTCAAGTGACGAAGAAAGCCCTCTGCACGACAAGCATTCAGCACTCTTGAAAAGCTCGACGAGCTTCCCCGAAGACGCATTCGATCTGCGCCATCAACTTAGCAGCTCCTCTTTGCCTCCAATAAGTGATGACTCGGCGGAAACTGGCAGAACCACCCGCCGCAAACCGGACAAGCCAAGTCAACTATCGTCACGACCCAACGTGATAGCAGACATTCGCAAGATTGAAGCAACGATAGATCAACTCCGTTACGGCCAAGATGCTAAAGTCAAGGACGTGTGGGCCGGCTATACGCGGCGATGGGGTCCTGCGACACTGGGTGTGCAGAGAGGCACGCGTGCGCATGACGTGGTGCGAAACCATAAGAAGGAAGATGACTCTCCGCTCGTCGAGCATGGGGTGTGGAGTGTTGGTCAGCAGCAAGAGATGCGTCAGGAAATTAGCCAGCTGGACCTTGCAGATGTTGAGGACCAATCGAGCGATCTGGAGCGGGATGGGATGCAAACAGTTGGGATTCCTCGGAAAGATACTTATGATTTACATGCTGGTAGTCTTGCTGGCGGCAGTGTTGCCAGTTGGGAGCGCCCGTTGAATAGAAGTGGATGTCGGAGCACGAGTCGGGCTGAGAATGGGGAGGCGGGCCGTGGTTATTCGACATCCGCTAATAGGACAAGTGAGTTATCGGATAGGGATGCACCGGGATCGAGGACACCTGGAGAAGGGAGAATGCGAATAGGTTGGATCAGAGAGTAGAAGAGAAAGAGGAGGCGGGCCAATGTAGGCATGTTATTTAAAAATTCTGCTCGATAGCTGTTCCTTAGTCAAGATGTGGCTGTATAACTCACTGGGCACAGACCGCATCCGCAACCTGGCATGGAGGGGAGCTCTGTGATATCTTGTCAAGCAAAAGTTTTGTTATTAAAATCTCTGATATCACGACTTTCTCTCCTTGCGCTCCAGCCTGGGCAAGCCTTCACTTTCCTGACTCCTTGGGGTCATTCGTGATCTGCATCTCGTCGTCTGCCACTCCGATCGTAGCAAAGAACGCCATTGCTCTCCTATTGTTCTCTGGATTCATAGGGACCCCCTACCAGGCATTCATCAGCGCTTACTTAGTTTTTTACAACAAAATCTGCAGCCCTCACCTCTTGGCCCATCTTGGATAGCATTCTAAAGTATTGGATATAGTATGCAGGGGTGTAAGTGTTGAAGAACTTGGCCTCTTCGTCGTACGGGTTTGAAAAGGTGTGGGGGCTGTTGGTTGGCACAGTCACATAGTCACCTAGCTTCGCAACGATGGTTTCGCCATGCAGACCATGGAACTGCATTTTACCTTGGGTCACAAGGAAGGTCTCGTCGTGCATCATGTGAAAATGAGGCGGTGGGCCCTTGGTGCGAGGAGGTAAGATGAATTCTGCCGAACCAATTCTGTTGTCTATTTGGAAAGAGTGCCATTAGGCTAGGTTTAGTACAAGAGCGAGGCCCTCACCTGTGCGGCTGCCGTCTTCCATGATCGTTTTGCGAGTCAGCGGAGGGTCAGAGATATTGAGTGAAGAGACCAACTCTGATTTTGATAGTGCCCAGGGAGAGAACCTCCCCCGCCTCTAGGGGCACGAAGTTAACAGGGACTGACGGAGTCTCCATTTTTTGCTTCAGATACGGTCTATAGGTGAACTTGGTAGAATGGAGTTATATCAAGAATAATTTGTCGAGGAATCGATCAAAGCTGCACCTGCGTTGCTTGCTTTATATTCTGTTGTTTGCCAACGTTGTGCGTTCTCCGAGTGCCTTACTGGGAATACGCGCGGAGACGAAGGATGGCTCCTAGGCCATCCCACCAACAATTTAGAGGAATCGGACGAAAATCAGGTGCAAACGCTTCTCGAATAAGTAGTAGCTCAGAGTCTTGATCAAAACTCAACATTACTTTCGCCACGTTCTGTGAGGTCTCGACGATAGGAATCGTCACTGGTTAAATCTGAAAGTCATCAAGGACAGGATATATACGAAGTATTGATAGCATTCACAATTATTACATACTTCGCACTTCTTAACGTCTTCGTGGACCCAATCGTCAAAAATTCACATGATCCGATTGCTTTTGGATTTTCTCGAGCTCTGAGTGACACATTGGGCTCTAAAACACGTCTAGCTATGCGAGAGTATTACTGAGCACCACAGGGTTAAGGGACAGGGGTCGTGAGCAGAGGCCTCACAAGGTGCACGAGCAGCATCCCCAGTCACATTCCCGCGTCATAGAACCGCTTTCAAGTTCCAATTCCATCAGCGAGGAACGGCTCACCATGGAGCTTGGGGCATGTTTCAACATATTTCCGCAGCAATACCTGCCAACCCGTTCTTCCAGCGTGTCAGCGTGTCAGCTTACCCACCAGTTCCTGCCGCCGTAATCGAATTGCTACAAAATGCCATTTAAATTGCCCAAAGTCCCAAATTTACCATTCCCTGGCCGGCCCAAACAACAGGCTTCTCTCGACGATGTCCTTCCGTCGACAAGCCAGAAGCTAGATCTCGCCGTCGTGGTGTCAATATGTACCGTCCGAATGCGAGAAAGCGTCGCGGCTGTCACTGAGCACCACCATATTCCACGATCAAGTTCTCAGCAGAAGCAACCGGTGCAGGCTGCTGCGGGGGAACAAGATGTGGCCACAGAGACTCTAAAGAGCCGGTTGGATAGACTAGATCTACAATGGCCAGGGGGTGACGCCCAGCTGCAAGATCTTAGAGGTGCCGCCCTCGGCTTCATGGATGGCTGGAGGAGCGCACTGCTTACGAGAATTGGAGAGGCTCTGAAGTTGCAGTCAGATGCTATCGAAACCGCAGAAGCACACTATCGTACGAACAGTCGAGTTACAGTTTCAAAGCACAAGAAAGAAGTTGGCGCAGCAGACCAGCATCTTCGGCCGTCGGTCCCATATCCCGAGGTAGCTTTACCTGCCACTTTGCAGGCGCTGGACGAAAAGCAGCGTGCGCTGGTGCTTGGCGCAGTACTTTTCATGCTTCTTAGCCTCGAGAAGTATCCAGCTCAGTCAAGGGTGCTGATGTCCTACTTGTGTCAGACATTCGAACTGCCGGCCGATGTGCTCAGCAGTGTAGAAGCCTCTACTGCGGTCACCCTTCTGGAGGCCGCAACGAAAGCCGATGCTGGACTCGACGCAGAGGATGCGCGGAAAAAGAAAGAAGAGGAGGGGTTGTTGAGTGGGAAATGGAAGGTTGGTCTCGCTACTGTCGCTGGTGCTGCCGTCATAGGAATCACCGGAGGACTTGCTGCTCCTCTTATGTTAGGAGCTGCCGGCGCCATCATGGGTGGTGTCGGTCTCGGCGGCTTCGTCACCCTGCTTGGTGCCACCCTCTTGAACCCTGTCACCATTACTGCACTCTTTGGTGCCCTCGGCGGCAGAATGACGAGTCGAGCAATGTCCGCTTACGCAAAAGAAGTACAGGACTTCAAATTCATACCTATCCACGACAAGAACGCCAAATCTACAAGTCCCACAAGTCCCGAGTCCGCAGCCGGCACTTCCGGGCCTGCTCACAAACTCCGTGTCGGGATTGGAATCAGCGGTTGGGTGACGGAGGAAAATGATGTATCATCCCCATGGCGTGTCCTCTCTTCAACAACACTGGAACCATTTGCCCTGCGCTACGAACTAGATGCACTCATCTCGATGGGTGTCAGCCTTGACAAGTTCCTCAAGCAAACAGCCTTTGGCATGGTCCGATCTAAGGCCTTGGGCCTAATTCTGCCTGAAGTCGCAGCTCTTCTGGCCCCAGTAGGCATGCTTCAGGCTGGCAAGTTCCTGGATAATCCCTTTACCATTGCGGTGGAAAGAAGTGATAAGGCTGGCAAAGTCCTCGCTCAAGCCTTGATTGACAAAGTACAAGGAGAACGTCCTGTCACTCTGGTCGGCTTCTCCATGGGCGCTCGTGTTGTCTACTCGTGTCTTGAGGAACTTGCAGCTCGGAAAGCTTTCGGACTTGTTGAAAATGCAGTCCTGATTGGCTCACCAGTTCCCAATTCGAAGCTTCTGTGGCAAAGAATGCGACTGGCTGTCTCAGGCCGTCTCATCAACGTGTTCACACAGCAAGACATGATTCTTGGTTACCTCTACCGAGCACGAAATGTCACCCTCGACATTGCAGGGCTCCAACCGATCACTTCCGTGCCACAAGTCGAGAATAAAGATGTGTCCGATTTCATCAGTGGTCACAACCAGTATCGACTGGCCATCGGTCGAATCCTGAGAGAACTCAACTTCGCGGATCTTGACTTGGACGAGGTCGAACGGGAGAATGTTGAGTTGGAGCATGAGAAGATCTACGAAGAACAGGTTCATGAACAGGCAAGGAAAGATGGGCGGCTCAGTGACATCGAAGATGAAACCGGAAAAATCAAGATGGGGCACATGGAAGAGGTTGGCATCCGGGGCGATCGAGCACCAGCTCCGCATCAGGCAGCGGAAAGCGCATCTAAACCCGAATCCCACCATGAGAAACAGTCAAATCAAGATTGAGACAACCCAGGACTTGGCAGCGCTGTTGACGAGATCTCTTCCTCTCGGTCATTCCGCCGAATCAGGTCACCTTATTTGACGGGAGTTCCCGTGGAAAGCGCATGTTTGAGGTAAGCTCAAAAGAGCACACAGCAGCAGCCGACAAGGTTATAACGGTGCATCCGGTTTGTTCTCGATAATGTGCTACCATAAGCTCCTTCTATTGGTCAACACTACTTGTTGCCTGTATTGCCCTGAAGAAGAGACGCACCCGCGATCTCCTCTCACGAACCTCCACCTCCATTTGTATTGAAGCCTCGCTTGCCCGGAAATGGGTGCATGAAGCGTTAGACCACTTGAGGAACGTTGCAGATATTGCTATCGTCCGATTCGCTCAAACGTGAGCCCTAACTTGGCAAATGACTAAAATGGTTACGGTTCTCTACATTCCAGAGTCAAAAGAACCTTTCCGGGATTCCGCAAGAACCCTAGGCCAATCCTGGTTACATCGGACAATTGAGTTCTTGGGGTGTATCAAGGGAATAGTCGACCATTTCCAACGGCTGACAATGCTACCTCCACGGATTTCCGGGAGACTTGATCAATGGTATGATCTGACCCAGGTAATGTAGAGGAAAGACCCCATAGAGGTGAGTTTGAGCACATATAAGCAGGATGCGTTTCTGGACAGGCCGTTCTGGCGTTCTCCTGGTCTTGTTCCATTTACATTCTGTCTTCTCACTTCCTCACCTGTCATCATGATTCAGAATCCCAATGATCCCGAGGCAGGCCTCGACAGCGACTTCCTTTGGGGTTTCGCTACTGCTTCGTAAGTGAATCTTTTTGCAGGTGTCCCGTTCATCGAGCTGGTCACATTCCAATAACCCAAAGCAAGATATTATGTGGCATTGTAAAGCTATTTGAGCTACTTCCGGGCTTCAGCAGCTGACGTGTGTTTGATTATGTTAGATACCAAATCGAAGGCGCCATAGATCAAGATGGGCGACTACCGTCTATCTGGGATACGTTTGCAGCAACATCCGGTAAAGTCAGCGACGGCACAGACGGCAGTGTAGCGTGCGACTCATACAATCGGACTGTGGATGATATTGCCTTGCTGAAATCACTCGACGCCCGGGCCTACAGATTTAGTATTGCGTGGCCACGAGTTATTCCTCTTGGAGGCCGCAACGACCCTGTCAACCAGGAAGGAGTCGATCACTATGTTAAGTTTGTGGATGACCTCATAGAAGCTGGCATCGTGCCAGTCGTGACCCTTTACCACGTAAGCTAACCCACTTGGATACGGGCTCTCATTTGTATTGACCTGGACATAGTGGGATCTTCCTGCAGCACTCGCCGAAAGATATGGCGGCATCGCGAACAAGGACGAATTCGTCCAGGACTATCTTCGATACGCGCGGGTGATGTTTGAAGCGCTCGCAGAGAAAGTACCTTTCTGGATCACTTTCAATGAACCTTTTTGCTCAGCTGGGCTCGGCTACGGTATTGGCAAACATGCTCCGGGCCGCACGAGCGACCGCAACATCAATCCTGTTGGTGATAGTAGCACAGAGCCGTGGATTGTCGGGCACACACTTCTCTGTGCTCATGGTGCCGCGGTGCAGATGTACAGGAAGGAGTTCGCGCATCGGTATCCCCAGAAGGGTCAAATCGGTATTACGCTCAATGGCGACTATGGATACCCTTGCGACCCGTCGAATCCGGAAGACGTAGCTGCTGTTGAACGCAAACTGGAATTCGCTATTTCCTGGTTCGCGGATCCGATCTATTTCGGCAAATATCCCGACTCCATGAAGGCACAACTCGGCGGCCGCCTGCCAGAGTTCACAGAACAGGAAATCACGAACATCAAGGGCTCGAATGACTTTTACGGTGAGCAAAACCCTCCCATTCCCGCCACCCCTTGACTTTGAGAAGATGCACCCTTCAAAGCCTGACTGGTATTTGACTGAGATTTACCTACAGGTATGAACCACTATTGCTCGCACTTCATCCGTTCCTTAGCACCAAACCCGGCCTCCCCAACTGACATCGAAGGCAACCTCGAATGCCTCTTCTTCGACATCAACAACCATCCCATCGGGCCCGAGACCCAGTCACCTTGGCTCCGCCCAAACTCAGCTGGCTTCCGCAGCCTCCTAACCTGGATCTCCCACCGCTACAACTTCCCTCGCATCCTCGTTACCGAATTCGGCACCAGCATCAAGGACGAGAACTCCCTTCCCTACCCACGTATCCTCGATGACGAGTTCCGCTGTGCTTACTTCCGCGGGTACATCCAGGCCATGGCGGAGGCCGTGGCGCAGGACGGCGTGCATGTTTTTGGCGCGCTGTGCTGGAGCCTGATGGATAATTTCGAGTGGAGCGAGGGCTACGAGACGCGGTTCGGCGTGTGCTTTGTGGATTACGAAGGGGGCCAGACGAGGTATCCAAAGAAGAGTGCGCGCGAAGTAAAGCTGATCTTCGAGAAATACATGGGCAAGATGAAGAAAGCCTGAGCTTCGCCCAAGTCGATTTTATCTTTTTCGGGTAACTTTGTTATCTATCTAACTTTAAAACACATCTGAACGGTGTGCTTAGGTTCCGGTCGACGATGTGGGTGTCAAGCGGTCACTGTTTTATGGGCATCATGAGAACTGTTGCGAGCTCCTCGAAGAAATATCTATTCTATTATCTTTTGTCTGGTATCGAGGGAATCTAGTGTACGGTCTGGAAAAATGCGCTTCGTGATAAACATCTGTCGGCTGAAGTCTTCTAAGTCGAAATCTCGTCTTCCTCTTTTCTGGCCGACTCCTCGATTTTCATGTTCCACGTTTTCCACGCCGCGACCAGCCCAGCAACACCACCCAGCCTTAGCGTCCATGCAACACTCACATCGCCCGGAACGTTTCTAGGCTTCTGCAGCATCTTGAAAATGACGCTACAAATTAATGTCGCGACGACCTGCGGCGCGCTTATTGCGACGTTGTGCAGCCCTAAAATCACACCAGCTCCTTCCTCCTCACGCTCAGGCTCGTCGTAATAAGCATCTGGCGAGCGGGCAAGCATTCTTCGCTTCTGCCGAGCCCGTCTGTCTTCGTCGCGTTTGGAGATTTCAGATGAGACGAGGGCGTAAGGGGCCCAAAGCGAGACAGACCATGCGATGCCCGCGAACCCGACCATGACGGTAGCTGAGAAGGGGGTGGAAATGAAGAATGTGCTGAACATGCAGAGGGAGAAGAGAAGCTGGGTGAGGAACCAGGCTCGGCGGAGCGTGAAGCCGGGAATGCGCAAGCCTTCGAGGGCGCGTTGGAGCAAGTGTGGAACTGCTTTTGGGCGTGAATGGCCGAGCTCGGAGTACATTTCGATGTCTTCGCTGAAAGCGCTAGCGGTGCGTTTGGGGGCGTGCCGCCTTGGCCGGGCATTGGTGCAAGTATCGATTGGAGTGTTTGTGCCGGTGGGACAAGTTGGAGTGAACGGTCTGGAGGATGGGGTCGTGCTTTGAGGAGGTCGGTATGTTGGCATGATGAAGAATGGCAGGAGCATGTTCGCAGCCAATGATACAATCGCTTCGACGAGGAGCGCAAATGTCCCTACCCTTGTGGCCTTTCCCCAGAGTAGATTGGTCTCCTCTGGTGACGCATGGGGCTTGAGTCTCGGATTGACGTAGAGTTGGCCAATGTAGGTGGTGATGTAAAACAAGAACGGGAACCAGCCCATCCAGTAGCAGAACTGAATTTCACATACACTGCGAATAGGTCCCGGCAAGTGTACGATTGACTGACGGATCTGCCCGAAAAAGTGGAGAAGGCCGGACCTAGCCTCGCCCTCAGGTGCCGGTTCGTCTTGTGGGTTCCGTTCTTTGATGGTGAGAACACTGATCACAACAGTTGTGGTGAGGATGATTGAAGCGAAGGTGCACAGAACCTGGAACTGCTCCCGACCGAGGAATGAGAGAAGGGCTGGAAGATCGAGATAACCAGCAACGTAGCCGAAGACGTTCCCAACCCCGACGATGCGCGATGCCCAAGCATTTGCATCTTCTTGCTGATGAGCAGGGGCTCCGTCCACGATGAATGCTCTAATCGCTGCTTGCACTGCATCCCGTTAGGTGACCATTTCCAACCAGTCGCTTCAGCACTTACCTGTATTGATCGAGAAGTCCAACACCCACATCAGCATCGTAGCAAATACAATCGTGTAACCTTTCCAATAGCCATCGTAAGCTGCATCTGCATCCCATCCTCCAACAAGCTGGACAATCTGCCGCGCATACGCGAGGAGGAGCGAGGATATCACGATGCCCAAAGTTCCAGCCAACATAAATGGTTTTCGCCTGCCCCACGAAATTCGGCAGCGGTCAGATAATGCGCCAACGTATGGTTGCACAAGGGCACCTGTCATAGGACCGGCCAGCCATACAAATGCAACGAGTGCTTTACTCATGCCCAATGACAGCAAGTAAGGGGAGCCATTTGATAGTTCGACTGACCATACTATCTGCAAGCCGCCAATACTCAGAGTCAGGAGGATGAGATAGAGTGTACTCCTGGATTCGATAGAGGAATCATCATGCGTTGATCTTTGCGCTGACCTCGACGAAGAACCTGACAAAGTCTTCGTGCTGAGTGCGGCATTGGGTTTCTTGCCAAGTGCAGAGATGAGAGGACTGGTTTCGCCGACTGCGCCTTGTTTCGATGCCATTGCAATAAAGGGGGAGGGGCTTGAGAAAGCACGCGGGTATAATTTTTTAACGAATGCGAAAGTGGTCAAACTGTGAAATATATACTAGGAATTCTTCTCTTTGGTTGCCATGAACATGATGAACACAAGAGAGAGCAAAATAGGGAATGGGGCAGTAGAAGTATTTTTCGAGAAAACAGTGAGCCACTTTGGTAACACCAACCAAGTCAGAAGACCCGCTGCCCACTTGTCGGTAACTGAAAGAACTGGGATGTTGCTGTGGGCACTAACTACGAGCATTTGCACTCAATGGATCAACCACGTCCAATGCTCAGCCACGGAAAATCTCCTCCCGTACATATGATTCCAAAAATTTTGGGTTTTGAGCAGTTGGCCAAGGCGAAACGGGTTGTCTAGCAGAAAAGCGAGGCACTCGCTCAAATGTCGTCCGTGGAAGCGAACAAGCTAGCCGATTGCGGAACTGAGACCGAGCCTTGCAGGCGTTTATGTAAGCACCGCCATCGCGAGGCTCGCGCAACAATTTCGTACTCCCGTAATTACGCCGGGCGCTGCCTCGATAGGCTTTGCATCGCAGTAGCTTTCAAGGCTGCGGGACTTCAACCTGCACCTCCCAAAGGGCAAATTGCAGCGGCTGTCGAACCACTACAAACTCCACACCCCTTGCGAACGCTTCCGAGTAGCCCATTGCCTCGAGCTGTCGCCAACGTCACCCTCGCCATCGACTATCAAGATCAAAGTCGCCTCCCTCGACTGCGTCACCATTTGCTCACAGACAGGATGAAGCCTGTAGTATCAGCATTCAATGCATGGACATGGTCAGCTCATCCGGCATCAAGAGAAAGAGCGTAGCGTACATGTACTGACTCACGCAGCACCGTCATCTCGGCCTTTGCCATCGTCATTCTGTCGGTCATAGGCAGCCTGTTCGCTCGAAATCACCACATGGTCATGGGTCTTGAAGAGGACCCCGAACACCACGGCGCTGTTGCCTCGTCCATCTTCATTACTGTTGTCATCTATGTGGTAGGCGCTGGACGCTCGGTTCGGATAATATCTACTTACAAACGTTTTAGCTTTTCTTCTTGTTCTGCGGCGGAAATGCCTACTTACACCAGCGGCAGAGTCGCAAGGGAGCTATTTCGTTGCGATGAAGACACCTATCAAGGTTTCAAGAGCATGAAAAGAGATGTTTGTGGCGTCTAGGAGTACGTTGTTGAGCTCTCGGGGCTGGCTCAATCTACCTGGTGGCTCTTGTGCCAACATGCAGCATGACAGCATGACAGCATGGGCGGCGGAATTGATGGCAATGGAGCTTGGTGGTTAGAGGACTATGCTTTGGCGCATGAGGACTCGGTTCCCGCTGTCACGTTGAGGCCGGCCACACGTCTGCATCCATCATTGCAATTAGGAGATCTTGCAGATGATGACGGACCCAACAGGTATCCATCCATGTACATGCCGAACACCCACCAATTCTACGTTGAACTCATGGTCACTACAGTACTTGATCTTTTGAGGAAAGTGGCTTTTTCTTGCTCGCTCCCTAGACCAGATCTCGCTTAACAAATTGCTCATGTAGCGACTTGCCCAACCTGGCAGGACTTCGTTCCACGACCACGCCTGCCCCTTCTAATGCTGCAATCTTGGAATCTGCACCTCCCTTGCCTCCACTCACAATGGCACCGGCGTGACCCATTCGTCGTCCCGGTGGAGCACTGATTCCTGCGATGAAGCTGACTACCGGCTTGTTCTTGACGTTCTCGCTCTGCAGGAATTCAGCGGCATCCTCTTCCGCACTGCCCCCGATTTCGCCAATCATCACAATACCTTCGGTCTCGTCATCTTGCATGAAGACTCTCAAGCAGTCGATGAAATTCGTTCCACTGAATGGGTCTCCGCCGATGCCTACAACGAGTGACTGACCCAGTCCAGTCTGGGTGGTCTGATTGACAGCCTCGTAGGTCAAGGTTCCCGACCTTGACACAATCCCCACACGGCCTCCTAGGATGGGTGTTAGTCTACGCTTCTAGGAAGCTGCGAAGACAACGAACTCTTGTGGATGAAGCCAGGCATGATGCCCATCTTGCACTGTCCTGGGGCGATCAGGCCTGGGCAGTTCGGGCCTACTAGGCGTGTTTTATTCTGCGTTTTGAGCATGTTCGTCACCCGGACCATGTCGTGTTGTGGAATACCTACACAATGTCAGCGTGGCGGGACAACACACGTCGGGGCGAGCTTCAGGACCCTCGGTGATGCAAACGACAAGTGGGATCTCGGCGGCTACAGCCTCTTCGATGCCGGCGGCTGCGAGGGGTGGAGGAATGAAGAGGAGAGAAGCGTTTGCTCCCACTTCTTTCACGGCGTCTGACACCTTTGCGAACACTGGCCGATCCAGGTGTGTGGTACCGGCCTTTCTCGGGTTGGTACCTCCAACGACGTTTGTTCTAGACCTCGATTAGCTCCGGCTCGCCCATATCTTGCCGACGACCTCACCCATATTCGATGGCTTGCTGGCTGTGAAACGTTCCTTGCTTCCCTGTGAACCCCTGCACGACGACCCTCGTATCCTTGGTGATCCTTAGGTGGGATGCAGTGTCAGCATAGCTACCAACAAGTGAGGAGTAGGTCCTCCGCTGCGACTGTCGGAAGGCCGTGGAGGCGCAGGTTCTAAAGGCCTGCATCCTTGAAGACGGTGCCGCAGCAATCGAGTCAGACGGCTTCAGAGAGAGCAAGCTTCGGGGACGTCAGTCTTGTCGCTGCAGCAGTTGTTGCTGGCGCAGGCTGGTGGCTCTTCGTACCAAGGTGGTGCACATTGCTCCGAGCTCACCGACACACCCGGCCTAGGGTGATGCCGCTCTAACTCAACTTCGGCTCAAGAACCTACTCTTATGGGCGCTATCATCCACTAGTCTGTAGCGCTTGCTTCACATAACAGCCCTAATTAAAAACGTTAACATCGTAGCTGAAAAGCGGCAACCGATAGTCTAATCTAATCAGTAAAATATCCCACGCTGGTTCGTCTCGCATACAGTTAAAGCCTCCCAACTCAACCTACTCAGCTTAACTTATTTATATACGTACCATTAGAACATACCCAGCACTCTTTATCAGAAAAGCCTTACCTTCGCTTTCCTTAAGCTGGACTTACGATGCCCACCTCGCCTGCCCGACTATACTTAACCAGTCGCGACGACTTACACGTAGTAGTAGAATACTGCGCACCTCCCTCCCTGTACCTCCTAGCCACTCCGCCTTCGCGATGGTTACAGCTTTCGTAATAGTTAAGAGATAAGCGAGTTTTAGGAATATACCGTCTTAAGCCGGCTGCGTTGGAGTTAAAAATATAACTAATCGAGCGAAGGCGCATGGACGACGACTTGGTGCAAATTACCATGCCAACCATGCCACGAGCGACCGAGACCGGCCGAGGATGACGCAGCAGCTGATCTACGACGATGTCATCGGCTGGGCTGATACCACCGGGTCCTAAACACCACCTCACACCGAACTCTTCTCCACTCCGATCCCCCATGCCCAGAGCGACGACACCAGCGACGATACAACCGATAAGACTGATGGCCATGTCAGCACACAACAAGATCTTGATGCACCGAGCTTGCACAGCCCACCAAGTACGCCGGCGTCAATTTGACCTGACCTCAGTCCGTACGCAAACAACGCTCTACACGGCAGCAACCTTCGAGACACTGGCCCACTTTCAACAAGGTGCCGAGAGAGCATTGGTCTAATCACACGGCACTCGGTCGGCGACGACCATCTCATTCATGACATTGTGTTGCTGATACGACTATGCCTCACACTCCGACCACGATGAACGGGGTTCGGAACACTGCCCACATCTCAGCCCAAGTCTCCGCCAAACATAGCCTCACGCTTTAGCGCCCAAGAGGCATGACGGCGCGGTTTGGATCGAGATATACAATCGCATGCTAGAATGTTTTCACATATGGGAAAGATCCAAGGCAACGATTGGCTTGTTTGACCTCTCTACGTGCAGGGCAGCAGTTGGCCCGATTTATGCCAGTCATAGCCCGTCTCTGGACCCGCCTATCAAGTCATTAGACTCGGCAGCAGTAACAAGATGACCAGGCAATTGATAGTATAAGAACAATCAACAAGCCCATGTACTAGCTCTGCATGAAGTCGGAAGCATGTTCCAACAAAAAGGCAACATAGCTCCTGGCCATATGCGACAGTCGCCAAGTTGTGAGTCTCCCATGCCTGTACAATCAGTCTTGTTAACAGATTTAGTCTAAACCAGTCTATACATGGCTAGATAGACTCAACGTCAAGACTCGCAGGCTTGATCTAAATGGCGGTTTTTGCACTGACGAATGCTACCTGCTTATCTGCGACAACACGACGGTTTTCAAAGATCTCACCAGACTGTGGACAGTGATTGTCCTGAACAGGAGACGATACAACATTCTGGCTGAGATTCGCCTTGCTCTACTCCTTGATAGTCCAGAGTCTAGCGATGATACGATAGAGCTTGCATCCTTCATGGCGTCGATGTATGGGTGGGAGCTTTACATTGAGGGTCAAGTTGACAAGGCCACTGTCGAGGACATTGCGGCATACTTCGTTTATGGAGTCACGGAGATGGTTTGGATCAAGCTGAAGCGGTTCGTCTGTCGTCTTTTCCGCCAATCCTCGAGCTCATGGCCCCCTTGCGTAGCTCCGGTGAAGTCGGGCGATGATCCTGGTCAATTACTACGTGCCCCCACCTCAGCGGCCCATATTGCATATTGAGTCATCTGCCATCTGTCTTAAACGGTGTGGCCCAGATAACTTTCCACTGCTGGACGACGGTGTGCAGCATACACAAACATATTTAGAATGGGAGCTTTCCAAGCCCAGCTCAATCTACCGACTCTCCACCAGAGCATCCGTATTCCCACTTACAACATGACTATCAGCGCTTGGCAGTATATTGGCAACTTGACTTCACGCATAGCGTTGCGTGAAGTTGTCACTGCTGCCTGTGAGAGCACAAGCTCTCCCCACGCAAACTGGGCAAAGGCTATCATCAAGTATGAACCTGTCTCCATTCTGAGCACATGTGATCTAACAGCAAACAGGAATGGCTTCCCTGGCCATTCGAGCCTATCCGATAGCAGGGAGTATCTCACTATCTGGGTGAAGACGAGCGATATGGAGACACGCGGCACACATCTGCCGCTTCACATCTATCTTGACAACGACAAGAAATTCAGTGGTTGTCGGTTCTATGCTGAGAAATATGACCTACCTCCAGAACGTGGTGACAATAGCACAGGTCAAGACAAGAATAGGAAGACCGGTGGGACTGGTGGGACTTGTAGAGGTGCAGTGGAGGCGTAGATTAAGTTGTTGAGCCTTTGCGACCACCAAGGATGTTGTTGGCTTGGCACTGCTGCCTGAGGCAGACGTATATAGCCCACCCGTTCTAGCCAAATAATCAATCCTGGCTTATGCATTCATTATTCGACGCTTGCCTACCATCATGCGACAGTGGGCTCGGAGGGTGGCGATGTCGCGAACATTTGAAGAAATTTTGAGCAGCAGATTGCACATCTACCAATGCGAGCTGGAGGCATCGGAACCGTTGGAGAAATATTGTCTTGGTGGTTACCATCCGGTCCACCTTGGCGATGAGTTCCAGCAGGGCCGGTACAAAATACTCCATAAGCTGGGATTTGGGGCCTTTTCAACCGTATGGTTGGCCCGTGACCTTCGGTGTGTTGCCTCTCAAGTTTGGAACTGAACACTGACAAGTTAGAGACACGGTCAGAATGTGGCCCTCAAGATTGCCACATCTCGTCTATCGCGGGATTCAAAGTTTGAGATCCAAGCCATGCGTGCGCTGACAAGCGCCTCATGTCAAACATCGGAGCCAAAGCATGTGGTCGACTTGCTGGACGGATTCCAGCACACAGGGGCCCAACGGCACCCATACCTGCCTGGTGATGGAGCTGCTTGGTCCGAACATTGCCCAGGCAGCTGCGCAATTCGAGAAGTACCGGCTGCCGCGGCGTCTGGCAAAAAGCGTGGCGCACCAGGCGTTACGTGGCTTGCACTTTATGCACTGCAACTCCTTGGTTCACGGGGGCAAGTTTGACACGATCGCTCATCAATCGGTTGAGACTGACTAGTATTACGTGTGCCAGACCTTCACCCGGGAAACATTGCTTTTGCTGCCCCTGAGCTACAACAGATGGCCGAAGACGATGTCATCAAGGTATTGCAACCGCCAGAGGCATACGATGTATCAAGAGCAGACCAGGAAGCCCATGAACCAGGAGTGCCGCGATATCTCGTCAAGGGGGCCGTACGCCCTAACCTCAACGATGCAGACCCACCATGGGTCAAAATCATCGATTTTGGCAACGCCTTCCCCACAGAGACACCGTTTCAGGGCCTGCTACGCACGCCAGTCAGTGTGCGTGCTCCAGAGCTGGCTTTGCAAGTGGAGTTCGACCATCGGGTGGACTTGTGGAGTATGGGCTGCACAGTGCGTTTCAGTGAGGCTATCATAGTAATAAGCATGTTCTAACAGGGTACAGGTGGCGGAAATATTCACTGGTTGGCCATTGTTCCAAGCATTCATGACAACAGACATGGTGCTCGGTGACATGATCCAAAGGATCGGGCCTCTGCCCGACAGGTGGAAGCAATTCTATCTTCCACAGCAGCAGCATTTGCCTGGATGTCCGCGAGGTGAGTGAGTCTGTGCAATCTGCGGCGTGAGGTCATCGTTGACGAATGAAGACGACGACGATCCAGGATACCTTGGTCTCTATGACTACTTGCTCAGGATGTACTTAGGTGATGATGAACAATTGATGGACAGTAGTCCAGCCGAGGTCGCTGAGCTCGAGTCTCTGATTCGCAAGCTTGTCCGGTTTGAGCCGGAGCGGCGTGTGCCGGCTGGAGAGGTCGCTGAAGACCAATATTTTAGATCATGAACCAACCTTCTGTCGAGTACTGTCGCCCCCAGACTCGGCGAGAAACACAGCCACCGGCAACTATAAACATTCTGGCCATAGATTTTCATCACTCACCGCCTCCTTCTGCTCTTATGGCTCACTATCCAAACGATCGATCCCAAGCCACAGTGGCTGACGGTCACAACGATTACACAACCCCCACCTCGTTCGCATCAACAGCATGGTCGCCAGCTGACTCTCTAGCCAACAACGACTTTGCCACCGAGGTGAAGCGGCAATTACTTTGGCCCCGACACTGGGACCGATCCTTCTGTTACCGGTACGGTCGGCACCAGAGGCTACCAGGCTACCGCTGGGCCGGGGCTAGCAGGTGGAAGGAAATTGACCACCCTCGATAAAGTGTGTTGATGCGAGACTTGAACGTCAAACCATTCAAGCTGACGCAAGTAGATCATCTTGCTGGTATTGTTGCAGGATCACCAAGGGCTTTGCCCTCGACGAGGAGATTCTGGGCGTTGCCATTCTTCCTCTGCTGTACGAATCTGTGATGAACGGAGGGCCAATCAATTGGGATGATGTCCAGCTTCCACCAGGTGAGCCACGTGAAATCTTAGACGTGGTGCTGAGACTAATGTGTCCCCGCGCAGGATATTCGTTTGAATTTATGTCTGGCAGCATTTGAAGAGATCGGTCGTGAAATGATGCCGTCCATGCTTTGAGGCGCGGCCATGGAAAGTGAGCTGGGCGCAGGCCATGCCATGGGTCCAGCCAAACGCTTCGACGTACACTTGGTCCATGCCAGGATGGGGCCAGCGCCAGGGGATAGTGGTAGAGACCACAGTTGATCGACCAACCGGTTTCATACTTGAAGATTGTGATTGTGCCACCAAAACGCGTTGAAGGGACAAATTCGACCCTTGGTCAGGCTGCCTGCCTGGCTCGGCGTTTGATCCGATCCCAAGCCAGCCAGGAAAGGAGCAAAAGCAATGCCAGTATAACCATACCGCCGGCGGTAATGAATCCAATGGCCCAGCCTGGTAGTGGTCCGAAGCCTGGTCTCGTTGAGCATGACTCTTTTCCATTTTGTCTGTGTACTTACAATGAACCGTTCTTCCTGGTGATATGCCGGGCAAGTGCCCGCAAGCTGATGAGGTCGGCGCCATGTTAGATACAGTGAGAGAATAGGGGGGGATCAAGGATCTATCATTACTAGGGAAACGAGCCCCGGAACAGGAGCGAGGAACTGGCTCCAAGAAACCCAGACTAATTACAGAAGACATGGAAACTCCGGCGACTCCGTCAACACCGTTGCCTCAAAAATCCTTATCGACAGTCAACCGTGCAAAGGCTATGGCAGCCGCCGTTTCCAGTAAGCCGGTTGCCATGACATTCGAGCAGACCATTGAGGCTGGTCGCGAAAAACCTTCCAACCCCGAGACCGTGGGACACCAATGACATGAATGCTATAATCAACGAGATTAACAAGGTCGAGAGCCAAGGCAGCTGGAACTGTTACATGAGACGATATTGGTTAGTGAAGCTGTCTGAAGCATACAGTCGCCCACGACGCTGGAAGGGGAAGCCGGTGGGCCAGAAGAAAGGCGAAAGAGCGCGCTATCGAAGACTTGTGGGGGATTCAGATTCCATCTTCACACTCCAACACCCCCAAGACATCATCAGGGTTGATACAGGCAGGCCAAAGACCCTGCCGCCAACGAGTGGAACGAGCCCAGGAACAAGCTTACTCAACGGCTTCGGGCGGGAGATCGCTGGCGCGGGCTGGTAAGAGAATGGGGATGGCCGATTGTCTTTCTCGTTTCGCCAGACTGGGACTCGTCCAAAAAGGTGTGAGCATGAGTAACTCTATGTAAGTGCTCCCTGAATCTCGCAGTCCACAACTAACAGCTGCAGATTCGAGAGAATGAAAGCAAGCGAATATGAAACTTTTATGGAGGAGGTCAAGGCCACCAGAGGAGATGAAATTGCCTCAACCATAGAGAGGTTCCGAAGTTCTGTTGGTCGGAGACTTGACATCAAATAGCAATGACACGGCAAGTCAGACGGACTTTATTAGCCAATCCCGGTCGACATCTTTTCATTGAACGTTGGGCTCAACGCGGTCCTTGGGTGCCATCATGAACTGGAGGAAGGACAACCGGGAAGTCAAAAGGAAATACTACCTGAAAGTCTTGGCATTTACTTGGCATCTACCCATCTCTACTGTGGCATAAAGCCTGTCGGAGGAGACTTTGATGCCCTGGCAAACGGCTGGCAGGTGCTGTTCGTCTCTTGGTCGACACAGGGAGTTCCCCGCAGTCAGACATTTCATCATGCTGTCTCTTGGCCTTGAGGGTGCAGCCTTCGAAGTCGATGATCAGCACACGCCTCGTCTTGTCATTCCACAACATGTTCCGCAGTTGAAGGTCGTTGTGTTGGATCCCGTGTTGCTTGATGCGGTAAATGGAGCGCTGCTTTTCCAGCTCAAGCTGGGTCGGGAGCAGGTCACATTTGACATGATCTAGGGCTTCACCGCCCCATGCCAGCAGCAACATGTGGACAATCTTTTGCCCAATGTCGTAGTATGGGCGCTGTAGATCGATATTTCCGAGGTGGACGGGCACTGCGCATCCCTGCTCCTGAGCCAACCGATCGTACATGTCCCCTTCATGGCGGAGATGCTCGACCAAGGTGTCAATCGTGCCCTTAGCCATCAAGGTGTAGCCGTGGCTCGCCAATGTCACCTTGAACAATGCGCCCCGAGAGCCTTGGAGCCGGCCCAGGCCACGGGTACACGGGACAAACAACGGCTCGCAGTAGTGATCCCGGCAAGCATGAAGCTGCCTTTTGAGTTGGTGTGTCAGTGTAGCCGCATCCAACTGGTGTGACTGAGTCGACGAGTCGAGTTGATGATGCTTGTAGTTGGGACACGCCCGATCAAGCTTCCCACCATTCTTGACGCCCATGAGGCATGCCATCGTGCAGTATGCATAGGTCGGGGCGAGGTCTGCGCCGGGGTAGGCGCAACAATCACGGTTCCGTGTTGGCCCAGTACCGGAACTCCTGTGGTCTGATGTAGAGGTACGCTTCCTCTTGGTATTGCTGCCCTGACGAGCCGACGGTGTAGGCGTCTCCGGCATGGTGAACTCGCCATCTAGGTTGTCGTCGGATTGATTGGATGAGAATGACGAAGTGAGTGGCTCGTCACCTGGGGGAAGCTGCCGTCGAGACCGCAGGAGGTAGGGTGATCGAGGGTCAACAGGGTAAGCCGGCGAGCTGTACTCTGAATCAGATGGCGCGTCCTTCCGCTCGTCCTCTGGAATTTGGCGGAGAATGGCTTCAAAGTCGGCATCCCACAAATCCAGCTTCTCGGTCGCTTCATTAATCCAGCTTTGGTCCCGGACAGGCGACTGAACGGCCATCAGGGCAAATCCAAGCAAACGGCTAACAGCTGTAAATGGATAGCGGAACCTGTTTTCGTGGTCGACCACGTCGAGCTGTGGCTCCGTCAGATAGTAGTAGACCGCCTCTGGGTCGTCTTCTGGGATCCACAAAAACACCTCTGCAATGCCTATGGCGACGGTGCTGAATGCCAGGCCGTTGTCGATCATGTATTGGAACGTTTGGGTGATGGCGGCCGCGACCAGGAGGTCGGCATTATAGTGCATCTTCTCGTTAGGATCCTTCGGGATGGTCTCGCGGTGAATCACCTCTTGATAAATGTCCATCGGACGCAGGCCGGCACGCAGGTACTCGGCCGATAGCTTGTGTGGTGCCTTGAATTCACGGACAAAGCCGAGGCGAGGTCCTCCAGCGTGCCGGAAGATGCATGCCTGGTCCACTCGAGAATAGGATCGAGTTGCCTGCACCTGATTGCTGTCGCTCAAGCTGTTGAGATGGTTTTCAAAGCCCATGCCGGTGCAGTCATTGAGAAGGTGTTGTGCTCTTATCTGTTGTTCGTGCGCATGCTCTCCGTCCTGTCCGCCGGCAATAGAGACCAACTGATCGATAATTTCTTGGACCCGATCTCCAACAGCAGACTTGTCGTAATGTTCTAGGTCCTGCTCGCTGCTAAGTGGCTGTCGGCACAGATCGGACCCAAGGTTCTCGAGGAAGAGGCGTTGGGAGAAGAGTTTAGGGCCGGTGGCGCCGTTGCCACATAGCACCTTGTAGGCTTCGTCGAAGTAGGAGTTGTGAAACTGCGGAAAGTCTTGCCATGGGCGAAGGAATCGTGGGAATTTCTTTCCCGTCGGTTTCGTCGTAGAGCCCTGGGTGGTAAGCTTGCGGTTGGTCTGGACGCGAAGCGGGGCGGACAAGGCTGCATGGCAGGCTTCGAGAAACTCTGGGAAAGGGAGTCGCTCTGTCCGCCTCTCAGCCTCTCGTTGTTGTCTCTCGGCTTGTTCCCGCAGTAGTCGTTCTCGAGCAAGCTCTTCCCGCAGGCGCTCGTAGTCTGACGGTGTGGCCATGTCGGAAGGTAGGGACGGAGATGACGAGCAGTTGAATGAGTCAGTCTTGGCGTCCTATCATACAGACTGAACCAAAAGTGGAAATGAACAAGCACAGCCGGTGAAGCCTTGCCCACCAGCTACATGGCTGCTCACCAAGTTCTCCGTTCAACAATCATTAATTGTGTATTGTTGTTCGGTGACCCGCTCTGCATGATGTCTGCCTTAAAACACGAGGCCTGACAAGCTCCTTATAGTGCTATAGTGAGGTGCCTATCGAAGGGGTGTCTGATTCCCGGGTAGACGGCTCCCCATCAGACGAGGAAACGCGCATATACAGGTGAATCCTGGTTATAACAATATGAACTTTCCGGCAGGCATATCGTTGTAGAGAAGATTATTGTTCTAAGAAATTGACGCTAGTGTATACACTAGGCTATGGAGGGCTTAAATGCCAAGCCTAATACAATTCCAAGCGACACTAGGCATCTAGTGGCACTTCTGGCCGAACAAGGAAACATTACCGGGGACTGCCTTGAACCACGTGAATTTTTTGTCTCAGGAAATTAATCTTTCACCAGACCAACCAAGTTGAGGCAACGATATCATGCTGCTCAGGAACTCTCATTGTGATAAGTCATACATTGTACAAACGGAATATTTGAGCTTGTTGTGTGTGAGTAAGTGAGTGAGTGAGTGCTTGGTTGATTGATTGATTCGAAAGCGGGCGAGTATCCCGCAGTACTATTCGCCATGGCGACTACAACGATGACCATGCCTGCGCGGGCGAAGACAAAGGTGAGCAAACGCGAGCTTGCTCCTGAATCCCAGCGCTTTCTATCGGCTTGCCAAGAAATTGCGAACCAACTCATACAAGAATACGAAACAAGCCTTGATGGATCGACCCCGAAGAAGGACATCAACCTCAACAGCCTGCGCAGTCAAGTCAGCCGTAAATGGAAACTAAGCAATACGCCACCTCTCACTGCTATCATATCCAGTGTACCAGATCAGTACAAGAAGCAAATTTTGCCAAAACTGCTGGCGAAGCCGGTCAGATCAGCATCGGGAATTGCCGTAGTAGCCGTAATGTGCAAGCCACACCGGTGCCCTCATATTGCATACACCGGAAACATTTGTGTCTACTGTCCGGGAGGCCCAGATTCTGACTTCGAGTATTCTACTCAATCGTACACCGGTTACGAGCCGACTTCTATGCGTGCCATTCGCGCTCGGTATGATCCATTTGAGCAAGCCAGAGGTAGGGTGGAACAGATCAAGTCTTTGGGTCATAGCGTCGACAAAGTTGAGTACATCATCATGGGAGGCACATTCATGTCTCTCCCGAAAGACTACAGAGAAAACTTCATTGCGCAATTGCACAACGCTCTATCAGGCTATCAGACAGAGAACGTCGACGAGGCGGTGACAGCCGGCGAAATGTCGAGCATTAAATGCGTCGGCATAACCATCGAAACCAGACCGGACTACTGCTTGGACACTCATCTTTCCGATATGCTCCGGTACGGATGTACGAGACTGGAGATCGGTGTTCAATCGCTCTACGAAGACGTCGCCAGAGACACTAATCGAGGCCACACTGTAGCTGCGGTTGCAGAAACGTTCAAGTTGGCAAAGGATGCCGGTTACAAAGTGGTCTCACACATGATGCCTGATTTGCCCAATGTCGGAATGGAGCGGGATATCTTTCAGTTCGAAGAATACTTTGAGAACCCTGCTTTTCGGACTGACGGCCTCAAGATATATCCTACTCTGGTCATCCGTGGCACTGGCTTATATGAACTATGGCGGACAGGCCGATACAAGAACTACACTCCCAACGCACTAGTGGATCTTGTTGCAAAGATCCTCGCGCTTATTCCTCCTTGGACTCGAATCTACCGAGTACAGCGCGACATTCCAATGCCTCTTGTGACCTCTGGTGTCGAAAATGGGAATCTTCGGGAATTGGCTCTTTCCAGAATGAAAGACTTCGGAACGACTTGTAGGGACGTTAGGACCCGCGAAGTCGGCATAAACGAGGTCAAGAACAAAATTCGACCATCGGAGGTTGAACTTGTCCGCCGTGATTACACCGCAAATGGAGGCTGGGAGACGTTCCTGGCCTACGAAGATCCCAAGCAAGACATCCTGATCGCGCTGCTAAGATTGCGAAAGTGCAGTGCTACGCACACTTTCAGACCAGAGCTGACCGGCCAACAAACTAGCTTGGTGCGAGAGCTCCATGTTTACGGCCTTGCCGTACCTATTCATGGTCGAGAAAAGACCAAATTCCAGCATCAAGGCTACGGCACATTGTTGATGAAAGAGGCCGAGAGAATCGCTCGGGACGAGCATGGCAGTACTAAATTGAGCGTCATTAGCGGAGTCGGTGTACGGAGTTATTACGAAAGACTTGGATACGAGCTTGACGGTCCCTACATGAGCAAGATGCTGAGCTATGACGATGCAAGCGATGAGGATTGAAATGCTAAAGGCGACTTTCTCCCAAACGAGTGTGAAAATGCACCACGACCATTTTCACGGTGCTTTGATGTCAAAGTCGTGATGTCAGCACCATATTTCAAGGCAATAACGGTCGCAGCCCTTCGGTTATTTCCAAAGAAACCTCCATCGACAGTCAATAGACGGCAAGAATCATGACCCAAGGCTTTTGATCAAGTCCTCTCGGCGCTGGAGGCTCGCTTTGGACCAGACCTCATTCCGCTCATAGAATTCCTCTTTGATGGGTACCGCGCCATCAAGTTTGACCCATGGTAGCTTGCTTGAGGTGTATATGTGCACATCTGGTGGTGTTTTGGAGGGATCATCTAAAGTGCCCGCCCTGACAAATCTGATCAGGTCGCTAGTATCGCCATAATTACTCCAAACAACAAATCGACATCTTGGACAGCGAGCAATATTCTGACCCAAGCCACTTTCACTCGGCGTCGGTACAAGGAGAGGCTGTTCCGCTGAAAGGAGGCTGACGTATTTGGACTCAATCATGATGTTCAAGTTAAAGGCGCTCCCGGTCTCCTTCTGGCACCAGCGACAATGACAACAATGGACGATTAGGGGTGATCGATCAAGGCGGTATCGCATGTTACGGCATGGACAACCGCCTTCGACGGGTTGCCAATTACCTGTGGCCGACATTCTTCGTGATTCGATGTGTGGGTGGAGGTAGAAAGGAGGGAGATTTGAAGACGTACGCACACAACAATTATTCAAGGACAAGCAGCCGCATAACGCACTGCAGCAGTGAAGAAGCCAATAAGAGCAGTCACTCTCTCAATACAACCTTGCGAGATGCTCGTTTCTGCCTAAATCCCGGTTTTGAGTTTTGTCTACCTCCTTCGTGCTCCTACCACGCCCTTCAATCAACCAAGTTCCCCACATTGAGCGTTGCGCAGTTGAATTTCTCGTCCACCGCACGCGCTTCAGATGCTTCAGGTACGCCCTATCTTGCACGACTTTGCCAATTATTGACTAGTGTTATCCATTGCACAACATTGAATGGCGCAATCGAAGCCGCTGCTTTTTTCACCTCAGCGAATAACGACTTGTCCGAACGTTCACTTTTCAGTAAGCGAACATTTTTGCCTCGATGCATCAAAATTTTATGCCATTCATCGGTATCTGATGAGTCCATCCTCATCCCTGCGAGTACCGTTGTTTCCTCGGTAGGTTTGCCATAAGTTTCGCGAAATCCGCTTGATATTTTCTTCGCTGCGCCGCGAGACGTTAGAGACTGTCGTCGCTTTGTTCCCATGCATTGGTTGAAGCCTCAATCACCATGCCTGCTCTGCTGACAGCGCAGGATTGTCGGGACAACGTCCACCTTGTGATCGGGTCTGGCCCCTTAGCTGCCTCGAGATGTGCCAAATCATTAGAAGTTGGCGCCAAAGTAGTCCTTGTTGCACCCGAACATGATGACCTTCACTATACGTTGGAAAATCACATCCAGCAAGGCTTGGTCCATTGGACGCGGCGAGAATTTGATGTGCAGGACCTCACCACCCTTGGACGAGAAGAGACTGATCATGTTGTCGATGCAATCTTCGTTACTTTAGGTCCAAGACATCCATTGAGTGCCCGCATATCAGCTTTGGCTAGGAGGCTGCGAATCCCTATCAATGTTGTGGATGCACCACAGCTCTGCACCTTCACGCTCTTGTCGACATACACGGACGGACCATTACAGATTGGCATAACCACGTCGGGCCGAGGGTGCAAACTTGCATCGCGGATACGGCGAGAAATTGCTACAACGCTTCCTCGAGATTTTGGTGCGGCTGTCGACAAACTGGGCACAATCCGAAGGAAGATTTGGGAGGAAGACAAGCTCGCCGAGCTAAATACAGGACAAGAGAATACACAGCTTGAAGAAGACGACGAAGCCTCAGACAATCAGAAGCACACCTTCAATACTCTAGTAAAAGAAGTAGAGCCAGATCCGGGGATTCTACGGACCAGGCGGATGCGCTGGCTGTCCCAGATATGCGAGTACTGGCCTTTGAAGAGGCTGGCAGCAATCACCGACGAGGACATCTCAAGCATACTCCATGCATATAGAAGGAATTCGCAGAGTCACCATGATTCTGTGCGGCAGGTTATTGCAAGTGCAAGTGCCAGGAGAAAGAGAGGCACGATCACCTTGGCAGGTTCCGGACCCGGTCATGTTTCCATGCTGACCGTGGCAACTCACGAGGCGATCAAGAACGCGCACTATATTCTGGCAGATAAACTCGTTCCTGCCGAAATACTCGAGCTGATACCCCGACGTACGCCTGTACATATTGCCCGAAAATTCCCAGGCAACGCCGACGCGGCCCAGGATGAGATGCATGAGCTTGCGTTGGCGGCTATGATAGAGGGGAAGGACGTGTTGAGGCTCAAACAAGGCGATCCGTATCTGTACGGCCGGGGTGCAGAAGAGGTGAATTTCTTCCGCGAAAAGGGGTTTCAGGTTCGTGTTCTACCTGGGATTACCAGTGCGTTATCCGCTCCATTGTTTGCAGGCGTGCCTGTGACGCACCGCGCTGTGGCTGATCAGGTGGTTATTTGCACTGGGACTGGCCGAAAAGGCGTAGCGCCTGAGCCGCCGTCGTACCGAAACAGCAAAACTGTGGTATTCTTGATGGCACTACACCGACTTGAGAGCCTGGTCCAGAGTCTGACTGAGGTCGGCGCGTCGAGGAGTCCCTGGCCTAAGAAAACTCCATGCGCGGTCGTTGAAAGAGCCAGCTGTCCGGACCAAAGAGTTATTCGATCAACATTAGAATATGTCTATCAAGCGGTCGAGCAAGAGGGATCTCGACCGCCTGGCTTACTCGTAGTCGGCTCAGCATGTGAAGTTTTGCACAAGCTCGCGCCGGATCAGAGATGGGTTGTCGAAGAGGGGTTTGATGGGTTGTCTCCAACCGGGTCTGAGTCTGAAAAAGATGACATGTCCATATTGCAGGAGTTGCAGGATCAGGCCGTCCCAAAAGAAGCCCAAAGCAGGGATGAGGTTAAGTGCAGTAGCACATTGCGTGGTTCATAGTCGTTCAGAACAACCGTCGATACCATGGTTTTTCATGTTAGGCACCACTGCAGAGCAGGTGTAAAGCCCGTGGCCCGTTTACTTTAGCGCGCTTGCAGGCACTTTCAGGCACCGTTGCATTGGGGGCGTCTTCAGATTCTTGTCTTAGTCAGCAGGTACAGACCTTTCGTTGCGGGTAGTCCGTTGCTAGAAGGCCCGCGTTGTGCGCAACGGTTTCAAAACTGTTTCGAGCTTCTTAATCAAGAAGTCTGAAACGAAGGTTTAAAACACAGCTAAGAATAGGCATTTTCGAGTGGCGACGATATCTCAGCCGTTTTTGCAATCGTCAGACCGCTCTCCAAGAAGGACGAGTCTAATCATCAAGACATTTCACTTTGTGTGGACACACAGTAGCTCAAGCGTTTCAAGGTTGCACTAATGGGAGAGCCAGCAAAAGGCACTGTATCATCAGGCTAATGTTAGGACAATTGTTACGTAGGGATAGCCCTGCAGTAACGTGTACATTGTGCGTTGTGAACAATATTACACTCAACTTTCGCGCCTTCGGGTTTAGCCAATAGCTGACGTTCTGCGTTGGAAAGTGACGACATAATCGTCAGAGCCGCCAATGGCCCTTTTCTGAGCATCCGCTCAATAGGCGACAGAGCAAAGTTTGCAAGTTGTCAACGAGACTGAGAATTGTGGATCCTGAGAAAATCAGGAAGAACGGCGGTGCAAGCTGGAAGGCCAAAGTTCCAACAGAATATCCTGACTCGCAGGCAGCAGGCTGCGCTGCCAGTGGTGTTAGTATCGAGCTCCGCATATTAAATCCACACGCTAGCACATGTTTGAGGCAATATGTGGCCGAAACCGGTGTCCAGGACCGAACACCCCGAAAGTGCTAACTCGGCATATTATTAGTTACGCAGTAAGCCTCCTTAAAAAGCGGCCTTAGGTGTGCCTAACCGGCCGTTCTGCCAGCCTCTGCCACGAACGTGACATTAACCGTGCAGAGAATTTGTCACAATTAACACTCCCGTACTTTGGTACTCAGCTATTATCCTAACCAAGGTATAGTAGCAGTTTAAACTGCACAAAAGATAATAATACTCTTCATATCCGGCTGGTTTAGTGGGTGAGTGGCACGTGTATGTATGCGACCAGGGTATTCGGCATCGGTCAAGCAGCGTCATGCGCCTCACTTGAACACTGCAGAATTCTAGCTCAAGTTGTTCCCATCTGGATTTGCATTATTGCGATTTGAGAAGCACGACGTTGTGAAAGTCAATATCACATCACTGTCATAGTTCTACCCCTTTCGCACACGCTTTGTATAAGGAAGGTTGAATTTCCCTTTCGACATTCTCGACGATCAAGTTATTCACCGTGGCGGGCCAGATTGCAGCCAACTGGACTGCCCTCCTGCACAACTGGAAACCCTTGGAAGCCCTGACACCATACATACCCACGCAATCCTCGCTCCGAGATCTCAACCTGTCTGTGCCCCTCCTTGACAGCCTTTCGACCACTTCCATCACCACGCTTCTTGCCGCTCTCCTCGCCCTCCTTTTTCTCCTCGCTCGCTCCTTGATGCATAGAACCAGTTTCGCTCAGCCTTATCAGAACGGTGGGCGGTCACCGTATGGGGCGTATACCCAAAGCTCAGCCAAGGACCGCACCATTTCAGAACTGTACGACTATGTAGACGAACAACACAATATCCTGTCACCAGCCGCTCGTCAAGCAGCAGTCTTTGAGGACGACGATGCTCCCGACGTCATCCACATTCGCTTCCGTGGCGACTTCTGGTCGTACCGCTTTCCACCATTTTCGATCGCGGAAGAGAAGGTCATCGTCAAATATGTCCGCGAATTAGTCGCTTCACGTTTGGGTCTTGAAGGACAAGAGGGTCGAATCAAGCTGATGTACAAGGATCGAGAACTAAAAAGGAATGATTGGCCGCTTCGGGAGTATGGCTGTAAACAGAACAGCGAGATATCGGTGATCCTGTTGCAAGAGGCGAGAGACTACAGCCGCAAACACCACTCGGGGAGCGACAGCGACCACCCCCTTCCGTCGAGAAGGGGCGCTGAAGAGGTGCGATCGCATCGGTCAAATTCGACGTATAGAAGACGGGACGATGACCCACAACAGCCGTATGGCCCACCCAACGGCCATCTGCATCCGCACAATACGCCTCCTACGGGCGACACCCCGCCGCGGCAGCCCTCGCCTATCCGACCGAGCCAACCAAGACCCGTTCAACACCCTTCTCCAACCTCTGTCTCAACCCCTCGTCCAGCAAGTCCTGCCGTCCCACTTCCGAGTGCATCCCCGTCGACCGATTTGGGTAAGATCCAGGCCATCCGATACGATTTCCATCATCAGTGGGTGCCTGTGATTGAAAAGTTCATCAGATCACCACCTTCCGACAAAGAGGACCGAGACAGGGAATATCGGCGCCTGAGTGAGATATCCTACAGGACCGTTTTCGAGAAAGGCGATGCAATTGAGCCAGAAGGTCCGGAGAAGGAAGAGATCAGAACCACAAGGAAGAAGCTGTATGCCGAAGCGCAGCACATTCTCAAGGACCTTGATCGGCTCAAGCCGAAAGACGACAAGTAGAGCAGAGTCCGTCTCTGCATAGCTTGCCTCGACCTGTCGTCGGATACTTGGATCCATATTTTTGGAGCCTACTACTCTTCTACTTCACGTGAGGGCATGGAATCGAGGTCAAATAAAGAATTTTGAAGGATATGTGTTTGTCTGGACGGTTTGTCCAGCGTCAAGACACTTTTTCACGTGCAGTGATGATCATTGCGAGCGGGCCTGAACGACAAGCAAGTAGCAGGTTCCAAGAATCAATTCGCTTTGCGACCCCCTCACACCATACCACTCACTCCAGCTCCAAGTGGCCAGCGTCCTGCCTTGCCTTTTCAGGTCCTTGTTCACACAAACCATTGTGATGTCAACACCACTCAATTTATAATCGAAGTGTTTCAAGCGTCTCCCAGTCACAATGGCACCTGTCAGAGCCGTTAATGTAGCCAATGAGCACCACTAGCGACCTTTTCTCACGACTACTTCCTAGCCCTGGTACCCGCTGCAGCATCCATGCTAGTCACTCGACTTTACCTCCCTCGACAAGGGACATGTCCAAACAATCACTGCACAGAGAGTCAGAGCCCGCCCGCGATGCAACGGCCTGCAAAAGCAAGTAACAAGCTATTCTACCCGCACGGATCTATCACACTTTTGACATCAAGAGCAGACATTTTAGGAAAAGGCCAAGTCCTTTGCAAGTCGCGGTGTTGCAGGAGTGCTCCAGCACATTTTCCCTTTTTCCACGAAGTGCCTGCTGCAAGTCGCCGCATGACACTCGCAACGGTAGTCTCACATGTTTCACCAAGACACGAGATCAAGTCCAGCACCGGGATCGGCATCGGCATCGGCACAAGAATCAGAGTTCAAAAGCGGTAGATGGAAAGACAAGAAAGAAGATTGATCAATCTGAGCTAGAACTTGGCCAGACGCACGTAAAGTCGGAACAGGTCCCCACCCCCCAAGGCGTATTGTATTTCTACTGAGCAGGCGACGCATACGAAGAAATAATAGGAGAGACTGTAACGAACAGCACGTAGTATTTTGTAGCTTCACACACTTCATTTAACATACTATGGTTCATACCGTGCATACATGACTTCATTTGAGCGTACTGTCACTGATATTGCGGAGTCTAGTCGTGATATAGCTACACATCTTTAAGAACTAATGAACGAACGCCTGGTCCAACGGTCCTGTTCGTCTCTAAGTAGCGGCATGCAGGAGAAAAGGGTGACCGATCAATCAAGCCAAGCCAAACCCAGCCTCTTTGCAGCCACTTCCGGCCGCCCCGGCACCACGGCGCCCTCAGCATGCTCCTCCGTCTTTTTGAAGTCATCCACCATCTCCGCCATCGTGACCCACTCCTCTCCACCCCCTCGTGGCCGCTGATGTACTCGATCAGCTGCTCGTGCACGAGCAGCAAGTGCGGGTGCCCGCTGACGTCCGGATACACGGTCATGGGGAAGATGAACTCATCGTCCTCGCGTGTAGAACTAGTAGTCGAAATGGTCCTTTCCAGAGCTGTTCGACCGAGCGCACGTCGACCCAGCCTGTGTGAGGGTCGGCACCTCTTTCCATGAACATGAGCGGGGGAGGGGGGAAAGATATGATAGTTGATATTTTCAAAAGACGTGAATAGTTATATTAGTTATGTAGGATGGCGAGTAAAAGAAAACGCAAAAAAGGATGAGGAAACGCGTGCGGGAAGCAAAAAAGACGAAAATGGGAGGGATGGGGAGGGTAGTGGCACGCGTTCTTACGTTGGCTGGGATCTCGACCATGCCTGTGGGCGTGCTTGGCTTGAGCGGGTGCATCCAAGTGTACGCTGGTTGGGAATAGTCGATCTTGGACCCTGCTTTGCAGTGATAGGCGTGGGATGTCATTGCAACAAGCTTAATGTCATGAGCACTTCCAGCTGAAGTCTCGGAATTGCTACTCTCCCACGACGGTAAGGGGTAGTCTACGTTGCTTGCCACAAGTAGTCCACGTCAAACCAATCACTTGCAGATCGTTCTTGTAGTAAAGATACCTCCAAAGATCACCTTTTCTGCCCGGCAGTTTGTATTCAACTGAATGGATTGACTTGTTCGGTAACGAGACCGACATTGTGAGCAAGAATTGTCCAACAAAAGATTCCCCGATCGAGCATAAGGATCAATTCTTGCTCATAAACTTCAAGGCGCCTCCGACCTTTGCTACCTTCACGACATCTCGGTAGGTCAAGCTGATACGAGTCTTTCGGTTCGCAACTCCGTCTTGAAAGGCTTCCCTCTTACCTAACAATTGCCAATTCGCAATGGAGTCCTGACCAAGATCCCGGTCTTGTTCCAGCTCAGATATGCCGTGCAGAGTGTCTCTGTACATGGCGCCCATGGTTACAAGCAGACTCCTTGGCTCTTGTAGTATGCGCCAAGTTGCTGTTGCTTCTCTTTCTCCTTGTTCAGTCTTCTTGTAGATGTCTAAGACGGCGTGAGAGGCAAGGCTGACAGTGGCGGTGATGGGAAAATAAGCAGGACCGTCCTCGTGAGGCATAATGCCTTGTCCTGGCTTGTATTCGTTCACTAGACAATGATTTGGTGCGCCGTGAGGAGATTGCTGAAAGAGTCCCAGCTCTTGCATCTTCTCACAAATAGACTTGGTCAAGAATGGAGGCATCGGCGAAGCGATCAGAGTATCTCGAGCTGTGCCTGTCAGCTTTGAGGGCAGAGACAGTAGTCGTCGATGAGATAAAATGGTCCATCTCGCGGTGGGTAGTTTCGCAATCCCTTGCAAAATATATTCTTCCTGCTCCTCGGTGAGGAAATCGGGGACATAGAATCCTGATTCGGGCAATTGAGGTATTCTGCGTGCCTCTAGCGCCGAGGAAGCCTCTGTTGACATTTCGACGCACGTACGCGATGTCCCAAAAGTTGCATTGGACGTAGATTCGAGGTAACAAGACCGGCTTTGAGTAATGATCGCTTACAAGCGACAAACACGATCTAGGCCGGTCAGATCTCAGGTCTTCAATTTTGAAGTGTGAGAAGTGCTGCGAGGTTTGATGACATTGGCGGTAGAGGGGTGCGCATCATGGCCTTCATACAGCAACATTGCGTTCATCACTTCTCTCCACTGCCATTATGGTAAATTGAACCAAGGCGGCCTCCCTTTCTCGCACTTGGCAAACTTGCAAACTTCTAGCAATGTCGAGAAAGGTGGGAACTTGGGAGCTGGCCGATCAAGTGGTATTCGGAAATATTAAATTATGTAAGAAGGTAAATGGTTCGGCGCATCGTACTCACCGTAAACTTGTCCGCCTCACACATCAATAACCACAGATCGAAGCTGAATTTCCTGACATTGTGTATGTCGAGAAGAACCTTTCGTCTTCCAACAGTTTATTTAGTTCAAACCCAATCCTTAACCCGGCCCTCTCCCTCGCTATGGCATATACGTCATGATTTGGGAAAATTATGTCTTCAATTTAATCGATTGCAGTTGCACTACTCCAAGCTCAGCGCCTACAGCAGATGTTGTTTCCTCGTAGCATCCTCTTGAGATGGTGCGCCAATCACTGTATCGACATGTACTCCAAGAAAGGCAGAATCTCTTCAATCGAGCGCTCGATCATGGCGTCTATACACCTTTCCTCTGGCCGTGGGATACTGTGCCGATCGTCCTCTTGGTGCTGGGAGTCGTGGCAACTCCAAGGCTGCCAAGACGAGCTGGAATATTGTCTCGATATGTCTTGACTCTGTCATCCTTCTGGTATATGATTATACGATGGCCGTACGCGAGGACTGTAGGCCTGACAGCAGGCTATGGTATTGGACTGATCGGCTTTTGGGGCATGATCATGACTGTCAACCTACTGGTCTTACATGATCCAGGCCACGACTTCCGGCGCATAGAGGTCAGAAAGCTCAGTCGCACCCCTGTACCGGGTCCTGATGCACCTACACCTGCGTCAAACACTTTGCAGAACGGCACCCTCCGGCGACGACTCGGGCCGCAGGAACAAAACGGGACCGCCGTGGTGCCACTCGAGCTTGGAAGCAGCAGAAATAGCGAGGAGAAGTTCGTCTGGCAAGATCAGCCTACGGAAATCTTTCATCTTATCGATTGGTCGGCGGACCTGATGACCTCTTTTCGAGGCATCAACTGGAACTTTCGTATTCCCATCAGGACATATGATGTTCCTCTACCTGATGGCGACCCTCCATCACTGTCTGCTGAAGCGCGCAGAACGAGGGAAGGTGCTCTGACACGTCTCCAGCGGTCCTCGATCCTTAACTTTATCTACTACTACTTGCTGATAGACCTGCTGAAGACGTGCATGGTGACGGACCCATACTGGCTAGGTATTGCTCCTCTGAACTCTCCGACTCCCTGGCCATGGCTTACAAAACTCAATAATGTTCTGCCAGGAGCAACTCGTTTTGTGCGGTTGACCATGACCATGATCTCGGTCGTTACAGCGCTGACGTTCATTTTCTCGCTAAATCCTCTCTTCTTCGCAACAGTGCTGCCGTGTCTGTTGGGCAACAAGCTCTATTCTGTCACCAAGGCCCCTCTTCTCGAAGCCTGGATGTACCCACCACAATGGGGAAGCATGTTTGAGACACTCTGCAATAAGGGCTTGGCTGGGATGTGGTCAAGTTGGTGGCATCAAATGTTTCGGTACGGCATCTCGGAGCCTTCAAGGCTGCTGACCAAGAAGCTGGGAATCGTTCCCCGAAGCGCATTTGGGAGGTCGCTACAATTGCTCATAGCTTTCGGGTTGACTGCAGGCATTCATGCTATCGCAAGCAGTACAACTTTTTCGGTAGTGCCAGGAAAACCATCGCACCCGTTCATCTTCTTCATCAGCCAAGCAGTTGGCATTCTTGTGCAGACCGAAGTGTCGAGACGGCTCAACAAGTTGATAGGGTTCCCAAAGATTGTGCGACAAGCCGGCAACTTCGCGTTCGTGGTCGTGTTCATGTGGTTTATTGGACCTTACTTGGCCGATGATTTTGCGAGATGTCAAATATGGCTCTTTGAGCCTGTTCCGGTCAGTTTTCTCCGAGGCCTTGGATTTGGTCCTGCAGACTGCTGGTTTCCCTGGATTCAGTTTCCGGAGGGCGGTAGATGGATAGGATTTTGGGATGGAGGAAGGTGGTACAATAGTGGCATTGGTGTCTTCTGAGTCATCATGTCAAGAGTAGTATTTCTTATGCCAACCAGCGCCATGAGGCTATATAGTAGGTATATACACATAGACTCCTCCCTTGAAAATTAGAGTGATCAGGCAATTACTCCAAGACCAGGCTAAAAATGGTAGTATCAATGCTTTGTCCCTGGCACTGTTGCCCAAGTCTTGGGAGTCTTAGGAGACGTAGGAGTCTTCATCTGACTAACTCCCTCAGGCTTGGTTGCTACCATTGCGAAGTACGAAAGTGTAGGGAATATCAGAGAGAACCACGAGGCTATGCGATACCGGAAACGGGCAGCCAGGAACTGAATTCAAAGATCGTAGATCTTCGTGATCTAGTCAGTTTTGCTGCATGATCTGATGTCATGCATGTTGCTGCTTCCCACAGCCAGGGATATCTTTGTGGTGAATCCCGTCATCTCCGATGTACGCGCACTTCTGTACCGCCACTGCTTAGAGAACACCTTTTGTGGTGGGTTGAGAGCAACACAGGACCATCCGGTCGCGGTATTTCTATACGAAATATTACTTGATACATGTGTGGACCGTTGTCGAATGTCGAGATGGGGAATCCTAAAATAGCTCAAATTTCCCAAGTACGCAGAAGGTTTGGAGCCCAGGCCAGGCTAAGGCATCAGGGCTCGCAGAGCTGTGGCAGGGGAAGCCCTTGCACCGGGCGTGGGCTAAGGCCACGGGCGACCGTTGATAAAGCCCCTTAGAGCCGCGTGACGCCCCCAAACCAGCACCCTCAACGGCTCACCTTGGGATGCGGCGTGGGTGATTTAATAATAATACGAAGTAATTAAGTCCGTAGAGGCTTTCGGCGAGGCGATCTGCAAATGTGACCAGTAACCTGACCAGTGCAAAGGCGCATTGCAGAGGTCGGGTCGCGCTTCTTGAAACACCAACGGCACCACCTCACGTCATACTGGTGCGAGTATTCCTGATCCTTTCGCACCACGCAGTCTTTTCACGTTCGCCTCCAACACTGCGTCGTGCCGTCGTGCCACCGTGCATCGCGACCCACTGACTACACCTTTCACCATTGACTATCGACACAGATGCGCGACTGCGATAGGTGATTTTCACACTCCCCGGCGCTGTCCTGCCCGAGCATGCCACTCGCTGCACCATCCGCCTGAGCACGACATCGACGCCGCCTCGTTCTCGGTCTCGGTCTCGTCCTCATCCTCGTCACTCTCAACGAGTCGGCTGTGCTACCTGGCCCTCAACGGAATCGCCCTTGTCGGTGCTGGACCTCTCGCGCCACGTCTCTCATCAGTCGGCATCTGTTGTCGCTGATGGTGACGCGCAAGCCTCCGCCGCTGTAGTATGGCCATGCAGGTGCCAGGCGCCAGCGACAAGAAAAGAGTAAAGGTTTATGAGTTGCGCGAAAATGACTGGTTCGACCGGGGCACCGGCTTTTGTACCGGTCAGATCATCAACGTATGTCTAATCCATGCTCGACGTGTCTCGCGACGACAGCGACAGCAACGGCGACGACATTCTCGATTTGTGACCAACACTAACGCGTCTGCCACAGGATGAACCCCGGATCTACGTCGAGTCGGAGGACCAGCCGGACAAGATGCTACTCGAGACGAGGATCATCAAGGATGACAGCTATCAGAAACAGCAGGATACCCTCATCGTGTGGACGGAGCCCACTGGCACTGATATGGCTCTCAGCTTTCAAGAAGCCGAAGGTTGCGCCGCCATCTGGGATTTTGTTCATCAGGTTCAACAACAGCTCCTCGCAATGCCAGACGATGGCCTCTCCGACGATGCGCTCGACAATATAACCACCTCGTTTACCCTCAACCCGCCCGAACTCAACAACCTCGATGAAGTGGATCAGAACATCCGGAGTGCAAGCTTGTCGCAAGCCGGCCGTGAAGCACTCGCCAGGTTCTTGATCAAGGAAGAGTATCTGCTCAAGCTGATCAAATTGGTCGAAGTAGCTGAAGATCTCGAAAGTCTACCGGATCTGCACCGTTTATGCAACATCATGAAGGCGCTGATTCTGATGAATGATAATGCCGTCATCGAGCATCTGGTCACCGACGACATCATCTTGGGTGTCGTCGGCGCGTTGGAATACGATCCCGATTTTCCAACCCACAAAGCCAATCACAGACAGTATCTGTCGGACGAGTCGAGATTTAAAGAGGTCGTGGAAATCAAAGACGAAGCCATCCGGAAAAAGATCCGCCAGACGTGGAGATTGCAGTACCTGAAAGATGTCGTTCTGGCTCGTATCCTAGATGACCCGACCTTTGGTGTGCTGAATTCGCTGATCTTCTTCCACCAGGTCGACATCGTTCAGCACCTCCAATCAAACGCTCCCTTCCTGAAAGAGCTCTTTGGCATTTTCGTCAACGACAAAGAAGACGTCCGACGAAAAGAGCAAGGCGTCCATTTCATCCAGCAATGTTGCGCCATTGCCAAAACGCTTCAAATGCAGGGCAGAGCCACTCTCCTCAGCAATTTTATCCAGAATGGCCTTTTCAACGTCATAGCGTTTGCTGTGAGGCATCCCAGCGCCGCCATGAGAACCACAGGAATAGACATCCTTGTCGCCCTCCTCGATCATGATCCTAGCATGATGCGTGGCTACATGCTGAGGGCTGTGCATGAAAAGCGAACCCCATTGACCGACACCTTGATTGAGCTGCTTCACGTCGAGACGGACCTGGGGGTTAAGAACCAATTGGCTGATGCCATCAAAATTTTGCTAGATCCTCAACCACCACCCAACGAGGGTCCTACGGGGAGACCTGGAAATGAATACATGACCAAGGTAGCACGGCCACAGTTGACGCCAACTCAGGCAGCAAACGAACAATTTGCCCAAGACCATTTCGATCGGTCGTGCAAAAAGCTCTTCCTGCCTCTCAGGAATTTGGAGCACCGACAGAGCATGCAGATGAGCTACCAAGAGATGACACTGTATACCTACATTGTCGAAATTCTCACCTTCTTTGTCAGACAGCATTCGATGCGTAGCCGTCCGTACGTGTCGTCTGATGCTCTCGCTTCGAGAGTCGCCCAGCTGTTGCAAGCTCCGCAGAAACCTCTGAAACTCACCGCCCTCAAGTTTTTCAGAACTTGCATCGGACTGCAAGACCTGTTTTATACGAACCAAGTTATCACCAAATGCGATGCGCTCGGCGCAATCCTCGATATCGTCATCGAGACCATGCCGCGCGACAATCTTCTCAACTCGGCATGTCTAGAACTCTTCGAACACGTCTGTAAAGAGGCGATCAAGCCGGTCATCTTACATCTCGGAAACGATTTCCGTCTCAAGCTGCAGGATATCACCTATGTTGATACGTTTCAACGCCTCCTCATCAAATTTGAGCAGCTCACAAACGAGCAAGACGGAGACTTGATCTTGTTCAGTCAAGACGAAGATACTCCACCTGTCAACCGACGGCAAATGACACATCAATGGGCTCTGCAGGATATGGACGCCGAACAGGAAGCCTACTTCAACACATCTGACGATGACGAAGAGGAAGGGATTACGGACATTGCGCAGCGAGAGCCCGCTCCAGATAAAATGCAGTGGCAGCGAAGACTGCAACGCGGTGACATGGTCAACGGCAGTGCATCACCGGTCCAGAAACCATTGGTCGACTATCCCGATGAGGACGAGGAAGAGGACATGTCAGGTCTGAAGCAGGGAGGCGCAGTCTCGACCCTCAAGACGAATACAGCACCGGTGGCTGACAAAGAAAATGCGCCCGAGTTGCGAACGAGCAGGAGATTACAGCCGTCGCCGGACATTAAAGACGACCAGCCACCTGAACGGATGGCTGAAAAACGGCGGAGACAGGGCGAAGAAGACGAAGATGAGTTGGACAAGCTGTCGACCGGTGTTAAGAGAAGAAATTCGACATCAAACAACTCGTCAGTATCAGGTTCGACGTTACGCCGAAAAAAAGGGTTCCTCAGATCGAAGCAAGCCGACTTTTCCAGTAGTCCTGACGGCCATACAGATAACAGGAAGCCACGAAAGATTGCGATCAGTGTTCCAAACGGACCGCACAATGATGACTCGACCAATGAGAAGAACCCGGCGGGAGCGACGAAAAACAAGGGCAGGTGATAGAATGATTGGATGTCATGCGCATTCGACCCAGCGTTTTGTCTCGAATTACAGACAATGTGTCCTAACCCCAAGACAATTTTGAATTTTGTACTTCTGGTCGTACGGGATGGATGTTGACGTCAAGAGACCAACAGCCAATGGTACTAGTGCGTCGTCCGGTAGCAGGGCGTAAGGAATGGCCTCAGATCATTTTGGAATGACCCGCAGAAATGCGAGATATTATTCTCTATGCATATTAAAGGAGTGTGACTTGGGCCGCATTCTGAATCAACCAGATGTCTTCAGTGACCTAGCTAGAAGCCAAAGGACACAGAAGAGCCAAAGTTAACTGCAACAAAACGCTTCTCTCCGTTTTACTACAGCCTTGCGCGGCTTTACTCAATTATTGCATGCACGAAGCTTATCGGTCATGCGCTGGATCATTCCAACACAATAGATAAAGGGATGCAATCACGCAGGATTAATCCTCGCATTCCCTAGTGCCACAAAGCCGTGTGCGCCACTTTGAACAACAAGGAATAGTTATACAAAGCATAATGTACAGTATGGCTCGTGCCGATGGTAAATAAGCGAAGACCCTTCGGCTCTACTGCACGAGGCTGCACTGCGGTGTTCACTGCCAGCGCGCCATTGGCCCACGTGCGGCCCCACGTTCAAACGAGATTGACCCACCAAGCGTTCTGGCCATGAAAAAAGCAATTTTCACTCGCTTTGCCCACAATTTGCTTCCTTACTCAGCTTTTGTGTAAATGCTTCACAAGCTACCGATATACCTTGTGTAAATCGAGCGTGAACGACTTCTGAGCTTTGCGTTCACTGGAATCATAAAGCTCCCCCCCTCCTGTTTCAGTCTTTTTTCCCGGCGTGCTGCGGGACGAGATATAGAATAGAGCACGATTTTTTGTTGGGCATAGACAAGTTATCGCTTGCAAACCGTTTGGTATTGGCATTTGGCATTTGGCATCTGCATACCGCGCCATGGACAAGGACACAGCAATCAGCGCTCGTGAGAGTAGCATCGATTCCGGCGCACAGGGTGAGAGCTCTAAATCGACCTCTCCCGATCAGGGCTTTGAGCATGCGCCGGCAGAGGTCCTCCTTGCCCAGGAACGAGCGCCGCAGGACCATGGAGTTGCCGAAAAGAAGAAACTGACTTGGGCCGAAAAGATACGCTTCTTCAAGACGAAGGAGTTTTGGTCCATTCTGGCCTTGGGTCAGATCCTTGCTTTGTCACTTGTCGGCACGAACACCCTGTCCACGTTGCTGGTGATTGAAGGGACCAGCATTCCCGCCTTCCAGACCTTCTTCAACTATGTATTGCTTAATATCATTTATACCGGCTTTACGTTTTACAGATATGGCTTCAAACGGTGGGCACGGATGCTGTACAAGGATGGGTGGAAATGTGAGTTGTCTCTGCCGACTTGTGCAGTGCACGTCAGACTAATCCGGCCTCACAGATATCATCCTCTCATTCTGCGACGTCCAGGGCAACTACTTCACCGTCTTAGCCTATCGATACACCACCATTCTGTCCGCTCAACTCATCAATTTCTGGGCCATTGTCATTGTCGTTGCCATCTCCTTCTTCTTCCTCAAGGTCCGCTACCATTGGGCTCAGATTCTCGGCATCTTCGTCTGCGTTGGCGGCATGGGCATCCTGCTTGCATCCGACCATATCCAAGGTGTCAACGGTGGAGATGTCCCCAACCAGCTCAAAGGCGACTTGTTCGCTCTTCTCGGCGCTACCATGTACGGCCTCAGCAACGTGTACGAGGAATGGTTCGTCTCCAGCCGACCCCTCTACGAAGTCGTCGGACAGCTTGGCTTCTGGGGAATGATCATCAATGGCGTTCAAGCGGGCATCTTTGATCGACAATCTTTCCGAACTGCTGTCTGGAACAGCAAGGTTGGAGGGTACCTCACCGGTTTCACTCTCATTCTGACTCTCTTTTACACGCTCGTCCCGGTTATGTATAGACTTGCATCGGCAGCGTTCTTCAATATCTCGCTCCTGACGAGTAATTTCTGGGGCGTCATCATTGGCACGGCCGTGTTTGGATACACGGTGCACTATCTTTACCCTATTGCTTTCACATTGATCATGATTGGGAATTTTGTCTATTACCTCGGCAAAGGTGTGCTCGGGGAGGCGAAGAAGGCTTGGCTCGGAGATCATCAAGAGAAGGGAGTCAATGGGTTGTTTACCGCAAAACGGAAAATCGAGAAGGGTCAGGTCTCGGTCGAGGAGGCGCCTGCTGCCGGATCAGGACGAGGTACAGGTCAAGAGAGCGCTGGCATTGTCTAGCATGTTGATGAGGCGGCGCTTGGACTATTTTAGTGCCGCTCACAAAGGGCTGGACGTGGCAACGTCTGCTCACAATGTTCGCTCACCTGTCAAGCTTTAACACTTGTCGGTGGCAAAGAGTTGCAATTTGGGGGGAGTCGAACCGGCCAGTGTGGACTTGGAGGTAAGTAACATCTCACCGGGAGCAGAGTCACCAGACAAATCACAGATTTCACATAGAAATAAAACTCTCTATCAAGATGTCTAGGTTCTCTCACGGACAGAAGATACTAGCTATAGCCCCATACCGCTTCTCCCTACACGGCAGGCACGAACGTGCACCTGTCAAAATCGGTCGGATTTAAACCTTATCTAGCAGAACGTGTGAATCGCTTTCTCAACAGGTTCATTATCCAATTCATTAATAATCAATTGCACTAAACAACCAATGACTATGTAGCCCGCTACCCCTAGCAGCACGTAGGGAGTACAAGTACGCTGGTATTGCGTTACTTATAGTCAATGCTTCCCCGAATTTCTATCGTGCATCTCAATGCTAGAGGATCCGGAATGCGCCTAGGATCCTCACCGCCCATTGCTTGAACCTAAAAAAGGGCCCCCGTTCGGTGGTGATTCGGTCGGCTTTTTGTAAGTTGAGCGCCTTCTTAAAGGCTCAGGAATGGACGATGCAGCTTCCTTCTCCATACGTGCTATCTCCTTCTTTGCAACTTCTGTTTGAGAGCGCTGGAGAATTCTACCCGGAAAGACTGGCTCTGGTTTTGATTTAGGGACGACAATGAATACCTGAGGGAAGACAACCAGTTCGACGACGTCGGTTTGGAGTTCGTCTGCTGTGACTTTCTTTTCCTCGATCACACGTTCTGAATCGGAGAGCTTCATGGCTTTCCATGACCCCGGTCCGTCGAGTGAATCTTCCATCTCAGGCAGGTCAGCCTGATAATGACTTTTACTGCTCTGCAAGTCTTTCCAAACTTGACGCGCCTTTTCGAATACTAAGGTCAAGTCCGCTTTGAAGGCTTTCGCTGTGTCAGGCTCGAGCAGGCCTCCAACGTGGTTGTAAGTCTGCTGAACGGCTGACGTGACCCGATTATTCAAGGCCTTTTCATAGAAGTCTGCATAGTGAAGTGAATTGAGCAGACCGCGGAAGAACTTCTCTTTCTCCGGATTGTAGTCCGCAAGATAACACAGTTCTTGGCTCAAATCTTTGTCTCCTTCTACCAAATACGTTGTCTTAAAAATTTGGTCAACGACAGCCCGCGATATAATCGCCATGAGCACCACAGAACGAATTGCCTTCGCCAGCCGACTGTTTGAAGCAGGCAGACATACTCGGTGATTGACTTGATTACTCTTTTTGAGGACTTTCCAAGCTGAATTGGGTGATGGATCCTTTTGAAAATGTCAAATCTTTGTTCTCGGTGGGCTAAATGTTGGGGAAATCCCCTTACCTGAAAGACATCGTCACGCAAGTCTGCCTTGAAACACGAGCAAGCTGCATGGAAGCAGAGTTTCCATAGACCTGTGAGGAGTTCGTTGCTGTGGATTGATTAGAACCATTTGGCACTGGTCGATCAACTTACGCTTGCTTGAGATTGTCTTCATGTAAAGGTTCAGAAAAAGCAAAAGAGTTCAACGTCTTGAGGTTCCGTGTGGTTTGACCCAGGTCTGCTGTGAGCTTTTCGTTGGCTCGTTTAAGTTCCAAAATCTCCGTGTCTTTGTGGTTAATAGTTTGCCCTTGCTCAACCACTTGCTCCCTTTGCTTTAAAATCGTATCCTCCTTTACCTTCATTTTAGCCAGCAGCCCTTCAATTTGTCCTTCCTTCCCCTTTCGATCTTCTTCAGCTTCTTCTTTTTGCGAAACGCAGTCTTTCATCCGGGAGTCAAACGTTCGCGCTTCCTTCTCAAGATTTAAGATTCTCTTTTCCTTCACTTCAATTTCAGACAGTGCTGCGAGGAGCTCCTGTTCGGCCGTCTGCTTTGCTTTTTGTTCTTTGTCAATTTCGCCGCGATGGATCCTCACGAGCTCCGCTTTAAAAGTTCCATGTTCCTCGTCGCGCTTTTTCAGCTCAGACTTCAGTGCTTCGGCCTGGAGTTCAAGCTGTTGGTCACGTTTCTTTAGAGAAGTGAACTCTTGCACAAGTTCCTCAAGGGCGTTGAAGTTCTCATTCTGAGCCACCTGCTTCATAAATTCCACGAAGTTAGTCACGCATTGTATTGCTGTCTGTGAGTCTGCCGTTCCAGCATAGGGCTCAGAGTGACTGCGTCGGTGCGCAGTAGCTGTTTGAGACATGTTGAGACGTTGATCCCGAGCCGATTTGCACCGCAGTGGTTTAGGGGGAAAGGAGATATCAAGCGGCTCGGGCCCATTTTTGTATGCGAGGTTTTGCTCACATTTGAATGACGGAACCAGAACTGCCACTCAGAGTCGGTACCAGGGACATGCGTTGACCAGCGCCATCGTTCAAGTACTCAAAATCAATAGAGTAAAACGTGGCTCGAGATGTTTGGCTATCATGTATGATAGAACACGTCAAAGAGGCGTTAGTCATGTATCTGTCGACAGCTGCATGAACACAGTACAACACACAAGTGACAACAATGATGCAATTCTCTTTTATTCATGAGTTGCAACCAAGGAGACGTCTCGAGCTGCAGCCTGAGTGGGCCTCGGGCAATGGTGAGGCGTGTGTCGCCAGGATATCAACTGGTGGGTCAACGTCATCCATGGTTATCGCTTCGGCACGGGCGAGGTACTTTGAGAAATTGCTAAAACACCCTGTGGTCTTTTAGCGCCTACGACCGTTGGAGGCAACTTCGGTGCACTAGTGCCACGCTAAAAACGGTCGCGTAAGAACGACCTCGGGGGGATGCATACCATGATCCGACTTTCGTCAAGTTGCTTTAGCAGGAGAAAAGCAACAGCAAGGTTGAGAGGTAACTCGTCCATCATTTCGAGCTAGAACATAGGTATCCTGTAATATAGTTGAGATACAGCTGACCGCTGTTGGCTGCGACCCGAACTTTAGACATGGGAGTTTGTCCAAGTGGCATCACTTGTATCGACAGCAAGTGTTCGCCACGAGACTAGAGGCGCATAAAGGGATCCCAAGTACCTTGGACAACAAAGCAACGGAATTTTTTGGATTGACCTTTACCATTGATAAGACGCAAGTTTGGATGGGTCCTTAGCAAGGATCGGTAGATGCCGCGGGGAAGCGACTACGATGTACATTACAGGCTACGAATCATCTGGGCTGAGGAAAGCTCAACCGCGCCCACAACCAACGAAATACGCAACAGATTTAAAAATGTGCTTGCGGCTACGAAGCTAAAAGGATGCATGAGGTGCGTGGCTAAGTAGCTAAACTTATTCAGTCGAGTACCGTCGGTCGAAGGGCACCCGGCATAATCAGTGCAGCTCCTGGTAGACGACACGTTGTACAGCCAGCCTGCTGCCAATGGCGCTCCATCCTTGCAATGAGCGTAAGTCTTTACCTTTTTTGTCCGTATTGAACACCTAGGGTGCAAAAGTATTGAGCTGCTTCAATTCCGCATCGTGCACCATAACAGTAGGAGTAGTAGGAGACAAATCAATTGTCTGAAAGTTACAAGAAAGATGCACCCGTCCTATGATCGACGCAAGTGCAGTAGAATACGAAGTACTCCGTACTCCTCGCCTTGCCGAAAGCCCTTGCTTCACTGAGAACGCGGCTTAATCCAGCCACCTAAGCGATTAGCCGGATCCACTCGCGTCTTGATGTCCCTTAGCTTGTCAAAATGATCGCCGTAGAGCAGTTCAATGTTGTGGAAGTCTTGGATTGTTTGCGGCGTAACAACGACTTGGCTCATTGGAACCCCGTAAGCCTTTAATGCAGCGTCGACGCAGTATTGCTTCGCCTTCTCACTTATCTCCTCGCTGCTGTTCGGCGCACATCCCGTGCCAAAAACCTCGCGATGCCGAAACCCGTCGGGTCTGGGCCACGCACTGCTGTCTCGGCCAGTGGCATTGTCCCGGCAGCAGAACAGTTCAAAAAGAAGATACCCGTTGTCCGCAATCGAGTTGGGCTCTTCAATCATAGTGAAATACCACTCGAAGGATTTTAGAATGATGGATTCAGATAGTTCTTGGGCCCCTGAGAGACAAACGGAGGTCCAGTTGGATTCGGCCTTGCCCATTAAGGTTTTAAAGTGTTCTGGATCTATGTGTCAGCGGGCCAAAGGGAAGTAGTGTGGAGGTCCAGCGGCAGACTTACCCTGCAAACGTCCGAAATCTCGTAGTGTCATGGTCGAGTGTGTTTTATTTGTCGCGCCCTCGATTTCAAGGGCCCATTTGAACTCTTCTTCACCCTGTTCTCTACCACGCTGGTCGAAGGCATGTACAACAATCACGTCTTCGTCTGCGCTAGCGCCGAACGCGGGAAGGAGCTCTTTCCTCAGTGCGTAAAGATACAGAGCTGTTTTGTCGCCGACTTCGCCACGCTTGTCCTTGTCGATCATGGTAATGAGTCCGCGGGCAGTGTCATGGATTTTGGACTTTGGGATGAAAATCGGACCGCCCCAAAGCTTCCCGTTATCAGGGAATGGTCGGGCACGGAATTTGAAATGCGTAGCGACGGCAAAGCCGCCTTCTATTCCGCGGAGAGACCAAAGGAGATCCGGGTCTTGGCTTGCCCACAAAGCGGTGCCGTCCGCTTTTACAACACGGACATCTAGTAGATTGGATGGATCAGACGCGCAACCGTATTCGCTGGACAGCCAGGAGAAGCCGCCGCTGAGGGTGGACCCTCCGATGCCAATGCAAGGGGTACAGGCGGCAACGACTGTTGGTTGTGTCAGTGAAGGCAATGAACGGAAGTGGAGGACGACTTGCTAGTCCAGTCTGGCGCAGTAGCGTGCATTCGATCGTAGTAGCTCGCCCAGTCGCATCCCGTCCCAAGCAAGACGTATTCCTCATCCTTGTTGAATTCAAAGTCGTCGAAGGCGGTGAGTGAAATCAGGACATCCTTTGCTGATGCTGACCCGAAGCCCATGGAGCGGACTTTAAAGTCGAGGTTTGTCTTGGACAAGTAAGCAAGTATGCCTGCTAGTGAAGCAATGGAGGCTGGCCGGAGCACGAGCTTAGGTCGATTATTTTTTAGGGCCGACCATGTCTGAGTGTTGGTGATATAATCTGGAGAAGAGGCTGTGATGATTTCAGATGGCGTTACCAGGGATGCAAGTTCCAGGAGCTCTCTCCTGGAATTTTGCGATTGTTCTTCCTTAATGTCGAAACTATCACCCATCTTGTAAGATCACGATGCGGAGCACAAAGACCAAGTCTGCTGAAACGATTGTGAAAGCTAGGAGAGTAGCATCTTAGGCGAATATATAGGTTAGAACTTCCTATCGATCGACATTCCGGTATTCTCGGATAATAGCCGTTGAGCCTATTTCACTTTATAGACGCCTTAAATGGTTACATTAGTAATCCCCGGTATAGGCGATGGACCATGAGCATATTGCCTAAATGTCTTGGTACGCTTGGTTTTCACACGAAGTGGGTAGCTCACTGACTGCCTGAATTGAGGCATTGCTGATTGCTTGAGAGGTGAGGTGGTGATCTTTTTCGATTACAGTTGGATTGATCCGACCGAGAATTGGGATGCGCCCTCAAAGGCCTAGAAGTATCTAAGGGAATAGGTAGCATGTCATCGACCATGGGTGAGAGGAACAACAGCCAGACTGCCTTCCACGGGGTGGGCTACCGGGTTTGGGACCCCATGGGGCCATTACGTCAGTACTTGTAGGAAGTACCTACTTCCAAATCCTCCGAGGTCGGTAGGTAGTTGCACGTGATGAGATATCAGGATAGCCGTTGGCATGCGAATCAACAAATACATACCTACATACTCCGTAACATTATCACCCGTGTTCGTCAAGGGTAACAATAACCTCTAATAGATGGAAGAGGTGAATCCCACTCTCTTAGTCCTGACATATTTTCCAGATTGTCCACTGCCCCCCGTTTACCGTTCTCACTTATAGGTTGCCTCGAGCCATCTGTTCCCTTTCGATGGCCTCGAAAAGCGACTTGAAGTTACCTGCTCCGAAGCCGCTGAAGTTGTTACGATAGATAATCTCGATGAACACCGTTGGCCGGTCCATCAGGTGCTTGGTAAAGAGCTGCAAGAGATAGCCGTTTTCATCGAAGTCGATAAGAATGCCCAACTTCTGAAGCTTCTCAAAGTCCTGAGATAAATGCAGGCCCGCCTTTCGCAGCCGCTTCTCCATCTGCTCATAGTACGAATCTGGCACGGCGATAAACTCTATGCCCCGTTCTTTCAGGTTAGTCACGTCTCGAATGATGTCCTCAGTCCTCAACGCAATGTGTTGAACACCAGCTCCCCCATAAAAGTCAACGTACTCCTCAATCTGCGATTTCCTTTTTCCAACCGCTGGTTCGTTAATGGGCATCTTGATCTTTTCATCTGGACTGGCCATGACCACCGACTTCAAGGCCGAGTAATCGGTGCAGATGTCTTTATCGTCCACTGACCAAAACCTGTGGAATCCAAGCACCTTTTCATAACTAAGAGCAGAGTCAGCACCGCTGGGGCTATTTTGCACCATCCAACTCACTAGTCACAGGCATTGTCCATCTCATTCCAGTCTTGATTACCAACACAATGGTCGATGACTTGAAGTCCGACATCCGGAAGATACTTTGATACGGGATCCTGTTCACCTATGACGCGAAAGCCGGGTAAGAACACTCCGCGGTAGGCACGTCTTTCGATAAGCGTGTGAGCTGCTATGTGATCAGCAGACCGACTTCGATCCTCGAAACCCCGCGACTTACTCGTATCACCATATGTCTGGATCGTCGCCACCTTCACATACCCAAGATCATCGCTAATCGTTTTTGGCGGGCTAACCGCACGAGCTCCACGGGAAACTGCAGCCGCGTACAATGCCTCGACGTCGTCCACGGCGAACGCCACGTCCTTTACCGCGTCCCCATGTTGCGTGAGATGGTCGTGGATCTCCTTGAGCAGCACTTGGTCCTCCTTTGACAGATTCTGATTCTTGCTGTTGGGAGCATGGAGCGGCGAGGTGAAGATGAAAATGACGCTGCCATTGCCAACGACATGAGATGCCACGGCTTTCGAGCCAGTTTCCAATCCACGATATGCTATCCTCTGAAAGCCCATTCGTGTGACATAGAAAGCCGCTGCTTGCTTCGCATTACCAACGTACCAGTGAACGTTGTCGTATCCCTGGTAACCGCTCAGCTGGGCATTGCTTACGACGGGCGCAGATTGCTTTGCTGTCTTGCCATACCTCGACTGTGAGAGCAGGTGACTGGGCGTGGGAGCCGGTGCGAGAGCGACGGGAGCCATGTTGACGGGCCTCCTACTATAACGTGTCCAGCTGGATGTATTTTTGTTGCGCAAATGCGTTTCTTATTCAATGCTCTGCTGAGGATTACAGTGGCACAACAGTTCTTTGCTGACTGACCTGTGACATACATAGGGCATTCTGGTCTTCAGGTGCCGTTAACTCCGCTCTCGAGGCTGATGTCTTACGTCCCTTTCAACGGTATGCTCGTTGTTGATTGGTGGGCTCTGGTCATAGGATACACCCCCTCTTGGCGGATCAGCGCGGTTACCCACGGAATCATGCGTAACGGCAACAAAGCAGGACCCCGTGATTGCATGCAACATTACCCATAGAGTGTCTGAAAAGTAGGTAGTTTAGAATATCCTGTTATAGGAGCCTCACTCTCAAAAATGGCTCTACCACACGACTTCAGTGCCAAGCCAGCGCCCATGGACGCTATGAGCTAATTTACGACCCTTTTTTTGGGTTTTAGCATACCTTCCTTTTCGGTCTCGAACAAACATTTCAATCAGCACTCAGCCCTTTTGTGTACATGTCATCAGCCACACAGCTCTCTCAGAACGACCGTGCCGTCTTCGGTGCTCTCTTCGACCCCGAAGCTTCTCTCACTCGAAGCTCGCCTCCTTTCGACGAGCATTCGCGTGATATCTCTCGTGAGCAGGAGGTTCCAGATGACATCCGATCACGCGAGCTCGCGGCGGTTCGCCTGCTCAATTCTCGCACCCCGCCCGAGCAAGATGTCAGGTCGGCGATAGGGAAGCTGACAAGCGTCATCGACGCTCATCCCCACTATGCTTCTGCGTATACGAACCGCGCCCAGGCCAGACGCTTGCTTTTCGAACAGAACTCCGAAGCGCCGCTGCTGGCCCTGATCTTCTCGGATTTAGATGCCGCCATCAGCATTGCCTCGCCGTCATCATCGTCGTCGGCATCATCATCACCATCACCGGTGTTGTCAACAACGATTTCAACACAGGATGCTCGGGTGCTGGCTTCTGCACATACGCACAGAGGCTATCTCTTGCTCCGCGCTTCAACGTCGTCGGAGTTTCTCGAGACGCTCAAGTCACTCGGCCTGGCTCTGCTTGACCAGGCGTCGACACCGGCCCAGGTGGAAGAATTAGCAAGCCACGACTTCACGGTTGCCGGACGGTATGGAAATGCAGTTGCTCAGCAGTTGGCGGTGAGGACTAACCCGTACGCCAAGCTATGCGGGCAGATCGTGAGGGAGGCCCTGCAGAGGGAGATCAAGGAGTACTATGAGGGAACCGGCGTGGTGCACTGATCAACGAGTGTGTCGGGTAGGCGCATGTCAAGGAATCGGTGCATGGTGGGTTTGTCACTAAGCTGTAGATACATAGCTGTGTCGACTGTGTCGGAGTGTCCGTTTAGCGGTTAAGAAGTTTCTTCTCGTCCAGGTAGAGGCGTTACTCGTACGCCCAGGCGCCATTGTCAAATGTCATTCCACTGAAATTCAACGACACAGTGATACATGAATGGACTGCCATTGGCAATACTGGGAACATATGGCCTGTTTCGGCAACAGCCGCTCCAAGCCGACGACATTTGCGTACAGGCGCTACCGAACCATCTCGTCAAATATCGAAGACTTTCCCCCATTGTTCCGAGACACCGGTGTTTTTGGTGCTAATTCCAACCTTATTGAGCAAGCCCCAAACCACAGTGCCCACACTATCCAACACTATTACATGCCCGGCATTGTATTTTGTTTCCCACATCTTCACGAAGTGCGCCGCACTCAGATTCGTGCAGAATATTGTCACAACGCCTAGTCCTTTGTTCGATGTCAATACCTGGACCAGCATTCGCTCAAGCTCGTGCTCAGAAACGTTAGCAATTGTCTCGTTGTCGGTAATGGACAGGTACTGATCATTCTCCACAACACGAATGCTTGCCTTTGCAAAGGTGTCACGGATACGGTCATTCATTTCCTTGATGTAGGGCGTGACCAGACCGAGGGGTGGGAGTTGCAGTAATTGGAGGATTTCTACTAAGGCCAGCGTGGAGGTATGTGCCGGGACACCAAAGGTATCCTCGATGGATTTACACAGGGTGGCATCTGTGTCTAGGCCGAGCCATCCAGCCGAAGTCCCACCCCAGCTTATGACATCGACTTTGGCATCGACCAAGAGTGATGCGGCCTGCAAGATGGTGTCGAGGTTAAACTGGGAGCGCGCCGACGAGTCGAGCGAGATGTGGGTGACTCGAAAGCGGGAAAAGTGAGCGGTGATGTGAACAGCCGCAACGCGGTCGTTGATGGTGTCGATGATAGACATAATCAACGGCTCCATAGCAGTATTGGAGGAGGGCACCAATACTCCGAACCGAAGTCGACGTGGTGGCATTGTCTGAGCGGGCAAGCAGGGTTGGGTGTAATTTGAATGCTTGACCTTTACGACTAAGCCGAGAGCGATACAATCCGACTCGAAGACGTTTTGATTGATCTTAAGTGCGATAGCCGCTCGCTGCCATGTGGCACATTGTAGACGGGGTTGCAACGTAGATGTGCTATGAATGCTTTTGACTCGCGCTTTGGCATCGGACATGTGCGAGATGGGACACATGGCTCACTCATCGTCAACAAAGCGGTTCGCAATCCTTCCAAAGAAAGGCACTTCATAATGGTCCAGCGTATCGACATCCCGGTATGCATGCAAAGTCAGGAAGGCGATGAGAAGTAGATCGGCCAGGAACAGGATCCACGACAAAATCTTGGACCATGACAGGATGAGGTGTAGAACGAAGATGGCTGTAAACAGGGTACTGCTCTGCCACGCATGAAATCGCACGTAGTCACTCTTATGTTCGAGGAGGAGGAGCAAGACACCGCCGGCTGGGGGAAGAAGGAGGTAAGCTAGCATAGCTTCGTAGTCCAAGCGGATGGGCAGACTCGTTTGAAAGGCTTCGAGATCGCGCTCACGCTGGCCATTGGGGTTGGGTTGTGTGTGGATTTCATTGTTCACGAAGCTATCTGGAGGCGGCAACGGCTGCGACGCGATGTCAGAGATGTTTCGTGGGATCTGCGCTGGCCGTGAGGGAGGTGATCGCGCTCGAGAATACTCGACGGACGGTCGAGGGCTTTTAAATGGCGGTGACCGAGCTCGCTCGATCTCGGGAACGTCCTGGTACGGTGCGAAGTTGTTGGCCATGGTGGGAAGCAACTTGAGCTGACAGTCAGAGCACCAGCTTTGTGCAGTGGTGCAGGAAGCAGCGTCAAGGTGAAGAGCTGCACGCCACGGCACAAGATAACGGCACCGGGGAAGCGAGCTGGACTGCGACCACCGAGCAGCTCGTTACGTGGTTAAAGAAGGGGGAAATGCAAGCACCGGAAATCTCGCTGATTGCAATGTAATTTCATTGAATGCTCCCGTCCGAAAGCCGATGGGCGGCCTTGGCTTCACCGACAACTATTAATACTTTGCAAACGTCGTACTAAAGGTAGGACAGAGCAATCATCTATGGCTTAACATACCATTAGACTACGGATACATCGCTGACAACAAAGCTTGCTTGCTTGCTTTCGAATTGGCAGAACGCTGTTTTCGCACCGTTCGTATCTCGGTCACGTGGGATTCGTGAATGGGCCTCTGGGATGTGGAAGATGGGAAAGCAAATGCAGGGCATGCAAAGCTGCTGTGATGTAGCAGACAAGCCAGAATGAAAGATGACGTTCAGGGTTTTCCTCGCATCCCCCGAGCACGGCCTGTGCTTGGAGTCCTACCTCGAGATGTGGAAGGGGCTCGCAGCATGCTGGTATTGCCTGCGCTACTGGCAGCAGTTGAAGAACTCACGCTGGTACTGGCTCCTCGCGATATGCCTCGTCCGCGTCCGCGAGTGGTTGTGGTTGTCTTCGTCTTCGTCTTGGCTGCTCGGGACGCTGCTTCAGCTCGCCGTCTTTCCTCATCCTCCGCTTTCTGAGCAGCGGCAGCCTTTCTCTCCTGTTCTTCGATCTGTGCTCGTTCAGCTGCATGTTGCTTCGCCTGTGCTTCTTCCTCCATGTCTGCAATGTCCTGGCTCGCCCCCTGCCATGACGGATCGAGAATCAAGCGCTGATTGTGCTCGGTCTGGGAAAGGATGCGGGTCCAGGTGTTCAGTAGCTGCGAGGCCGCGGTGACGGTAGAATCGACAGTCTGGCATGTGTGAGTGAGTGAAGGAGGGATGGGGTGGGAGAGAGTCGGAGAAGGTTATTCACTGCGGGAGGGAAGGGGTCAATGGTCAAGGGCCGCCCACCTTCATATTCGCCTTTGCCTTTTGCAGACTCTGGAGCACTCCTTCTATCGCCTCATTAACTTTTTTAACGCTTGCCAGTTCCTGCCGCAGAGCCTCTTCACGCGTCTTTCCTTCTTCAAGACTCGAATGCGGTTTGGAGCTTGACATGTCCTTACTAACATCTCGACTAGCTCCTCTGCTGGCAGGTCTTTCTTTGGCCCGTGAAGGAGATGGTTGATCATCGAGCCAGAGCGAGTCATCATCATGTGTAGCCATTGCGAAAAGTAAGACAGCGAGTCCCGGCAATCTGTGGTCTCGTCGTGCACAGTCAGAGCCCGGTTCCGGCCTTGGGTGATGGGGCGTGGTGGTGTCGTTGGATGACTGACGCAATTACCTACCACGTGTCTACTATACGCGGTCGACGCGTGTTGTGTTTTGGTGTGGGCTTCAGTTGCGTACCTGCCAACGCCGCTGAACGACGCGAAAAGTGGAGTCTGCTCCACAGTGCCAGTGAACATTATTAGGGCAGAGCACAGAACAGTGAGCGCAGCGCTTAAGTGGCTGGTCATGCCAGCCCACGCAGCCTGAGAGCCTGAGAGCCAGGAGCCAGCCACAAGGTTTACCCTGCCGTGCCCAACCTCTGCCTTTCTCCCGACATCGTGTCCTCAGACTTGGGCAACCTTCCCATCTCTGCCCTTCTGGTCTCTATCTCACCGTCTTATCGTATATGCTAGACTCTGTATGCGCATTTGTAGCATTCTGTCCAGGCGACTCCGGTGACTTGACACTACGTCGTACTCGGGACGTGGGTTGAACCACTAACCGCCATTCCACGACTCGCCCAGAATTTCACAACCCATTCACCTGAAACTGCCATACCGCGAGGTTGTTTGCTGCCGTTTGACCACCGGCTGTGCCTCCCATCATGGCGTCGACGCCCCCAGCACAAATCCGAGCCGAAGCTCGCACGCCACCCACACCGTTGCATGGAAGTGTCTACCATTCATCTTCACCCTCCCGCTACAACACGAGATCGAGCACACGAAAGACTTCCACTTCGGCACAGTCTGTGGCCACTCAATCACCGCCCTCGTCACGAACTCCGCGGTCGCCTGCCCAACCCGGCCAAGACTTTCACCTTCACTCCCCGCAAGCCACTCCGAAACGCAGGTCATATCGCGCACACATTATATCACCACCATCTCCCGATTTCGACGTGCCAGAACACCCTGAACCACATCCCTCCAAGCCGTCATATCTCTCTGCCACCACCATCATATCAGAAGGAATGCTTCCAACACCCATCAAGACTCCACGAAAGAAGCACATTCCAAAGTCTGCCATGGATGCGCAAGCATTGTTCCAAGATCAGCCATATGCAGTGCCCGAGAGCCCGCGCAAATCACAGAGGAAGAAACTGCGACACAACGGCTTCTCCCTGGAAAGCTTTTCTGAGAATGCCTCCTCGCAAGACGCAATTCAAATTCATGTCGACTCACGAGATCACGTTCCAGAGGTGGACCACAGCGAGGCAAATCCTTTTCTTGATGCTGCAGTGACTGCTACCAAAAAGCGTCCACCAGCTCCCAGCCGCAGTGTTGCCGGCACCTCAAAGCGCCGTAAGATCAGCTCAGAGAAGAAACCACTGGATCCACAAGTTGCAGATGCTCTAGAAAAGGATGAGGGCATGGTTTACGTATTGTATGTGGAGCACCTCACCTATTTGCTGTGCGCTCGTGCTAACCTTTTGATCAGTCGAGGAAAGAAGGTTTACCGACGATTCGATGACATCGGCGACGAGGAGGAAGAAATCGACCCTGAGGATCTGGGCCTGCTCGAAGGCGACGCAGATGCTGCAGAAATCATCAAGCCCATCAAAACCCTAACTCGAAAGTCCATCCGACCACGCAAACTTTTCCAGCCTGAAAATCAACAACCACTCTCATCTCACGACGACGAGGAAGCTGATACCGAAATTGAAGACGACAATCACCGAGCTAGAAATGGCGCAGAGGAGGAAGACGCTCAGTCGAGTCCATCCAGAGCGACGAGATCGCGCACCAAAGAAACCACTAATGCTAATGGTACGGCTACGGGCACTAAGAGGAAAAGAACTAGTCCCTTCGATTCTTGGCCACGACTCAAGTCTGGGTCGAGGGCTTCTCATCAGGTCCCAGCTGCAAAAAGCAGGAAGCGAACGGCTGCTGAAGCTTTGGAGGTCTAGCCAAGTCGCTCTGATCACTGTTGGATTTGTTGGCTACATTCTGAATTGTTGTCTGCCCTCCCGTTGTGGAAACTTTGATTGTGTTATTCTTGTACCTGGATAGCTCGACATTCTCGAACACTATCCAGTCTACCTTCACACATACGCCATCTCGTTTTTGGACCGTTGTCTGAAGCATAATGACAATAACCGTTCCGCCGAATTAGACGACCTGTCCTGCTGCTGACAGCGACTGATGGACCTGAACGACCCGTTTCAGGAGCTGAATTTGTGCTATCGGTTCGAGGTACGGCTCAATGGCAAGAATATAGACAAGCTATCATCACTTCTCCCCAGATGAACAGGTCTTCTCTCTTCAGAGAAATCCACCTGCTACTCTCCTATAGACTAATTAGCCAACCTAAACACACTCTGGACACGAATTCGTGTCAAAACATGTAGCAGGTCTAGGCTCGAATAGCCATTCATGAATCAATTTGCTGGTCGATGAACTACCTTCGTCAGTACTGTTTTGCCAATTATGTCCATTTTGGGTTCCCTGTGCCCATATCCCTACATTCCATCACCTCCACATTAGCATCTGTCATTCACATGGCCATTGACATTAACGTGGCCATCAATTACCCGTGGCGCTATCGCTCTTCCCGTCCGCACGTGACGGCTCCCATCAGCACCTGCCCTCGTTGTTATAACTGACTCAAATGGCAAGCGCCAGACGGTAAGTCTCTAATTGATTCTCCCTGTCGAGGATGCAGTGCACATTTGCACGGACCACACGCAAAATTGAATCGATAATACTACAGTCGTCCGGGATCATATCAAGACATTTCACTATGACAGGCGAGAAGCCCAACACCTCCGTAACCGCAACTCCAGCACGACCAATCAGCCTAATCCTTGATTTTGATGGCACACTTACGCAAAAAGACACTATGCACTTGGTTGCTCAAGTTGGCTATGTCCGACAGCGAGAATTACAACGGGATCCACCCCCTCGACCATGGAATCAGATCGTCGATGCATATGTTGCAGACTTCCAGAAACACGCGGAATCTTACTCGCCTAAAAAGGAGAATCGGAATTGCCTTGAAGCCGAGAGTTCGTGGCTAAATAGCCTTGGCGTGATCGAGCATGGCTCAATCAATAGAGCCACCGAAGCAGGCATATTCGATAACATACGTGCTAGAGACATGGATAAAGGTGCACAAATTGCTTTGAAGCAAGAACAAATCCTCATGAGACCGGGCTGGAAGGAGCTAGTCTGTTGTGTAAGAAATCAAAATGCCCGCTGCTCGAACTCGCATGAACTTGATTCTCACCTTGCTATCATCAGCGTCAACTGGAGCACCGAATTTATCCGACAAGTTTTGCACAACGACATCGAGAGACGAGAGGAAGACGATATCTCCGATAGGCAGCATCTAACCACTCCCCTTCCAGTCTATGCCAATGAGATTCAAAGCATTGCGGAAGAAAAATTGCAAACTCAGAGCTCCAGGGTGGAGGTCACATTTCAGGACATCAGAACAAGCGGCGAAAAGGCACAAGTGATGCGGGAAATCTGCTCAAGATCAACCCCTGGCAAACCTTCGAAGCAGATGCGAGAAAAAACTGTCGTGTATATCGGGGACTCATGTACAGATCTTGAATGCCTTGCTCAGGCTCACTTTGGAATATGCATCCGAGATGAACCAATGACGATTGGCCAGAAGGAGCTGACAGAGACTTGTGAAAGAATTGGAATCGATTTACAATGCATTCTTGATCAGCCTGCACGCATTCACACTCGGCAGGGAGGGTCTCCCAATATTTTATTCTGGGCTAGAAATTTCTTCGAGATCATGGAATGCCTTCCAACACTCCTCGCTACAATGCCTTTACGTGAGTGAGACTTACGACTGCTGCCAATTAGCACGGCCTCCTCAAATTCAGGCCCGCTCGAATGTTGTTCGTACATACCAGCATGGTTTGCGGCATATTCTAAAACACAACAGAGAGCAGTACTTCTTTTCTGCGCCGAGGCCTATTTCGACTTAGAATCATCAAGACTCTCCTACAATACACTCGAATAGTCCCCAAGTCGTCACCTTACTTGGTCAGTGTCCTCGACAATAGATCAACCGCTGGTTCACTAGCTGTGTTCCCGGAGCACTGTTTGCACGGCGTTGTACGGCTATGGCAACATACGCATTGCTGATAAGCCCGATCTTCATGAAAACCCTTAACTCGAACCGAGGAGCCCCACACGGGCAAGATTCCTACAACACATATGCTAGAGAAAGCCGCCACAAGGCAATCCAAGCCTTCACTCCGAGCATATAGCAAGTGGACGCTTTCAAATCTCAGGCTGTCCAAGCTACATCCTTGGTCAGATCGTTCTATTGAGCATAGCACAACTCTACCATATCTACAATTCGGATACAGGCTTAAGGATTATGTAACAATGAGCTTGCGAACTGCCAATCACACAACCCGGATGAAGCTGGACAGTCGCTGCCCTAAGTATCGTATTGCCAAGGCTCGACGAATCGATGTGTTGCAGGATTTACTCCCGAAACTTACAATCGTGCGATAGGGTGTTCCAAGGAGCTGGTTGGCCTTTTTCCAGCAATATATCCTCCTCGTCATCCATGCAAAGAGACACGTATCGGCAGCTCGTGGTCAGGAGGTAACAACACAACGCCTCCGCTTGCTGAAGAGCCTATCCTGACGCATGCAAGGCCAATTCGGGACATTCTGGCAAAATTATCAAGGTGGACAGCCAGTATTTTGTTCTGGTGCTATTCTGTTCGCTGATTTCTACCTCCTTGGACACAAATTCAGCCTACCACCAACCCGAATCCACACCTCTCGCAGTGTCCTTCGATCAGGCAAAAGTTCGAAAAAGGCATGAGGAACTTCTTCGGACGTGTCAAGCTGGAGGAGATGGTTGTTAGGAATAGCCGCTTCTCATCGGTTGAAAATAACCTGTCGTAGTCATGATCTATCGTCGACAAGGACAGCGATGGAATCAGCTGGAACACTGTCAATAAGAATTATAGTGTTGAGCATCATTATTTCGGAAGCGAAAGGCATACTGTTAGAAAAGTGGCGAGGATCGGTGGCACCGTGTTCACAATTCGAATGTATTTTCTACTAGTCACAGAGATTATGGAGGAGAAAGGGTGCCCGAGGTCGACCTGTCAGCGCCTTACGAGATAGAAGCGATGATGATAGTAGCAGATAAAAAGAGCTACCGTGGTTTCTTTGGAATCCTTAGACCATTGGCTTAAAGAGCAAGTTGAGCAACACAGGGAGGACGAGTTGGAGAAGTTAGAAAAGGGATGAGAAGGGTACTCGTTCTGAAATGGACTTTGCTGTGAAAGCATGTAAATACGTAACTAAAATTATGTCGTCAGTTCTCCCGGAGCTAGTCTACACCCAAGGGTATGGGGCTAACCCAGCGAAGCTTTGGGGCTGGAGACAACAAAGGCTTAACCTTGGAAGGCATCGCAGGAGTGGAAATATCAGGTCCGTGAGAAATCGACTTCCGTTGTAGGGTACTCCGGAGAAAAGTTACACGCTCCCTTAAATTCGGCGCATGCTACTAAGGGCATTTACAAAACAATTTCACAAAGTGCTCAACTCAAGCCAATGGTATCTTCAGACATGACCAATTGGTGCCGTCTCGGGACATCGAACGTCAGGGTGCACTTCTGGAACTTCATCAGACAAGTAACCCGGCCCCTCAAAATTAGGCCACCCGCCAACGAACGTGTGCCGCCTGAACTCAACTGGGACGCGACCCAGTCTCGTTGGACTTCCCAGTGTCCTATACAAGCTAGCAAGCGTGGTCTTGGAAGTTGCCTCTGACCGGCCTAAAACTCTACACTCGTTCACGATGACGCTGTCTACGCTCCATCCACTTAGGATGGCAGAAGCTCAGATATCAAGAGAACTGTCCCGCGTTCCTGGCCCCAAATGACGCCTTACCGTCCAACATTCGAAGGAATTGCAGCTTTCTGTACAAATTATATAGTCAGCCAAACCCACGACATGTAGCCTCCCATGATGTAGTGCCCACCGCCAACAAGATGAAGGTGTGGGACCTGGGTCTGCTACAGCCCTTCCTTGGTTCAATACTCTGCGATGCGCTTCCTAGTCCGGGATGGCGGCCATGGACTGCGGATTATGCACCAGATTACGTGCTGATGGCCACTGCCGAGAACACCACGATCAATTGCTTGTCTCGATACTCGGTAGTTTTCAACGGCTCACTACCAGGTCCCCCACTTCGGCTTTTCGAGAACGAGACAACATGGGTTCGGGTCTATAATAACATCGAAGATCAGAACCTCACCGTGGTGAGTAATGCACACAAGGTAAGAGCGTTTACTGGGCCAGGCTGACTCCATTCAGCATTGGCATGGACTCAGTCAAAGGCTCGACATCTTCTCTGATGGTACGCCTCAAGTCTCCCAGTGGCCGATTGCTCCTCTAAGCTACTTTGACTACGCCATCACTCCACAGATCGGCGATGGAGGTTCATACTTCTATCATTCACATGTTGGCTTCCAAGCTGTCACAGCATCAGGTGTCCTCATCGTTGACGACGTTCGAGCGGACCCACTTCCGTATTCCTATGATCATGATATGACTCTATTTTTCCAAGACTTTTACAACAAGAACGACTCGGTCATCGAAAAGGGGCTTGTTGCAAATCCCTTTGTTTGGTCTGGCGAACCAGAAGCTATTCTGATCAACGGCAAGTCAGGAAACTCTTCAGCAATGCATCGGATGCGACATGCACGCCAGAGGTATTCAAAATTGTGCCTGGAGACACTTACCGCTTGCGCTTCATCAGCAACACTGCACTCTCCTTCGTAACATTAGGCATCGAAGACCATGATAACCTAACCATAATCGAAGCTGATGGGCAATACACAAAGCCCTGGATGACCGAGCGGATACAAATTGGATCGGGGCAACGCTACAGTGTCCTGTTTCGGGCCAAAACGGCTGAAGAACTTCAGGCGATGAACAAGACACAGTTTTGGTTGAGGTACGAGGGCCGCGATAGACCTACCAATGTCTCTGGTTATGCCCTACTCCAGTACCAAGTTGATGGCCAATCCAACTCTTTACCTGGTGGTCTTCCCGACACTCCTCCGGTCCATCTACCGTCCGATAGACACAACATCACTACGTGGTCAGAGTATTCCCTCGAGTCGCTCAGTGCTGCGACCGCAAGCAGCTTTCCTCCTCTATCGGAAGTAACTCGAACAGTCTACATTACTATGGGCCAGATCATTCGAGATGGCTTCTATAATGGCACGTTCCACGGCATCTTGCAGTGGGCGCAAAATGGCCTTGTTTGGCAAACCGAGTCATCACAGCGAAACAACTCTATCCCATACCTTATCCAAGTCTACACCACCGGTCAGACCCCCAACTACACAGCGGCTATAGCTAATGGTGGCTGGGATCCGAATGACAACAACCACGGCTTTCCTGCCCTCGTTGGCGAGGTGCTGGATATCGTCATCCTAAGCAGTAGCGGGCCTACTGGTGGTTTTGACTCTTGTGAGAGTGGGATCTGAGTAGATGCAGGAAAGTGGGTATAGACGGGAAGGAAGCAAACATCCATAGCTTCCCATAAATGATAGACAGAAGGGCAGAATAGAGAGAAGGCCTCCAAGGCCTGTGACCCCCCCCCCCCCCATTTCTGACTCGTCCTTTTCTACTCTCATAGCTTCCACTTTCATGGCGAGCACTACTTCGACCTTGGCAGTGGAAACGGAACGTACAATGCGACAGAAAACGAGAAGAACTTCAAGAACTATACCCCTGCTAGGCGGGACTCGACCATACTCCACAGGTACACGGTCAAGGGCAAAGTAGAGACGACGGCAGGCTGGCGCGCGTGGAGGATAAGGATTACGGAAGACAATGTTGGCGCCTGGATGCTGCATTGCCACGTTCTGGCTCATATGTACATGGTAAGCTGGCACCGACAGGACCCGACAATCACTCAATCTAACCATTGATCAGGGCTCACAAACCGTTTGGGTATTTGGAGATGCACCAAGTATCCTGAAGAAGTTCCCGCAACAGCCGTATGTGAACGGCTACCTGACGTACGGCGGCGATGTGTACGGTAATGCGACCTACGATCCGTTTGCGGACGGAATATACAGAAGGCGCTGATCAGGTCTGCGACCCTTTGGGGGTGGTGCAATTGAGGCTAGGGTTGGTATGTGGGTGATTCGAACGCCGCTTTCGCATTACATGATCACGCGTCAGGTACACGAGAAGCTAATACAATTGTTTGGGAACGATGTAATCGCTCACGTGTTATATGGAAATGTAATATGATGCACGGGTGTGCCCATCTATCTATGTAAGGTCGGTCACCGAATCCCTTTGACAGCCCATTGACCTCAGGCTTCTTCAAGCCCACTGTTAAATAGCAGCAGCGAACCAACTCCATATCCCACCTAAGCTTATTAAATAATGATTGAATACAACTGATCCCTTCCGCAGCAGCCTGCTGACTTCCTTCCTTCCTTCCTTCCCGGATCTGCGACCTCCTAAATATTACCGTTATTATTGAAGCTAGACCGCGTCCACGAGGGAGCGCATCATCTTTTGAATGTCTTCTTTCTTACCGCTTTGAGAGTGGGGGCGTGATACTTTCGCAAAGCGTCACGCCATGCTGCCTTTTCAGACCCTTGCAGGCTGGGTCACAGAGATGATAGAGGTGAGCCAGCCAGCTAGGGAGTGGTGCGCAAAGAAGAAGGGCGAGGGCGATTCGGCTCGGCCACCCACCACCCAAAAAAAAGAGGGATCTCTAGACTCAAGGGGAAGATTCTTCGGCTGATGAAAAGGCATCGTTTCCCACAGGTCACGCACGGCATTGCGCTTTCGAGGCTTTCGCTGTTTTCTTTCAGCTACTTACGGTTGCTGTGCTTCCTGGCATGGAGAGACGTAGAGTTTGTTGGTTGCGTATGGGCTCCTCAGGCTACGGAGTACTTTGTTACTTGTTACTTGCCACTACTAGGTTCCAGGGCTGGGGGCCCGGGTTGCTAAAAGCTAAGTAAGCCGCGTCAGCGCCGGACAAGGGACCCACGTAGAGGTGGTAGAGGTGAGTGATGGGGATGGTATTTGACTGGGAAAAAAGGGAGCATTTGCAATCTCACAGTTCGCGGGGGTGGCCGGGCAGTCAAAGCAGTTTGAGCGGAGAGCTCCCTCCACTGCAGGTGCCACTGTATAATTCGAAAAATATTGTCGCTCGAACCAGGGGGCTGTAACTGTAGGAGACATGAACGTAGCGGTTTAGAATCTTGCACTTGTGGAGTAAGAATTCCCGATGGGAGACGGCATTATTGGACGAGACGAGACGATCCCATGTCCGGTTTGGTTTTTGGAGGGGAGAGGCATATCGAATATTCCGGCTTCTCACAAACACGACAGGCAAAGCGTAGGGACGTGCCCAGTAATAGACAATCAATTTGGATGCGACCATTTTGGGTATATCGTGGTGAAGCTCTGACTCCCCTTACTATGCATTGCGGGCGCTGCCGATGTATCGTGAACTCTGGTCATCTCTTCCATTTGCGTCGCCGGGTTGCCAGTCCAACCCACGGAAAGGCTCCAAGTAGCCTGCGACGCCGCAGTAGCACTGTTTCACTTTCCTTCCAAAGGGCAATATGACAATCACACTTTACTCCTTGCAATGCCACTTACCTCCATACCCGCCGTCTGCCTCACCTTCCTTCGCTCCACAGCCTCGTCGAAAGCCTGCTGGTCTCTCTCCAGGATCCAATCACATTCATTTCTAAAGTCACAACTCTTACACTTCCAAGCTTCTTGGAGCGAGACCCCTTTCGCCGGGCGCTCTCCGCGCCACCAAGAGAGAGACTCGGAGAGATAGGTATGGAGGAAAGACGGGTTGAACTGGAAGGATTTGTGGCCTATGTGTTTAGGGGTTGAAGGAGAGGTGCTGCCAGAGGCAAAGTGTTTGTATGCCGAAGACACATAGGCAGCTGTGAGGAGCGGGGAGAGTCGAGTTGGTTGCGAGGGTGGCGGTGGGAGATCCGAGGTGGATTGCTGGGATGCCGGCGGTGCAAATGAAATATTGTTGCCGGATGCTCGAGACAGGGAGATGCTGTTCGTGCTTTCTTCCAGGAGGAAGGTGAGTCGGAATTGCTGCATCATGAAGTCCCAGAGGGTGGAGAGGGTGTTGTGTTGGAGGAGAATGTCCATCGAGTCTTGTGAAGAGAGAATTTCTGTCGGTGGACAAGGGTCATCTGTGGAGGCATTTGACGACTGCGAAAGACTTTCTTGGTTGAGGTTGCCAAGCTGGGCCAGGAAAGAGTCTGAGAAGGTTTCATAAAGATTCAGGGTGTATCTTTCGGCAAGAAAGTGTAGACCAAAGTTGTCTTGGACCAGGTTTTCAAGCATATGATGATAGAGGTGTAGTTGAACAATGGTCGGCCGAAGGCTCGCGCCTGTGGGTAGAGTAGGTGTTGCTCTTGTCTTGACATCTGTTATGTAGATCCACTTGTCTTCCTGGGCATGTTGCATCCTCTCTTGCTGGGTTCGACTATGTTCTGGCTTTGCGAGCAGGTACTCGTTGGTGCTTGTCTGGTACTCTGGTAACTCAGTTGTCCGCACTCGCGTCGCTTTGATATTTTCTTCAAATTTCGGATCTGGACACTGATAGCTGAGCTCATCGATAATGCCGTTGACCACCTCTCCACCGATCGTGCCCCAGATCTCAAGCTCTCGTGTTCTACCAGTCTCTCTTAGTGTTTTCAGGCCCTGGCAAACATTCCATATCCGCAAGCCCCAAGCATCTTCAACTTTGGTCGTTTCGACAGGCACGGTGATGTGGATTTCATTCTCGAGAGCTTGGTGCACGGCACTGCCCTGTCGCATGGCCGGTGTCCGTCTCTTTCGGCCATGTTTAGCCAAGGTGTAATAGTACTGCAATTCACACCAAGCAGGCGACACAAGATCTGTGACTGAAAGAGCTTTCTTCGGCGGCTGTCTAAATCGCTCCAGAGGTGATCGGCTGTCTGGCTCTGCAGATTCGGGTGGAGTTGAAGACTCCGGCACCAGACTGGCTTTTCGTTTTGAGTCAACTAATCGCTGGTCAGTACGTTAGCAATTTTGACGTATCTGCAACGGGTCTAACACACCACTCGCGGTTTGGAAGTCGCGTAAGACCTCAGGTTCTGCACCTGCGTCAGTGAGCGAGGAACGAGAGCACGTTTCAACAATGTGGTTCGTAGGCAGCAAAATGCCTCGCGGGGCCTCATAGTCTTCGATGTCAGTCACAACGAAGGAGGCATTCTGATTCTCCGTTCGGTCGGCTTCAACTTGAGCCAATAGCTCCTCAAGAATTTGTAGTTCCTCTTCGTCGCTCCACCAGTCACTGTAGTCGCCAGCATGATCTGCAGGGAGATTCGTGATGGCCGTGGGTTCAGCCATGGTTAGGTGGCTTGCAATCATGACGAACACGACTTTGCCGCGACTGAATATACATGGTGGCAACGGTTTCCGGCTGTGGGAAAAGCAGTCGGTGATATATCTAATACATACATACAAGCGAGGTCGAACGGTATCACGTTTGGACTTTTCCGTTAGGTAGTTCTGCTAGGTACAGGCAGCACGAGGCAGCGACGTGGGTGCGCCTGCTGTCGGCCATGGGTGTTTGCCAATAATCGCTATGCAAGGGCAGGCATTCAAAACGGCACGTGCGTGGTCTACCTAGATTGTATGACTAGTCTATTCCCTGCGACACCAACAGTCGCGTTCAATGCTTCAAATCTCTGCCTGGTCCCGTGTGGTGGCTCTTTTCAGCTCTCCTGTTTAGGAAGCTGAGGTAGGTTTGCCAACATACGGCAAATACACCCGCGAACATGAACCTGTACTGGGGCATTATGAATGCAAAGCTGAATGCTGTCACAATGGGCCAAAACTTGGCGCTATTGGCAATGCTTATAGGTAAGGTATCCTTAAGCCTCCTGATCACGCCCGATGGTGGCTCGCCCGTCAGAATTGCTTGCATGCCAAAGAAGTAAGTGTTGAAGACAGGCGTGAAGACAGCTTGCTGGACCGCTGTCTTGGTGGCAATAGAGAGCCATCTCGAGCTGTAGTTGAAATGATTACCTAGAAATATAAACCTGTCATATGTGAGTGCCTGGAGATGCGTGGGATGGCCAAGGGGAGTATGGTCCTACCATTTGTAGCCAGGGACTGAGGAGATTGCACCGATCGTTACCATGCGCAGTGTGCGCTGCCCATCGTATCGCTCTTTTCCAATATCCTGAGCAAGCAGGTCACCACAGAGATACACAATCGTAGATGTGCACAATTGAACGGTCAACGGTCTTTTCTCTTGTGTTCGATGGAACCACCCAAAAAACTTGGTAACATGGCCAAGTCTGCGGTACCATGACGACTGCGATGGGATGTCAATCGGTTCTTCATCTTTCGGCGCTTGGCTCGACTGATGGCGCAGCGAGTGTCGATGTGTATGAGAAATTTTGGGACTCTTCCTCGCAGACGATCGACAGAACCTGATCATGTTATCGCTGCTGCAGCTGCCATGATGGAAGCTGGGAGCAGAGATTCGTGCGTGGTAACGTATGAAGCTTCGGGTTCACAAGGTTTACAGGCACCGCTAGGTGCCTCTAGCGGTGTCGTGCCAGCACCACTGATCGGCAAATTAGGCTCACTTTAGGGCAGAAACAGGTACGGAAGTGTCAGAATCAAGCTTGGAAATTTGATTGTTATTGTCTTATTGACAGAATGAGCGCGATTTGACTATGACACCAACCCGTGCCAGCTCTTCTGCCTATGTCTGACCACACTCACTTCGAGTGCTCACACCCTGATTGTACAGCCCAATACTGTAAAAGCCATATTGCATGCATTCAAAAGCCCATTGAAACCGTTTTCGCCATGTTCAACCAATCATGAAAATCATCGTCACATCTAAGATCGCTCGCCTCGGAGTCGTCGGGCAAGCTGGATGTCCTTGGACTGGATGGTGACACGCTTGGCGTGGATGGCGCAAAGGTTGGTATCTTCAAAGAGAGAGACGAGGTAGGCCTCAACGGACTCTTGTAGAGCACCGATGGCGGATGACTGGAATCGAAGGTCGGACTTGAAGTCTTGAGCAATTTCTCGGACAAGTCGCTGGAAGGGAAGCTTTCGGATCAAGAGTTCGGTGGATTTCTGGTATCGTCGAATTTCTCGGAGAGCGACAGTACCAGGCTTGTATCGATGGGGCTTCTTGACACCGCCAGTGGATGGAGCAGATTTTCTATGTCCTGTTAGCTGAAAATCACTGTTGACAGAACGGCGACGACATACCTTGCTGCCTTGCTAGCCAATTGCTTTCGTGGGGCCTTGCCACCAGTCGACTGTGACAACGTTAGTAGATGTTCGATCGTCAGTGTGCAGTGCGACATACCTTTCGTGCAGTTTGCTTGGTTCTGGCCATTGTGAATTGGTAAAGAAGTACAGTGTACTAAGTGTGGAGAGTTGAAGTGGCTGAAAATTGACTTGGATGATTGTAGTGTGGATGGATATGCAAGAAAAAGACTTTGGGTTGGGATTGGAGAAGGTGGACGGTTAAGTACAGGCTGCAGCTGACGCGATCGCCACCCTTGGATCAACTTAGAACATTATCGCTTGGCAGGCGTGACTCTAAACAAAGCAAAGAGCATACTTGCATTGAGATCACGGAAGCTACCAAAAGACAAACGCACTAGCCGTTTTCGGTCCAATCTTGTATTCTCACTCAATTTTCATCCACGGGTGATACGAAGAATCAGAATACTTTAATTTGATCAACTCAATCTCCTCTTTTTAATGCATATTATTTCAAATTTACAAGTTGTGTGGTGAGCGAACGGTCAGTGCGATCATGAATTGTCGGATCTGATGCTGAATTTTCTGATTGGTCAGCCAAGCCGTGGAGGATAATGATCGGATATGAGACCTAGCGCGAGCCCAAATCACTGATTTGCACCAACAGTTGATCGCGCCACCCAACTCGACTTGCATAAGATACGCGCTGACGCCTGCTCTTTGTACCTGCTTCTTTTCCCCATCTCCACAATCAAGTTACTCAGTCAATCTATCTCCACAACCACATCTCACTACTACAACACATAACTCTTCAACCCCCACTCAATCTTCAACATGACTGGACGCGGCAAAGGTGGCAAGGGCCTCGGCAAGGGTGGTGCAAAGCGACATCGAAAGATTCTACGAGACAACATCCAGGGTATCACGAAGCCCGCCATCAGACGTCTCGCCCGAAGAGGTGGTGTCAAGCGTATTTCTGCTATGATCTACGAAGAGAGTAAGTCATCCCACCGCGTGAACTCGGAACGGAACTGACATAGCATTAGCACGAGGTGTTCTCAAGACCTTCTTGGAATCAGTCATTCGAGATGCTGTCACATACACTGAGCACGCAAAGCGAAAGACTGTCACATCACTCGATGTTGTCTATGCTCTGAAACGACAAGGCCGAACTCTGTATGGTTTCGGTGGCTAGAGTGTTTGCATTGTTGGTTTGGGACTATTGCTGTACAATTTGCCTCAGAGGCACGGACTTGATGAACGAGATTCAGTGAATGAGCTGGTTTGGGTTGGCGTTTCAATATGGCGGGCATTCAGTAACTGATGCAGAGGTGCAAGCATCACATCCTCCACGAAGACGCGCTCGAGTAAACAACTCGCGTCTTCGATTACATGGTACAATGAACCAATGATACAACTTGAACCATCTCTGTTCTTTGTCTTCTGCTGTTTTGGTCCGCCATGGTATCGCCGACTGTCCGTTTCTATTGCTGATGTCGCCACACACTCGCTCGATACGGTGGCATTGGCTACCCGTCGGTCGAGTCTCATACAGTCAGTGTCGCATTTCTTGTCGACTTTGATGAATCCTTTCCCTGCCAGTGGTGTCTTCATAGGGCCATGGCACAACCTGTTGTCTGTGCCTGTCCCTGCCTACGTTCTTTTTCATGGTAATTCTACTTCCATCCTACTCTGCTGGTATTGTTCTTGGCTGCCCTTTTTCAGCCTCGGGATTGCGAGCACCTGCCAACTTTTTCGGGTTTTCACCCAGCACTGGTGATGGATTTGCGGGTATTCGGTGACATTTGAGGCGGTGCTCCATTCTCAACCTGTTTCACTCCTCTGTAAGCTACGTTCGTATGTGTGTAGACTCTGTGTGTGTGTGTGGTGGCCGTCTCATTCGTCTGAGTCCCCGATTCAATGGTTTGCACCACTCGGAAAGTTTATGCATTTCTATCCAACAGCTTTGTGGTGGTACCTGCACCTGCACGAAAGACTACGTCTTGGTAGCTAATCCCTGTCGGGTTATATATTGCAACAATAATCCAACCTGGACGTAGTAGTGAACTGGGGTGACTAGCCCCCGCAATGGGTCTATGTATAGCTGCGGCAGGACAGGCATCCCAGTGATGTTACTTAGGGACCGATGTTGATCTTGAGTGGCCCACGTTGTGGCCGTGGTGCGGAGTTCTCCGGGCGATGCCCCGGAGTCGAGCTTCGTTTCGCCCGCAGCTCCTTTGGCCAGGCTTCGGCTTTGCTATCCAGTGGCACTCCTCTTCGCATTTCATTTATGAGAACGGTATGGGGCTATTTGAGGAGGCGCACGGTTGTTCCGAATATGGCTCATCTGTTCTAGTATTGATGGAGTTTATTTTCAAGGGTTTTCCTACCTGTAGTACTTGGTTCGAGCGGCGGATGGTGCCGCGTGTGAGAATGAATAAATTTATTACAGTTCGCAAAAAGGCACCAGCTTTTCACACCAGCAATGAGAATGCACAAACCTCTCAGCCAACCTATTCAACATATACCTCCCAAGCTCGCACACGCAGCACAGCATGCCCGTCAAAGCTGCACCCGGCAGTTGAATGCATCATCGACGACTGTTACAACTGCAAGAGCACTGACCACGCAATGAACACACTCGAAAGGTGCTTACCCGAGCAGTGACAAAGGCAAGGCCCGTCAGATGCCCGTCAGATGCCTAAAGCTACGACAAAGGGCAAGGTATATACTGCCTGAAGCCCAAAACTAGCCTGCTTAGTCGGGTAGGTAAGCTATCACACCGACAAAACCTGTGTACCTCCCACTAGAACTCAGCACATGATCGAATACTGTAGAAAACAGCAAGCATTTCTACAGCACAAGGTCTGTGTCCTAGCCAAAATCACGACTTGGGCATCTCGGGGTGCACACCGAATTCGCCATACGTGCTCATGCGGCAGAAGAAGACAATCGCCCATCACATGCACCTGCTGAGGTAACGGAAAAGGGTCGGCAATCAATTGAAACAATTGACTGACCGTGCCGAACTCAGCCTCCAGTCAAGCAGATGCCCACAGCACGAAGAAGATATGGCCTAACATATATAGGGATTGCCTGAGCTCCCATCAGCGTTGTTCGACGAGGGTCAGACTATCGCCCATTAACATGGCCCGGGCGCCTGGAACCCGACGAGTTCGAAGACGTCCAGACGCGCTGGGGTGAATGAGAGCACAATAAGCTGACGATAGTTTAAAACCATTACGTTCTCGAGGCACTGGTATCCCCGAAGCCCCTCCTGGGCGCGGGAATACTCGACGATAGAATCGTCTCCTGCTGCGAGCGGGCAAAGAAGCGTCTTTCAACACAAATGAGATTCGATTCACTCCACTGGCAAAGCCAGGCTAAGAAACATGTGTTTACTGTGCCCCATATCTATCTATTCCTGCCACCAAGAACACAATATACATGACACTGCCTTTCCCGTCAACCACGGATCAAGTCCTACACCTAGCCGAGTAGCAAGCCCACATGTGCACAGACACAAGGCACCGAGTGGTCGTCAGACTTCTACTAATAAGCGTCAGCTGGGAAGTATCATGACCTCCGCGCGGAAGAGCATGGACGGGAGTGCCCTCGTCGAAGCATTTCTAAATTGGAACTTCGCAACATGAGATGTGCACGCGCGTCAGATCTGAAAACGGTAAAAGGCCGACAGTGGATAGGATGTGATATACTTCAGCGGGTCTCACACCATCTCCAGGACTTTGAAGCTTCCCATTGCTCTTCAGCTCATGTCCTCAATCGCGTAATTTGGGCAGTGAGACAAACATATCGTGCATTGGCTGACGACATCTATTGCTGATGTTTCGCTGCGACAGATTCGACACGTAGTTGTGGCTTGACAGCGCTGGCAGTGGCTGGTAAAGCCAGTGATCCGATTCGCGATCACGCAAGCATGCCAAGTTGAAGCAAAACAGACCCAACCGGCGAAGCTGAAAACCTGTACACTGCGTAGCGGGCCAAGTTGCTTCCATGGATGGTCTTTAGTCGTCGCGCGGGCCCGCGCATCACTTTCACGGAAGCATGCAGGAAAAGATTTGGTGTGATGCCCCACCTCCACGTGGAAAAGCTAGATTAAGTGATGTAGGTGGATGCAAAAGTACGGAAAAGAGAAGCCACACCGCATCAGCCACATACGAAGACGTCGATGATTTGAGGAACATGATTGGCTGGCTGGCTCGGAGATGCAAGTCCCGGCAATTCACAGCACGATTCGTGGGAAAAGCGTTGGAAGGATTGGTCAATTGTCTCACCAGCCACGGCTGCACCGAGAGGAAATGATTCGAGGCTTGCGCGCTCAAATTTTTCGAAGAGCACTGACAGGAAGGCTCGAGAAGAGCCTAGGTTTTTGGACCGGAACCGCATGCCTGATCTGGTTAGACTTGTCCTACGTTGATTCGTCGGATACCATTTCGTTAGCCTAGACTTTTCTAGCGGACGCAATCATTGCTTTCGGCAACCGTATGCCGCCGGACCCAGTATGGGATGCGATAGAACCTTCCCGATAGGTATCCATGGCACCACGGCTAAGCGCATGAGGTGTTGTTCGAGAAAAGAAGTGGAATGTTACCAAGAGATCGAACCAACAGAGAAAGTGTAACCTGTTTACATACAGCCTTGCGCTTACAAACGCTTATGTTACGACAGTAATACCGGGATAAGCCTACTTGATACCTCTACGCATGAACACGAAGGCCGAAATCGGCAGGCGTCAAACGAGACATTTGTTCAAGCAGAGGGATAAGGAAGGGTTGGGTTGGTTCCGATGCATAAAAGCCAGCGCGACAATGTTGAGCCGATCATGCAAGGATTTCGTAAGCAGCACAGGCAAGCTGGAAACCGCGGGTTTTACACAAAAATTGATGCCTCACCTAGTGGCTGTGTTGTGCGCTAACGGAGAGCTTCCTTCAGACAGTCACGTTAGGCATAGCCGATGTGGGAATGCCAATGATGCAGGCTAGATCCATTTTCCCGGTGGGGTCTGCCTAGACAGGGTTAGACAGGGTTTCTGGATACTACGAAGTATATACACTCATCGTTCTGGCCTTTGGCCGAGTTCCTCTCACACCCCAGTACAGAGCCGTAACCATAATACCCGGAGATATCTACACCCATAATTTGGAAGAGAAGGAAACGAGAACCGATTCTCTTTGGCTCACGCTATTTTCCAACAAGCTTACGACGCCTTTCGACGACATTCCACGAACGTCGGACTTGAATTACTATATTCGCCACCCGTGCCCGGTCGACCATCGCTCTTCACCCACCTTCGCAATCTCCTCGGCTTGGACATATCGACAACATTGACACACTGTATGCAAACAGCAACTTCGCTGACGAACCCGAGCGTTAGAATTCGGCGAGCCAGCTCGACTACCTCTTCCACAGCACGCCCTATGATCGCGCACAGTCCGTTCGCGGGGGGTGTGTGGCCGAGTATGGGAGGTGACTATCTGAGCGCGCTGCCACGAACATTTCAAAATCAAGCATTCCACAAGCGCGCCTCGTCGGGCTCCTCGTCCATACAGTCTGCAGGGCCCGAGTCGCCACTCGATCAGATGAGTACTTATAATCCGCGCATCGCCACGTCCGAAGCGACCTATTCTCCCTCACGACAAGATTTCGACTACTCCCCTCACACGGCAAAGACGGCGCACTCGATGCCAGATACGATCATGTATCCAGCGAACGCAGCATATGACATGAGGAGGATGCATTCAACAGGCAACGATGACCGCGCGTCGTATGGACCGCAGTCGGTCTCAACAATGAGTCATCACAATTCGCCAGCAACGCCACAAACGTGGGACGATTCTTTCGACGAGAAAGCGTTCAACGGAACCTACCATACCGCCGCCTATCATCAATCGATGCAAGACGTCTTCCCAGACCACAGGCAACAGGTGGCGTTCGCCATGGGCAAGATGGTGCCTCACAGGCACACCTTACAGGAGCAGTTCTCCAAGTCGCAGCAGCAGCACCTTCAGACCGGCTCGCCAACCTCGAATCCGCGGGAAAAGTCTCCCTTCAAGGCGACGTCTTCGATGCTGCAACCGGTACACAGACCGCAACAAAATGTGCCAAATCTACACAAGCAAAGAACTTCGATCTCCCCCAAGGAGCTGATGATCGACGAGCACGATCTTGACGACAACCAGCCCTCGTTGTTGAACGGACAGGTGTCGAGTCTGGAAGCCTACTACCTCCCTCCATCCTTCCACCCTGAGCAGTCGGTGCAGATACCGCAACAATACCCATTTGTAAGCCAGTCAAGCAGCCAATCTATTCCGGCCGACTCGACGCCCGAGTTTCCCGCACATCTGCTCTCGATGGAGTCTACGAATGAGGAGGGGCCATCCGAACCATCAAGTCAGAAATCATTACCCAGGCACCAGCAAAGACACGAACATGCGGCGAGGCCGATCGACACGTCCTCAGACGCAGGCACCTACTCGTGCACGTACCACGGATGTCCCCAACGCTTCGACTCCCCAGCAAAACTGCAGAAGCACAAGCGCGAAAGCCACAGGCAACATGAGTCGAATGCACCGCCCACCTTGGCAATGAAGAATTCACAGGCTGGACCACATCGATGTGACCGCATCAACCCGAGCACAGGGAAACCTTGCAATTCTATATTCTCTCGACCCTACGATTTGACCAGACACGAAGACACCATCCACAATGCACGCAAGATGAAGGTGCGATGTCATTTGTGCACGGAAGAAAAGACCTTTTCGAGAAACGATGCGCTTACCCGACACATGCGGGTGGTGCATCCAGATGTTGATTGGGTTGGCAAGCAGAAAAAGCGCTTTCACAAGTAAACTTGTTGGCCGCAGCAATTGAATCGGTCAATTTCTTTAGGGATGGGAAACGATTACGTCACTGATTTTAGCTTTGGTGTTCAGGGTCCTGGGGATTGTGTTGGGGCTTTACCGGTTTTGCCGAATCATCACGAATGGATACCCAACCAAAAACATCGTCTGCGTCATCGGCGTTAAATTCGGGCTTCGCAACCATCTTGCGCTTTTTCCCTTACCGACTGGAACGAATTTACGATCATGACTTTTTGTATATACAGCGCGAGGCCTGCGGCCGCCTTTGGTCGGGAGATTCCCAAAATTTAGACTGTATACAGTGTACAATATCGAAATGGAGCAAAAAGCATTGATGGTCTTGGTTGGCTTGCGGTGTCATTCCGCAGCGTGTTGAGCAATGTCTGTTTTGACGCAACGGAAAATAATGTTTTTAGAACGACCAAAGAACTTGGAAGGATGTACGGTTAGGACTAAGGCGACAGTAGGATCGTCGTACAAATGATACTGCCCTCTCTTACCTTCGTATTCTTCCACTGCCACAACATAAGCCTGCAAGAATAGAAGTCGGAGTTACATCGGGGTTCGGGCCAGATTTCTGATCATTGCGCAAATTTTCATTCCGCGTTGAGACATGAGTCCGAGGGGATTTTGTGTTGGCAGATCTTTGTCACCCAACTACCGCTTACAATTGTCTTACTCCAATTCGAGTCTATATGGCATGGCTGGTTCGGTCATGAGTCGGCCTTGTGACACGCATGTGTCCCGCGGCCCGCGGCCGAGCCACTCCAAGCTTGCTGACTTCGCAGGTATCTCGGGCAATGAATTTACCGTTGCCTCCTGATTTCGAGTTTCTTAAAATTGATTTGACCTCGTGATACTATTGTAATTCTTTGTGTTTCAACTCTAAATAGAGAGAGAGGGAAGTCTCGACGAGATGGTCTCGCCGCCACTGATATCTGCTTCTGCGCCTGCCTTTTCTGGGTCGATCCTTCCCTCTCCGATCTTCACTGATGATGAATCCCGCTGACCTTACGTTTTAATCGCGCACTTTGGGAGGGTTGGCATTTCTCGACAAAATGCACAATTTGTGCTAAAACACAGGGGTTCGTCGAAAAGCTTCGTCTGATGCACAACCCTGCCCGTATACCATGAAGCTAGGGTCTCGTGCGAGCAAACGAGATGCTCGCGCAAAACATCCGCGCTTGGCTTCCGCGGACGATTTTATCTCGGTCCTAGATTTGATGCCAGGCATCAATGACGTCACGTAACTTCGAATTGTGGCTGGTGAATTCACAGGAGCTTGCTTTTTCAGCTGTCAGTGCACGCCCAATAACGTTATGGCCGAGACACGGGTCTACACTCACAGAGGTTCAGGGTGAGACAATGTCTGCTACTCATTCGAGTTGCAATAGACATGTCAGAAATGTCGAGCCAGCAAGGGAATGGCAAGCTCGCAGCATAGTAACCTTAAACCAAGCATACCTATTATAGCATTGCAATGGGTGTGGATTCGGCCGAGTTGGGGCTTGGCTGGACGCCCTTTTCTACGTTTAGCGATGAATCCAAGTTGCGAACCAAAGTCCACCATGGCATGATGTGGTCGACAACTTTGCAGCATAACTTGCATTCTATACTTATGTATAGAATGTATACAAGACAACTTGGACGAGGCAAAGGCTATCTATCAATCGGTGTTGCGTATGTTGGAGAGCACTGGAAAACATTCAATGGCCAAATAACGGCACAGAATAACTCAGCTGTGAACGGGGACTAAATATAGGTACGCCTCATAATATTTCAAAAAGGGTGGTAAAAAGTGGGCCATTCTTTCAATCAAACATTGGCTCGATTAAATTCCCGCATGTTCAATTGGCTGGCTCAGAACCACTTTTTACTTGAATATTACGACCTCTACCTGTATGACTGAGGTCCGCTCCACATCACTACAGCATGCCAAAGAAGACTTCTACCAGCTGATTGCAGACTGCCATCAATTCAGCTGCTATGTCCAAAATGTCCAGCTCTCACAGAAACAAAAGGATTGGCTTGCTCCGTGTGATCTCAAGCTGCAAGCATGGCATTTTGGTATCGACATGATCATCCATCAACTCGAAATGACTCCCAGACCAGACCAAAGCGAAGCGATCGCTGTATTTCTCCTTACATTCCATCGGTACTAGATTGCGGTACCAACATGTCTAAGGCTGTTCGAAACCGCGCACACGATATCTTTCTCGAGGTGTTTCAATCGATGGTTCACCATGCTGAAACCATCATAGCAGCATCCAACCGAGAGACGCGAGTGATATTTTCCTTCGAAACAAGAGTAATCCCTCTCTGTTTTATATAGCAATCAAATGTCGCCACCTTTTGATTCGTCGACAGGCTATCTCTCTCCTCCGGAAAGGGCCTCGCGTTGAGAATATCATCAGAGCAGACACGTTTGCTCAAGTCGCAGAAAAGAGTGTCGGTATTGAGGAGTCGGGTAGTTTGCATGGACAGTATCTTCCTCTCTCGGATAAGCTCGACCTTTCGCCAGAGAGCCACTACATCTATCGGAGACTGCTTCATGGCAGAGATCTCAACTTGGGGATGTGGCAGCAAGATGAAAATGGCATGTGGTTCGAGAAATATCATGTCGTGCGGCTGTGGTCACTACCTCGCGCCGGCTTCCACCATCAAGACTTGCATATTCCGCTCCTTCACCGCTCGTATGTATTCATTCTGCTCGACCGACATCTCTCGAGGAGCATCGCATTGGTCATGCCTACTGGAAGTCCAAAGCCTCCAGAGTGCATATCCTAGCAGGCAGGCACCAATTGCACCGGCGATGATAACAACGACTGCTTGGTTGTAGGTGAGTTTCTCCATATGTCAGGCGTAGTTGAGCGGGCTTGGTTGAGGGTGTCCGGGAGTACTTTGCAATCTTGAGACCGAAGCACAGAGAGAGAGCGGCTCTTCTTAATATCATCGGCACATTGTTGGCCAGTCACACAGCGTGAAAGGTGGGTTTCAATTCTGCAACTTCCACACCCGAACTTACGAATTGCATCTTCCCCTGTGCTAATGTCTTGTCTCCTGGGCTTGTACCTGGTTGCATTCATGCAATCTCGCAGTTTTCGAGTTCCCTAGTTTCACAGGTAGACCCACAAGGGCTGAACTGTGATCTCCATAACCCGAACTAGCCAATGAAAGGGCATGAAGTCGAGTGTAGGAGTTGCTTAAATTGGACACCGACAATGTTCAGTGCAGAGAACATGCTGCACTGCACGCATTCAACCATTGTTCTGGTCGCCAACCTAAACTCCTTCACCCACTGGACCCAGACTAGATTGGCAAGATAGAATGCGTTGCGGAGACCAGAAAGAGGATGGTTTGAGAGCCTAGTCCCGACGCCACCTTGGGCACGCCTGAAATATCGAACCCGATATTAAGCTTGGAACGTGTTGGCAACGGAGAGCATGCACAGGAATTCCTAGCAAGGTGAGTCACTAAAGCTTGGTGCAAAGCCAAAATGGTCGGTCCGATCAGTCGAGGGATTCCATGCACCTGTCGCAATAGTCGACGGTTTCGTTGGTCCTGAACGGGAAAAGATTGTTTCAGCAAACGTCGGGAAGGGGGTGGGGACGAGATGCTTCAGTTTTGCGGCCGTCTGAGGCTAGAATCTTCCGTTCATCATCGGCAACTCTCGAGTCGTAACAGATTCACACAGCGCGAAGGCCCCGTCATGTGGTAGGTGTGTGGAAAGGGCTCTCTTCTGCCTCGAGGCTATGCCCAAGTCCTCGTGATGTTAGAGGGGTCGCATTTCCGTGAAGACGGTGCGCCAAGGGCGTCTCAGGCCATCAGAGCTGGGTCTCTCCTCCACCCCCATGGTTCGTAATTCCGTGTGTATTCCCACTATTCTAGTGCATCCCTGCTCCCATGACGTGGGGTCGTCGTGGTCATGTCTTGTGGTGAAAGCGTAACCCGTCCCAAGGCTAACGCTGAGTGCACAATGTTTCCATCATAATCAGGTGTTTAATTGGCCCCCTAAGTGCCGCCTTTTATCTCGATCCTGCCCAGTCCCGTAAGACTGCCTTTCTATTGACTGGGGCGTTTGGTGCTGTACGGCAGAGATATCTCCTTGGTCGCTTAATGAGCTTCGTCCAATAACACGATTCCCTGGGCAACGAGTTGTCGCGTTGCACAAGGCAGAAGTTCTTTACAGTGGATCCGCGTTGGCGCTTTGAGGTACTTGACTTTCTCGTTTGGGGGGGATCTTTTGTGATGCGCCAGGTACGAAGTGCTTCGTATAATGATACCAATCAGCGCCGCGATCGGAAGCGCTAGGCTCATTAGCCCGTTTAGCTTGACGCATCCTGACTCGCGGGCACTTAAAAAACCGGGGCAGTGCGATGCTCGCCCGTACTGGGTTTAAAAGTCCTTTCTACCTGGGCCGACATTCAAAATGACAATACTTCTAAACTTAACACGATAGACTCTGACCAGATGACTCAACTGAAATCGCTCACGCTGCGTACCTCCAAAAACAGTCTAGACAAGCAGCAAAATGACACGATCAGCCCTAAAACCGCCCCGGCCGAACGGCCAAATGAAAACTCTCCCAAAGAGACGCAATCGGGTATGGATGGCAGCCTGGAAAGCGATGCTTGTCAAATGATTCAATTCGAAAACATTACAGCCCACAAGAACGCTTTACAGATCATCGCTTGCACAACGGAGCCTCATATTTCGGTCAAAAACGTCCGAGCGGAAGAGGGCAGTACTCAATTTCTTGGAATCATGTCCGATAGGACCGTGCAGGAAATATTGGCCAACCGCAGATCAACATCGAACTGTGCAGAGCCGCAGAGATAGATTGATAGCTAAGCTACAGCTCCCGCCAATCGTGCGGGGGACCGTCTAGCCGACAGACAAGAACAGTCAACGACACTCGAGCTCATTCAACGTCCAGTTCTCGCATCACTCTCAGTCGTCCCCAATGTGTACCCGCGTCCATAGCTCTTTGGCGCTTGTGCTGATCCGGCAGCCGTTGCATCTCTTGCGATGTGGAGCATGACCTTCGTGCGATCTTCAGACAGGTGCTGAAGCGTGATGTCAGACATTCTACCTAGAATGTTGGTTGCGCATCTCTGTGCGTTGATGTCCCGTCCGCGGATTCTCCCGGCCGTGGTAGATACCACGGCCTGCAGGGCATCATCCGCAGCCACGATTTTCTCAAAATCAATCGAGGGTACGTGCTCCCGCCCGTTTGCTTGCATATCAATGGCAGGTTCCCCGTCCAGTGTGTACGATCTGTAGATGGTATGATTGTCAGCGTCACTGATGCGGGTGTTATCGGCGGCCATGTCGGAAGAGAGACAGTTGAGGCTGGTGGGGAGAGTAGTGTACTTGGTCCGCAAAGATGTGACACCGGTATAGCCCAGTGGCTCAGAAAGTGTGCTCAAAGGTCCAAACCCGTAGTGCTTAAGTACTGCTGTTCGTGAGCGACTTGAGTTCGCGGGAGGGCACAAAGTCCGTGATTGAAGTACCTACCTTTTTGAATTGCCGCAACCAGCGAACGAAGAACCAAGCAAAGTTGAGACGGTTGCGGGGGGAAGGGCACCAGCTTCCAGGAAGGTTCAATAATCCTAGCAGGGACGAAGAGGCTAATCCTACGGCTCGCTTAAGCATCGCTTATCAACTGGAATGCCCATTAATGGCAGCCCCACCGATCACGTAACTAGTACTGTAGACCTGGTCTATCTATAGGAGCCAGCGATTCCATACGGAGTCGAACAACCATTCTGCCGTATACCCAAAAGAGTAGCATATCAACTGCTCCCGACGTAGTTGCTCTCGGCGAAGAAAGTGACTAAAATTGAGGCCCAAAGACCTGTTTGAATATTTTCAAAAAGAGGCGAGTATGCCAAGTGACGTAACAGAGAGACACAAGTCTCCCAGCTGCATTCGGAATCGAAGGACACACAAGTCAAACTCAGGATGAGTAATGCAAATGTGTCTGCCAATTGGCGGTTAAGGACCCAATCAACTGGCGCCTAAGTGTACTTCGAACATTTTTTTTGGGCGTGCACCCACGCCGGGAGATCTCCGTCATAGTCACCAAACCCGAGATTCGTATAAAAGCTTCCAAGTTCGTGTTCGGATGCCAATAGGTAAACACTACCATGAAACTTCGACACATAATTCATTGACAAGTGACGAGCAGCACGATCAAACAACTCCAGGGCTACGTGTCACAGCAAAGGTCTGCATTACGAGGAGCACATGAATGAACTAATTCTCGTGTTCGTCCAACTCCGGCGGTTCTTAGGCACACCCGACTGCTTCCAAGTTCTCAGAAGACACTTAGTCGGGGAGCGTCAAACCCCCATGCTTGTCATCATTTCACGTGAACTCTGCCTTTGATGCTTTACTCCAAGAAGTCATCCGTCTATTTGACCACGTCGCCAATGCCGTAGATCAACAAGTTAGAGTGAATTCAAGGTCGATCATCGGCAGGAGTGAGCCAATGAGTTTGTTCTTGCAGCGCAACATGAGTCGAACTCGCAGGAGCATCGTCACAAATCCTTCATTCCTGGCCAACACTGCTGTTCAGCATGTCGAAAAGCAATGTCACCTATCGGGGCCAGCTGGGCCGCATACGTAGTCTGCAAAATAACAACGCCTTGGGTGACTGGCAGCCTCAGCTTTTCACAGTCACATGATGGAAATATGATGTTCCAAAACCACTCGCCTGCGCTTTTCTACCAAGTTCGAGTTGCTGCAGCAGCCACCTTCTATGAAGCGGGAGCCGAGCGAAAAGATACGTCAAACAGAGTCGACACAGGATTGTGCAAAGGCTTGGCCACCCTGGAAATAGCCCAGCTTGACGAAAGCGAACACTAACCTGACATTCACTCCCATGCAGGTATCGCTCCAAACGGTCTGTTCACTTGCACATTTGGTTCCTGTTCAGATCAGCCCAATGAAGCTCGACATAATGACGGGATGCTAACACGTACTGCCTCGTGACTGCTTCACGGCTGCTTCCTCTTACTTGGGTTTTGTTTCTAGGTGCTTCGAATTGACCTAACCAACGCTAGGGGAATATACACGTTCAGGAAAGCCGCAGCCAAGAACCATGCGTGACCTCAGGGGTATAGAAGGGGGAGATCGTTCTAACACAAAGCCATGCTCTCCACCTGACACGGCAGCAGCACATAGGAAAGAGGAGCCTGGTTAGTATTGAGTAATATAATCCCAATATTAGAAAAGAATTTCAAAGTCCCCAGATAACTTGTAGATGCTGGACCGAAGAATCACTACGTAGTTGTGATACTGCATGGTACCGAAGCACTGAGAAGGACACGACCGTGCAAATACGCAGGCTGCACGAGACAACTCACGCATCAGCATTCCCAAAATATACACATATGTGCAGACATACAAGGAACGTTTCAGCTCTGGATTGCCAAGCGTTTTGCGTGCTCGGGGGAACGACCATTACTCACCCCCACCTTAACCAATGAGTAAGCGCAGCGACTTAAACACACTACCTAAGCATGCGGGTCAGACTAGGCGCTGCAAAATCGCTAAGCAAGCAAAGGGTTGTAGCATTCCTCACGCACAAGTGTTCATAAGTGATGCAGAGTACTGAAGATTCAGCTGCGGTACAATGCTTAGCTTGCTCGCTGCCGAGTAATGAGAGGTATAAGAAGAGCGCATACCGCCCAACGAGGAATGCAATACCAGCCATTCCTCAGCATCTTCCTCCAAACACCAAGGCAACATCTAATACATCAAATCCACAAGTGTAACTCTGACTAACAAAACCAACCCAAGAATGGCCTCATCCAGCATCACATTCTTCAACAACCCTCAGAGTATTTCGTTCCCAGCCACCAATGTCGCAGCCAATGGCAATGAGATCAAAATCACGTCGCTTAGAGATTATGCTCGCTCGCAAGTAGCGGGGAAGACCATCAACCGGATCCAGGTGGTAAGCAGTCAAGGTGGCATTCAAAAGCTGCTTGTAAAGGCACCCGGTGCTGAAACCCAAACCGCTGATAGTCCTGGTTTCGGCAACAACACCATCAACTATCCGAAACCCATCAACGCCGATTCAATCAGTATTGTATTGACGAAAAAGCCGAGTAGCTAGGCCAGTTGCTTTCAGGCAGGGTCGGAAGAAAGCCTCTGTGTGGTGCAAATCAACGTGGCGAATTCTGGGAGAAGGATCAGCCAAGCTATAGCACAAATCAAAGTCTCGTCAAATCTGATCAGTCGTAACTATCCATCCCGCGGCGAAGCAAATCTAAACTTGGCCCAGACTTGCGTAGGTCGGTGAATCGTGTGAAGCCTTGTGACGACGCGGTGACTGTAGGTGGTCTGCTCCGTCATTGAAGACAACTTCATCATCCTTGTGCTTCCTAGGTGCGTAGTATTGAACGGGGTGACAGCGGACCTTGGAATTGTAAGGCGGCTTTGGTAGATATTGACCTTGACTTCTCGGAGGGCAATGGCAGCCATGTGGTCGAATGAAGATCAGGATAGCCCCGTCTTGCTGAAGGAAGAAGTGGCGGCAGAAAAGACCACTGAGCTTCTCCTCGAGTGGAAACTCGCGCATTCAACATTGATTTCGTTGTAGCCGGCTGGCAGCCATATAAGCCTTAGTCGCTGTCTACGGACATTGAAGCTTGTGCTTAAAGCTTGTGCCGCACAGGACTAAAGACTATATGTGGCATCAGCAAACCAGCCTAGTCACCGGGAAAAGCCTGTCTTCGTTGTTACCGACACCTCTATCTCTGAACACTTGTCAATTCTCGAGCAATCGCAGTGACCGAGGCAATTGGCTGGGTTCCTCATTACTACTCATCGTAGTTTGTGGATAGCTTCAGGGGACAACACTCGGCTCTAGGCTCTCCTCGTCTGTGTCTTCTTCATCTGGACCTTCTTCATCCGAACTTTCACTTGCTAAATCAGACTAATTCCACATGATTGCAGGAGAGTTGTTAATGTTGCGATTCCAAAGTTTCCATCTACCTAGCTTGGCCTCTACCCATGGCGTCTACCCACCTGAGCTGTGTCCATGTTGGCAAGGGGGGATCCGTATTAGACTGTCTACGATATTTGCGGTGCGGTGTTTCCCCATCCATCTATAGACAGATTGAAGCGAGCCATACTGTTCGACAAGGCCCCCTGCCCGAGCGATGGTAGTCGAGTTTGCTTATAAATGTTATCGACACAGGCCCTTAGTGCTGTCTTAGGGCAAAGCTATAACGATTACCACCAAAACTTAGCCTTTCGAAGCAGATTGTGACAAGATGTGATTGGCTCAGGCGAATCATGAAGTTGGAAGGCGACAATCGATCGCCCCTGAGAGCCCATAGACCCTGCTGCATCCCAGGGTCATGCGACAAGATATTTTGACTGGCATGCTGCCAGCCTGATTCTTCAAGTCCGTGGCACTCCCAGAAGCTCTTACCGGCAAGTACGTTGCTATCGGAAGCGCTCGGATAACGAAAAATATCTTCTGGCCGTTCTGGCAAGACCTTTAACCCTGGATGATTTGTTTCTGCTAGAAAGCATATAGGGCTAAAATCCTGGTCGAACCCCAGCTTCAGACACCTGATTTGTTGACTTGGCCTTGGAAATAAAATGGTGCATAGGATGCTCTTGCACGGTTGATCTGGGGAGAGACGCGACGGGCCCAAGATTGGGAAGGCACATTGACAATTGGGGTCGTTATATAAAACATCGAAACCACATTGAGAGAATCCAAGGTCAGAGAAACGATGTTTTTCTGACTTTTCTCCAAACTTCGAGTATCCATACCAATTGAACCGATGCTGCTTACCTAGATTTACCGTGTATACCGATTGGCTGAAAGACTTGAGGATGGTATCGTTTTGACCACCGGGAAGCATCACGCTGGAGAGAACGATGCTCATCAAATGCGAATTATCGGCTGCGTGTGCAGTGTCATGCTGGAGACTGGACCTTGCCGCTGCGATGTTGACGTTTGTATATTTGCACCGTAGATATCGCCGGGACCTCGGGCATAGATGTCTCCAGGATAGTATCTGTTCATCTCTTATAGGATCTTTTCGCCGGAAAGCTAGGCAATATCGATGATAGCACCCTTTTCGAGTAGGAATCGCTTGGATCCACATACCTAGCTGGTCATGACGATCCCTCGAACAGTTCAACCCTGCCCAATAAACATCTGGCACCCATTGCTCCAAAGGCAACTCGATGGCAAGTCCCAGGTTGGTCAGAGCATAAGCCTTGGTATCGTAGAAGCTGTGCTGGACCACATCTGCGTCCTTTATGAATGCTGCTGGGGAGGGGGCCAGTAGATCTGGGTGGGAATCTTCGCTGCTAGACCAAGCAAAGACAGTATGGTCATAAGTCTGCTTTATGATCTCTTCCTGGAGTCTGATGAAGGCTTTTCGCCCTTCTCCATATAACAGAGGCATGTTCACGTCGAATATACCGAGCAGGCTGTAGGCGATGTCTTCAATTCGAGTTGCTTCTCTTCTGCTCGCCCAGGACATACGTTGTGCAACTGACCATTCACCGAGGACCAGCTTCTCGGCTGTAAGTGCAGAAAGATGAATACCGGAGGCTTCGGCGATTTCCTCTGACAACGAAGAGCGGAGACCGACCTTCTGCCAGAAACAGTCATAGAAAACTAGCGAAGAAGGTGCTAACAGCTCCTGCAAGGTCCATGATCTCGTGAACCAGGAGCTGGCCGTAAATTCCCGTTCCCAAAGCGGGTTGTCGGCAAACGCGACATCAGGCAGGTATGCATAGCAGACGTGGGCATGAGCGTACCACCGAAACATGCTGTTGATGGCTTCAGAGAGTTCTGCACTGCTATTCTTGTCGATGCAACAAGTGTCGATCCACGCATACTGGATTCCATCATTGATCGCTTGCGAACAGCATAGTTTGATCTTTGCCCAGCCCGTGAGGTGCTCGTTTCTGTGCTTAACGAGGTCTTTGAATAGGACCTCTTGTCCATCAACCCAACGATGTGAGAGTATGGCGTATTTTGGTAATTCGCGCTCGTCATTGAAAGTTTCGAGGCCCAAAGTGTGGGCGTTGATCAAGCGCATCACCAGCTGACGCCGTCTAGGCGAACGAAGTCGTCCTCTAGGATCAGGCTGAGACGCTGAGAGTTACACCCTGTTGAAGCCTTTGTCCGACATGTTTCCTGTGTCGCAAGCAAAGATCATCATGCTCACCTAAATTGAAACAATTAGTATGCCAGCTATAGTGCAAAGACAGCAATAAAATTATCAGCAGAGGACTTCTAGATGAGAGGTTGACAGGGCTCGTACGACAAAGTCCTCGGGTAAAATGCCTTCTAGAGAAGCCTTTCAGTTAACGCTAATACTAAGCCGGAATAGAGCGCGCCTTACATGTGAGAGGTAAACTAAATCGGTGGCTTTAAAACCTATTCTCTACTAAATATTCGGAACCGTATAATGGTACGTAAATACGTGCTAATGTTACGAAGTGACCATGTGGATGGCCGCTTCCCATGCGAGGGAAGCTTGGTATATTGTTATAAGGCTGTCTGCCCCTCGTGCCAGTAATGGTATAAGGGAACCTCTAAGGTTTCCTTAGGCGAGCAGTTAGGATACTGTGTATATGAATGCAGATAGGGGTGCTGGTATAACTTAGATTGACTACGGAGGCTATGAAAGTATATAGGGAAATCGTGACTACGAAGGCGTATTCTAAAACTTCTTATATTTAGCGTTGTTTACTAGTATTTAGCGGATTACTAGTATAGCTGTAGTATTATGATCTGATAATAGGGGTAGGATATTACGTGTAGACGTAGCGGTCGGCTAACGTTTCCTCTACGAAAGGTTCGCTAAACCCCTTCGAAACCCTCTTTTTTCCTCTCTAAGCTTAGAATCGTTATAATAGAGCTCTATATATAGATAAATCTATACTATTTAGCTATTTCGACTGCTCTCTATATTAGAGTTCTTATAATTTTCTAAGCTTTTCTAAAAAGGAGCTGTCGGAATAGCTAAAGAGAGACGACGCGAGATCGTCGTAGAGCTATCGTAGACTTATTATCGAATTATCGAGATAGTAATAATAAGATAAGAAGCGATAAGCTTAAAGCTTAAAAGTACGACGATAGCCGAGTTTAATACTCTAGAATAAGCGTCGAATATCGATCTAGATAAAGAAGTAGAGGCTATTAAAAGTATTATAAATGCTAAGACTGCGCTACGTATACTAGGAGAGCTCGTATCGTATTCTTAACACTTAAGCTCTTTAAGTGTTAAATCGATATTACAACAGTAGTTAGATTAATACGATATATATAATAATAGCCTGCTCTTTATACTAGCCTCTACCTCTAGCTACTAGCTAGTATCGGTTTTAATAATTTTTAATACTTACTTACTGCTAGTCGTACGGAGGTAAACGGCTAAGAGCAGAAATAGCTATTACTATAAGTTCGAGATCGACGATAAATACTCGCGGCGTCGAGACGCGCGAGAATCTAGCTAATCGCGAATAAATCGATAGCGAATAACGTAAGACGATAATAGAATAATTATAAGATACTTTTATTATTATAGAATAACTATAATTAGAGTACGATAGCGTATATACGAACTTAAAAGCCGAGATATAAAAATTAAAACGTCTACGAGCTCTCTAGTAAAAGAAGAAATAAAAGCGAGAACTTATACGTTTACGAGCTAAATTCGAAGAATCTACGTCGAGTATACTCGTTAACGCTAAAGCGTAAAGCTCTAAGCGCCTACTTTTCGATTTATTCTAGATAGAATCGAATAAATTTCTAAGATTAGCGAATCTCGATATATACTCGAATAAAGAAGAGTTAAGAAGTCTTTAGTTATTTCTTAATATACTTAAGCTTTACTTTAACGTAATATCGAAAGAAGTAATATTATAAAAAGAGCGTATACGCTACGTAGCTACTTACCTTAAAGACGATATTATAAATATTTATTTTAAAGAGAGAACTATAGTAATAATATAAAACGAGTTCGTAGTACTTTTTAAGAGAGTAATTAAAGATTCGACGAGCCGCTTAGTAGTCGTAACGACGAAGCTATATAATATAAGATAACGTAGCGACTAGTTAGCTAGATAGCTACTCTACGAAATTAAAAATACTAAATAGAATATTTTAGAGAATATATCTAAAGAGACTAGACTCGCTTAGTACTTTCTTAACTTACTAAACTCTACGCTACGAAACTCGATAATAGCGGATATTAAAGAGATAAAAAGCCGCGACTAAATCCTCGCTATAGCTTAGAGATAAGAAGACCTTAGAGATACTCGCTAAGACTTTTAAGATAAAAGTAATTATAGTCGATAAAACGATAGCGTCTCGTATACGTAGCGTAGCTAGAGATAAACTAATATAAAGAAAGTTATAGTTAGAGAAGTTAAAGAAAAAGAATTATTTACTAAAGAGAGAGCGTTTAGTAAGAATAGCGTACTCTATAAAGAAAGACTAGTATTAAGCGCTTACTTTATATATAGCTCTAAGAAGTATAAAAGTAACTAGTATAAGAATAAGCGTCTCGTAGCCGTAACGTAAGCTTCTAGTATAAGAAAGATAAAACTATTAAAAAACTAGAAACTAGTATCGTCTATATAACGACGATACTAGAGACTTTATAGCGAAGAAATAGAGCTAACGAAGCTATATATATTTTAGTAAAATTAGTTATATAAGGAAAAACGTATACGTTATACGTATTACTTAACTTAGAGATATAAGATAATTTTATCTTATAAGTAATAGTTATAAATCTAAGACTTTTATTATTTCTAGTACCGTTTACGGCTAAAGCTATAGATAAATATCGAATTAATATCTACGAGCGAGTCGTATACGAGATTATAGCGTTTAACTATCGAGAAGAAAGTAAATCTACTTAGAGATAATTAATCTCTACTAATATAAAGTATTATAATATAATACTCGAAAGACGCAAGCTACGAGAGATAAATCCCGACGTTAATTAAAAGGCTAATCGCTAAGCCTATCGACCTTTAAGAAAGATCTCTCTATATACCGTCTTTAGCGAACTCTAGTTATAAAATAATAAGCGGCTATATACCGTCTACTATAAACTAGACTCGAGTAAACGAAGCGGCGGTATTACGCTAGTCGAGCTTAAAGTAGTAGAGGTTAAATTACTCTTCGAACTACGAGAGTACTAAGATATATTTTTCGAGCCTAAGAAAGGCTTAATGTCTACGTATACTAAAGTAGAGTATTCTATTTCTATTATAGAGAGAAAAGAGATACTATTCGAGCCTATCTACCCTCTAAGCGATAAGGAACTCGAGGCTATACGAAGCTATATCGAAGAAGTATTAAGAAAGAGCTAAATATAATTTAGCGAGTCGTCTACGAACGCATTAATCCTCTTTATATCTAAGAAGGATAGTACGCTGCGCCTATATATAGACTATAGAGAGCTAAATAAAGTTACGATAAAAAATCGTTACTCTCTACCTCTTATTCTAGAGATTCTTAATAGGCTTAGCGAAGCTAAATTCTTTACGAAGCTTAATTTACGGGATACCTATTATAGAATTAAGATCGTAAAGGGCGATCGATAAAAGACGGCGTTTCGTACGCGCTATAGACAGTTCGTAGTAGAGAACGACTATATAAAATATAGTAAGTAAAGTAATTAATTTATCTATCTATATTTACCTTAGTTAAACTAAGGTAAATATAGCTATATACTATATACACGGCAACTACGTCTAACCGTAGTTACACTATGTGCATATGCCTGTGCATATAGTATAATCGCAATAGTCTATCGGCTCTATAAAAAGACGACGTCCTCGTCGTTATCTCCGTATCTTATACTTTAGTCTTTCCTAGTGCTCGCTCGTACTATCCTATACTACTATATTATATTATCTTTAGTCCTCTTCTAGTACCTCTACGTTGTATCTCTATTGTCTCGTAATCTTTTAGTACTATATTCCCTACTCTTATCTTAGTAGGTATAAGGGAGAGATTAACGAAGATAATAGCGCGCCTATTAGACGTTTTAGTAGCTTATACGAGATAAAGAATAGTAGTAGTACGTTAGATAATAGCTCTTCGTTCGCGTTATAAATTAGTAGTCTTCGCGTACGATTTCTATTCTAAGAAAATCGCGTCGTTTTATTAAAGACGTCGCTCTCGTGCAACGTCGTCTTAATAAATTAGCTCTATCGAAGTTCGATAAGCATCGTAATATTAAGAGCCGAGCTAAGGTTTTTCGATTTCTTCGCGATAATACTTTTCGTACTATTTATTCATTTAGCCGCTTTCGCGTTAAATTTAAACGGCTCGAAGTTCTATTATATCTAGGCTTCGAGTATATTACCTCTCTTTATCTTCGAGATTCTAGTTCCCTTTATATCGTATACTAATAATATCTTTATATTCTAGTTATTCTAGAACTTTACGAACTCTACGATATCGAATTTATTATCTTTAGTAATATTTACTAGCTTATATCGATTAACGATACTATTCTCGTATATAGAAACTATAATTTAGCGATTCTTATACGTTAATAGAGCGATATCTCGTACGTTTACCTCGTAGAATACCTTTTACTCTATAACTTACTTCTAAACTCGAACTAACTTCGGCGTTAACTAATTAAGGGCGGTATTTATAGATTTAACTTCTTCGAAGTAAAGTAGTTACTCCCCTAGTAGTTCGATTAGTAAGTAGTTAGTAAAGTATCTTAAGTTCGCCGATAGTACTACTATAGTTTATAGTATCGACGTCTATTCTAGTAATCCTTAAGCCGAACGAGTCTACTATAGTAAGAATAAACTAATCTATACTATCGTAAATACTCTTAGATTTAGTATCGCTATAGGTGTTCTTAGACTTTAGCCTTTAGTAAGTCTCTTCGATACGTAGATTTTCTTATTATATTCTACCTTTTACGACTAAAAGATAGTAGCGTTTAGTAGTAGGCCCTATTCGATAGCGCGAACGAGGTATTTTCTAGACTAGTGTTACGAAGTGGCTACTGGGATGATCGCTTCGGAACTATAAGAGAAGGAAAGTTACGCGAGGAAGGTTTAGTGCATATAAGGAAGCTTTATGTAATCGACGGATTAGGAAAGCACGATATGGCGATATAGCGATATATTGATATAGTGAGTATATCGATATATTAATATATTAATATATTAAGAAAAACTTCCTCTTCGGAAAATTTCTTTTAGGTATATATAATAACGATTTCCCTATATACTTTTATAGTCTCTATAGTTAAATTTAGTTATACTAGTACTTCGATCTACGTACTATAAGTACCTTAACTTATATATATAATATTCTAATAGATAGTCTAAGAAAACCTCTTAAGGTTTTCTTATACTATTACTAGCGCGAGGGGCTTACAGCCTTATAATATTTTAACTATTTACTTACTATTACGATAGTTTATAAGTATAGATTCGGACTTTAAGTTTATCTTATTTACTTTAACCGCTAAGAGCGACGGCAGCGAAGGTATAGTACAGTAAAATATACCGCTCGTCGAGTAAGTAGTTAAGCAGCTTATACGGATTTATCTTATCTCGTTACTACTAGATCTAAGATCTAGAATAAACTACTACTAGGTATAAGTAAGTATAGTAGATAAGTAAGCTAACGTTACTATAGAAACTAGAGAATTAATACTCGTTACTAAAGATAAATAACTCGATAAGGCTTCTAATATCTCTTTAGACGTCGAGAAAATAGAGACTCGTCTTAAGATTAGAAAGCTCGATCTCTTTAATAGTAGTAGTAAAAAGTTCGTCGCCTTCGTATAATAGATTAAGATATATTTAAAGTATAGAAATATTAAGAATCTAGAGAATTAAGTTCTTTAGGCTATAAACCTATTACGAAAGGGGCCTAAAGACTAGATCGAGCCTTATCTTTAGAACTTTCTCGATAATAACGACGAAGACGATTAGAAGCCGAGAACAGTTATACTGTTCTTAGAGATTAATAAATTCTTAAAAGAGCTAAAGAGGCTCTATAAAGGCCTTAACGAGACTAAGAAGGCTAAACGATAAATCTATATATTACGATAAACTAGATTAGTTCTAGAATATACTATAAAGTTCGAGTAACTATTAAGCCGTCTTAAATAGAACGACGCTACCCTTATATTATAATACTATTAAGGACTTAAGAACTTTATTAAGAATAAGTTAGTCGATAGAAATAAGATAGAAGAATATAATAAACTAATTATTACGATAACTAATATCGATACGCGTTATTAGAAGCGTAGAATAGAGAAAGAAAGAAGAAGTACTTCGTTTATACTAAATAGATATCGATACTAGACTACTTCTTAAAAGTACGCGCGAGACCTAGATATAATAGATTAGTAGGCTAATATAGCCTATAAGAACCCGCGTAAACAACGAGAAGAACGCGGTAAAGAAAGACTACTAGGGATTAAGCTATTTACGAAGCTACGATTAGAGAAAGAAGCTAGATAGACTAAAAAGCCGAATCGAGAATCTAAGCTAGATAAATATAAGTCTAAGAAGAGAGTATATTTTCGATATAGAAAATAAGGGTACTACGCTAGAGAGTATAGAAATATCGCGAAATAAATTAACTTAGCCGAAAAGGTAGAGACGTTTATAGCTATTAATAAAGCTAAAAAAGACTACTAGTAACTATTATAAATAGTATATTACCGCGATGCGTATACGATTTATCGAAGTAATAAGAAAGGCTATAGATAGTATTTAAAAAGATCTAGAATCACCGAAATAAAGAAATAAGTCTATATAATAAAAAGAGAGCTAATTATTCGAAGAGATTAAGATTCGAGAATTATTCGAAATAATAAACTTTTTACTATTATTAAAACCTATTACTAGAGATAGATTAAGTATAGAGAAAGTAAAACGATTAAAGTAATTATTTATAACGATACTCTCGAACGATAGTCGTATCTAATATAGATCGTTATTTTCTATACGAAAGAAGACGAACTAAGAAAGTAAATATATATAGAGATATACGTAATTCGCTAAAAGATACTTTAGAGCTAGAAAGCGATAATAGAGGCTAACGCGATATATCCGTTTATATTTTTATTACGACTTAATAAGATTATAGATAGAATAGAATATCTTATAGAGACTTTAAGACTATCTCTTTATAAATAAGAATTCTTAATATTAGAGAAAGAAAAAACCTAGAAAAAGACTATAGTAAAGATATAAAAGAATATCGATATAGGAATATTCGATAATATCGATAAAGAACTACTCGTACGAACTAGCGCTTTAAATATTTCTAAATCTCTACGCTAATAGAACGATATCTAGACTAGTATTAAGATATAGTCGAAGATAGAGCGAATAACGCTACGAATAAATAAGTAGTACTACTAGAACTACTATAGAAAAGTACGATTTTCGTATAAAGCACTAAAGTGCGTTTATAAACTAACTATCTATCGAATCTACGATCTAATTATACCGTCTAAGGGATAGCTAGTATATATTAATATAGCGTTCGATAAACTCGTATTAAGAATATACTTTACGATACCTAAATATAGTCGAGTAGAGAATATACTAAGACGATACGTAAGAACTCTACTAGAGATAGAGAAGCGATTAAATTTATATATCGAAGTTACGTTTATAAACTACCTTAAGATTACTATTTAAACTAGACGATAGTATATAGATTACTATTAAAAAGACGATTATACGAAATAGAACGCGCAGTACCTTTATCGATACTATAACTATCTAGAAAAAAGCTAATAAGAGATTATAGAAATAACCTTAAAGGTATATACGAAGAATTAATATAAACCGAAATTATACTATTATTAGAGATACTACGATAAGATAAGAGATATAGTAGTAAGACACTATTTTCTAGTACTACTAAGAGCTATTTCGCTATTAAAAGAAAACGAAGAGATAGATAAAGAGTTAAACGCTAACTTACTAGAATAAATCTCTAAAGAAGAAGCCTTCGAGGAGAGATCTTTAAAAAATACTAAAACTATTATTCTACGAACGAAGAAATAAGAAGAGGGCTATACTAGTTAAGAACTATCGTTATATACGATACTACTATTCTACGAGAAGATAGTTCGAACTAATAGAGCTATTGTACTAAGCCTAGAAAGTTAGATCTTAGAGTAGAAACTGATATCGTAAGCGATAACGATCGTAGAATAAGAATAAGTAGTACTAGAAGAATCGCTATAGTTAAGATAAACGATACTTAGAATTCTAGAAGAATAGAGACGAGTAAGACTAAAGAACTTTACTCTAAAACTAGAATTAATATTTACGTCTATAGATATCGAAGTACTAATCGTACTACTAGAACGTACGTTAATATCTATAAATTAAAGAATAAAAAGACGAAGACCTTATCTATAAAATTAAAGAGAAAGATTTACGAACTAATAATAGTTTATATATACATTAATAAGTATCGAGTAAGAGCGTTAATCGATATAGAAGCGAACGCTAGTCTAGTCTCTAAGACGTTTATATACCGAATATAACTAAAAGAAAGAAAGCTTAAAGAAGATCTATATTTAATAATAATAGTAGATTAAGACTACGCTAATATTAATAAGAAATTTAGATTAGTAAGAATAAGATACTAAGAATAAATATAATTTATAGACTTAGATATTATCGAGAATCTAGAATTCGAGTACTTTCTAGGCCTAAACTAGCTAGCCTAAACGAGATATCTAGTAGATATACTTAGACGATAGCTTATACGGAATTCGCTAAACGCTATATAACAGTTTAAAAGTACTGTATAGATTAGACTAACTTATAGAACGTTTACTATAAAATAGACTAATTAGATTAGTTAAGAGATTAAAGACGAAGTAAAAATTCTAATTAAGTATCGAGAATTTAAAGAGCTCTTTAAGAATAATCTTACTATAGAGGTACTATCTAAACACTAGACGTAAGACTACGAAATACCTCTTAAACCCGAAATAAAACTTATTAAGACGCGAATCTATTTAATATCGCGGTATTAGAAGTAAGAACTTTAGAAGTATCTTAATAAAAATTTAAAAAAGGGATTTATTAGAAAGTCTATTTTATTATAGAGATTTTCTATTCTTTTTATACTAAAGAAGAATAGAACGTTAAGGCTATATATCGACTATCGATAGCTTAATAAAGTAACTAAAAAGAATAGTTACTCTTTACCGCTTATATCGAAACTATAAGACCGACTTTAAAAAGCTAAATAGTTTACTATATTAGACTTACGTAGAGCCTATAATCTTATTCGAATAAAGAAGAGAGAAGAAGAAAAAATAGCGTTTAGTATACGCTATAGTCTTTATAAGTACTGTATTATACTGTTTAAACTAATTAATACGCTAGCGTTATATTAAGTACTTATTAATAATATACTATTAAAAGAATTAGATTTATTTATAATCGTATATCTAGATAATATACTTATTTTCTCGAAAATAAGAGAGTAATACGTTAAAGACGTAAAGTAAATAATAAAGCGACTATAAGAAAAGGAATTACGACTACGCCTTAATAAATATAAGTTTTTTAAGAACGAAGTATCTTTTTTAGAATCTATTATAGAAAGCTACGATATTCGATCGAATCCTATAAAGATTAAGTCGATCGTAGAATAGCTATAACTAATAACGCTTAAAGAATTATAGAGTTTCTTAGATCTAGTAAACTACTATCGAAGATTTATTAAGAACTACTCTAGAATCGCTTTATCTCTTATAGCGCTTATAAAGAAGGGACTTATCTTTACGATAAATAAGGAAGTAAGAGCTGCTTTTAAAAAATTAAAAGAGTTATTTACTCGAGTACTTATTTTAGTAAGCTTTAACTCTAAGAAGAGAATTATAATTAAAACTAATACTTTAAAGTACGCTATCGCGGGCGTATTAAGTTAACTAGAAGAAGATAGTAAGCTACGATCGATAGTTTATTACTCTAAAAAAATAATCGTATCTAAAAGGAATTATAAGATTTATAATATAGAACTTTTAGCTATCGTAGATATATTTAAAGAATAAAATATATACTTAGAGAGATTAAGATATAAAATTATCGTATATTTAGATTATCTAAATCTTATATACTAGACTACTACGAAGAAGCTAAATAAGAGATAAGTTTAATAGGTAAAAGCTATAGTATCTATTAAGTTCTATATTATTTACGTTAAAGGAAAAGAAAACGCTAGAGTCGATATACTTAGTAGACGACTAGATTATTAAAAGAATAGTTAAGAAATTAAATAAGATATATTACTTCGAGAATAAGAAAATCGATTAGTCTATATAAAATAAGCTAATACCGCTTAGAAAGTAAAGGATTAATTAATAGTAGACTAAAAGATAAAGATTATTCGTAGCTACTACGATAATAGAATCGCTGAATATTTCGAAATTACGAGAACTATTAAGTTAATCTTACGAAACTAAAACTAGATAGATATATATTAAGATATTAAAAAATATATCGAAAATTACGATATATATATAAAAACGAAGGCTTCTAGATATAAATCTTATAGAAAATTATAAGTACTAATACTATCGTTAAATATATAAAAAGAAGTTATAATAGATTTTATTAAATCTTTACTAGAATCTAAGAATCTAGCTACGAAGTAGAAGTACGATATAATCTATATACTTATTAATCGATTAATAAAGTATATATACTTTATATCTACTAGAATAAAGATAATAGTACTAGAGATTATATATCTCTTTATAAAGTATATATTCGTAATATACGAAATACTATTAAGATTAGTATTAGATAAAGATAAACTATTTAGATTAAAATTTTAGTAATTTATTATAGATTAGCTAAGAATAAAAAGTAAACTTAGTACGACTTTTTATTTATAGACTAATAGATAAACTAAAAGAATAAACTAGACTCTAGAATAGTATCTTAGAAGCTATATTAACTATAAATAAAATAATTAGATAGAACTACTATCTATAGTATAAATTATATATAATAATTTAAGAGTTATTATAAGAATATTACTCTTCTACGCGAACTATAGATTTTATCTAAAAGTAAAAGAAAACCTATTAGGTATAAAACTAAAGTTAGAATAAGCTATAATAGCTATAACTAACTTACGATAACTATACTAATAAATATCTAAAGAACTATAGTTTATTATAAAGAGAATAGTATAATATATAAATCGAAAAAGGTCTAAGAAACTAGACTTTAAGAAAGAAGATACAGCGTATTTATTACGTTAAAATATTAAAATAAAGCGACTAAGTAATAAGCTAGACTTTAAGAAGTTAAAATCGTTTAAAATTAAAAGAAAGTTAGAATTAGTTACGTACTAACTTCGATTATTAAAAGAAATAAGGATTTATCTCGTATTCTATATCTCTATATTAAAAGAAGTACTATAGCGGTAATCTATAAATAAATCGTAATAAGCGTAACTACTAGAGACTAAGAAATACGATATTAAGAGAATTCTAAGAATAAAAAAAGATAAGAAAAGAACCTTATACTTAATTAAATAGTTAGAATACGACGATAGTAAAAACTTATAGAAACTAGAGAAAAATATCTTAAAAGAAGTACTTAACGAGTTTTAGAAAAGTTTATTATAAATCGCTATTTATAACTACCTCGTTAGAAGAGAACTATTAACTCTTTAGAATACCTTATTATATAAAGTTCGAGTTACTAAGAGTAATCTCTTACTCTAGATATAGCGAGTTAAAAACTCCGAGCGCTTATATTTTACGTTATAGTATACGAGAGAATATCTCTTCGTAGTAGATAATAGACTCGTTTAGTTAATTTATCTTTATCTCGATATCGGTAAATTCGGCTTCTATATTATTAAGAGTTACGTATACTTCTCGAAGGGCTCTTCGAGCCTTAAGAAGTACTTAACGACGTATAGCTAATTATCTAGATTTCTCGCGTCGCTTACGTTACTCTTCTTTTCGTAACTTCTCTACTTTTCGGAATTTCTTTAGAGAAAAGATTCTATTATAGTCGCGCTAATATAAAAGATATTCTATATATTTTACTAACTAAAGTCGATCGTAGTAATATACTATACTATATTAAACGTATTACGTATAAGCTACTATTACGAGATTTTCTTTAAAGTAAATAGAATTATAGAGTTCGAGAGTACGAGCTACTCTAGAGAATAAAAGTTTAGTTAAACGTTTACGTTTTAAGACTAACTGTATAGTAAGTAAAGAAATACGTAGAAAGAAGAAAAAAATCTACCTCTAAAGAATAATTACGAGAACGTAAATAGCTAAGAGAAAAAAGTATTATAAAGTAATTACTAGAATAATCGCTTCGAAACTATAAGAGAAGGAAAGTTACGCGAGAAAGATTTAGTATATATAAAGAAGCTTTATATAATTAACGAATTAGAAAAGCACGATATAGCGATATAGCGATATATTAATATAGTAAGTATATCGATATATTAATATATTAATATATTAAGAAAAACTTTCTCTTCGAAAAATCCCTTCTAGGTATATATAATAACGATTTCCCTATATACTTTTATAGTCTCTATAGTTAAATTCAGTTATATCAGTACCCCGATCTACGTACTATAAGTACCTTAACTCATATATATAATATCCTAATAGATAGCCTAAGGAAACCTCTTAAGGTTCCCTTATACTATTACTAGCGCGAGGAGCTTACAGCCTTATAACAACTAGCTATTATTACGATCGATCGATAATCTAATAATAAGACCTAGCGACTATACGTATCTCGTATCGAGTATTCGAAGTCGTATCGCTACGTCGTAGAGAATTCTTACTAGCTTACTAGCTACTAGATCGTTAACGAACTCTTAAGTTAAAGATACTACTAGCCCCGTTACTAATTTTATACGAGATAGTAGACTAATTAAGGTCTCTCTATCTTATACTTTAATCTTCTAGTTTATAGTTTCGCTAGTTTATAGCTCTAGCGAAGGACTACGTATAATAGATTATCTTAAATTCGTTAATAGCACCGTATTTATTAGCGGCTAGTTCGGTATTTATAGAGTATAAGGTGTCTACTTCTATTATCGCTCCTAGTCGTAGAGCTTCGTTAGCATAATAACGCTCTATCTAAAGAACTCTATCGGCTATAGAGTTATCGTATCGTAGACTAATTCTTAACTAATCGAGTATAGAAGCAGTCTATATAGCTATACGTTAACCGTATTTACCGATATTTAAACTACTAATTCTAAAGACTAAGATTCCCCTTTTAGTGTCTTTAGATATATTACGAATATATTTTATTACGACTATATTTTCAATAAAGTTTTTAGTTATCGGTACTAACGGACCTAATACTATTTCGTCGACTATAGATAAGAGAAATCTCGTAGTAGTACTCTCGATCGTAAAATTCTATTTAATACTACGAACTAGCAGTATCGAGATAGTATCTATACTAGGCTATAGTAATAGAGAGAATTGTATTATTAACGCTTAGACGACTGCTTATAGTAGCGATACGGATATAGTATTATAACTTTATACTTATATAATCCTCGATTCGACCGTAGTTAGTTATTAAATAGCTCTTATCTATTTACTATATAAGCCCGAATATAGCTTAAAGGTTATCGTCTAGTAGATAAGACCGCCTTATAACGCTAGTATTAGAATCGTCTTTACCTAGCTATTATTTATCGTTACGAAAAGTATAACTACGACGTCTTCTAACTACGGTTATCTCGTACTTATAACTCGAAGAGTATATCGTAAATTATTCGATACTTAGATAAACTTATAGTATACGATAGACTTCGCGTACGAACGAGTTAATCGAACTTATAGTACCGTAACTATCTTTCTTATTACTAAGAGTCGTATAAAGCTTATTATATCGTCTACTATTAGCGTTTAGCTCTTAATTTTTTTAGTATACTTTATAGAAGTCTTCGTTACTATTTATATAGCGAAATCTATACTATTATCGTTAAGTTTATACTAGTTATAAACTTTCTAGCGATCTCGATTCTATAGGTTAACCCCGAAAAACTTTACGAAATAATAAGCTTATAGCTACTTAATTATCTAAAGTACTATTATCTACTTCGCGTCGATAACCTTCGATAGTACTAGTAGTACGATATAGTTTAGATAAGCTCGAATAGCTATCGTTATACGGCTAATAAGGAACTATAAATAACTCGTAAGATTAACTCGTAAATAGACTATATACTAGTTCGACTCTTCTAAGATCGAGTATCTTTTTAGAAACGTTATTAAGCTATTTATTACTATTTAGAGATATATAATATATTTTATTCTCTATTTATCGCTCGTCTACTTTAGAAAATCGTAGTCGATTATCTATTATAGAGACTAGAACTCGCCTCGTACTACTATAATTAAATCGCGATATATCTTCTTAAGGGTATTAGCGTAGTATTAGTTTAAGGCGAATTAGGCTTATAAAAATATCTTAAGTAATTAGTTTAATTATAGTAGATCTCGCGTACTATCTCGTAATAGTATTCGTTTCGATTTTTCTACGTCTATAGCCTTATCGTACGAAATCTATATCTCTATATCGTTTAGCTCTCTCTCGGCTTAATCGTCTTTCGTTTACCTCGTTCTCTTTATCGTCGACTTACTCTCGGCGTAGTCTTCGCTGTCTAACGTAGAGTATACTCGTTTTTCTGCGTTACGACTCTTTCGAGTAGATTTCTTAGATAGCGATAGCGGTATAGACTTCTCGTCTTCGTTAAAGCTGCTCTCGTAGTTTAAGAGATCGTCTATACCGACTATCTACTACCGTCGTATTCGTAGTCGTAGCGCTATCTTAGTTGTACCGCGTCGTCGTCGTAGAGCCTCTATTTTAGTCTTAAACGCTAAGGTCCTCGCTTAGATCTTAGCGGATCTTCTTATAGGCTCTTAAGTAGAGCGTTAAGTAGAGCGTCGTACCGTTTATCTTTAAGATTATATAGTCTTCTTCTCTTCTTCGTTAGGCTCTTTCTCTTTATCGGACTTAACGTTTAATATCTATACGATTTTCTTCCTAAACCGCTTTTAGAGGATATCCGCTATCTCTACTAAAGTATCTCGATACGTATTTTTCTAATATCGCAGTATTTAGGCTTTTATCTTAGCCTCGATAATATCGTCTAGTAGAGTATATAGTAAGGGCTCGATAGCTTCGATCTTCTTCTATTTTATCTATTTCTGTATATAACGTCTTTAGACGCGTCGAAGTACGAGGGCGTATAGCCTATTTCTATACTGTTCCTTACCTCGTTCTAATATATTCTAAGCTAAATCGAGTTAATTCGCTAGATTCTATAGTATTCTCTAATATACCTCGTCTAATATCTTCTATTTATACTTATTTTTTAATACTTCGATTATCTTTAGTAATATATTAATCGTCCGTCTTACTAGACGTTCTTTATAGTTAATCGAGATTTTACCTCGGTCCTCTCGTTCTATTTTATTCGCAATAAATTATCGTAACGCCGCTGTATATTTCTAGTATCGACTTTCTATCTCTATAACCGAGTTAAAGAGGGTCTAGTTTTATTATATAACCTCGTATTATCATAGTTAAAGCTTTTAGACTCGACGATAGTTCCGCTAAGTACGTATTTTCGCTACCTATAGATTATAATAGTTCTATCTTTATTAGCGGTATTCTCGCGCTAGCTCTATCGCTAGATATACCTAGTCGCCTTATACGCCGACGCCTCGATTAAACTATATATAATTACGGCTAATATATTAGCTCGTATCATTATAGAATTTATATATTACGAAATAACTATGTATATGGTTACTCGATATATTCAGAATAGAAGGTTATGCGAGGGGAACTTAGCATATACGGAGAGGCCATATATAACCGTCTAAATAGGAAAACACGATAGAACGACTAGGCGATAGGTCGATAGGCGAGCCTATTAATCTACTATCTTATTAACTGGACAAGATAAGTTTCCCCTTTAGAATATCTAATAATAGGTATATATACTTACGATTTCCCTATATATTTTAATAGTCTCTATAGTTAATCTAAGTTATACTAGTGTGGAATAGCCAAGGCTAGCTAAGGACAGCAAGGCTAGCCAAGGGCCAGTAGGGCTAGCAAGGCCAGCAGGGCCAGCAGGGCAGCAAGGCCAGCAAGGCCAGCAAGGCCAGCAAGGCCAGCCAAGAAAGGGCTAAGCCAATTGAGGCAGCTCACCAAGTCCGTCCGCATATGCGGACCAAAGTCCCAACGTTCGGGAATGACTCATAGTGGATTGGTAAGCATATGACCATCGCCTTAGCCAAATACCCACATATGCGGTGGTAATTGGTCATCACGCAGGCAGACGCCTATGGGTGGCGCTGGCGCCTGGAGGATGACGCTGGCGCCTAGAGAGGGGCGCTGTTGTCTAGATGGTTGCCTTCGCCACCACTAGGCAACAGCCTATTACGGGGGCCTGACGGCCTTGAACTACGGGCTATATAGGCGCCGTTTCTCGCTCTCTAAGTAGATAGAAATTAAAGCTTTACAATCATCTTATTCCATCATCATTCCATCATTATATAACTTCACTTCTATACCCCAGTAACCTTTATAAAGGTAAATATAGCTATATACTATGCACACGGCAACTACGTTTAACCGTAGTTATACTATATGTATATATCTATATATATAGTATAATCGTAATAGTTCGAGTATTTAGTAATACTATTTAGACTTACTAATACTTTAGCTATATTTTAAGCGTATATTAACGAAGTACTAAAGAGACTACTAGACTAATCGTATATTATCTATATAGATAATATTCTTATCTACGAAGAAGATACGCGCGAGAAGTATACGAAATATATTCGTATCGTACTCGATAGACTTCGAGAATATAGCTTATTTATAAAGCTATTAAAATATAAATTCTATATTAGCGAAGTAGAGTTTCTCGAATTTCGAGTAGGTATTATAGAGATCTCGATAGATCTCTATAAAGTATAGACGATAACGAACTAGTCTAAATCTTAGTTCTTTACGGACGTTTAGAGCTTTCTCGGCTTCGTTAACTTCTATCGCGGGTTTATCGAATTCTATTTAGCTATTATTATATCTATTACGAACTTACTTATTAATATAAAAGCCGAGAAGAAAACGAGATTATTTAGTTAGCTTAACGGCGCTATATAAGCGTTTCGTATACTAAAGAATAGATTTAGAATAGCGCTATTACTTAAGTACTTTAACTTAGAACGAGAGTATCGAGTAGAAATAGACGTATTCGATATAGTCGTTAACGCAGTGCTTATATAACTCTACGAGACGTATAGAGATCGTATACGTATAGTATAGTACTCTATTACGTTTCTCTCTAAAAAGATAATTCTAGCTAAACGCAATTATACTACTAACGACTAAGAGATACTAGTAATCGTTAGAGTATTCTAGAAGTAACGATACTATCTAGAGATATCTACGAAGTATATTCGAGTTCTAATCGACTATAAGGCCTTACTAAGGTTTATAGACGATAAATCTCTAAGTCGAAAGAGATAAATAAGGTAGATAAAGTAGTTAGCCGTTTATAATTTTAAGATTAAATAGCGATAAGAAAAAGATAATTTCGCTAATAGACTTTTACGTCGACTAGATTATATAGTTAAAAGAAAGAAATCTACGAGTAATTTCTTATAAGAATTAATTACTAAGAGGCGAAAGAAAGTATACGATACGTACGTAAATCGTAAGAAAGACGTATTATAAATCGCTACTACTACTCGTACTCGAATATTACGCGAACAGCGCGTTACGTCTAATAAAAGTATACGTACTCTATTAGAAAGTTAGCTATAAGAAAAAAGTACGTAAAGTCTAAATAAAAAACTGCTAATATAAGTAATATAGAGCGCTTTAATATTAAACTAAAACTACTTACGAGATATAAGCGACTAGATATAGATTTAGCTACGCGATATCTAAAGAAGGGACGTCTTCTACTTAAAGTAGCTATAAAAGTCCTATCTTAAAGAGAAGATTCTAAATTCGTCTATAATAGAAGTATAGTATATCGATAATAGTAGGCTTATACGTAAAGACGAAGCGGTATATATATCTAACGACTCGATCGTACGATAAGAGATTATTAGAATTAACTATAACTACTCTTAGTAAGGAGAATACTTCGAAAGAAAGCGTACTCTTAAGATAATATATACGAGAAGCTAGATAAACGTATACGTCTCGATATACGATATTTATTAGAGAATAAAGGCTTTACGATATAAGTCTTATAGCTTTCTTAAGAGCTTATTAGCGCCTAAAGAGCTCTAGAAAGATATTATAATAGACTTTATTACTAAAGTACTATCTACGAAATATAGAAAAAGAGTATATAATACTATTTTAGTAGTCGTATATAAATACTCTAAGATAGTAAAGTTTATTCTCTACTCTTAAGATATTAATACTACTAAAATAGTAGATACCTTATACGATATAATTTTCGCTGCTTTTAATATCTCGAGATCGATTATAAGCGATCGAGGCTCGCTTTTTATATCGAAATACTAAGAAATACTATACTATTACTTATCTATTCGAAGACGTCTCTTAACTGCTTATTATTTATAGATCGATAGGTAAATCGAGCGCTCTAATTAAACGTTAAAATACTATCTACGTTACTTTATTAACGATAAATAGAGTAATTAGTCTATACTACTCGTTAGCGTAGAGTTTTTATATAATAACGCTAAAAGCGAAATAACGAATAAAATACTATTCGAGATTATACTCGTATTCTAATTAACGCTTAGAAAGAATATCGAAGTTAAGAAGTCTTAATTCGAAGTATAATCTTAAGCGAAAAAAATTATTAAGACGTAACGCTAGCTTAGAGCCGTTTAGAAGTATACGTAAAGAAGTATCGTTGCGTACTATAATAAAAAGAGAATTCTAATTACGTTTAGAAAAGAAGACTAAGTACTTCTTACGTTAAAAAATATTCGACTACGTAAGATTAGTCGTAAGCTATTAAATAAATATATTAGTCTATTTATAATTAAAAAGCGAGTAAGTAAGAACGTTTATTAACTAAGTTTATCTTAAAAGTATAGTCGTATTTATTTACTAAAAGCGTACTATATACGATTTAGCTACGAATCGTTTAAGTCTATTAATATAAACGACGAGAAAGAGTATAAAGTTAATTATATTCTAAACGTAGAAGAAAAGAATAAGCGAAGACGTTTTCTCGTAAAATAGAAAGACTAAAATAAAGTCTATAATAGCTAGAAACTAGAAGTATATTTAAAAAATATACGCGAACGTATTATAAAATTTATAAATAAAATATAATAAAGAAAGTAGAGATTCTTATTTTTCTAATAAGGCTAGTATACGTCGCGAGTATACGATACGTAAGTATTTTAATAGCCTTATTAAAATATTTAAATAAAAAAAAATTATCGGCGTTACGCTATAAAAGCGACTATAGTTAGTAGTACGTATATACTTAACTACTATACGTTTACTCGATCTTCTTATTCTTCTTAATTACTATCTTAGTACTCTTTTTATCTCGTCGTATTCTCTTCTTTCTAATAGTACGCTTATCTACTATCTTACGCTTCTTAGAAGGTATAGAAGAAGTAAACGAGAAGAGAATAAAAGAATTACGCTATATACTAATAGCGCGAACTCGATTTATAAATATCTTCGCTATAGAAGATATACGTATAGACCTAAAAGTACTACTTAAGATAAAGCGAGAGTCTAAGTCGTCTTAATAAGCAGTAAATAAGTCTAGATAACGCTATATATTATCGGTTTATACCTCTACGATAGTATTAATAATAGAGCTAGTAATACGTACTATATCTCGACGACGAGAAGTAGTCGATAGCGTAGCTTATAGTATAGTAGAAGTAGAAGTAGAGACTAGTACCTTACGACGAGTAAAAGGCTTAGTAGTAGAAGCGAAGATAGAAGCGATAATAAAGATAGAAGTAGCTACGAGCGTTATCGTAGTAAGCTACTCTCGACGAATACTAGCTAGAATCTTATCTCGAAGAATAGTCTTAGTAAGTAAGGCTTAGTAGCGTATCTTAGTCGTATTTACTATTATTATTACTATTATTAATATTAATACTACTGCTATTAAGTCTATCTCGATCGTACGTACTAGCGTTAGAGTAGCGAAGACTAGCGAAGAAGAAGAGAGAAAAAAGATAGAACTACAAGACGTACGACGAGATCTCTCGTAAAGAGAAATAGCGAAGTCGATCTTAATTCGAACTAGAGTAAAAAATATAAAAGATAATACTATCGAGATTATAGAATATACTCGTAATAATCGTAGTAAGTATTATAGCTTAAAGACTAGAGTTAAAGACAGTTACTATAGTTAAGCTATTATATAGAAAGTACTAATTAAATTACTACGTAGTTATATTAATTAGAATATTACTAATAAAGTTATCTCGTACGATAAAGAGCTATAAGTATAGCTCGCCTTAGTAAATACGAGTAAAAGGATTTTAGTTAAACGCTATTATAACGAGATAGAAAATAACTATAGAAGAAATAGTAGTAAATAAAGAACTATAAAGATAAATATAGATAAAACGAAAGATAGAAATACTTATAGAAAATCTACGCTATAAGAAAGATAAAATAGATAGATAAACGAGTACTATCTAAACGTAATCGCGAGAAAGCTATAATAGCGAGAAGAGTTTCGTAAGAAAAGTAAGAACTAAACTAAAGTATAAACTAAAATAAAGATAAACGAAGATCTTATATTTTACTTACTATAAGTAAGCTAAACTTGTTCGCGATAAGTAAATATAACTTTATAACTTCGTCGTAAAGTAAGAAACGATTCTACTAAACGTAAGCGATATATAAATATTCTACGACGATATTACTCGTACGCAGTAGATATAGATCTAGATAAATATAATAGATATATATTACGAAAAGCAGAACGAAGTCTACGAGAACGCTAGACCTACGAGAGAGAAGATATTATAAGAGTATCTTATATATAACGTCGATACGAATACGAATTATCTTCGCTTCGCGAAAAGAGCTACGAAAACGCTTAGCGTAACTATAAAACTCTACGTAGCTCTCGTAAATACCTTTTAACTCTTTAGTATTAATTTAAGAATTAATAGATAGTATTATATTTACGCTTTTATTATAATTCTTATAGCGATTCTTTTCTTCTCTATTATAATTCTCTTAGTTAAGATAATAAAGTCGAGAAAGTTAATCTCGCGAATGTTAAACTTATACTTACTAAGATTCGTATATAAGTTAGCTTTTTATAGTATCTTTAGTACTAAACGAATATACTACGCGTAGTCTATCTCGTTCGTAAAGAAGATTAGAATATTATTAAGATACGTAATTACGAAAACGTCTAAATACTCTCTTAGATATTTATAAATATAAAATTAGAAACTCGTAGAGACGTTCGAGAGCTTAAAGGGTATAACGAGATACTTAAATAAGCTATATCGCGTACGAAAAGCCGTTTTTTACTCGTCGTCTTTCTTAATTCGAAGTCGATAGTAGACGTTACGAATATTAATCTTTATAAAGATCTTCGCGCTACTTAAACGATCTAGAATCTCGTTTATTAAGAGTAGTAAATAGACGTTTCTCTTTATTATTCGATTTAATTCTCTATAGTCTACGTAGAGTCGTAGTTCTCTATTTACCTTTAAGATAAAGAGAATCGACGCTTTCGTCGATAACTTAGAAGAGCGAATAAAGCTATTCGCGAGATTCTCTTATAAATATTATCGTAATACTTATAGCTCTTTTTTAAAGAGCGAATAAAGAAGTTCTCGTAAAGATACGTCTCTCTTTACTAGATTAATCGTATAATCCTTCTCTCGATAAGAGAGTAGCGAGCTCGCTCTACTAAAACGAAATATATCTACTAGATTAAAATACTTATAAGATAAAAGCTCTTAAATTTCGCGAAGCTTTAATTCTCTTTTATCGTTTTACTATACTTCTTTAAAGTTAAATATAGTACGTACGTACGCGATATACGTAATATCGTTATTCTTTATAAAGAAGGTCTCTATATTCTTTAGTATAATATACTTAGAATTTTAAACGAACTTACTTCTTTACTAATTAATCGCGAGATTCTACTAGTATAAGAAAGGTATATCTAGAATAATCTCTACTTAGTTAGTTTCGAAATCTATAGATATAAACGAGACTCTCGAGATTCGAAATTTAATATTCGAATTAGAAATACTATAATTTAAATAGTAACTACGAAAGATATCTATCGCGACGTCGTTTAAGGCTACGAGAGTTAACGACGAGTCGACGCTAGAGAACTTATATCTCTTCGCGAACTCGCGAAATATTAAGTTTATCTTTATATTACTATTAAGTAACGCTTTAACCTTTCGCTCGTTTACTAGTATCTTAAACGAGATCGTCGTTCGCGTAAGCGATACTTTTAAAGTCTTATAGCCTCTTTACGCGAGAATTCGACGTACTCTTAGTATTATAAATTTCGTTAGTTTCTTCGCGAAGACTTTATAAGCCGCGATCGTTCTCGACGTAAATACTTTCTTCTCGAGATAGTTTATCGTTTTATAGTTAACTTTATTATACGAGAAGTAGCGAATTAGTTCGTATTACTCTTTACGAGATTTTCTCTTATTCTACGTAAAGAAGAATCGCGACGTCTCTTTATCTCGCGACGTCTTCTACGAAGAAAGATTATTAAGAGAATAGCTAGAAGTAAATAGTTTATCTTTAGTATTTTTATCTACGACTTTTTATAACGGCTTTCTCTACTTAAAGAGTACGTTTATTACTAGTTCGAGTTACGCGATTCGAGCTTATAGTTCGTTAATAGTTTACGAAAAAGCGAGTTACTTACGAATCTCTAGCTTTATCGCTCTATCTAGCTTAAAGTATAGCTAATAAAAGCGAATCTTTTACGAGTCGTTTTATTTCTCGTTTACTGCTTTCTCTAGACTCTATAGTCTTTAGCGATACTAATTATACGACTCGTTCTCTCTCTTTTTATAGAAGATTATCTCTTTCTATACGATTAAATAAAGTAAGACTAGATTATCTAAACGAGTCTCGAGATATCGTATTATTCGCTTAAATAAAAAGTCGATCTAGCGCTCTCGTAGCTAGTAATCGAGTCTAATTTACTCGCTCTACTAGAGAATTACTATCGCGATAGCGACTTATTCTTTACGCGTTACGTCTAGTTTTATATAGTTAATCTTAAACTTACGTAGATACTCTTATAACTTCTCTCTTATTTAGAATTCTTCTACGAGAGCCTATTAATTCGTTAAAAGTTAGGATATTATAATTCGCGATCTTCGTTTATCTATAACTACCGCTATACCGCTAAGAGTAAACGCGATATTAGTAGAGTTTCTACGTCTCTTACTTTCTACGCTAGAGACGAGAGAGATCTCTACGTAAGATTCGCTTAGATAAGTTATAACTCGCTCGTCGTTCGTTAATCTACGCTTAGTAGTCTTCGTCTCGAGTCGAGTTCGACGTTTATCGAGTACGAGGTACTACTTAAGTTCGATAACGCGACTAAAAATAGCGTATAGTACTTTCTTAGTAGTTAACGGCGCTAGCTACTTCTATAGCGAGTCTACGTTCGATAAGGGCGTTTTAGCCTTCGCGATACCTTCGCGGTCTTTTATACTCTCTACGACCCTTAGAGAACGCGTCGAGAGCTTAGTAGTTAACTAAAATACGAATTATTAACTATTCGCCTTCGCGGTTCCTTCTATAGAGGTCGTAGAGTCGTTAACGTGTTACGAAGTAGCTACTAGAATAACCGCTTCGGAACTATAAGAGAAGAAAAGTTACGCGAGGAAGATTTAGTGTATATAAGAAAGCTTTATATAATCGACGGATTAGAAAAGTACGATATAGCGATATAGCGATATATTAATATAGTGAGTATATCGATATATTAATATATTAATATATTAAGGAAAACTTTCTCTTCGAAAAATCCCTTCTAGGTATATATAATAACGATTTTCTTATATACTTTTATAGTCTCTATAGTTAAATTTAGTTATACTAGTACTTTAATCTACGTACTATAAGTATCTTAACTTATATATATAATATTCTAATAAATAGTCTAAGGAAACCTCTTAAGGTTCTTTTATACTATTACTAGCGCGAGGGACTTATAGTCTTATAATATTTTAACTATCTACTTACTATTACGATAGTCTATAAGTATAGATTCGAACTTTAAGTTTACCTTATCTACTTTAACCGCTAAGAGCGACGATAGCGAAGATATAGTATAGTAAAATATATCGCTCGTCGAATAAGTAGTCGAGTAGCTTATACGAATTTATCTTATCTCGCTACTACTAGATCTAAGATCTAGAATAAACTACTACTAGGTATAAGTAAGTATAGTAGATAAGTAAGCTAACGTTACTATAAAGACTAGAGAACTAATACTCGTTACTAAAGATAAATAACTCGATAAGGCTTCTAATATCTCTTTAGACGTCGAGAAAATAGAGACTCGCCTTAAGATTAGAAAGTTCGATCTCTTTAATAATAGTAGTAAAAAGTTCGTCGTCTTCGTATAATAGATTAAGATATATCTAAAGTATAGAAATATTAAGAATCTAGAGAATTAAGTTCTTTAGACTATAAATCTATTACGAAAGGAGTCTAGAGACTAGATTAAGCCTTATCTTTAAGACTTTCTCGATAATAACGACGAAGACGATTAGAAGCCGAGAACAGTTATACTGTTCTTAGAGATTAATAAATTCTTAAAAGAGCTAAAGAGGCTCTATAGAGGCCTTAATAAGACTAAGAAGACTAAACGATAAATCTATATATTACGATAAACTAAATTAGTTCTAGAATATACTATAAAGTTCGAGTAACTATTAAGTCGTCTTAAATAGAACGACGCTACCCTTATATTATAATACTATTAAGGACTTAAGAACTTTATTAAGAATAAGTTAGTTAATAAAAATAAGATAGAAGAATATAATAAACTAGTTATTACAATAACTAATATCGATACGCGTTATTAAGAGCGTAGAATAGAGAAAGAAAGAAGAAGTATCTCGTTTATACTAAATAAATATCGATACTAGACTACTCCTTAAAAGTACGCACGGGACCTAAATATAATAGATTAGTAGGCTAATATAGCCTATAAGAACTCGCGTAGACAACGAGAAGAACGCGATAGAGAAAGGCTACTAGGAATTAAGCTATCTACGAAGCTACGACTAGAGAAAGAAGCTAGATAGGCTAAAAAGCCGAATCGAAGATTTAAGCTAGATAAATATAAGTCTAAGAAGGAAGTATATTTTCGATATAGAAAATAAGAGTACTACGCTAAAGAGTATAGAAATACCGCGAAATAAATTAACTTAGTCGAAAAGATAGAGACGCCTATAGCTATCGATAAAGCTAAAAAAGACTACTAGTAACTATTATAAATAGTATATTATCGCGATACGTATACGATCTATCGAAGTAATAAGAAAGGCTATAGATAGTATTTAAAGAGATCTAAGATTATCGAAATAAAGAAATAAGCCTATATAATAAAAAGAGAGCTAATTATCTAAAGAGATTAAGATTTAAGAATTATTCGAAATAATAAACTTTTTACTATTATTAAGACTTATTACTAAAGATAGATTAAGTATAGGGAAAGTAGAACGATTAGAGTAATTATTTATAACGATACTCTTAAACGATAGTCGTATCTAATATAGATCGTTATTTTCTATACGAGAGAAGACGGACTAAGAGAGTAGATATATATAGAGATATACGCAATTCGCTAAAAGATACTTTAGAGCTAAGAAGCGATAATAGAGACTAACGCGATACACTCGTTTATATCTTTACTACGACTTAATAAGATTATAGATAGAATAAAATATCTTATAGAGACTTTAAGGCTACCTCTTTACGAATAAGAATTCTTAATATTAGAGAAAGAGAAAATCTAAGAGAAGACTATAGTAAAGATATAAAAGGATATCGATATAGAAATATTCGATAATACTAATAAAGAATTACTCGTACGAGCTAGCGCTTTAGATATTTCTAAATCTCTACGTTAATAGAACGATATCTAGATTAGTATTAAGATATAGTCGAAGATAAAGCGAATAACGCTACGAATAAATAAGTAGTACTACTAGAACTGCTATAGAGAAGTACGATTTTCGTACGAAGTACTAAAGTACGTTTATAAACTAACTATTTACTAAATCTACGATCTAATTATACTATTTAAGGGATAGCTAGTATATATTAATATAGCGTTCGATAAACTCGTATTAAGAATATACTTTACGATATCTAAATATAGTCGAGTAGAGAGTATACTAAGACGATACGTAAGAACTCTACTAGAGATAAAAAAACGATTAAATTTATATATTAAAGTTACGTTTATAAATTATCTTAAAGTTACTATTTAAATTAGACGATAGTATATAGATTACTATTAAAGAAACGATTATACGAAATAGAACGCGCAGTATCTCTATCGATACTATAACTATCTAGAAAAAAGCTAATAAGAGACTACGAAAATAATCTTAAAGGTATATACGAAGAATTAATATAAATCGAGATTATACTATTATTAGAGATACTACGATAAGATAAGAGATATAGTAGTAAGACGCTATTTTCTAATACTACTAAGAACTATTTCGCTACTAGAAGAAAACGAAGAGATAGATAAAGAGTTAAACGCTAACTTATTAGAATAGATCTCTAAAGAAGAAGCCTTTAAGGAGAGATCTTTAAAAAATACTAGAATTATTATTCTACGAACGAAGAGATAAGAAGAGGGCTATACTAGTTAAGAACTATCGTTATATATAATACTACTATTCTACGAGAAGATAGTTTAAACTAATAAAGCTATCGTACTAAGCTTAGAAAGTTAGATCTTAGAGTAGAAACTAATATTATAAGCGATAATAATCGTAGAATAAGAATAAGCAGTACTAGAAGAATCGCTATAGTTAAGATAAACGATACTTAGAATTCTAAAAGAATAGAGACGAGTAAGACTAAAGAACTTTACTCTAAAACTAGAATTAATATTTACGTCTATAGATATCGAAGTACTAATCGTACTACTAGAACGTACGCTAATACCTATAAATTAGAGAATAAAAAGACGAAGATCTTATTTATAGAATTAAAGAAAAAGATCTACGAACTAATAATAGTTTATATATATATTAATAAGTATCGAGTAAAAGCGTTAATCGATATAGAAGCGAACGCTAGTCTAGTCTTTAAGGCGTTTATATACCGGATATAACTAAAAGAAAGAAAGCTTAAAGAAGATTTATATTTAATAACGATAGTAGATTAAGACTACGCTAATATTAATAAGAAACTTAGATTAGTAAGAATAAGGTACTAAGAATAAATATAATTTATAGACTTAGATATTATCGAGAATCTAGAATTCGAGTACTTTCTAGGTCTAGACTAGCTAGTTTAAACGAGATACCTAGTAGATATACTTAGACGATAGCTTATACGGAATTCGCTAAACGCTATATAACAGTTTAAAAGTACTATATAGATTAGGCTAACTTATAGAACGTTTACTATAAAATAGACTAATTAGATTAGTCGAGAGGTTAAAGACGAAGTAGAAATTTTAATTAAGTATCGAGAATTTAAAGAGCTCTTTAAGAATAACCTTACTATAGAGACACTATCTAAATACTAGGCGTAGAACTACGAAATATCTCTTAAACCCGAAATAAAATTTATTAAAACGCGAATCTATTTAATATCGCGATATTAGAAGTAAGAACTTTAAAAGTATCTTAATAAAAATTTAAAAAAGGGATTTATTAGAAAGTCTATCTTACTATAGAGATTTTCTATTCTTTTTATACTAAAGAAGAATAAAACGTTAAGGCTATATATCGACTATCGATAGCTTAATAAAGTAACTAAAAAGAATAGTTACTCTTTACCGCTTATATCGAAACTGTAAAACCGACTTTAGAGAGCTAAATAGTTTACTATATTAGACTTACGTAGAGCCTATAATCTTATTTAAATAAAGAAGAGAGAAGAAGAAAAAATAGCGTTTAGTATACGCTATAGTCTTTATAAGTACTATATTATACCGTTTAGGCTAATTAATACGCTAGCGTTATATTAAGTACTTATTAATAATATACTATTAGAAGAATTAAATCTATTTATAATCGTATATCTAAATAATATACTTATTTTCTCGAAAATAAGAGAGTAATACGTTAAGAACGTAAAGTAAGTAATAAAGCGACTATAAGAAAAGAAATTACGACTACGTCTTAATAAATATAAGTTTTTTAAGAACGAAGTACCTTTTCTAAGATCTATTATAGAGAGCTACGATATTCGATCGAACTCTATAAAGATTAAGTCGATCGTAAAATAGCTATAACTAATAACGCTTAAAGAATTATAGAGTTTCTTAGATCTAGTAAACTACTATTAAAGATTTATTAAGAACTACTTTAGAATCGCTTTATCTTTTATAGTACTTATAAAGAAGGGACTTACCTTTACGATAAATAAGAAAGTAAGAGCTACTTTTAAAAAATTAAAAGAGTTATTTACTCGAGTATTTATTTTAGTAAGCTTTAACTCTAAGAAGAGAATTATAATTAAAACTAATACTTTAGAGTACGCTATCGCGAGCGTATTAAGTTAACTAGAAGAAGATAGTAAGCTACGATCGGTAGTCTACTACTCTAGAAAAATAATCGTATCTAAAAGAAATTATAAGATTTATAATATAGAACTTTTAGCTATCGTAGATATATTTAAAGAATAGAATATATACTTAAAGAGATTAAGATATAAAATTACCGTATATTTAGATTATCTAAATCTTATATACTAGACTACTACGAAGAAGCTAAATAAGAGATAAGTTCGATAGATAGAAGCTATAGTATCTATTAAGTTTTATATTATTTACGTTAAAGAAAAAGAAAACGCTAGAGCCGATATACTTAGTAAACGACTAGATTATTAAAAGGATAGTTAAGAAATTAAATAAGGTATATTACTCTAAGAATAAGAAAATCGATTAGTCTATATAAAATAAGCTAATACCGCTTAGAAAGTAAAGAATTAATTAATAGTAGATTAAAAGATAAAGATTATTCGTAGCTACTACAATAATAGAATCGCTAGATATTTCGGAATTACGAGAACTATTAAGTTAATCTTACGAAACTAGAACTAAATAGGTATATATTAAGATATTAAAAAATATATCGAAAATTACGATATATATATAAAAACGAAGACTTCTAGATATAAATCTTATAAGAAATTATAAGTACTAATATTATCGTTAGATATATAGAAAGAAGTTATAATAGATTTTATTAAATCTCTACTAGAATCTAAGAACTTAGCTACGAAGTAGAAGTACGATATAATCTATATACTTATCGACCGATTAATAAAGTATATATACTTTATATTTACTAGAATAAAGATAATAGTATTAGAGATTATATATCTCTTTATAAGATATATATTCGTAATATACGAAATACTATTAAGATTAATATTAAATAAAGATAAACTGTTTAGATTAAAATTTTAGTAATTTATTATAGATTAGCTAGAAATAAAAAGTAAACTTAGTACGACTTTTTATTTATAAACTAATAAATAAACTAAAAGAATAAACTAGACTCTAAAATAGTATCTTAAAAGCTATATTAACTATAAATAGAATAATTAAGTAGAACTACTATCTATAGTATAAATTATATATAATAATTTAAGAGCTATTATAGAAATATTACTCTTTTACGTAAACTATAGATTTTATTTAAAAGTAAAAGAAAATCTATTAAGTATAAAATTAAAGTTAGAATAAGCTATAATAGCTATAACTAACTTACGATAACTATATTAATAAATATCTAAAGAACTATAGTTTATTATAAAGAGAATAGTATAATATATAAATCGAAAAAGGTCTAAGAAACTAGACTTTAAGAAGAGAGATATAGCGTATTTATTACGTTAAAATATTAAAATAAAGCGACTAAGTAATAAGCTAAACTTTAAGAAGTTAGAATCGTTTAAAATTAAAAGAAAGTTAGAACTAGTTACGTATTAACTTCGATTATCGAAAGAAATAAAAATTTACCTCGTATTTTATATCTTTATATTAAAAGAAGTACTATAGCGATAATTTATAAATAGATCGTAATAAGCGTAACTACTAGAGACTAAGAAATACGATATTAAGAGAATTCTAGAGATAAAAAAAGATAAGAAAAGAATCTTATACTTAATTAAATAATTAAAATACGATGATAGTAAAAACTTATAGAAACTAGAGAAAAATATCTTAAAAGAAGTACTTAACGAGTTTTAAAAAAGTTTATTATAAATCGCTGTTTATAACTACCTCGTTAGAAGAAGACTATTAACTCTCTAGAATACCTTACTATATAAAGTCCGAGTTACTAAGAGTAATCTCTTACTCTAGATATAGCGAGTTAAAAACCTCGAGCGCTTATATCTTACGCTATAGTATACGAGAGAATATCTCTTTATAGTAGATAATAGACTCGTCTAGTTAATTTATCTCTATCTCGATATTAATAAATTCGGCTTCTATATTATTAAGAGTTACGTATACTTCTCGAAGGGCTCTTCGAGCCTTAAGAAGTACCTAACGGCGTATAGCTAATTATTTAGATTTCTCGCGTCGCTTACGTTACTCTTCTTTTCGTAACTTCTCTACTTTTCGAAATTTCTTTAGAAAAAAGATTTTATTATAGTCGCGCTAATGTAAAAGATATTCTATATATTTTACCGACTAAAGTCGATTATAGTAATATACTATACTATATTAAACGCACTGCGTATAAGCTACTATTACGAGATTTTCTTCGAAGTAGATAGAATTATAGAGTTCGAGAGTACGAGCTACTCTAGAGAATAGAAGTTTAGTTAAACGTTTACGTTTTAAGACTAACTATATAGTAAGTAAAGAAATACGCAGAAAGAAAAAAAAAATCTACCTCTAAAGAATAATTACGAGAACGTAAATAGCTAAGAGGAAAAAGTATTACGAAGTAGCTACTAAGATAATCGCTTCGAAACTATAAGAGAAGAAAAGTTACGCGAAGAAGATTTAGTATATATAGAGAAGCTTTATATAATCGACGAATTAGAAAAGTACGATATAGCGATATAGCGATATATTAATATAGTGAGTATATCGATATATTAATATATTAATATATTAAGAAAAACTTTCTCTTCGAGAAATCCCTTCTAGATATATATAATAACGATTTTTCTATATACTTTTATAGTCTCTATAGTTAAATTCAGTTATATTAGCACTTCGATCTACGTACTATAAGTATCTTAACTTATATATATAATATCCTAATAGATAGCCTAAGGAAACCTCTTAAGGTTCCCTTATACTATTACTAGCGCGAGGGGCTTACAGCCTTATAATATAACGACGATAATAGCGCGTTACTTATTTCTAGAAGCTATAGTAAAGTAAATAGACCCTCTTCTTTTCGTAGAGAGTATTAAAACTGTAAGAGTTACGGTAAGAGCGTAAATATAATACTATTTATTAATTCTTAAATTAATACTAAAGAGCTAAAAGGTATCTACGAGAGCTACGTAGAGTTTTATAGTTACGCTAAGCGTCTTCGTAGCCCTTTTCGCGAAGCGAAGATAATCCGTATCGGCGTTATATATAAGATACTCTTATACTTTCGATATTACGTCGAAGTAAAGCTTAAGTATATTAAGAAATAATTAAAGACTTCTTAACTCTTCTTTACTCGAGTATATATCGAGATTCGCTAATCTTAGAAATTTATTTAATTCTATTTAGAATAAATCGGAAAGTAGGCGCTTAGAGCTTTACGCTTCGACGTCGACGAGTATACTCGACGTAGGTTCTTCGAGTTTAGCTCGTAAACGTATAAGTTCTCGCTTTTATTTCTTCTTCTATTAAAGAGCTCGTAGACGTTTTAATTCTTATATCTCGACTTCTAAGTTCGTATATACGCTATCGTACTCTAATTATAGTTATTTTACGATAATAGAAGTATCTTATAATTATCTTACTATCGTTTTATATTATTCGCTATCGATTCGTTCGCGACTAGCTAAGTTCTCGCGCGCCTCGACGCCGCGAGTATTTATCGCTAGTCTCGAACTTATAGTAATAGCTATTTCTGCTTTTAGTCGTCTATCTCCGTGCGACTAGCAGTAGGTAAGTATTAAAAAATATTAAAACCGATACTAGCTAGTAGCTAGAGATAGAAGCTAGTACGAAGAGCAGGCTATTAATATATATATCGCATTAGTCTAACTACTATTATAATATCGATTTAACACTTAAAGAGCTTAAGTATTAAGAATACGGCACGAGCTCTCCTAGCATACGTAGCGCAGTCTTAGCATTTATAACACCTATAACGAGAGAGAGTAAAGATTAGCCGAGTTACGCTAATTTCTAACCTTAGGTTAGTAATAGCTAAGAAGAAGACTGTTGTAATCTAGACGGCGTTCCTAGCTAAATCAGTATTTATTTACTACGTACTCCTCGAATGACAGCGATTTAACGCTCTTCGAGCGTTGAAGGAGCGTACTGCTATAGAAACTATATACGCTGGCTCCGCAGTCTCCGCGCACGTGAGTCTTGGCATCCGTGACTAGGACGACGCGGAATAGCTGAACAGGGGGCTAGAGAGAAAGAGACGAAGGAAGTACGCCGGGTAGTCGTACTTTAGGGGGGGGGGACAACTATTACGGATACTAAGGCTTACGCGCGCGGAGACTGCGCGGAGGCAGCGCACATATAGGTCCCATAGTACGACGCTCCCTCAACGCTCTTCAAGCGTTGAATCGCTGTCACTCGAGGTACGCAGTAATTATTAGTATTTAATAGCAAGGTGTTGTACGCAAGTCTAAGAAAGGCTGCAAGGCTACTGCCGTGCAAGTAGCATGCAAGTATCCTGAGGAGGAGATAGTGTGATAAGAGCCCGAGAGTAGCATGTGACTTGCACGCTATCGGGAAATACTTAAATAGAACTCAAGAGTCTCACCGCTTAAGCTCCTTAAGCGTTGAGTCTTTATCATAGCAACTGCTAGCCACAGTATTCCATTAGTCAAATCATCATAGCTGGTCTGCCAATACCTTCAGCCACATACTGGGCCTGATACAAGGGCATTGTCTTAGTGAGAGAGTGGACTAAGACGGTTATACGTAGTTACTATATCGAATATATATATATATATATGTTTACCTTACTTAGTGCAACCAAGGTGAACACTTAGAGAGTTTATAAATGAGTCCACACACTTTGTACAAGCTATTCCGTACTATACACTCACCTGGAACGCAGCAGAAGTCGAGAAGCAGCCCGGAGAAGAGGGTTGAAGTACTTCGTAGTCAACCGACCAGAGCACGTCTCAATCGCTACATTTAGTTCGTGGTGAGGCCCTGGCAGGCAGTGTCACATCGTACAGTGACATTCCCTTAATACGGCCACCACTCTGTTCGCAAACTCCTCTATCTGTATCTGCCTTCGCTCGCCGTCATGCCCACCCTCATCGCTCTCCCCATCCGCCTCCCATTCGAGACACGCACAAACAGCCTGCTTATACCGCGTCCCCACTCGCGACGGTAACGATAGGGCAGCTGCCTCTAGTAGCTGTTCGTGCCTGCTCCCTCCCCTGCCCCTCTGCGACGCTAGGATGGTCGCCGCGCTCATCCACAACCCAATCTCCAGCAACACCACACCCAGCCCATACATGTCATACCGCCGCTGATACCGTCTCCGCCCACCCGCCAGCGAAGCCACCAGCTCGGGGTGACAATACGCATCGAACCCGCCGCTGCCGCCGCTTGGCCCTTCGAGGGTGAGGTCGCGCACCGTGTCTGGGCGCGCGAACTCGAACCCGGCGACGAACGGCTGCGCGAAGTCCGGCGCCTCGGTCTGCGCGTGGCGGAAAAAGAGCACGTTCGCGCTGCACACGGCCTTGTGCAGCCAGCGGGCGGTGTGAAACGCTAGCACTGACTCGGCCAGCGCGGCCGCGATGCTGAAGCGCTCGGCAAGGGCTGGGCGACGCCGTTCGGAGAGGGACAGGGCGGCATGCAGGGTGAGAGGGGGAGCGAGGCCGTCGGCGAAGGGCGGCGGCCGGTACAGGAAGCAAAAGTCGAGGCGGTTTTGGGGGCCGTCGGCAAGGGCATAGGCGGCTACGTCCAGGCAGCGCAACTTGGGAGGTTTGTGTGACAGAGAGAGCATGCTAGCGAGCTTGTCGGCGCGGCGGGTGGCTGTGGTGCGCTCGAGGTCGCCCCAGTTGGGTTGGCCAAGTTTCCATTCCTGGAGGACGCGGACCGCAACAAGTAAGATGTTAGTTTTATGCCCCGTCAAGGCTGGAGGTGGAATGGAGGCGGCGCTTACCAGCTGGCTTGCCCTGGACTTCAAGTCTCCCCATGCACCTATGGTTTCCATCCGGTCTCGGTGGAGGGAGACTCGGAGAGAGCACGTTCGCCGACACCCTTAGTCCGCTAAGACGGTCATCTGGCTGTTGTTCGATACCGAGAAGGTCACGCCTGAAGCCTGCCTCGTCACTGAGAATCGGGTGGGTCGTCTGTGCTGCTTGCTGGATGACGTCAAGCTCCTGATCCGTCTGGGCGCCTGACAACAGCCGGAGATGCATGTTGGACATGAGATGGTAGCGCATTCTACTCTCGACCACGAGGTGTAGACTATCATTCCAGTCCTTGAGCTGGGTAAGCAGAGCTCGAATTTCGTCCTTGCCCCCTTCTTTGTACAGCCTCGTCTGGAACAAGATTCGTCTTTTCATTGACACCTCCTTTGCCGTGCCGCTGGCGGCAGTGGCTCCATACTTTTCGAGGACATCATTCAGCTTACGAAGAATCCTTGAAACCTCTTTGAGCGCGCTCTGCAGAGGCTCATGTAGGTTGATTGGAGAGGCCGATGTGAGCGTAGGCAGTAAGTCGTTCTGATGGAGCTGGAGGGTGTCTATGGCGACGGGGGAGTGTGTGACGCCGACGACATGGGATATCCAGAGCGACAGCCGGACTTGCTCAAAGTTGTATATGGCATATAATGACTCGCTTTCCTCCTTGAAGGCCTTGATGCCATCAATCGCACGAGCAATGTCGAGGCAAGACTGGGCGACATGGATGAGCCCAAATGTGCTGATGACAATGCCTGCCACCTCCATGACACTTGCCCTTTCAATAGGCCTCCCTTCCGAACCTTGGAGGAAATTTTCAGAGAAAAAAGGGCGACCCAACCAAGAAGCTGTAATGGCCGTGTCAAGAGCAGAAGTAGCCGTGTATCCCGCGGAAAGCTTAAGTGGCTCAGGGGGCGAACTGCCCTGTAACGGAGAGCCTGTGGCTGAGTCTGGCCGGCTTGGCGTCCTGGAAGGGACGTGGGGACCCCTGCGCTAGCCGTAATAGGAAAGGAACTCGGCTCCGTGTGACGACCATTAGACGCTGCTTAAGAACTTGTATTCAAGTCGAACACCAAATTTCTCAATCTCGGTTTCTCATCGACTTACTACCCTTTCCTGTTATCCCAATCCAATTCCAAGTTTTCTGAATGGGTATTGGTCTGCTGCTAAAGTCTCAAAGGGCTGGAGAGACCCGAGAGGATGCCTCCCTTGTTCTTGACAATGGACTACGGTGGGACTCAGTTAGCCAGAACGGGTCTCAGGCGAGGAAGGACAGATCCCTATCTATACACGATAGATTACGTTGGGATTCAGTCAGCCACACCAGGTCTTGGTCGGGCATAGCCACAAGATCAGCTCAGTGGAAAGAAGTCACGCAGCTGTATGATCGTCTGGCGGAAAGAAGTGCTCATCCCGTAACGGGCATGTCGTCTTTCATGGCGCTCGTGGCCGTCATCAACCCGCCATTCAAACCCCGAACCCTCCACCGGCCCTGGACCCTCTCCGCTGGCCACGGGAAGTACGCGTCAGTGGAGGTCCACAGATATGTCCCCGGTCGCAACTTTAATGTTTTCAATGATAGCTCGTCGATCAAGTTGTTGGCATATGAGCCCGACCCAAAGCGCACGGGCGAGTACTACGCTGTCAAAAGGCTGGACACACTTGACTCCACAAACACCGGGAAGGCGACTCAAACAAAAACAAAGGGTAACCCGTTTGCGCTTCTCGCCGACGAGCTACGAATCTTGGCCCACCCAGATCTCCGCGGGCATCCAAACATTGTCTACCTTTTCGGGGTGTCGCATACGCCATCGAGGAGCGGTCTCGGCCTCGCCGAACCCAGCCTCATCCTTCAAGAGGGAGATTTTGGAGACCTGCACTCTTTCTACCGTGATGTTGCTCTCTGTTTTAACCGCCATACCTTGATTGAGGTGAAAATGAGCCTGTGTTACGACATTGCCTGCGGACTGGAAGCACTGCACCGCCATGGAGTCGTACACTGTGATCTAAAACCCCAGAACATTCTTATCAGGAGACGGAATGGCAGGCAGCAATCTGTTCTGCGATGCAAGTCGGAGATCGAGGCGGGCCAGGTGGCCATCCAGGCTCTCACAGGGAACGGCCCCTTTGTGGCCATGTTGGCCGACTTTGGTGGCTCCATCATCCTGTCGGATGCGGAAGGTGATGCTGTCCGCCCCAAAGTATACACGCCTCACTGGTGTGCGCCAGAGTGCTACTCAGGGGCGGAAATCTCGAAGAGTCTCCTGTCTAGGGTGGACATTTACTCTGCCGGCCTGATATTCGCCTTCATTCTCCTCGAGGGACGAGACATCTTCACGCAAGTTGTACACCGCGGGAAGATGCACGAATACGACACGACCTTAAAGCCAGAGATAGTCCGCGCAATGAAGATGACAAATGCTGCGCTAACACTAGCAAAGAAAGAAATCGAAGGCTTTGAGACGACCTTTTTCGGCGTCACAGCAAGCGGGGACAGAATTTACTACTCCAAAGAGCCAATGTATCCTCTCGTGCTAGTCAAGATGTTCAACTCTATCCTGGACTTGGCTCTTCAGGCTGAACCCATCCATCGCATCAAGGACGCTACCGAACTGCTCGACCCGTGGCATCGCGCGCTGCAAGGCAATTTCCACGTGGACAACTCTCTCCACTATTCCCAGCCCAATGCGTTCCGTTCTTTCGCTTCCGGGAGACTAGGTGGGAAAGACTCCTTTAAGCAAGGAAAGACTTGTGTGACGTAGGCGAACTTCAGCTCTCATCCTTGTCCTGATCAGGTTTTGCTAACAATCAGCGAATAGACCACAAGGAAGTCCCTGTACGCCAGTACCTCCAGCCTTCCCAGACACCACAACAGACATGAGCCCGGGAATTTTTAATGTACGTTAGATGAACACCATAGCCCAACTTTCTCCTAGTACCTGTCTGCTGATACCGTACCTAACCCATGACAGATCCGTGGGAGCTTCAAAACCTTCCGGGCAAGTCTAACAAGCAACCTCAAAACAGAGATACTAAATGACCTGCTGCAAGAGGCAGAAATAGTGCAGTCAATCCAGCGGCGGTCGGTCCCAGCAGTACCCATTCCGCTCTCAGGCCGTCGACGGCGACGAGCTGCGGATTGCGCCTACCAAGTCTCGGTGGCCTGCATAGAGGGCTTTGGACGGATCCGAAACTATCCTGAGGCCCTGAAGTGGATGAGGACGGCTGCAGAATGGGGCAGTCCAGCTGCTCAGGACGACTTACTTCCTCTGGCGGTATCACTCGGCGCCCAAGTTCAGAGCAGCTTCCTTGATTCGGCGGGGTCACTGAGCGCCCATCTCCAGCAGTACCGCTTGGACAAGAACGACACGAGCTTTCAGTGGGCTGCCCACGCGATCGCTCATAAGGCCCATCAAAGTGCGGTGAACGCTCTGTCGAGGGTCGATGGAGAACGTTGCATCGATGCCATATCGAAATACCGCAGAGGACGGGCGAAACGGTTGTTGGAGTCATTTCTATGGGCGAGGGGCATGGAGACCCTCAACTGGACGGGGTTGTGCAAGGGCGATGACTGGCAATCACAACTAAGACAGAGATTCGCAGATCCGCAGAGCACCGTGGACAAAACTCTCTTTGCAGGAAACGGCTGGACCATACTTCACTATGCCACGGTAGATGGCTCGCTCATCATCATCAAGTTTCTGGTCGAAGAACTTCATGCTGATGTCCGCACTTTGAGCTCGGATTCGGCCACCGCACTTGACATAGCCATGGAATACGGCCACGTAGACGTCGTCCGATATCTCCTCGGAAGGCACGAGCTATGCCGTCCAAATTTCCTGATTGGCAGCTGCCCTTTACAGAACATTGGCTGCATCCCGACCGACAAGATCGACGAAGTCGTCACCAGCGTCGTCAAGATGTCCCGAGCTATTGCGGTCCAGGGAAGGATGCGGACCACGACACGGACAGCTTTGCTTAACATACTGCTCACCAAGGAGCCCCTCCTTCCTGAGGCCCGGACAGCTGCTGTCATCTCGCTTTTGGAACACGGGGCTAACCCACTCATTACATCAGCCGAACCGGGCACTGCCAGTCCCCTCCTTCTCGCCGTGGTCGAGTGTGATCAAGCACTCGTTACGGCTATGCTAGCTGCCATTACTATTCACGGGCATGTTGCACCCTTGCCCATGTGGAACGTGACAAGGGCACGGCCCGAACCCGCCAACGAGCTCGCCCGATCGTTCCTGCGACTGATGCAGACTCCCCGATCTATTGCCCTGATGCATGGCGTCCCCAGATACGAGCAACATGAAGCTGTCCGGGACATTGTCAAACACATGGTGAACAACAATATCTCTGCCGAGCTGCGCTACGTCTGCCCCCGTCTCCATCATGATCTTCTGGGCCTAGCGGGCTACTACGGTCACGACGAGGTCGTACAGGCCATCCTCACCGCAACCGGGGGCACTGGCACGGCCGTCTCAAAGACGTTAACCCAGGACAGCGGCATCGATGCCCTCAAGACTGCCATCGACTGCGGTTTCGCCGAGACAGTTGACCTCCTGCTTCCGCGTATGGCGGCGCGGCGAGACATCGACGCCTACTGCCTTCTATTGCACGGCGCCGTCCACCACCAGCCAGCCCTCGTGCCGAAGATTTTCGAGCATTTTGAGCGGGCGGGCCGGGGCACTGAGGTTTTAGAATTCCGGGACCAGTTCGGTGCGACGATATTGGATCTGGCTCTAGAGTACGGGCATTTCGAGCTCGCGCAGCTTCTCCTAAGCAAGGGGGCGAAATACGACATATATCGCCTGAAGGGAGATCACAGCATCGATGAGGGCGTACAGTCGACGCTGGCATCTGTGCTGCCCAGGATGGAACCCATCAAGCTCCTCATGGAGCTGAAGCCGAAGCCCAACCTGGTCGTGACGAGTACTGGACTCAACGTCTTCCATGTCCTCGCTGCCGACGACAAGCTCATTGGTAAGTCTTGTGTTCCGATCCACCGTAATGACCTTAGCTCACAGCCAATTCTTTCCCAGGAACCACTGTTGGCCGCGCCGAGTTCCTTGAAGTCCTCGAATACTTCCACGCACTCGACCCGTCGCTCATTCATGCCCGCGGCGGCACCCAGGGCTTCACGCCGTTTCACCTAGTAAGCCTGCACTACTCCGAGACGGTCGGCGCCTTCCTGCACGAGCATGGTGCGGACATCAATGCCAATTCCGCCCAGGGACACACGCCGCTGGACCTGCTGCACTTCCACGACGACGGCGACCGCGGTGTGGAAAAGCACCTGACTATCGACTACCGCGGGGCCACGCCCCAGACCGGCGTGGCCATCTGCGACTATGCGCTAGCGGGGCCGGCGTACTGGAAGCTCGAGACCAAGTTGTTGGAGAGACTGAAAGGGTTGTACAAGTCGTGGGGTGCCAAGAGGGGCATCAGACATATGATGGAGGTGTTAGGGTTGGAAGGGGATGGCCTGGGCGGCATAACCACGTATTACGAGGGCTCAGACGGGCAAGAACATGCTGTGAACGAATTCTAGGAGACGCGAGGATCAGGTACGAAAGACTTATGGACTTACCCAGTATCATGTGTCCCTTTCAATGCGCAATTCTCCAGGACCGTACCGAGCCTACTGAAACCTAGTTCACAACGATGGATATCTATTACCGTGCGCTTATCTGATTTTTATAGGAGACCTAACTAGGTATGCTGATATTCGTATATAGCCCTGGCGCGGAAAGGGATAGTTTAGACGACGCTTTGTTTCTATCGCTAAGGAGGTATGCTACCGGGAATTTGGGCTGTTGGGCAGGATCCCCTGGACACCTGAAAATGCGTGACTCGTGCTTACTCTACGCGAATAGAGAATAGGTACTTATATAAGTATCATCCTTGGGAGACTTGTTTTAAGGTGTCTCCCTATAACAGCCCCCGGCGTTCTTCCTTCTATCCCGACCTTGCTACTGCCTGCTAGGCCGAGGTGAGGCCTCTACATTTAGTCTAGCTATTTACTATGTAGAACTCGCCAAATAGTCATCTCTCAAGCCTTATTTAGTTGGCGCATGCGATCCCCAAGATGATCGAAAAAGTCGCTTTGGGGAGGTGAGGACTGGAGTTCGTTCGTCTACGGCGTAGCTCTGGTACATTACAGCTTGCTATCACACCGGGTATCATCTTCATTTAATGTCGTTACCTGGGTAAAATGCTAACCAATGCCCTTCGATGCAGATGATGAATCGTAAAGCACTGGAGAAGAATAATATCTTCTATAACGAGCAACCTAATCCAGAGAGTTACCTCCCTACCTACGTTGCTTGTTCACGGTAAACGCTTCAAGGTTTTGATTGCATCATTAACGTTAGTGCGAGCGAAGTGGAGTAGTATACAATTAAGGAACAATGTTGTTGGCAGCTAGTGAGATTCTACAATTGACATTGGCATGGCCCATCCATTTCCCATTTATTGCTTGTCACTCTAGCGATAGCCTGTGATGACAGATGTGCTATTATTCAGTACTTGTAAGCGCCTAGAGCTATGGACAGCACGGTACTAAGTCTTCAGTAGTGACTCGAGCATCGTGATTATTAACTGCTCATGACTGTATCTACCTGTGGCTTGAGTCACAGCTCAAAACACGTGAATACACGATACATTCCATTAAATGCGGCGCGAAGCGGAACATTTATCCTCTTTCTTAGATAGCCAATGCTAATAAACCAGCCAGAACGCCAGGAACTGCTCCTTTCACAGCACCCCCAGTGAAGGTTGCGGGGGCGGAAATACTGCCGGCAGCAGATGTTGCCGCTTCTGCTGACGCGGTAGTCGGGGCCGTTGTTGCAGGCGCTTCACAGTGCCAATGATCGCCATGGGGCTCGCAACCGGCCGACTCTGTCGGGCTTGGTGGAAGTGTCTCAGATACTGCAGCCGCGGTGGTTGGGGCTGTTGTTGCAGGCGCTTCACAGTCCCAATGATCGCCATGAGGCACGCAACCGACCGACTCTGTCGGGCTTGGTGGAAGAGTCTCAGATACTGGAGCCGCTGCAGTGGATGGCCCAGAACCTGTCGCTGCCGCTTCGCAATGCCTTTGGATGTGTCAGCGCGTTTCGAAGAGGAATGACTCCTTGTACAACTCACCAGTGATCTCCGTGCGGTTCGCACCCAATAGACTCGGTTGGCGAAGGCGCTAGAGTTGCAGAGGCGCTGCTTTGCGCTTGGGCTCCAGCAAACAAAGCAAATCCCAAGATGCAAACTTGTTCGAACTTCATGATGCACTGCGGTTGAAAAGTGTTCTTGAGTGTAGAAGAATCAAAAATTCATACCTGCCAAAGGTTGACTTTATACTGCTTCAGAGCATTACGGACCTTGCTGCAGGCACGAACTTAGACTTTTCCTCACCAGCCCACGATCCACTCGACATTGGAACTCCCAAGGTACTTCGTCTACCTCTGGTAAGCTGCTGGTTCCTGCCAAGAAACGCTATAGTCCAGGAACCATGTCGGACTCGGAGGACTGCGATCCCTATTCCAGCTTGATTCGTCACGAGCGATGCTGGAGAAGGCGGATTTAGGATTTCAGCTTGGCACGGGCTGAAGGTCCTCACTCTTGGCAACTGTGCCAAGCTACGATGCCATGCTATTGGGAGGAGGAGCTTTGCAATGTGGATTTTCTGTCTCTGGAGGAGGCCGGCGCTCCCGATTCTTGCAGGTTTGATTGATCGCTGAACCTAAGTATTTGTGATGCAAGATTGCTGGAACCAACGCACGACAACGTTGAGCCGAATGCTCTTCTCTCACGCAAATAACCGATCAATCAATAGCCTAGCAAGATCTTGATATATTCTAAAAATGTTCCTAGTCCTGTGGTTGACGTATGCATTTGCAATCCTCGGTAAGGTTGCTACGACGTTCGCACATTCTTCCAGTCAAGCCATTACTGTCAAACACGTGACTGTCCAGTTTGTCAAAGCCGTCACAGAGACCCCGGGGAACTTCAGGCATCGAGAGCAGCGAGCCAAAATCCTTAGACAAATAGGGGAAGTAACGCAGAATGGGGATGCAACGTCAATCAAGTACCGGATACTGGAGGCTCTACGTGGGTTTTCGGAGTGTGCACACCCAAAGCTGGACAAATTTGAGCGACTGTACAAGAACGTGCCTTCGAAGCAGAAAAGGGTGTGTTGAATTGAGATTGAAAATTCGCGTTTGATCTAACCTCCAGAAAAGGCTCTAGACCGAGCTATCGGGTATGGAAATTCCTTTCAGGAACTGAAAAAGCTGAGATCGGCAAACGAAGTACTTTGTCGGCAGATTGTCGAAGCAGCTTTAGAGTACTACAAGATAACATGGTACGATCTCGACAACCATATACAAGAGGGGCGAAAAGCAAGCAGAGATATTGACTCAGAGAGTGTTTCACAAGCTTTGAAGCTATTTGTCCGAGATTGGGCGGTCGAAGGGAACAACGAGCGTCAAAGCGGCTTTGCATGTATCCAGAATCATATCACACAAGTTTTGCTGGGAGACGAGATTTCCGTGCCGGGTCAAATCGAAGTCCTGGTACCTGGAGCAGGCTTTAACCGCCTTGGCCACGAAATTGCGGCGATGAGTGGTTAGTGGAAGTTTGCGTGCACGTACGAAATGGACTAATACTGTACCAGATCGCCTGTCCGTTACCACCAATGAATGGAGCGCTTATGTCAATTCAGCATACCACTTGCTGGAGAATGGTCCTTCGCTCTACCAATACGATGTCTATCCATTCCTCGAATCGTGGTCACACCTCAAAACGAAGGACGAGATGCGCCGTAGCATCAGATTCCCAGATGTGGATATAGACACGTCAAAGGTCTTGCTCGTGGAAGGAGATTTCACAAGGGCATTTATGGACTACAATTCTCGTTTTGACGTGGTTGTGACACATTTCTTCATCGACACTGCTCGAAATTTGATGAGCTACATCGACACCATCTATCGAATTTTAAAGTCAGGTGGTTCGTGGATCAACTTCGGACCCTTGCTTTATAGCCCGAATCCATGGATCCAACTGTCTTTGGAAGAGATTATCGTACTCAGCGAATCGATCGGATTTGAATTTCTCGAGACTCGTAGCGAATGTGGCGATATTACCCTGCCTGGACACAAAGTACGCAGTAAAGAAGCACTTTACAACTTTAACGCTTCATCTTTGAGTAGATATTCTTATGTCGCACAGTTCTGGGTAGCTAAGAAGCAATCGAGCTAACAGCGATAAAGGTCTATGAATATAGTACAGCTTTGCAGTCATCTACAATGGTAGTCTATCTTTCGAGTGTCGCATCGTACGGCAATAATCTCTCTACCATCATGCAGTACATGGGGTGCGAAGCTGAGCGTTGATGTCAGTGAAGAAGGCGACGACTGTTGAGAACCTTCACTAGATCATCTCGCCCGAGCTACTCTGTTGCTTCCTATAACATCACACAGATATCCTATCCGACAGCCTCAGGAGTGCGGGCTAAATCAGGTCTCGAGGAGGCTACGGTGACTGATGCGGGTGGAACCGGGAGTGGGGTGTAGCAAGCGAACATCTACTCTACTGCTAACATTTTTACGTAATATGGGAAAGGCAATCGGAGTAGATGACGACCTAGGAGGACCCTCAAAGCTGGTGTATTGCGGGGCAAGCATGGGAGCTCATGCGCGTTGACTGTTAACAAGCAGGACTCGAGTTACAGTAGTCTTCTAGAGGGCGCACTGCGTAAAGCGCCAAAGCTTAGTTTTACCAGCTCGGTGAAGCTGGAGATGGTTTTACAAACTCGGGGACAGGCGGCGCCTCATGGCAATGGGGTTCTATGCTCACTCCGGCTCGCGCTAGCGATGGCCAGCTGCGCAGCAAACTATTGCTGGCGAAAATTTGTGCAGCGAAACTTGTCTCAGTCGGCTCAGACCCACCTGGACGAGGCTGACGCTATTCCACAATCGGAATTGTCTTCGCCGCCAGTAGGGTCTGAGAGCTAAATCCGCAATACGGTCAAGGTCGAGGTATTTTTTGGATGTAAACGCCCGCAAAATGGATGCAAAATTTCGGTTTTGCTGAGACAAAGCGCAGCACTGCGCATTGGAGTCACGTGATCATTCGGTCGGTCGTGAACCTGGTTTTTCGCACGACATAATCACCCCTTCATTGTCGATAACGACGATGATAAGATAAGATAAGATATTTGTCGATTGTCGGAATAGTATCAGAAATTAGATTATGACCTATTCACCTACTTTAAAGCTCCAGTTTTGCTGCGTTGCACTGCTGCGCAGCTGGCCAGCCCTGGCTCGCGCGAGTCAGGATGAGTCGAGCAAAAGATCATCGGCGTCTCACCTGCCGTTAACTCCAATCGTTTGCTCAGTAACAAGTTCTTGATTCATCCTGTGGATGTTGATATTGTGAATTATCAAAATCAAAATCAGTCTTCACTCTTGTCTTTGACTCTAGAAGAGCTCCTCGAGGCCTCCTGGAAGACAGTTGGGGCACAAAGTGTCCCGATTCTTAGGGTTTCGTTCAACGCAACAATGGCCGTCAAATTTGTGCTCCTGAAGCGCCAGTTCAATCCTTTCAGCAGCGCAAGATGCACAATACCTCCTGTTTTTCTCCGGCCATCATCACATCAAATACTATTTCCGATCAGCTTTTCAGACAATCCTGAAAACCGGTATTTCCAAATGAACACTTTCCTTGAGCGATCGAGCTGCATGCGACACTCCTGGCTGCACAAATAATCCTAAGGCGGATAGTATTTATTGTCCCGAGTGTTTGGAGGTATTCTTCCAAACCTGGTCGCAGTTCGTTGACATGGGGCAAAAAAAAGAAGAGGAAAAAGAAAGCCTGGACAGGCACGTACGTGTACCTAGAGTTGGATTTTGCCCGCCGCCGCACGACTGCACCTGTTCATCTGGATTGTCGACCACTATTTGCCCCAAGCTTCTGTCTGACTGACTATGGGGAATGCTAGTTTTCGACAGTGGACATGGATAGTAGGAATGGATGTGGACCGCTTTGCTATACTAAGACAAAAATACTCTTTTTCATACACGAAAGATGAATATAGGAACCGGTATCGAAACATCGTTACATAAACTGCCTACTCGGGTAAAATCGTTCGTTATGGTCATCTTCATCGTAGTAGTGTTGACTCACAGTCTCCACACTACACTCAGGGGTGTATATATCAAGAGAGTCTAGTGTCCCGAGGTCAGTAAAAGTGGTATAGACGAAGAGGGGGACCGATAAGTTCGATTTATAGCTGTCCCGTGAAGAAAGGTTACAAAGCTGACAACTACCTAATTAGGAAATGGCAACGTTTTGGAAACAAGCTTCGAAACTTTAAAATTTACGGTTCGAAATGAAGAGTGTCGGGACGTTCCGATAGCAGTCTGGAACTCGCATGCGCTGATGTCAAAGCATAGCGTACCCTTCGTTTAGCAATGTTCATCTCGACTCCTATCGTGTATGCATGGCAACCACATAATGCACGAGGCGATCATTTCTACGTGAGTCGGGCTCTGGACCGTCGCAGCTCACCACTAGGCTGTCCGATTCATGAGGAATTTCGCTGAACATACTGGGATGTGGATTACTGAGAAGAAGGAAGACACCCACCTGAGCTAGGTTGTAAGGACCCGGCTCATCGGGATGCGAAGTCTTGGTGACGTTTCATCTATTCATTCCTCGAGTCATACCAACTGATCAAACTCGTAATAACAATATCTAAGCCTGACTGCCGGGTTCTTGTATAACTTGGCCGATCATGGCATGCTTGGTATTAACCTTTGGCCCTTTAAACCACTTGTGGGCGTCGACAGCAAACCAAAGCAAAGCAACTGACATCGGAAGCGCGTACACTAGACAGGTCCAATTCATATTGGAAAGGCTGGCAAATTAGTCAATAAATGTTCTGTTAATGACAGGGAACTGAAGGACGTACTTGAGGTTACTTCCCGTGTAGCTGGGAAAGCACAATATCGGAAGCATTGCAATGACGAATGCAACAGCGGCCGCTCCAATCGGCTTGCCAAACCTTCCAAGATTCCAAGGTCCACTTCGAAACCTACTGCCGACGAAAAATACTCTCAAAGCGATGGGGATCGTGAATGCGGTGAAGGCAGCGATAGCGCCGACAGAGAAGATGGCTAAGATAGCCACGTCCCCGGCAAATATGAGGCAGCAAAGCAGGACGCCAACGACGCAGTTGAGCCATACCGCGTTGACCGGGGTCTTGGTGTATCTGTTCACTTTGCACCAGTATTTGGACTTGGGGAAGCAACCGTCACGGGCGTAGGCGTAGGTGACTCGAGATGCTGCAACCATGCAACCTTGACCCATGGAGAAGCCGGCTACTATCGTCAAGGCGAGGGTGGCGAGCGCAGTCTTCATTGGCAGAATCTGGAGCAGGTAGGTCGCCCACGGTTGGCCAAGGTCCGAGTTGATGACGGCTCCAATGTCGACCACTGTGTAGGCAACAAGAACTTGCAAGACCCAACCGAATATGCCACCAATTGTAGACGTCAACACAATGGCACGCGGAGAGGCGACATCAGCAATGGCGCATTCCTCGCTCAGATGAAAAGGCGCATCAAAGCCTGACATTGCCCACAGAACGCTGATGAAACTCATCAACATGGCGATGCCGTTGGGGAAATCTGTACCATTGTCGATGTTGTTCCACACTTGGTGAGATGGTCTGAACTTCGGTTCCGTTGTGGCAGCTGTAGGTATGAGAATGATGACAGCGATTACCACTACCAGGTTGAAACTAGACCCCAAGGAATTGAAGATAGCGATCCATTTGGTTGGCATGCTGCTGAGACAACTTTGAATGATCATGAGGAAAGTGGTGAGGAGGAACAGCTGGTAGTCGGTTGATACGTAGTCTGGGTCGAGTATTGAGCGAGCAGCAAGAATCATTGCTGCCATAGAATAGTTGACCGATGGTGCACCTGTGACTTGTGCAATCCAACTGGACCAGCCAGTCACCCAGGATGCAACAGGGCCCCAGCCTGGGGGCGCAAGAACGGCGGATGCGTAATAGAGACCACCGCTGCAAAAAGAAGGGTCAGAATATGGCATGAGATGGACCGGGGGTACAATTCTGACCTTGTTGGCATGGATGAGCAGAGTTCGGCTAAGCTTAGGGCGACACATTGGATAAAGGTCATGGAAATTATCCATCCCCAGGCCATCCCTGGAACGAAGATTGGTATAAGCCCGATATGGTAACAAGTGTTGATGAGATTGTTTGAAGAAGAAAAAGAGTAACTCACCTGCAGTTCCAGCGTAGCCCATGCCATAGTATAAAGTTGATGCGAAGCTCGGAAGCAATCCCAAGACGGCGAAGCTGACACAGAAGCTGCTCCAAAGACTGAATTCTCGTTTGAACTCTTGCTTGTAACCCAGAGACAAGAGGACCATCTCATCATGGTCGACGACGGGCGACTTGTAACCTAAGGACAAGAGGGCGGTGTCATCATGATCCACCGGCGGCTTGTTTTCCATGCGCTGCAGCATGATTGCTTCCATCGTGGAGCATATGAAGTCGGGTTGTTGAGGCTCAATTATCGCGACTGGCGATCAGTTCCCTTTCAGCGCGTGGAATAATGGTTATTTGAAAGTCTGTAGTTAGTATGGAGACGGCGCAGTGAATGTGAAGAGCACGCGACGATCCACGGGTTAGGCGTGCTGGTGGTTACGGGATATAACTGCTTGCTGATTACAGTAGCAGTGAAGAGCGGCAGGGCCAATCTTGAAAAGGGGTGGGTGAACGAAGAGACCTCCGGCTTCATCAACGGTGTGCTTTGTTTGTAGGAAATCAGCTTAAGCCCGCCACAACACCCAAAAATGGCACGAAGAGTTTAAAGCCAGGCAAAAGGTACCTTTTCACCGCGAGCCGCGTTGTCAACGGGACTCGGTGTGCTAGAACCACTCTGATTAGACCACGGAGGCGTCTGGATCTATTGAATGTAGCTGCGAAGATTTAGTCAAAGCCATGCAAGCACAGCATCGTGAGCATCTTCGGCTAGTGTGAAAAGGCCGCGTTGCAAACAGGTCTAGAACATCTCTGTCGCGTGGACCAGTCCTAGATGCGATGTTAGGGCTCCATACTCGGTTCCACGGATTCATCAACGTCCAGGTTATAAGGGGTCTAGTTTCAAGGGGCATTATTGAGTGTGATTGGGGCCTCAATATATTTGGCCAGATCAAGAATCTGGACCAGGTCGGGTAGTACAAGTGGAGCCGAAAGGCGGTTTTAGAGACATGTCACCAGATGGCGAAGGGCCCTGGATGCTGGCAAGGCTGGAACAAGTCGTGGTGTGGTCGCGATGTGGCTTTTTTTCAGCTCAAAAGGGAGGTTGAAGCGAATTATGTTTGAAGAGAGTTTCGGATGTGTGTGGACGATATAGATTCGGGAAATTGTCACATTGTGGCTTTCTTGGCGTCACGCCCATAATGGGCCTGTGTTTAGTCATGCGCACCGGTTAGGCCACCAAAATGATGGAGTCGACACGATTGCACCTGCCTTAAGCGTATGCACGTCAACGCGGAACAAAAGGTCATGCAAGGACGCGTGCTCAACGTTGAAATGGTAGCACCAAGGTAGAACCCTTAGCGGTTGAGTTGGCTATTTTGGAGCCCCTGACAAGTGCATTATAAGGGGGTTCGTGTCTCTCTAACTTTGCCCCTTGAAGCATGGCACGCATGGCTATCTGCCCGCGGAAATACTATAATCACCCGTAGATACAGCGCACAGCATATACATAACTTCCCAGGTTCTTTGCCCCCGGGGTCTTTAATTTCACTCAAAGCAAGCACGCAGCAAGCTAGGTCTCTTGAGATTTGGTTGGTGGTGACGCGATTAAGTCGGGCACGTGGCCGGGGTTCCGTCGAATCAGATTCTTGGCTCTATCTAGGTCACGCTAGGTCTCCAGGGCCGGCGGTTCCTTCCTTACACGAAGGGTGGCTTGCCGGCTGAAACCTTAATGCCGAATTGAGCGGCTACACCTACAGCCAGGCCTCAAACAATCGGATGGATGGATATACCTGTGATCTTCTCAGCCTTGGACGCAGCCCAAAGCTTTCTGGCATTCCGTAGCCAGCATTCCATAACATGATTCCGTCTACTCAGGTTCATCCTCACCACGGTCGGTGGATCCGCGATCGATGGCCCCAGCAGCATCATTGCTGATCTTCCTCTACGCGAGCGTTGCAAAGGCGATCAAGGAGGTCACGGAAAAATACAATGCGGCACCGACGACATCGTCCATCAGTGCTGAATCCTCGGGCATCAGCGGCGCTTTGATCAATATCCAGTTGCTGCTGAGCCAGCCTCACGCCCTCTCGTCGCCTGCCATCTCACACACGCAGCTGGAGGAAGCGTTGAAAAATGTATACAATGGCTGCAATGCCACCGTGTCGAGGCTGGAGGAAGAAGTAGGAAAATGCGCGGGGAACCACACAACCACAACAACAACGACGACGGGCGGAAGGCCCCGCACCTGGAGCACGAAGCATCTATGCGACGAAGTCCTGATCAAGGCACTCCTGCAGCAAACCCAGAAGCAGTTGACGGACGCCAGCTTGCTGATTGCAGCAGCACAAAGGTAATCGATCCCTCACGGCTCATGCCTCGTCCGCTGGAAGAAGGCTGACTGACAATATTGTATTTAGAAATGCGAGTTCGGAAATTCGTCAGCTCCTCCAGAAAGACACTTTCCTCGTGCGCGACCCCGCCCCCGTCCACCGACAGGATCAAACAGATGCCCCGACTGCTGGGAAACCCGGCGGACACAGTCGATCTCTCCGCGAACAATTCGAGGCCGATCGGAAGTCCATCCGTACCCAAACCTCGGCCAATGCATCGCGCTTCAGCTTCAGCTCGGGACAGAGCGAACCCTACAGTCAACTTGACACCGACACCGCGTCCGTGATATCCGAGTCACAGCTGCCACCGCCACCGCCACCGCCACCGCCACAACCTGACAAGACGCAACCTGACAAGACCAAGAAGCTCCCCCGTACGCAAACTGGCTCCATCTTTTTCAAACTGTTCAAGTCCAACACCGAGTTGCACCGTGCCGCAAAGAAAGGAGATGTGACCAAGTTAAAGGCGCTCATAGACATGGGAGTGGACATCAACTACGAGGGTTCCTCTGGCTGTACAGCCCTGCACCTGGCAACCGACGGCGGCCACGAAGCTGTCGTCCGCTTGCTGCTGGACAATGGCGCCGATCCTACCGCAAGGTCGAGTGAGGGACGAACTCCGCTGCACAGTGCCGCCCGCACCGGGAACCCCGCAGTCGTCCGCCTGCTGTTGAAGACAGTCGCCGACATCCATGCGAAGGATCCCTCGGGCTCCACTCCACTGCATATCGCAGCTTACAATGGCCAAGAGTCAGTCGTCCACATTCTACTCGACCAACATCCCTCCATTGAGGTCCCGGGCCCTTCTGGATTTACAGCACTGCATGTCGCCGCCTTCAACGGCCAATCGGCAGTAGTCCGCCTGCTGGTCGAGATGGGCGCAGACCTCGAAGCACGGAGTGACACGGGACGGACCGCGCTACAGCTGGCTGCCGAAAAAGGCCACGAGCCTGTGGTGCGCCACTTGCTGCTGCATGGCGCCAATGTCATGGTCAAGGATAGCTTTGGACGCACCGCCCTGCAGGGTGCAGTCTCAAACCAGCACGGGGTTGTGGCCCAGCTGCTGTTGGACAAGGCCGTCTTGCCCGACGCTCCTCCGTACTGGCAAGCCCAGAGAGATTCTATCTCAGTATCAAACTATGAGTTAAATGCGGTCGAGCCAGCTGGCAAGATCGCACAGCGGGATGCCCCTGTGTCACCCGCCTGGTCGCAACAGGTCTCGAACGCACCTGTATATGAGCTTCCCGCTTCTGCACCGCATCCCGTCGAGTTGCCAGCAGGTGATTTGAACGCCGTGGTTAGGAGCCCGACATCCATATCTCACCGGTCAGCTATTTTGTCACATCGGAAAAGACCTGGGGGGATCTGAGGGTGGAGCTGGCGTCTTTCCTTTAAAATTGTATGATTTAGGCACGAGAGAAACGTGGAAGACGGCTTGTGGTTACTGCACATAGGAGAGTCGGAAACGTCGATTCATGAATGTAATGAATGCAAAGCACTCGTGATAATGAGTGGCCACGGCCGAGCATGTCTTGAACAGCATGTGGTACTGGGCATGCTTCTCTGCCATGGGCAAGCGAAGCCCGAGACGCGGACGCGGACGCCTCCCTATCTCTTTTGGCCGGCGCTGGAGAGCAAGCTTCGGATGCGCCTCAGGGAGTCTGACTCGAGGGTACCTAGGTAGTACAGAGTACCAAGCAATTTACGCTAAAATCTCATGCGACTGTATGAGTCGCTAAACATGCAATATCCAACTTGATCCTAACAAGCACTTCGGCCTCTGATCTGAGATAGCGCGTGAATGTCTACTAACACAATCTGTATTGCGAACCTTGTGTCATGTATACACGACGTACTAGCACAGTTTCACTTTGAGTTGGTGGACAGCTACTCTCCTGCCGGTGCATGTCAATATTGTGCTCCAACTGCTACGGCAGACTCTGCCAGTAATCGTGAAGGTCCGAGAACTGATGCAACAGCCAATGCATTTGCTTCTCGCGATGCTTGTTGAGAGGTTGGATTAGCGCTGTGGCTCCTGTTGTGCACTAATAGGCGGTTTGGTCTGCATTAGGTAAGCAAAAGAGCCAAGCCCGGGGCTACTAAGGCTAACTCAAACGAGGCTTGAAGCTCGTGGCTGTGGGTGCATGTCATTGGCCCACACATTGGCCGTAGACAATTACGGAGGACTGTGCTCGATTTCCATCACTTGAATTCTTCGTACCTGCTTCCATCTCACCTCACGGCTCGGTCACACGAAGTAAGACATCGTTCATCATACCCGGCCAAGCGTCCCTCGCCTAGCAGTTTCGGCATGGAAACTCGAGAAGAAAAGCTAGCTAGATGGGCCGATCCTTCACACCCTCAACTCCAAAGCCTCAGGGTCTTGAAAGGCTCACTTACTCTAGATTCGATCCATCTAAACCAGCGTGTGCGCATATCAGAAGACAGTATTCAAATCGATAAAGTCAAAGACCATCTCCTGGACGCCGACGACAGCAACACAAACACCGACGAAAATCCTCCAAATATCTGGCAATTTAAAGCAATATCCTTCCTCCGCCTCCGTCCTGGCAGACTCGCGCTATCCTTTCCTAAGCAAGTCTTCCAACAAATCCAAGACTCATGGAACCTACACCCGCGCACAATCGAAGTATTCCTCTCCAACAATGGAGTCTTCACCACTTTTCACTCTTCCAGCAATGGCCGAACATCCCTTCTCCTGAAAGTAGCTAATTCCCGCTCCGTGGGTTTCGACTGCATATCCGTGACCTGCGACCCTTTACGCCGCACCACCTACGCACTCTACCACCACCTCGAAGACCAGACCTCCGTCTTCGCCACCCTCCTCGCCACGCCAGAACGATGCGTCGACCCACATTTCTTCGTTGCGGCCCTGTATCGGTCGCACCACCAGCACATCGAGACCCACCGAAATAAGATTGATGACGCGATCCAGGGAATCGAGCGCCAAACCGGGTTTGGAAACCCTGGACAGCTTATGGGGTTTGACTCAAAGCGTCGTCCCAGTCTGGATGAGCATCCCGTGTTTCCGGATCCAAAGAGTACCATTCAGCAGCTGAGCTACTGCCAAACGGATATTGCCATCATAGGGCACAGCGCACGCGTTTGTTTGGATTGTGGAGAGTGGCTCGTCCAGGCTATTGACGAGAGCCTTCTCCGTGGACGAAGTCAGCAGCTTCATGGACGGGGAAGGCGCAATGGGTCTGAGCCCCCTCAACAGGATCTGCAGCTCTCGGAAAGCCAGAAGGAGATACGGTTGATGATCCGGCAGGAAGTTGAGTATATACGGAGGCGGACTGCGATGCTGTTGTCGCAGGTGCAGATGATGAGGGAAAGGACTCAAAGCCAGACCGGTTTCGTGAGTAGATCCCCTGACTTCCAAAGCTTTTGATTTCTTTTGCGCGTGGCTACTGATAACCCCGAGCTCTAGATGCTGAATACCATCACCCAAAGCGACGCCGAATACACTGCCGCTATAGCCGTGGACGGCAAGCGCGACAGCATAGCCATGAAAACCATCTCCGTTCTGGGTATCATATTTCTGCCAGGGACATTCATCGCCACGTTGTTCGGCGTAAACATGTTTGACTGGGGAGGTGGTGCTGACGGTGGAGATAAATCTACACTGAAGGTGTCGCCGAGCATGTGGATCTATTGGGCAATAACAATACCATTGACAGTTGCGACGTTCCTCGTATGGCTGTTCTGGTCTCGGAGAGAGAATCACAAGAGCAGCGAGCGACTGATGATATATCGCACAAACGCGCCTATCGAGTGCAAGAGCGACGGTGCCACGAATACTTCTAGTCCGGGCTTCAGTGAGAAGATCGTATGACCGGCAAAGGGCGTTATTTGGAGAGTTCGGTAACCAGTTGGCACGGGAGATTGGACAGTTGCAGTTTCAATCGCGCTGTGTATCTCCCAGTGATCCATCCTGGTCCAGTTCTGAACAGTGCCGGTCTATTTGGCTCACAGGGAAATCCACTTCGACGTCCAAGCTGTCGTCCGATAGTTCGTCAGCCATGTCAGCCATGTTCGGTAGGAGAGGGAAGTTGAGCTTGTTGACGACCGTCACACCTCCATTTCCGGTCTACGCTGGCCATTTGTCATGTGATGGGCCTCGACAGCTGACGTATCTTGCGGATAAGACTGCTTCCTGGATCTGGTAGGCTTGTCGCCATGGGACAATTTTCTTTGTGTGTACTTGCGATCCAGGGACGAATGTAGAACTAACGCTGTGATCACTGAACAGTGGCATAAGATCTTTGAAAGGGTTGAAGTACGCAAGACCATTCGATGCTAAGCACACGTGGGCACTAGGCAAGCAACGACATCGCTACGCATGATAAGGGTAAGGAGGACGTGGACGTGTCAGGACGCGAGACTTGCTCCTGTTTGGCATGACGGGCAGTAAGCGAAAATACTGCATTCAACGGTATGCAGCTGTTAAGAAGCCATACCCAGTGGCTTTACAGGTGAATCTCGTGTGCAAGTTAGATCCACGCTCTCGGTCTGACGCAGGACCTGGCTAGCTCAGGAGGTGTCGACGACGACGAAGCGTACCCCACACAAATTCGCGTATTGAACTTTAGCAAAGCTTTGCGAGGAACGCTCATGGCCGGGTATCACTTTTCTATGCTGCGCAGGAAGGTTTCGTGGGCTCGATGGGTTCTGAGAAACGATCCGTTGACATGATTGATGCTCATGGTTGTGTGGATGTTTGGTAACCGGGAGTGAGATGGACTCTCCAGCTCGGGTATCTGAACTCGCTGGACTAATTGCAACCAACAATATACGGCTTCACGCGTCGGAACTGTTCACACGGCAAGGAGATGGATGCATTGCCATTTACGACGTAGGTGAAGACGATCTTATTTGGTGGTACCCCTGCCTCCTTAGTCTGTGGCTTCACTTGCCGAATCTCAATTTTTGCACAGGTTTGGGGAGCGATGAAGCCGAGCAGTCTGATAGGGATCAAAGCGACACTGAAATTAAGGAATGTTGACTCTGGCGAAAATCTTCAACCGAGCAAAAACAAAGAATTTGGAACCATATTTATGGCAGGGCAGCGTTTCAATCTATCAAATTGGGGTCAATACAGACATTCATTCATTCATTTTGATAGAACTCTTGAATAGCACACTCTCAGGATCCAATCAATGTTCCAAAGCAATATATATCCTCACCGCTTCGACGACTCAATCTGAGTATCGGCTGGCTTGTCCTCGGAAGCCGATGAATCCGCTCTGTCTGGCTGTCCCACTTGCGCACGGGGCAAGGTCCGCGCACAAACTCGAGGAGGATCCCAGATGCTCTTCGACTGCCTGAAAATCTCATCTATATCTTCCGGTGATCGGCCATTTGGTCGTGGGAAAGAAAAAATAGACGAACCGGCACGATCGCTGCATTTAGGACGGCGAGAACCCGAGCGCATTGGTGGTGTCCAATCCTAGATACTATTCGAAAGATCGGGGTTGCGTACATGGAGATAAGATTGATGCTATATATTTGCTGAAAGACCTGTCCCAAAGACGGCGAGAACTGTCCGATGGAAAAGGCGTTGCTCTCTGTTAGATAATAGGGCGCTCTAAGACTTAGCACCGCACACAGAGAGAGAGAGAAACCTCGATGGTACTGATAGCATCATTGATGGTCTCAGAGCCCGGGTCCGTGTCTGCGAGAGCGGCAAGGATGGCACGAGCCTCACTCACCAAGCCATCGAGGGGATTCGGGCAGGATGTATATGAAAACCATCACTATCAACAACAGCAGCAGGATCTGAAAGCCCTAGCGGAAATCGCCATGACACAGAGCTTCCTGAGACAAAGTAGAAGCCAAGGTCGATCCACACAGTGCAAGAGATGCGCCAAAAGCCGAGAAAGAATGCCGTCGGCAACAAAACGTGCCCACCTCGCTTGGTTGGTTGCTTTGGATGTTTCTGGAAACTGACGTGTGGGTAGCCTGAAAAAAGGCGGAGAAAGGCTACAGGGTCGGATTAGGCTTTACTCCAACTTCCTAGGTAGTCACTAGCTCAAGGGTTTGCCGCCTTGGCTGAAAGTCAAAGTCAGTAGTCCGTTCTGGCAGGCCGTGAGTGTTGTGATAGTCCCCGCTCCAATATCAGCCACGTCTTTTACGCCCAGACTGGAGACATGGCCGAAGTATATCGTAGAGATGGCGGAAGCTCATGCGTCTCGACATCTTCAATGCCTCGCCAAGGCGAGTCGCCGTTGAATATAGACACTCGCGCGGTTGCTCTACCTGGTGGCCCGCCGTCCACGTGCGTAGGAATTTGAAAAGCGAGAGGCCAGGCCAGGCCAGTGAACCTGGGCATGGAAATTCTGCGGAACGCTCGAGTGTTATATGTTGTCGGAATAGACATGTATCTGAAGTTGCATAAACGGGTGCTGATGAATTCATCCGATGATTGACCTCAGGCCAGCGAGCTCATCTAAACGTCCAGCGCGATGGATTACAGCCACGATGTGGCCGTTGTACCGAGTACGAGTCCCTGTGCGTGTGGGCCCCCAAGAAAGAACATCGCCCGAGCGAGAAGAGAGTGCAGGACCACCATTCGAAGGAAAATGAAAGGCTACGAGCAAAACTCGACCTGTATCGAGACGTTCTCCGCAACTTGAAAGGCCATCTCCAGGATACGAGTGGAGCCTTTCCCGAGCTAGAATCTCTCGTTCTTTCTGAAGACGACTCGGAATGCGTCGATACCATGGGTCTTACCGAGGATGCTCCAGATGACGAGTCCAAGAGGTATCTGGGTGAGGCTAGTGATGTCAGATTTTACAACGCTATCAAACAAAATCTAGATTCGACTAACAGCACAACCCCCGAGTGTACCTCTAACAACACCCGTCGAGAACTTAGCTATGAACAAAATAGCACCAAGTCGTCTCGCCGGCGACGTAGCCTTTCTGGGATATTGAGGTCGACATCCGATGCTCGAAGCTACACGCAAGTATTCTATGGAACGATCCATATTGCATATCCGTTCATTGACGCCTCAAAACTCAACGAGCTGGAGCATGAGTGGTGGGGACCGAATGACGGAAGCCAGATTTCCGATGTCGACGCAGCGCTCCTGTGTAAGTGTAGACAAGTGTAGACACGATATCAGGATGACTTGTACTGACATCAAAGTGACCATTTACGCCATAGGAGGCTGCTACGAACACCTCGCACGAAAGCACACAGAACGTGCTGCATCACTTCCGACACACCAGCGCATGTTCGATCAAGCTTCGAAAGCTCTGCAGGGTCACAGCCTCGAAAGATCCCAAGAGCACATCTGTGCCCTCCTCGCTCAATGTTTCTACTTCCTAGCGACTTCACAAACCGACGTGTAAGCGAAGCACACATATTTCAACTTGAAGCTGCTGGACCACCCTCGGAACTGCGATTCGCATTGCCCAAGCCATGGGCTTGCACACCGAAGACGCCGCCACCAGTCAGACGGAGCGCCCCATCAGCACAACTCAGCAAGAACACCGCCGGCGGATCTGGTATTGCCTGTACATACATACTCGATCGGCTGCTCTCGCTCCAGCTGGGAAGGCCACCCGCCATCACCGATGTCTTTTTCAACGTGACCTTGCCATCACCTTCGACAATCGTCGTGGTGGCCCAGCAGCCAGCGGACACACAGCACCGATTTGATCCCGCGGACGCTTCCACCACCGAGATCGGGCCGTACTTCGTCGCCATGATCAAGTTCTCGCACATCATTGGCGATGTCCTGGAGAGGCTGTACGGCCTACACAAGTCTCGCGTCGACTAACACTTGTTCGCGCGCATTCAAGAGCTGGACCGCAGACTCGTTTCGTGGAAAGACGATCTTCCGCGCAGACTGCGTTTCGACCTCGGCCACGCCTTTGACAATTCCGTCATTTCCCGACGGCAGGTAAGTCCGCCCTCCCCTAGCAACTTTCTTTCTCTCGTTCATTTTCTTTAAACCATCATTTCTCACGTTCGTCAAACAGCGGAACATGCTCGCCGTGAAATTCTACCACCTGCGGTCCCTGATCCACCGACCCAGTATATCGATATCGATGTACAGAAGCGAGGGGCAGCCGTTCCTCGAGTCGCTACAGAACCGCATCCAACCAGAAGGAGTAGTCATGCAGTCGAAGAAAACATGCGTCTTCTCGGCCCAGAAGACGGCCCAGCTGCTGTACGGGCTCCAGGACAAACAGAGCCTCATGTACGACTTCCCCTGGTGGCAGATGATCTCATGCCTGATCTCCGCGAGCTCGATCCTGCTCGTGGCGGCCTTGGACGCCACCGACCTGGCCGTCCTGGGAGACTACTACACCGACACGATCGAGGAGGACGCCGACATCTGCTTCACGGTGTTTGAGGCGCTCAGCTCCAGCTCCAACTCCAACGCGGCGCGCCTGGCGAGGGACATGATGCAAGGGTTGAAAGAGACGCGGCCCAAAGCCAAATCCAGAGCCAAAGCCAAAGGCGACGACATGTTGTTGATGCTGAAACCTGCGGCTGTGGGAGGATCTGCTGAGCAGGCTTCGTGGAGTGGCCAACACCAGCAGCAACAGCAACACTACCACCACAACTTCTCGAAGGAGTCGGCGCCGCCGCAGCCCGGTCCATATGTGTCGCCGGGTTTGCTTGCCGGCACCGCCACGGACTACGGCAACGCCGCGGATCCGTCGCATGCCCCACCGCCGCTGCTGCCGCCGTGGGAGATATCGGAGCCGATTCATTGGTCGGCACAGTTCATAAGTGCCGAGTTCAACCCGTTTCGCGACGTTCTCTACGAATAAAGGTTGCAACAGGGTCGGCGTGTGCCCCCCGTCTACTGCGAGCTGCATCGCTGGGATCGGTAGGATGGATGAGGACCTCTGCCGTCGACCGTCAAAGTCGGATTTAGATGTTTTTGTGCAAAATGAAGAAAAAGACGTAGAAGGGTGGGTTGAAAACAGAAATTTAGCTTTTTGACGTGGTACGGCAAAGCATTATCTCGGTTCTTCGGAGCCTATTATTGGAGGGCTCATACTAATAATGTATTCTCACGAGGTGGACGATTTTTGGTACTGGGAAGACAGTTTGCCAAATTGGAGCAGGTCTGGGGTCTGCGTTGGAACTCACTTAGTCGTTGCGTTGTAGCTAAACTTTTCCCGTCGCCCGTCGTCGAGAGGACTGTACATAAAGCCTCCCATCTGGGCAATTGACAAAACGTGATGATGCAAAACAAGAGTCAAAACTCCAACTCCCCTCGTTGTCCATGTGTGCAAACTCTTCTCAACCAGAAGGTTATCCCAACGTCGAGCAAGAATTTAAAACAAGCCTTGATGAATCTTCCAGTTGAGTCTGCTTGGGACCTAACACCGGCACCAATGAACCCCTTAGCCGCGATTCTTTGGCCGAGCAAGCATGTTCAACCGACTTAAACTCAATACACCCTTTCCACTTCCAGCGCCGCTGCCAGCACCAGCACCAGCACCACCACTTCCACCGATGCTGGCTTTTACCTTTCGGCCCTTTGCTGTCTTGGCAGCCAGCTCGCGGGCAGCACTCGGCTTCTTCAACGGACTCAGGCTTCGGTTCTTCTCGGATTCTGCGGCGCCGAGGGTTGTTCTCACACGTTTGCCAGCTCTCTTTTCACCTTCATCTTCGTCGTCGTCGTCGTGTTCCTTCCAAGCACCGGGGATGTGAGCAGCTGTGACACGGCGATTTTCTTTTGCATCGTCGTCGTTGCCGTATTTGTCGTTGGCGGCTTCGGCTTGCATTCTTCGCTTCTTGCCGGGGAGGCCATGAGGAACTGTCTGGACACGATCTTCAAAGGGCTGGACGGGCTCGGATGTGCGGACGCAGCGAATACTGGACGGGGACCGAGAAGACTTAGGCGGAGAGGCAGCTACTCGGCTGGCATTGGTGACCGGGTCCGTCCGGTTGACGGTCGTATTCACTGATGTTATTGTTGTTGTGTCTGGTTTTGATCGCAAGTCAGTGAAGATGGACTTGAACTGGCTAGACTCTCGTCGTCCGTGGTCTTTCGCTTTTTGCATGAAGGTGTGGAAGGTGTGATCGACAGGACCCGATCTTGAAGTCGGTCGTGGACTGAGAGCGGGTAAGGTTGGATAGGCAACCTCAACATCATCGTCTTCCGAATTGTCTTCTTCGTCATTCACCACCACGAACGCCGACGAATCATAAGGAATTGCGGGTTCCCATGTGTCTGTGACCTGAGACCGATCAAATTTGGCTGGACTTGGACTGGCCACTGCAAGCTTGACGGCGTATCGTGACTTGACGCTCGGAGTGAAGTCGACTTTCTTCTGGGAGCTTGCCAGGACTGCCGTTGTGGTGGTATGCTTCGGAGTTCCTAGGTCTGTCTTTCGAGGCGATCGAAGGATGCTCCGGAGGCCCGCCATGGTGGGAATTCTCGACGCCAAGCCCTCTATTGGGTTGACCGATGTGCTTGAAATTGCCTGTCCTGGGGTTGGAGGCAGTGGTTTATCGAGCTTGACTGGTGATGACGAGGCCGAAGGTGTCGAATTTGACGGCACTGCTTTTACGCTGTTGGCACGGGGAATGGCCGAAGGTTTTACCGGGGTCGAGGTATCGGTGGCCCGAGCAGCTGATGCCTTTGTCGGTGATAGCAATTTGCTTGTCACCGGACGAGGGATTGCAGTCTGCTTCCCTGAAGAAACATCATCATCGTCGTCGTGTCGAAGTCGTTTCGCAGAGACGTCTTGTTCGTGCGAAGAGACTGGGCGTATGCTTTTGAACGGTGAGGTGGAAGCTGGGCGGCCGATGATTGGAGGTGGAATCCGAGGAGCAGGACTCTTGCATGCTGTTCGCGGGCGCTCGGGCGCATCGAGGTCGGCTTTGGAGATGCTCCGTTTGAGCGATTGAGCGGTTGGCCTGGCAAACCCTGGTCGAGCGCGGAAGGCCGAAGCGTGGTTCTCAATCGAGTCCATTTTCTTGAACTGCTCCATATGCACACCACTGAAGCGACTGGCTTTGGCGGTGGGCTTTGCAATTCTTCTCCCTGCGGCATTGTCGGATTCCTTTTGTTGCTGCAAGGCTCTGTCCGCACGCATCTGTTCTTTGATCTTGGCCGCGTCTTCCCGAATGCTCTCCATCATCTTTCGTCCTTCTTCCGACATGTGAGACTCGTGGCTAAACTTGAACTCGAAGGTCGGCGAGATGTTGGTACGTGCCAGGCTCTGGCGAGGACGACTTGGGGTGTTCTGCAAGCTGGCGATCGAGGCCTGTCCAGTGGTAGTTATGTCGGCAAAGCCAAGCTTGAGGCCAGAGTCAGGAGCTCGGGCTGTGGTCTGGTGGATGGAGGCAGGATGCATCTGGTCTCGTGCTGGCTTTGGTTCGGTCTTTGGCGTCGTGGTCCGAGCAATCTCATTCAGGCGGTCTTCGATTTCGCTTTTGCTTTTGCTTTTGCTTTTGCTTTTCGCAGACGGCGTGCCCAAGACATTGTCGATGGATCGCTGGTGGGCAGCGTCTGGCGTTTCCTCTCGTTCTGCAACGTCCTCTAGCCGCAAGTTTGGCAACAGCGGTCTTCGTGCAGACTAGGTAAGCAAAGTCAGTATGGCCAGCCAGCAGCTAGCGACGTCTGAACACACCTGAGCTTGGTTATTGGAGAGTCTGGCAGAGCGGCGCTTGGGCGTCGAGTCGCGAGCGATGCGAGCCATTTCGGCCTCATGCAAATGAAAATCAAAGAAAAGAAAGCACTACCAAGCTCTACCCAGCAAGCGAACTTGAGCACGAGACGTTGCGTTGTCGAGCTGGTCGTGCGATGATGTTTGATGTGTGCGGAGTTGACAACGACTGGCAGACTGGTAGTTTGGTAGTCTGGTACTAGTAGTGCCAACCGCTATTTGCAGTGCCCGGACACTTGCATCGTTTGTTTACATCGAGCACGCCAAATCGGGACTACGTCAGACCTTGGCGCCCAATAATTCATGATTTAAGCTTCGCGACGCCTAAGCACGTGACCCACTCACCTTTCTTTCGTTTGTGGTAGTCGCCTAGCCCTCTGGTCCATGCCCGGTTACTGTCTCTTGCTCAGATAAGCACAGCGAACGCCGATGCGCCTCTCCTGTTGAGACAACTACCTGCGCTACCTTTACTTTCAGTGACAAATTCTGCGCTAGCATGTGTTCCTGTAGGAGCAAAGCCATCCTCCCCTTCGCATTCATGCATGTCTTTCCATCCTCACCTCGACGCCACTGTTTGTTTCCAATCTTCTGTCCGTATGTTGGGCCAAGGTGTTGCGGCTCGTACATCCGTCGAATGATAATGGTGGCAAATCGTGGGACGTGTTCATTCTCCCAAGCCAATCGTCTGCAAGGCATCCCGATGGGCATGGGCATGGGCATGGCCTTTTTGCTAACCAGTCGGCCGTGTGATCAGGCTGATGTTCTGATATGACAAACTCTTGCGTAGTAGAAGCTCAAATATGTCGTACGGCTGCAGCCTAATAATCTGTGTATCTGACTGAAACATCGAATCACGGCCCATCTGAGCTGTCTTCCACTTCACTCATTGGACTCTAATATTTCGAGTCTTCTTTCACATGGCTCTTGATTTCATCGAGGCAAAACGATGATTTTGATTCCGGCTTAATGCATGCAGATGTAGGACACTTTACCATAATTGGCTGAACAAAATTGTTTGTCAAACCTCGCTGAGTGACGGCGACTTCCACATACAAAGCCTTTCTTCCCACCTTTCTTCAACCAACATGGAATTCTCACGAGTAGCAAGATCAAACCTCGGCAGCTTGCCCGAGTACATCATCACCAATTTTGTTCCAGGCGCACAACCATTGCTTGCGAGGTATCCAAAACTATTCCGCTTTCTCGGCGTACTGGTAGCCCTTTGGTACCTTGGACCACTTGCGAGGATTCAGGCGCTCTGGGCCACGTTTGCGCAGTTCTTGATTGCCACCGTCACCGTATCTAGCGAGGAAGATCTCTTCCAATATCTCATCACATGGATTGCGGAAAAAAGGACCTTGCGAGTCGATCACACTCTCAATGCTACCACAAATACGCCCATCGAGGAAAGAAGACGACGGAAACATGATCCTGACTATGAGGAGATCGCTCGGAAACCTGTCGAAGATCCCAAGATCAAGTACGAGCAATCTCAGGGCCTGCAGATCTTCGTGCACAAGAAGCGGATTTTCTTCATCAAACGAGTCTCTGGCGACGGTCATACCTATTACGGCAATCGATACAAACGGACCGAGATTCTGAACATTTCATGCTTCGGCCGGTCCGCTCAGCCCATCAAAGACTTTATCGAACACGTTTACCAGAGGAACAAAGACAAAGAGAGGACCATGACCATCATTCGCAGACCTTTCACTGGCGGCTACAGCAGTAGATTGAGCTGGTCAAGACTAACAGCCAAGCCCAGACGAGCCCTCGACACCGTCATCCTCGACCCAGACCAGAAAGCCACCGTGCTTCAAGACGTCGAGGAATATATGGATGAAACCACCCAGCACTTCTACGGTGATCATGGCATTCCATACCGAAGGGGCTACCTCTTCCATGGCCCTCCTGGTTGCGGCAAGACCTCCTTCTGCCTTGCTCTGGCTTCCAGATTCAACCTTGACGTCTACGTCCTGACCCTGTTGGACCACGAACTTCAAGATTCCGATCTCATGTCTCTGATGAATCAATTGCCATCCCCCTCTTTGCTCCTCCTCGAAGACATCGATACCGCCGGCTTGTCACGAAAGAAGCCATACGCAGACACCTCGGCCAATTTTTCGAACACCGCCAGCGCTCTTGGCGGAACACGCAAAGGCAAGCGTCGAGGTCTTCCAGAAGGTGCGGTGGCCGCCCTCACAGCATATTCCGGTGGCGCTCAGGATCTTGATTCGGACGATGACGAAACCAACAAGCAGGCAACGAGGGTCAGTCTTTCGGGGTTGCTCAATGCTATCGACGGTGTCGCCGCGCCAGAGGGGCACATACTAATCATGACCACAAACAAACCCCATGAGCTTGACGACGCCTTGGTCCGAGCAGGCCGGATCAGCGTCAAAGTGGCATTCACGAATGCATCTAAACAACAAGCAGAGCAGATATTCTTGCGAATGTACATCGACTCTCCAGAATCAAGCATCACGCTCGGCAAGGCCGCTGGCCGATGGTCAAGGAATAGCCTGAATGGTCTTGCCAAGCAATTCGCGGATCAAATTCCTGCTGGAGATTTCAGCCCTGCTGACCTTCAAGACTATCTGCTCACCCGTAAGCAAGATCCCCAAGGCGCGGTGGACGATCTCAAGAGCTGGATTGCCACTCAGTACGGCGAACGCAAACGTAGGGAGGAGGAAAAGGAGGCAGAAATTCTGCACAAGGCGCAGAAGGCTGAACGAAGACGTAGACAATTTCGGGAGGATATGAAGGCTGCATTGGGAGACGAGAAGAAGAAGAAGGATAGTCCTGCGAATGGAGCGAAACAAACTGCAGACGAAGGAGAGTCGGTCGCTGACGTTGCCGCAGATCAGGCGGCGGATGAGGAGCGGGCAACTGACGAACGACCCATAAATGAGCAAATGAAGGAGGCCGAGGCAGAGATTGCCATGGAGGAAAGAGCAAGACCTTAGACTGTAGACACGCCATCCGACATCACCAAAGAATTGCAAATTATGGGGGCCAGCAGGCTTCTGATTTGTGAGCGTAGCGACAGAGCTGCTTGACACATTCTGATATAGAATAGTAGAGCCATGAATTCAAGGAAAATAGAATCAGGTTTCTACCGAAAGCAGTGAACCGTCAAGGCGGTGTGGGCGGTGCCTGAGAACGCTGAGTAATCCGGCTTTACTTCGGCACTTACTGGAGCCCAAATTGGGGTGACGTCAGTCGTTCCTTCTCTTTCGCGTTCGAAAGACTTCTGCTGCCACATTGTCGTCCACGCCGCCCTTCGACGCCTGCCGCACATTCAGCATGATTTTATAGCAGCCACCATGCCAGTAACCACGCGTAATGCCCACCACAGAAATGGTACATCCCCTCAGAAAATGCGCATCTCTACACCATCACCCGAGCCATCACCGGAGCGGCGTCGAAGCTCGATGGACTTTGTAGGGAGACCGAGTTCATTCCTTCTGTTGATATACCCACTCATTCTTGCAGCCGGGTCTCTGTATGCTGCAATATCGCCGGGAGCTTCGTTGCAACAGTTGAGGGCGGAGCCTACTGTACAGCCAAACTATTTTGCGGGCAAGAGAAACCTCATCAATGTCCTGTTTGTCAAGAGGGGCTGGCTCTGGACCACGCTCGCTTTCATCTTCCTGCAACTCACCACACGCCCATCACCCCTTCTGGCGTCTTCTACTCCGTTAACCACCAAGAATCGAATGGCCAACCACTACTTTCAAGCCACCTTGCGCTTCCTCTTGCTCACCACGACTTGGGTCCTGACTACCCAGTGGTTCTTCGGGCCCCCTCTGATTGATCGCTCCTTCACACTGACTGGAGGCCACTGTGAAGGGTTGCCTGTCCACCTTGAAGAGAATCCAGCCACCAGACTAGCTACAATATACAGCTCTACCGCATGCAAGAGCGCTGGTGGCAATTGGCGTGGAGGTCACGATGTGTCTGGCCACGTCTTCATGTTGGTCTTGTCGTCTGCGGCACTTCTGTATGAGCTCTGCATTGCCGATCGAGCTTCGCAGCATCCGAGCGTATCGCCCCGAGCTGCGGCGAACGTAGCCCACGACTTAACAGAGCAAGAAAAGAAGTCGTTAGGAGGCTGGGAGAGTGAAGGTGAAGCAAAAGCCAGGATATACGCAAGGTACTTTCTTTATCTTGTGGTCGCTTTGGATTGCTTGATGTTGATGACTACTGCGATATGGTTTCACACATGGCTTGAGAAAGTCAACGGAATGCTTGTCGCCGGCGTGGGTTTGTACGTCACATATTTTCTTGGAGACTTTGTGCCTGCGTGGAAAGACGTTGTGGGAGGGTTCTGAGCAAGTGTCAACGCACAAAGAGACCGGATTCACGACACTGGTACTGGCGCGAAACGCACTCAAATCCGCACCTTTCCGCTTTGTGGGTGCGGGTCCCGCTGTCCCGTTGCTTAGCGCGAACCAAAACTTCCTCTCCTCCTTACAGATGAACGGGATTTTGCCTTTGCCTTCTTGGGCCACCAAAGAACTCAATGATAGCGAAGAATAGCTGGTACCAGTCCCACATCAGTTGCAGGTCCTCCGTAGATCAAAAATCAGGGCGGTGGCCGCATATTTGCTATAAAATGGACCAAGCTCTCCCATCATGTTTACAACTCAGCCCATCCTGCTTCTACACTCGCTGTCACACACCCAATACTTTCTTGGTTGCAAAGTGTACTTCTTTTCTTCAACCGGCAAACCGTCCTGCTGGAGTGACAGACTTTTCCACCGCATACTCGCGGCATGAGAATAAGAAATACATCGCATTGTTTCGTTGGCACCAGCCCCAGTCACTAATTTCAATCGGGCTATAAATACCTAAGGGGCCTACGCAAAGTTTCAAACCTGCCCAAACACATCAAGACCTCCTGGCTGTGTTGCAGAACCAAACACTAGAGATCAAACGACCCGACTCCCTGGAGTCTTTCGCACCCCAAACGCTTCTGACTCGACCACCACCAACCAGTTCACCATCTCCCAGTATAAATATAAATACAACCTCCCCAGCGCAATGGAAGCACAAGCAATGTCCACCTCACCGGCTGGCCAAGGTGTGTCACGTCTTCTCTGCCTCCCACCGGAGATACGTAGCAACATCCTGAGCCACCTGCTCGTCTCCTCGGAGCCACTGGCCCCCTCACCATGCCGGTTCTTTCCGGACGAAGCCGTGGACAGCGAACGGTGCAACCACAAAATTGCGAAGCCAGAAAACCTCCACCTCAACATTCTGCGCGTTTGCAAACAGCTCCATTGCGACGGACAAGATGTTCTGACTCGCCACAACACTGTGCGAATCGAGATCTACGAAGGCACTGTCGACATTCTCGGGTACCACCTCCCTTCCGCTGCGGTGCTTACATCTCAGCACCGCGCTTTTCGAGATTGTCAACGCTTTGGACGGTTCGAACTATTCCTCAACCACAATTTCGATTGCGACGAGAACCTCAGGCAGCTCCCGAATCTCCGGCCACTCCTCAAGGATTCACATGTCACCGTATACCTTGGTGGACATGGGCACCCCCGGTGCGTCAACTACAGTCATGAATTGGACATCATGACTCAATGTGAGTTGCAGCTGCGTCCGAGAATCCTCCTAGGCACAAGCGAGGAAGGATCTACCGTGAGCGAGAAAGAGGACCTCCACAGCTGGTGGAGTGAATGCGAGCGAGACAGACAGGTCTTCGAGAAGTGGTGGGAGGCTTGGTCACCCTTCCCCGCATTGCGCGCTCAAGCAAGAGCTGCTATGCAGCAGATGATGATAGCTGTCAATGAACGCAACAGGGAACAGTATAGCAGAGCCAAATGCCGATTCACACAGGCATCCAATGCGCGATTCGACAGACCTCCGGGTGTGAGTTCACGATACAGAAGGCGAGGGTCTAGGAGAGCTCGCCGGACTTGATATCCCTAGTTACGATGTTGGACAAGAGTTGACGAGAATCGTTTGTCTGAAATGAGTTGGCGAATGTAGATAAAGGCAGGCCGGCACTTTGTTTAATTGGAAGACCACATAGACTGGTTCGTTGTTTGCTTAGACAGAATGTACAGTCGATACGACATATTGTGGAGCTGTGTCTCCTTTTCTCAATGCGTGCTCTTGACCAGGCACCCAGGGCGTCCATGAATAAATGCGCGTGACTGTGACGTCAATGCTTCGCCTCCCCCTCAGACTTTCTTCCATTATCCTTCTGCCTAAGCCTCCAACACGCCACACGCCACACACGCCCAATAGAACCCATATATCCTCTCCATCACATCAATATACTGTATCAACACACCACGTCTTATCCCTAATCCCCTAACACAAGATCACCAACCAAACCTGCCATCCTAACCAACAACCTGAAAGCTCCCTCCCCCCAGCATAGCCACCCAGCCAGCAGCTCAACGCTGATTGACCGCATCTACTAGAATTCTGAGAAAAAACACACACACCATGAACGTCCCCGGATTCAACAACCGCGAGAAGGGGCTCGAAGACGACTATATCCGGAGACGAGAGTAAGGATTCCCCCTCCCCTTTTCATTTCCTGTCTTTGCTTTACATTGCATTGCCTCGTCTTACGTTACCTGTGTTCCCCACTCGCTTTGGGAATCCCTGTATCTGCACCGCTACCCTGCACCGCTACCGCAGCATCGCTACGAGGATTGAGGACAAGTATGAGTATGCGGATGCGTATTTGGGCCTACACATGATTGGTCTCTCTCTCTCTCTCTCTCTCTCTCTCTGTGTCTGTTTTTCTCGTCTCTTTGAATCTTTCGGCATATATATCTAACATGATCTCCAGGCAGGAGAAATTAGCCCAGAAGAAAGGCCAGCAGGCTGGAATGGGGCCGACTCAGGGACAGGGACAAGGTCAGAGCCAAGGACAGGGCCAGGGCCAGGGCCAGGGGCAGCAGAAGTGAAAATTGATACGGGAATCGAAATTGAAGGTGTTGTTTGGTTGGAGTTGGGAAATGTCCCTGGCTGGATTTAGTATGAGAGTGGAGAGGCTGGGACTAGGGCCAGGGCTGCTAGGAGGAGGAGGAGGGGAAGAAGGGAGGATGCAAAGAGAACTCGAGGTTCAGGCGACGGGGCGTCGCTACGACCGACTAACTAGTACATAGGTACATAAGTCCTCTCACTACTCCGAAACGGATTCGTACTCAGCTCAATTTAAACAACAAACAAATAGAGCGGTAGCAGCGAGCAGTGGGTTTCCCTTATCTGGCAATTCGTCAAGTCGCGAAAAATCAACGAATCAATGGATCCAGAAACCGTGTGATTTGTGTCCCGGTACACGGTCTTGATCCTCAGGCTCATCGATCGCATACGTAGCTTGTAAAGCAAAAAGACTACCTAGCTATTTTATGATCGGGTGTGTTTTGTGCCTTTGCAGACAAATTGCATTACTATATATATAGCTCTATAGGAGTGTTATGGACGATCGTAGCCTCTGAATCTAAGCGGTTATCCTGGGCTTTGTCGTCCGCATGACCAAACGCTTTCTCGGTTCAGACGAAGGGGGGGTCGGATGCAGGTTGTAGCGATCAGAGCATTTCCATGCCCTTTCCCAACCTGGTTCCACCATTACGCTCCATCGAGGCGCCCTGAAAGTAATTAATGTGCATACTGTGTTTGATCGAGGGGTGACACGAACGATGACTCTCTTGCCCGTCAACCGCCACGGCCACTTCAGAGTCAAGGGTGGGCTTCCCAATAGCGTCAGTTGGGCGGAATACTACTGCTCCTCCCGAACGCGCGACGATGGTGATGGACCTGGAGGAGCCGGAGGAAACCACACAGGATGTTTCGGAGGAATGGCGGTAGCGGGTATTTTCGTCGTGACTTTGTCTTGACGAGCGACGATCGACGATTCTATCACACTGGCATGATGATCCGTGGAAGCGACAATGTCTGGCTCAGCGTGCTTCTCCTCCACTAGGTCATTGGAATTGTGTTGGACCAGACAGTCGCAACGGAAGTTTGCATTAGACTTGCAGTAAGCATTAACAGTGCTGTCTGGTCCACAGTCCGACGGATGACTGCACGAAAGTTTTCCAGAGTCATCGCATTGACAATGGGCATCGCAATCATTGCCCGACCACGTGAGGAAGTTGCCATCCATACAGGTGCCAGCAATATCGGTTTTCGTTAGAGATTCGCCATAGCAAATCTTGGGTGCTGCTGCATATTGCTCGACATCGCGTTTCTGCACATGTGAAGGTCGATGGGTTGCGTCGATAGCAGATAAGGTCGTGTTGCTTGTCTTGGTCTGCGCATGCTGGGTGCTTGATGAAGCAGCCGGATGAGACTTGGAGCTGGACTCAGAGCGGTCGAAGCAGCCACAAAACGACATCCAACTCCAGATGCCACCACTTATATAGCCGTTGCACCAATCCGTGAAATCTTGATCGCTGTCACAAGGACCATTGACGCAGGTGATTTTGGGTCCATGACTACTGTCACCGTCGCAAGTGCACTGTCGCTCGCAATCAACGATTCGCATTGGCTGAGCCGCTCTATCAGGACAAGTGCCCATAGCCTCTTCACCCATAATGGTAGGGTGGAGGCATTCGACCGTCCAGTTGTGGTTTCCAGAAGCCGAAAACGCCTCAGCCGTCGTAGCAAGTTGCGCCGCCGAAGACACCGACTCGACAGGGAGACTGGCAAGTAGTGTGTTCGGTGTTGAAACTGTCAGTCTGTCACGGGGATTGATGCGAGGAGTGGTCGGAGCATCATTTTGGGAGGATACAAGAGGGCGCGACGGGTGGGCAAGGGTTGTGCGCAACAGTTGCTCCTGGCCAACAGGAACCCTGACAGCGTTGACAAGGTTCGTCACAACGGCCAAGCCTGCGAAGACAGGAAACCACATCGTGGAAATTTGTTCTCAGGACGAGAGTCTTTGCAGGAGAGTCTTTGGGGGTGTGGTGTAGGAACTCCAAGACCGCCAGTTCACGTCTGGCGAGATCAAGGCTATAATCTGGGATGAACCGTTGTCGGAAGGAAACCCAACGTGGCGACGTCTAAACGAGATAAAAGGAGTGGCGCGGAGACGCCTCGTGTTGTTTGGGGTCAGATTGCAAACGCAGCCGAAGAGTTCCGACACAGTGACAAACGAAAGTAACTCAGAGTCAAGTGAATGATTGAAACGCTGGCCTTCGGTTCATGAGGCTCTGAATCGCCGCTCTTTACCACCTTTACTCTCCTCCCAACCCTATTGAGAGTGATTTGCGGTGCCATACCATCAAATCAACTAGCACTTCTCATCGATAGACATGTACCAGCCTCAAGATGTGCAATTTCACGTGATTGGCTCAGGCTATGATCTCTATCCCGATCTCCTGGGTTGTTCTTCCAAGGACAACCACCGACAGGAACACGGATTGACCGTTTTGCGGGCTGTCGACGGTGCTTGGTTGCTCTCAATCCGGCATGCTGTCGCTATGCTCGGTGGTTCGTTTCTCATGCTGTCAAAGACTCGACCTCGCTTGCTGTTTGTTGCACCGCACAGGTGCCTCCTCCGAAAACTTTGTACAGTTCCACCATAGATTGGCTGTAAATAAGCTCCGCTCCTAGGGCATCAAGCTCGAGAAATGCACAAATCGGAGATGGAAGAATGAGGGGACCACCAATCCGTTCCGCGGTATCGAAAGCGACCGTTGCGTCTTGTTGAGTGTTCTTCTTTGCAGCCTGAACCGGGAGCAATACAAGCTGGGAAGTAGACCGCTTGCAGGCCTGGCCCTTCATCCATTGAGTTGTTTGAGTTGTTCGTCAGCAATGAGCCGAATGGCAGCCGCGGCTTGCTGAAGGTCAGTCACTGTCGTTGCTCCTTGCTTCGGCTGACCCTCTCCTTCCCGAAGGAGATACAATGCCTCCCAACCACTTTCGTCGGCACCGAGGTAATCTTTTTCGTAGTCATCGCCGACGTGGACACGTCGTGCCTCAAAACCTGGTCGGTGTATCTCCAATCGAATGTTGAATGCCTGGAACACGGTTGCTCCACTTTCTCGCTTGCCCTGGGCTCCTTTGGACAAGTAGTTCAGACTGGCCAATTGTTGTGCGTAGTCGAAGATTTCGGGTGAAGGTTTCTCTGCTCCGGCGTCGTAACTTGTTGCCAAGAAATCGATGTCATTAAGAGGACTATAAGCGTTGTGCCACGGAGGTTGCTGAATTCGTTCATTGACCCGGTCAGCATGCGTATCTGAATGAATGCCAACTCTCAGCCCGAGGCTTTGCAGGATACTCTTGACCCGCGGGTCGGAGTTCGAGATGACACCGACAAACACAGGAGGGTCGTCAGGGTTCGACCACTGCTGCTTGAGCTCGTTCATGCTGGCAAAGAAAGGGTTGACATCGGGGTAGAGCTCGTAGGCTGCACTGGAGGTGAAGTGATCGTACATTTCCTCTCCCAAGTGATGGGGAATTTTGGATTCGTCGACGACTTGTCGAAAAGCATCATTGACAAGCGTCTTCCACCACCCTCTCGCACTGGGTAGCTGGCCCTTACCGTAATTCGGGTATTCAGCGGAGATGGATTTGAAGGATTTTTTGAAGGCGGCCCCGAGATCAGCCTCGCTGACCGGAGCAGTGAGGCCACATCGTCGGGCGACTTTGATGTACTGGGTGGCGATGGGCTCGCGGAAGCGGTAGATGGTCCCCTGAGCGTCGAGAGTCACAATGAGCCCAGGCCGGGCTCGAGCAACTCGACTCGCACCTGCTCCCATATCTTTGCCCGCTCGACCGACGAGATCGAAGTGCATCGCAATGGCACGGTAAATTGATGAGCTCTTGGTGGAGACCACCCCCTGAACTAGGGCGGTTATTGGCGGAGGAAATGCCGAGGCTGGCAGGGCAGACCAGGCCCAGCACGGCCTCCAGGGGTCGCACAAGGCTGCCACGCATTAGGCTGATCAATTCACGCCCACGACTGGGCTGGCAAGCGGGCCCTTAGTAGGCCTGCGGCAAGATTATGGCATCATTTCGCGGAGGGTTTCGAGTTGGCTGCTGGTAAATTTCGTGGCATAAATTTTGAAAAGCACCACATGCGCGATTAGAAAACACAAGAACAGCCTTCGTTGACTAATCAATCAGTCTCTTTCTTTGCCTACTCAAAGTCGTCGTCTGTGACTCGCTCCTGCAGCCTTTTCTGCTCCTACACTTGTATATCAAATCCAAAGCCGTCAAGTTTCCCTTCTATTCGTTTCCATTCCCAACTCGACCAGCACAACAGACTCAATATAGCCTTTTGGAGGTAGCACAGCTGGAAGTTGGTATTCGACACGCTCGAATACCATCTCTGGCAGCAGTCGCAACCATTTCCACCCTGTCGTTCTTCCGCCGTCTTCTCCCCTTCCGCTTGTCAGCTTCGACCGCGTCCATCAGTGCGGCAGCGCTCACCAACCAGCACAACCCGCAGTCGCAGACGCAGACGCAGCCTGCGAACCGCTCAATCTCCTCCATCGCGCACCTGCGCAGCCCGTCGACGTCTTCCACCATGGCGCCCTCTGCTTCTTCTCCACCGCACACCAAAGTCGCCATCATCGGCTCAGGTCCTGCGGCGCACACAGCCGCAATCTACCTGTCCCGTGCTGAGCTGAAACCTATTCTGTATGAAGGAATGCTAGCTGGAGGCACTGCAGCCGGCGGCCAGCTGACGACCACAACCGAAGTCGAGAACTATCCCGGCTTCCCTAATGGTATCACAGGTCCCGAGCTGATGGACGCCATGCGTGCTCAATCCGAACGCTTCGGTACCACTATTATCACCGAGACCATCTCGCGACTCGATCTGTCCAGCCGGCCCTTCAAACTGTGGAGAGAATGGGAAGACGGAGAAAAAGACAGCCCAGCACACACGGCAGACACGGTGATCATTGCGACAGGCGCCAACGCACGTCGCCTGGATCTTCCGGGAGAAGAACAGTACTGGCAGAACGGAATCAGCGCTTGTGCTGTCTGCGATGGCGCCGTGCCCATCTTCCGCAACAAGCCTCTTGTCGTCATTGGCGGTGGTGACTCGGCCGCGGAAGAGGCGCTGTTCCTGACCAAGTACGGATCGAAAGTGACGGTGTTGGTGCGAAAAGACTATCTCCGAGCCTCCAAGACCATGGCGAAACGATTGTTGAGCAACGAGAAGGTCGAGGTGAAATTCAACCACGAGGCCGTCGAGGTGCTGGGCGAGGACAAGCCACGAGGGTTGATGACCAATCTACGGGTCAAGAACAACAAGACCGGTGTCGAGACCACTTTGGATGCGAACGGGCTCTTCTATGCCGTCGGCCATGACCCAGCCACCAGCCTGGTTAAAGACCAGTTGGATCTCGATGAAGAAGGCTACCTGCTCACCAAGCCAGGCACCTCCTACACCAGCATACCCGGTGTCTTTGCTGCTGGAGATGTGCAAGACAAGAGATATAGACAGGCCGTTACCTCTGCAGGCTCCGGCTGTATCGCTGCGCTGGAGGCAGAGAAGTACCTGGCCGAACAGGAATCCGAGGCACCGGAAGAGCAGATTGAGCAGGATCACGATGTGCGGAAGGGCGATCTGAACGGCGCAGAGAACGTGCCCGAATACAGATCGAACCCACTGCTCTAAGGTCAAGTCACAAGCCGTAATTTAGCGAATAGAAAAAGAGCAATAGAATGTATTATTGCGCTTGATTGTACGAAGTACATGTACGTGTTGTTGGCGCAAAGCCTGTAATCCCTGGAGCGTTTGCCTTAGTTATCCTCCTCCTTCTCTTATCTTTCCTCCGCCAGCCCTCTCGACACCAATCCGAGCGGCCATTAACGCAACCGCTGGCACTTCTTTTCAGAATTGAATGTCTATGTCTTTCACAAAGAAATTACCTCCTCGCTATGCTTGCTCTTTTCTCAATGGTCTTCCATTCCCTTCTTTTGCCGGGCTTTGATTCGGGTTTCGGCACAGATGGCCATGCAATCTAGGGGCCTTTGCCTGCTTAGGCGGCCGAGAATTGCATCCTCTGATATATTCGATTTCGTCTTCCGAATAACCCTCTCCCTCACCCTCACAGTGAGGCCTCATCCATTTAGGGATTCATAGGGTATGTAGTAGTGGCATTGTAGCGCCTTTCGTGGCGGTCCTGCCGCCGAGCCCATCGCATAAAAAAGCCAGCAAGCCCCAACATTTCCGACTCTTCGTCGTGGGTTTCGTTTCCCGTTGCAGGGTAGAGCGCATCCCCTTGTTTTCCTCTTCTTGATTTCAGTCTTTAAATTGGGTAGTAGCAGCCCATCCCTCATACTCGTGGTGCAAGCAATTTTTTTTGATTTCAATGTTTCGTAGCAGAACCTCTAGCAAAACGGGTAGGCTGCTCTGGCCCTCCGCAGCATCAGCGGTTTTATATTGACGACTTTCGGATATCCCGTCGTCTGTGGCTGTGGCTGTGTCTCTGTCTCTGTAGCGTGGTGGTGGTGGTCGGATACCCTCGTAGTAGTAGTAGTAGCGGTTTGCGCTGACTTTTGCTGAGAAGCCCCTCCCGTTCCTGGTCCTGTTCCTTTCCTCGCGAGGATTTGCTCCTCGATGTGCACGGTGAGTAGGGAGGCGTCCATAACTGCTAGATAAATATGTATAGATATAAACTTTAATTGTCTCGATATAGCGGGAGTCTTTCGGGGTGGATGGGTGGGTGTTGTTGTTGTAAACTCTTGTAAAGTTTTGAAACGAAAGGACCGTTAAATATATAAAATGAAAACAGGATTGTTTTTCACATTTATTATCTAAAGACATAAAATAGAATCACCGAGCACGACCGAGGTTTGTTGGAAGAGGTATTTATTAATGGCTAAAATGTTACTTTGAGAGACGCGCCGACATCGCAAAATCATCAAAAAGTGACGTCGTCGTTACCCCAAATTCCGACTCGTCCACTCAGCAATCAGCGGTGGAGTGGCATCGGCGCTAAACCGGCCGCCGACGCCGCGGAGCGCATCTAGGCGCGGAAACACCCGGCTTTTCCGAGTCATTTTCGTACGCTTACTTGGCACGTTGGGGAAATTTCAAGAGTCATGCATTGCAATTGCATTTGTTTCCTATGTGGCCAATTAGGGCCCTAATATGTACTGTTCAATCTTGCTTTATGCCATCTCTCAATTCGTCAATTCGTCTCTGACATCCTGTCTAAAGATTCGAAGTGCCAGGTTCAAAATGGATGTTGGACTGCACACCAACCCCCAACGCCAAAGCTCTTTCAGTGCAATTCGTCCTGTTAAAAATCTGCTTGTTCAACAACTTAATATTCTTGCGCTCTTGGGAAATTCTTTGTCCTCGTTGCTGCTGACACCGACTGCCTCGACGTGCGACAGGCCGAGCGTCTTCCCGTTGACCTCAGTGGTGGGTCCTTTGACGACCTGCACATCTCCAGATAATCTCTTGTCGTTCAGGATGTCGTGGACTGGTCGTCGTGTTCGCAGCGACTCCCACACTGCTCTGTGCATGGAGCCCGCGAATAGGGCATCCATGTCTTCAAGGGTGAGACCCTTAGTTTCGGGGATGAAGAAGAACGCCCAGAAGCCCATGAGAATCATCAAGCTCCCGAAAAAGAAGTATGTGCCGTAGCCTAAGCTCGTAATCATGTAAGGGGTGGTCCTTGAGATGACAAAAGACCACAACCACTGGTCAGCAGTGGTGATGGCGACGCAGAGCATTCGGATATCCAGTGGGAAGATCTCGGAGCAGTAGACCCAAGTGATACCCTGCCAGGTGGCGCAGTAGATGAAACCGTAGAGGTATACGCAAACCATGGCAAAATAGCCTGCCCCATCCCGAGTGACGTCGCCCCGTGCAGCAGCACCTGCAGGGTCGGCGGATTGCACGTAGCCTCCGATGTACCACATTGGCAAGGAGCCGATGAAAGCACCATAGATGAGGCCATTGCGTCGCCCCACTTTCTCAACAAGGTAGAGGGAGAACAACACCATACCAAGAGTCTTGGCAATGCCGTAGAAGCCTGTCGCAAAGAGCTTGGTGTCCGTTCCCGTGATGCCAAGAGTCTCGAAGATTCTCGGGGAGTAGTACGTGATGATGTTGACTCCGGTTAGATTTTGGCAGGCCATCAGCAATAGACCGATACCGATTCGGTTTCGGGTTCCTTGCTGGAAGAGCTTCTGGAACATGGCCTTCTTGCTCATCCGGTGTGCCGAGCGCTCCTCAACTTGTTGTCTAATGTCGGCAAGCTCACTGACGATATATTCATGTTCAGAAGGAAGCTTCCGGATATGAGTCAGGGTCTTCTGAGCCTCATCCCATCGGTCTTTCCTGGCGAGCCACCGAGGTGATTCAGGGCAGATCAGGATGCCGAGGAAGAGGAGAATGCCAGGCAGCAGCTGGAGACCCAACGGCACGATCCATTGCGTCTGACCTCTTACAGAGATGGTACGGTCAACGGCATAGTTAATCCAGAATCCGCACATCCCTCCACCCTGGGAAGCAATCTCGAAGATACCGATCAATCGACCGCGGATGGACGGTGGAGATGTTTCAGCAATATAGACCGGCACGATGAGAGATACAGCACCAATGCCCAGACCAGCCACAGCTCGACCGGCAATGAGCATGGCAATCTTGCCATGCGATGCGGTCATGAGAGTACCACCTGCCAGGAAAACCACCGAGGAGATCATAATTGCTTTCTTGCGGCCAATCTTTTCAGCGAGCGGGAAGGTGAAAAGGGCACCGAAGAAGCATCCTGCCTGAAAAGTGGAGACGATGTTGCCTTGAAGAGTGTCGCGTGCTGCAGGTGAAACATCGAGGAGATTGAAATCTCGTCGAAAGGAGTCGAGAGCCATGGTACCACCAATGACGGATGTGTCGTAACTAAGAATCGTTAGTACTGTCTTGGATGACGATGAGTGTTTGGCTTACCCCATGGCAATAGCACTCATGGACGCGATGATAGCGATAAAGTGGATCTTCCAGTTGCGGACCTCATCGGGATCTGAGGTCCCCTTGGCGTGGAGATTGAAACCCATCTTTCCGTCTTTGCTGACTGTGCTGCTTCAAGGCAGATTTGGAGGGGGCAGTGTGATAGGCAATGATGAGACGTTCCTTCGTCAGGCGAACAGGCAAGTAATATAGATAATGTCTGTGGGACATTCCATGTGCAAAACTTCAATGGCTTGCACAATGCGGAGAAAATTCCTTGTATGGGTCGAGACTCTCCGCAAGCCGAGGAGGTCGATCATTGTCGCACATCCCACAGCTACCCGCAGATGGCGACAGCGGGTATTGGCCAGCGGGCACGATCACGAACGATGAACCTTGCACAATTGTCAGAAAGCTGGGGTGTGGGATACCCTGCAGCACGGACACGGGAACGGCAATCAACGGCAAATCATCGGGAGGGGCAGACCTTGCATGAAATAGTTCTTTCTCGAAAACTCTTCGGAGAAAGATTGTAGGAGATTCGACAAAATTTTGGCGGGGCTCTCTTGGCAGATTTGGCCAAGACTCCCGCCCAAGCACCGCCTCAATCGTTGCTCCAAAGCGTCGGCGTGAAAGGCGTGCACGATTGTTCAAGCATTAGTGGAGAGATATTGAGACTAGGCCTACATTCCATAATGCGAAGCGAAGCTATAGGAAGCGTTAAAGCAGGATACTCTGAAAAAATATGCAGCGTGGTGTCTTGCTCAGCGCCGCGAACCCAGGGTGTAGAGGGACTCAAGACCCGAGCAAGAACCGTCAAGCACAAGAGACGATCGCTGAATAAGTGGGAGTGAATAGCCGACCGTGCCGACCAACCCACTAGGACGAGAAGCTCGGTTCTGAAGTGGAGGCAAACCTAGTTAGACTACGGGCTGTGCAAAACGGAGTAGTCCTGATGCATGCACAAGTGCCGAACACAATTGAAACGTCAACGACCTTAGGAGGTTTTTCACGTTACAACGCGAGCTTCTCGCTTTGAGTCGTCTTCTCCGCGCTAGAAATGCAGTCCATTGCGCTCACTGAGACTGCACGAAAACGACACGGATGATCACCGGCCCATTAGTCCATCTCAGGTTACGCGGTTGGCAATGGTTTCAACGGCACTCCATGCTGTCCACGGAAGCAAGCTTTGAATCTATATATCAAGCTAGAGCACTGCCACACCAAAGAACATGGCAACACAGGTGAGAACTGCGCTTGAACTCACATCTAATATTTTAACTTGCTCGAGTCGGATCTCTGCGACAACCTGAGACGAGCTGATGGTCTTCCGTCCGATCGCATCCCCGAAAAGCTAATCGACTTGTAGTGTTAATTCAAGCGGTGGGCGCAGCAGTTGATGATTATCTTGCTGCATGAGCTCGGCATATGTGGCTGCATAGAGAAGTCGAGAACGATTGTCGCAAAAGAGGTCGTCTTCCGACCAAGGATTTTGAGACAAGACAATGAGTTGAACTCAACGTATGGAGGCAAGGCACGATGGTGTAAAGCACTTGGAAGCTGACAAGAGAACGAACGAGGTATGGGTCAGATAATAAAACGAGGGCATTGACTTTGTGAGTGCGTAAACTGTGGGCACAGAGACTCTGTCGGGTAACCTCATCGTTGCAGTGCTTTGTGGTATGATCTGGGGTGACTGCGCATCATCATGCTGACCGGCGGAAACAGCACCGGCAGGATGATAGTTCACGGCTAGAGGAAAACTCATAAACGATCTGCTAACCGAGAGCACTTTCGTCCTGGAACGAGACATATTCAGAGCTCTGCAATATCGTGCAATACTTTAACACACAGAACTTTCCTTGTGCTTTCATAATAGGGTGGTTCCTTTGCCAATGTATTGCTTGAGGTCACGAACAGCATGGAGAAGGCTCGCTAGTCCATCTGTGTTCTTGACTTCATGCTGCGATGTTCTTGATTGTGTGATTAAGCAGTGCTGCACAAGGCCCCGTCGGTGGAAGCGGACTGTACCCCGGAACGCAAGACATTGCATGCCGTCCAAATTTGATCAGTATCGGTCTCAATTTGCGCGTGTAGGACGGTTCATCCTCAAAATCACGACGGGGCAGAAGACAAAGCAAAACGAGCTAGCACGTGACACGGGAACCATGTAGGGTTCAAGTCCTGCGGTGAGGAAGAACGATATTCCGCATCAGGGGTTCTCCCGCACGTCGTTTGATCCCACTTTAGCGTTGCGCTAGTCCAATATAGGATTCAAGTGGTTCTCCCGCATCGCGAGTCTGTCAGCCCAGCTTCTCAATCATCATCAACAACAAAATATCTTCCCATCTTTACTGTTTGTTTCGCGAATTCTAGAATTACGTCCGCCGCCGAGCACGTTCTGTGTGTGACTTCGGTCTGGACATTCGACCTTAAAAGAGAGGTAGGGCCGCCGCCACCCGCGCCGTCGGAGCTGGCCAATCCAAATTCTTCTTTTATTGCTTAGGGATTATTGCCCACGACGCAGCACGTACAATACCCTATCGTTTGGATACCATCCAGCACTACCTCGATCGTCATCGACTTTCCAGACGCTGCTTGAACCATGACACTCATTCTGTCCTGGCTACGAATTCTAAGCCAGATCCTAACATTTGTTGCATTTGTTTCATCATACAGGCCGACGCAACACTGCAAGCAGCTCGGCGACAATGGTCACTATTCCGGGTGTACCTCACTAACACAGCATTTCAACCAGACTACGCAGCAGTCAGACTTATATGTCCGCTATCACTGGTACAAGTACAAGAACTCCAAGAATGGTTGGCATGCTTTTGGGCTCGGGCCCATAATGGCTGGATCCCTGATGTTCGTCATGTATGGCGATCCAACGGCTCCGAATCCTGAAATGACAATCAGTGTTCGAAGCACCGAAGGCCATTATCCACCGCAACTCATCGCAGATATGGACAAGTTCAACATACCTCAAGCAAAGGGCCGAATCCCGGAAGTAAACATCATTACCAACTCCTTCAAACCTTATAATGGACCTTATGAACAACCAGAACTTCACCTCAAGCCTACGCATGTCGGCGTTGCCGAGTTCATCGTTCGATCCTATGCTAGGTGGATTGGTACTGCCGTTAGCAATTCCAGTACGAATCAGCCAATGATCTGGTCTAGCAAGTATGATCAGGATTTCAGCAATGACTACAGTCTTGATCGTAGCATCGAGATGCACGCCTTCGGTCTTGGATTTGGGTTCATTTTTGCAGATCTTCTTAACGCAGAAACACCTGTCCCAATGTTCGGTGCCATTGACGAACTTGACAGTGTTAAAGGCCTCGTGGAAAGTGGCGACCCTGAGCCACCAACAGCAGCAGAACTCTCCGCAGGCGAGGCTGCAATTGCAAATATTCACCTTGATGCAACGAATGCGGACCTCGGCGCGGGTTCGGGCGATGGAGAACATAACCCTTTTAGCGACCATAATACTACTCCATCGACCATGCCAGATAAGGGTGACGAACCAACACAACCGGACTCTGCTGACGCTGGCGAAGCAAGCCCGCCAACAGATGTTTCAACAAACAGTTCAGCCGAGGCAACGACGGCTGGCACTACGACGGCGCAAACTGCCTATACAATTCGTGGCAAGTCGATTCGCGACTGGCTGTGGCATCTTCATGGCATCCTTCTCTGCCTTGCATTCTTTGTGCTCTACCCTCTTGGTATCTACCTTTTCCGATCGCCTAAGCAGATCGCTGCTGGATTGAGCTTTAATTACCACTGGACAATTCAAGCGCTTGGCACAGTTACCTTCTCGATCGGCTGCTTCATTGGCTATTTGCAAAGCCGAAGCATTTCGCTAACTCATCAGTACGTCGGAATCTTCCTTGTGGTTTGTATCGGGGCACAAATGCTGTTGGGTTGGCGACATCACGTCAAGTTCTTGCAGTACAAGAAGAAGACTTTTATGAGCAAGATTCACGTTGGACTAGGTCGTGTTGTGATGCCACTTGGCTTTGTCAATATTCTCAGCGGCTTGAAGCTCAGACACTACGGTTGGTTCACAATGCTACTAGTGCTGGTCCTAATCATCGTCGAAATCGTATTCGGCGCCGTTTTCCTGAGAGGGTCGCATGTCAGAAGGAACAAACTCGGCGCCGCCGCTGTGGCTGAGGAGCTGAAGGCGCAAGGACCAGGCAAAGATGATGACGCAGAAGAGTACTTCCAGCTCGCCGATGACGACGAATTAAGCGACGTGAGTGATTCCGAGGATGCTATCAACAAGCAGCGAGCGAAGAGAAGGGAAGAAAATGAGAGACTCGCAAGGCTGGACAGGGTCTAAGATCTCCAGGGTTAGGTCACTGGGAATTGCAAAACCCTTGGAATGGAGAACCAACATCAGAAACTTGAATTCGTGTTGCGGCGGGACTAGGACATAATGTGATGGAGCGTTACTTGCGCATTCTATGAATTAAGTGAACATCTTCTTTCGATGTAGAATGCACTTGATGTCACCAAACCTGGTGCACAGCCACTCATGAATTTCAGGTGCTTTGGCGGGGGCCCAGGAGCAACATGCCACCTGGCGACTGTCACGTGATATTAGCGACGCGGCACATGCCGGCCGTTTGTTGGTCGTAGCTAAGCGATTTCAACGTCCAATCACAACGGATTGAACTCGAAATCACTGATTCAATTTTGTGCAAGGTTCTAGAAGCCATCATCTACCACAGAATGCCCATTTCGTAGCACTCCATATACGACTTCTTCTAATCCGTTCCAGAATTTTGCAGTCGGCCGACGAACAGCGGTCGATGTGATTCGTTGTTATCAAACATGAGTACGAGACAGTCGCGCCAAGAGAAGGCTCTCTTGACTATGGCCGCGGCTAAACAGAAAGCGGAAGAACGTTCAAAGAATACAAAGTGTGCGTACCAATCCAAGCACCCGTCCTCGCGGCAGTTATCGTCTCTCCTACACATGGATGAGTGTAGAGATCCGGACTGCCTTGAGTTGGAACAGTTACAGGAATTGCAGCGGTCGCTTGACCGGTACACTGACTATGAACACTATGAACGATGTTGTGACGGTGATCATGCAGAGGGAGAAAAGTGTAACGGAAATGCCATCAATTGTTGTGGCGGCGTGGATGAGAGCAATCAGGACTGTGAAGAATGTGTTGAAGAATGTGCTGAAGATTGTGACGAGTGCGTTGAGGAGCACGAGTTAGGTCATTTGTCTCACTTTGGTGAGCTGCTTAACATGGGCACACCGATTGGATGTGAGGACGACTGTCTGAAGTGTGACGAGGAGTGCGAGGAAAGTGGGCATGAACGAAAGGACTGCCCGCAAGATCACCACACCAGCTGGGACAGCTGTATTACCACCTGTGGTATCTGTGTTGACCCTACACCTCTGCCACTCCTGCCGCGAGATGCTGAAATCCAGCTGTATGGGCTCAACAACTATCTGCCACATATCACACCTTGCAATGAAAGATGTACGCCTCCTCCCCTTCTCGAACCCCCTCCTCTCGAAGATGCGAGCATTGTGAATGTTTCGACCTCACAGCAACCCGTTTTTGATATGGAGTTGGACCATTGGCAGACTTTTCAACAGGGGCATCATTGCGCACCTGATCCGTGTCTGGTCGATCAACTTCCACAATTCCAACCTCCTCAACATGTGGATCCGGGCTTTGGACTCTCATTTGGATGCGATCCAACGATACCAGGAAACCAATACCCTTGGCAGCAGCACGATCAGGCACGCCAAACTTGCAACGTGCAGGCTTTCGACGCACTCGATCTTAACGGCATGGCAGCAGATATGAACAATTTTGCATCAGTAAAGCTTTCTGCTCCCGAACAAAGCCCTGACTTGGGACAGGTGCTAAAGCAGGTGGATGAACTCAATGCAGTCGAGACGGTCGATACCCCTCCAGTGAAGGCATCTCTTGTAACTGGTAAAGGCGGCAAGTCTTGCCAATGGCTGATGCCATGCGGCTCTGTCTGTGGCCAAACATTTGGGCGAACGGATGATCTGAAGAGACACGTCAAGAACAGTCATCTTGCATTGAAGGGAGTCGTTACTTGCAGATGGGGCTCGTCATGCACATCATCTTTTGCTACAGAAGCGGCATTGACAGGCCATATCTCCAAAAAACACCTGGCACCGCTCTATGCAGCAGGACCTGGCAATGCAGACTCAAACGGCTCCGGGTTCAGTTCGGAAAGCCCACAGGCGGAGGAATTGCCATGGAAGTGTACGTTCCCAGGGTGCAACAAATCATTCATGTACAAGCAAGTTCGAGATGAGCACGTCGCAAGTCATACCGGATCGAATCTAGCGCACTGCCCCATCTGCCATCGATGGCTCAATGCCGAAGGCAGCAATTTTCGACGGCATATGGCGAGCCACCGACCCGAACACGAACACATGCGATGCAAGCACCAGCACCTGGGATGCCGGAGGAAATTCCCGAGGCTCGACAACCTCAGGCGACACGAGAAATGTTGCAAATACGGAAAGAAGGCGACTGCAGCTGAAACTAACGATACAGACGACCAAGCGCATATGCACGGACATCACCATCACCATCATCACCACCACCAGCATCACCATCACTATCATCATCATCCAGATTCTTGAAGTGAGGCTTGGTGTGATGCGAAACGCCAGCATATACAGCGGCAAATGAACTCAACCCCTCGCCTCGATGAGCAACCCCAGGCCTGTGTGTAAAGTTACAGGGTCTGCTAACATCCAGAATCGTGGGTTGGTGTTTGAGCCCGGGAGGCAGTCGACATGACATGGAGGCTTGATGATAATGGTGTCATCTCAGACGTAGACGCTGGACGGACAGCACGCAACGGATTGAGTAGAACTTGAAGGCGAGATGCGCAGTGGATTTGTCAGTCGACTCGGACGAGGGCGATTGACGAATAACACTCGGTAGTACTTGATGTAGCGGGAGCGGGCGAAAGTCGGGATATTGGATGACTCGCGTTGTTCCTGCCGGGCTCGAGGCGGATCAGGTCAATTAGTAATAATACGAGAGGTGTTTCGAAGTCTTGAGTCTTGACAGATGTCCTCCTTTTCTGCTGGCCGGACAGGGAAATCGATCCCTCCCTCATGACCAATCCGAGATGAGTTTGCTACGGCGACACGTGTTCTGTACATGATTGATCGCGTAATCTATTATAGAAGTGGATGTGTGCTGCCCTCATTCCAGCGATCTGCAAAGGCTGTTCCTGACGGCTGCAGCCTATAAGCGGCTAGTACCGATTCGATCTAATTGGGATGCGCTTTCCGCGCGGTGGCGGACATGAAATTTGAGGACACAGTTCCAACATTATCCAATTCTCTCAGATCGATCGACTGATTTCATTGTTTGCATGGATGCCTGGTCCACTTGGAGACAACTTTGTTCTGCCTCTCGTTTTAAATCATAGACCTTTTTCCACTCCTCAACAGGACACTGTATTACCATTGCACGCTGCACGACACCACGAGCATTCACGACGGCGGTCACTCGTTTCGCAGAACGACCAGCAAGTCGGATTCGAATTAAGACAGTTAGCATCCCCCGAAGAGCAACAGCCGCGACCGGAGGATTTTGAACTAGACAGTGATCAATTTTCTGATTGGTCGGACCACGAAGAGCAAGGAGTAGAGCAAGACCAAGATCAAGACGAAGACCAGGACCAGGACCAGGACCAGGACCAGGACCAGGAGCACAATCCTTTGATAGTGAACGCAGGGGCAGCGGATCGAGGCAAACCATCACAGTCCCAGATGCGGAGGAGTGCGCCAAGGCAGAAGAGCAAGACCACCAAGAACCTCAGTATAAAGATCCACGGCGAGCAGAATGGCCACCTAGTCAATGGCAACGGCCACGCATCCTCTCCCAACGGTAAAATGATTGAACACCGGCGGAAACGGGCACCCAGCGAGGATGAGATCAAGGCCGCATACGTGGGCCGGGACGACTTTAGCCTGGATCACGAACCGCCTCCTCTAACGCCGCAAACGCCTGCGCTGGTGGAAACCAGCTTCTCGAATTTACCACGACAGGACAAGCGAAATTTCCTGCTGCTATGTCTGTTGTACTTTTTGCAGGGGATTCCCATGGGCCTAGCGTCAGGCTCGGTCCCGTTCTTGCTGAAGAAATACCTGTCCTACGGTCAGATCGGGGTCTTCTCGCTCGCGATATATCCTTACTCGCTGAAGCTCTTGTGGAGTCCCATTGTGGATGCGGTGTGGTCACAACGATTTGGCAGGCGAAAGAGCTGGATTACACCTATCCAAACCATCTCGGGCCTCTCGATGATCTACCTCGGTCGCCGGATCGACGAGATGATGGAAGCAGCAGGCACAAACGGTGACGCTGGCGTCTGGTCCTTCACGGGCTGGTGGTTCCTGCTGGTTTTCCTCTGCGCCACCCAAGACATTGCAGTCGACGGATGGGCCATCTCACTGTTGTCCATTCAAAATCTGTCGTATGCCTCGACGGCGCAGACGGTCGGACTGACAGCCGGCTCCTTTCTGTCCCACACCGTCTTCCTGGCTCTGCAAGCTCCCGAGTTTCCCAACACCTGGTTCCGAAAGGTACCGCAGGACTACGGTCTCGTTACCCTGGGCGGCTACATGGCCTTCTGGGGCTACGCTTACCTGATTGTAACGCTTGGCCTTGCCGTGCTGAAGAAGGAAGACAAGACAAAAGAACGAGACAGCATTAAAGAAGTCTACCAATCCATGTGGGCGGTGTTGAAGCTGAAGAACATTATTACCATTGTCATCATCCATCTCATTGCAAAGCTGGGCTTTGTCACCAACGACGCAGTTACGAATCTCAAACTTCTCGACAAGGGGTTTGGTCAGGCAAATATGGCGCTTGTCGTGCTGATTGACTTCCCTTTTGAAATTGGCCTGGGTTATTACGCTGGTCAATGGTCGACCAAGTACACCCCTCTACGCCTGTGGAGCTGGGCTTTCGTGGCCAGACTGGCGGCGGCCATCTTTGCGCAGCTGACCATCATGATTTATCCCACCGCCGTGGGCGAGGCGGTCCCGCTCTGGTATCTGGTCACGGTCATCGTGGAGCACGTGTACAGCACATTCATGAACACGGTCATGTTCGTTGCCATTTCAGCATTCCACGCTCGGATAGCCGATCCGGCGATCGGGGGCACATACATGACCCTTCTGGCAACCGTGTCGAATCTCGGCGGCACGTTTCCGAAATTCTTTATTCTCAAATTCGTTGACTTGTTCACGTCGGCTACCTGTACTCCACCGACGGCGGCGCAACTCGCCAAGATCACGCTCGCCGAAGGCAAGACGCCTGTTTCAACTGCGTTCTCCTGTGCACTGGAAGCGGACAAGCACACATGCATCGACGGCGGCGGTACGTGCGTGATGCATCGGGATGGATATTATATTACTAACATTCTGTTTGTCATTCTTGGTGCAATCACCTTCTGGTTGTACATTCAGAGGAGAGCGCTAGCATTGCAGGCGTTGCCACTCAGGGCTTGGAGGATAGGTCCAGAGGGATATTCTCGGGTTGGGAGTTGAGCAGAGAACGGAGGGCGGGCAGCGATGCTGTGTACGACTAAGGCGTGTTAGACCAGACATGACACATCCAAGCATCAATTTCCAAGCGATCCTTTGGTCACAATCGTCTTCAAATGCTCGCAATATATAAAATCAAAGTGTTGCCACGTGACTAGGCTGTCGACACGCGGTTTGCCCAGCGACGCGTCGCGTGTTTCAACAAAGGTTCTAGTTAGGAATCAAGATGATCAAGCTCAAGGATCACATTCACCTCTAAAATAGGAAACCCAAGTGCGTAGACCTGTCGACGAGCCTTGGCCTGGACTGCATGCCAAAGGGCTGGTTATGCGATATAAAAACAATTAAAAGCTCAGCCACTCCCATCCCATTCCAGTTTCTGCCCGCGAAGGCCGGGACTTGGGCGCCCGCCACGAATCGACCCCTCCCTCGCCTTTAATTTGCACCAGCAGTTCATAGAGTTCATAGCACGCGCAACACGCTGCTCGGTTTTCTTCATGCTGTCCGGCCGTGTGCTACTCTACACATCGGGCCTACCCCATCGTCATCATGTTGGCACCACAATCTTCACCACCCCCACCCAATCGTTCCGATAGCCTCCATGCAGCTTCTAATGCAGCTAATGAGACAGATCTCGTGTCTCGACTGGACAGCCAGATTCTCCACATTCGCAACGAGATTGCCAAATTGCGTGCCCACAAACAACGATCCAGTTCGGCCTTGCTTGGATCAAGTCGTGTGCAGAAACAGCTCTTACGCAAGAAAGACACAAACAGCAAACGGGTCGACGGAGACGGTGCGGGCCGAGGTGAAGATAATGCCGCTGACACGAGACTACGGCGTCTTGAAGAATCGATAGACCGAGAGAACGGGGAGAACGACATCAAAATCCACCGCTTGTGCTTCGGAGTGACTGCGTTCCCATTTGCAGACACGGCGCCTGAGCGACAACGGCAGACATTGTTGGGCGTGAGATTTAGTCTTCCTGTCGCCACCTTTGAACCGGTCGCGTCCACCCCACCGTCGGGGATCGAGGGCGCTCTCGACGCACTTGAATCAGCCCGAGACGAGCCACATCCCACAGAATATCTCCTCCTCCTTCGCCAGCTCCGACACCAGGGGCTCACCTATCTCAGAGTCCAACAGCACAACATTCCTGCTCATATTGATGTCGACGCCCATGCACAGGCCTTTCTACCTTTACCCCACGCACTTCAGCATCAGCTTGAGCTTGACGAGGACAATCAGCTAGAACACGAACAAGAACGTGAACGTGAAGCAGAAGATGGTTTTCAAGACGACTCCGGCATCGATGTCACACAGGACATTAGAGCCGGAGGGGATGACTCGGATCCAGACCCAGACCCAGTCCCCCTAGCGGCGGTAGACGGCCCACCCCACGTCCCCGTCCAGGTCTCTGCGCAAGCGCAAGCGCAAGTGCAAGTGCAAGTGCAACTCCAAGGAACCGCACAGGACGTCCACGGATTCGTCTCCCACGTCCGCGACGACCTGCAGAGCTGGCACCATCGCGTGCAGTCGATCCGGCACCTGCAAAGGCACGTCTTTTCAGAGAATCCAAGCCGAACGATGGACGCAGATACAAGCAAAGCACGCAATAACAATCTTAATAACAATCTTAATAACATTCTTGATAACATTCTTGATAATGGCGACGGCAACAAGTACGGCATCCGCGCACTGGAGCAAATCACACACGACGCGCGCCAGCTGCGGCTTATCTGGGACACCGGCACCCTAGGCCTCGTGAAGATCGCCTACGACGGCCACGTCGATAGAGCCGTTGTCTTTGGATCCGCGAAGCTACCAACACAAGCACCAGCACCAGTAGTGGCAGCAGCACCAGCACCAGCGGAACATGTACATGTCCGCATGCATGACGCGGAGAGGACGCTCATGATGAAAGACCCGGACGGCACGAAGATAATGGTGCATGAGCTCCTGCCGCGGTTTCAGCTGATTGAGGAGGAGGAGGAGGAGTTGGTTGCTTGATATAGTACCATGCTGGGCTGGGCTGTGGTATCCCTCCCTGCCCTCCGCACCTCTCTACCTAGCTAGGTAGGTAGGTAGGTAAATGGTGCCCTGAATTGACCTTCCCAAGACGTCGCAATGCTCCGAGACCATCGTGACTAGAACAAGGTGTTATCTTGGCTACAGGCTCAGAAACCCCTTCAATACGCTCACAGGTATCCTCAGCTTCATCTACTGCAAATTGATGCCGAGGTCAAAATTGGAGCTGAGATGAAATCGATGCATATACAAGAATCTGCTGCTCGACTAATAGCTGCAAATCATCGGTGCTATGCTAACATGCTACTCTGCTGCTTCGTACATGCCATGCTGCCCTTTTCCGAATCTCAGTCTTCTTCCCATACCCTACGAGTCTAACTGCCAATGCTTCTAGCCAATACCGTGTCTAGACATGACGACATATCATAGGAAATGTATGTACAATCAGCCATCACTGTGTGAACCCTTTGGCCCCTGCCTAATACAACCGTTTACTGCCGCAATTCTTGCCCCTTTAACTCTATCTCATCGGCTTTTCTCCTACCTCTCGAATCTGGCTCTGTCCTTGTCTTGAAGCCGGTCTCGATGCCATTCTCTTGTGTCGCAATAGAGCATTGCCGTCCAACCCGGCGCTCCTTTGCTGCCTCGATGGTCTGTGCAGCTGTGCAGAGTCTCGCGGAAGCCCCTTGTCCATTACTGTGGGGTTGCGGCTCGTCTTGGGTGAACGAAGCACTTCTGGCCCAGTGCGAGCACGCTTTAGAGCACAGGATGGCTTTCTTCGAACGTTTGGATCCAGAACTTCCTGCAGAGGGAAGTCGAGTGTCTTGCTACGTCTCTGGCTGGACCTTGGCTCCAGTAGACGAGGCTCAGCACGGCGCATTTGCTCGTCCAGCAATGCCGAAGCGTTAGGAACTGTTGGTTTGCTTGGTCCTCGCTTGGAGTCGTGCTTCAACGGTTTTGCCGATAGACGCGCCTGTCTTTCAGTCCATTCTTGCCGCTGCCGCAACTCTCGCTGCCGGTGGATCATCTTCCTTTCCTGCTCAGACAGCATCACCTTCTTCGGCGGTGACTCCGAAATCGAGAACTCCGAGAATTCTGATTCCGTAAAGCCAAGACCGGATGTCGAAACCTGCAATCTCGGTAACTTGGGCCCAGGCGCAGACTTGGAAGTTGATAGTCGTCTTTCTTGTTCCATGAGGAAAAGGTGACAGTGATAGCACAAGCAGTCGGGGTCATTCCTGCAGTGGTGATGCTTAGCAATGTTGGCTTTGACGCCAGATGACGACTCCGTTCCATGCTTTCGCGGTGACTTGTCGAGCTCACTCCTGAGAGCCTCGACGCTTGCATCTGCAGAGCTTTGACGTCGATTCGCGGCACGGACCTTTTCCAGGCTCTGCCGTTGGGGTACGACAAACGCTTGGCCTTGGTGGTAGGGCTGGTACAAGGGATGGCTGGGGTCGGTGGGCAGCGTCCTCGATCGTTTTGCTTCGATCGATGCTGCAACCTGCGCAAGTGCATTTGGCACTATGTCAAGCGAATTCATATGTATGAGTGAGATCGGCAGCTGGACAGTGATCGTCTTGAACATTGCGATCGACAACAACACGTTCAGGAAATACCTGACTTCGAAGAATCGTCCAGTACTGATGCTTACGTGACCGTGGGGAGCCTGAATGCGACATGTGCGTACTTCTGAAGAATTTGGAAGTGTGCCTTTCCATTCTCCGCCTTTCTTGACCAACACCGAGTTGACAATGTCGCTCTCTTGTTTGTTTGGCAGTCGAAGGTGGTTTGCGTTCCTGTCTCCTGTCTCTGCAGCAGCGTGCGCATACCATAGGATCGAGCGTTGCAACTGCAACTCCACTTTGCGCAATGTACGCTGCGATTTGTTGATAATGTGTACGTCAACGAAGACGGAATTTCCGCTGACCCACGTCTGGCGATGTAGGCCTGCTGTGAGCTTGATAGATTGTGGACCAGATACGTTTCCCAATTCGATGGACTCTGTGGCAATGAGTGGACTCGGTAAACTCGCCAGGGCTTTGTAAGGGTCAAAGACTGTCAGCATTTGGATCTCGCAAACCTGACTGACCACACTTCTCTTGTCACCGTATTTGATCACAGCCGTTGATAAAAGCGCATACCGTATTGATGCCTGCTTTGAGTTGTACGGTGGTGGACCGACATTAAGGGGAAGGTCAACGCGGAAAGGGATCGATGCCGCTCCAGGAACAAGCTCCCAGAATAGCTCTGGTCCTGTGGTTCCGTGCTCTGTTGCTGCGATCGTGGGAGGCGGCGGATGCTTTTCGTCAAATAGTTCGTTAGCCAGTGCCAGGAAGACCTATTTCCTGCCATCACCCGTCTCTTCGAGCCCAACAATGTCCACTGACAATTTGGAGATCAGCAGGGACTTGGTTTTCTCCTTCCCTGCTTGGTCCTGATCAGCCACTAACTTCACCTCACCTTCCACGGTTCCACCTCCGACGAAGAGTGGTCCTTTCAGATGTGTAGACAATCGAACCCAACGATTCCCAAGGCTACCGTGTTCGAGAAGCCTCAGAGGAGGGGTCGATCGGATGAAGGTTCGAGAGGGACACGGTCGTATGGCGTCTGACGACACTGCATCTTTGGCTGTGGATTTCTTGATAGGGGATTCTGCTCTTCCTCGAGGGGGGATGGTCTTTCCTGCAGCTGCCAGTGGCGGCAGCCTCCAAGAAGGAAACCTCTGAAAGCTTGCTTGCCTCGAGATCGCTAAAGATGATCTTCGGTCTGGTACTTCTTTTCGGGGCACGCCATGCACACTCGCAGCGCTTGAGCGAACATCTGAAGCCACAACTGTGTTTTCGAAAGCATTTTGCACCGGGACGGTTGCATCCATCGAGGTAACGGCTTCGTCAGATTGCCGCCTTTGTGACCTAGCGTTGTCGTTGAACATTCGGCTCAGGCGTTCTCGCAAAGCGTCAACCGTGGCTGAGTGCCCTTTGTCAGGTCTACCGGTTAGACTTCTTTCTACATTCCCCGTACTAGAAGTTGAGTCCGAATGACCAAATCCCGGTTCAGTTGTTGACCTAAAGAACGAGTCTGATTTCCTGGCCGTTGCTGGTCGGTAATTAGTAAGCGTCGTCACGGTATACCATCTGCAGCGTACATGGGGTTTTCATCGTGCGCATTGCCAAGAGAGGTGAGTCTTGGAGGGAAGTGATAAGTGAACAGATTAGGAAGCATGTCAAGTTGAAGACAACCCCGAGCCAATGGGCATAATGAGCACAGCAGGTAACGGTAGCACGCGGAAGATATTTCGTACATGTGCCAGCACGACTTCCATTATTGATGTCGTTGTATGAGAGAGGGAAGCCACTACTTTGCTCTGCCACTGACAGTCGCAGCTGCGCGATGATGAAGAGAGGCTCCCTAAGGAAGTTAGTAGCTGTTCCAAGTCGCTGCAATTGAGTTGGAGCGAGTTTTGTCGCGAGGGATGGGTCAACATTCACAACAAGTGATGACTGGAGCTTCGAAAAGTTGACGAGCTGTGGCGAGTAGCTTGCAATACCATCGAGAGGAGGCAGAATATCATTGCCAAAGACGATTAGACATGTACTCCAAGGGAGTGGATGCCGTAGCACTCATGGCCTGGTAGCAACAGAGGCTATCAAACGTATTCAATTTCACAGCGAGAATCGTCTGGTGAGCAACACGTTGTTGATGATGCGTTCCAACTTGAGAGCTTTTGGCAACCATGGTCACAATCCGATCGAGGGCCTGTATCAGCCTGATCAATTCCGTACAAGGCTTTGCTTAGCTTTGTATACGAATCTTGCAGGGACGAAATTCCTGGAACTCCGTCTCAGTTGGTAGCCTTTGTGCACCCTAGCGACTTGCGTCGACGCCTAGAACTGGCTTGATACGAGGTCTGCTGGATTCCTCAGTAAGGCAAGCGGTCCGCGCCTGCTGTTACACTTGCCAAACCAAATTGCCTTGCCCTTCCAATCGCGCAGAGATGCAGATACCTGACCGCAGCAGATGCCTCTGGGTGATTATGAGGACCAGCTGACAAACAGTCATGCCAGCATAGTCACTAAGAAATATTTAGAATGATGAGGTCCATTCAAAAGCAACCTCCTCGGAGAAAGATGGGTATGATCTTGCAACACTAGCGGTTTTCAGATAGCGCGATACCGGGATTAGGCTCTCCCATGGGGCAAGGAAGCCATTTTACCGATGCGAACAAACAGTAATTTTTTTCACGCACTCCGCATTGAGCGACCGGCTGCACGAGAAAAAATTTTCACCCACGTGTGGTCGACTAGCGTGAGAGACTACAGTCGTTAGGATTCGTAGGCCTGCGACACAATACTTGGCATCAGCTTCATTTCTTAAGAATTTCTATGTCACGGTGTGCTCGACAAGGATCGGCATGGGGATCACAGTACCCTTCGTGGATCCTTTTATAAAAGGCCAGTCAGCAGTGTGATTCAGTCAGGACAAGTGCTGGATCCACGGCCGTAAATATGTACCTAAATCTGCATCGATCTTGGCTTTGCAAAGGCGGAGTGCATGAGAGTGGCTGGAGCCCTGGTCCATCACTATCCGTATTGGTCATGTTCAGGCGAGCTTGGACCCCGGAATGCAAGGTGGTGTCCCTTGTTCGGTCCGGCATGCTTTTTGAACCCGAGATCTGGACACGCAGGTCACGGCTTTCTGCAAATGCAAGTTTGACAGAGCCCCTCTTCCACACTCCATGATGCCCAAAAATTTTAGCTCATGCGATTACATTAAGTTTTGCCTGTCGGACTTTTCATTACTTGAGAGAACTTCCTTATCTCTGTTTTGTTCTGTCAGTATCTTTATCCATCAACTCAGACCACCGCTACCGTTGATACGCTCACACCTACCACCGGCTTTGTACTTCGCTACCCCTAATTGCCGCAGCCCCGTACCGCGCTTATGTCAGGCACCACGCATTAGTTCACTTTTCACTGGAGTTAGGAATGGGTTCGATGGCCGCGAGCGACGTCACAAATGCAAATACTGGTCACGAGAAAATCGTGCCCAAGGCTGAGCCTATAGATGAAGCGCTTACACCGGACTCAGAGTCGCTATCTCCCGAACCGGGGAGCCCAACTGCTCTGAACGATGGCGTTTCTCCGTCCCAAGAGCCGGCTCCTGCCCCTAAGCGGAAAGGAGGTCGGAAGCCCGTATGTATCTTGGCACCGTTCCGTGCGAAGTTAACCAGTCACCAGATATATGCCACATCAGAAGAGCGCAAACAGCGAAACAGGCAAGCACAAGCGGCTTTCCGAGAACGACGCACCGAGTATATCAAACAGCTCGAAACCACCATTCAACAGCACGAAGACACGCTAGCAAACCTTCAGCAAAGCCACCGCACCGCCGCGGACGAGTGTCTTATGTTGAGATACAAGAATTCTCTGCTCGAGCGCATCCTCCTCGAAAAAGGCAGGTTTGTTTCTCAACCCAAACACCCTCGACTAACCGATTGCAGGTATTGACGTGCAGGCCGAGTTACGCCTGAAAGGAAGCCCGCATCTCGGACCCATTCGACAGAGAGGCATGGGTGGCCAAAACATGCCAATGCAAAAGGTCCTGTTAAATAGACAACAACCTTCCAGGCAGCATAGACCGAACATGGCGCCTCCACCAGTCCAAACTGCAGGTCAACCTCGATCTATGGGTGAGGCTCTGAGATCTCCCATGACTCAGCCTACGCCTCCTTCACAACGATCCTCGCCGTCAACAGCACGATCTCCTGGATTCCCTCTTCAAGGAATTGGTTCGCCGACAACCGAAGCCGTGCCGCGGCAGCAATTTCCTCACCAACGCTCGATGCAGTCCATGGCGCAGAACGAGTTCGCGTCACAGCAGCAGCAGCAGCAACAACATCCACGAATTCACAGTCGAAGCATGTCAGCAAACACCATTGGACAGCCTTATTCACGAAGATCGATGCATGTACCAGTGTCTCAAACCCAGGGAGGCTATTATCCAGCTTCATTCCAGAAACATTATGATCAGCTCGGCAAGTCTCCCCCTATCCTCCCCTTTCCCCTCTTCCTCGGGAGCTTTGTTCGTCCTAGGCTGAATCCGTTCGTACAGACCAGGAGTATGACGCTCAAGTTGACATGCTTGACGATGTTGACGGCGATGATGTGGATCCTGATAGTTTTATTCCGAATTTCAGGCTTCCTCCGCAATCAGGCACACAAGGTGGGATTGGAATGCAAGCTTCGCCACCCAACACCGCGACGTCGGCCAGTGATACGGGCAATCATTTGCCAACCCTGCCATACGATTATGACCCCATGCTGGATGCAGACCCATTCGGACTGAGTGCTTCAATGCATTTCCCTAATCCCTTGGGTGGACTGCAAACCCAAAGGAGGTAAGTTGGTTGGATGATCTTGGGCGCGAAACTCGAGACCTAGGTTATATTGTATTTTTTCACGTTTCTTGGATCTGGTTGAAATTACTGTTGTCACATCGGCTTAGCGAAGGCGCCATGGTTAGTTCAAAAGCAATCAGTCATGTGGGTAGAAAGTCGGAAGACTTGCACGCTGGCGTTGCTCGGGAAATTCCCGAGGTTTCGTCAGGGATTAATGCAGATGCATAATACTGCTCCATCTACGCCGTTACCTGGTGTTGTTGCTTTGCACTTCGGCATGACTCAATAAGCAGCTCTATAAACCACAGTGAGAAATATCTCTATGGAGCTACCTAGCAAGATGGGAATGTTTGACATCGACTACCTTAGCTGCCCACGAGGCTTTGACGAGAGCAAATTGAGCCTCCCTTCTAGCCTCCCTGACAATATGTTCCGCAGAGCTCGATTTGTTAACTAGACCCACGCCGGTACCTGCCCAAATAACGTCCCAGCCCTCATCACCTTCGTGTAGGGCAGTTCGAAACTGTCCACGTATCTGGTCGCCGTCCTGCCCGCCTTTATGGTACTCACGATAGGCTTGATTCACAAGCGCACGGCCATCCAACACATCTGGCCAGATGTTGGGACCAAACAGTTCGTCAAACAAGGTCGTCCGAACTAGTGTTTGACCTCCATCTCGTGCGGCGAACACTGGTTCTCGATCAGTTGGTTGCATCCAAGGTTCGTGAGCCGCAAGAAAGCGTGTACCCATCACCACTCCATCAGCGCCGAGAGCCATTGCGCTTGCTACCCCACGACCATCAACGATGCCGCCTGCTGCGAGCAAAGACACGGACTCCCCATAACCAGCTCTCTGTAGAGAATCTCGCCCCTCCGGAATTAGTGAGACCACACCTGCACCGTTTCTTTATCCGTGGCCTCCGACATCGCCTCGCATTTCAACCGCATCTGGATGACACAGTTCCATAGCCTTAATCGCTGCTTCAATGTTCCCGAGTTGGACTCACACTTGAGTGTGTGGTGAAACACGTCGGATTCCATTCACCCATGCTCGGTAGTCTTCGATGCAGTCCGCTGCGAATAGCCACGTCACGGCTGGCTTATACGATTCCAGAAGCTCCAGCCAGGGGGCTCGATCCTACTGCCAAATACAATGACTCCGAGCCCAATGGGTATGATATCCGGGTCCATCCCGGATGCATCGACATCTGCAAGCAACTTCGTGCTTCGCGAAGCTGTGCAGCCAAGTATGTCATATTTTCTAGAAAGCCAATCTGGCCAAGCCCTCCAGCCAATGTCACCGCGACGGCTAGTTCAACACGAGCAAAATCCACTCATTGGCGCGTTCACGATCAGTGGAGCTTGGGTCCACGGAAGCGACTTTCTGAGAGCCATGGTGACGGAATCAAAATCGAGGGTCATGTGGCCTGCTTGACTTTTCTGTATTATTTTTAGGTTTTGCGTCAATTGCTTGGTTGACCTATTGCGACCTTCAAGATCAAGATTAGGATGGGCCGCGCCTTATGCCGTGAAGTCTCGGTGCGATTTGGTCTTACATGTGCGACCGATCCGAAGAGTAAGAGAAACTTGAGAGAAGAGAATGTGCCACGTGTAGAACATGCCTGGGCTAAATGTTTACAAGGGACTTTGCCAGAACAAGGAGATTTCTATGCTACAAAGAATTATGCTGAGGTCTTCTGCATCTGACCTTTGCTAATGCTCATACTTCAGGTGTGCACGATACAGGTTGGGACATTACTATCACTATATGCGGAAGTGTACATGTGTGCGAGTCTTAGCCTCCTTCTGACTACCAAACAGTCCTGCCGAAACATTCTTACTTAACAAATTTACTTTGGAGCCATCGCCTCGGCGATTTCATCCAGGAAACACAGCGTTTAATGGCCGAGGTTACGCCAGCACCCTTCCCAGTATACCGATCAAGCAGAAAAGTTCGCATTTTGGTGCGAAGTTCGCTAACTTAATCGAAAAGATCTTCGCACGACAACCATTCATGCACCAGTACAATGCACGTATGTAATCGTTGATTTGAGGCCTCCAGAAGGCTAGGTTCGTAGAGCGGCTTGAGGCTGTTTCCTTTTCTGGTGTGCGCCCGTCTCGCCGGCTGCGTAGTGCTGACAAAAATCCTTTTGAGGCGCCCTCTGACACGGGAGCTTGAGAGGCTCAAAAGTCTCCGAGTTGCCCAAGCGGCCACAGGTTTCGTCCCCGTGATCAAGGAGGTAGGCAGATGATATAAGGATGCCTCACCACTGTCGCAAACTTCAACAGCGCAACATCTAGCGGGACTAAAAGGGCGTATTCTACGGCTCCAAGCTGTTCAGTGCGGTTGCTATCACTCAGATTCCGAGACAGCTCGGTGCGAGCTTCCATCGCCCAAATATAGATCGAGCTAGATAGGCATCGATTTGGAACACAGGCCAGTACCGTTCTTCAAGTGAGCTGTTTTGATGTCGAGCCGCAAAGAGCTTCTAGACTGATGCATGACTTCCTTACAGCGCAAACTTGAGGCACCGAACGCTCTGTTACCCAAGTGGTGAACCAATTTAAAAATGCGGGCTGGACCTAGACTTTCAGGCTCTGACGGCGGGGATGAGTCGACCTGTCTACTTAATTCGCACGAAAGCCTTCCCAAGAAACCGAGAGAGAAAAGGTTGCAAAAAGTCATCACCAGAATAGAGAAGGTCATGAGCCGGGTCATTATCCCGTCTGATACACAAAGCATGATACTCAAATATCCATGAGAATATCAGCTTGTTGGTCTGGGAAGTGACGAACGTCTCCAGTTGCATGACATGCATTGTGATCTACCAGGACAATTGTCGCAGGGTGAGAGCCATGGTCCTGTACTGGAAAAGAACGCGAGATGGCCTGCGGTGCGTGCAAGATTTATGAATAGCGGGCCCTTCAGTCTCGTTTCGGCTCCAATCAGGCACACCTTGAAAAGCAGAAGTCGAGATGGCCTGGAAAATTCATTGCTGTTTATCAAGTACTTCTTAGCTTTCAACATGACGTAGTCAGACTTTACTAGAATTGAAAATGGCCGGCGTTGTCGGCCACTTTTTGGAGAACAACCATATTACTATGGAACGGTGCCTCGATAGAGTTGTAAATGTAAGCCGAACTTTATGACCCGAACTTGCATTGTCTTTTGGTACTGAACTTCCTGATAAGCTCCAGCAAGCAACAGAATCGAGATCAGCGTGTCGGTCAAAATTTCACCTAGCTAGGAATAGACGCGGTCATTTTTTTCAAATGGTCGACGCGGAGAATGCATGGTCGGAAAGGCTAAGGTTTGACTACTCCGGAAGGGGCATAAAAGGTCCCCCTTTTCCCCGGCCACGCGTGAATGAGAACTCTAAATCTGCATACATACTGCTACCTCTGTTCGCCGGCCGTACTCCCCCTGCTCGCTGACGAAGTTGGGGTTTGCATTTGGGAGAAACAGTGCTTGAAATGTAAAAAGCTGGGTTGGACTCTCGTCGTCCCACGGGATATGCTCCTTTGAGGCACGCCTGGCAATCGTCATCACAGGCCAAGAAACAGCTCAACCGCTTTCTCGACCTTCTCAGCCAAAAATTGTAGAGGGGAAGTCTCTTGCTAGGGCCCGACAAGTCAAATTTGAAAATGAAGGTCACCAAAGTCGAAATCTTCGATTGTGCAGTTGATAAACCCCCGAACTTTAACCCTATCGTGGTGAGAATACACACTGATGAAGGTGTTACAGGTATCGGTGAAGTAAGCCAGGCGTATGGCGGTGTGGCCAGGCTGCAGTGGGCATCCTGCGCGACTTCTCACCCCTCGTCGTTGGGCGAGACCCAATGAATGTCGAAGATATCTGGGAGAGGCTTTCCCGTCGTACATACTGGGGAGGCGGCCCCCTCGTCTACGGCAGTATCAGCGCATATGAGCTACAAGAGCGTCGACGTTAGGTATGGTAAGCATCTCTATCCAAAGAGACATAAATTGTAATGTCTTTAAAGTCCAACAAAGCGCCGGTTGTTCCCGCTGTTGGTTGCAGCCGTTGAGCCAAATATTGCAAAGATTCTAGCATGGCTCCGCTCTCTTCGAAAGTATTCCATAATTCTGTATCTGGACAGGCTCGGGCGGTCGCAAATAATTCTCCGAGAGCACGGTAACATTTGTGATCTTACTGGATTGGGTGCGCGGTGACTGCGGGAGAAGGTAGAGCTCGAATATGATGAGTAAGTCTTAGGCAACTTTGGGCACCAAGACTATTTTCAGAAAATATTATTGTGCCGGACAGTTTCTGGCATCGCAAAGTCTCTTCTTGGCCTGATATTAAGGCGATGTTGCCGATTCTAGCCGTGAGCTTTGTCCCCAATGTTTGATAAAATCGCCGCTCTTGATTTTCTTTCACCGAAGGCATTGATTGGCTCGTTGATCATTGAATTGGGTTCCATTGCATTCGTGATACCTAAAATACAGGGTCGCTATCGGATCTCAGCAATTTGCCAATACTCTTAGACGGCCTTTCATCACTTCCCTATAGGGGTTGAGCCCCAAAGGGCGTTTCGAGTTGAGGACCGAACCTTTCTGCCTCGTTCAACCACTTTTAGGCCAGTGGAGTAGAACTTCGGTGCGATGTTCCGGCAATGCCTTGAACTTTGCGCCTTCTGAAGAGAGTGAGTTAAAAATCTCCGCTATAGAAATTCATACATGATCGGGATAAGGCTTGACATGTCGAGGACCCTAATACCGAACGAGGGTGCTGTAGCGGCTTTTTAAGCTGGCTTTGCTTTTCACCTTGCAATTTCCCTCTCCGTGTAGCTCAAGGACAACGTGTCTGCACTGTTCCTCATCTTCCGCTGCAGCACCAATGCCAACACCCAAAAAGCTCTCTCCTTCGACCGACTCGCTAGTACCTATGACTGCGGCTGCAAACAACCAGAACGACGCATATAGCTTGCCGATCTCAGAAAAGCTTCAAGCTGTCCATAATGCAATTCCGACAGCACCGAGTGGAGGCGATGAACCACCTGACGGAGGTTACGGTTGGGTTTGCACAGTCGCCGCCGCAGTTGTCAACGCACACTCTTGGGGCTTCAACTCAGCGTACGCCGTGTTCTTAGCTTATTATTTAGAGCATCAAATTTTCAAAGGCGCCACTCGACTTGAATACGCCTTCGTTTGCTCCTTGAGTCTTACGATGACATTCATAGTCTCCCCCATTGTTACTGTCACGACGAAGAGATATGGTATTCGGAAAACGATGTTTGCCGGGGTAGTCTTCGAAACAATAAGTTTGGTCTGCGCCAGCTTCGCAACACGCATCTGGCATCTTTTTCTTACCCAAGGCGTTCTGTTCGGTGTTGGTCTTGGCTTGATGTTCATCCCCGCGGCTGCCATAGTCCCACAATGGTTTACATCGAAACGGTCGCTGGCAAGCGGTGTCTCTGTGGCTGGAGCGGGTCTCGGAGGCTTTGTGTACTCCCTTGTAGCGGGAGCCTTGATTCGAAATCTGGGTCTTGCATGGGCGTTTAGAGTACTCGGTATTCTTGCATTTGCCATCAATTCATCTTGTGTGCTCTTGATTCGAGACCGCGATCGACCGACGAAAAGTGACCTTGACAAAGCTGCAATGGAGATGTCTCTGTGTCGCGATGGGGGATTTATGCTGTTGATCGGTTTCAGCATCTTCACTATATTTGGATATTTTATTCTGATCTTCAGTCTGGCCCACTACGGTGAAGACATCGGTCTTTCTTCATCTGAAGCGGCACTGATTCCCGCGTTATTCAACCTGGGCCAAGCCATCGGCAGGCCCCTCATTGGTTACTTCAGTGATGGCTTCGGGCGCATAAGGATGGCAGGTGTTGCAACGTTCCTAGCTGGAGTTATCTGCTTTGCTGTATGGATCAATGCAAAGAGTTATGGGCTATTGATTTTCTTTGCCCTTGGAAATGGTATTCCAGCAGGCAACTTTTGGGCAACCATTGCGCCGCTGGTGGCAGAAGTCATGGGATTAAGCAAGGTGCCTTCAGGAATGAATCTCGTGTGGTTGAGTATCATCGTGCCTTCGACATTCTCGGAGCCGATTGCCCTGAGAATAACTGCCTTAACGGGCGAGTACCTAGGTGCGCAGTTGTTTGCTGGCTTCATGTACATTGCCGCCTCGGCTTGTTTGGGCTTACTTTTCTTGCGGCACGATAGACAATAATGTTGGCCGCTTCGGGGGAATATGAGACATTATGACCTTATCGAAATGCAATAAAATTGTTTTCTTATTACCTAGGAACCAGGAATGGAAGTGGCGCAATGCTGCGCAATGGTGGAATACAGAGTGAACCGAAGTAGATACGCACGTACTACTGATGCTCCTATGTTCGCTGAAAATACACCGTGAGTCTGGAAATATCTAGGTTGCCGACTAGTTTAAATTTCTACTGAGAGGACTCATAAATGTACTCGAAACTACACTTCAAAGCGATTTAACAGCAATGCATCTAGGTTAAAATCCGCACATCCCCAGTTCCATTCTGTATTATAGGCCGTAATTTCATGGAAGGCTTCATGGTTGTGTGCTTCACGTTACCGTGTTCATATGAAGAGGTACCAAACGGAAACGGCTGCAAGATTGCTAAATGAAATAATAGCCTAAGTAGGGAGGGACTTCAAGGGGGAAGAACAACACGAGAAAACGCCAAACCGCCGGTTGCCTCTCCGGTGAGGTCTCAATTACGTTCCAATACGAGAGGCAAAAAGCCCGGAAGAAAACATCACGCCGATTTTTTTAGCTACAGCCAATACATGCTGCTTGAAAGTGGTCTACGAATTCAGGGGATAGTATTTTATTTTTGGAAACTTCCCTGGCAAACGAGCCCTCGAACGAAGGTGACGAAGTGTATCGTGTACCTGGGCCACCCTAAATCTCAACGCCCCATGGTGCCTCACCTTAATGTCCGGCATGACTTGATTTATCCCGGACGCCGAGTCTGAGATCCCTTAATAATTCGCCTCGTTGGAGTGCTCGTCCTCTAGCTGTAACGTTCTGCTACTGTCGCTGTCGTTATGGCTGTCCTTAACTGCAGATCTTGGCCTTGTCCGCACTCGTGTGGAATATGTATTCAACTTTGCACTTGACAACTCCATTGCTGTCGGGTTTGTTATTCCTTGCTCCAGGGGCTGGGTATATCGTTGGAATTCAGATGGGGAGCCGACTGGCAGACTACGAAGTCAGACGTTGGGTGGAAAAGCGGGAGTACAGGAGACCCGAGGATCGTCTGCGAACCTCCCTCTTCTTTTTGGGGGCCATTTTGCCAGGTGCAATGGTCTTGTATGGACTTCAACCATTTCCGCGGCCTTCGTTTTTATCTCGGCTATCCTTGTATTTTGGACTACGAAATCAGGAGAGCTATGGCGTGAAGGCAAATGCCCGTCGACTTCTTAAAGACCTGGTGGTGTGATGGCCGCAAAATCGTCAGGCTACAGAATCGAGTTGGATAGTGAAGATATTCAAGAATGTAGTGGACGGAATTCTCAATGAAAGCAGAACTTTCCCAGCCGTGCCCGACATCGAAATCAGTGAGAGCGCTCACCAAATCTTCAAGCAGCGTAGGTCCTAGAAGAAGGTTGGGTCAACAAGTTCATGAGGCTCTCGGTTGATCTTTGCCGAGCGACTCCGCTCCTCTGCGCGGTCACATTTCAAAGTTTGTATCCGAAAGGCCCGCAAGCGGGCATATTCGAAACCTAAAAAGGTTCAACTGGTAGATCAGATCCATTTTTAATAATTCGTGTGTCCATTATTTTTTCCCACGTTATCGAGTTTTGGTAATTAGCAGACATATAAACAACAATAGACGCTGAGCCGAGATGCTCTAACGCATCGCCTCTGATTCACGATAAACCATCTCCTCAGAACAGGGCATCTAGTGTCCCACAATCGCTGGCAACGTTCCTCCCACAATGGAGATCCCACCTAAGCGGTCACATAAAGATCCGTACTTCGACATTGGCACCTACCACATGAAAGTCAGCACGAATAATCCGGAGGCGCAAGCATGGTTCGATCGTGGTCTGATATGGACATATTCATTCAACCACGAGGAAGCTTGCAATTGTTTCGCCCAAGCTCTTGCGCATGACCCCGACTGCGCCATGGCTTACTGGGGTTTCGCATTTGCGCTGGGGCCCAATTACAACAAGAGCTGGGCCATGTTCGACAAAAAGGACCTGGAAAGGACCGTTCCCGAGTGTCATCGCGTTGCCAAGCTGGCTTTAGAGAAGGCAGGGTCGGTCACTCCAGTCGAGAGGGCCTTGATCCAGGCTCTTCAAAAACGATACTCGATGGAAAAAGTCCTCGAGGATTTTACACCTCCAAACAAGGCTTACGCCGACGAGATGAGGGAAATCTACCGCGAATTCGGCGACAACGATCTGGACGTGGTAGCGCTGTTCGGTGATGCGCTTTTGAATTGGAAGCCGAGGCAAATGTTTGACCTGAAAACTGGTAAGGCAATCCCGTCATCGCCAGTGTATGAGGTTAGGGCTGTCTTCGAACATGGCTTGGCACACCCTGATGTCAAAAACCACCCTGGTGTTCCTCACCTATATATTCATCTTATGGAGAGGTCGGATACACCCGAGGTCACACTAGCGGCTTGTGATATTATACGCGAACTTGTCCCCGACGCTGGTCACATGGCTCATATGCCAACGCATATTGATGTACTTGTGGGTGAGTATCGGCGGTCTATGCTGTATAACTACAAGGCGACTGTCGCGGACGACAAGTTCTTTGCGGAGCACGGTGGAGTCAACTTTTACAGCTTCTACCGACTTCACGACTACCATTCATTAATTTACGCAGCCATGCTCGCAGGGCAGTCAAAGGTGGCCTTGGAGTCGGTTGATCGCATGGAGGCAACTATCACAGATGAGATGATTCGACTCGAGTCGCCTCCTATGGCGGACTGGCTGGAATTCTTCTTGGCGGTGCGTGTGCACGTGTTGATAAGATTCGGCTTCTGGGATCAATTGAAAGCATTGAAGATCCCCGAGGACAAGGATTTATATTGCGTTACGACGGCCATGATGTATTACGGAAAAGGCGTCGCATACGCTTCAACGAACGACCTGAAAAACGCAGACATCCAACGAGAGCTCTTTCGGGAAGCTGTTAAGCGGGTCCCTCCAAGCCGCCTTGACTTTCCGAATCGCATTGTGGACGTGCTGAAAGTGGCAAACTCCATGCTGGACGGTGAGATAGAGTATAGGCGACAAAACTATGAGGATGCATTCCACTCTCTTCGAGAAGCAATTGTCCACGAGGATGCGCTGATGTATACAGAACCTTGGGGCTGGATGTTGCCAGCGAGACACCCTTATGGAGCATTGTGTCTCGAGCAGGGCATGGTTGAGGAAGCAGCCCTGGCCTACACAGAAGACTTGGGGTTGGTCGAAAACCTGACCCGCGCACACCAGCATCCGAAGAATGTATGGGCCCTGCACGGATACCACGAATGTCTCACTCGGCTTGGCAGGAAAGCAGAAGCTGTGATTGTTAAGCAGATGCTTACTTTGGCAGCAGCTGAGGCTGATATATCTGTTGCGTCGTCATGCTTCTGCAGACTAGGAATGCCATACGGGCGTAAGAGTACTTCAGACGGCCAATGTACCAACGGTGAGTGCTCGAAGGCTCGGTGAGGCCTCAAGAACATGACTTAGTGAGGAACATTTTGATACCTGGAGAACACCGTTCTCCATGAACAACATTAGTCTATTAGAGCCTAGCATCATTCATAAGAATTCACATGCGCATTGAACGTTCAGAGGGCCATGTAAGTCGACGATGAACTATCACCCCATCAAGGTTATTGTCCTAATTTCACTGTCCCCTGTTTCGAGGATGCACATCAAGTTTGAAGAGCCTCGTTTTCAAAACCCTAGCCCTTAGCCACAGGTCTGCTGCGTTAGGTTGAGAGGCTAAGATTATCAGATACAACAATTGTTCCATCAAAGTATCTCACTTCTGTTTGACCTGGGGCTCTGTGCCTAGCGTTGCTCAATACGGACAGTTCTTTTTCGTCACGACTCCTGAAATAGCAACCTTAAAAAATACCCGCGGCCTGGAAGGAGTTCGACATTAGTGCCATTAACTCCACCAATTACAGTGCAAGTTCGGAGGTATTTTGCGGGCTAATCTTTCAGGAATGAATGGAGCGGGGTAATACTTATGCTACAAATCGCCCGTTTTTCGGAGGGTAAATCCACACGAACTTCACCGAGTTTGCATCCACAAGCATGACTGAATCTACAGCTGTATCCAGGAGTGGTGAGCCGAGGAAGAAAGCTTGCAAAGCATGTAGTAAGATTTGCCACTCACATATGCGTCCATACCAGCTCTAAAAGCAGCAGAATCTAGGAAAATCAGATGCGACGGGGAGCTTCCGTGCTCGCGATGTATTCGCATGGGTATTGAATGTAACTACCCGCCGCGCAAACCTCTGGGACGACCGAGAAAGCAAGCGAGGCTCCCCGAGTCCCTCAATGTGTCCATCAATAATCTCGACAATGACCTAGGCACAATCCTGGCCCCACCCCGACACTTGGCTGATGCTCAGGATAGCACGAGGTAGGCATAGTCGAAAATTACGGTTTATTGAGGAGTGACTGATCCGCCCAGCCCGAATAGTGTCAATCATCAACCTCATCCGCACCCGTCTGCTTGTGCCTGCATATCCATTCTGTATCTGGCATTGGACCAATTAAGGGCAATTGAGCGTCTTCAGTTTCCGGAATCTCTACCAGCTCTACGCTCGGCACTCGCATCAGCTGCTGAAGCACTCAAGTGTCAAGTCTGCCCAGCTAGGTTTTTGTCAGCGATGCAGAATGCGCAACTCATTGGCGTACTTTTGCTGTCGGCGGCCGAATGCTACTCGAAGATTTTGCAATCTCTAATGCAGGACGACGATGTTTCGAACAACTCCAACGTGAAGCGGACAATTGGCTTGCAGACTCTGGACATTGATTTAAACACTCCTGCGGCAGAGTCGGCATATGGTCTTTCGTTCACGGTAGATCTTAGTGAGCGCGAATGGAGAGGTCTGGCGAGCAAAGCATTATCACGCGAAATCTACGACACAGGGGATGATACACGAGTCTGCTTCATGCATGTGCTGGAAGGGTTGACCAGTCGTCAAGTATTTTGGCACACCATGCTGCCTCCACCAGATGCTCCTACCACTTATCGCACCTCTTGCTCTCCCGATCGGCCAGTGTGTCTCTTAGTGGCGGATGAGGCTCGTCGCCTGATTTCTTCTTTGAAATTTGATTGATACCACGACGGTCGGGAGGACGTGCGCAGACGTGTATTTGGAGACCTGGACATGTGACTGAGTTTGATATATTTCCTGTGTAGAAAGCAGGGATACCAGTCAAAGCATCCATCCTCATTTGTTTCGTCAAGCGACGCGCGGGAGGGTTCACCAAATGCTCGGCGTTGAGACGGGCCTTCTCAGACTCGGATGTTGTGAGAATAATTGGTACGGTGCACTCGGAAGATGCTAAGGTTGAAATAGAGCACGCGCACACGCAACTAATACCTACATTACACATATATTACTTATTACCTTTACCACTAATCATGAAAGCCTCTTTTTGTCTTTCTAAAGAGGTTAGATCGTTTCGTCACAAAGGAGGTACAATATACTCCGTATGTAGATTGTGTGATTGGCCAATAATTGGGCACCTTGACCATTGGTGTTAGGGTAGGAGGGAGTAGTTTGTACTTCGTATTTCATAAGTGCAGCACTGCGCGGAGAACACCCGTGGTAAGGCACGATAAAAGCGGCAGCTGTGTCTGGTTTATTAGCTGCCAGATTGGATTCCACTCTGATCTTACAGAGGGTGAGAGGCCAAGCGGAGGCTTAGGGAATGTCCCACGTGACATCGATGGATCAGCTGGGGCGGCGCCAAAGCGGCCTCAGGCTAGGCCGGGAGAGGCTTAGGCGGCAGGTAGCATCTTGGCTGAATTTCCCGCATCACAATTACGCACATCCAAAAATTGGGCCACGTATCGGCGACGTTCCTTCCTGCGGCCAGTGTTGCAGCTCACCAAAACAGCCAACCATCATCTCATCAATCTCGACTGAACCCTGTCCTGTGCCTCGGACACGGTCGCCGTCGAGACACCTTTCTCCCTTTGCCCCCGAGTTGAGCGAGATTTAAAGTAAGCCTTCCAGGAAGGCGCTCTCCTCGGCGTCATGTCGGACGTCAAGAGCAAGGTCAGTCACTTTTCCACTCGACGCAAATGCGCCAACGCATCGTCTCGGCATCACCATCACCATCACCATCACCATCACCATCATCAGCATCATCATACGAATCAGACTCTAAATCAGAATTACCACCCTGGCCAGAAGCTAACGCGTCGTGCTCCAGAACTTGTACGAGCTCCTCGGTAATCAACCACCTGATCGCATGCCCCCAAACTGTACTCATCCTCTACAGGCAATGATCCCGACCAAGATTCGGACAAGGAGCCTGAGCCGCCGGTGAAGACGGTCGACAAGCCACTCCCACGAGCTGGAAAGCGCGACGGCCCCAAGACAGAGAAAGTTGATCGTGCTCCTCGTCGTGAGTTTGAGCGACGGACTGGCGGTTTCACCGACGACAACCGAGGTAAGCATAAGCACGTGTCCAAGGGGAGCATCATGGGACACGACTGAGCGCAATCAGCATTCCGCGATCGTACGAATGGCCGAAACAACCCGAGTAGAGACCAGCCGAATACCAACCGCGATAACCCGGTCGAGGGCACCGATGGAACTGTGAGAGGTCGCGATTCCGGCCCTGGCACTCAACGCGGCGGCCGTGGTCCCCGCGGTCCAAGACGTGGTGGCGACCGACACATCAATCGCACTGGCCGAGGGTATGATTATGATTCTGCCTCGAAATGGATACCGCTTTGTGCTAACAAATGTCTTAGTGATCACCAAAAGCAGGTCGACCACGGCTGGGGCCAACAGACGGGTGAGGGTGAACAAGAAGACGAAAAGGTGGGAGAACAGCTCGCCCGTGAAGACAAGAAGGAAGAAGTCGCAGAAGATGCTGGCGTCCCCAACGAACCCGTCCAGGAGGCCGATCCAGAACCTGAGGACTCGAGCATTTCTTACGCTCAATATCTCGAGCAGCAAGCCGCCAAGAAAATGCAAGGTCTAGGTCTAAAGGAAGCTCGCGCTCCAAACGAAGGCTCCAAGGACAACAAGAAATGGAAGAACACTACCGCCTTGGCCAAAGAAGAAGAGGATCCCTCCTATTTCGTCGGTGAGCACAAGGCTAAGCGGGAGCGAGAGCGAGTTCAGAAGAAGCAATTGGTTGACATTGATTACTCCTTCAAGGAACAGACACGAGATGCTCGCGGTGGACGAGGCGGTGGACGAGGACGAGGTGGCCGTGGTGAGGGTCGTGGAGAAGGTCGTGGCGAAGGCCGTGGCCGAGGTGGTCGAGACGAAAACTACCGCCCCCGAGGAGATAGAGGCTTCCGAGGAGGTCGTGGCCGCTCTGACAACCAGCCAGCCATCACCGACGATTCTGCCAACTTCCCCGCCCTCGGCGTAAAGTAGGCCAGGCTTCGTTGCCATAACCATCGGACGCCAATACTACAGTCCAAGCTGCATTGCAGCACCATCAGATTGATCCGAATTCGGAGTCAGATCCAACCAAATACATCTCGCGAATTTGCAAAATGTGTAACAAAAGCCAAAAACACCACCCGTTGGTCTACGCTGACAAACGAGTCTGTGAGCCTGCTTCATGTTGAGTCTGAGGCTTATCTTTTCTTTGCTGTCCTCAACACTTGTTCTCATCTGGCTAGGTCCCATGGGGATCACACCGTGCTCTTGCACGCTCGGGAGTGGCTAATGTCTTACTGGCGCTGATCTGTCAGGTTTGAGACTTTGGTGTCTGGGCCATTTACTCCTATAGCTCCTCCTTGAAAATGGGAAGAATGTCCATTGACTATAGCTATAGACCTGTGTCACACCGCTTGCCATCTGCTCGTTCGTCTTTCAAATAGTCTGACTGTCCCCCACCAGCCCCGAACTGCATCATTAGGACCACTGCGACGTGAACAGTAGATACTCAAATCTCTGGTCGGTTTTTGTGCGCTACTGGATTTAGCGGGAGTATATCAGTCTTCGATTTTAGCATTAGTTGAGAGGAGGAACCACTCGGGCTAGGAAAGCACTTTGTAAGCCTCGAGTGTGTGGGTGTTTCCCGGCACCCTGCTAGCTGTTTGGGCCATAGCGTACTTCGAGCCGCATATCGGCATGTGTTGTATTAAATATAAACTTCCTTTAAGCGAACAATATAAAAGTATCCCCTAGAAACCCTAGCTCTACTCTATTGCGTCCATATCGTCTCTACAGGTCGATAGAAAGCATCTACTATCGTTTTTGTGTCTTCTCCGGAGGCTGATTTTTTCGTTGGTCGCCTCGGTTTTATTTTCTTGTAACCACGTGGGCGAGTCCCCGATAACCGCCTCTGCAGGCGTCAGACCATATTCGGGCAATTTAGCCCTCAGGCTAAGCCTTAACGCGCCCGAAGTTCAGCCAATTTTTAGTAGCATGTAAGAACATTGGTAGTTTGCAACTGCCGAAGGACCTTATCCGCGAATCGTTGCGACGACACCTTCTTTTGCTGCATACCACTTGTAAGACATTTTAACAGCCGTTGACCCTCTCACCTTCTTCAATCTGGCAAGTCGTTCTCTGTGGATGCCAAAACCCATGTGCCGAGCTCGAAATTGCGACTATGGCCTGCCAGGCCAATTACCTTCCACTACTCTTGCGTCAACGCTCGCGGGCCGTTGACAATATGCAGTAAATCCTCCCAGCTTGATGTTTGTGCATTCCGCTGTGTTACTTAACTGCCGAAAATGACGCTTTGGGTCAACGATATATACGCAACGCTATGGCCAACGCGTGTCCGGCATTTCAGTCTTCCTCTCACAGGCTGGCGCTTGCAGTGCACTTGACGTACCATCCGTATCCCTACTACCATGCTTGAATCACTGCTGCTTTCCGTTGGCCCTTACTGGCCTCTTGTCCTGTCTGTAGTGTTTCTCACATATCTGGCATCAAATTACCTCAATAAAGGACTCCAGAAATATCCTGGACCGTTTTCAGCGGGATTTACTGATGCATGGAGATTCGTGGACGTTCTTAAGAGAAGACCGGACATTACCCAAATCAACCTCCATCGCAAACATGGAAGTGTCGTCAGGCTAGGTCCGAATGCTCTCTCTTTCTCAGACCCTGCTGCAATCAAAACGATATATGGCTTGAACAAAGGGTTTACCAAGGTTAAACTCATCCCTTCCCCCCCTTCCAACCTCGTTTCGCTCATGGCTCACTGTAGTGCAGTCCGGCTTTTACCCGCCTCAGCAAGCTGTATCGCAAGGCAAGCGTCTACCGTCACTGTTCTCCGCAACGGACGAAGCGTATCATGCCAACCTCCGCCGGTCTGTCAACAGCGCCTTCTCAATGAGCACTTTGGTCCAATATGAACCACTCGTGAACGACGTCATTGTTCTGTTCTTGGAGCGAACCAGACAGATATACAGTGCTCCTGGCTTGGTCTGTGACTTCGCCCTGTGGCTTCAGTATTTTGCTTTCGATGTAATCGGCCAGATCACATATGGCAAACAACACGGCTTCGTCGAGAAGAACGAAGACATTGACGGAATGATTGCCTACTTGGGTAGACTATTCAGCTACGTGGCCCCCGTAAGTGCGTGCCTTTTCTTTTTACATTGTTCTCCTCGGGAGCACATTTTGCTAACCCTGCCCTAGATTGGTCAAATGCCATTTCTCGACCTGTTGTTGCTCAAGAACCCGATTGTCTTGCTCTTAGACGGATTTGGGTTTAAGCCATTTGCGTTCCCAATCACCAAATTCGCCAAAGCTCGCGTGTCAGAGCGGCTTTCCGAGACGTCCTCCTCCAACAGTGAGGAGAAGTCCTCATCCGAGACTACGACCCCAGGAAAAGAAGACCTTCTGTCCATGTTCCTGAAAGCCCAAGCAAGCAGACCAGAGTTCATGACTGATGAACGTGTCTTGACCATGGCCGTCAGCATGGCATTTGCCGGCTCAGAAACCACCGCCATCTCTCTAGCAGCAGTATTCTACTATCTCCTCAAAAACCCGTCGTGCCATAAGAAGCTCCAATCTGAGCTCGACGACGCGGTCCGCACAGGAAGAGTAGCCACTCAAGACGACGGTCTCATCACTTGGAACGAGTCCCAAACCCTGACCTACCTGGACTGCGTCATCAAAGAGGCGTTCCGTCTCCACCCGGCAGCAGGCCTGCCCCTCGAACGCATCACGCCGCCCGGCGGCATTGAAATCTGCGACAAGCACATCCCCGCCGGCACCATCGTCGGCTGCTCCGCCTGGGTCATTCACCGCCACGAGCCGACCTTCTGCCCGTCAGCCAACCCGCCCGCGTACCCGGTCGACCACTTCATCCCCGAGCGCTGGCTCGATGCATCAGCGCCCCAGCGCAAGGACATGGAAGCGACGTTGTTTCAGTTCGGCGCCGGCAGCCGGACGTGCATCGGCAAGAACATCAGCCTGTTGGAAATCTACAAGCTGGTGCCCAATTTCCTGCTCCGCTTCAATGTCGAGCTTGACGATCCCCAGAGGGAGTGGAGGTTACATAACGCTTGGTTCGTCAAGCAGTTGGACTTTAGAGTGAAGTTCTCGGAGCGGCGCCATGTTCTTGGACGGCCACGGAGCGATTCTGGGAAAGAGGTCTATTGAACACACCACCACCGAAAAAGAAACCCATCTCAATAATTTTTTGGTTGGCGTCCAAGAATGCATCATTTTGGTTGGGCGTCCACACACCCTCCCCTCTTTCTGCAGGACTCGGAGGGTTTTACTTAGAATCAACGACCAGCGTCTACCTACCTACCTACCTGGGTACCTTCATCGTGCTTCATACCCATATGTCACGAGTCACGATTCATTGATTGATGATTCACCCTTTACCTACCCTTCACGATTTTTCCTCATATCTAGAATTACGCAGCTGACGAAGAGATCAGAGTTTGGAGGAATAGCAGAGAGCGTGACTCAAAGAAAAGAAAAGTCCGGTTGGGAACAAGGTTGGAGCAAAAAGCAGTGGACGTCTGCGCATTCTGTAGAGCTCGCGAAGAGAACCTTTGTGTGTGTGCAACGTGAGAATAAGCGCCTTGCAGAAAAACTCGGTCCATCGCCACCGTGAGTGGGTAGGTACGTAGGTCCGTGAGGCTGATTGAATGGTTTGTCGTATGGGATGAGACTGTGAGCCAATGACAGCGCCAAAACTATGCAGAAATGCCTTTAGTCGCCCCGGGGCACGCGGCCAAGATGTGCCACAGCCGCGATGGCGAGGAAAGGTATGATTTTTTTGGTTCGTGGTCTGGGAACGAAGCACTTTCGAACCGCCACTTTGATGAGACACCGACGAAGCCGTTCCTCTTCTTCTTCTTGTCCGGCTGGCACGCCCCGCACACAGACACATGTACTATACGTCCTTGGGTGGTCTTTGATCGCACTCCGCGCTCGCCCACCTCCCGGCCCCCCACGGCCTCCAGCCTCCCACCATCAGAGCAGGCGCCAACTGCCAACAACCACAACCTTGACATTTTACTGCTCAGTCTGGAAGTAGTTGAGCAAGACACTTCGCTCTTGACTCTCCTCACCCCAGTCTCGGACGACGACGCAGGAACAGTTCACGACCTTTCGCGCATTGCCTTCTCGGTCCAGCACGCAGAGACCGGCCCACTCGCCCAACATCTTGCCGTCGGGAACCTTGATAAGCGGGATCTTGTGCTCGGAGCACAGAGCAACGACGAGCTTCTTGTAGGCTTCCTCCTCGCAGGACTCGTTGAGCACGCACATGTGCGCCTGGCGTCGATCGAGGGCCTTGCTGGCTTCTCGGAGGCCGCGGGCCAGACCGTCGTGGGTTAAGGCGATTTTGAGAACTCCTAGATTTCCGCATGTGTTAACCACAATGTTCTGCTACGCACACAAATGCAAATGCGCATGGCCCCGTAACGTGGGTGTTGGTGTTGGCGGGTAAAAGAAGAAATGGATGCATAGAGAGAGGTATGCGGAGGCGCCACTGACCTTTCAATGCGTCCAACACTGACATGCCACCAGATCCCGTACCGGCATCACCACCAGAGACTTCAACTTCATCGGCGGCAGCAACAGGGGAGGTAGGCTCTTCTCCGTCCGACTGTATCATGGAACGTCAGTAACTGTTCATGCAAAATGTGTCCTCGTGCTGCGGTTCCAGTCCGGCAATCTCGAACGATATCGCTCGATGTTGCTGCGGGTACTGAATTGTCGGGTTGCGGTTGGGAGGTGGAAGGTGGAACAGCGTACCATCTTTGCAATATCGCTACTTGATGTTCGTAGCTACTGTTTGGGTGTACTTTGTAAAGGTGTCGGATATCCTCAAAGAGTTTACATGGGAAAGAAAATGTATGTGTAATTGGTCATGCAAGGAAACTTGAATGAAACTTCGGAGAATGGAGAAGGCTTGTTGTGGGTGTTGCCAAGAATATTTATCACGTGATTTTACCCGAGCGGAATTGGACCGATTTGGGCATCTGAAACCCAATAGTATGTACAGGAGCAAAGAAAAGAACGTCATGGTTGGCAAAGTCGTGTCGATCGGCTCATCAACTACTCGATACAATTTGCTCTCTTCATTAATTAATGTCGTGTGGCGAGTCTTCTCAACAGCTCTGCTAGGGGCAGCTCTGATAATGATATGTACTTCTTTCCGCAGAGACGTTGTTTTGGCGGTGAAGGTGGTAGCTCCAACTAAGTAATTCCGTTCTCACCATTTGTATGGGATGATATGCCGTTCGGCAGACTGCTATGTTGTTGTGATATACCAGTTTTCATTCGCGTCCCCAGGATCTCGTTGTATGTTTTGAGTGAGATGGTCTGCCGAGGGAGGTCAATATCGACAAGATGTGCAAGTCGCGGAACTTGATCAAGGAATCCGGATAGCTAGAATATATTAGCATAGAATTTATCACAGAAGCGGTGAGCGCTTACCTTGACCCAGAAAAGTTCATCCATAGACATGAACTTTGTCTGTGCTACTAGCTCGATCTCGTTGGCTTTGCTGACGGGTGTTGTCCAAAGAGGGTTGAAGTCGTAGGATAACTTCAGTCGTGCAACTCGCCACAAACATTGTCGTTCATGGCGAGTAGCCGGCCGTTTGTCGAGCGAGGTAAAGCCCAAGAGGTTTAGATCTTTGGTTGCTAACAATCCAGCAACCTGGAAATTCGGTACCCAGTCATCATTCGCTATCGCTGTGTCGCATCTTGGATCCAGGTCTTTCGTCTTAACGGTATACAGTGGCAAAAATTTGCTCAGCCATTGCGCGCCGCGCACTTCGGAACTGTTAGCATCGAGCATCTGCGCCGTTCTCGCTAGAACGACAGGTAGTCCATCGACGCGTTTGCGCTCTTGCTCACGCTGTTCACGCTCTCGCTCACGCTGCTCACGCTCTCGCTCGAGTTGTTCGCGTAGCCTTCTGGCTTCCATTTCTTGCTTTAAACGCTCTTGCCTTTCTTCTTCTTCTCGGCGACGAGCCTCTTCCTCCGCCAACTTTTTCTGTTGTTCAATCTCACGTTGTATCATTGCCTCCTCAGCCGCCTTCTCTTGAGCTAATTTTTCTTCCTCCGCTTTTCGTTCTTCTTCTAGCCTGGCGGCTTCTTCAGCAGCGCGTCGATCAGCCTCTTCTTGCGCTTGACGTGCTGCCTCCTCTGCGGGGTCGACTGGTGGCTCTACCGCCGGAGGAGGAGAGTAGTGGTCGTCGGATTGCTCATCGGTGTCTCGGAGAGGAGCTGCTTCAATTGGCCCATTTCCCTCCTTTTCGTGGGAGATCTCAGTCTTGACGCCGTTGTTAGACTCGTTGGGACTTCTGATGTTCTTTGGCTCATTCAACTCGTCGCTGCCTCCCATGTCAACAGGAATATCTTGTTCAGGCTCCCTGGTCTCATGGGATGCAGGGGGTGCATTCTGTGAAGGTACATCAGCCCGCGATCTTGACTCATCGGGACTGCTCTCGAGAACAGTTCGCCGCTTCTTCCTGTCTTTCCCGTCTTCCGAAGGGTCTGGCGTCGAGTTGACGCGACTCCTTTTCAATGCTAACTGTGGTAGCTCTTCTTGCTTGACTGCGACCGTGTCGTTGTCCTCATTGTCCGATGAGGTACTGACCGTCTGCCGGCTTCTGTGCTCCTTTCCTGTGACTAACCTCCTCCGTTTGTAAATGTGCTCATGCTCCAGAATCGGAGGAGGCGGAAGGTCGCTCTGACTGCGCCGTGTACGATGTCCTTTCTTTTGAGCAGTGATCGTCTGGTCGACATCTGAGGCGACTGCGACTGAAGACTCCGCAGTATCGCCACTCGATCTGCTCTTTAAAGACATAGGATCACTGACTTTCCGTCGCTGTTTGGGTGAAACGTCTAGGGCTTTTGACGGAAGGCTTCTGTGGGTTGATGTGGGACTGGGCATCTGTCGCTTGGCTGAGTTGACGGAGGACGATCTACGTCGAACCTTGGACCGCTCAGGATCTCTAACCTTGCGCGGAGAGCTCGACTGCTTTCCCTTAGCTCTGTCATATGCAGCTTTGAGTATATTGTACTCTTCTTCCCAACGATTTCCCCCTCGGTCGTCCGCCAGCTCATAGTACGTCTTGTCTCGATACTTTCGCGTGGGATTAAACCCTGACTGGTTAGCCAATAGCTTGACAACATCAGGATGGCCTCTGCCGATCGCTGCAAGCATGGGAGTATTAAACCCTGGCACCAGCTTCGAGCTGCGAACTGGCTCGGGGTCGGGATTTGGCTTGCCCATTGCTATGAGTAGCTGCAAAACTTCTTCATGACCCGCCTTCGCCGCCGCAATCAGAGATTCGGTTTCGGCCTTTTCCAAAATACTCAATATATTTGCAACGCCTTGCACGTCACCTTTGCCGGCCAATTTGGCAAGGTTCTCTTGCGTATTTGCCTGCCAAAGCAAATCATTTCGCGTGGATTCGCTCCTTCCTGTTCTTCTCCGCGAACTAAATGCAGGCGGACTTCGTGGGCCTATAGGAGGCGAGTCACGAGGACTTGCTGCAGAGGCAGCTCGTGAAGATGCCCCGTCTCGATTGTGGACGTCAGAGGCATCGACGCCGCCCGACTTCTTCGCGTCCTTATCCTTGGCCTCCGATAGGAGTCCCCGTATCTCGTCGTAGGCTTCGTCATCAGGATGAACGAGTTCGTATGGCTCGTCGCCCTTAGCGTTTCCCATCCGAGGGTTTGCACCGTGCTTGAGCAAGAGTTTGATCACCTCAACGTGTCCGTTTTCTACAGCATCAATGAGTGGTGTATCTTTGTCGACGTTGCGCACGTTGACATCAGCCCCTTTTGTCAAAAGAAATTCGACAATGGTGTCGAAACCTTCTAAAGAAGCAATCTGCAGAGGGGTATTTCCCGCATTGTCTTCCATATTCAAATCTTCCACCCTCTCTCTGAGCTTCACTTTCGCAGTCTCAAGATCATTGTTTGCACAAGCACGAGCTAGATACGTCCTGCCGTTCTTGTCCTTCCATTTTCTTGGTCCAACTTTGGCAGGTGACATGGTTTCGTGGTCGTTTGAGGTGAATTTGTGCAGCGGAAGACGAGCACGACTCGAGCGTGGTTCGGACTCATCGGACGAATTTGAAGCACGATCAACGCTTCGATTGCGTCGGGCATTGATCATGGGAGGCCTTCCTCTCTTCTTTCTCTCGAATTCGCCTGTCGTCAGCTGCGTTGAGGCACCTCTTCGGTGCTCTCTTCTCGCACTCGGTTCGGGTGAAGGGGACCTTTCATCATCCGACGGTCTGGGATACGTTGCGGATCTCGTTTCTCTACGTTCCATGGTATCCACGCTGCTGCGCTTACTCCGTTTATGCGATGGAGGAGGGGCAACAACATCAGAAGGCCGTCTTCTGCGCTTTTTGGGCGCAGCGATTTTGTCTTGAGCATCCGAATTGTTTCGTAATTTCGGAGATGACTGCGCATGTGATGTAGCACTATCGTCGGACTCGTCGGACTGAGTGTGGCCTACGGGTGACGAGAGAGGCGAGCTGCGACGGCTTGAGGCATGAGAGGGAGAATCGCGGAGGCGGGTTTCTTCGTGAGATCGTTTTCGCTTGCGAGTTGCGTTCTCTTTATCGGAGGTGTTCGCAAGGATAGCCGAGCTGGCATCAGAGCCTGTAATTTTGACCTGATGGATGACAGTCGATTCATCAGCAACGCTACTCCGCTTCTTCTCAGGCGACTGAATCAGGGTCTCGGCTTCCGAATCACCATCCGCATCCATCTCGTTCCCGGCATCTTGGATAGCGTGCCTGGACACAGTAACAGTGTCGCGGGCGTTGTTTTCAATAGGACTGAGCGTTTTAGTTTCGTTTAGTAAACTTTGGTCCTCCTCTTTCGCGAGTTGCTTTACGTGATGTCCATCCTCCACAACCGATTTTGATTCTTTCCACTCGCTTTCATTCATCGCATTCCCTCAACTGCTCATGTTCAACACGTCCTTTTCGTTTTTATTCGATAGAGCGCAGGGAGACCTATGTTCGCCTTCCGTGTGAATGATCCCGGTTGTTTCGAAAGGAAAGTCGTTACAATTGTCGTCAAAAAGCAAGAAAATGAGGCCAGCTCAACGGGTGCTTTGTCGCATCGATGTTGGACTTCTATTCATTGCATTAACAGAACACTAGCTGAGTATATCGACGTGTAAGGGGTAAGGAAGAAGTATGGGTTGTTGAAAGTGGTAGGCTTTAGTAACGTAGATGGTAGACGGGAGAGTGTGAGCGATGGCCACAGGAGCCAATAGAGCCTATTACGGGGTAATTCGACGCCTCCACGCTGTCGAAGAAATTAAACGTGGGCGGCCTAAGCCTGGACGGCACATCGGGCACGTGAAATCCGCCAGAGTTGCCACCTCCGCTCTCACCGCCACGATCCACATAAAGTCATCTCGTGTAAACAATTGAGGGATCGTGGACGAAGAGGTACCACCGCAACCTAGCCTCCCGTACCAAATTCATCGATTTTTGGAAGATTAACATCATGTTAAGAATTAGTCCTCTAGCGACCTACGATCCTGAAATTGTAATTTGGTCGATCCGAGCATTTTACATCTTTGCTGCCTATGCCATTCTGGTTGTCCGCTTTATACCTGATCTCCGTCATCGATTCCTCGATTATGGGGCTCGTTCGGACAAGTTGAAACGGACCCCCGTCGAAGAAAGTGCTTTCCCTCGCTGGGCTCGTGTCCAATTTGATCCGGTTCTGGACCGTCTATCCGAAATAACTGTTCCACACAGCTGGTTTTCTCACTTCTATCTGTGTTCGGCCCTCTCTTCTGCATACTGGATCTTCCAATGTCGAAATATGGTCTATCAATCAATGCGAACCGCAGCGGTAGTGTCACCAGGCTGCTGGGGAGGTAGAACAATGCTTTGCATGCTGCTGTTTCAACTTCAAGGCCTACGCAGAGTCTTCGAATGTCTCGTAGTTGCCAAAACCAGCACGTCCAGGATGTGGATTGGTCACTACTTCATTGGCATTGCTTTTTACTTGGTCACGGGTTTGGCCATCTGGATTGAACCTGGTGAGTTTTATTTTGCCGAAGTGGAATCCCCATTCCCTTGCTCCTTCACAGCTTACAGAATGCTCCTCACTAGCATCGGACCCAACCGGCTCTATCGCGGAACTTCGTGGATACGTCCCTCTTGTTGTCAATACCGTACGAGTAGTCATATGCGTTATCATGTTTTCCTACTATTCAATGAAACAGTACGAAGTACACAAGTACCTGGCAAGTTTGAAGGAATATAGGGTTCCGAATCATCCCATCTTTACAGATACCAATTTGGTCTGTCCTCATTATGCGTTCGAGGTGAACATCTACCTCGCCTTTGCGATCTTGACGGCTCGAGAAACACGCATATTCAATGTCACCATGTTGTGCGCCACCTTCTTTGTCGTCGTCAACCTTGGCATTACGGCTGATATGACCAAGGAATGGCAAATGCGGCGATTTCCGCAGAAACGATTCGAGATTGCTTCTCGCAAAAGAATGATGAGTTCAATATGGTGAGCCGAGCAGTTCGACTGTTTAACACTAATTGGCATTCTCTGGTATCTATCTTAATAGGCAGAGTGTACGATCAATGCATTGCCAAGATTTGACAAGCTATCGATCTTTCGCGAGCTTTTGTTAGCGGTGGGAACTGTCCTGAGCCTTGAACGTCCACGCAACAGCGTATGTCCAGTTCAATAGCCCCCCCCAGACAAACCATTACCGAAAAATCTATATAGGAGTTTTGCAGCTGATTCGGGGAGAGCCAAATCATTTGTCTCGAGTCAGCCAGCAATGCCCCTAGGCCTTCTTGAAGTCAAATCTACGTCACCACCTAACTAGATCACAATGCTCAATGCAGCTACTCCTCCTATACTTCGTACTTGACACGTCACACTTACCTTGTGCTCGACAAGGCAGGGATCGGGCAGATATCATCTTAGTCCGATAGCGGTCGCACATACCCGGGGGTAATCACTTTGTCAAAGGGTCATTTGCTTTTTGAAGACGCAGCCAACTTCAAACTTATGACTAAGCTGATAGGTCAAGCCCGTCGGCCGAATTTATGCTAACATTGATTTAGCCTTTGATACGGACAACCACGTCACCCACGTCCAATGGGGCAGCCACATCGAAAATCACATGATTTCGATAAGGCCAAAATTATAAAGGTTACCGAGGCGCGATGCCACTGAGGCTCAGGTCTTATCATTTACACCATTCGAGAGGTTTGCCCAGTGCCACATCTATTCACTTGCTCGGACTTCCAATTCCCAGTGGCGGCGATGGCGATTTTACGCAAACTTCGCGAGGTCGTCTGGGGCGTCCCTGCTTCTACCAAAGCAGAACGACATCTTATCTTAAAGATTGACTTCTTCATCTTAACTTATGTTTGTCTGATGTATTGGTGCAATTATCTTGATCGCGCAAACTTGAACAATGCGTATGTCAGTGGTATGAGAGAAGCTCTGGACTTCAAGGGCACGCAGCTCAATCAGATCAATACCATCTTCTATGGTGGTTATCTGCTTGGCCAGATCCCAAATAACCTGATCCTACAAAAAGTACGACCTCGCATATGGCTACCCACGACCTGCCTCATCTGGGGCTTCTTTACGCTTGGTACGGCATTCACCACGTCGCCCACGCAGATCATGGTCATTCGGTTTTTCCAAGCATTCTTCGAAGCGTCATGCTTTGTTGGTGTTCATTGGATTCTAGGTGCTTGGTACAAGCCGTCTGAAATAGGTAAGCGAACGGCAATCTTCACAAGTTCTGGTCTCGCCGGAACCATGTTCAGCGGAATCATGCAAGGGGCCATACATACCAACCTTGACGGCAGCGCTGGATTTGCAGGCTTCCGGTGGCTTTTCGTTATCGATTTCCTGATAACTTTCCCAATCGCTATTTACGGCTTCCTGTGCTTCCCAGACACGCCATTGTCAACGTCGGCTCGCTACCTCAATGCTGAAGAGCGAAAACTGGCCGTTGAAAGACTACCGGAAGTTTCCAAACAACGTGGCTTGCTGGGCTTCTCTCTCATACGACGCGTTCTCGGGTCCTGGCACTTTTGGGCATTTGTCCTTCTGTGGCTTGCGAACAGCAATACAGAGATGTACTCTAGCAACGCGATAATGCAGTTATGGCTCAGATCGACCGGTGATTTTTCCATAGAGGAGGTGAACTACATCCCGACAGCAGTGTCAGGGATGGGCATTGTGGCTACACTGTTGCTAGGCTGGTATAGTGACTACAATCCGCGACAGAATCGATGGCACGTAGGAATTATTCTGTCTTTCACGGCTATCACATCGGGTGCTCTCATGCTCAGACCACCAACGAGGGGAGCTAAATTCGCTGCTCTCATCATGAACGGCTGCCAGTTTGCTGGCCAAACCGTAATGTTTGCATGGGCAAACGACCTTACACGAGGTGACGATGCACAGAGATCAGTCGTTCTTGCGAGCATGAACATGTTTAGCATCGCCGTGTATATGTTTTGGAGCATTTTGTTCTACAACGCAACTCAGGGACCAGATTGGTACAAAGGAAACTGGGCCATGATTGGCATGGGCCTATTCTTGCTCATTGTGACCATCGCCACGTACTTGTTGCAGAGACGACAGGAGAAGCGCGAAGCAGAACGCGACGAGGAGTGGTACAGAAGTGCCTCAAGAGAAAGTCAGAATGGAGAGAGCAAGTAGCCGGATAGAAACATGAGTGACTCGGAAGATCCTCTAGCCGCTCGATCATTAGAAACCTTTGTACTTTGCTCCCACTGCCTCCCCGGGTGACACTCCGCCTTCCTCGCTCGAACTCTTCTCTCTCAACGGATCTTCATGTCGTGTCACTTTATCTAAGACTATAGATGGACTTTCCGGTATTTCCACACATACTTGATCTCTTTGGCTGGACAATTGAATTTCGTTTCTTGCGGGCCCACCCTCGTAACGCCCGCCAATTACGAAGTAGCTTTCTACTGCTGTTCATTTCCTCCAAAAGAAACTCTATAACCTCAACTTTGTGTGTCTACATCACGATTTATGATGAGCAATGTAGCCAGACACGAGACGAATAGCTCCGAGGCTTACGACGAAAACAGTAGGCACCCAAGCATGGCCGCATGGTAAAATGGTCGACCTACGCGCTCGGTGAGCCTACTTGAAAAAAACGAGGTTTATAATTATAGAGTCCCCAAAAGTGGGGATAATTATGCACACACTTGAAATCAGGCCGGGTGGCGCAATGGTAGCGCGTTGCTTTCCGGAGGGGAGTGGCAGAAGTTGCGGGTTCAAGTCCCGTCTCGGTCGATTCCTTTTTTTGGCCCATATATGGGCCAGGGGATTCACTTGAAGCTGCTGCGTACATTTAAGAGAATCTGACTAGATGCTACGCCTAGGATACAAGGCACGGGAAGGGAACCGTGCGTCGGGTCGAGCAGTGGTAATGTCTGGTCATAACCGAGGAACGTGAATGGAAAAATTCCGACTCCTCCTCCCCATCTTTGGGGACGATCCAAGAAGCGGTGAAATTGTGTAACACACTCTAAGCGGTTCTTCCGGAACTGTGGTAGTAACAGTTGTAGGTAGCCGTTTCTCCCGGTGTCTTCATCGCCGCCCAAACCACAGGCTCATATATGGGCACGAGAGAATACACTACCTCCTACTATATGCATTATGTCCTCCTTGAGAGTATCCTCCTTGGTTAGATTGATAGTACCTATCATGGCGGGCTCCATTCTGATACCCACTTCCTCGACTGTACCCATTGTTTCGTCCCTGGTCATCGTATTGTCCTGTATGGTGTGGCGGATATTGAGGCTGTTGCTGCGGGTAGTTGCCATGTGGGGAATACTGATCTTGCCGGCTGAACCCAGTATGGTCGTCTCTGCGGTCAGGGCCGTTATTACCATACTGCTGACCATGTGCGGAGGGCGGCGGTGGAGGCCCTCGAGAGTTGGGCATGCCTGGTGCAAATTTTGGGTCAAGAAAAGCAGCGAAAGGATTGCTCGGGTCGATGGTTCTTGGGTCAGGGGGCGGTGGTGGAGGGGGGCCACCGTTCCTGCCGTATTCTGTTGGTAAAGGTGGTCGATCAGCAGCGTAATTGATTCGTGGCTGCCGAAATTGAGCATCTGCCATTGGGTCTCGTCGTGAATTGTCGTAGAGTGGAGCACCTCCAAAATCTCGACCTGAATTACGGGCTTTGGCCTTGAGAATTTGAAGATCTGACTTGTCCAGAACAGCTGGTGGAAGGACCACGCCAGGGAACAGCATCGACTTGTGCACATGAGTTTTAGGGGGTAAATCGTAGTGCACGCTCAAGGTGCAGTCATCATCAACGACTGGATCAAGAGCAATGTCTTCTTCTGGTCCGCGAAGATCCATATGTGGAAGAAAATTGTCGTTCTTCGACACCTGACCCGCTAGCCGTGCTTTTCGCATGTTCAATTTGGTCTCCTTCACTCCATTAGTCTTTGACTTCTTTGAGTAGAAGTCCAAAGCCAAATCTTCGTAGAGTGGATGCTTGTCTGAGATAATGAGCGCATCCTTGCCAAGGTCGTTGCGCATATGCTCTTCTTCTGTGAGTTCGGGATATTTAGTAGCCATTGCTGCTAAGAGGCGCTTCTCATCGATGAAAGGTAGGAGAACGATCGCTTTCCAAGACTGCTTCTTGCCATTTAGGTCAAGATCGAATTCCTCAGGATAGAAGTCAATGATGTCGGAGTCTGGTTCAGTCATCAATGGGTGAAACGGCTTCGGAATAGCGTGGTTCGACGAAGCAGGAAGCACACCCATAAGTTGCTCGTATGGCTTGAATGGCTTTCCTTTGTCAAACCTGATGTTCAATTGGTCAATGTTGACAAAATCAGCTGCAAATGGTGCGTAATGATAGGGATAGTACCAGGTCCACGAAGGACAGCCTTGAAAGTAATATAGCAGAACCCAAGCGAGACCCTCGACGTAAGACCTTGCCACCTGATGACGGAATTCGATATCGTCCGGACTGACATGAAACTTTTGCTCGTAGTATCGATCGCCATAGCCATCTTCCCACAGCCTTACAGTGTCTGGTGGTGGGTTGTCAGGATCGAATCTCTTCTTGGCAGGCTCGCTCGTTACGGGTGTTCCTCGACCGGGTGTTCCAGTGTCTGATTCCGTGTCGTTCTCTTCGGCAAGTAGCTCAATCTTACGCTTACCCAGTGCAGATTGGGGGGTTTCGGCAGCTTTCGCGTCAGTCTGCTCTTCCGGCGGAGTGTCATTCTGCTTAGCCAGCATTTTCTCTTTCAACACAGCAGCAGCGCTTTTGTTGGCATTTATGGCTTTCTCTACGGCCCCACGATTGACGATCAGGTTGTAATTAAGATCTGATGTTTGCGGCAAACTCGTGATGTCGATGGCGCCAAGAGGGGGTGGTGGAGGCAACTTCGCCCCTCGGCTGTAGTCAGGAGAGTTTCTCCGGCGTTTCGCATTACGCTCTTCCCGCTCTTGATCTTGTTTCTTTCGGCGCTCTTGGTTCCTCTCACGACGCTGTTCATTCTCTCGCCGCTTTTTGAAAATGGCATCCTCTTGCTTGGCCAAACCTTGCAGAATGACCTGAGCTCGAGCCAGGTCGACTTCACCATCGCAGACTAGATATCCGCCCATGATTGGCACGTTATCCCGCCAGATTGCAATGAGCTTGTCTATGCCGTCTTCGTGGATATCGAGGGAGGGGAGATGTGGTAAAAAGTCGTTACCAACAAAGAAACACATAAAAACCCAATCATCAAGCGCACGCTCGAGATCAAAACGAAAAGTTTGACCGGGAACATACATCTCTGCTCCAAGGTATTCACGAAGGATGGGAACATGGAGGAAGACAAAGGGCTTCGTGTCTGGCTTGGAGGCCTTTTCGTCAAACTGGCCAGATTTCTCTTTGGCAGTACCACGACAATTTTCTGCATAGTGCCCTGGTTGACCGCACAATTTGCAGTGTTTCTGTTTTGCATTTTGGAATTCGACATCTTCTCTGAGCACACGGAAATGGGGTTCATGGGTGGCAATGCCCAGCATGATCAAGTCGGCATCTAGGCCGTACATGACGTGTCTGGTGTTGGGATCATAGTCGGGGTCTGAGCGTTGAGAACGAATGAACTGCATGATCTTGTGCTCACCTTCACCAGGGACACTGGCGTCCGAAATGATGACCTTCAGTTCGGCCCAGGCGGGGTCTGTGTTGAGTTTCCACTGGCACCAGAATCGAATGGATTGGGCAAGAATGAACATGAAAGGAGTGCCAGGCGTGATGACATTGCTATCCCACGTTTTCTTGACCACTTGGTCTAGCCCTTCATCTTCAGGCTCGCCTCGCGCGGCACGTTGTTGGCGGAGCAAAACCTGTAGTTCCGCCTTCTTCTCGTCTGCTTCTTTGGCGTCCATGGCCGACCTGAACCGCCGAGCGCGTTGCTGATTCATCTTTGCTCGAGGGGCTACGCCATCGACCGCTATAAACAGCAGTCTGCGGGGTCTGACCATATTCACCACCCGCTCCGTATACTTGAAGATGTCCATCATCATCTCGCTCTCGGTAGCTGGTGGAGGTTTGTCCTCAGGATGGGAACAGGGGTGTACGATGCCGTTGAAGTCGAGGTAGAGATTGTGCATCTCTTCGCCGTTGGGATTTGGCCGGCTCATGTCTACGGGATACTGCACTCCATCGATCTCGAAAGGCGTTTCTTCGACGACCGGGGTGATGATCTATCGGTTGTCAGCTTTTCGCAGTCTGGCCGGCAGGCACTTCCCACCTTGGGATATTTTTTGGTAAGCCATCTGAATAGCGCTGGAACACCCATGATGGACGAAACGTCACCTTGAACGGAAGACTGCTATGATAAGCGAAACGTTGCGCGACGGTTTACTTTCAACAATTGCCGTAAATGTCTTCCTACGATCACGAACGCATCAGACTGTCTAATGAGCGAATGATCAGAAGAGGCGCGTAAGCCGTAACAGTATTCTGTGAGCGGCAACAAGTGTCGACTCGACAGCAGTCAGTAGAGTACTCTGAATATTCCAGTCACAATGAGACAGGACTAGAAAGGGATAAAAGGATGCGAAGATGGTGGTCGGTGATGAACTGAAGGAAGGAGCAGTTATGAGTCTTTTACAAGCTAGGTGCCGCCCGCAGCCTAATCCCAAATTCTCCACATGGTCTGTGTACTAGCAGTGCTAGGTAGCTACTAACACTCTATAGTAAGGAGTGATCCATAGATGCCTTACGCCAGGCACTCACAACCTCTCCAATCTCAAAAGTTTCCCAAACAATCATTCTTGTCCAGGCATTGCTCCTCTGAGCACATCGCAAGGCCGGAACCAAGCAGAACTGTGTCTGAAGCCTAGGCCGTCTTTCTGCTACACCATGAGACCGAGATAGTGCAAAATGTGCCTTCCACCGAGTGCCTGCAGCTCAGTATGTTGCGCATTCTCGAATCCCAAGCGCCCGCAAAGCAGACGGCCACCGAGACCATCAACACCCTGAGCAGTCGTCTGTCCAGCGCTACCCTCCTAGAAGACCGCCGAGCCGCCATCCTCGGCCTGCGAAGTTTTGCAAAGTTGTACCCTGCCTCGGTCGCGTCTGGTGCACTACGCGATCTCATCGCTGGTCTACGAAGAGATGGAGAGGATCCGGACACACTCAAGGTCGTCCTTGAGACATTGCTGATGCTGTTCGACCCTGATCCTAAGAGTCACGAGGCATCGGAGGACATATCCCTGTGGCTGGCCGATGAGTTTACCATGCGACAGGACAATGTCACCGCGCTGCTGGATCTGCTCGACACGGGAGAATTCTACCTCCGACTCTACTCCCTACAGATCCTGTCTCATGTCTGTACAGCAAGGCCGCAAAGAACTCAAGAATCAATCTTTACCGCACCTTTGGGCGTTTCGAGAATCACCTCGACCTTAGATGACAAAAGAGAGGCTGTGCGGAACGAGGGTCTTCTGCTTCTTGTCGCCTTGACACCCACCTCAGCCGAGCTGCAAAAGGTTGTTGCCTTCGAGAATGCCTTCGATCGGGTCTTTACGCTGATCGATGCCGAAGGCGGTCTCACCCACGGCTCTACCACTGTCCAGGACTGCTTGTCGCTCCTAGGCAATTTGTTGAAGCTCAACCCTTCAAACCAGGCTTACTTCAGAGAGATTGGATGTGTCACGAAGGTCACAAAACTCCTTACTCAGGTGATCAAGGAAGAGGAAAGTCCCGATGGCGTCTCAGCATGGGCTCGTCCGCAACGTGATATCAACCTATGGGGCCTTCTGACTGTATTGCAATTGTTCGTCGCTCGAGGCTCTCCAGGCACGTCTTTGTCTCAAGATGCCTTCTGGCGCAGTGGTATACTACAACGAGTCCTTCAAATTGCCTTCCATCAAACCTTCGGCTCTAATGTGCGGGCTCGTGCTCTGGATACCTGCGCCGATGTGATCCGGGGCAACCCGGCGCTGCAAGAGCAGTTTGGCGACTTGGCTGTTCCAGCCGTCCGTCAAGCTTCGGCTGTGCTCAATGGACGCGCTACTCCTAAAGGAGGTTCTGTGAAGTCTGGAACCAGCACCCCTGCCAATGTAGACCTGTCCAATGTCATCGAGTCTCTGCTCGAGTTGACCCTGGACTCCTCGGCAGCTACTCATTTCGATATTCGGCTTGCAGCCTGTAATTGCGTCAAGGCATTCTTTGAGGCCCACAATGGCATTCGTGGCCATGTCCTTCGAAGAGCAATCGACGGCCATAAAAGTGGCGACGATGCTGTGCCAAACATCTTGACCGTCCTGCTCGAGCCACCAAATACTCGAGCAAACCAAGACCCTTACCAGCAGTGGATGGCTGCTGTACTTCTCTTGCATCTCCTGTACGATCACCCTGACGGCAAAGAGGCTGCCCTGAAAGTCTCGGAAAGTGACAACGAGGGAGAAGGTGAAGATGAGTACGAGGTCGTGACTTTCATTCAAAGTATCACGAGCAACGTCGTTGCCGGTGTACAACACCCCGAAGACGAACGAGCGTTGGTCGGCTATCTCATGCTGCTCTCGACATGGCTCTTTGAAGATCCCAAAGCAGTCAACGATCTCTTGAGCGAGGGCAGTACTGTGCAAGGCTTGATATCGGCCGTGAAAGTGGCTTCGCCCACAATGCCGCTGGTAGCTGGCTTATGCGCGTTTTTGCTTGGAATCATTTACGAATTTTCAACCAAAGATTCCCCTATCCCAAGAGCAACTTTGCATTCGGTGTTGCTGAAGGGCCTCTCCCGGGAAGTGTTTATCGACAGGCTCACCAAATTACGAGAGTCTCCCTTCGTCCGTGATTTTGAAGTTCTAGCCTCCCTTTCCGATGCAGGCCTACCAGAAGTGTATTTTGATCAAACGTTTGTCGAGTTTTTCAAGGACAATTTTAGTCGTTTCCTGCGGGCGATAGATCGCGAACCTGGTTTTGAAGTTTCTGTCATGGCAAATGGTGTACAAAAAGGCGTTTCACGTGAATTAGTCGACAGCCTGCGAGCTGAGATCGAGGAACAAAAAGCATCTTTGGAGGCTGCGGAAGCGGAGTCGGCATCGGCACAACAAAGGCTTGAGCAGGAGATGCTGGAGCATCGGAGGACGAACGAGAGCACGGCTGTTGAATTGAATCGGATTAAACAGATCAATCAGAGCCTGCAGCATAATCATGAGGAGGAAATGAAATCTCTGCAGCGGGAACACGCTCAGCAGAGGAACTCGTTGACAAGCACACACGAAGCCACATTAGCCCAGTTGCGGAGGGATCATACAGCAGCCCTGGAGCAGCTGGGCCGCCACCACAAAGCGGAGAAGGACTATCTTGAACAACGCCGTAATGCATTAGAGCGAGACATCGTAAGACAGAAAGACATCGTGACCAAACAACAGGCAGAAGCAGAAAAGGCAGCAGCTCAAGCGCGTCACATCGAGAATGAACAACAATCCGAGATTGACTCGCTTCACAAAACCCTCAAGAGGTTTGACGACCAGCTTTCGAAAATGCGACAGGAGCATGAATCACACATTCAGACAACTAAATCAGAGCTTGAAGCAAAGCTCAACGATGCACAAAGACAGCACTCGGACCTCCAACGGAAGCTGTCGGTAGGACGGAATATGCTCGAAACTTCTCAGAAGGAGCTCAGCACCTTCCAAAGCAAACTCGCATTGTCCGAGGACCGAGCCACAAAAGCCGAGGCCGCCCTCGAGTCCACACAATCGGAAGTGCGAAAATCACAAGAGGCAGTCGCATCACTCAAGTCACAACTCGACAGCGTGAGATCCGACCTGGATGCAGCCCACTCCAACGTCCTGGATGTGCAGTCTCAACTCAACGCGACGAAGAAAGAGCTCGAAATAGCCAAAGCCGCGCCTTCTGCCAAACAGGACCAGGGAGTGAAAGTTTCAGCTGCGGAACTCGAGGAACTCAGAGCAGCGGCGGCCAAACAAAAAGATGTACAGACAGAACTCGATGATCTCCTCGTGGTCTTCGCGGACTTGGAGGCCAAGCGGGCCGCCGATAAGAAGCGATTGAAGGACTTGGGCGAGGAGGTCAGTGAGGACGAGGACGAAGAAGGGGACGAAGATGACAATGGTGAGGAGGACGCAGAAGATGAATTAGATTAAAGCATGAGGTGTTTTGGATGCAGCAATTGTCGCGTTGCAATAAGACTGCAATTGAATCCGATTAACACGGCGCCCATTTTGTTTTGCTCGAGCTCTTCGTCCGTTCTACGATGCCTTAGCCGCCATGTTATGTATCCTTCCCGCAGTGGCCTGCCTTGCTTAGAGGTTAGAACATGTCTACATCCCTCCAGTGGCTATGTTTAACCACTGCCACGTTATAGCCAGACTGCACAGCACAGCTGGCGCCATCATTTCCTTGTTCTGGTAATCGTGTCAACGCTGACCCTGGCTCTTAGTATGGCAAGTCGCGAGACTCATCCCATTCACGCTCCAGTGAGAGCGAACGTGGGCTGTGACTGTGTTTTGCATGTTCAGATGCAGCTCGCAATCCCGCGTTGATGGACTGTGTCGCCTCTTCCATCGCCACCCGAAGCTCCTGCTCCCACCGAAGTTCCTGCTTTTCAGGCGTCCATCCGTCGGAACGGGCATTGTGGAGCGCGAGAGCGAGCGCCGCATCTTCCTGCTGTCGGGCTTTGATCGTCATTCTGATGAAGGCCTCGAGGGTATAGCGAGCGTCGTTGCCGGCGTTGTGGAGAAAGTATGCGTCAATGTCGAGGTCGTGACAGATTGCGCCGAGGGATTTGGTCTGTTTGTCTTTGGTGAGCGACTTGTACATGACCGTTGTGTCGAGGCATTCTCGGATCGAGCTGAGGACGCGTTGCCTGCGGCTCGTGGTGCCGTTGTCAATGTCGTCAATGTCGGAGGTGGAAGACTTGGGCCCGAAGATTGAACTGCCGAGGGAAGAGAGATATGCAATGTCACCGCTAAGGTCGTGGCCAATAACGAGTAGATTTCGACGCGTTCCTGTACTATCACTATCAATGGGAACGGGCGTAGTGGCGACCGCAGCTCGAGCTTTCTCCGTCTGCATCACTTCTTTGGCGAAGGCGAGCGGTCCTTCACATTCGTAACCTGCTGAATAAGGATGCTCGAAACAGCTATCCACAACCTCAGCAACTCGTTCAGGGGGGATGGTTTCGGATACACCGAATTGAAACATCTCTGGGTTGCCCTGGCAGAATCTGACGTTGGCGAAACTTTCTCGTCCTTGAACACGAAAGTGTCGTGAGCGAATCTGCTTGGTCCATTGAATTCCAGCAGGGCCAGGAGCTAGGCCAACCAAGTTTGCGGTATCGAGGGTGCTGACTCCGATCTCAGTGATCAATTTGTGGTCCATTTCCCACGACTCTACATCAATACTGATGATGATGGTCTCGTCTTCAAATGGAAAAGTTGCTGTCGCACCGAGATCAAGAACCTTCAGAGGAGATGAATCTTCCTTGTGCGCCGCTGGTTCTTTGGGAGAACTTTCAGACTGCCTGGATTGGACCATCGGGAGCGTGGCTCTCATTCCAAGATATCTTTGAGCTCGCTGAAGTTGGCCTGCATGTTCCATTACTACCAATCCGTGTATTGGGTTCTTCTTCCTCCTGTTCGCGCTTTTCTTGTTCTTCGAGGCTTCGAGAGCACGTTCTGTCTTCTCACACCAAGCAGCATAGTCCTTTCTCTGACATGTAGGTGCACCCGGGACAGTTCTATCATGATCTATAGGCAAATCCGGGATGCTGTTCTGTAGTCTCTGAGAATCCTCTTTCGAGTTGACCGTGCCAAGAAAATGAGGGCTTGGAGTGCCATCGTTGTAGAATGACAACTGAAAAGGATAAGGAGGAACATCGAGTGCAACTTGAAATTCGTTACCGATTTCCTCGACGAGTGCCTTGACCTGCGCGAAGGGAACGAGAATTATAGGTTTGGCGCCGACTGATTCCGAAGCGCATATGTAGTACCTGTTTGTAAAATCTTGTCAGCAGCAATAACCGCCAATTCAGAAATATTCACGCTATCCTATTAAATAGAGTGAAGGAAAGCAGTTGGGGCGCATATGGGCACTGTGACAGCCACAGCAGACAGCAGATATGTTGAGGCTCTGGAGGGTTCTGACGAAGCATGGTGTATCTGTTCCAAGGATGTTGAGTTCCATTGATCTGAGGTTTGTGGAAGACGAGCCACTTCAAAGGGGGATCGACTTACATGTCCCAATGTCTTGCGTATATCTTTTCAGCTGCGAAGAAACGACGTGAGACACGGCTGCCTGGATCCTGCAGATATTTGTAGGGGAATTTGAGTACAAGGGCGAAGAGGCAGAAACGGCCGATGCATTCGCTACCGGACGATGGTGGTTCCAGTTCTTCATCGTGCTCAGCATCAATCTCAGTCGCAGCGAGGCCTCCTTGCCAAACACCACCGGGGAGAAAGACCACTTCGGTAGGCCCTGTTCCTGAAATGTGCTCTTGCTGTCCTGAATCCCATTGTTCGTCGGCCTTCGGCCTGGCCACGGCTGGCGCTCGACGGGCATTACCTTCCTTGGCCGGCAAAGCGTCGTCTTGGGCACCTGTCTTGGTTGGGTTGCAGATTAGATTTTGTTTACGCTGATGGAAATCCAGTAATTCCTTCTCTGCAGAGGTCAGACCGCTCGACAAGGGCTTTGGGGGCTTGGATCTGTTTTGGAAGATCTTGTCAAAGCGCTCTTGTGCCGAGAAGGCCATACTGTCATCAAGCACTGTACAAGTCGGGTCTCTGCGTCGGTCTTGAGATCGTGCATATGCCAGGAGAGAAGAAGGATTGGCTGACTGAGTCCGCGGAGTTGGGGTTGCTGAGGATGAAGTGACGAGGGCGGCAGCGTTTGCGGCAGGCGTTAAGCCACGAACGTATTTCATCTATGAACCACAAATACATCAATTTGAAAGCAGAGACGGCTAGGCAGAAACAACACAATGACTACACCTCCGTTTTAAGAACTTAGGCTTGCTGTAGGAAGGGAACGATGGCCAAGGTCTGGCCGCTCTATGAAGTAGAAGATCCCATCTGCTGGAACAATAGCCAAGGATAAGTGCCGAAGCAGAGGCGGATAGTGAACTCAGCAAAGGATCGCAGCTCTTCCTCTGTTATAATGGTTAAGTTCAACTATGTATCATCAACTACTATTGTCGTCGGTATCTTAATGTCGTCTCAAACTAGCTGATGTGAATGTGCCAACACGTTCACGAGACTGAAATGCGGGGATAAGGGAGGTGTGATATTTATCTCCATAGCGCGACGAGCGCGACTTCCGTGATGGTCCCCAACTTTCCGGCGGTGCCTGCATATTATCTACATTGCCGTCTATCGACATCCACAACGGTCAAAGTGGCGGCATCCCTGTGACTTGAAGACAACGACAGCGACAGCGACAGCGACAATAGATCATTCTAGACAAATTGGCACCTATCCTTCATACAATCTACAGTTTTTGACGGAATGCTGGTACATCAATCCACACGATGTAGCATGGACGGCATCCACTCAGTCTGAACCTTTACGCTCGTTCACAGATCAAGAGAGGGCCAATCTCACTCATAGCGCGACAGCGGAGGGCGCTGAGCAGAGGTCACAACCGATAGGCACCTACAGGCCATCATGACTGCCACCATGGCCGAGATCAGTGAAGAGGTGGCAGTCAACCCAGACGCGCAATCGGCAGTGACCGATTTCCTCGATTACACCGAATATCTGCCAACGGACCTCATCCGATCCTTGACATTGATCCAGCAACTTGACGAGACCTATATGGCCCACGCCGAGTCGATCCATGCCTCAACACAAACCTACGGTAGTCTGCCCACGCTTCCATCAACCCATCGCCCGAACCCGTCCAAGCTGCGATCCACTATTTCGCGCCACCTTGACCTAGCCATCAGCGCCCGAGAGTCAGCGTATGCAGAATCACAACGTCTGTTCGATCTCACCGACCGTCACCAAGACCGTCTGAAGAGTATAATCGCCAAGCTCAATGCGCTCCCGAAACCTCCTTCAAGGGATCCCACTCCCCAACCCCAAGCTCCCGGCTCCATCAAACGTTCGAGGAGTGGACGAAAACTTGACAGTGGCATCGTCCAGCGTCTGACTCTAAAAGCACCCAAAGGCCCTGGTGCTGCAACTGCTGGTGCTGTTGCTGGAGCTGCTCTTCTCCCACGACCGAGACATCGGCGAGTGACTGTGCCTGGTGAGGTACAGCCACCGTACGACCCGGATGAACCGATTGCTAGCACAGAGGTTTCGGACTGGGAATCTGATCCCCCTTCGCCCGTCAAGCCAGTTCAGCAGAAGGCTCCAAAGCCGCGTCCAACGGTGGAGCCGGAGAAAAAGCCTAGGGAACCCCGCGAGACCTCGACCTATCGCAAGCCAAGTCCTCCTCCCGATGACGCCCCCATTGGGAGTAAATGGCGCCCATGGACTCGTCTATCGGAGTATGAGATGTACAAGCTGCGGAAGAAGATGAAGAAAAACCACACCTGGGAACCGAGCGAGATCATGATCAGGAGAGAACTTGCAGAAAAAGGCCGTGGTTGGGACAACTACTACAAAGCACGGGCGGCTGCGCAGGCGAACGGGACTCCCTTTATCGATATAGACAACGCCGATAAACCACAAGCTTCGGCTCCTCCCAGCAAGCCTGAAGTTGTAAAGCCTGCACCAAAGACTGCCGAAGTGCCCAGCAGGCCGAAAGTGCTCCAAAGATCTGACTCGAAGCGGGAGAAGCGAGAGGATGCGCCTAAGGATGCTGCTGCCCTAGCTGCGCAAGAAGCTGAACTCGCTGCTCGTCGCTTGGGCGATATAGGATCGGCCTTTCGTAATCTATTCAGTCCTTTCTCGAGCGCCCTCGCCTCACTGAAAACAAACACGACCACGAGTACGAATACGACCGCTCCAGCAAGCACTCCGTCCAAGCCGGAGAACAAACCTCCGAAGAAACGAAAACTGGAGGCCAGCGCCTCGGCCACGCCCTCGACTGAGCCCGAATCACTCCCAAAGAAGAAGCAGAAAATCCTGCCCAAGCCATCACCTTTGGCTGCTCCCGAATCGACGGCTGAACTGACAGCGCCAACGCCAGCGCCAGCTTCAACACCAGCACTGGCTCCGGCTCCGGCACCGGCACCGGCTTCGGCCACGATCAGTGCCGGTACCATCAAAATCCCAGCCTTGAAGCTCAACGTGTCCTCATCATCGGAGAAGGTGCCATCAGCATCAACCCCTGGCCCCATCGTGCGACCTGTGAGTGCGCCACGAATGCCTTCATCAACGGTCAAGTCCGAAGCGAGCCCGCCGTCGTCACGGCCCCCATCTCGACCACCGTCACGGCCGCCGTCACGAAGATCTGCGGCAGCTTCGGTCGAACCTACTGCAGTTGGGCCAAGGGCGAGTCGGAGGACGTCGGTAACACCCGGGGCACCAGCTCACACTCCGGCTCCCACGGTCAAGACGCCTGCAATGGACACCACGCCCAAGGCTGCAACGACAATCACAGCAGCTAGCCGACGCAGTAAGCGTGAAGCACCAGGGACGGTCACTCAGTCAAGCCAAGACGGAGGAGCTGCTGTTAGTGTCAGCAAACGCAAACATAAACCGAACAAGGGCAACAAAGGAGGGTCAGCACAGAAGGCGGCTCCAGCAGCCAAACCGGAGCTACGGACAGATGTGGATGGCAATCAAGAGCTCGTTGATCCCGAGGAAGAGCGATATTGCATCTGTGGAGATGTGAGCTGGGGAGAGATGATCTGCTGCGAGCTAGATGAAAAGGTACGTCCTTGACAAGGCTATATTCGCATAAAGCTTGACTAACATGTTGACAGTGTGAGTTTGGGCAGTGGTTCCATATGGATTGTGTGTTGTTGCACGACCTGCCGCCTCGAACGGTCAAGTGGTATTGTCCGGGAGATCGGAAAAAGTATCATAGAGGCGAGCATTCCAATGGATTGGTGGGGCGACACTTCAAGTGAAGATGGTCGGTAGCACGAGAGGACTGGGAAGTATGACAGACCCACGCAACCTTTGGTAGTCGATGCATACCATATTCGGGTCGAGGCCAAATTGCTTGAGGTGGAGTAACAGCAATCTCTGAAACGCTTAGTACGAGGTGCTTCGTGCTGGATGTTCTCCGTAAGAAGGGCCTCATCTCTCGCCCCCGCATTTGCAACAGCGCCAACAACACGATACTTTTTGAATTCACATTATCTTTTGTCTAGCCAGGAGGTAGCCCTGAAATTGCTGTTGACATAATCATTTCCTGCCGTTTTGTGTGGCGCAAACTTGCTAAGTAAACCAGCTGCAACGATTGGTCGCGTGCTCATCGAGATCTCGTACATGGTACGAACCTGGCGGGCGGCCAGGTAGGGCTAGATGAACCACTCGCCATCGCCACCAATCGCAGTCCTGCAGGCCTACGGCTCTCGCATGCAGGCGCTATGCGCAGCACGTTCTGGCTTTTACTTTCTCATCAGAAATACTCCGTGGAAAGTGTACAACGACCCCGTACGAAGAAGTATTTTGTCCATATTGCTCAACCTGGATCTGCATGTAGCACGAGCACTTAAACGGCTGGCCCCATTCACGAGATTGCCATTTTGTCTTGTGCTACCAGCTGGGATGTTTGACCGTTTGCCACATGGGCTCGATGGGTACAATGCAGCGCAGTGCAGTGCCGTCAGGATGCGTCAAGGCAAATCTGGAGGGCATCCACACAGAGCATCCCTTGTGATTGCATAATCTCCGAAGGGCGTCGACCCATTTCTTTTAGCGTGCGGGGGCTTTACAAAATAACACCAATAAGCGAGACGCCCTGGAATGGTGGATGAGTAGCCAACGAGTGGTCGGTGCTGGGCAGCAATTTAAGATTTCCTTTCGCACCGGTGCCGTGCGGTGCCTGCATTAGCCCTGCCACGCCCTGCACTGAGTTCGGTGTTGGGGATATAGCGGTGGGTAATACTCCGTATAGTACGGAGTCCCGAGTACGGAGCAGGACCACCTGCAAGATCAGACCCAACGGCCAGGTCGTCTAGTAGGGCTGCCCCATGTCGTCCTCTTCGCCGCATTTTGAGCCAAAGACTGGAATCCACCTCGAGTCCACTGTCACTACTGCCAGTGCTTTTCTGTCGACTGTTTGCTCTCTGGAACCCATCCCAACTGTGTATTATTGTGGCCAACACCCCATCTCTCGTTGCAATCCGCCTACTGTTCGGTCCAACTCTGGTCAATCCTTCGTGACATCTACAGGATTCTCGTTGCCGACTCAACGAATACTTCAGACGTCGTACACTTGAACGACAAGCCCTGGCGACCAACAACCAACAACAGTCCCAACCAAGATTTGCATCGTCTAGAATTTCTATTCGCTTTGCTACTACAGGACATTCGGGTGCTGCACCGCTGGTGACATTCTTGGAAACTGCTACATTTTGCGCCACTGGATTGGTGAGGCTCCCTCGATACGCAAGGCGCATATCAATATAACGATCGGGACTTTGGATTGGTTGGGTATGAGAAGGACATGATGGAACCACCGTCGAAGAGACAGAAGCTATCCGAGGACCCTGTCCTCATTGCGCCCACACGAGTCATTAATTTGGATAGCCTCGAGAGATTAGGACTACGACGACGCGGTCCTGGGAGAGTCCTCCTGCCGCGCGTGCCCGATACTACGGTAACTGCAGACGTGGTGGAGGTCGCGGTCAGTGACGGAAGCGTCATCGTCGAGGTTTCTGCACCAACAGCTGATGCCGCTGTCACTCTCACTAGCCTAGGCACACTGACGGTACCGGCTGCCGAACCATTGAGCAGTTTGATTGACTCTTCATCCACCGACTTGCCAAGCAATGCCGACGCCAGTGCCAGCGATACCAGTGCGAGCGACGACAGCAACATCGACAGCACCAGCACCAGTCCCAGCAGCTCGTCAGATCCATCCTCCACTCCTACCCCAAGTACTACTGATAGCAGCAGTGCCGAGGGCTCGTCATCCTCTGCTTTACCAACTAGCACCGAAGGGAGCAATCTGGAAGATTCTTCATCTACCGCACTGCCGACTACTAATGGTAGCGGCAGCTCCCCGTCTCCTTCAGCGGATATCACCAATCCTTCCAATTCGACACTTACCACATCCGATTTCACAGTCACCGTCACTGCGACGAGTACTCTCCGCGTTTCTTTCAGCAACGGCACTTTCATCACCCCAACTTCAACCGACACAACCGACAACAGTGTATCAACCGAGTCGACCTCGGGCACCCACGACAAAATCACTTCAGACGCTGCATCCTCCACAACTTATGTCTTTGGAGGAGAAACAGACCTTTACAGCAGTGCCGGTGCCAGTGCCGGTGCCGGTGCCAGTGCAAGTGCAACTGGAGACAACCGGGGCTACAATAACGCCGGGATCGCGGGCACGACGACAGCTTCTGGGAATAGCCCGACTAGCAGTAGCAACAGCACCTCTGGTAGTGGCCCAAGCGGCCCAGTTCTGACCCCAGAACAAACCCAAATGGTCGGTGGGATCGTTGGAGGGATTGCCGGAATAGCGCTTGTGATCATAGTACTCCTCTACGTCTTACGCTGGTACAAGCAACGCCTGAGAACTAAAGGTCTCTTGCCAGATCAAATCACATCAGCAAGCACGACGCATCTCGGCCGCGCAGAACTGGTGACCCCAATGTCTCAAAACTCACGCGTATTACCCTTTGGGGCAGGAGCAATGAAGAGATGGCGACCTGGCTCAGAGTTGACTGTCCTCACCAACACCACCTCTACATCAGGACAGGACTCCGGGAAGGGTTTTTACCGCGTCTCCGGACGAAAGATTGCCCCAGTGCTCTCGACAGGCGGTGATCAATTCGGTGGGTCCTACGGCGCTTTTGAGAAAGAGATGGGAGGTCCCATCGTCCAGACACGCGCTTTAGGCACTACAGCGATAAGGACGCCTCAGCGCGGCGGCCTCGCCCAATCGTCATTCTACAACGACCAAGACAGCCCCATCGACCAGGCCCACATGTACAAACGCGTCTCACGGTCAGCGCCATCCTCTCCACGGTATCCCGCCGTTTTCGCTGACGACGACCAAACGGGCTGGGCCGGCCGCCGGCCCAGCCAACCTACGTTCACCTCGCGCAACATCGCCTCGCCTCCACGCGCCTTCAACCCGGACGAGTTCACGCGCGCCTTCAATCGCAACATCGCGTCCATGTCGAACGGGCCAGACGGATTTGCCATCAGCCGCAGCAGCCCCGCGCGGACGCCCGTCATCCAATCGCCCAACTCGAGCACCCTGCGGCTCCCAATCCACGCCCCTGTGACCATGAATGAGGAGATTCCCGAGATGCCCCTGCCGAGTCCGAGTCCGGGTCCGGGGGTGGGCATGGGGCTCGGTCCAGGTCACGAACTGTCACTGGCTCGGGCGCATGGACCGAGCCGGCTGAGTTCGCGAAGTGTGGCGACGAGTGGGAGTGGTGCCACGCGCTTCCGCGAGGACTTTGTTTGAGTTTTTGGTTGAGACGTGCAAGACACGGCTAGAGACCAGACCAGATCAGACCAGATCAGATGAAATGAAATGAGACGAGACGAAACGAAACGAAAAACAGGAGTTGTGGATGCGAAAAGCATTTTTTTTTGCAGCATTGGTTTGGGTCATCACAGCAGTAGCATTTGGATAGGAGTAAACTGGAGACAGGAGAAAAAGACGACGAAAGAGAGTGAGAGAAAAAGAGCGCGCGCGCGCCGGACCGTGCCCAGAGATTTACGATACCCATGTGTTCTATTTTTGTGTGCATTTATTTGTTAAAACGAGGTGGCTTTTGCTGGCCTCCGTTGCCGCTGTATGTTGCACACTTTCTTGACTGACGCATTTCAAAAGAAATGCGTGCTGAGATCAAGCACGGAGTCCTACATCTAGCCCTCATTGAGCGAGCATTTGGAAAGGACTCCATACCTCTCAGGGTCGAGTTCGGCCTTCTTCCATCTTCACAGGCCGCCTCCCCTTATTTTTAATCTTCTAATGCAGATAAGATATTTTGACCTGTCTGAATCCCACTTTTCGATTCCTTACTCGCTCACTGGCACTCCTCCCTTTCACCCTTGCCTACTTTCAATGTTTAACAGGATCCCAGCCCAACCCTCACGTGACACTTCCTCTTCTGTCTCTCTCAGTCTGTCTACGTCTAGCGTGTGGAAAAGTCGATCCCTTTGTTGGCTTGCTGTAGCTGCGGCCAACAGTCAAGCTTGACTATACGCATGGGCTTGAGCCTTCAAGTCGTATAGGATTTAGAGTGGAGACGGCCCGTGGTCCGCTTGCTCGGTATCATCTCTCATGCTGTGCCGAAACGAGGGGTGAATCGCCTGTCTTGATCTGTTCACGAGAACGGCTGCTTTCCCTGTTCTGTTGCTGATTGCTGATCATGCTGAAAATAAAGTCCATTCACTCATTCTCGGTGAGTGGTAAGGACAAGGCGCAGATAAGGTTAGGTGCCGAGAATAATCGTTTCCCAGTCTCTTGCTCCGAAAAGGGTGTAGAACAACAACATGCATGCTGCTGCTGTTCAGCAAGGGGTTTTTTTATGACCGGGCTTGCATTTTCATCTCTCCGTGCCCAGCACCATTTTATTCCTCTCGCTCTGTCGCGGCATGGAACCCTTTTTGCTATGCTTCCGGACATTCTCCTCCTTCCTTTTAATGGCGGCCAGCTCTTCTCGCTTGATGTCGCCGGCTTTCTTGATCGTCTTGGGCATATGTCTGTGCCTTCTGATCCTCTTCACTTCTGGCATGTGGGAGTATCGCCTTATCAGAGCCTGGTCGTAATCGATCTTTTGCTGTTGTCTCGCCGACTTAATGCCGCTTCGATCGGCAGCATTTGCTCGCCATAATCTGATGTTGCCATCGTCGGAACCGGAAAGAATGAACTTGTTATCTGGGGTCCAGCAAGCCGAAAAAACTCGTTGCATGCGTTTGGTGTGGTACATGTCCCGCGAGTGACCTCGATCTCGGTCCCACAGACGGACTGTGCGGTCATAAGAGGCTGACACGAGCCCCTCGCCAGTCGGGCTAAACTCAACATCCATGACTGCTGCAACGTGGTCCTTGAGGATGTTGAGAGCTCGGTTCATCTTGCGCATGTCGAATATGTAGAGGTTATGGTCTTCGTTGGCGACAGCGAAATTGAATGCTTCCATCGGGTTCCAGGAGACCTTGTTCGAGGCCAACGTCAGGATCGCCTTGTGCACTGGCATCGAGGTTCGCAAATCATAGAGCACAATGGCTCGGTCAAGAGCAGTCGAGGCCAGGATGGAGGTCTCTGACTGATTGAAGGCCACTGAGGTGAGGGTGTCGGTCGACGTGGGCCAGCGAAGGGTCTGAGTGGGGCCTGAGGAGGGACGAGACAAGTCGTAGATGGAAATTAGGCCGGAGGCTACAGCGATGGCAGATTCCGTGCGATGGTGGGAGATACCAGTGAATGCGCCCTGACCAATGTAGGTGGTTAAGGGAGGAGCTTTCGATTCGGTATTGTAAGGATCCCACAACTTGACCGTCTTGTCGGTGGCGCAGGAGAGCAGCTTGTGATCGGGTGTCCAGCACAGTCCCTTGACAATGTTCTCGTGGCCTCGAGTGGCCCAGACTTCTTCTCTGCTCACCAAGTCCCAGACTTTGATCACGCCATCCCCACTCCCGCTGCCCAAGCGCTCGAGTGAGGCGGGGTCCTTGGCCATGGCGTAGACGCCGTCGACATGGCCGGATCCCATTTGGCCGACGAAGGGCGCAGCAAACATGCGTTCCATCTTGACAGCATTGAGCGCTCGGGTGTACTCTCTGGCTCGCTCAAAAGGGTGCTGGGCCGGATCGAGGTTTCGAGGTTGTCGCACCACATCGCTGCCGGCAGGGGCAGCCGGCCGGCTCAGTGATTTGATTTTCTGTGGATTGAGTAAGTATAAAGGCGCAGGAAACGAGATACTGATGTTGAGACTTACCATCGTGCTACAAACATTGTTGTTAGTCGAACAGCTCTGGTCCTCGATGCTCAGTCGCACATGCAAGTAAATTGTCGTTGCAGCGTCCGCTGAACTTTTTGAGTCACGTGGATTCGAGTGGATGCGCCCCGAGAGAGGCAGGTGCGGCGAGCAGTTCTCACAGCCTTACAGCCTCGTGTGTATCAGTGGTTTCTGGGACGAGACGCAAGTCGCTGTGCCTGTAGTCTCAACTCGACCGGCGACAGAGCAGAGCACAGCAGAGCAGACCAGAGAAGAGCAATACTCTCCAAGAAAGGACAACCAACCACTGCGATATTCCCAGTCAAACTGTTTCGCACTCGGCTTCGATCTGATCTCCCATCATCCTCGGGCCCCATCTCCATCAACGCCAACATGGCGCCACCGCCGAGTAATGAACAAGTGATCGAGGAGGCAAAGAAAGTAGCTTCGACGGACCCGGCCCAGGCTGAGAAGCTATACCAGAAAGTCCTGTCGGAACCTCCGGGCTCCGGTGAGGTTGCGTCGAGGAACTACGAAACCGCTCTCCTCGGCCTGGGCGAAGTGTACAAAATCCATAAGAAGCAAAAAGAATTGGCTGCCCTGATCACCACCAGCAGGCAGACTTTATCCTCCTTCGCCAAGGCCAAGACAGCGAAACTGAGTAGGTCCCCATGTCCCCTTGGGCGTGCGTCGATGAGACCTCTTTGGCTGATGATGAGCAGTTCGACAACTGCTTGACTTCTTTTCCGAAATCCCCAACTCGCTAGAGAACCAGATCAGCACCACCAAATCGTGTATCGAGTGGGCCGTGCAAGAGAAGCGAGCCTTCCTGCGGCAGAACCTCGAAACACGGCTCGTCGGCCTCTACATGCAGAAACAAGCGTATTACGATGCGTTGACGTTGATCAACAGCCTGTTGCGGGAGCTGAAACGCATGGACGATAAACTGACCCTTGTCGAGGTTCAGCTTTTGGAGTCCCGGGTCTATCATGCTCTCACCAACCAGCCTAAAGCCAGAGCGGCCTTGACGTCGGCGAGAACTTCGGCCGCCTCTGTCTACACGCCCCCCTTGTTGCAGGCCGGCCTTGATATGCAGAGTGGCATGCTGCACGCCGAGGACAAGGATTTTAACACTGCTTTCTCCTACTTCATCGAAGCCCTCGAAGGCTATCATTCCCAGGATGACACGCGGCGGGCCGCAGCTGCTCTACAGTACATGCTCCTGTGCAAGATCATGCTGAACTTGGTCGATGACGTTCATTCCTTACTCACCTCCAAACAGGCACAAAAGTACCATGGCAAAAATCTCGAAGCCATGAAAGCGGTTGCAAGAGCGCACGCGAACCGATCACTAGAGGAATACGAGCAGGCTCTTTCAGACTATCGCTATGAGCTTGGAAGCGACGTCTTCATCCGCAATCATCTGCGACGCCTCTACGATGCCATGCTCGAACACAACTTGATCAAGGTGATTGAGCCTTTTAGCCGTGTCGAGATTGACCACGTCGCCAAGATGGTCGGCCTGGACACAGCACAGGTCGAGCGGAAATTGTCGCAGATGATCTTGGACAAGGTCATTATCGGCGTGCTTGACCAAGGGGCGGGCTGCTTGATAGTTTACGACGAGACCGAAAGAGACGCCGGATACGACGCTGCTCTCGCGACGATTGAAAAGCTGAGCAATGTCGTCGATGTATTGTATACGAACCAAGCATCCATGCTGGACTGAGCCCCGGTGAAGCATGCCGGGGCGGGCGTCCAGGTCAAGGTCAAGGTCAAGATCAGACATAGAATGGAGCATATCATCGGGTTACGTTAATGTTGTAACCATTTGGAAGGTCAGCCACAATGAAGTCCTTCGCAGCATGTGATCAGCACATGCCGTGACCTGGCATGAGGTACGCGAGGCTTAGGCTTCTTGTTAGGCTAGGCACACTTCAATGACATCAAAGTCCTCATGGCTTGACTCCAGACGCGTTCTAACCCAAGTTCTCCCCTAACCACTTCCATTTTAGCGGGCCCCATAGCCAAATAGTAATAAGCTTTGATGACCGGTCGCACGCCTTTTTGCCCGTTGCGGACCCGCCAGGCATGACATTTACAGAGTCCTTTGTCCACATTGACGCCCTTGTTTGAACCCAGACGATTCCTGAATGCACAGACCTCGAAAACAACAAAGTGTTCAGTGGCTTTGCTCAGTCTGTGCCACTCTCACACCCCTCATTTATTATTTCGAGAGACAGCACCTATTTCATTCTTCGTGTTGAGACCAGGCCGGGTCTGACCCCACCTTTAAGTTCATCGGACTCGGAGGGCGCCTCCTACTTGGCTATTCCTTCGTACCAACCGATTGGGATACCAAGACCAAACCACTACCGCAACCAGTGTGCGACTGCTGACTGCCGCACGTGGCAGAGAGTTTGACATTGGCGACGTGGTGCATGACAGTAGGCGGAGAAAGTAATGGGACAAAAGTGGGTTCGCAGTCCTGGCGTGGCCGTTGAGTGCATCGCCGATGATCCCTGCGACATTTCGGGTGCTGACCAAGTCTCACTGCCTGCCAGACAGTCCAAGCTCTCACCAGCCCAACTCGAGGACCTTTCGAGGTCGACGCATTTTGATAAGAAAGAGTTGCAGCAATGGTACAAAGGTGCGATGGCCGAGACCCATCCGTCCAGGTGCATGCTCCGCCTAATCACTACCAGGCTTTATTAAAGACTGCCCGTCGGGCCTGTTGACGAAAGAAGAATTCCAAAATATCTATCGAACATTCTTTCCACACGGCGACCCCACCTCGTTCGCCGACTACGTCTTTCGAGTCTTTGACACTGATCACAATGGATCCATCGAATTCAAAGAGTTTATTTGCGCCCTCAGTGTAACCAGCCGAGGGCGCATGGAGGACAAGCTAGAATGGGCATTTCAACTGTATGATATTGATGGCGACGGCAAGATCAGCTACGAAGAGATGCTGTCCATCGTGGAAGCCATATACAAGATGGTAAGTCGCTCGTCACCCTCCCCGTCACAGTCACCCTCTCCGTTGCAGCACTTGCATCTTTACTCACAACCCTTCAGGTCGGATCAATGGTCAAATTACCCAAAGATGAAGATACGCCGGAGAAACGAGTACGAAAGATTTTCCGCATGATGGACAAGGACGAGAATGGCAGTCTGGACATGAACGAATTTAAAGAAGGGAGCAAGAGAGATGAAACCATCGTTTCCGCGTTGTCATTATATGATGGTCTGGTATAGTCCCGGCCAGCCGGTCGATCGGTCGTTCCAAGGCAGCAAATTTACCGCCACGACTTGCATGGTGTGATTGTGACGTGCTCAAAGTGGCTAGGGAGTATGACCCAGCATCTCGAGGGGCCTTGTACTAGTACTGGTTCCAGCGGACACGACCTACCAAGTCCGGTACACCCGAATTCCTAGATACACAGGACTCTGTAGATTGGGGGTTTGAAACCCTTTTTCAGTTTACAAAAGTGCTCATATTTTATTATTAAGGTACCTACCAAGGTAGGTACATTGAAACACCGGGACCAGTGAGCCTATAAACAAATTCTCGGGCAACCCTTGCCGCGCGCATGGACCCAATATCACAGGGGACCTAGGTGTTTACTTCCAGTGCAAGGTTCGCATTAACACCCGGTTGCGTATCATCCTATTATTAATAGGTACAAAAGAATAAACCTCCAGGGCTGAAAGTTTAGGTCATGGTAATACTACTTCCATGGCGACGTGGGGTGCCCCTAAGCCTTAGCCCAATAGCCCTAGCAGGGCTAGAAGATATGGGTACCTTGGGTAGGTACTTTATAATAGTTCGTAAATAACGTCGTATCGATTCATAACTTTCCTAACTGCCTAGAGCTTTGGGCGGTGATAACTTTAGGTGCTCTCCTTCCTTTCCTTGTACGGAGTAGGTTGCCGCCCCCAAGCCTGCCTTGAGACACCTTAAATTACGAAATACGAATAACGAAGTAAATCGTCCCCGGGAACTTTTTAATAAATTTAATTATCCTGCCTGCTGCGAGTGACCAGTGAAAATATCTGGTCAACCTCTCACCCAACAATCAACTCCAGCACCCAACCGACGTCTTTCTGTCCAGCACCGTTTCCCCCATCCATCGCCTCTTGTTGGATCGCAGTCCTTCCAATTTCCCGAGGTCGAGCAAAGTATGATCAGGCGGTGTTGAAAGACCGGCCGAGGACCGTCCGCAGACGAATTGTCACCATCCCGAGTTCTCTTGCTCAAACAATGCTGCTCCTGTGGTTCGGCCTGCTCGTGGCCTTGGTGCAAGTGCAGATAGTACAAGCTTTCTACCTGCCAGGCGTCGCCCCTTCGTCGTACTCGTGGGAGCAGCTGGTGCCGCTCACTGTCAATACCTTGACCCCTTCGATATCGCGACACGACCGACAACTACACGCGGTGGTATCGTACGACTACTACCACCCTGCCTTTGGCTTCTGCCCGCCGGAAAAGGGCCCACAATGGGTGCGCGAATCGTTGGGTAGCATCCTCTTTGGCGACCGCATCCGGACCTCCCCTTTCGAGCTGAAAATGGGACTGAACCAGACATGTAAGGCCATCTGTCCAGGGAAAAAGATGGACGAAAAGAGTGCCCGCTTTGTGGCCTCGAGGATCGAGCAGGCTTACAAGGTCAACCTACTCATTGACGGTCTCCCGGGCGCCGAAATCGCCCAGGACTTGACCACGGGCCAGTTTTTCAACAGCCCTGGCTTCCCTCTGGGCCGTGTGGAGGACGACGGGAAGAAGCACGCCCTCTTTAACCATTGGGATATTTTCATTGACTATCACAAGACTACCTTGGGAACCAGTAAATACCGCGTCGTGCAGGTCCTTGTCCAGCCCAGCTCGATCGCGGGTAACAAGTACATCGGCTCCCAAAAAGGGGAGTGTCCGGACAATGCTGGCCCGTTGTACCTCGACGAGAAGGGTGGCCAGACCATCACATACACCTACAGTGTCTACTGGAGACCCTCCAGCATGGCATGGGCCACTCGCTGGGACAAGTATTTGCATGTCAGCGATCCGAGCATTCACTGGTTCTCGCTCATCAGCAGCATCTGCTTCGTTGTGCTGCTACTCGCTTTGGTAAGCTCCATCCTGGCGAGAGCTTTGCACAAGGACATTCAGCGATACAATCGGATGGATAACATCAACCTCGACGACCTTAACGGTACCTCAGCCATGGATGAAGACGTGCTCGAAGATTCGGGCTGGAAACTGGTCCATGGCGACGTCTTTCGCCCTCCGCGCTATCCCATGCTGCTGAGCGTCATGCTAGGAAGTGGTGCTCAGCTCTTCGTCATGCTCGGCTTTACCCTGGCCTTCGCCTTGTTGGGATTCCTGTCGCCCTCGAATCGCGGTTTCCTAACTACAGTCAGTCTGCTACTTTACACCTTGCTGGGCTTCGTTGGCGGATATGTCTCTGCTCGCGCCTACAAGACGTACGGTGGCGAGAGTTGGAAGCTCAACATGGCCACCACGCCATTGTTTGTGCCTGGCATTGTTTTCACCGTCTTCTTCCTCATGAACCTGTTTGTGTGGGCCAAGGGCTCCGCGGGCGCCGTTCCTCTGACCACCATGGTCGCCTTGGTCGGGATTTGGTTCTTCATCAGTGTTCCTCTGAGTATTGCTGGGAGTTGGTCGGGCTTCAAAATGCCAGTGCCGGATCCGCCGACGCGCGTCAACCAGATTCCACGTCAAATTCCGCCCGGACCTTCCTCGCTACGCCCACTTCCTTCAATGTTGCTCACAGGCATCCTGCCATTCTGCGCCATCTTTGTCGAGCTCTATCCCATCCTCACGTCGTTGTGGACCGGGAGGATTTACTACATGTTTGGCTTCCTGTTTGTTTGCTACGGCATCATGATCATGACCGCAGCATGTACCACCATCCTGCTTGTCTATTTCCTACTGTGCGCTGAGGACTACCGCTGGCAATGGCGAGCCTTTCTCGGTTCCGGCATGACTGGCATTTACGTCTTTCTCATCGCCTTGTGGTTCTGGCTTACTCGCATATCTTTTGGTGGTGTCACGGGTGCCATTCTGTACGTGGGATATTCAGCGTTGATAGGTTTCTTGGTTTTCGTTCTCACAGGTGAGTCGGACTCTTACCGTTCCGGAGATGGCTTGACATCAACTAACGTGCCCTCTAGGATCTATCGGCTTTGTCTCGTCATACTGGTTTCTATTCCGCATCTATGGCTCGATCAAGGTCGATTGAGCAATGCGAGTGTGACTTGTTCATCGTCACTTACGTGGCAAAGAGCAACCCACAGCGATTGGAATGTGACTTACGAGGAACATGAGGGCGAGTGTGAGAGTACCGTTTAATGCAGGAACAGGAAACTAGCTGCGCTTGTACGTTCAATGGCACCGTAACTTTGGAGGTATATCCGTGCGGCCTCGAGACCTTTGCACGTGGCGGTACACTGCTAAATTATGGTTCACGCTTGCATTTCGTTGGGACGTCGGGAGTCCAGGAGCGACTGAATAGTGGCTCGTGCGGCAGCGCGGATATATACGACGCATCGGGAGCCGGCACCCATGCTCGAAAATCGCTTAGCGGGAGCATCTGTGCTACCCCTGTTGCGAAAATTGTATGGGCTCTTCAAGTGTGCACCGCGTCCCGAAGTACGGAGTACTCGTTACCCCGTACTTTGTAGCATTTGGTGAGGAGGGCGCGCTTGCTGGCTACCAAGGTACGATCTCAAAGTGGCTTTAAGCCAGCTGGCAAAACGCCACTTCCAGCCTCCTGAGCTCATACCTAACGATTGTCTGGTCACCACGTAGTGCCAATCGGGGCCGAACGAGCATGGATACAAATCATTCCTGCCCCGATTTTATCAAAAGTCTTTGTGTGCAAATGGTTACTATACGTATCTGCCTAGGTACCTACCTAGGTAGGTATGGATCCTGTAGTTTAATATGCAGACAAAGCAGATAAATACCTGGGAGTACTTTAATTGCGGAGTTATTGGCTGGTCCCATGTGCCACGGCTTAGCGCGCTAGAGGGTGCTGCCGTGATTGGGATCTGCCTTGAGTGGCCGCGGCGTCGCGTTGGACTGGAGTTTAGGTACGGGGTATGTAATTTGGATCGATAGTGTTATCGACTAGGATGCCTTAGGAGCTAGATATTCCGTCATCATGGCCAACTTGCCAGGGGCAAGTGCATGGCGGATGATATCATCGATGTTTGGCACCTTCACAACTGCAAAATTTAGTAGCAGAAAATGCCAGGTGGGCCAGTAGCCACTGGTTTCGCATGGCTAATGGTCAGGCTCCTTAGGCCGATCTTAGAGCAAAGGAGCGGCCGGTTCATTGGCCTGGTGCTACCAACAGTAAAAGACAACACACGCACTTTCTTGTGTTGTGGTTTCCTATCACTTCCAAGGTTGTAATCCGTAACCTCCATTGCCACTCTTGGTGAGCGTGCGACACTCTTTCCAAAACTGCTCGAAATTCCATTGCGTTCTCGAGCCCGTTCCTGAACGCGTACAACGTAATTTATAATCTAATCGGCGGGCTTTCGTCATCGTCCCTGATCCCTTCCCAGGGCGCGCTAAACCTTCCTTACCGTCCGCTTATTTCCGACCTGTCGACATACTGGGCGCTTGACTGTTCTCTCACCAAACATACAATCCGTGTACAATCCAGGACCCCCCTCGCACGACCTACCGCTCGATCGTGTGGTCGCGGGTGGACGAAGCGGTCACTGTCTCCACCTCCTCGTATGCGTGCATCTATGCCTGAATCGACGACATCCATGAGGCTGTGGCAGACCTCCTCTTCCAGGAGCCGCAGGCGGGAACGACAATGAAATCAAGCAAATCCCCACGGCCACCGTTGCAGAAGAAAAGGTCGTCGAAAGGCATCATCGACAGCGATGAGAGCCCAACATCGCCCACCGCGGTGGCTAGAATGGAGTCGGCGAGAGCCCAACACAGCCCTGGCGTGGCGAGGACGAAGAGCGCAAACGCTTCCCACACCCGGCTGACCGCAGTCCACTCACAGATATCGACTGTCTTATCCCAAGATCCGCAGGGTATGGAGGTGATGCGGCGCCGCATGAGCGAGGCTTTGGCCAAAAAGCAAGAGAAGAAGGTAAAAAAACAGTCGCCAGAATTAAGTCCGTCTGACAACACCACCCCGACACTCCCCAGCCCTCGTCCTGTTCTTGATCAAGAATCCGCGGAAATAACCTCAGATACTTCTCTTCCCTCCATGTCAGGGACCTTCTCAAGCGATTCAGCAAGGACGATCCGTGGCCCTTTCGATGCCACCCCCGGCACTGTGCGTACTCCCTCCTACCCCTTCCCGAGGATGAACATGAAATTACAGCGAGGTCTGAGCTCGAGGTCAGGCCCGCATCATCGTCCTTTCACACTGCTGTCCCCCACCAACGAGCCACCCGATCTCCACAGCCCTTCGTTGGAAGCACGTGCTGTCCTTCAAACCTCGTCTGAGTCTAGCACGCCCATCGGCCATGACGTCGAAGGACAAACGTATCCGGACGACCCAAATCATCCTACTCCAGATCTTTATGACATTGTTCTGATGCTCAGCACCGAGCCTGGCTTGGAATCATGGTGGGCAAATACGACCGAGATTCTTGCAGAGGCATACGGTGCCGAAAGAGCCTCCCTCTCCTTGCCTGGCGACATCACAGACCTCGAGAACGTGCCGTGGGGCCAAAAAGCTACGTTCAATATTAATAGTAGTGAGAGCGGCGACTCCGTCGCGTTTGATTCGAGTTTACTTTCGGATGTCGAGAGCCTGTCCCTAGACAAGACATTAGGCTCTTCGTTCAACACCACCGACAGAGAACCCCTCGCACGGAGGCCGCCGCTGATGACCCGTCATTCCATAGCAGGGATACTACCTGAGCGTCAGACAAACATCACTCATGCAAGACCAAAGGGGCCGGTCCGCGCAATCAGTAACGTGTCAGACCTTAAGCAGGTGCAGACTGGATTACCCACTTCTGCCATTCCCCGTCTGACAAGACAAACTCCTACGCCGCAGGTAGCACCTCTTCCAGAAGTGCCATTCCCCCTCAGCCATCCACCGGACTTGTTCAGCACCGCGACTTCGGTGCCTCGCTGCACTGTTTATCGATCGCTACAACGTCTCGAGGCCGAACCAGATCCTTTGTTGGTGCGAACCGGAGTTGCGGCCCTCTTTGGGAAACGAAAACCAGTTGTCCTGACGAGAGCCTATGCCGACGACGACGACGACTCACAGGAAGAGCAAAACGACTTTCGTACCTCCTCACAGTCCACTCAATATGCAAGAGAACGAGAGTCATCGGTAAGCACGGTCCGGGCATTTGAAGAGTACGAACAGCCGGAGCCTTCTCCGTGGTCCCAAAGCCCATCGCCGTCACCAGCCGCCCGACCTGATCCCGCAGAATCTCCCTTCTTTGCTCAGCCCGCCAAGATCGACGAAGAAGCATTCACAACCGATCCTCCAAGTTATGACTATGGAGCATCCGCCAATCAGTCGCTGAATGCCATCGGCACCGACAGTTCGAAGACTCTGGTACACATTCCGTTGATCCAGCCTGTACCATCTCGAAAAATCTTGGCCTCTAATTTGCGTTTTCCTGTTGCTATATTGTCTTTTCTGTCGCCTGTAACCCCTTATCCTCACAACCTGCGACATTCTCTGTATGCCCTCCTGCCACATCTAGCCAGTACATTCTCTTTAGCGCACCAGTATTCGTTACTCCAGGAACGTGTGAGAGGTGGTGTTCAGCGTCAGGGTCCATCTTTTGGCTTGGGTGGAACATTCTCCGATGAAGGGTCAGAACTCGAACTTGTTAATGAACTTAGCACCCAAATACAATATGAAAAGGGCTTCAGCAAGACCTCGAGCCTGGCAGGGAGCGTCTACAGCCCGAGCGATAAAGCCAGTGCGACAAGAGGTAGTCCTCCAGGGTCCATGACCGGCACACCTCTCTTGGAACATTTCGGTCTAAACAACGAGCACCCCCTGACTCCAAACAGAAGAAATGAGATCGTCGACAGTTATTTCACCGCAAAGAGGAACCGATCAGGGATACTTGTACATCAGCAAAACGGCGTCCCAACAACGCCGGGAGCCAAGACCTCGAAGGACGAATCCCCAGAACGCCCACGCAAGTCAGAGCGACCTCAGAATGCGACGAAGAGACCAACTGCCGCATTTGATACCAGTAAGGGGAAACCAGACCACAGTCACCATAGCAATGCAAGAAGTGCTAGTTTAACGTCTGAAGTTTCGTCTGAACAGACACCGATCAGCTCACAGACTCCCGGCAGCGGTCTTGAACGCAATGATGCGAATAATAGAAGAACAACGCATCGTGATTCATTAAGGCCAGAAGATGGTGTACGGAATTTACCCGAGCTGATTGCCGCAATGATGCTGAATGCAGTTCCTCTCCAGCTGTTCCTCGCTAAACCCAGCACAGGTGACCTGGTGTGGACGAATCGCAAGTTTGACGCTTTTCGAAGTCAAGGTGAAGGGAGAGTTCGCGATCCCTGGAAAAACGTGCATGGCGCCGATCGACCCAATCTTGTCGAGCTTTGGAAGGAGTCGTTGAGGACAGGTACCCAGTTTACACACTACATCAGAGTCAAAAGATTCAACAGCGACGACGACTTTCGGTGGTTTGTCTTTCGTGCCAGCAGAATGCTCTCGAACGATGGTCGATTAATATATTGGGTGGGGTCATTTCTCGATGTCCACGAACAATATGTCAAGAATCTAGAAGCGCAAGAAATGCAAGCAAGCATGACTCGCGACGCCAAGATTCGGGCTCTCGCCGATGCCATACCACAAGTCTTATTTGAGGCTGTCGAAGGTGAGGGCATTGTGTCCGTCAATCAACAATGGCATTCGTTTTCAGGTCAAACCATTGACGAGGCACGTGGGCTGGGCTTTGCGAGACAAGTGCATCGCGACGATCTGCATAAATGCGGCATGTTTTCTCCTGCAGATCTCATGCGGCACAGCATCGAGTGCAGTTCACAAAGCAATCATTCGGCAAAGACCGTACAAGCTCCACGACCCCGTGCCATGAGTCTCTTTGCGCCGGACGATAGCGCTTTGGCAGCCATGATTCGCCAAGGGTCAATGGTGGCGGAAAAAGATGAAAACGGGCGCATTTCGTATACGACGGAAATTCGTTTACGTTCGAAGAAAGGCGAGTTCCGCTGGTTCCTGGTTCGGCTCGTCAAGGTGCAGAACGACATTTTATCCAGTAACCACGCTTCGTGGTATGGTACCTGCACTGACATTGAAGTGCGGATGAAACTGGAACGAGATCTGAATGAGGCAAACAGGAAGGTACACTCGGAGATGGAGTCCAAAACTAAATTCTTTGCAAATATGTCACACGAGATTCGAACACCACTCAACGGCATTTTAGGAAGCATGCCATGGCTTGTAGAATCTCAACTTGACCATGACCAACGACGAACGGTTGACACCATTCAAAATAGCGCTAGCAACCTTCGTGAGCTTGTCGACAACATCTTGGACGTCACAAAAGTAGAGGCGGGCAAGATGAAACTTGTGCCCAAATGGTTCAACGTCCGCAGCTTGTGTGAGGAAGTTGTGGATACATGTTGCTCAAGAGCCATTGAAAGAAGTCTTGAGCTCAACTATACCCTCGAACCTGATGTGCCGCTTACCGTTAAAGGTGACCCCTTCCGTGTGAGGCAAGTTCTTCTCAACCTTATGGGGAACTCTGTAAAGTTCACGGAGCAGGGAGAGGTCTACCTGCGGTGTACTATGAGGCCAGTTCCTGATGACATCGCCACTGAAAACTTTGCATTTTTGCAGTTCGAGGTTGTTGATACTGGACGCGGTCTTAACAAAAACGAATTCAAGAGGCTATTTAAACAGTTCGGTCAGATAGAAGGGGCCAGTCAGCACGACCCAGGTTCTGGATTAGGGCTCTTCCTGTCCAAACAACTCGTCGAGATGCACGGCGGAAACCTATCAGTGGCTAGCAAAGTTGGCGAAGGCTCGACTTTCTGCTTCTATATTCGAGTTGAGACCACCCCACACGGTCAACAAGTTGCCTCGCCTGAGCACCCCCATCGACCGGGACATCGGCACAGCGTATCATTTGGCACGAGTCCATCACATTCAGGAGCTGGATCGCCAACAGTGACGCCGTCATCCAAAACAGTCGTGCATACTCCAGGAATGTCCATGTACACCTCGCCAGCTGTGGCCGAGGTTCCTCAGCTAATCTCTCCTCCCTTAGCATCCCCTATTGGAGCCTCAGATGGCGCAAGTGTTGTTTCTTTCCGTTCGAACTCGGTTCAAGCCATCACGCCTCCGTCAGGTTCCTCCAACCTTCCCACGCCGGAATCAGTGATTGCCGGTCCAAGGAACCTTCCGAGCAGCGCTACTTCGATCGATCAACAGGTCCCTACACAAGGTCGCAAGAGCTCATACCCTTCACTCAAACGTGCGCAATCCGATACTGTCGGTACGAAGCTCCTAGCGGGTGATATGGCTCACCCTCAGACATATTCCATCGTGGTTGTCTGTCCAGCCGAACACGCACGTACAGCCATTAAACAGCATATTGAGCATGTAGTGCCCCATTCGATTCCTGTGAACGTCACAACCTTGACCTCTATCAATGAATTCCTCGAGCTTCGTCACGGTCAAACTCCGCCGACTTTCACACACATTGTCCTGGATCTCCCCGCTTCCTCCGATATCATGCTGTTTATGCGCCAAGTTGCCACTTTCTCAGCTGCTGTCGTACCCGCACTCATCATTGTGACCGACCATTACCAGAAAAGGGACATTGTTGAGGATTTCATGATGCTGACGTCGAGCGGAAAGAAGGCGTTCTTGGTGCATAAACCCGTCAAGCCATCCGTGTTCGCCATGATTTTTGATCCGGCTCAACTTAGGATCCTGAGCAGAGATCGCGCACGTGAGGTTGCACAAAGCAGCACCGACGATTTCAAAAGAATCGCCAACCTAGTGAGGGAATCAATAGGTGAGAAGCAGTTTCGCCTGCTCCTCGTCGAAGACAGCGATATCAACCGGATGGTTATACAGAGATACTTGAAGAGGGTTGGGCTTACGAGCGATGAGGCGCGCGATGGACAAGAGTGTGTTGACAAGATTCGAAGCCGGCCACATGGGTATTATTCCCTAGTCATCTGCGACATACAAATGCCCAAGAAAAATGGATACGAAGCATGTATAGAGGTACGACAATGGGAACGAGACCACGCATACCCAAATATACCCATAATGGCGTTGACGGCTAACGCGATGCCGGAAGAACGAGCTGCTGCCGGGGCAGCAGGGTTTACTGATTATTTGACCAAACCGGTGGATTTTAATCGACTTGGAAGAATGATGATTACATTGCTGGATCCAACTATTCCTCATACATTTCTGAAGGACCAGTCTGTTGACACGGGGAAGACATCTTAAAAGGCCTGGGAATAAGCGCTTTGTAATATAATTAGGGACGACTCACGAATGGATCACAAAGTATTACGGGGCGTTTTGAAGTCTTCGAGAGGACGGAACAGGTCCCTTTGCTGCATCCAACCGCAAGTTTCTGAAGAGGTGCAGGCCCTCGATTGTGTCTTACGCGCTGTGTCGATGGGCGGCGGCGGCGGCGGCGGCGGCGGCGGCTCAATTCTGGCATCATCCACATCATCGACGGAAGAGATATTAGATATAATGGATGTCAATTCCACGAAGGTGGTAAGATAGTCACCCATGTTCAAATACTAATTCTTTGGGCACAAATTGCCTAGTTCAATTTCTGCATGAGTGAGACTTCTTGGGCGGCATTTTCAAACGTTCATTCTTTGATTACCGTCAACGTCTACGTCGGTCGAATTCTTGCATCGTGGCGCCTTCGAGCCCACCCAATTTCAGGATACTTCGTACTTGTGTTTCTATGAATCCCACTCTGACATATCGGTATGTGTGCTCCGTATGTAACTTTATCATAAACCTATACACCCAAATCACCCACAGCCTCTTCTACCAACCTGAAGTCATTCCCCAAATAATTGTCCTACCAAGGGGTTTTAGTCAACCAATTACTAGCTGAATGACGGATCTGATAGCACGTAATTCGCTGTCGAGCCATGCACGCTTAATGCTCCAAGGGCAATCATCCAATACTCCGTGGCTAGTTCCTCTATGTGCATAGGTAAATGTGGAGCGTCGGGTCTCCCATGTGCCACAGAATGCCTGCTCGGGAGATCTTCGTCAGCTGATTACCCGCCGATGTTTGTCGTTTCACTACTGCAGCCTCCATTCTCGGCACTGAATTGCCTCTGGCCCTCCGCGCCTAGACTTTATCCTTTAAGCATGGGCGTTAGCCTGATGGCTACAAATTACTTCTGCACATGATGATTTGTCTCTGGCGCCCAGCAGTCAGTCAGAAAACGCCTTACCCAACTCATCTTCCACGCTTACGCTGCTTTCTACCAAGCTCAAAGCTAAACCTCTCTCGTACTTACCTCTTGGGCCAGTTCCTCTCCAACACATAATAATTCCAGCACTGGAACGAACCTCAACTTGTGTACCCAGTGCGGCATAGCCCAGCGCACATGGCAAAAGCCTTTGACTTTGCACGTCTCCCTCCCTTTCCAACAGCAGCGGCCGCCGATTATCCTTCCTGTGTTCTACGTGGCCCGTGAACGACGTCACCCCCTTGCTAGCTTGGCTGCGCGTTTTGCAAACTTCTTCTGCCTTGTTGCATGTCAACCTCACCGTCCTCTTCACCCCCTTTTCAAACTTCACCATCTCAACGCTTGCCATGTCAGGACCGCCCTCATGACGGTGGCTCGTAACAGGCCTCCGTTTCCGCTTCTAGATCCCGAAACTAATGCCTGGGTACTGCCGCTCTGTGCCTAATCGCACCAATTATCAACCTCACTGCTGGCGCCCACTTTGTCCACCAATTCAACTCGCCGCGCCTTTCCTCCTCAAGCATTCGCTCTGCCAGAGACGATGATCCCACGCTGCATCGGGATCCCACCAGTGGAGAATCCGCTGAAATTTCAGTCTGTCTATGCTCGCATATCCCTGCTTGACGTGAGTAAAGTCTGCTCTGTTGGCATTCACCCATTGGACGCTGGCCTCGATTAGCCTCTCCTCCATATGCCATGATGTGATCCTCCCTGTTGCCGCTTTATGATATTTGCCTTTGGCTATTCCTCCTCGACCCTCAGCCCGAGAGCTGAGTGGCTGCATCGTGCCATTCCCCACGCCTATCCGTCACGGATGCTTCACAACGGCCTGGTCCGACCATGGCACACGCCCTTCCCCTCGTCCAATCTCTCGGTCTCACACCTCGTTCAGACTCCACTTTCTGCTCCTTCGTCACAACATGGGCGGGGTCACTGCAGCAGTTTGGACGGAAGGGCTGGCTCCCGCCTCATGGATTGGCTGCTCCTACCAGGGGTGGGAATGAGTTGGCAGTCTTGACTTTGAGCGAGAGACCCGCAATCTTCCTCCATGTGGGTATAAAAAGCTGCTTCTGTTGACCGGAAGACTCGTGGCTTCTTTGCTTCCTTTTCATCACTCTCCCAGCCCCTCAACCCAAAGTCCCACTACTACTAGACCAGCAGAACCCATCTCAAGTCTTTGGACATTTGGTCTCATCCTACACACAAGATCTTATATAGCATCTCACCCTTTGTCTGTATAACATGGCTGCAGCTTTGTCCCGCCACCATGGCAGCTACACCAGACCACAAAAGACCCTGCCAATATCTATGCCAACAAAGAACAACAAGTACAATACGCCGGTCTCCAGAGCCGCAGCTTCCCCACCGGAGCTTTCAGACTCTAGCACACTCTACAGCAGTCGGCATTCCGGCGGGACGCTGAGCGATGTCAGCGACGACTATGAATCCCGCTACCCTGCTAGCATTGACGTGATGGACGAGCTGAGCGAGCGCATGAACAATGTTTTCGACCCCATGAAAATGGACAAGTCGATTGCGAGACAAGCACAAACGTGAGTTTCAAACCCTCCTGGCGACTCGTCCGTTGTGACTTAAATTTCTGACAATTTACAGATCCGGCGCATTAAATGCCAAGCAAAGAGAGCTGACGGAGTTGCAAGCGCAAATGCAGCGACGCATGAAGAAGACACGGGTCAGAATTGACGAGACCATGGCAATGGCGACAGAAGCCCAATCTGATCTCAAATATTCGAGAGAAAAGATCGCGACCATGAAAGCCACAGCGGTGAAGCGTGATCCGGACGCCTACGAGGCGGCTCGCCGGAGTCGACACTCCCGGCGATGATTGAAATTTTTTGCAACGATTTTTACGACTTTTCTACGATGTGACGATTTTCCTTGAATCTCAAAAATTCGATTTGGCTCGTCCACGTTCTTCTTTTTCATTCTCGCAATGTACGGAAATTGAGGCAAAATTGGCCAACAGCGAGATTTGTGCAGGCATCTTCGACGCAAGTCTGCCCAATCTGCTGTCCGACCACTCACCGGGCAGATGAAGTCAACGCGCGACAAATCACAATCCTCCACACTCCAAGACCCTCTGCCATTCGCACGGACGAACGCACAAGGGTGCATCCACTTAACTTAGAATTCACCAACGCCGCAACTGCAATTGGTGCGGACCAGGCACGATGGAGCGCTGTGGAAACGTCGAAACACCGTTTCCGCTCCGCCCCCTCAAACAGGAAAAGTGTGTCGCTGCTTTGACTTAGTGCATTTCGAGGCCCCTGCACTGTGCCTGCGGCCGCCAAAACCTTGCACCCCAGCTACCCACGCGATCAACGGGGGCGTGTGGGGCCGCTTTTTGGTTCGGCATATGCAAGTCATTTTGCCTGTGCTGGGAAAGGGCTCAACGTGCAGCTAGCACAGATAGGGCGCTGGAGTCTTGTCGATGACCTGCAGCTATGCCGCCGCATGACGCAATTTTTCGGTACCAAGTCAGGCGCGAGGAACTGATCTTTGGCTTCCTGGGGGATTCGCTTTGTTCGGGTTTCTGCGGACCTGCGGGAACCGGTAGCGGCAGCGCTTGACGAACGGGCACAGATCTTCGAACCTGCTGTTTTCGTGGTCATTTTAGCGTGTGGGTTGCTTGGGGGCCGAAGTACGCCTGGGGGGGTTTTTCTTGGGGCGACGTGTTTTCTTCGTACAATGTCCGCGTGCCCTAGAGGAGAAAATCAGCGATAAGAGATCGAGAAAAAGAGTACTCGTTCCTTACCGCTTAAACGGTCTGACGGTATAGCGTTGGTGGGCGAGAAACCACCCCTGGAAGCGGCCCTGAAGGTTTGGAGCATATTACTTGCAATGAAAACGTCTATCGATTCTGCCTGATCTGGACTCTTCCGGGCGGCAAGAGAGGTCCTTGGGGTGTCAAGGAAGCAGGTGCCACCGCACAGATGATCCAGCGTGTTTTTTCGTAGTTTCGGCGGGGAGGTTTAAATGACCATTGTCTAATACCTAGTACTTCGTAGGTTCCAAGGATTCATGGGGGTTGTTTTTTGGGCTCCCCCCCTTGTTGTCCGGAACTATCATTACGGTAACAATTCTGGTACAGTACCCTGTTGGATGCTGTACTTCACCTCATCCAGGGCTTACGTACGTACCTTAAGGACAAAGCGCCTCCTTCTAATTACTACCGTTCCCAGCTACATAGCTATCAATACGAAATACGCAGCACTGGTACTATTCGTTTTGTAACTGTGTATTGATACAAAATATGTACATCCAATAGATAGGTAGGTAAAAGGTGGTCCCTTCCGATAATTCCACTAATACCTTCCGCAGGGGACGCGACGTTAGCCACACCTATGTACACCTACGAGTTAGGTCGGTCACTAAGCGCCGTTACATACCTACGTACGAAGCACTTTGTAGTTTGTCATTGCTGGGGCTTAGGATACGTCCTTCAGTAACTTTAAGTCAAAAGCTATTACATAGGTGGTAATGTTCGAAGTACACGAAGTATTTACATAGCCTTACCCTGCCACTCTACATATGTGCAGGGTGGCGAGCGAACTTGGTTAATATTATTTCGTTTAGGCTCGGCCCGTTTTATGATGTGCAGTACAATGATAAGTAAAAATTCAACAACTTTGCAGCTTAGTTGGGGGTTTCTCCTTACGTTGAATATGAATTATTTTCTTTGGGAAATGATTCGAAATCCTTACATTGCTATTGGTATTAGTTTTGGTTCCTCCTAGGCAGGCACGCAGGGTATTCCGTGTACATACATACGTATGCTACGTACCTTTTGAGTTTTTGGGGTTTTATTTGGAACCCCAGGAAGATTATGCATTGCGGGCCCCGTAGGGTATGCAAGCACTACAAATCGCGGACACGAGCGGCCGTGGGGCTAAGCTGGCACGCCGATGAAACACTGGTCACCTCATGTTTCATGTCATTCCCTACTTATCTGTATACGAGGCTGGTGGAGTGTTACAGTGTTATGGATGTTCCCCTTTGAATGGTCGTGAATAGTCAACGCGTCATTTACCGAAAATGGCAACGGCGGGTTCAGCTGCAGCGCGCTTCAAACTTGTTTTCAACGTTCCCCCATCCGGTCTCGCTGCGTGCAAGGCCGCTGTCTTCGCTGCTGGTGCGGGCCGCTACCCCGGCCCAGGAAGTTACACCGAATGCTGCTGGACCACCTTGGGAACGGGTCAGTTTCGGCCCGGTGACACAGCCAATCCGCATATTGGAAGCGTTGGTGTACTCGAGGAAGTGCCGGAGGTCAGGGTCGAAACGCTGTGCGTTGGAGAGGGTGTTGCTAGGAAGGCAGTCGAGGCACTGAAGACGTAAGTCCGTATATCGTTGTTGTTCTCCTTCAATGTGTCGAGCCATACTAGATTGTGTGCGTGTTGATCCCTGTCCTGGGATGGTCTAACAACTTTTTCTAGTGCCCATCCATACGAGGAGCCTTCATATTCTGTTTACAGATTGGAGGATTTCTGAGTTGAGAAGCCCTGTCATTTTACCCATGGGATTCTCCTCAAGAGAAGAGTGGAGGAGTACACAATTGACACGCTATGGAGCCCAAATACAGGTTGCGTGAGGTCTTTGAGACACTTGAGTTCTGGTATCGTCCGCATGACACTTGGACAGTCTGTGCTGGAAGCTCGGAAGCTCCCACTCTGTGTGGATGAAGATGTCATAGCCATACAGAAATCTCGATGCCCTTGATGTGGTTATGTCGCAAACCAGGGTTTGATTCAGCTGTTCAGGTCACCGCCGGCGGATCTCGGCCTCATAATTGGTTCGGAAGGTCTACGCGTTGAATAAGTCGTGCGCTTTCTTATTGTCTTGTGGCGGATGCTGAACTTAAACTAACGAAAAGCGAAGCTACCATTTTGGTTTGTTTATATAACTAAATCCCGGTACGATTCGAATGTTCCGCGCCAACTGAGTGTAGTCATGTGCTATCTAGCTCAACACAGTGTGCATCTTGAGGTAGCAAATTTGGTGAGACGGGGTTATGGGTTTGACACTGAAAACGGCAAGTCAACGGCGAGCATCTTGAAGCTGCCCGATCAAATGGATCCGCCGTGTTTTAGTTGTGCCGCTGTTGTAGCTTTGGATGAGATCCTGCAATTACGGCAACAGGCTCATCACACCCCATCCTGAGGCAAACAAGACAACCACGCCGCAGCTGTCAATATTTTGACGATGTCCATGATGTCCACTGAAGAGCCAAACTTAGCACAACTTTCCGTTTGTTGACCGGGATTTGAATAGCTCTGACTCACAATTCGAGAATGCAGCCCTGAAGTTCACCTTTGTCGAATATCGATGACTAATTCGAGAATGTTTAGATTCTCTCCCAGCTCACGTTCGAGGTGGATGTTCGAGAACATCCAACGGAATGAGATTGAGTGCCACAAGAAGCAGATGTGTTTCCTGACCTGCTGGCTGACGCAGCTGGAGCGGTGTAGACAGCAGTGCCATTGGAGGGACGTGTTCAGAGGCAGACAACGAGGACCAAACATTTCGAGACGGCATTAGGCTGTTGTAGCCACGGCTCGGACGAATTGATGATTTCATCACGCACCATGCGCTGCCACGCGAATAACCGTGCTAGGAATGACAACGGGATTTGGTACGCTAAGCTTGACGAATGCCCTTGTATCGCGCAGCATTTGCATCAGTCTCTTCGTGTTTTCGTGATGGATGGCAAGCTTTCGTCTCCCGTTTAGCATGATAATCATGTCAACATGTTTATCGTTCCGCTGCCCGACTCAAGATGGACTGTGAACGTTTGTTGATTGCAGACTGGGCCTCGATCTTGATAGTGATGACAATGACGATGACGATGACGATGATGCGTGTATGTGTGGTATTGATTCTCGGTGTTACATTTGCTGCAGCTTGCGATGAGCGCTTGTAGGGATTGCACTCTGCTGTAATCTTTGGGTCGGGCGGAGCCATTGCTTCATCCTTTTGTGTTGTTACTCTCCGTGAAAATCGACGTACGATATGCCGGATTACAGCTCGTTCTGCTTCCCTTCCCACTTGCTCCACAGCCCTTCCTGCACAAAACCTGGTTTGAAGAACACAGTGGCCACACTACCGTCTCGTTGAAGTTCATCTTTACCGGCACCATATTCCTTCATTTCTCTGCCTGTCATTGTGGCACCGGTCCAGGGCGAAGTGTACACGATTTCGTTGTCGTCTGCGTCTCTGTAGGCTTGGAAATTCCGGTGCGCTGGCCGCAACGGGTGAGCCTTTGGTTGAGGCTCAGAATGTGCGCCAGTTGCCAAGTAGCTAGGATTGGAGCGAACGTCGGAGGCGGAATAGCCGGTGCTTTTGCTGGTGTCAGCTAGACTCCCTTCCTCATCGGCTGCCAATGAGATTGAAGCTTCTGGTTTGGTGGACATCGCCGTTGCAAGCGGCGGATTCTCTTTCGGCACCAGAGGTAGTGATTCAATAGAGCCTTCTTTGGGCAGATCTGTAGGAAAATTAGCAATCGTGAGGAGTTTACCTTGAAGATGGTAATGCGTTACCTTCTCGGTGGCGTTCTCCTCCTTCCTCGTAAGGTGGTGAGACCCCTGGATTTGATGCTGGACACATTTCCGAATGTCCGGACTTGTCACTTCGTTTTGTGCCGAGAGGTATTGAATTGCTTGAGGTGGCTGATTTTTCTGTGGAAAGCGTCAATGTTCAATATCAAAAGTGCGAGACAGTATTTTGTGCGATCGAATGGCGGGTCGTCCAATTGGGCAACGTTCTGCCTGGCAGATGTAGACGATGAGTCACTAAATTTCATTTCTGGACGGGATTTGGACGAAGTGTGGCATCTGACAATTGTCCTGTTCAATTTCACGAAGCGGCAGGCAACACCTTCATTTCTGCACAGTACATTATTTTACTTACTCGGTTCGTTCTGATTAGTGCCAGAATTCAACTTCTGTCTTTTGTTGCTCCCGAAAGAGCTGAAGCCCATCATTTCACGCATCGCTGCGTCGGCTGCATTGTCCTCCATTTCATCCAAGCTGCCACAGCCACCTCCGAAATAGCAGCCTGCGTTTCAACCACTTTAACAAAGGCTTTTCGAGGAAAGAAACGTTGTAAAAGTTACGTGAAAATGAACAACCAATAATTTAGGCGGCGAGTCTTCTCCAAAACGTGGCCGACTCCACAGCAAGCTCAACTACGAAAGGATGGCTCAAATACATGTCACAAATCGGCCACAACCAGGGGCAATAGTGTCTATGGTATTTCTAGATCTCCAGGCGGTGGTAGGTGCGCAGAACCTCGAAAACCAGACCGTCACCTATCTAGTCTAAAGGATGGCCTCTCTGCAATTGCCCTTGATACAACGCTTGCAAACCTTGAAGCCAGGTTGACATCCTGCTTTGCGGTTTCAATGCTCAATTGAATCTTCTTGATTCCTACACCTACATCTTCCGATCCTGTTATCTGCCGTATCTCTTCAATGGCGTTCCGGATATCTTGTCCAGTGAATGCTTTAGACTCTTTCATGACGAGAGCCAACTCATCATAAGTCTTCAAGGTCGGCACAGAGACGTCACTGTTGAAATGGCTGAACATTTCCAGTTGTTGTAAAACGCTTCTCTCGGTCGTAGTAGCTAGAATGAGCAATCGTCGACCACTGGGCGGTTGTTTTCGTAGGCAAGTAATTAGGGTCTGAAGGATAGGGTTGCTGAATCGCGGCCCGATGGGCACCCACTCAAATATCCGTTCAATGCTGTCGATGACAATGCAGCCTATGGCGCTCTTGTATGCGTCGGTAAAGACCTTGGTAATGTGCTGGATTTTTGCAGCCTCACCAAAACCGACCATGTCCTCGGGTGAGAGTAATTTGATGAAAGGGTATTCTGAATCAATCGCAACCTTTGCTGCCAAAGCAGTGGTGCCTGCGCCACCTGGTCCGTGGAAGATGACCGAGAGTAAGGGCTTGGAGTCAGGTGACCGGACCTGCTTCACGAAGAGGCTGCCTTCGTCGAGAATGGCTTTGATATAGGGCGAATAGTGGATGATGCCGCCTCGGAGGCAGTTTGTAAGCTCTTCTTCCGATACGCCAAACGCTGGTTTGACTTCGTCCAAGGCTTTCATAAAGTCCCCTCTGTTGACCTTCATATTCACGACATCGTCGCTGACTCCAGCCATGGTGCCAACTTTTACGTGTCGATTGAAAGCAAATGAGGTTGCTGACTTCACCAAACCGCCAATTTCAGCGCCCGAGAAATTCTTGGTTAGATGTGCTAGTTCGGCGATGTCGACGTCGTGGTCCATGACATTGTTGCTTCTCATTTTCGTAGTATGAATCTTCAGAATCTGTGCTCGACCTGCTTCATCTGGTAGAGAAATTTCCATGTGCACTTCCAATCGACCTGGTCGCAGCAATGCATCGTCGATCATGTCCATTCGGTTGGTCATGCCGATGAGCAGGATGTTGTTGAGTTGGTCAACGCCATCAAGCTTCGACAGCAGCTGGTTGACAACACTGTCACCTACGCCAGTCCCACCACCGGCGCCGCTTCCTCGTTGCTTGCACACGGCATCGAGTTCGTCAAAAATGATGATGTGGAGACCCGACTCGTCTCCCTTCTCCTTGTATTCCTTTTCAGCATCTGCAAACAGCTTTCTGATGTTCTCCTCAGACTGACCGACGTACTTGTTGAGCACTTCCGGACCATTTATAATCTTGGGTTCTCGTGCATTAAGCATCTTTCCAATCTGTCTTGCGATCAAGGTCTTTCCTGTGCCCGGTGGACCATATAACAGAATGCCTTTGACATGCTGGATGCCCAATTTCTCCACGAGACCCGGTGGAAAGATTCGGGAGGCAAATGCGCGACGGAAGATGGTGCTGAACTCTGCGTCCAAGCCACCAATACCCATGTCCTCAAATTTGAAGTCAGGGGCCACTATGGCATTCGTCGCAGGCCGGCGGGCGGAGGCCTTGAGGTTGATGGGTGATTTAGGGTCCCGGAAGAAGTTGATTTGGGTTTGAGGGGTGAGCAGACCTCGAGACATGGGGTCTGAGGTGGTCGGAGCACTTGATGGCTTCTCTGCGAAATCCATCTGCTGCACGGTCTTGATGGTGAGCGACATGGGAATGCTCTTGTGATCCATGAGGAAGCGCTGTCCGGGAGCGAAGATCTGGTTCTGGAATATCCTCGTGACAATCTTGGCGAGCTCGTCTTGATCAAAAGGTGTATCGACCGTCTTCTTGCCAGCAAAACCAATTTCCACGTCCATTGTCCCGAGGTATGCCTGTCCACCTTGCGAGAAGATATCGTAGGGTTGAACACTGACAAAGTCAGTCAAAGCTATACTCATCCACTCTCTTTGCACTGTTGACAGGCCGATTTTGCCGGGCTCGAACTGATCCAATGGGCGTGCCGAGACGACATATTGGCCATTCACCAGCAGGAAGACGTCTTGTTGCTGAGAAGGGATATCTCGGGTTGATACTGCGACTAGATTGGAGAAGGTGTACAGGTTGTCTGGCGACTTCGTGGGCTGCAGTTGCAGAGCGCCTCCACGACTCTGGCGCCCACTCGAAGGTCTGCCGGGCATACGTTGAGCAGGTGACGGTGTACCGTAGCCGTCCATGGGCCTATCATTGTATCCTCCTCCTCCACCGGCTCCGTAGGGGGGTGCAGGTGGTTGTGGTGAACGGGCTGGAGGGTTGTATCCGCCTTGCTGATACCCTCGTCCGCCGTCTCTGCCTCCGAAGAGGTTGTCTCGTCCCCCAAAGAGGTTGGACATTATCGCTCGTTCTTTGTTGACTTCTGAGCGGAAGGACAATGGCCTCTTGGTTTCGAAATTGACTTCACCCGGGTAGGATTTGATCTGGAATCGGATTTCTGGTATTACAGATCCAGGTGTTTCGTGGCGGCCTAATACACGTCCACCTGACAATTGGGGTTATGTGTCCGAATACTAGGTACCTTGGTAGGTACCGAGTACTCCGTAAGCAATGAGCCTTTGCAATGCTGACTTGAAGTTGCGAGAACCGACCAGCGGGTTTGGTAATGAACTAGTATGACTTGAAACGAGTGTTCTCGGTACGTCTGCCCTTTGTTTGGCTCTTCGAGGCACCGCAGCTTACCAACCTGGGAGAATAGAACCCCGCCACAAGGGGGCTGAGGGGTCGCGGTTGGTGCCCCCAAGCTCTAAGGCTAGTGGTCCACGTGGCGCTCTGCACACTGCAAATGCCCACGGTTGTCCCCGGACACCAGGGGCGGGGCTTGGTAATACTTCGTACATTACTTCGTAATATTAACGAATTAATTACTTCTTGGAAGAAATTAGTCAATATTAGCGTGTCTTAGGCGATAACGATAACAATCCAGGCCCGAGCACCGCTCCACGAGGTGCGTCAATACATTAAACCGCAGCACCACCAGCTCAAAATGCCGTTGTAGGTGAGTTGCATCTAAGCACCGCCGAGCCAAGCTGACATCGAAAGACACCTCTTGGGCAAAAAATCATGGAACGTGTACAACCAAGACAACATCGAGCGCGTGAGGCGGGATGAGGAACAAGCACAGTCCGCCCAGCGGATAGCCGAGCGCAAGCAGAGAGACGACGATGCTGCTGATAGACTTCGACTGCTAAGAGGAGAGGAACCGGCCGGTCAGACCTCCCCAGAAAGAACAGCTGCTGTTGGCAAAAGGAAAAGGTCCATCTTCGACCATGACGAAATCCACCATGACCATCTTCCACAACCACAATCACATGGACGAGGGAACGCCGCTGTCTCAAACTCAGAGCGTACGCATCGTAGTGGGGATGCGAATGAAGACAGAGACCTACGAACCAGATCCCGGCGCGATCCAGTGACCCAGGCAGACGATCCCCTCGACCACATCTCCAACATGCGCTTTCGGGACGCAGCAGGCCGACAGCGAGACGCTCAGAAGCCGTGGTACAGTTCACTTGCCTTGGACCAGTCCGCCTCTGGTCCGGCGAAAGACGTATGGGGAAACGAAGATGCAGGGCGTCAAGACCGAGATCAAAAGCGGCTGCATGCAAGTGACCCTCTGCTGGTGATGAAGCAAGGGGTGAAACAACTCAAGCACACCGAGAAGCAGAGATCCAAGTGGCGCGAAGAACGAGAACGGGATTTGCATGAAGTGGAAGGGTTGGCGAAAAAGGAGAGGAGAGACGGGCGTCACCACTCGCATAGGCACAGGCACCGACACAGAAGAGATGGAGATGGAGAAGAAGATAGGCGAGCGCTCGTAGATCCGCGTAAGCGCCGTAGTAAAGACCGGCATGGGCACACGTCCTCCACCAGGTCGAGGCGGTCGCGAAGCCCTGAGAGATAATTCAGACAAACCGAGTTTGGCTCTTGCAGCGCAATCAATCCACACATATGACAAAATCGGTCGTCAGTTCATTTTTCATTTGACAGCTACACTGGCATCCTGCGAGGGCCTCCTCGACCCCTGGCCTGAGGCCAACGCATCGAGCCGCGCAGCTTGAACCCTATGCTTCTTAATCACCCTGTACCACTCCGGCTCAATTAGCTGCTCTGCTTTTTCTCCCCCAGCCTCCGTCCCGTCCGTGCCCTCCTCTGCTGCTGCTCCCGCTGCCGTTGATTTCCTCATCGGGCCAGCGGCTGAACCACTACTCCCCGGCAAGTCCAACAAGGCAATCATCATGCTGAAGTCGGCCCCCAGCCTGCCGAGACTGTTCGCCGCATAGAGCACCTGAATCAGCAGGGATTCTCGGGCGGCAGCATCAGTGACATTGGGCAGATAAGTCTGCAGGGTCTCCATCAACAATGCCACGAGGTGCATGGGGAACGAAGCGAGCGCTGTCGGCAGACGCAGCAAACTTTCTCCCTCCTCGCCCTCCTCGGGAGCCACTTCCATTTCCTCTTTCTCAGCCGCGTTGGCAGTGTTACTGGGAGTGGTAGTGTGGCGGGACGAAGACGAAGGCAAAGACGGGAAAATATTCCTGTACATCTGGATCGTGGCGAAGGACTGCTCCCGGAAGATCTCAATGTACCGTTTGAGGTAGCGCTCTGTCTGCTGCCCTTGCATAGTGTATGATGGCTGGTGAGCAGCAGTAACAGGGGGAGGAGGAGGAGGAGGCCGCCGCGGCAGCTGAGCATCAGTAGTCGTGCTACCAGTACTAGTACTAGCACTAGCATTTTGCGTCCTCTTCTCCGTCTCCTGATCCGCCAGGTCTCGTAGCGGTGCTAGCGCGTCCTCCGTCAGTGACAGGAATGTGCTTAGCCGCGCAGCGAGGAATAGTGCTCCGAAGGATCCCTCGGATTGCTCTTCTTCCTTGTGTGAGTAGAAGCCCGCACCTGCACCCGCACCTCTCGTGTCGTCGTTGTGATCTGGTGGCACTCCAACGAGGAGTGCGCCACTCGTGACCGAGAGCTCCGGCACAACCCGGCGCAACCAGCCGATCGTCCTTATGGCGGCCGCGAGTCTGAGGTTCTGCCCGCGTAGACTGGCGAGCAAGTTCGTCGTCATTTCTTTCAGTGCTTGGTCTGCTTTCACCTGTGTCTCCGTCACGAGCTGTGAATCCGGGTACAGCATACCCAGCCGCTTGATGTGTGCATAGAGATCGAGTGCTTGCGTGTAGCTCGCACTGCCGGAGGGACTGCTTGCTGCTGTCGCTATGGCGGTGGACAACAAGGTTGGCAGCTCCAGGATGTCCTGGAGTTTCTCGGCTTGGCGAGAAAAGAGCATCGACTCCTTCCGTTGGCTAAGTACATTGCTGGCTTCGTTGGTGTTCTTGCTGGTGGTGGTGGTGGTCGTCGTCGTCGTAGCGGTAGTGCGAGCTTTGCTGTAAGTCGTGGCGAAATGCACCGCACTTTCGTCAAGGCGTGGGACTGTTTTCTTCACCTCGGTCACAGCTTGTGCCAACGCTGGCAGTGCCTCCTGGAGAAATGCCAATTGATCTGATGACGCAGTGGTCGACCGGTGTGAGCGGGAACTGAGTGCCTGTAGAGCGAACACATTGCTTTGCGAAGACTGGGCGAGTGATTGGGGTTCGGTGGTAGTGAGATCTGAGGGCTGGAGCGACAGTAGGCGAGTCAAGTACTTTTCAGGGGTCGAACTTGACGCCAGAGATTGTTGTGCAGTGTCTTTATTATCTTTATTATCTTTGAGGAGCAGTTCGAGCAGTGGATCAGCCATGACTGAAATCCACTCCAGCAAGTCGAAGACTTGATCAAAGAATGTTCAAGGCCCCATAGGCTATCTGAGTCTAGTCAACTCAAGGATCTGATAGCCTCCTAGGACAAGTGATGCGAATTGAAGACTACCGAGTACATAAACCAAGATGGGCCAGCGGCGGGGCCGGTAGTCTACTACGAAGTGGCATTAACATGAAGAACTCGACGACGGCTTCCGAGTTATAGAAAAAATCGAGGCGCCACAGTCTCCATCACGAGGTAGACGTAGTAGATTGAAAATCAAAATACCTAGCTAGTAGAAGTCACGTACGGCATGAACGGATTGTCGTCAGAAAATGGTCAATTGCAGTGCCTCGAGCAGTGTTTTTCTGTTCCCGACTCATGCTACTTGGGCTAAATTCCTAAAATTCGAGCAGAGCTCACGAGCTTCCGGCCGTACATCCGTCGATATCAAGAACGATAAATACATACACCAACTCCATCGCTAAGCTTCAACCAGATCAACACCATTGATACCAAACCCAAAATCGACAATAACGACACGCCCATCCTGACTGGCACAGGCGATTTTCCGATAATTGCTTTTGGCGGCCAACATCCAACTAGATGTCCAGCCTTCGAGGTTGATTTTTAGGCCCCCGTCGGCCTCGTTCTTGCCAGACTTTACGTCCCAGACCCTGACGGAATGATCATAACTTCCGCTGATAATGCGCCCATTGACCGAATCTAGATGCAAGGACCGAACCAGGTCTTGATGCCCTTCTAATTCTCGCCTCACACTGCCTGTTGTCGTGTCGAACTCAAAAATGACATAGTCATTACCGCCGGCGAAAATTGTCCTGCCGTCTTCCGAAAACTCGACACAAGCCAGACCTCGCTCCTTGGAATGGAACTCCTTAATGCACATACCGGTATCCAGACGCCATAATTTCGCCATGCCATCGCCACTAGCACTTGCCAGCAAATTACCTCGCACCTGGACCGCATTCACAGGGCCTCTGTGCCCTTTGAGGGTCCTCATCAGGGCACCCGTGTGTCTATCCCATACCTTGATGGTCGTGTCCTTGGAGCAAGTGACGATGCGGCTCGAATCAATGCAGACATCGAGGACGCCTGCGCGATGTCCTGTGAGTCGAAAGATTGGCTGGTAGTCGTCGCGAATCGACCAGACAATGCAGGTAAAGTCAGACGACCCAGTTACCAAAATGTCATCGTCGTACTGCAGGCAAAGAACTGAGGCGTGGTGCCACATCGACAAGGGTGTGCTTCGTGGCTCCAACGAAGATGCATCCATGGTCATGAACGGCATCACTCCGGTGGGTTCGACGTCGGCGCGAATGATCTGATTTCGTTCTCGCTGGTTGTTCGGAGGGGCCAGCTTCTTCAAACACTGATATGTGCGAGCATCCCAAATCCGGATGGTGTTGTCCCTCGAGCCGGTGATGATCTTATCCTCGTCAAACTGAACGCAATACACGCTGTCTTTGTGACCGTTGAGGTAGATTGCGGCAGCCTCTCGGCGGGCCCATTTCCTGTCAATGAGCTTTCGCACGCTGTAGAGTTTGCGGAAATCTTGGCCTGAAGTATTCTTGCCCAAGCCTGCTATCTTCGGAGCTGCAAGGAGTCTGCTAGGTCGAGAGGGTGCATACGCGCGGTAGAAGACCTGGCGCCAGACGGATTGTGAATGACACAAGTCCCTCCAGCGTGTCGAAACGAGCTCGAGCTGTAGCAGCGATTGTGCGTCCAGAAATGACAGCATGTGTTCGAGCAATTCAATAGCAAGGACGTCGGCGGGATCACGGCGAACCACGTTTGGAGTGGTAGATTGAGAGCGCTCCGCCACATCCATCATGATTCCGATACCGCTTTCCGAGTCTCTGTACTCTTCCAGGGAGTCCGAGCGCGGTCGATAAGGTGGCAAGGGAGTGGCTCTTGCTAGCTGCAGGGCCTCATTCTGAGCAGCTGCAGAAGCTCTCGCGCCGGCGCCGCCTGATGGATATTCTGGCCTCTGATACACTGTCACCGCCCTGTGAAACTCTGGCTTGCGGAGTGGCTGAATTTCAGCATCAGGAGCGGCAGCATATCTCAAAATGGGCATTGAAGGCCGCCGGCGCGAACGAAGACTCTGCACCATGGAGTGTGGTCTTATTGGCGAAGTATTGGTAGTGGTAGGGTCGGGTCTTTCGAGCACATGGTCTGATTCTTTTGTAGAAGAGTGTTTGTTCTCAGGATTATCTGATCTACCTTCAACGGCCGGTCTTCCTTTCCCCCTCATGCTGAGAGACACGCGCCTGCCTAGAGATCGCACATTGGAAAAGCCATTTCTAATGGACTCCGCAAGGGCTGAGTGTCTCCGTATATGGTGTCTGGGAGGAGTGGGAGTTGCACCTATGGGCGGGGCGCTCGGGGCGCTCGGGGCGAAAGGGTCGGTGAACGTCTGGCTCCCACTGGCAGGTCCAGGTCCTATCCCTTCTGGTTGCCTGAGCACATCCCATTCGTGGTTCCGGTATGTTGGAGGAGGATGATAGGAGAGCCGATTACGATGGACATTCGGAGGCGGAGCAGGGATACCAGAGATGGCCGCAAAGGAACCACTCGAAGTTACCGGACGAGGCCATGCTAGCAGCGATGTCCCCCTGCCAGGTGCGATGGAGGAAGCAGCATCCGTTTGCATTGTGCTCCAGATATGAGGCAAGAATGCTACGATTGCATTGGAACGATCGACCTCGTTTCAGCAGAGGGACCGAGTACTTCAGGTCGAGCAACGCACAGCTCACAGTTCGAGATGATGGTGGTCGTGGTCGTGGTCGTGGTCGCGGTAGCCGTCGTTCGGTGTCGTGTCCAGCTTCGACTGGGTTACGGCGAGTGAGCGAGGAAGCTCAAGTGACTCGGTGAATTTCGCCAGCGAGCTCAGTCTGCAAGTAGTGACTTGGACAGTGACGAAATGAGGCGGTGCGCTGGATGTAAACGAATGGGGAGTTGCTGGTCTAGAGTAGAACGAGAGAAAGCGCGTTGCTGCGGTGTCAAATTCTGTAGGGTGTGGGAGGTCTTGAGTCCTGATTCTAGAATCCAGCACCTCAGCCGCTAGTCGACGATGAAATAGAGACAACTGCAATGCAACCGCAATAACAACAAATCTCGAAAATGCAAGGAATGCGAAGTCCCCTAGTCTGCCCCATCAAGCCAGAGTGGGGAAGGCTTCGACCGTCGATTGGCACCCCAGTGTTTCATGCTCTAGCCTTGACCTTGTTGGGTTCCCAAAACAACGAAATCTGCAGTCCTGATTTCGACCACTCACCAATGAATAATGCCCACAGCTGGAAGGTGAAAGTCAGAGCCTCGACAATCTCGGTAAATTTAGGGTTTTGTAGCAAACATGTATTGCGACAAGAATGATATCAGCACTCTGTAATACATAAGCTGTTCACCCTTCTGGATCTCTTTTGCTGCGTAGACAAGGGCTTGACTAGTGATATCCTACCGTTGGCTACTTTGCACTGGCAGGCGGGCCGGAGCACTTCAAGCTTTGATCGGAACCATCCATATACTCAAAGCGTCTCCGAGAAATCGCACACCACACGTAGAGAAGAGTCGGACATCCTTGCACACAAAACCCTGCGTATGTGTTAGACCGTCTCTCATCCACCACAGATCTCTCGTCCTCATCGCTGTCAGGCTGTCGTCTTGATACGTACTTCGTAATAAGCAGAATGGCGCCTATCCCGCAGATCTACCAAGCTTTCTTCCTCTACATCGAACCCTTCAGTACAGTCGTCGGCGCGTATTACGCCTGGTTTCAACCACAATACTACCTCTCCCTTACTCATCGTGCCTCGGCACCAGGCTTGTTTGGCGTCCCGATCGGCACAGAAGTTGCCTTGCGTCAGCTCGCAAATCTCTACCTGGCTTTCGCGCTGAACGAGGCTTTGGTTCTGCGAGCAACTTCAGACCTTCGAGTGTGGAGGTTCCTGCTGTTTGGCTTGCTCGTTGCTGATTTCGGTCATTTGTACAGCTGTTTCCCATTGGGTGTCAGCTACTACTATGACTTTTGGAACTGGAATGCCATTGCTTGGGGAAATATCGGCTTCGTGTACTGTGGAGCTCTGTTGAGGACTTCTTTCTTGCTCGGACTGGGTCTAGGCACGGAGAAAGTAGTCGCAGCGAAGAGTCAAAAAGCGGCCACAACGGTCAGGGAGAGCATTCAGAAACCATTGCCATCAACTCCCTCGGAGAAGTCGGCCACAACTAAAAAGCGAGGCCGAAAGCCAAGATCTTGAGATCTCACCTATCGTGTCGCGTTGATCGAGTTGAGTATCATCACGGCTCACTTCAAGTGTCCAGCCAACATAAATCTTACCCTTCTTCGTCCTGCTTAGACCAGAGGTAGATAGCACGCTTCTGGTTCTGCGTGCAGGCTCAAACCAATCTGAGCGTTCAACATCCTAAATACACTGCAACAGCCAACATCCGCGTCTCTGCCACTCACTATATGCTCTCTCCATGACCTCCTGATATGCCGTGCGTTTACCTCCATGAACACGTCACACATATGACAGTCGCATCGACAGGTGTATTCAAGTTCATGGGACAGATCACCAAGGACTTGTTGAAGGGCAGCGGCATCCTCGTAAGGACTGAGGTGCCTACTCCCTGATCGGCTTCTATACTTCTTCTGCTTAGTCATCCTTGACAAGACTTGAAAACTTCCGTCCATGACCAGCCTTTTCCACAGCATACGTGGAGTGCGAGGGTCGATTCGTGCCAGGGATGCATGTGTTTTGCAGCAGTTGTCGTTCTGAATTTGCTCAGGGAGGTCCATGCACAGACTCATGTGAAATCTGTCGTTCTTGCCTGCACTGAAAGTGGTCGTTGGCGCTGCTTGCAGCGGCATAGGCACAACATGTACATTGTGTGTCCACGAGGCTATGTTCCAGCCGATCGCTACGCTTACCTGCATACGAAGAAAGCATGTTAATGCAGCACTGGTCTGGGTCACAGCAGTTGGTGGAAATTGTTGTTTGGATAATTCGGCGGCTCTGTGAATGTTGACACTGGCAAATCTCTCTGGTAGCTACCGCTGCAGTAGCTGGTGTACAGCATTCTCGAATGCTCGTTGGACAGTGTGTGAGTAGGCTGGATGCAAAGTAATGATCATTCAATACTACCCTTCGAATGCACTAGATGGATGCGGTATTTCAGTCTGGGCTCCCTGCTTGGGGTTCGGAGGAGACGAAGCCATGACATAGTTTGAGATACAGAATTTGATAGAAAAGCTTGGGTAGATATCAAGGAAAACGAGGATTTAATTGCCGCATCCGGTGACAAGGTACTCTGCATGAAAATCAACATTTAAGTCGGCATCTACCTTGCTTGTTTGCATAGCCTCAGTCCAGACGGATCTGCAGGAAAAAGCATTCATTCGAGCCTGTCCATGGCGACCTGCAGTTTTGTGCAACGTTGAGCGATCCTTCAGCTGGCAGATGAAAATATGAGGTAAAGACTACACATGCAACGCCATTGACAGCTCCTCTGGTGCTTTCTCCTGTCTGCCGACCTTGCATCCCACCAGCAGCGCCCCTCAATCTGCATCTATGGTATCATTCTTCGCCGCTTCCGATGCTTTGAGTTCTTGTGAGTCCGGTATCTCTGGCCCGTCTTCTTCATCGTCGTCACCTCCGCCTTCTTCAGCTTGGACATCAGACATTTTGTCCACATCGACATCTTCGTCGTCGTCTTCACCTCCGGCCTGATGCTTTGGCTGCCCTCCTTCCTCAATGCCGGCTAAAGCGAGACCGGGAAATAAACGTTTCCGTGAAAAGCCTTGATCCTCTTCTTCAGAGCCGCTAGCATCATTTTCATTCTCGTCCTCTTCGTCTTCCTCGTTGTCACCATCTCCACCATCATCTTCAGGCTTCTCGCCCTCTGGGGCAGGACTTTCGGCAACACTGACACTGTTACGCCTTGAATTAAACCCGCTTGGCGCCTCGGTTGGATATCTGATGCTTCCTTCGTCGTCCTCGTTCCCATCCTCAGAATTTTCCTTCTTTATGCTCGGGATATTGATTGATATTGATCTCTTGGACAAGGTAGGAGTCTTGATTGGAGGTGGCTTTCCTATGGCCCCCTCGGCTTTGCGCTGCACCTCTCTCCTGGTTATGGTCTTGGCCCGTCCCGGCTTCACAGGAGCCGGTATTCGGATCGCTTCGGGTGGCGGAGTTTCGGCAGCCTGGGTCTCAATAGCGACAATTCCAAGCCCAGAAGCAGCTTTCGGGGTTTCTTCGATCTGACCGCTCATGCCATCTATCTGTCCAGAGAGGAGGTTGTTCAAACGCATGCGATCGAGGTTGTCATCTCCGGTTGGTGGTGCAGTGTCGGCAGTGAGATTGATGAAAGTGCCCTGAGGCAGTGGTGGCTTCACTGGTACCTGCTCTTCTGGCGGAAGTTGCGAAATAAACAGCTCGTACATACAAGCATAAGCGTCTCCAATAAGGTCGTCGATCGCGGAGCCTTTCATAAGGCTATTGTTGAGTTTCTTCATCTCGATAGCGTCTTTGATGGTTTCGAGATAGCTGGTAGTGGTCTGTGGATCATGGGCCCACTTTTCGAGCTTTTCGGATTGCCGGGTGAATTCATCAAATGAAATGTTGTCGAAAAGTGCCCTTTCCTTGTCACGCGGGACCTGTCCAAGGCTTCTAAGTAAATCAACATAAACTGTCACGGTGTCTTCCCAGACCTTCGGATGGTTGATGAAATCTGTAGTTTTCCGCCTGATCTTGCGCACAACTTGCTCAAGGTTGCTTCGATCTCTTAGCTTGTCCAAAATTTTCACGAAAAAGCGCAGGTATCGACCAGTGTAAACGTAATGCCTACCAGCGCGTTCGTGTTCAGGCTTCCACACCTGCATCATCATGCTCTTTGTGAAGATGGAGTCGATGAATTGGTGTTTAGCACCAAGGGCGCCGGATATGTCCTCCGCGGCGTCGAAGTTAATGTGTGCTGCACGTGCAGTGATGCGATGGTGCCAACCAGACTTGTCTGCATTTTGCAGCTTCTTGAGCACTGCTAAGACATACGCTTCCCATTCAGGGTTCCCATGGGCATCTTCAGGTACTGCGACGCCTTTAGCGTATGGTGTGTTCTGTAGGCAGTTGACAGCGGTAGCTGCATCCATGATTTCACTCTCATGAAGTTTGTGGATTGTTGACACGAGCTTGAAATGTGGCTCAAGGATAGGATCAGCGGCCCTTTCTTTCTTCGGCACAAGGCTGACAGCTTCATTGAACGCATCAACGATCTGAGTAATCTCCACGCGATGGGGACTTGTCTCGTTTCTAGGATGATGGAACATCTTCCATAGACACTTTCCCAAAATATAGTGTCTCAGCCACGTTTTGGTTTCACCTGAGAGGCTTCGACGGATAAGATAAGCCGCCAATGCCCAGACGTCATACTCATTCATGGGCTCGAACAAAGCCTGCTTCGACATAGTTTGGTCATAGAAGTTGCTCAAATGCCTCACTACTTTGCTGGTCTGAAAAGCTTCCATGTCTAAAGGCGGCCGTGAAGACGAGTACAGTCGCGTCGCAAACTCAAAGAGCATGTCATTTATTTGCCTTGTGGTAACCACGTCGTACTCGTCGGCTTTCATGGCGAGAGTGGTCGCCATTGTGTACGAGTTGATGGCGCTTCTTTCCAGAGTTGCAAGTTCAGCCCTGGCGTCGTTGAGTTTATTCGAGTTCCAGATCAAATTGTCTTCAATCTTCGCGTCATGCACCTGAGCGAGCCTATACCAAGACTCCCAGTTGCTGCTATCGTACTCGAGATCTTGCCGAAGGGATGCCATTGCGTTATCCAATTCATCGGTCGGAGTAGGATTTACCCTCTTGACAGATTTGTATTTTGCAAGTGTCATGTTGCCTAGCAATAGATACCATCCCTGTGCGGCCATGTTTGCAAGATCTCCGTGAACAACTTTTGTTTCTAAGCCACCTATGCCTTTCACCGCTTGATACAGCTTACGAGGATTGATTAATGACTTTAAATAAGCTGATATCACCCTTCGATTGAACGACGACGCTGTGGAGGGTCTGGCCTGTCCTAAGGCATGCTGTATTCGATCAATTGTGGCCTTGAGATCGCTCTTGAGTACATCTTTGACGTTCAGCCGTTTCACATAATCCATGATGATTGGCACGAGTGTGTAGGCTGTCCGCTTGTCTTTCTCCAGCGTCTCGGCAGAGCAGCCATGGTCCGAATCGCCAAAACCTGTGGACAGTCTGATCTGGTATAAGTCGAACACAATCTGAGCTATGTCCAGGGAAAGATCTTCGTTGGTCTCAAAGGAGAAAAACTCAGCTTTAGCTGTGCGGACAAAGAGCTTGTTGCAATACTTGCAGTATTGTCGTTCTCCAAGGGAAGTATGTACACATCGAAGGAACAGCACTAAGTCTTGGCTCGCATTTTCGAAGTGTTCTGCCATCTGCGTTGTAGCATCCCTGACGAGGAGGTACAGCAATGTCCAAAGTTTAACGAAAAACTCTCGGAGTCTGTCTCTACATTTCTGAAAGTTCTTAGACGCTGTTGCGTTGCGATGCGTAGGCGGAGTAATGTGTCCAACGCGGAGGCCGTCGTCTGTCAACACGAATGAATAGCATAATCGTAACAAGGATACAATTGCTGTCATAGAAGTTCTCAGGTGATCTTCATCCATACACTCAAATGCTTTCGTGTTATCTGCAACCTTAGCAAGTAGCTTTGTGATGATCTCATCCGTGTCACGGAGCCAGCGTAAGAGCGCGATTTGTCGGTCTGGAGCTCCCATTTCGCGGCTAGGCAGCGAGTCAATTTCTGACATGATAGTTTCAATTGAGCGAAATAGACATGACACAACCTTAGGTTTGTAGGAGATAGCTGTATAGGCATTCTGTAGCCTTTTCCAAAGAAAAAGCGTCAGAGATGCATCACCAGTCTTCAAAAAAGAGCGAAAGCTGCCGATCTGCTCTGCATCATTGCTGACCGCGGTTCGAGCTTCTGGGTCTTGGCCAGGTTCCAGGATGGGTTCTACTTTCATGATAACAGCCAAGGGCTCGCTGTTGTCACTGTCGAAGACACTCATGAAAAAGTCGAGCGTTTTGACTCTCGATATTTCTTGTTCTACTGCGAAAGGTGATATAATCTGCATGGTAACATTGTTTGGGACAACCAATTCCTCAGCATCAGTCTCTTCAAGTATTTTTTGCAGGTCATCGAGGCATAGAAGCACATGTGTCTTCTGCAGGGGAGAGGACAGTTTTGCATACGCAACGGAGGACCAGAGGAAGCGCAGAGTGAGCTGCTGATCTTTCCGTTTGCTGTACTCGATTTCAGATGTCCGAAACTGCATCATATCAACGGCTTCTTGAGCCCATACAACAAGTCGGTGGTGTTGCTCTTCACAAGCTTCACGTGTGGCTGTGGTGGTGGGGCTAGTCATGTCCGAGTAGATGTCAAGATGCAGTTCGAACATCGTTTGAGCGAACTCGGCGACCCGTTCCCGTGGCAATGGACTCTTAAATAACGACTGTGAGAAAGATAATGCCGAGACTAACATGGGTGAATGCCTCTTATAGCTTGAAGTGATGGCCTCGTTTGCTTGGACTAGGATACGGACGACGCTATTTTTTAGGCTTGGATCCCATACACCCTGAAGATACGGTGAGACCATGGCCGATCCCGGATGGGATGTGAGCAGTTCCACAAGCCAGAGAAACAAAGCTTCTTGGAAATTAGTCAATCTGCTATTGACAAGCTCACAAAGTCCTCGAATTTGAGATTCGTTATCAAACATAGGTTTCACGGCTTCTTTGGGAACGCTGGGTTTAGAATGCTTGAGAAACAGGGACAGACCTGTGGACTTCTCTACAACATCTCGGCCACTATGACTAGATAGAAAGGCGTTGCTCTTTTCTTCGTTCCAAGTCAAGAGCGCACGCCTCAAATCAAGGGCTGGCGTTTGAGGAGCATCGAATGCCTCGTTGACTTCACCATCGGCATAAGGGTTACAGCGGTAGCGTAGGATCTCGTCAGTTGCGAAAGAATCGATTCCTATTTTCTCGAGAAGAGCGTCGACAGTCTTGCAAGTAATGTCATCTGCCGCTTCGATCACCGAATATTGCTCTCGATGAAGGAAGGCGGGATCTTGAGAGACTTCTTCTTCCGGAGCTGCGGTGCCCACGAGTGACTCTCGGGCTTTGATGCGTTTGCTTTTGCTTCGTGCCTCGGGCTCTTCATTACCGGCGGCCGTAGAAGATCGCTTCCTAGATGGCAAGGTGATCGGCTCAGACAATGGTTGAGTGACGGTCTGCTCATCTGGACTAGCTTTCGTGCTGCCGGCTTCATCTACCGCGGCGTCTGTGTCTGTGTCTTTTGGTGATCGAGAAACCATTTCTAGCCTTTCTGGAACGGAGTGATAACTAGCTGGCGTGTCGACCTCAGGTTCTGTATTAACATTTTGATTCACTAATAGGGCATCTGTGATTGCTGCTGTCTCGGGGGCTTGGTTAGTGATGGGCAGATCTAGCTTGATGTAGCCACCAACTCCAAGGTCCCCATTTTGCGTAACATGAGAGTCAAGGAATTGAAGAAACGCCCTTGCAATAGCGCTGTGTGTGACTGAAACAGATTGGAGACGCGTCTCACCGACAGCAAGCATCAGAGGACGTCTTTTATCGTCGAAGTAAGTTCGATCCGCTGACGAGGGCGGCAAAAATGGATATGGATCATTGCTCTGCCTTATGAGATTCGACAAGACATTCTTTGGCCGAAGGTCACACGTGCGGTTAGCTGTCAAGGCGTCTCCGAGCGTATCGACGACATGTTGTAATTCACCTTTTGCATATACTTCGTCCAATCCTGATAAATCGATAGCATCGTCGCCTTCTTCGTCTCCAGCTAGGACACTCTCAAGGCAGAAACGAATTATCCGGACCGTCTGCAAGACGCTTGAAACTCTGCTTGCCCGCTTCCAGAGATCGAGATCGGAATCATCACGCTCTAGTGCTGCAGCAGAGTCGTCTAACGATCTCTTGCAAGCTAGTCCGTACTGTTGCACAACGCTAGCGATGTCTTTGTCGGATGCATGCTGGAACAAGGCATAAGCCGAATCGATTTCGAATTGAGCGCGGCTTTTGTAAGCCAGGTAGACGAGTTGGGGCAATGAGTTGGTATTATCAGAAGCTCCCCCCGTAGCCAGAGGAATCACCGCTGTCTCGACTGGAACAGTAAGCGCAGATGGCGGCTCATCCAGCAAATCATGGTCGAAGTCGGACAGGGCCTCAGGGTATTTGAAAACTTCAGACTTAAAGAGCTCTTCGTACGCATCCTTCGCGGCGTCATAGTAGACAGGCCCCTGAGAATGCAACTTCAGCGCGTTTTGATAGAGCTTGAATGCCTCTTCCAATTGGATTTCCTTCGTATCATCGACTTCGATGGTTGGGTCATTTTCTGGTTCGACATTGATTGCAGCCCATGCCGACATTGTGTCCAATCAGCAATCTCTGAGGTTTAAACTCCCTCAATTTCGAGCGTTGAGAAACGGGCGGACCACTTCTACTCATGTTAACGACACGATGCCGAAAAGCCTGCTGTTAGATGATCAACACAAGAACCAGCGTTGGCGTTTTCGTCACGGTGACGGATGAAGTAACGCGTCTCAGAGGAGCGGCTGGCTAGCCCCTAATCAACGCCTGTTGGCCTTAACCACTCACGTGACTCGGATGATCCTTGAATGGGTGATGGGGCACTTAAGCCTAAACTCCTGAGCCTATGATTATTATTCGCCTCAGTGTCTAAGAAGTGTAATGGGCCACTAGCCATTACATAAGTTAGCCTAATTTTCGATTTTTTGGCGTAGGCGTCTGGCACAACAGATCGGCGCCGGCAAATCAAAGGTTTACGGTGTTAGAGCCACACATTCATCAGTACGTGCTGCCTTCATCAAAAGTACTTGGCCTTCAACAATATGCACAAGTCCCTGAAAGTATGAGGTTGACAATCGGACTGCGCTTAACTCTCTGCACTTACGTTGCATTGCTGTGAAGAGTTTCGACCGATTTGCCTTGTACTCCGACATTCAACATTTGCCAGCAATGGTTGCGCCGGCTGTCCCAGAGTACGTCGTTGCTACTGACCTGAGACACCACTTGACCTAGGATCTTGCTGACCAGCTGGCGCTTCTCAGGATCATCGAAGATGACGAGATTGGTCTGGCGATCGATGCTCGCACAGAGAGCTTACCAGGTCTTCGCGAGCTCGGCCCTCCTGACCTTGTTCATTTGATGAAGCAGAGCACCAAAGGTTCGAAACAGACTGGTGTCTACCATCATGTTACTGGTATCGATGCATCGTCGTCTGCCAGTCTGGCCGCATACGTCAACACCTTGACCTTTAATCCTTCCGACAAGACGCATAAAGTGGTTTCGGGCTTGTACTGCTGCTACAATGCATTTTCACATTTGGATATGCGAGTCGAGGTGAAGATTCCTGGAGGGGTTGAAAGTTACTGTGTCGACGAAAGAGGAGACCGGAGAATAGCAACCGAAGCACTGTGGGTCGAGACATTTCTCTGCGGCGTGCTACGCTCGTACGCCTATGGCGACGATGGCAGCGGTGACACTATCAAGAAGATCATGGGTGTCCGCAGGTTCAATCCCATCACTAGCACCGACATGGAGCACAAATTCCTCGATGCCGCTGAGAAATTGTTTTTCAACGGCAGACAACTTGGCTCGGACCCAGAGATCCAGATTCCTAACGTAGTGTCAAATCATCTGACGGCTGGCTTACTCAAGTACATCAAAATTACGGGACGGTACACGTCTGGCGTCAACCTATTTCAGAAGCTGCGGGAAAGAGACGTTGAGGTTTCGTCTTTGCTTGCACAAGTATTGGTGGAAGCAGATGAGGAAGTGCAAGCGGTCCGATTGCTGCACGATTCGATACAGGACATACCCATGGATTACGCCCTTCTGGACTGCCAAGCCGCATTTTGCCTTAGCAAGGACGAAGGCGAGATGGCTTTGGAATGTGCAAAACGAAGTGTTACCGCTGCACCTAGTGAGTTTAGCACATGGGCTCGACTCACTGAGGTCTACATTGCGCTTGAACGATGGGATCTTGCGCTGTTGACCCTCAACTCGTGCCCGATGTTCTCCTACCAGGACAAAGACTCGCCACGTATGCCTGAGCCATCACGAGTTCTACTTCCAATACTGCCGGAAACTGCCCTTGATGAGATCGACGAAGGCCAGCCAAGACAAAACGAACCATACGATTCGGTGCACGTGTCGTTGCGCAAGTTGCAAGCTGCTACATATCAGGGCACTTTCCTCAAGGCCTATAGCCTCCTAACTTCAATTGCCGCAGCAATAGGATGGGATCAGCTCCTCAAGACACGAAGTCACGTCTTCGTCATGGAGGAAGAGTACAGGATTGAAAGACAGCACTCCATAACACCAAGGGCACCAACGAGTAAGAATGCAAGTACGGTAGCCCTATCTGGCACACCTAATGGGTCCAAGGATGCCGAAAGGGATGACTCCGAGGAGGACTCGGAGAATGAGGAGCCAGAGGAGCCATCAGCATCAAAGGGGGTGAACGGAACCATAGAAAACAGTATGGTCGCTGCGGAGAAATCTATGGCAAAGCCTGTGCCTACAGTGAACGCCGAGGAGGTGAAGTCTGGATCAGATGACCCAGACACGTCGCATCCTGACTATACAAACTTTCAAAACAAACGGCTGTGTGAACGGTGGCTAGATAACTTGTTTATGGTCCTGTATGAAGATCTACGAATATACACAATTTGGCGGACGGAGATGGGCCAGTATCGACAACAGCAGTTACAGTACAAGAAGTCAGCTGCAGAATGGGAGATCCTGGGTGACCTCGCAGACCGCCTGCACCACAATCCTGAAGCGATTGAAGCTTACCAGCAATGCCTTAACATCAGGTTCTCACCAAAGGCTATGAAGGGCCTTTTGAAAATGTCTGAGAAGAAAGGGGACACGAGAAACACACTTGCGACATTGATTCGACTCATCACATGGCAATATCGGTGGTACTCCGAGTTTTCGCCAGATTTACTTTACTCAATCCGCAAGTTGATTGAAGATGAAGGAGCGGTGAAAGTCAGGAGTATCGTTCAGTCAACGAATTTACCTCAGAATGTCCTTGACCTCACACACGAATATTGCCAGCTTTGTGCGGCATTTCGGAGTACAGGCACCGAGGCCTAGGTATAGATAGTCATTTCACTGCCACCATACACATACCAAACATTCGGAAATGTTGCCTGACACCGGCTCCAATTGACCTGTCTTGAAGAATGAATCATCGCACACGTTTGTTCATCATGTCTAGACTTGATAGCGGTGATAGAGGTAGATGATGGCGTTAAAAAGGGCCCTAGAAAACAGGTGTGACCACCCTATCTCCCAGATTACCTAGGCACGCCTAGGTAAACATTTTGAAGTACAAGTTGTGTTAGGTCCACGCTTTTGCTTGTTTTGCTAAATATCTATGGATTGCTGTATTCGTGCGAACTAGGCACCGTTGCCTGAACGTTAGTGCAGGTACGAAGTACTAGTGAAAAGGTGGGGCTTCCACCAGTTTGTTTTAGGGTAGCACGAAATACATTCATTTGCGTATCACCTTTCAATCATATGAATGTAAATATTCGTCCCTACAGTCTATATATCCACACGGAATTTGATAAAACTCATCAAGAAGCCACATACAAAACGTAGTTCAACGAATATTTCTCCCGCCCATCACTGAGATGGCCGGGCCCGGCCAAAAGCGCATATCCAAAGAATTAAGTGAACTTTCCAAACATCCCCCTTCTGGTACAAGCGTCCAGCTCAAAGACGACGACAACCTGCACATATGGAAAGTCGACATGGACGGCCCCTCCAACTCACCGTACGCAGTATGTCTCTCATTCTCAGCCCTAACTGTCCCACTTCCCACCACGGTCAGGCAACGACTGACTAATCGATAATCATATGGTGCAACAGGGGGGCAGATTCGACCTCGAACTCACGCTCCCGCCAAACTACCCCTTCAAGCCGCCTACCGTGACTTTCAAGACCAAGATATACCATCCCAACGTCAGCAATGATTCCCCGCCAAACAGCGGCCTCATGTGCCTCGGCATCCTTCGTGACAACGAATGGAAGCCAAGCACTAAAATGAGTGCTGTACTGGACTTTGTCCGCCATCTACTGACAGGTTCTGACTCCTCCCCTACCCTTTCCCTTCCTTCTGGCCTACTATGCTGGTTCTCATGATTGCTGAAGCGTGTGCTGTCTCGCGGGCCGGGCTAATTTGTTGCTAGAACCTGACCCTGACGACGCAATTGAAGCCAAAATAGCGGACCAATACAAGTCTGACAGGGGTGGTTTCGAAAAGGAAGCACGTGAATGGACGAAGCGATATGCCGGGAAGAAATAGTGGTTTTTTGGACTCGCTGTTTGGAGGACAACTTACAAGGCGGACATCCGTACCCGGGAAAGCAAAGTCGAGACTCCCAGCTTCGCAAAATTGCGCCGCCGGCATTGCCAGCGATGTGCTTAGGGGGGTTGGACCACGGCGTTGTGGCACAGAAACGGGCAAGAAAGCAGAGCATGACGTTTTGCTATCACAAGACAGAGGTTTTTTAATTGGGGGGTCGTGAAATTTCTATGTATGCATGCCACCCTGATCACCCCTGAAGAAGTAGTTGTCAAAAATATGGTACCCTTCCTGACCGTCGGACCAATCATGATTAGGCCCAAAGTCCAACCCCATGCCCACTCCAACTCCAAATCCAGGGTGCAAGTCCCAGTTAGACTCCGGGTCGCCATCTGCGCCAATTGTTGCAAGGTCTATCCAGCTGTCGTCCGTGTTCAAAGCATAATTTGTCCTTTCATGTGTCTCTCGCGTGTCTGCGCTGGCTGGATTGAATTGCTTGTGCTCTCCCGTAGGGTAGCTCTCCTGCACATTGAGGAAATCAAGGTCTGGTAAGTTGGACATAAAGTCTGGGTTATAAGTATTCGAATGCGGATCCAAGGCGTACTCAGGTGTGGTCAAGGGCAATTGAGGCTCGTCATATGCAACACTGCCCGAAAAAGACGAATGGGGAATTTGGTTCGTCCTCGCACCCATATCTGACCCGGATGTGCGCGGAAATCCATGCCCTTGCGTCGACATGGATCGATCGTGGAAGGATGGTGTCTTTCGAGACACGTTGCCTCCATGATGGTGCATATGTTGATGGGTCTTTGACCTTACGTGGCTTAGGTGCGAAGATGGTTTTGTGGAATGACTGAGATCTTCCGGAAAGAGTTCGTGAAGGTTCATGTCGAATTTCGGTGGAGGGCGTCGCGAGATACGACCTTTACCAATATGTGGTGTCGTAGCTTGCGGTGCTGCAACGGAGCTTTGCCAAGGCGGCGACAGCTCTGTGACTGTTCTATGCTGGCCTTCCCTGACGCCGAAACCGAAACCCGGAGTCGACATACACATTTGCACGGTGACTTTGGACATTCGTTCGAACGCGTCACGACACGCTTCGGCTGGCGGACATTTGGTCATCAGATCGCCGAGAACAGATGTAGCCGCGAGGACGGTGAAATCAAAGTCGTCTAGCGTTATCCTCTGTCGCACAGCCTGGGAATGCCACACCGCGTACAAGAATGAAATCCCTGCCATGAACAGATGATGGGTCGCAAGATAAGTATAGTTCACCAACTTCAAGCGATGGAGTTGTCTGTAAATTTTGAGCGTCTTCTGACCTGCTTCTGCACATTTGAGAAACACCAGATCTTCGTCCTCCCTGTCCTCTGCAAACACGCTTGAAGTGCTTGTCACATCCTCTGTCGGGCTAGGTTCGCTTGCAAGTTGAGTCGGCACAGACAAACTCTGCCGATACAGCATAGTGACTGCCTGCCAGTAGTTGAGTTCGAGGAAACAGGTTGAGAAGTCGACGCCTGTCTGCGCCTGTTCCGGTGCCGATTCTTTCCATTCGAAAAGCCGCTGATCTATATCCTTTCGCCACAGCCTGAAAGATTTATGTTTCATTAGGAAAGGAGAAGAAAGCTTGGTGTGCATAAAGTTGTTGTGTTGGTTCCACCCCTGCTGTCGAACAATTTGAGCCTGCTCGTACTGCAGGACTTGTACGATTTCTGACTGTAACAAGCGAAGGCGAATATAGTGGTGAGCAACACGCTTGTAGCTCGGTTCGGTTGCAGAGACGCCTGTCGCTATGCCTTCCCTGGTAATGTACTTGTCATCCAGTAGCGAAGGAAATTCGGTCGTGACGACCTGATCGGTAATGCCGAACGGGCGTCCAACACAGGTACTGACCAGTCTGTCGAAGGAGTACGTGCACCACCATAGTCGCCGCCGCAATTCACGCATCCATTGCCTCCGTCCATAAATCTGCGCTTTCTTGGAGCTGGATGCTGTTCCGGTCTCTGGTGTCAAAACGGAATCGTTCATACCTGAACCATCTTCGTAATGAAGGCCTAGATCGATTGCAAGCCGCATGGCCACGCCGACAATGTACCACAATCCTGGATCTACGGGTCGTAGTAGAGCAAATGCTGCCAGCAGCAGTACTGCTTGCAACTCTTCGAGGTCGCTACCAGTACCACCTTCACTGGACTGTCCACCGTTCGAGCTTGGAAACACGCTCAAATGGACCACTGCGGCAGCGTGGTATTCCTCCGGCTGAGCTTGATGTTCGCTTAGTCTGGCTCGCTTGGGCGCATACGGGTTACTACTTGACTCTGGATCGGAAGAGCCCCAAATAATACCTGCACCGATCGCAAAGACAATGTTCAGTAGGTAAAGGTCCCGTGGTGTCAACGATTCTGAGCCAACAGAGTAGGCTTTCTCAAACAGTGCCGCGAACTCTTCTCGATGGAGAATGGGCATCTGTGGATTGGCATGTTCGAAATACAACGTGGCTAGCTTCTCGCCAAGCTCACGATCAGGAAATGGAGCTTCCTTAAAGTTGCGCTTGCTCTGCAAGCCAAAATATGAATCACGTATCGATCCTCTATTGGCAGCGGCTGTGTATACCGAATTTGTCGACTTGGAACTGTGCTTTCCACCTGGAATGGCATTTTTCATCGCAGAAAGCACGACTCTTGCAAAGGAGATTCCAGATGTAGGCCCTAGATAGCGAGGATCGGAGGTACCATGGACGGAAACCATGCCAATATCGGAAACAAGACGATCTAAGCCTTCATCCTCTTGCTCTTGGCCTGGCAAAACAGCGTCTTCCTCGCTAAGAGTTGAAAGTCCGCTGTCTTTCCGTTCAACTATTGAAGCATTGTAGCTGGACCTGAGAGACCTAGAATCGGCATCGAAGACGTCCTCAGGGTCAAAAGGGATTTCGTTTTCTTGCAGAAGGCTCTCGAAATACCTCAACCTAGTCTCAAGAAAGAAGACATAGCTCCTTGGGATCTCGCGCTTTGTGATAGGATCGTAGCCGACGCATCGGACGCCAGCCTTTAGACATGTGCCGCATATCGGAAGAGACTGATCGCATCGATTTTTCCGTACCCGACATCTGTTGCACGCTGACACGTTTCGGAATGCTGATGTCGCGGCCGCTACATTGAGTGGCGACGGCGGTGAATCCTGGGTTGTGCCATCTTCTGACTGATAAGCTCGTTTCTTTCCTGCCTGCGGAGAGCGCTGTTCAGCAGACATGAGATCTAGCTACAAGTGGTGCTGCTTCCCATGCTGGACGGTTTTATGGGACGTGAGTCAAATAATGTAGAGAGTTAAGCAGCCAATGTTGTATGTTGCTGTCCATCCGCGCTTGAAACAGGCCCAGATACGGTAGAGTCGATCGTCCAATAGTCTGATTCTCATCTGTTACGCGCACGTGGGCATTAGGTGAGGCCCCGCAATAATTGCGCGGGCGCTTTTCACTTCCATCGTATTAAGCGCCGACATAGCGCGCTATTAGCTTCTAATAAAGGCTAATGCTTGGCGCCAAAAATGAGCAACCACTCCAGTTGTCTGACTCGAATATTTTTACAACGATGATAGATATTAATCAATAGAATCAATATATCGGTATGATATTATAAGGAATGGGTGAGGGAGATATACAATCAGAAAAGTTAAGCTACCTTCGTCGCGAACCGAAATTCTGCTGTACAGTATCGATACGGACATGAAGTGGTCGCTTGTTTATGCCGCCATCCCTCCACCACCAAGTTGACCGGCCGATCTATAAATCCCTTAAACAAGACTGCCAGCCTGGTCACTATGCCCACAAACGCCCGCACCAGGCATCCACCCTCTGCGAAATTGGGTATCTCAAATCAATCTCAACGAAGTCCTCATGCCCGCCAATCCCGGCCTCATGAAGGTGTATTTTTTAGGAATCTGTTGAAGCCTCCGGAACGCTTCCTTGACGTGTTTGCACTCGACCGGCGTTCTCCCTTCCTCGGGCATCTCGAAGAGGGAGCAGCCCTCACGCTTTCGCTTTTTCGATGCTTCGGCATCGCCTCTACCACTGTTGGCCTTTTTGTTGGCCAGGTCTTCCGCTGCCTTGACTTTCAGTGCCTCTTCTGTCAATGTTTGCACAATCTCGAAGGTCAGGAAACCGAGGATGTCGACTACATCGTCGTTCGGCTTGCTGTCAATGACCGTGCCAAATCCTGCCCATTCTCGGAAGCGCTTGCCTTTTCTAAAAGTAAAACTAGCTTGACGGCAGTCAGACCAATAGACATATTCGTCCTTGGTCATGTTCTTGGTTCGTTCGTCTGCTGCTGCTAATCTTGCAATAGTTGCATCATTTTGTTCTTCCTCCTCCTCATCTTCTTCGTCATCCCGTTCCGGCACTTGTTCTGAGTAGTAAGACTGTACTTCCCAGGGAAGAACGAGTTTTGCTTTCTTGTTCGAACTCGACTTTTGAGTATTGCCAGAGCCTGCTCCGGGAAGATTGGCACCCTGCTGTGTGTTAACAAGAGAGATTTCGTTCGAAAATGGCTGCAACTTACGTCTTCTAAATCAAGGGCATCCGCGTCACCGCCCGCTTTGTCATCTGAATCCTTAACATTTTTCCGCACATCTTTCCATGACAAAAATGTTTTGAGACGCGAGACTTTGGCCGTGTTGTGGCGAATTTGAAAAATCAAATCGACGATGGAGATAGACTTCGAACCGCGTCGATTGGCTAAGGCAGTAGCCTCTTTCAGCTGCTTGTGTTAGAGAGGAAGGGCAGCGAGGTGTCTGAAGCTAACCATCTCGACAACTTGCTCTCGTACAATTTCCTCGATTAGATAGGTGGTTTCGGCACTGGGTTCAGCTGTCTCACCGCTAACGAACATCATCTGTTTGAGCCATTGGATCAGCCTTTGCATAAAGATTTCCATGGTCTCGACATTATCCGTCCGCAACTTTTCGTTCTTTTCGACAGTAGGTAGCGTGTGTTGTTTGCCGTGAACAGATTTTTGATCACGGCTATTGCTGTGTACGCCAATTGGATTTATATCACGAGGCCGATGATGAGGATCAGTGGTCAACGATCCCATGCTGTAAACCTCCAACACGCTCGCAGCACCGGCAGAGCCACGCCCGTAGACCAGCGACTCGTGGCGGTATGGAGGAACAGATTGGGGGGAGTGCAATGTGTACGCGACGTGCAGGGAGTGTATTACCGAACATCGACTCGGTGCGATCATTTCCCTCTCACTCGATTCAGTGGAATCACGGGGATCGATTGTCTCGCGATCCGACGTGTGATCTCCCTCACCTTCACCTTCACCTTCACCTTGACCTCCATCTTTCAACCTCCCAAGGGCATATAGTCAAGCCTGTAAACCAAGCGATCCCTTAAACATCCAACGTCGCCTCTGGGAATGAACTCGTTCTATCGAAACATTTGCCGACGACATATGCAATCGACAAGGGACTTGGACACTGTGCAGAACTTACCATCTGGATCTCCTGCCGATATTTGGCATTTTTTTCAGCCGCCATTTTGTCTCACTTCCAGTCCCCCTTACGCATTCAAGCCCGTATTGTTCTTCGATCTCGCATGCTTAGATTTAAGGATAATTACCGCAAAATGTATCCCTGTACGTGTGACAAAACAACTTGAAAGGGAGACTGGCTCGACGAACTGGAACGGTTAAACTTACCTCGTAACCGGGCGAGCGCAAGCCCATGAAACGGCCAATCAAACGACCCTTGCGGAGTCAGACCCACGGAATAAATTCAACTCGAATTTACTCAGATGTGTATATATCAATCCTTCTGCTTCACATTCCCATTGTGCAGATTCACGCAGCATGCTCTATCTCGTAGGCCTAGGTCTCGCAGATGAGACCGATATCACCATCAAAGGCCTCGAGGTTGTGCGGCGAGCTGATCGAGTTTATTTGGAAGCCTACACCAGCATTTTGCTCGTGGACAAAGAAAAATTGGTGAGTCATCCGTGCCGCCATTCTGAGTATCTCCGGTGCTGACATTCTGACAGTAAGTTAGGAGTCGTTCTACGGGCGTGATGTGATAGTCGCCGATCGAGAAACTGTCGAAAGTGGGAGCGACGATATTTTACAAGATGCTCAAGACAAAGATATTGCATTTTTGGTGGTAGGTGATCCATTTGGTGCGACTACCCACACCGATCTTGTCTTGCGCGCAAGAGAGCTGTCCATTCCGTTCCAATCCATACCGAACGCGTCCATCCTTTCGGCAATCGGCTGTATTGGATTGCAGCTGTACAATTTCGGGCAGACGGTAAGTATGGTCTTCTTCACCGACAATTGGCGGCCTTCTTCTTTCTATGACCGCATCAAAGAGAATGTCTCGATCGGATTGCACACACTGGTCTTGGTCGATATCAAAGTCAAAGAGCAGAGCTACGAAGACATGGCTCGAGGTCGTAAAGTGTACCAGCCTCCACGATACATGACAGTTGCGCAATGTGCAACTCAAATGCTAGAGGTTGAGGAAGACCGTAAAGAACAGGTGTACGCCTCTGACAGCTTGGCCATTGGAGCAGCGAGAGTAGGGTCGGCAGAGCAAAGACTCGCTTGTGGCACGCTGAAAGAGCTATCTACAACTGACCTAGGCCCGCCACTTCACAGTCTTGTTTTGTTGGGGAAAAGAGCTCATGATCTAGAGAAAGAATTTATTCGAGCATTTGCTATCAATGAGCAGTCCTTTGACGCTTCCTGGGCAAAATACCACACTGGTCGATAAATGGATCTTCCCCTCAACGTTACAATATTTAAGATCGGGACTGTGATGCACAACATTGATGAAGTGAACGCGACGGTGGAATTATGAACCATCGCTTCAGCACTGAATCCATGAACTACCTAGGTAGTGAGTGAATTGTGTTCCGAAGCCGACAGTCATGAAATGTGCCATGAACGACGAAGTACTTTGTAATTGGCCCGGGTTAGCCTGTAGGCACGCGGCTCGTCCTCTCAATGCAGCTTGCAGCTGCAATAATGCATGATGGCGCGTACCACCATCAAAGCTTGGAATTAGGTACCTCCAAAAACCATGGTGTGCCCGAGATCATTCTTATGGATAATATGGATTGAACGGGTTCAGCTCCACAGAGCATAAATCGAGATGAGGTTGATTCACTCAGGCTCGAACACAGGCAACCTTGGAGAAAATTTGGTTCACCCGCAATGAGTCACTCCAAAGCTGACTCTTCTCCACATTTCAAGTACCACTTCCAACCGTCAAATTTTGTCTTATATTTTGCCACATTCATCTTCGTACCTCGTACTCTGGACCACAAATTCGAACGCCTGGCGTCCATTTGCCTAGAAACCCTGCATTAGCACATCCAGCTAAATGGGCTGCATTGCGTAGCTCGACTTTATGCACCGAGCATGGCTAATCTTCGACCAGCATCACTTTCGCGATGACTTCTGTTGCTGCTCCGCCGAGGTATGTGAGGCGGGTCGGTGCCGTGCGCCCTCCTCGGGCTTCCCCTGCTCCATCGCTTGCGGCGTCCAGATCACGCTCTCGGTCAACGACGCCGGGTGGCCCACCAAGATGCTCCCATTGCAATCAACCTACTCTTGCTCGAGAGGAAGGTGCTCTCGTCTGCCAGACTTGTGGTGTAGTCCTCGAACAAGATGGGAATTTCCGTGCTGAGGTTGAGTTTGATGAAACAATTTCTGGTCAAATTCAAACTCGAGGAACTCAAGTGCGGACAGATCAGACGCACCAGAGACAATTCATCAATCGGGTCCCAGGGGCTTCGCATGTCGGCCAAGAGGGCACCTCAACGTTCGACAATGCTATGCGCAATGCGAGACAGAAGATCACGTCTGTAGCCGGAAGTCTTGCTATCAATGCACCCGAGGTTAATCGCGCCGCCTACGTTTTCAAGAAAGCTTACGAGCGACAATTCTACCGTGGTAGAACTCTGGAAAGCGTTGCTGTGGTTAGCCTGTATCTAGCCGTACGACAGGCTCGCGGCGCCAACAAATACGCCTTGATGTTGATTGATTTCGCAGAAGCTTGTCAGCCTCCGCTCAATGTCTTCGAGTTGGGGAAGATGGCCAAAGAGCTTCAGTCGATGCTGTATCTCACTCTAAACCTTCGCCAAGATTGGACGAAATACGAGCAACAAAAGCAGGGTGCATCAGATTTGGAAAAGGCTGAGATTACCAGGAAGCAAATCGCCATGTCATCTCATCATGACAGCTTAGCTTTGGTGGATCCAGAGGATTTGATCGAACGATTCTGCGACAGACTCGACTTTGGAGATGTGAATATGGCGGTCAAAAAGGACGCTGTGAAGGTAGCAAAGTGTATGGACAGAGATTGGATGACCACCGGTCGTCGACCCGCTGGCATTGCCGGAGCCGCTGTGATAATTGCTGCTCGCATGAACAACTTCCGCAGAACTCTCCGAGAGGTGGTCCTGGTCGCCAAAGTGACTGAGATCACTTTAAGCAAAAGAATAGAGGAGTTCAAAGAAACGAAGAGAAGTAGTCTCTCTGTTCAAGATTTTCGGTCCATCGATCCCAAGGCAGTCCCTGTTGACGACCAGCAGATGCCACCTTCCTACTACCAGAGCCAACCTGACTGGCGAGAGAAACAGGCTGCCAAAAAGAGAAAACGGAGACGAAATAAAGGGAAGGCACTCGAAACAGCTGCTGAGATCGAGAACGACGAGGAAGCCACAACAGAAACAGAGAATGACGATGACGACGGGGAGGAGTGTGTAAACGACGAAATCGAGGAGCAACCGCAAGCAAAACGACCAAGACTTGATGCCGACGGGTTTGCCGTACCTGAACTTCCTGTGAGGTCCAGCAGAACTCCGCAGCCCGATGTAGCACCAAAAAGAAAGGTGGGAAAACCGAAAGGCGCAAAGAATTGGAGGCCACCCCCACCCACAGAAGCAGAGTTGGAAGAGGAGAATGAACTTACAGAAGACATTCAAGACCAACTCCGAAGAAATGCAACACTAGATCCGACCGGAACGGTTGTGCAAACCGAAGCTGCTTCCGAACCGCCTGAACCTGGATCTGGAGTTCTCGACATTTATCCTGCGCCTCGCAACAGCGACGGAACAGGGCCTGCCGTTGACAGCAACATCGGCAACACAGCGACAGTGCTGATGGAAGAGATACTCGGCGACGGTGAATTTGAGGATGACCCAGACATTGCGAATTGCGTACTCACGGAATCGGAACGAGTGATCAAAGAGACAATCTGGGTGACCGAAAATGCTGACTGGCTCCGAACCGAACACGCGAAAAAAATTAAAAGGGAACTAAAGGACAGAGAGTTGCGTGAAAAGGGCATCGACCCCGATAAGGAAAGAGTGAAGAAACTTCGTCGAAAAGACGGCATGCAGAGAGCCGGACGCGCAGGAGACGTCTCTTACCTGGAAGAAGCACGAAGTAAGAAACGGGGTCAAAGCGAGCATGAAGCCGGCGCAGACCGAGAGACCGCGGGGGGCGATGAGGAAGATGAGCACCAGCAACGGCGGCGCGTCAGTCAGGGAGCGCGAGACTCGGTGCAAGTGATGATGCAGCAGCGAGGCACATTCTCTCGACGAGTTGATTACAACAAACTAAGTCAAGCCTATGTGCTTCCAGGATTTGAGGACTCGAGCGAGAGTCGCAGTGAAAGCCCGGATCTAGGCCGGTTCTTCAGGCCGTCGCTGAGCAAGAATGCTGCCACTTCCAATAAGCGGCGTGCAAAAGTCACATTGAGCCGCATTGCGTCCGGAAAACCAAGCAACGAAGAGGACGGAGGATCAGACGTCGACAATCGCACCCCATCAGCACGATCGAGATTCCGCTCTCAGGCGCGAGCAGAGCCACAGGATGGTCATGATGACGACGTAAATGCCGGTTCCGCAAGAGATAGCGGCAGTCCCGAAATTACAAGTGCCGCTCCATTGGATACGCCTACAGTGACACAGGGTCAGACACGGTTGACAAACATTCGTGGACGGAATTCTCGAGGGCCGACAGCCTCGCCCGTCGCGGTGGGAGATGGCAGTGAATCACCCCTCTCGTCTACTCACACCCCAGCCGGCTATGGCTCAGGCGCACCAGGCACGCCGCAGCAGACTCTGTCGCGCCGGCCTATATCCATGCTAGACAATCGGGCGGACAGTGAAGGGGACGATGATGATGCCGAGGACGATGAAGACGATGACGACGACGAGCTCGAGGACGACCCTGATATCTACTTCGGTGCCGGCGAAGCCATGACTGGTGAAGCCGAGGAAATCGTGGATGATAATATCTAGGTGACAGATCTCCTGCCGTTGTGTACGCTCGAGCTGCGATAAGGCGGCCGCCTGTGCGGATTGGGTTTGATTCAACGAGATCAGTTGATACGCTCCGCTGAACCCGGTCATCGAACTGGTCAAAAGCTACCTCGACCCACATGTGAACGAACTTGTTTCTGTAGGATATGAGATTGTTGGAATAGCTAACGCCTTCCACGGGAGTTCACCACTCCCTTATTTCGGGAGAGCTGCCAGCTTCTTTTCCACTATTCTGCCCACAATTTTCTCTAGGATCGCAGGAGCACCAGTGTGCCTGTCTTCAAGATAACCCACCACGCTTTTTTCCACGTATTTGCCTACCTGATCAACTTCCACATTGACGTCTTCTCCTTGCACCTTCCGTGCTGTCACGATGCGCTCCTGGGTATAGGCAATCAGCATGATCTCGAACCAGCCCTCTTCATCGTTAACTTTCGTGACCGTTAAGCTCGCTCCATCCAGGGTCACGTAGCCCTTTTCTACAATGTACCTCAGGACAGAGTCTGAGCCTTCGTGCTGCCTCGGTTTCAGCCTGAAGGTCAGCGCGTTGCCGTCCGGAGTCACCTTCTCAATCGAAGCGATCGTGTCGACATGGCCTTGCACAAAGTGCCCTCCCATGCGTGTTGACGCACTGACTGCCCTTTCTAGGTTGACCTCGGAGCCTTGTTGCAGAGACGCCAAATTCGTGCGTCGCAATGTTTCGGGCGCAACTCCAATTTTGAAATACCATGTTGACTCGTCTCCTTGGTTATTGAACTCCGTTATAGTTAGGCAAGTGCCATTCACGGAGATGGAGTCTCCAAGCTGGGCATCAGAGATGATGGAAGCACAGGAGGAGATGGTCAACGATGTTCCGCCACCGCCAGAAGCCGTGGAATCGAGTGAGTTTAGCTCAGTGACGGCTGTGATTGGAAGGGTCAGATTCTGCAAGAATTTGTACCAGCGCCAAGCCAGGGCATAATCGACTCACTGCCAATAGTTTCTACGAGCCCTGTAAACATCGTCAAGAGAATAACCTGTAATTAGGCGCACTAGAGACACGTCCGCTTTGTATTGTGATGCCTTGAATATGAGGACGAAAGATATTAGATTAATTGTTGGAAGTCAGTGGACGACATTCCAGGGCCAACTTATGATTCATCCGAAGCTTCGGCTGAAGATTGCCCGAGTCGCGAAACGCGTCAAAAATAGGACACCGGCCCGATGTTCATAATTTGTTCATAAAGGCAAGTGCTGTTGAAGCCATTCAATGTAGTCCCCCTTGAATTGTGAGGTTATCCAGCGAGTGCAGCAGGCACTAAGATTGAGATGTCAACGATTGAAAGCAAGTTTCTGTTGCCGTTCTTGTATCCATGTCTGTTCAGATCCGCTGCCCCAAGATTAAGAACGCCCAGAAACGCACAGCACGCATCCCGATTTGCAGCTCGAAGAGCGTTCTCTGGAACAGGAAGCAAGCAACGACCTTCCCTAGCGGAGCAAAATGCCACCCGCAGAGCATTAGCGAACGAACCAATAGCTCCTGAGCCTTCGAAGACCGAGGCACGGAAACGACGACTTGATCCTTTGCCTGATGATTTCGCTCGGAACATTTTCATCGATAAATGCACCCTAACTGTGCATGCCGGCAGCGGAGGTAACGGCTGCGTTTCCTTTCACCGAGATGCCGTCGTGTCGGATGGACCGCCCAATGGTGGTGATGGTGGCAACGGAGGGAATGTCTGGATACAAGCGCTACCAGAACACACAAGTCTGCACAAACTGGCGAGACGAGGCACACTCAAGGCTGGAAGGGGCGTGAGCGGACAAGGCAAGGGCCAAGGCGGCCGCAGAGGAGAAGATATCTGCATACAAGTGCCCGTCGGCACGGTTATTCGTGAAGTGTGGCGAAGTGACCCGATCGCAGAAGAGGAGGAGAGGCTACAAAATCTCCCGGCAATGAGTGTAGACCCAGTCTCGAACACGGCTTCAGAGACCCTCGGGCCTCGCAGCAATCCATGGATATTGTATCCAGGAGCGATTGGGCAAGAAGCACAGGACGTCCAAAGCAGCCTGCCCAAGCCACCGAAACCCCACAGGAGTTCACTGAGTGCATTGCAACCTCCTCCGCCCATCCGTCTAGACCTGGATCAACCAATGGAGAAACCTATGCTACTGGCAGCAGGAGCGATGGGAGGTTTAGGCAATCCCCATTTTGTAACCAAAGATCTAATCAAGCCAAAATATGCCACCAAAGGGGAGTTGGGCATTCGCTTGAGGTTCGAGCTAGAGTTGAAATTGCTTGCAGATGTCGGCCTTGTTGGCCTGCCGAACGCCGGGAAGAGCACCCTCCTGAGAGCCATTAGCAACAGTCGAACGCGGGTCGGCGACTGGGCCTTTACGACGCTTGAGCCTTCTATTGGCACAGTCATTCTGGACAACTACGAAGGTCGCCCGTTGGTGAAATCAGTGATCCAGGGCCAAGGACCTCGAACACATTTTACAGTGGCAGACATTCCTGGTCTTGTGGAAGACGCACACCTTGACAAAGGTCTTGGCCTTGGCTTCCTTCGTCATGTCGAAAGAGCAAGAATACTTGCCTTTGTGGTGGACCTGGCAAACAAAGATCCGGTGGCAACCCTTCAAACCCTGTGGAAAGAAGTTGGCGAATACGAACGTCAACGTGATTACGAATTGAACGACCAGACACAGTCAAACCCCGTCGAATGGTCTGCATTTGCACATTCGGCAGCAGACGAAGAAAGCAAGCTCCCACATGAAAAGACACAGCAGATGTTGCTATTTCCCGAACCCGCAAGACAGCTTGAACCCGTCAAATGCCCACCTATCAGTGCAAAACCCTGGTTCGTCATCGCGACCAAGGCTGACATTAGAGATACCGAGGTTGCCTTTCGAGGCTTGCAAGATTATGTCGCTGGAGTCGAAGCAGGCGCTATACCTCACCCCTCGGGACAGAAAAATGCATGGCGGTCTCGCATTGCTTCAATCCCAGTAAGCGCGATCAACGGCGAGGGGACGGACCGTATCGCTCATTGGACTGTGGGAATACTGGACAGTTTGCATGGAGCAGGACAGGCCCACAGTATTACGGGGCGGAATGTAAATCATGGCCGCACCGCCGTAGCCTAGATCCAAGCTGCGGGTAAGTTTCCCCGCTTTTGTACCAAGGAAGTTTTTGCCTTTCGCCTTCACTATTCCACAAACGGGATTGTCAGTTTCACACCGAGGTTGGGAGACTATAATTTATAAGACCCTCATCTTCTCGCTCATGAAAACCCACTTCGTATGATGGGTGAAATGTATTCCCACGATTGCTCAGCCAACATATGAGCGGAACTCTCGTCCGTCAGTTCTCAGTTGTGATTCCGCCTTGTCAAGGCGTCCTGGTGGTTGTCCAACGCCAGACTGCGACCGCTTTGTCAATAAAGATGTCGTTCAAGGTTAACGCATACGATCCACAAGGTCAAGCGTATGCGCCACGAATTAGACATGACGACTGGGAAAAGCACCGAAGCACCATCACCCATCTCCACGCCACGAAAACCCCGAGAAAGGTGATGCTTAAGCGACTGCAAGATGAATTCAATTTCACTCCCACTCTTGGGCAGCTGCAGGCCAAATGCAAGGAATGGAACCTGAAGGTATATACCAAAGAAAATGTCTGTGCCCAGCAATCAGATGCAGACATCCCAGTTTCGGCAAATACAGTGCGGCAAAACTTACGCCCGTTCGTGCCTCTCGCTTTTCACTTGGCAGCTGATTCAGGGTTCGTCAAAGAATGGAGTGACGATTACCGAGTCCACCCATCAGCTCCTGCAGATGGATTAAGTCAAGATCGATCTCTTCCGCCGGAATACATTGGTGGTGGTTTACTGGCGAACTCAGTTGATTCGCACTGGCCCGTTCCAGAAGATAATATTCAATGCGAGAAAATCTTACAAGCTGCCAACTACTACCTGAGTCTCTCGGCCTTCCAGCAAGCATTCTCGATCTATCGGGCGGTCTACTTATACCAGCGGCGGCATTATTCAATATGTGACGAAAGACTGATTATGACGATACTGCAATGTGCCTGCTCGGCGGTCACGGATCACCAGCGCAACATCATGCATTCTGTGTTGTGCGAAGTGGGAGCGTCCACTGACATCGATGATCTCAGCCCTTTAATTCTTGACTGTCTTCAATCGGCGTCCTTGAACATGATCTCGTCGGATTTTTCTTGCGACATAGAAAGCGGAGATGTCGTCAAAGCCAGAGCCACATCATATTTCCACTTGCTCAATGCATCCGCTGGCAACCTATCTACGACTAAGAGCTCTATCGATCTGCAAGGCCTCCTATATCGATTCGAACATGCTCTCCTCATGCAAGAGCATGAGACAAGGATTCTACAAAACCTTCTAGGTTGGTGTGAATCTGCCATCGACCGGCTGCACCGGGAAATAGATGATATATTTGTGGGACAAACCAGCTGCAAAGAACAATATCATCAGCGAATTTCACAAGTTTTGAGTGGATATCTGCTTGCCCAATGGCACCGACCTTTGGTTGAAGACGATGACCGCATACGCCTCATGCTGCCGTACGACAACGATCCTTGCTCGTTGCAGTTCCGCCTGACTACGACACAAACCTTGGTGGCGCTTGCTTTTATGGTCGTGGATGTGGTAAGGTGTGATCCGCTACTTCCGCAACTTAATCAGATCAGTGATAATGCATCGACAGTTTGGTTTCTAGACGCTGCAAAGTTCTTCAAACGCGGCCTTCGAATGCTTTGCCGGTTGGACGAACGAAGCCGATGCGCGGTCTTTGCTGAAGCATTTTTGGAACGATTCTACACCTCCATTTCCTACAGACAGAAAGCATATCACTGGACGGCTCAACTACCAGCCATTGTTGATTCTGTTGGAATTTCACTTGCGCAGGAGAATACCTCGACAGCTGAGCTTCAGAGTGTGTCGATGTTACATGCGCCCCCTCTGGAACGACAAGTACAGCAACAAAAAGACGAAAGTTCACTTTCTCCATCCTTGGCCACCCAAGCTGGCGACACCATGGCAGCGATAAATGGAACATCACCGGTTTCAGAATGCAACAGTATTGCCTCGTTCATTAACACGTACCACCGTACCCTTGGACGAAAGCTTGATTTACGCAGTGAAAGCGGGAGGAGCACTCCAGGAGATTTGATGTCGTTGACTTCGTCAGCAGAGTTCAAGTTTGGAGTCGTCGCAAACTGCAACGGTTCCACAGAGGTTGACAGTCTTTGGCACGTGATCAACACTGCTGAAGCTCACTCAACTCTAACTTGATAGGACTTTTCCTTGTCATCTTGCGGTGTATAAGATGCACCCAAGCCAAAATATCCGACGACTCTTTATTTAGGTGTTTGTCTGCTGATTTTGGAAGCCTGCAGTTGCAAATTGTCTCGCACCATGTCGGTCTAGATAGCTGAGGTGCAGGGGAGGCGAATCCTGCCATTCTAACTGTGGATAATGTCTTCTTTGTCAGCACATATTCAGGTGTACGCTTGACCACGCGTGATTCTGCATGAGCTGATCGGGGTTTGGAGGTTAGGTATTGGCAAGATCGTGCCAAGATTCTGGTCTAGACCATCCGATGGCCCCCTGGCGGAGGCGAAACACTCCAACACCAGATTTATCATCAAAGCTGCAGCTCGCTTCAGAGCAGGCTTCGCAGAACGGGCAGAGACGGATACAGACAATTCGGTCGGTCAAATCTTGAGTAGTGTGACTGAGCTCTACGCTGCTGGCGAAGAGTGCACAATTAATGAACTTAAGAATGTCTTAGTCTGGCAAGGGGGGCGCCGGTCGCTAGGTCACTGTATCTCCATGCTGCGGCTGTTTCGACTTCAGTCTCTCTTTGAGAAATTCGTTAACTTTGGCCAAAGTCTGATTGACCTTCTTCTCCTTTGCAAGCTGCAATTTCAGTGCTTCAATTTCCTTTTCCTGGTCCTTGATGGCTTGCTCTTTGCGTTGGCGGTATGCACGCTGAGCAAAGCGATTTTGAGCTCTCCGGCGCTGTTGAGTCTTGGTCAGCCGAACATCTGGAGGCATGGAAAAGAGGTCGAAATGTAGCTGATTTCTCGCTCTTTCTCATGTCGCGTAAAAATTATCCTGGTTTCGACTCACCTCTTTCGCGCTTTGCTTGACTTCGTCCGTTAAGCTTCTGCTCTTTGCCAGCGGTAACATGAACCCAGCGTCAGGCCGGTCGCAATCCATCGAAGCGTCCAGAGAACATGGACTAGTTTCTAGAAATGCTTCCTCATCAAAAGCTGAATTCAAAATGCTACCGTCTGTCGTGAGAGCTGAAAGGTCCTGGTTCCCGCAGTACTGCTGCTGACTTGCACCCAAAACGGATTCTAGATTGTTTAAATCCGCCGACGTAAAATTTTCGAGATTCCACATGGTATCAATCGTTAACAAGACCTGGCTTGGATTTGGGTCCATTCTGGGCGTCGGTGAGATGACGTTTGAAGGGAAAGACAGCAAAGTCTCCTGTCTGTCTGTGTGGCGCAGGTTCCACCGCTCAGTTTATTATAGAAAGTGAAAGGGCCGAAGAAAGGTTCTACAAACAGCTTCTATCGGGCATGAGGGAGGTGGGAAAGCAAGGACACGGGACAGGGCACGGGATTAAAGAAACCCCGAAACGGTGAAAAGGGAGATGGGGCCAACGCAGATCGCAGGGTTGAAACCGCGCGGCATTACCTACCCGGCGCGCGTTTTGAATACTAATTCACAAAGTCTCGCTGTTTTCGTGGTCACGATAAGACTTAAACCTGGTTTAGGAAACAGTGGCTCAAACTACAAGTCGGATGTGGTGGGACTAAACCGCTCGTCGCTGCTTCGAAGATCGATCTCTATGCGAAAACGAATCTGTTCGTACAAAACATCACCAATCGGTGTGTATCAAGCTACTCACTGCTTTGAGCCAAAGCGTCGGAGTATTCTCTTTGGGGGGATTTCGTACGTCGTACAAGGCATGTCTCTCTCAAGCATTCCTTGTCTTTATGTCTTGGCTCTTGCCAAACGAATCGAAATCAGACCACTCTTCTCTTTTTTTTGAAAAGGTCCGAAGTATATTTTGCAGTCGAAGTGTTTATGTCACCAGGCACTTACCAACTTTAGTCGCAGGCAGCTGTGCGGTGTAAGGCTGACCCCAGGGCCATGGTTCCCAAATCAAATCGGGAGCCCGTTCGCTACTTTTGGGCATTCCCCTCGTTCGTTAGTAAACAGCCCTATGGGTTTCATTTCCGACCTCTAGTTTCCAGCTTACGAATATTACGAATCAAACGTGCGGGCTGGGCATGCCAATGACTCAGCAGCTAACCTTCGACTAGGCCTGTGACGGGCCAATCAGAGCCCACTTTGATCCTGCCTAAAGCGAGATAGTGTCAAGTTTCCGAGAACGACCATGCAAATTGTTACTGACGGCAAGGCTCTCACGTGTTCTTCGACTTCATATGAAATATGTGGGGCTCTTTTATTCGTATATAAAAAGGCTTTATCGTTAGGCTCGGACGTTTGCCTTGAATTGGTATTTCCCGCTTCTTCAAACCGATAAGCTCGAAGGGGAGGGCGGAGGAGAGTACGCAACTTTACTTCGTACGAAGCTATATCTGTCCCGGGCACAGTAGCGTTCTATAGATGATTATTGAAAGGTTGTCGGGGTGTATCGAGCCGACCAACCGAATAGAAGGACTTAATGGCTTCCTTGTGACCCATTTTGCAAGTTTTGTTCGTACGAAAATATTATCAGATTGAGTGCTGCATCACATGACAGTCGTCGTTTCCTAAGAGGCGCCATGGAGTTTCTTCCCGAAGACGATTTGAGGCGTCCGTTGCCCGGTAGCGTCCAGATGTTCTCGTGTCTCTGGGGAGTTGGGGGAAGGTTCGCCCACGCAAAATGGTGGCCCAATTTCGCCAAACCCCCCGCCACCGCCCGATCTAGTATGTTGCCTAGACGCAAACGGTCTGTAATTAACGAATCCAAATCACGGGTCGTTCCGCTTCGCATCTAAGCGTCTAGTGTCTACTTTTCCTTCTTTCGTTATATGATCGACACGGAAGCCACGCTACTACACGTCATTTCTATAGAAGCTTTTGGAAGGAAAAGAACCAGGGTTCCACATTTTGGACTGCTAGTAACGACATCGCGTGCAACGAAGCTGTCGGTGAAGCCGGTTCTCATCACGGTCAAGAAAGTGACCCAAAAAGTGACGTATATTTACCTCGCGCCATAGTCTGGCAGGGCGTCAAGGGGATCAATATGCATGACAAAAGAGAGTGATAGGCCATTCGGCAAGCAATGTGTGCGTATCCTCTTGCATGAATCTACAAAGGCATCGCGGAACAGAAGCCCACGCCAGGCAAAATATCCGTCCAGTCCGGACTAGATTTCCAGCCCATCCCGTAGGCATGAAAAGGTTAAATCAACTTAATAAGCAACGCTAATTAAACGCATTGATTATATAACTAGTTGGAAAACCGGGGAGTCTGTCGGATGGACAGTACCGGCCTGAACTTCGAAAGTATATGTTTTTCGCTTGGTTTGTTTGGGCAGAACCAAGCGAGGGTGGCGCGAGTGGCTTGCAAGAGCGATGCCTTCATGCCGCCGATGGAGGAAATTTGTGGGTCTCGCTTTTCGTTGCCTTCAAGTTGTGAATCTGAGATGAAGCGAAAACGAACCCCGGTAGAAACAGTATATTGTAGAGGCATGTTTTCTGAAACTGGAAAAGTGTGTCGATGCCGGAGACAGCGCGGCTCGGTCAGTGGTTGGATTTGACCGAGACCATGTGCACCGGTTTGGAGTAGTCCACCGCGGCACCCCGCGGAGATTGGACCGTAATATTATATAACATAGTGTGGATACAGAGCCCAACGCTCCGCAAAAGCTGCGGCGGCTATCCTGGGTGCAGATCCTAACATGAAGATACAGACGCGGGCCAGAATATCTTGGTGCTAGCGGAAGTCCAGGTTTTAACTCCCGGATATGTGCCGTGTGGTCGGCATTTGAGTAGATTTATGGGGTCCTCAAAGTCGACCGCCGCCGAGCACCGCTGCCAAACACCTTTTAGACGTGGCCAGCTTTTTGGCAAAGACCGTGACTCCGCTAACATGCCAACATGATCTCCTATCGCGGAGTAACATACGGCACATATTTGTAGGCCACGTGGTAGGCTCCCAATTCACCGACAAGGT